>CM044006.1:21557631-22812631 GCA_024085815.1 Flaveria linearis | reverse complement strand
TTGGGTTGCATGTGGTTGAATACAGTTGTCATGATTTAGTTGCATCTTCTGAGAAGAAAACTTCTGCCATGTTGGCCCAAGCTTTCACTGCAGCGCGTAGGTATTTAGTAGTTATATACTTATATGTTTTAAGCTATTAATTCAGGTCATGTAGCAACATATTATTTTGTATATATGTATACCTGATTTGGTATCATTGCAGATACTCGCCAACAGTTCTTTTACTCCGTAATTTTGATGCTTTTAGCAATTTGGGCTCCAATGATGGTTCATCAAATGATCAAATCGGTGTGAATTCTGAAGTTGCATCTGTCATCAGGGAGTTCACTGAGCCATTCAGCCAGAACGAAAATAATTATGAATAGGAAGAAGAAGCAGAGGTTGATTTTCAATATGATGGCTTTTTGTTACCCTTTTTGATCATCCATCCATTACTTTAAAACTCATTTGTAGTTCAGTAATGAATCAAAGATGAAGATTCCTATGGAGATGAAGAGTGCTCACTGTTTTACTTTCCTCTTGCAGCATATGAACAGCACTAGTGCCATAAATACTCATCCAGTGCTGCTCATTGCAGCTGCTCATAATTCTGAAGGATTGCCACCTACAATTAGGCGTTGTTTCAGTCATGAAATGAAGATGGGACCTCTGACTGAAGAACAAAGAGTTGAAATGCTATCTCAATCACTTCAACATATCCCTGAACTGCTTCCTGATGTAAGTGAGATTTTTTAATCTATTTCTGCTTACAGGGTCTAGAATTTATAAATATATGCGTTTGTCTTAATTTCTTATGGGACATGATTATTGCTTTAGACGTCTCCTGAGGATCTTGCAAAAGATATGGTTGGACAGACATCTGGTTTCATGCCAAGGGATATTAGGGCTTTAATTGCTGATGCTAGTTCAAGTTTGGTTCCTATTAGTGGAATTAGCATTGAGAAAAATGAGCACCAAAAATTGGGTGAAAGCAGTTCACATGAGCCTAAACCACCAAAGGATATTCAGCCTCATGGCAAAGAATTTATGGGCAAAGCTTTGGAGCGATCAAAGAAAAGGAATGCCTCTGCTCTAGGGACCCCCAAGGTTGTACTAAGTTAATAGTGTTGCTCTGTGTTTCATAGAGGTGGCACGATGGACAGACCAAACGGTTGGTGTTGGGTCAAAACGGGTTGTGGTTAAAACGTGCCATCTTGTAGTATAAGTCACTGGGTTGACCCATAAACACTCTTTTGTTTGTGGTTCAAAGTTCTATATTATATATTATGTTTTCAATATGATCAGAAAATAAAATAATTACAATAATATGTCAGACCTTTGGCTGAAATGATTTAGGAGGTTTATGGCTTTGCGGAACTTTCAACTTGTTTGACCCATTTGAACCGTTTGGGATAACAACCCAATAGACCCATTAATAAGTAAGTGGGTTGGAATTGCCAGCCTTTTTTTTTGGTTAAATTGTGTAGCAACTCTTAGTTGTTTGGTTGTAGGTCCCAAATGTCAAATGGGAGGATGTTGGTGGACTAGAAGATGTGAAAAAATCTATTCTAGATACAGTTCAGGTATGTGTTTGATGTTAGCTTAGAAATCCATGGCTCATTTGGCATTTTACACTCATTTTCTTCCATATGTGTTCTGCACTTTTTCTCCTGCTATGCTCTTGCACTTGTTTCTCTCACTGGTGTAGAAAACTTGCAAGACAAAGTAAATCACTATTAAAAGTGTTCATATCATTTGGCATACTCCTTTACAGCTCCCCCTTCTGGCATTAAAATATGTGTTTTCTACAATAAAGACATTATGAAGATGTTGATAGATTTGAATCCAATTAATTCAAGAAATGTTGATATATTATGTTACCCGATGGTGGGAAGAGCTGACATTTTGTTCCGGTTGCCTTGCCTTCATCCATTTTTTTGCTTTGCTCTATGGTTATGTTTGTTGGAGGTGGTGTTGAACCTGTTAACTGCAGAATTTGTATTGGCTTTGTTGCTCTGTTGATTTTAAGGTTGTGGGACCCTGGGTTGTATTCTACATGCATTGTTGTTGTCTGTCCTTTGAGTTGTTCGATGGGTTCTGGGATTATTAGTATTGCAATTTGAGTTGCACATTTGTTTTTCAGTTGTTTCACCTTAGGTTTGGCTCATCAATATTACCATTGTTGCCTTGTAGTTGATATAAACTATTCAAGTAAATTACAAGTGTTTTACATAAAGTGGTTTTTGGGTCAACTAACAACTTTAATTTGATGAAATTGGTTGTCTTAGATTGGAGAAGGTAAAGAAGAATACACTGATGGTGATTTGGATGAAGTTCGTGAAGATTGGGCGCGCTATGTATCGAATTTCATTTATATGTAGGACTGAATGATGGTATTGTTGGACTTGTGTTGTTGGACTTGTAATTTGGCACTAATTGATAGTATTAAGTTGGACTTGTGTTGTTGGACTTGTAATGTGTTTTATGGATGTGTAAACTTTGTTGGTATTTAATGGATTTCGCTTATAATGTTATTCGAAAATTTGTTTTAGAAAACAATAGGTAAATTTATTAAAAATAAAAAAAATTAAAAAATACAGCTAATTTTATGACGCGCATTGCGCGTCATCTATTGCACGTCATAAAAATTTCATAGATGACACGCGGATGCGCGTCATCTATTCATTTATGACTACCCCTTCCTTGACGCGCATTGCGCGTCATCTTTTGCACGTCATAAAATGCGCGTCATCTTTTGCGCGTCAGAAACAGATGACGCGCGAATGCGCGTCATCTATCATTTATGACTACCCCTTCCTTGACACGCATTTGCGCGTCATCTGACCCCCAAGATGACGCGCAATGCGCGTCATCTTTTGCGATTTTTCTAGTAGTGTTTGGGACACCATTATTATCAAGTTTCATCATCTTCTTCCAGAATTTTGTGTAGAAGACTCTCCTGAGGCAAGGAATTTGTTGGTGGGTATGACCCACTTCTGGAGACCATTTCCAAATCCATGGTATTCCAAATTGAATAAAAAAGTGACATAAAGATAATCCTTCTATTAAGTTTTTTTGGTGTTGTAATTCAATCAGTGTGGGAGATATATCTACCCAATCATTATAACTTTTTCTTAATGAATCTGGTAACATTTTTACTGAAGGGCCATATGATAGCCACCATTTGTATACCCAATTTGGGATGTCCTATTTATAAACTTCTGGACAAATTTTAAGAACCAAGAATATTTCTTCTTTGAATTTTCATATAAAAAGGATTTATTAAATGCCTCAATATAATCCCAATAATTAAATTTAATGGGGACCCTGGTTTCAGGGTGGTACATCTCTTTATCCTTTAAGGGGGATGTTCCCCATTCTTCAACAGATATTATCTGTTTTATTATTATTTTGCTGAAACTATATTCCTGGTATTATCAGACATATAGTGATGAATATGACAAGATTCTATGACTTTGAGCATATACTCATATAGTCTCTGTTTGTATGAAACAGCAGGATATGATCCTGTTTCAAGGTACCTTGAAATTAAGGTCCATGGTTGATCTTTCCATTTAAGATCTTTGAAATCTAGGAGCAATATTATCTCCTTATTCGGATTTTGTTCATATAATGCATCATCAGATTCTTCTGTTACAATATTAACATAGGATGATGATGTTTCATTTGTTCCTTCCTTTTTAGCCTTATAAGCTAAAAATTCTTGAAACAATTGGTTATCAAGATTATTCCCTCTAGTATTAGCTGAACAAGTTGTAGTATTTGCAATATTTGCGGCTATTAGCCTTTGATGAGCAATTTGCCCAAGGATTCTATCTCCATTAGGAAGCCTTGATTGGCCTCTTCCTCTCCCTCTTCCAATATTTGAAAGGGGTTGTTTTCCCCTGTCTCGAGGAATCATTCCTGAAAATATAATCAGGCAGAAGAGATTATTTTCTCTTTTTATTTAAGAACCTTTATTTGATTTTTAAAGTAATTTATTAATTCCATATTTTCTAAGAGCTTATTAGCTCTTTCTACAGGATGCATGGAGTAATCCTGCATAATGTTATGGATTTGATAATTTCTAACTATTATCATTGCTGAATAATCATCAATTTCAAATTGTATATTATAAAAGGTTATTTTTAACGGTCCTTTTATCTTCTTCATGGAACCTGAAAAATAATTTATGAGAAATATTCTCTTGTTAAGTAATCAGATAAACTATTATCTGTTCCCTTTTTATATATATTTCAAAATCAATTGGTTCAAGATGAGATTGCCATCTGGCTAACATCTGTTTAGAAACATCATGTTTAAAATCTTTATTGAACATGTATTTTACCGCTTGACAATCAGTTTTTATTAAAAACTTTTGATTATATAAATCATCTTGAAATTTTAGAACACATTTAACTATTGCTAAAATTTCTTTTGCAATTGTAGCATAATTTTTTTGACTATTATTCCACTTCCATGAGTGGAATTTTACAAGAAATTCTTGGTTGTTAATTGGGGAAATCTGGTTCAGAATTCCTCCATAGCCAATATTACTGGCATTTGTTTCTATAATCTTTTCCTATTCAGGTTTTGCTATCATTAGGCAGGGAAGATTTTTAACATTTTGTTTAATCTTTTGCACGGCCTTAGTATGAATGTCAGACCATGGCAGAGGGTTCTTTTTTAACCTGTCATATAAAACAGCTATATCTTGAGCTAAATCTTTATAATATGGTGAAATGTAATTTTAACTTCCTAAAAACCTTTGTAACTGAGTTTTATCAGTTATTTCATCAGAAAATTTAGAAGCAAATTCAATACTTCTATTTATCGGAATAACATTTCCCTTTTCAATATTATGGCCTAAAAATCTTATCTTAGTTTGAAAAAGTAACATTTTTGGCCTAGATATTACTAAACTATTTTTTATGATTATGTTTTTGAAAATTTCTAAGTGTTTAAAATGAGTCTTAATATCTTTTGAAAATACCAAGATATCATCTATGTAAACAATTATAAAATTACTGAAATTAATAAAAATATCATTCATTATTTTTTGAAATTCACTTGGAGCATTTTTTATTCCAAATGGCATAACATTCCATTCATAATGACTAAAAGGTACTTTAAGACAGTTTTATATCTGTGTTTTTCCTCTATCTGGATTTGCCAATATCCAGACTTTAGATCAAATTTTGAAAATATTATCGCATCATTTAATCTATCTAATAAATCCTTTTTGTTAGGTATAGGATACCTAATCCATTTTAAAACTTTGTTTAAAGGTTTGTAATTTATTACTAACCTGGGTGCTCCTCTTTCTTGTTCAGAATGTTTATTAACATAAAAAGCGGTGCATGACCATGGAGACTTCGAAGGTCTTATTAAACCTTTTTCTGTTAAAGTTTTATCTCATTTTTACATAATTCTAGATATTTAGAATTCATTTGACATGGTCTTGCTTTTGTAGGAATTTGACTTTTATTAAAGTGATTTCATATGGGAGAAAAACTATATGCTTCTTTCTATCCCAAAAAGCATTTGGATGATCATTACAGATTTGTAAAGAAAATTGATGTTGTATTAATTTTATTTTATCCTGTAATTTAGGGTTTCTTAATCGTTTTTTTATTGTAAGAGTATTAATTTCTTATTTAAGAAAATTAATTTGGTTTTGCTTCCCTTATATTAAAGATTCTTCAATATCATTTATAAATCTGGGAATAGGATTGTAAACAAATTGAAAAGTTATTTCTTTTCCTTTATAAGTTCCTGTAACAAATTTTTCATCAATACATTTTATTGGAAAAATCTTATTCCAAAATGGTGTACCAAGTATAATTTGGCTAGTTAAAATTTTCACTATCATAAAGCTGTTTGGAATACAAACTTTATCTTGGCAAATATATGCTTGAGGTAATTTATAATTTATAATCATTAGTTCTCCACAAGCAGAACTAACTCTATGAGTAGTTTTGTGAAAATATTTGTAGGGATGATACCCTCTTGGACACAATTCAAATCGGCTCCACTATCTAATAAAGCAACTAATTCAATTGAATAATTGTTATCTATTAAAAGCTTAATCTTTATGTGCTATTTATGGGAAATGACCATCTTGTATATTGATAAAAAATTATCAACTCTTTCTAAAGATGTCAAATATTTTTTAGAGGTTTAAGGATTTTCTATATTCTCCTTCATTTCTAAACTTCTTATCCTTTCTTCTAGGGTTATATTTTTTCCTTTAAGATTCTTATTTTCTAATTTTAAATTATCCATTTCTAATTTTAATTCCTTAATATTAACTAAATTTCCAGTCTTATTTTTCTGACTTAATTCTCTTCTAACTTCACTTAAAGTATAAGGCTTAAAATCTTCAACAGCCATTAAAGTTGAAGCTTTATTTTTCTCAATTATTTGAGAAGTAATTCTTTCCCTAATTTCATTATCTTCAATTACTTTTAGTAAATCTAATAAATCATTAGATTAACATTTATTTCCATATTATCAAACTGAGCAATTATTTGATAAATGTCTTCTTCATTATCTGTGTCTGATTGACAATATTTTTCTCCAATTTTACAAGGAAAACATTCCTCATCCGAGGTTATTAATTCTTCTTCCTCTAATATATTTAATCCTTCATATGAAGAGTTTTCTGATTCTAAATTAGACTCAGAGTTAATTAAGATTTTTAATAACGTATCCTTTAATTTTTCATCCTCAATGTTATTGAGTTTCTTTTTTACCCAATATGTTTTTGCTTTATGGCCTAGACGACCACATTTTTTACATATTATATAAGGCTTATAATACCTTTTCCTTTTAAATTTTCTCCCTTCTCTTTTTTGTTTTCTTTTTGTAATTATCTATTTCTTTCAGAAGATATAAGCTTCTTTTTATTATTACTTTCTCTGATTTCATCCATACCAAACTGGCTACAAAATTGGCCTAATTGTTTCTTTTTATTAAGAGAATTTTTTTAATCTGTTGGTTGAGTTTTATTTCATTACATAAGGCTAATCCTTCCTGTATACAAGTTCCTATTAACTTGCCATAAGTATAATCTTCATAATTAATACTTACTTCTCATTTCCTAAGGTTTTTCCTAGCCCTTTTTGCGAATAAAGGAGGCAAACCATCGATAAATTTAGACTTCCAAAGAGTACTATTAGACTCAGGGAATTCCATAACTCTACTTAAGAAAGTATCTTTATACCATCTAAATGATGTAAGAGTTCTACATGTTAAGTTTTGTAATAGAATTCTAATATTTTTAGAATTATCTAACCATCTTCTTGTAAAGTGATCAACAATATTTACAACCAGTGTATAAAACGCATTCGGAGTTTGACTACCATTTTCATCTTTCATATTATTTAGAATATTATTCTTATCTATTTCTGTTAAATAATTATCCCACCAGCCTTTTAATTGACCAGTAAAACCTGCTATTATCATTTTAGCAATATTTTGATCATAATTACCATTACTTTTACAGATAGCATTGTACATCATCATTCTGTGTACAGTATCGGAAATTTGTTTATCAGTTTTTCCCTCTATATTCCATTCATAGATCTGTTTTCAATGATATGAATTATTAACTATATATTCCTGTTCTTCTATTAGAACATGTTGAGCAGTTGGCCTAGGGTAATAATACATTCTTTGTGTAGGCTTATCAACAAATTTTTCATGTTTTTTTAATTTCATCATTAATTTTTTCTTGATAATTTTCTTTATCTATGGAACTTGAAAATTCTTCACTTAAAGTATTGATTTTTAAGTTTGAAAATTTTTCATTTAGACCTTTTAAATTTTTATCGATTGACTGCTTATTACTTTCATAATATCTTGCTTACCCACATGAAGTATGCATAACATGATTATGTGTGCAACAATATACATGTGAATGTTTTAATCGCGTTATTAGTCATGCTTACATAGCGTGTCTTATAAGCTATCAATGTTATACTTATTTGAGAAGGTTGTGGGTATTATAGCATCTATTTATACCTTGATAAGCACTCGATAATCGTATTCTATCATTATGTGATTGACTTATATTTGGTTCGGATTAATAAGGGACTTTACAAGACACGCTGGCTAATACGACACCAGTAGACAAGAGACGCGACATACTCTAATGATATGACTACCTTCATTGGATTTTAGATTATTGTACATAGATTCCTTCAATCGCTCCTTGATCAAGTGAATTCTTTCTCAATGGTTTCCTTTGTACAACTCTGGTTAATTAACTCTTCGTTAATAACCTTATCCTTGATACTCAAATCATGGATAACACTCTGTACTTTACAAGATGTGTTAACTTGGATAGGTGGAGCCGGGGGTGACCATGCAAGGCAAATTACCATTACGGGTGCACATGTAATAGCAACGTGCGGTGCATGTGAAGCCTGGCGAATCTTGGCATGAGATAACGATCATGATTAGTACAAATCTTTCATTCCATACCTTGGGACACAAGGGTCATAATTCTAGTAAGATTTTATTAATAACGATGAAACATTTATAACCCCAACTCTTACTTAAGTTCTATTCTACCTGGAGCTTTCATGAGATTCATATTATGATATTAGTTTTATTCCCTATGAGACATTGCTCTTTCTAGCATTTCAGTAACTATGAAACTGGCTAATTGCTTAGAATGGTTGTGGACTTCAAAGAGTTGTAGAAGAGTGATGATACTCCCTACACATGCATTACGTTGTTCATTAAGATGATATTAAGTATAATCGGATGTCATGTATCCAGTTTAAGCATTGTTCTCGGTATATCGTGGATGTGGTGGGAACGCTACGGGGAACCCTATATATAAGCATCACCGGTATACTAATAATGTGCTTGAACTAGGCTATGTGATGATCTTGATTAGTTGGATTATGAAATGATGGAAATAATAAAGTGAAAGAATTACCTGTATGTACCAGGAATTCTTGACATACTAGTCGAAGCATTATGACAAGAAAGGAAAAGCGATAATCCTGACTTGTTAGATTGAGGAAATGGAAACTGTAACATATTTGAACAACTACACTGAAAAACCATAAAATGAAGTATGTTTTGCTTACTCAGTAATAGGTAAAGCACAAGCATGGTAGAATACCCAAGCTCAAGTCTAAGGTAAGGAGGCTGTGATAGCTATGACTTGAGACGAGTTCAAAGCCTTGGTGATTGAGTACTATTATTCAAGGAATGAAATGGAAAAGTTAGAATTGTAATTCTAAAATCATGTAATGGGAGGGTAAGGTCGTGCTCTTTATACTGACAAACTCCATGAGTTGACAAAGCTGATGTCATACCTTATAAGATTAGATCAAATAGAATCGAGAGGGACATTGGGAAAATCTAGTGAGTAGTAGAAAGAAGTTGGAGGGTCGAAGAAGTAATATAGCGGTAAGGTAGACAAGAATGCCAATGTTGTGAACCTAGCTATGTTGGTTGATACGATTAAGCTAACATGCGTTAAACGGGGACACTAAGAAGGTTGGAGTTCTGACCATTACCATAACGTGTGCTCTAGGTCGATTAGGACCCCAGGACAAGTTAGAAACAATCAAAATTAGGAAATGGATATAGCTAGAAAGTAAGAACAGTTAAATTATGGAAGTAAAGATCATGTAAATCAAGGTAATACATCACGCGGTCAAACATTTGCGACTGGAGCAAGCAACATTCGACAAGACCAAATGTTGTTACATGCACGTACCTTGTCATCAATAGCTACACCTCTATATGATACCAGGGTTGATAATAAATTTGACTCTTCCGGAATTATTCTTTAACTTAGCATTAACCCTAGTTGCTTAGAAATTATTTACTCGGTTGAGATGACCAATGGTAATAATTAGAGGTTACATAAAAGTACACGAAGATCATGTCTTTGAAATAGACTTAATAACGTATGAATTGGTTATCAAAGCATGAAACCAAGATAGTCCATCAGGAGAAGGTCATTCGTCGATGCCTAAAGAAGTGATGTTGCGCATTTCTAGCACATACGGTAGAGAAGAAGGAAGAAGAAAGAAAGTTGAAAGATTTTCCTATTGTACATGATTTTTCCAAAAGACCTTCCTTGTGACTTAACAGGATTATCAAGTTCTGTTACAAAGGCACCGTATCAGTTAGCTCCAATGCAAATGCATGAATTATCAAGTAAGCTATAAGAGCTCTTTGATAAAAGTTTTATTCGACCTAGTCACTGGTATACGGATAACTGACCTGATTGATTAAAAATAAGGATGGGTCGTTCTAGTTGTGTATAGATTATCGAAAGATGAACAAGTTGACTATCAAAAACCAATACCCTCTCCCCAGGAATTATGATCTATTCGGTCAGTTGCATGCAGGATGCAACGTACTTCTCAAAGTTCAAACTTTGGTCAGGTTATTACCAATTAAGGGTTCAAGAAGACGAGACCCGAAGGCAACCTTTAGGACACGTTATAGAAATTACGAGTTCTTAATCATGTCGTTTGGGCTGACCAATGCTCCGATAGTGTTTGTGGATTTGATGAACTTGTAAGGCCCGGTTCCCGGGACGCTCACAGTTGCTCATTCACAGCATAAAACATTATATATTATAATTTAAGCAGCGGAAGTAATTTAACAAAAGCCATTCATTTCATTATAAACACTGTTGCCAAGCAATACACCTTAGTTTAGACAGATTACAAAAGAATGGTTTAACTGCATTACAAAACAACAGTGATATCTATGGAGAATGAATGTCAGTCTTGCCCCACCGAGTAGCCATCCCCATGTGCCATCCTCAGCATCGTTTACCTGCCAACTGGAAAATACATAAAAGTCAGCGTTGCTGAGTGAGTCTAGTTTTATAATTAAAATACTTTACTTTTCGTTTCAAACCGTTCATTACTTTCATATGTGGTCACACATCGTACGTACACATGGGTAATATATTATTATCTTTATCATTCGTTCAATTCGTACTTTCTCCATTAGCCTTCCGGTCTTTACGTTCGTTCTTACGAGTCTGTTGCGACAACAAGGCCGCTCACCTCTATATCGATCTCTCACGATCGTATGTTAACCAAGTCTGTTGCAACACATGGTTGCTCACCTCAGTGGCAATCTCACGATTGCCTGCTAACCGAGTCTGTTGCAACACAAAGTTGCTCACCTCATTGTCAATCTCAAAGATTGACCCTGTGTGCATCCTTCGGGGTAGCTAACCCGCATTATAGTTGAGCTAACACCTGCCAGGGGTGTGCACCTCCATACATTTTCTTGCAAGACTTCTATTCATTCGTTTTCATTCCACTTTTCTTTATCATTAATCTTTCACTTAATTAATGATAATAACTTCTGATTTGATCATGATCATACCACATAGAGTCATACAGTATTATTATTAATAATATAATAATATTAATAACAACTCTAATCATAACAATACCATTAATAAGGGTCATAATGTCAATCAAACATAATCATATGCATTTAATGAACCTTAGTCAATATTAGTCCAAAACCCTAAATGCACATACTCCCACGAAAATTCTGCATTTAATTCAAAGTGTTGGGCGCATGAGGTCTATTTGGGAGCATGAGCCCTGTCTGGGCGTATTTCAACTATGCACGCGTCCCACCCCAACACTTAGCAGATTATCACTTAGGCGTATGAGCACTACTTAGGCTCATTATCCTGTACTTAGTTTTTCTAAGTCAGAATTCAGGCGTATGAGTACTATTTAGGAATATTACCCTGTACTTAGTTTCTAAGTCATAATTTCGGGCATAAGAGCACTATTTAGGCATATTACCTTGTAAGTTTTCTAAGGCATAAATTTGGGGGTATTAGTACTGTTTAGGCTCATTACCCTGTACTTAGTTTTCTAAGTTCTAAGGCACATGAGCACTGTTGGGGAGCATAGGCCCCAACGCTTAAGTTTCTGTCAAGATCCTGGGAGTATGAGGACTGTTCAGGCTTATGAGCCTTATATAGGCGTATTAGCAACCTGATTAAGTTTCTAAGTCGTTTTCCACTCCCAAACATCATATTACCTAGTTCTAAACATTCACATACTATTCCAGGCATAAACTTAACATAATCATAACATAATATTTACCCAAAACATACTCCACCCACATACACATGCACATGAACATACGTGTAAAATACCCAACCTCATAAAATCATACATACATGTATTTTCCAGCCCCAAAAATCATATAAAACATGTAAAAAGGGGAATCTAGAAACTCACCTTAGTTGTGTTTGGGTTTGATACCCTTCCTTGAACTTCTCGGGCGTTTCTAACACCTAACACACACACACAATACAAACCGAACAAACAAGTCACATTTATAAGCACATAAACAGGTCTAGAACCATCTAAAGCATCAAAATTCGAGGGTTCTCACCAAAAACTTTGAATTCTCTGATTTCTTCTTCAAAACATTGTATCTTGCACTTTCTCTCTCTACAATCCGAATGAGAAGTATTGTGTAGGGTGAAATGGGCGGCCATACCACCTTTTCACCAGCTTTTTTTACTTTTGTTCTTTTTGACGCTTTTGGTCCCTCAACTTTAGGGTTGACTTCCATTTCATTCTTTTTCTTCCTCTTTTATCCTTTTTATTCCCTTTTAAAATACGGGTGTTACAAGTCCACCCCCTTATATAGGTTTCGTCCTCGAAACCTGTTATCTTCAAACAATTGAGGGTAATGCTACCTCATCTCCTCCTCCGTCTCCCACGTAGATTCTGATCCCTTTCTGTGCTTCCACTGTACACGCACAAGAGGTACCACTTTATTCCTTAACTTCTTTTCTTTACGATCAATGATTGCCACTGGTTGCTCAACGTAATTGAGCCGTTCGTCTACTTCGATGTCCTCCAGTGGAACAATCATATCTTCATCAGCTAAGCACTTTCTCAGATGAGATACAGGGAATGTGGGATGAATTCCATTTAACTCATCTGGCAGTTCAAGTCGATAGGCTACCTCTCCTACTCGTGCGATGATTCGGAAAGGACCTATATATCTTGGGCTTAGCTTACCTCGTTTTCTGAATCGGATAATCCCTTTCCAAGGTGAGACCTTAAACATGACTTGGTCTCCAACCTGGAACTCTATTGGTCTTTGCCTCTTGTCAGCATACGACTTTTGTCTATCTTTCGCCGCCTTCATGAAGGCTTTGATCTTTTCCAACTTCTCAGTCATAGCTTCGATAACCTCGACACCTCCTAGCTCTTTCTGCCCAATGTCTCCCCATCATACGAGCGTCCTACATCTCCTACCGTATAGCATCTCGTAGGGTGGCATGCCAAATTGGCATGATAACTATTGTTGTACAAGAATTCTGCTAGCGGTAAGTGATCATCCCAACTTCCTCCAAAATCGATCACGCACGCTCGAAGCATATCCTCGAGCGTCTGTATCGTCCTCTCAGACTGACCGTCCGTTTGAGGATGATAGGTTGTACTAATGTGTAGTCTTGTTCCCATTGCATCATGGAATCTTCTCCAAAACTTTGACATAAACCGGGTGTCGCAATCCGACACAATAGACACCGGCACGCCATGACGAGCTACGATTTCCTTGATGAACAGATCCGCCAATCTTTCGGATGAATACGTCTCGCGGATCGGTAGGAAGTGGGCACTCTTTGTTAGTCGGTCGACAATCACCCAAATAGTATCGCATCCCCTCGATGTGCGAGGTAGCTTAGTAATGAAGTCCATGGTGATATGCTCCCACTTCCATTCGGGTATATCCAATGGTTGGATCTTCCCGTACGGTTTCTGGTGTTCCGTCTTCACTTGGAGACAAGTAAGGCACTTACTCACGTACTATACTACGTCGCGTTTCATACCCGGTCACCAATAATCTTTCTTCATATCGTGATACATCTTGGTAGCACCGGGATGAATGAGTATCGAGTCTTATGGGCTTCGTCCATAATCTTTCCACGTAGATCCCCATATCGAGGAATCCACATTCGCCCGAATCGGGTCTTAACACCAAGAGTTTTCTCACCCAATTCCGTAACTAGACCTCGCATCCTTTCGGAGTTAAGATGATCTTCTTTCAAAGCCTCGTCTTGGAACTCCTTAACCTGTGTCATCACATCGGAGGTCATAATCAGCTGATAAGCCTTCACCCGGATCGGCTCGGGCCTTTCCTTTCGGCTAAGGGCATCTGCCACCATGTTGGCCTTGCCCGGATGGTAATGGATTTCTCAATCGTAATCCTTGATGAGCTCCAACCATCGCCTCCGCCTCATGTTTAAATCTTTCTGCTCTAAAAAGTACTTCAAGTTTTTGTGGTCCGTGAAGATGGTGCACTTTGTCCCGTATAGATAGTGCCGCCAAATCTTCAACGCAAAAACCACCGCGGCTAGTTCTAGATCGTGCGTTGGATAGTTGACTTCATGGGTCTTCAGCTGTCGGGATGCATAAGCTATTACCCTTCCACGTTGCATTAACACACAACCTAGCCCAGAATAAGATTCATCCGAATAGACCACTAAGTCATTATTTCCCTCGGGCAATGTCAAGACAGGAGCTTGTGTTAGTCTCGTCTTCAATTCCTCAAAGGCATTCTCCTGTTCTCGACCCCACACGAACTTCACGTCCTTGCGAGTCAATTTTGTCAAAGGTGAGGCTATCTTGGAGAAGTTTTGAATAAAACTCCTGTAGTAGCCCGCCAATCCCAAGAAGCTACGAATTTCGGATGGCGTCTTTGGTGACTTCCATTGCATCACAGCCTCAACCTTTGTTGGGTCCACCATGATTCCCTCCGCATTTACCACGTGACCAAGAAATTGCACCTCGCGTAGCCAGAAAGCACACTTGGAGAACTTAGCATACAGTTTCTCCCTTCTCAAAGTCTACAACACCTCCCAGATGTGACCGGCATGCTCTTCTTCGCTCCTTGAATAAATCAAGATATCATCGATGAACACAATCACTGATTTATCTAACATTGGCCGACACACTCGATTCATCAAATCCATAAAAGCAGCTGGCGCATTGGTTAAACCAAAGGACATAACAAGAAAATCATAGTGTCCATAACGTGTACGAAAAGCTGTTTTAGGAATGTCCTGCTCCTTTACTTTCAATTGATGGTACTCAGATCGAAGATCTATCCTTGAGCACCAACTGGCTCCCTGGAGCTGATCGAACAAGTCGTCAATCCTCGGTAACGGATACCGATTCTTTATCGTCAACTTATTCAACTCACGGTAGTCGATACACATTCTCTTGCTACCGTCCTTCTTCTTTATGAACAAGACCGGAGCACCCCAAGGAGAGATACGCGGTCTGATAAAACCCTTGTCGAGCAATTCTTGCAGTTGCTCCATTAACTCCTTCATCTCAGTCGGAGATAATCGATACGGTGCCTTGGCGACAGTCGATTTGAATTTCGATTTTGCGATCTGGTGGCACACCCGATAGGTCTTCTGGAAACACATCGGGAAAGTCACACACAACCGGCACATTGGACAATTGTGGTGTTGACATGTCCACATCCTTCACGTAGGCCAAATAAGCGCTACATCCACGTCTCATACACCTTCCCGCCACCGTCATCGAGATTACTTTTGGAATCGTCGTAACCCGATCATCATATATCGTCACCAGGCTTCCGTCAGACGCCGTCAGTCTAATCATCTTCTTACGGCACACGATATTCGCTTTATAGGTTGCTAACCAATCCATCCCTAATACTAAATCAAATCCACCTAGGGGCATTACATGTAACTTAGCAGCAAACCTATGACCTTCTAACTCTATGGCACAGTCCTCTATCACATTTGTAACTCTAATGGACTTACCAATAGCAGTCTCTACGTCAAAGGGCTCATCAATGCATTTACTACTAATTGGCAGTTTAGCACAGAAATTAGCAGAAATAAAACTCCTACTAGCACCAGAATCAAACAACACAGAAGCAAGAGTTTGATATACTAGAAACGTACCTGACACAACATCGGGGTCCGTCCTAGCCTCCTCCCTGGTCATGGTGAAAGCTCTGGCACTCGCCTTCTGCCCTTCAGTCCCGGCCGTCTTCTTTTCCCCGGAACTCTCCGCCCTCTGCTTCTTGCAATCCCTACTCAAATGGCCCTCTCCGCCGCAGTTGTAACACCTCAACAGTCTATAGTCCCTGGAGATGTGGCCCGGCATTCCACATTTGAAGCACACGTTCAGCCCCATCCTGCACTCTCTCGTATGCTCCTTCCCACACTTGTAACATTTCTTGGGTCCCGAGCTTGATGACCCCGCCGTACGGTCATCCATTCTCATCCTCTTGTTGTTCGGGACGAAACCACAACGCCCGAACCGTTTCCCGTTCCCATTCCGGTCACCACCACCGGCCTTCTTCACCTCCACACCTATTACCTCCCTCTCATCATAAAGTCTCCCAGCCAAATCCACTGCCGACCTAAAAGTACTTGGTTGCGCAGCAATCAAGTGCCTACGAATGTCAGCTAGCAGCCCCTGGATGTACCGGTTAATCTTTGGAGACATCGGCTTCACTTGATCCGGCACCAGCCTCGCCATTTCATTGAATCTGGTGGTGTACTGTTGGTGGGTCAGGGTTCCCGCCTCAAGTTGTAGGAACTCCCTCTCGATCTTATCGAGTTCCCTGTGAGGAAAGAATTCCTCAATTACCAGCTTCTTCAACTCGTTCCATCGCATTTTCCCGATGGCCCTGGGTCCTTCAGCTTGGCCAATATTGTCCCACCAACACAAGGCCGAGTCGGCAAAAGAGTGAGTCGCAAACTTCACCTTTTGATCTTCGTGACACTCACTGATCTCCAACACTGCCTCCATCTCCCTCACCTAACGGTGAGCGGCAGCAGCATCACCATTGCCATCCAAAGTTGGGGGCTTGCACCTCTGGAATGCCCCGTAGCTGCATCCCTTGGTCGTTCCCCTACTGCTTCCTCCCCTTCCTCGTCAGAAACTACTATCTCAGGCTCCTGCCATTCCTCCTCTCCCTTGCTTTCCTTCCCAGTCGATCTTCTCCTATCCTCCTTCTCCTTCCTCTCCTCGTTCCTCACAGCTCGAATAACTTCGGTCACCACAGACGGTAGGACTGCATGCATGACCTGGTGCACCTCATCAGCAATCGCCTCCCGAGCTTAGGCGTTCAGACTGGCATTCTCATTTCCTTCAGTCCGTTCGGGAACCTCAGGGTTCTCATGGGTCGTCTCAGCAGCTTTAGCACTGCTCCTAGCCATATGCGGTCGACCTCTACCTCTAGAAGCCTTGGAAGGTTTCTTCCCATCCATTTCCTAAGCACTATAAGATTCAAACACTAAAACACTCATTCAAGGTAATAGCTCAGTTTATGTCAAGTATAGTAAGTCCCTAATTACAGTGGCCAGTTGTGATTAGCTACTTACTTTACTTTTCACACCCCAAGCATTTCCTATCCTGACTTCATCAGTATCTAAATCTACTATAATTACATAAGTCAAATAGCACACGCACATAATACCGGTTAACCTTTAAGAAAAGAAACACCTGATGGCACGGAGCTACTCGGGCTGACATCCTTCCTTCTGTCCTATTTTCAGTTTAAGTTTAGGTTTCTTTTGAAAATATTTACTCGTTTCACTTAAACTTTGGCTCTGATACCAACTTGTAAGGCCCGGTTCCCGGGACGCTCACAGTTGGTCATTCACAGCATAAAACATTACATATTATAAATTTAAGCAGCGGAAGTAATTTAACAAAAGCCATTCATTTCATTATAAACACTGTTGCCAAGCAATACACCTTAGTTTAGACAGATTACAAAAGAATGGTTTAACTGCATTACAAAACAACAGCGTTATCTATGGAGAATGAATGTCAGTCTTGCCCTACCGAGTAGCCATCCCCGTGTGCCATCCTCAGCATCGTTTACCTGCCAACTGGAAAATAAATAAAAGTCAGCATTACAGAGTGAGTTCTAGTTTTATAATTAAAATACTTTACTTTTCGTTTCAAACTGTTCATTACTTTCATATGTGGTCACACATCGTATGTACACATGGGTAATATTATTATTATCTTTATCATTCGTTCAATTCGTACTTTCTCCATTACCCTTCCGGTCTTTACATTCGTTCTTACGAGCCTGTTGCGACAACAAGGCCGCTCACCTCAATATCGATCTCTCACGCTCGTATGTTAGCCAAGTCTGTTGCAACACATGGTTGCTCACCTCAGTGGCAATGTCACGATTGCCTGCTAACCGAGTCTGTTGCAAGACAAAGTTGCTCACCTCATTGTCAATCTCAAAGATTGACCCTGTGTGCATCCTTCGGGGTAGCTAACCCCCATCACAGTTGAGCTAACACCTGCCAGGGGTGTGCACCTCCATACATTTACTTGCAAGACTTCTATTCATTTGTTTTCATTCCACTTTTCTTTATCATTAATCTTTCACTTTATTAATGATAATAACTTCTGTTTTGATCATGATCATACCACATAGAGTCATACAGTATTATTATTAATAATATAATAATATTAATAACAACTCTAATCATAACAATACCATTAAGAAGGGTCATAATGTCAATCAAACATAATCATATGCATTTAATGAACCTTAGTCAATATTACTCCAAAACCCTAAATGCACAGACTCCCACGAAAATTCTGCATTTAATTCTAAGTGTTGGGCGCATGAGGTCTATTTGGGCGCATGAGCCCTGTCTGGGCGTATTTCAACTGTGCAGGCGTCCCACCCCAACACTTAGCAGATTATCACTTAGGCGTATGAGCACTGCTTAGGCTCATTATCCTGTACTTAGTTTTTCTAAGTCAGAATTCAGGCGTATGAGAACTATTTAGGCATATTACCCTATACTTAGTTTCTAAGTCATAATTTCGGGTGTAAGAGCACTATTTAGGCATTTTACCTTGTAAGTTTTCTAAGGCATAAATTCGGGCGTATTAGTCTGTTTAGGCTCATTACCCTGTACTTAGTTTTCTAAGTTCTAAATTTCAGGCACATGAGTACTGTTGGGGAGCATAAGCCCCAACACTTAAGTTTCTGTCAAGATCCTGGGAGTATGAGGACTGTTCAGGCTTATGAGCCTTATAGGCGTATTAGCAACCTGATTAAGTTTGTAAGTCGTTTTCCAGTCCCAAACATCATATTACCTAGTTCTAAACATTCACATACTATTCCAGGCATAAACTTAACATAATCATAACATAATATTTACCCAAAACATACTCCACCCACATACATATGCATATGAACATACGGGTAAAATACCCAACCTCAGAAAATCATAAATACACGTATTTTCCAGCCCCAAAAATCATATAAAACATGTAAAAAGGGGAATCTAGAAACTCACCTTAGTTGCGTTCGGGTTTGATATCCTTCCTTGAACTTCTCGGGCGTTTCTAACACCTAACACACACACAATACAAACCGAACACACAAGTCACATTTATAAGCACATAAACAGGTGTAGAACCATCTAAAGCATCAAAATTTGAGGGTTCTCACCAAAAACTTCGAACTCTCTGATTTCTTCTTCAAAAACTTTGTATCTTGCACTTTCTCTCTCTACAATCCGAATGAGAAGTGTTGTGCATGGTGAAATGGGCGGCCATACCACCTTTTCACCAGCTTTTTATTACTTTTGTTCTTTTTGACACTTTTGGTCCCTCAACTTTAGGGTTGACTTCCATTTCATTCTTTTTCTTCCTCTTTTATCCTTTTTAATCCCTTTTAAAATACAGGTGTTACAGAACTGGGTATGTAAGCCGTATTGGATAAAGTTGTAATCGTGTTTGTAGACAATATCCTCATCTATACCCGATTAATACGAGACCATGATCAATTTATGAACTATACTAAAATTATTACGGGAAGAGTAACTCTACGCCATACTAAAATTATTACGGGAAGAGTAACTCTACGCCATGTTCTTCAAGTGTGAGTTCTAGTTGTGTGAGGTGAAGTTTTAGGGCACCTGGTTTAAAAATAGGGAATTCACATTGATCCTTGGAAGATCAAAGCAGTGAAGTAGTGGGATACACCTAAGGCTCTCTTGAAAATTTGGCCATTCTTAGGATTGGTTGGATACTATCGAAGATTCACTGTGAACATATCAAAGATTGCTTAACTATTGACAATGTTAACTCAAAATAATAAGAACCGATTAATTTTCCCTCATGGGTCAAATGCCTTGGTGGCATTTTGTGACGCCTCACATCAAGGGTTTGGTTCCCTTCTATTGCAGGAAGATAAAGTGATTGCTTACGCATCAAGACAACTTAAAGTCTATGACTAAAGTTTTTGAAGCATGATTTAGAATTAGGTACGGTAGTGTTCGCACTTAAGTTTTGGAGACACTACCTGCACGGAACGAAATGTGTTATTTATGCTGACCACAAGGGCCTCCAACATATTTTTGACCAGAAGGAATTGAACATGCATTAGAGGTGATGGGTGGAGCTTCTCAGCGATTATAACTGTGACATCCGGTATGATGCTTTGAGTAGAAAGGTACGTGTTAAACCAGTACATGCGCGAGCTTTAGGAATGACCATACAATTAAACCTAAAGGATCAGATCTTGAAGGCATAGAGTAAGACACTAAAGGAGGAAAATGTTGCTAGGGAGGAGTTTCATGGGTTGGATAAACAGATGGATCATAAGGAGAATGATGTACATTAATCCATGGATCGTATGTGGGTACCTAAGTAGGGAAATGTACGAACCCTAGTCATGAACAAGGCACACAAGTCCAAGTATTCTGTTCATCCGTATGCAGAGAAGATGTACCAAGACCTTAAAGAATTGTAATGGTGGAAAGGTATGAAGAAAGACATTGCGACGTATGTAGGTGAATATCTGACTTGCTCGAAAGTCAAAGCCGAACACCAGAAACCATCAGGTCTGTTGCAACAACCAAAAATTCCCTAATGGAAGTGGGAGAATATATCGATGGATTTCATCACCAAGTTGCCAAGAACCAGTAGTGGGCATGATTCGATTTAGGTCATCGTGGATCGAATGACAAAATCTGCTCACTTCTTGCCTATTCGCGAGTACTATAAAATTGAGAAGTTAGCGAGATTATATGTGAATGAAATCGTGGCTAGGCATGGAGTGCCTGTATACATCATAACAGATCGCGATAGTCGGTTTATGTCACGATTCTTGCAGACGCTCCAGAAGGCAATGGGTACTCGGTTGGATCTAAGCACCGCCTATCATCCTAAAACAGATGGGCAAAGCGAGCGTATGATTCAGACTCCAGAAGACATGCTTAGGGCGTGTGTAATTGACTTTGGTGGGAGTTGGGATGCCCATTTGCCACTGGTTGAGTTCTCTTACAACAAGAGTTACCACTCGAGCATTGGATGTGCCTCGTTTGAAGCTTTGTACGGGAGAAGATGTAGATCGCTAGTTTTTTGGTCCGAGGTCGGAGAAAGTCAACTGACAGACCCTGAGATCATTCAAGAAACAACAGACAAGATATTCCAAATTAAAGACAGACTTAAAGCAGCGAGAGACCGCCAGAAAAGCTACACGGATAACAGGCGGAAACCGTTGGAATTCAATGTGGGTGATCGTGTGTTGCTAAAGTTTTCCCCTTGGAAGGGTATTGTGCGATTCAGCAAGAAAGGAAAGTTAGCTCCGAGGTATGTGGGACGGTTTGAAGTCACTGAAAGAATTGGTCCTATGGCGTATCGTCTGAAATTACCTCAATAGCTGTGCGGCATGCACAATACGTTCCACGTATCGAACCTTACGAAATGTTTAGCTGATGGATCTCTCCACGTCCTGATTGAAGAAATCAAGATTGATAAGAAACTCCGTTTCGTGGAAGAACCGATAGAAATCATGGTCGGGAAGTCAAACGATTAAAACACAGCAGGATCCCAACTGTCAGAGTGAGATGGAACTCGAAGCGAGGTCCAGAATTCGCGTAGGAACGAGAAGACAAGATGAAACTCAAATATCCGCATCTGTTCGCGGATAGAGCTTCGGTATCTAACTCCAGCTGAATTTTGGGACGAAATTCTCTCAACCGGGGGATACTGTGACATCCGTCACTGTCAGGTCCTTTAATTGACTTAAAATCCATTAAATCTTCTCGTGCATTTATTATGCTACGAAATTAATTCGTTCCGAACTGAAACTTGTCGTACCTGCCTTACGTGTCAACCCTAATATTATAATAATATGATTAGAAAAATATTACATAAATCATAATTAACAAAATTAAACATTTTTAGTATGATTTATACTATTATTATCATTCTTAGTATTAATATTAATATTAGTATTATTACCGTTAATATTTTTAGTATTATTATTATTATTATAATTATTATTATTAATATTATTATAATTAATAAGTTCAGGGTTTAAAGTATAATTTAACTAAACTTGAGGGAATAATTAATTCGAAGTTTAGGGACTAAACTGCAATATGAAATATATATATATATATATATATATACAAATCGCATGAATCAGGCCAAACCCTCGTTCGACCGAAGCTCCGCTGCCGTCACCATCCTACCGCCGCTGAACCACCGAAATCAGCCCCTTCCGGTCGCCGTTAGCCGGTCATTTGTCGCCGTCGTGTCACCGTTTACTCGATTCGTAGGTAACCGATTGTCATGAACTTCATTTCGTTTCGTTTCATTTCGTTTTATTGTGGCGATTGTTTCGGTTGAATCGGGTTTTTGTTTGCGCTACATGTGGATACGTATACAACGGTATATATACGCATATAAACGTATGTATGTATCGATGCGTGAATATATATATATATATAAATACATTGTACGTGTGTGTATATTTGTTTTGGTATATATGTATTGTGTGTGTACGTGTGTAATATGTGTGTGTGAAGTGTGTGTGTGTGTGTGAAGTGTGTGCAGTGTGTGTGTGTATGCTATATGTGTGTGTGTGCATATTGTGGTGGTGTGTGTGTATTGTGAAGAACCAAACACAGCAGCCGAAGGCTGCTGTGTGGTTTATATAAATTATGTTACCATATGTTGAGGTATATATGAATGTGTGGGTGTGAAGGTACGAGCCAATAATATATATAATTATATATGTTGTGGGTGTCGAGCAATATACATTGGTTACCATTTGTTGAGGTATATATGAATGTATTTTTGTTATTTATATGTATATGATTATATATGTGTTTATACGTAATTTATATATATAGCAAGGATACATCGACTCTGGTATATAACGATATTAAACTATATTATGTGCATGTATGATTAAGATATATACACGCATATGCCTATGGTTATGTGTTAAATATATATAGATATACATGAGTAATAATATACATACATACATACATACATACATACATACATACATACATACATACATATATATATATATATATATATATATATATATCCTTCTTGAGTGCGTCGTACCTCAAACCCGAACCAACCTGAAATTGATCAAAAGTATCATAACGTTTATTGGACATGTTTACAAGATCGATTATTTATAATATAGGTGTTTGATTGTTGGTTCACGTGCGTTAGTCAAAGCCTATTACTTTCGTGGCTATTATCGCATCATATCAGGTGAGTTTCGCGGCTCCGTTTTATTAAAATTATTTACAAACATTAAGGGGGAAAAGTATGCTCAACCATTTTATGTTGTGAACTTATTCAATCTTTGGGACTGTTGTGTTTACTGTTTGTAAGTATTTATCTAGTACATGCATGAGTTGTCTGTGTGTTTCTTTATTCACAACTATTGAACTCTGGTGTTGGAGCCGACGGACAGGTATTGATAGTACTATTGGGCTGACACCCCCACCCTTGTTTGTTAGTATACTAGTTAGGACTAACAGTGGCCATGTGCGAGCCCTAGGGTGAATATGTTCCGACAAGTTTTGTGTGTACGTCGTAGGTTTAGTTATGATGCTCATGTTTACATGTGATAGTACTTGCTTACAACTGTATGCACTCATGTCCTACCAAACTTTTACACAGCATCAAGTTTTATTTATTATTTAAACCTGCGAACTCACCAACAATATGTTGACCTTTTGAGCATATCTTTTCAGGCAACAGTCATTGAGGATAGCTAGGGATGCTGCCTTAGCGACGACCTTAGGATTGCACTACTTAGACTCATTGGATGTCTTTGGCAGTTGCTTGACTTTATTATTCACTTATGTTCACTTGTTTCCCGGGTTGTGGGTTTTATACTTAATTGTTTGTATGACTATGTTTGTTGTGGAATTGACTAACTCCGACACAAGTCTCCATTTGTGTCGGGTAACGTCATGACATGTTGACCTTCATCATTTAATGCATCTCTATTAACTTAACAATTTGTTATGACGATCTTGTCCGCTACATCCTCGTGTTTCCGCTATAAGCGGGGGTGTGACACTATTTCTGACTCGGTTAATTCCGGTTCATTAGGCTTATATACACCTCTTACAATATTATAAGAATTAATTCTCAATTCTTCTACCCTATTTTCAGGTAACTCTTCTCTAATTTGAGAGGTGGAGGCTCTAGGACTTCTCACCGTATATCCTATCGGAGATATATGCAAAATATGATGATCTTGAAGACATAGATCTAGATATTCTTGGTCTAACCTATCAAATTATATCTGAACTGATCCTTCAGATGTTTGAATAATACCAATTGGATTATTATCAATATATTATTGTTTTGGAGTACAATTATTTAGTATCCAATTATCAGGAAATTCAATTTCTTCCCATTTTATTTTTCTTCTAGTAGTAATATTTGATTTTCCAAAATTAGTTTCTATCACTATTGTTTCATTTAATGGTTTATCTACCATTTTACACTGATGATTTAGTGTAAATAATGGTTTATAGTATATTCTATAGCAAATACAAATTACTTCTGACCCTGGAATATAATTATATCCATGACTTTTAACATTTAATGTCAAAGCATCAGTTATACTAACATCAGTTAGCGATAATTGTAATTTTGGGTAAACATTAAAATAAACTAGATCATGTGATAAACTAGATTGAACTATCCCTATCAAGGATTGCTTATAATCTAGATTTCTACCATCTCTTAAAGCTGTTATAAAGCTTTCTGGCAAACTTTCTAAAGTTAAAGGTTTGAATGAAATTTGCACTACCCCAATTTGGATATATTTGTATTTATCCTTCTTATATCATGCTAATTCTCTATGATTTAAAAGTTTTATCATCATATCCTCTTTATTAAGAGCAATTGTTTATTCAGTAGTTTTAACTACTTGTTTTAAACCAATTTTTTCAAAAGTTCCAAGCCTATAAACTTGTTTATAATCTGTTTTTGGAATAGTCCATTTATTTAATAATTCTAAATTGTGAGAGATATCATATTCCTCCTCAATACTGTTTTTAACAGTATCTTTATCTTCTATGATATTCATGTTGTTAAAATCAATGTTGAACTTCCCCATAATAAAGTTTACTCACCATGGCTCTGATACCACAAGGAGCAGGACCTTATGGGAAAATTAAGATAAAAACCCCAATAAAAATTCAAATAAAAATTCAAAATATATAAGCTTAGAATCTGAAAATAAAAATATTTAAATATCTCCGAGTCTTTAAACCTTGGTTAATGGTTAATTTTACATATACTTTAACTGGCAAGTTTTTTTAGCATAAGATCAGTACAGACCCGTGCCCTAAGAACGTCTTTCAAATGGCTAATAAAACGGGCTGCCATAATTCGACCACTATGCTAATTATCTACCTGTCTAGTATATAACCAGTCTAAAATTATCTAGACATATTTTAAAATTTTGTCTTCCCAGACTCTTTTTTAATAGGTTTATAAACTTATATGTATATGTGTATATATATATATATGTATATGTATATGTGTATAGATATATATATATATATCATATACATGTATATATATATATACATACTAGCAGGGAACCCGCGCGATGCGGCGGGGGCGATATCTACAACACGATACCCCTTTTGCTCGAGATTTCAAATATAGGCAAATGAAGACATTTGCTAGCCGAGTGATGAAAGCATATCGGCAAGATCAAAACATTACTTAATCCTTTCATTAATGGCTAGCAATACTCGAGACTTGAGGTCCATTACAAGTTAAATAACACAAAGTAAAAAAAATTAAATAAGTTACCTGATCCATTAGATCGTAGATGTGACGCCCTACACATATCCCACATCGGCCGTGGACAGGAGAGATTCTTGGTTCATAAGGAATGTCTGGCCTCTAATATCAACAACGCGTTTTGGGCGTATTGGCTGTGGATGAGAGGAGAACTCCACAGTTAAGCGTGCTCAGGTGGGAGCAATCCAGGGATGGGTGACCTCCCTGGGAAGTTTTCACCCGGGCAACCAAAAGCAAATCCGTGAGCTCCTCGTGGGCGAAGCGGACAATATTGTTGGTGTGAGAGGCCTGGTGTTACAGAATGGTATCAGAGCCACTCCTGTGCCGTTCAGGGTGTGGGACATACCTCACCAAGGATGGTGACTTCTCGGGCTGATCGAGGACGATGAGTCCAAACAGGGGGTGCTTGTGACACCCTACACATATCCCACATCGGCCGTGGACAGGAGAGATTCTTGGTTCATAAGGAATGTCTGGCCTCTAACATCAACAACGCGTTTTGGGCGTATTGGCTGTGGATGAGAGGAGAACTCCACAGTTAAGCGTGCTCAGGTGGGAGCAATCCAGGGATGGGTGACCTCCTTGGGAAGTTTTCACCCGGGCAAGCAAAAGCAAATCCGTGAGCTCCTCGTGGGCAAAGCGGACAATATTGTTGGTGTGAGAGGCCTGGTGTTACAATAGACCCATTAGCATCATCTGAGATCCCCTACATGAACAATAAAAGAAGGTTTCAGAAATATAAGGGTCTATGAGATGTAATATATAAATAAACTTATAAGATTAAATAAAACTGCATGCGTTTAATTTTTGTTTTGATTGCCAATCAACAGAAAAACTAATAGCAATAAAATAATACCTGATACTAAATAAAGATACATACGTGTTTGCTTGGTATATCTCAAAGTCCAAATAACAAAGATAAATCAACATTCATGAATAGAAAGTTTATTAATATAAACATATGCATAGTTGGCCTAGAAAATTAGAAAGTCAATGTGTACTGAAGCATCAACTGGACGTCCATTTAAAGAAGTGTTTGGAAATGAGGTATGTTCAAGAAACTTATTTCCTTTGGGTTGTGATGCAGACTCAAAATGTGAAGCACCTGAGGTACAATTGGTTATTTTCCCAACATCAACTCCTATGATATATCTTTTGATTTGCCATAAGAACAAAGTGAATCTAACACCATGATGCATTATATATAGAAATAAAGTGAAGTTGGCTATTTTCACATGTCAACAAAACAAGTATTAAGTATCATAAGATCCAGGATCTGAATAATATTACAAGCTGACGCAACATGAGGTACGTTCTCGAAATTTTCAGCAAAAAATAATAAATTCAGATCCCAGAAATTGGGCTTTGATTCAATGACAATCTTTAAGGTGTGATTGGGCTTTGTTTGGGCTTTAATTCTTATAACCTTGATAAAACTTCAGAAAGTGTAAGCTGTTTAAATTTTATTAAAAATTAGTAAAAGGGTAGGGCCAACCGTTTAGAAGCAGCAGGATGACAGGGTTCAAGCTTCATCTGTTTCCCTGCCATGTCACTCTTGTTTAATTCACGCAATGCAGTTTCTGCAGCTCTTATATCATAAAATTCTATGGACTTATGACACTTCCTTGTGGAGTTCCATGGATCTGCATACCAGACCTAGATTATCCAACTAAATAACATACCAAAGGTCAAAAACAAAAATGGGAAATCAATCTTACCTCCTTCACCTCACCATACACGCCAAAAACATGGCGAAGTTCATCGTCGAAAATAGTAGAATCAAGGTTATATATCACAACAATGCCTTGATTAATATCTTTGTCTGAATGGTTGTCCTAAAAAACAATATGTATTAAGATTAATTAGTGTAAGCAGCCTTGCATATAGCATTTTAACAGAAAAAGGGGAAAGAATAGGAAGAAAAATAGGGTGCAACAAGAGAAATTGCAGTATATGAGGTTTACTCATTGTTGATGAAATCCTCTGTTTTAGTGCACTTGTCAACTTCATTGAACTTAAATTGGTTGTGAAGGTGGGTAGCAGTCCCAATTAATTTAAAGGTATTTTTGTTGGTACACACACAACGTATAATGTTAAAATAAGGAAAAGACAAATTAATCACACGTATTCGTACAAGTCCTATGATCTCAGGGTTAGCCATAGCTATCAAAAATTGGACTCCAAATGCAACAAATATATGTACTATGAGTTACTAAATCATACACATAAGGACTGGAAAAGAAAGAAAAACAACCTTAGGAATTGAATAATGAATATCAAGGTTTCTATGCATCAATGCTTTGTTCTGAAGAGCTTGCATGGCACGTCTGGCTGCTCTTATATCATAGTATGATATCATCACAAAGCCACGATGCTTACAGGCCATGTAAAGAGTGTGGATCTCCCTATATCGCTGCATAGTCATTTATTTTTTCCATTATACACATTTAATTAAATTAAAGATCTTTTAAAAATCCAAAAACAAAAGAGAGAAACATACCTCAAACAAGATTCATAACTCGGAATCTTCCACATTGCTGTCAATATTTCTCATAAAAAGTGTTCTTGATTGGTGTTCTCCATAGAGGTGTTGTTCCTCGCAAGCTTTCAGTACACAAGCTTTCAGTACATAATGCTCAAAACACAAGCTTTCAGTACATAATGCTCTTGAAACACGATTTATAAAAAATATGTAATTTTATAAGTTTATAAAGAAAGACTTGTGATTTATGAATCACCTGTTGTCATGGGTGATGAGACTTGGTTATGATGGCTTCTCGGTTGTTTCCACATCCATTGTCATAACATCGCTGACATCAGCATCCACATCTGTCATGATTTCATCCCTGTCTACTGACATCGCCATGTGTAGGACTCCATTCTCCATTACAGCATCAGATTGTGGTTGCGGGTTTGGATCTGGATTCTCGGTTACTTTGTTGGGTCCATTTGGTGTTGTTATTAGTGATGAAGGATAAGGATTAGTAGAGATTGTTAAAGTTGATGTCACAGACAAGTTCTGTAAAATAGAGATTAAAATCAATCATCAGCGTTATTACAATGGTATGGTTTATGTTCCAAAGAAGTCGATAAACCTTACCTTTTCTAAGGCCAGAGCTAGCTTTGAGAGATTTGGATACAAGCTTCTCGCATCGAATATGATCTTATTAACAAACAAAAAGCAAACCCAAATTAAATATTTTTATGCATAAATTTATATCAAATTAGAAGGTATACTGCACTCCTGAAGTTTAAAAAAGAAATTAAATGATCATAACAAATGATGGTAGAATCACCTCAGATAGCCTTTGTAGGGTAAACGGTGGGCCATCAACAAAACTATGAAGAGCTGCAAAACAATCATAAAAATGTTAGCTTATTATTAGTCAAAAGAGAATATCTCACTATCAATATATTACAAACATATAGATCTGTCATTGAGAGGCAATTAACAAAAAATATTAACAAGGTACATGATTGCGGAAGTACCATCATCCAACCTTTTCACCAACTCAGCATGTGTCTCTCCTAGTGATCTTTCTGTTCCTCAATTGTCATTTTTGCCTGTGGGTATTCAAAATGACCTGTAGCAAAAATGATAAAAGGAAAGAAGACTTAGAACCATCTACAACAAAGAATATAACTTATATACTGGCTTTCATGTCTAATGTAGACACTATAGTAGGCAAGTTCAGCCCATTTACTTGGAAATGGTTCAACATAGGTTATATTTTATCTCTAACATGTCAAACAAGTAAATAAAAATTGGCTGTTGTCCATACAATACACGTTCAATCTATCGACTATCATACCTTTTGATGCCACAATCTTCACCGGGAGGGAGATGAATGGAGTTCCAATCGACTGCAGACAAATCGATGTTCAAACGAGCGGCTTGGGCTCGTATGTCTTCCATTGACATTACTTCCGCCATGATTTCTCGAGAATTTGTAGATTGTAAGAACCCTAATCGTCAGCCGTTGGAATGTTTTGTTCTTGATTGCTTTGATCTCTTAGCCGAAATTAGGGTTTCTGTGAGTCGCAATCGGAGGGTGTATATGAGTTTCTGCAGTGTTTGAGATACTTACGTGGAAGAAGAATACGACCATATTGAAGAGTGAAAGGCTGAAAGCTACTGTTGCGGTGTTAAAAAGGGCAAAAGGAGTGGCTGAATAAGCTGGGATTTCAAAACCTTATTCTGAGAGAGAGAGCCTGGAGAGAACTCTGACAACAAATTTGTGATTTGAATTTTGAAATCATCTTGCTGTTTGGGGGGGGGTATACAAGCTTGGATTTCAAGCTTTGTGAGTAGTACTTGTGCTATAAGAGTTTTAAAACTCTTAAATTTAAGAGATTTGGTGAAATGACCATCTTGCCCTCCCTAATGCTTATTAATATAGTATAGATAAATATATATATATATATATGTATATGTATATATATATGTATGTATAAATATACATATATATATGTATGTATATATATGTATATATGTATATGTATGTATGTATATATACATATATCTATATCTATATGTATATATGTGTAAGACCCCGTTCCCGGGCACCTCACAGTTGGCCGTTCATCGCATGTAAAACATACATTTATAAGCATCTTTAATAAACATTGCAGCGGAATTTCTGAAACAAACTTTCCTTTTTACTATAAATAGTTTTGCCATTTAATACAACGTACGTCAATTACAAAACATCTAATGTTGCATTACATCACAAAAGCATTATACACAAGACTTCATCATTTCTAATTACAAAAGGGTCATATACAGTGACCTCTAGTATAAAGACATAAAAATTTTCATCATAAAGAAGATTTCTTAAATAATCCTGTTTATCAGGATCCTCAAGAAATCTTGCACTTGCATGCAACATAATGTGTTGCGTGCATTATGGACCCACAACAGATTACGTGGCAGCATTATCAAAAGGAGAATGCCATCCCAAAAGAGCTGAGTAGCCGCCTCGTGCCATCCCCAGCAACACTACCTGCCAACTGGAAACACATAAAAAGTCAGCGTTGCTGAGTGAGTTCTAGTTTTATAATAAACATATTATATTTCCATTAGAAACCATTCTTTCACATGATCATACGTACATAGAGATAATATTCATTATTATCTTCATCATTCGTTATACATCATCATCTTTAACTTCTCATATGGATCCTGTCAGGCTTTACCCACTTCATAGCACTCGGCTATGATTACTGTGGTCGAATGACAAGGATCCCGTTTCATCCTTACTTGCACATTGAATTCTGATGTATCAATACCATATGCTATACCCCATTCAGTCTTAGCTACTGGGCCGTGAATCAATAGAGCGTATGCCACAGTAGCCTTAGCTACTGGGCCGTGAATCTAAGCGTATGCCACAGTACTAGTAGGTAAGCGGTAGAGGTACCATGACCATGGCCAATCACAAAGAAAGACCAATCGACTTATTCAATGTTTGCACGACTTAATTCGTTTGTTCGTTAATGCATGTATTCATCATCGTTTCACTCATTCATTCGTTCATTAATACATGCGTTCATCGTCATGTTCCTCTTTCTTTATCTTTCACTTTACGTTACATAATGCTTCGTTCATTCATTGTCATAATACATGAGTCGTGAAAGATATACATACATCATCATAAGGAACACACACACATATCAATCATACATCATCATATGTGGCATCATACATACATAGCCTACATCAACAGTCATCTACAGGCACTTACAGAAACGTCCACTTAAGGACTTACTTTCGCATTTATCCTGAAAGCCGGGACTTGTATGCATCTCCTCGGGTGCAACCGCTCTAATTATCCCTCCTAACCTTAGGGACTCATACTAACACATTATACAAACACGTACAGGCCACAAACGTACCTTAAGCATACTACCCGTGATTATACCTCAAATGGGTCAAACATACATAATTCCATAAACAGATTTATATGTGTTCCAGCAAAAAAATCGTTTAAAATAAGTAAATGAGGGGTCCTAGAAACTCATCTGTGCTTGACAAGCAGCTTCTCAATCAAGCTTTAAAGATGAGGGTCACACTACGCTGCCTGCAGATAAGTTAACACTCAAAAGAGTTAATTTCTGCCTAAATTCGCTACTAAGTTCGCTGATAGTTTCGCCCATAGTTTCGCCCAAGCGAAAGTGTAGTTTCGCTAGGCGAATCAGCAGTTTCGCTGCTAATTTCACTGGGCAGCATTCCGCCAGTTTCGCGGAACAGATTCGCTGCCTTAAGCGCCCAACTTTCGTTGGAATTCCCTAGTTTCGCAATGTCTAAGGGTTAACCTGGGCACCGGCAAAGTTATCATAGAAACTATAGTTTCGCCCAAGCGAAACTGTAGTTTCGCTAGAGCGAAACTGTAATCTCGCTGACACTGCTAATTTCGATGCATAGTTTCGCCGGATGAGTGCTTAAATTCGCAGAACGAGCTGAAATTTACGAATCAGCCCATTTTAACCCAAAAATCCAATCTTTTCCACCCAAACCCTTGGGTTATCATCCAAGAAGCTATATCTAAGCTTATTACATGTTTTCTTACCTAAAAACGTGCGTTTTTGGGCGATTCTTGCCACTTTTAAAACACCAAAACTTAAATCCGGGTTTTTCACAAAAAGAAGCAATTACACTACGTTTCTTAACTTGATTCTTGTTGTTTAGGAGTCCACGAACACCAGCCTTCGATCTACGACCAACCAAGCCTCGATCCGACACTTTCTCTCTCTACACTCTCTCTCTAGAACTGGATGTTTGAGTGAAAATGAGAGTTACTCAGCTGATCCATCTATTTATATATATCCGGCGTTCCCACGGCCCCAAACTCGTTAAACTCGTGACCTGAAGGGTTAACTCGGTCTAACACCCACAACCATCCCATTTTATATAAATGGTCCCAACTAAGCCCATAATTATTATTTGACTTGCTTGGAAAAATTTTCTGGGTGTTACAAGTCCACCCCCTTATAAAGGTTTCATCCCTGAAACTTGTTATTCCTCGAACAGACGTGGGTAATGTTGTATCATCTCTTCCTCAGTCTCCCACGTAGACTCCGATCCCTTTCTATGCTTCCACTGTACACGCACCAGAGGAACAACTTTATTTCGCAGCCGCTTCTCCTTTCTGTCAATGATTGCCACTGGTTGCTCTACATAATTGAGCTGTTCATCTACTTCGATATCCTCCTGTAGAACAATCATATCTTCATCGGCTAAACATTTCCTCAGATGAGATACGTGGAAGGTTGGGTGTATTCTACTCAACTCATCCGGCAATTCCAAGCTATAGGCCACCTCTCCCACACGGGCAATGATTCGGAAAGGGCCTATATACCGCGGGCTCAGTTTGCCCCGTTTTCGGAACCGAATAATTCCTTTCCAAGGTGAGACCTTCAACATCACCTGGTCACCCACCTGGAACTCAATCGGTCTGCGTCGTTTATCGGCATACGACTTCTGTCTGTCTTTGGCGGCCTTCATGTAAGCTTTGATCCTTTCGAGCTTATCAGTCGTAGCCTCGACCACCTCGACGCTCCCTAGTTCCCTCTGACCAATATTACCCCAACAAGCGGGTGTCCTGCATCTCCTACCATATAGCATCTCATAAGGTGGCATGCCAATACTGGCATGATAGCTGTTATTATATGAGAATTCAGCTAATGGCAGGTGGTCGTCCCAACTTCCTCCAAAATCGATCACGCACGCCTGAAGGTGGTAAGCCGTCCGACTGAGGGTGGTAAGCCGTGCTGATATGTAATCTCGTCCCTATCGCGTCATGGAATCTCTTCCAGAACATCGATGTAAACCGGGTGTCGCGATCCGACACAATCGACACCGGTACACCATGACGAGCTACGATTTCTTTGATGAATAGATCCGCCAATCTTTCAGATGAATACGTCTCGCGGATTGGTAAGAAGTGGGCGCTTTTCATCAAACGATCAACTATCACCCATAAGCATCGTACCCTTTCGGGGTACGTGGTAGCTTCATGATGAAATCCATGGTGATGTGCTCCCACTTCCACTTGGGTATATCCAACGGTTGGATCTTCCCGTAAGGTTTCTGGTGCTCTGCCTTTACTTGTAAACAAGTCAGGCACTTACCCACGTACTCCACCACGTCATGCTTCATACCCGGCCACCAATAATCTTTCTTCATGTCTTGGTACATCTTGGTAGCACTGGGATGAATGGAGTACCGAGTCTTGTGAGCTTCATCCATGATCTTTATCCGTAGATCCCCAAGACGAGGAATCCACATACCCGTCCAAAACGGGTTCTAACACCCATCGTGTTTTCACCCAACTCCACAACCAGACCTCTCATTCTTCAGAGTTAAGATGATCTTCTTTCAATGCCTCATCTTGGAACTCTTTCACTTGCTTCATCACGTCAGAGGTCATGATTAATTGGTACGCCTTCACCCGAATTTGCTCGGGCCTCTCTTTTCGGCTAAGGGCGTCCGCCACCATGTTGGCTTTGCCCGGATGGTAGTGGATTTCACAATCACAATCCTTTATAAGTTCCAACCATCGCCTTTGTCTCATATTCAAATCTTTTTGCTCGAAGAAGTACTTCAAGCTTTTGTGGTCGGTAAAGATGGTGCACTTCATCCCGTAGAGATAGTGCCTCCAAATCTTCAATGCAAAGACCACGCCTGCTAGCTCCAGGTCATGAGTAGGGTAATTAACCTCATGAACTTTTAGCTGTCGGGATGCATAGGCTATCACCTTCCCCCTTTGCATTAATACGCACCCCAGCCCCGAGTAGGAAGCATCAGAATAAACCACTAAGTCTTCGCTTCCGTCGGGTAATGCCAATACCGGAGCTTGGGTCAACTTCGCCATTAATCCTTCGAACGTCTTTTCCTGAGCCTGACCCCATACAAACTTCACATCTTTACGGGTCAAATTGGTATGTAGGGAAGCAATCTTGGAGAAGTCTTGAATGAATCTTCTGTAGTAGCCCGCCAAACCCAAGAAACTACGGATCTCGGATGGCGTCTTTGGAGACTTCCATTGCATTACTGCTTCCACCTTCGCCGGATCGACCATAATCCCCTCCAGATTAACCACGTGACCCAAAAATTGAACCTCACGCAACCAGAATGCGCACTTGGAGAACTTGGCGTACAATTTCTCCCTTCTCAACGTTTCTAGCACTTCTCGAATGTGACCGTCATGCTCCGTTTCGCTTCTTGAATAAATCAGGATATCGTCAATAAATACAATCACTGATTTGTCCAACATCGGCCGACACACTCGATTCATCAAATCCATAAAAGCAGTTGGCGCATTAGCCAAACCAAATGACATGATAAGAAACTCGTAGTGTCCGTAGCACGTATGAAAAGCTTTTTTAGGGATGTCTTGTTCCTTCACTTTCAGCTGATGATAGCTCGATCGAAGATCTATTCGTGAAAACCAACTAGCACCCTGAAGTTGATCAAACAAGTCATCGATTCTCGGCAAGGGGTATCTGTTCTTCACCTTTAGCTTATTCAGCTCGCGGTAGTCGATGCACATCCTCATACTACCATCCTTCTTCTTTACGAACAGAACTAGAGGACCCCAAGGTGAGATACTCGGCCTAATGAACCCTTTATCTAGCAGTTCTTGCAACTGCTCCATCAATTCTTTCATTTCCGTCGGAGCCAAGCGATACGGTGCTTTGGCGACAGGTTGAGCACCCGGTATCAGGTCGATCTGGAACTCGATCTCTCGGTCAGGTGGCAATCCTGATAGGTCTTCCGAGAACACGTCTGGAATTCACACACTACCGGTACATCGGATAGTTATGGTGTTGGCTCCTCCGCATCCTTTACATAACATAAGTAGGCACTACATCCGCGCCTCATACACTTTCCCGCCACCGCCATCGAGATCAATTTCGGAATCATCGTAGCCCGATCGCCGTATATTGTCACCGAACTACCGTCAGCCGCCATCAGTCTAATCATCTTCTTTCGACACACGATATTCGCTTCGTAGGTTGCTAACCAATCCATCCCTAATACTACATCAAATCCTCCTAGGGGCATCACGTGTAACTTGGCAGCAAACCTATGACCTTCTAATTCTACGGCACAATCCTCTATCACATCCGTAACCCTAGTGGACTTACCAATAGCAGTTTCTACTTCAAAGGACTCATCAAGGCATTTACTTCTAACAGGCAGTTTAGCACAGAAAGTAGTAGAAATAAAACTCCTACTAGAACCCGAATCAAATAATACAGAGGCTAAAGTTTGGTTTATCAGGAACGTACCGGACATAAGGTCAGGGTCCGTCCTAGCCTCCTCTTGCGTCATCGTGAATGCCCTGGCCTTTGCCCTTGGTTCTTCTCCTCCCGTCTTCTTCACCCCTGAGCCCTCAGCCCTCAGCTTCTTGCAGTCTCTGCTCATATGACCACTTTCCCCACAGTTAAACATTTACCTACCCGACAATCCTTGGCCATATGCCCTGTCTTTCCACATTTAAAGCAGATATTTGATCCCCACTTGCACTCCCCCGAGTTCTCTCTTCCACATTTGCCACACTTCGTCATCCCAGCTCCAGACATGACCACACAGCGGTCATCCACCCTTGCCTTCTTGTTACACGTCGAGGTATCACCTTGACCAAACCTCTTCCCTGCTAGTTTCTCTCACCACCTCCCTTCTTACTGCCCTCAGCCTTCACCACCACCACAGCCGCTCATCATATATCCTTCTTGCCAAATCCACTGCCGACCTAAAGGTGCTCGGCCGAGCAGTAATCAAATGCCTGCGGATGTCAGTTGGCAGCCCCTGAATATACCGGTTGATCTTTCGAGACACCAGCGTCACCTGATCCGACACCATTCTCACCATCTCATGGAATTTGGTGGTGTACTGTTGGTGGGTCATCGTCCCCGCCTCCAACTGCAGGAACTCTCTCTCGACTTTGTCCATTTTCCGATGAGGACTGAACTCCTCGATCACCATCCTTTTCAATTCGGACCATTCATTCTTCCGATGGCCCTGCTACCTTCGGCCTGGACTATGTTGTCCCACCAACATAAGGCCGAACCCGTAAGAAGTGGGTAGCAAACTTCACCTTCTTGTCCTCTTGGAAATCACTAATATCGAGGACAGCCTCCATTTCTCTCACCCATTGGTGAGCGTCAGCAGTAGTGCCAGAACCGTCAAAAGTAGGGGGCTTGCACCTCATGAATGCCCCGTAATTACAACCCCGTGTTGTCCCCCGTACTGGCTCCTCCTCCTCTTCCTCTTCGTTCTCAGATAGAACCATTTCCGGCTCTTGTTGGTGCGGTCTCCCCGAGGACCGGTTCCTCCCTTGCCTTTCCTCTTTCCTGACAGCCTTAATTACTTCGGTCACCACAGATGGTAAGATCGTCTGCATGACCTGATGTACTTCTTCGACCACTACCTCTTTTACCGAGGCTCTCAAATTAGCACTCTCGTCTACGCCCTCCTGATGAGGGGTACCAGGTTCTTCATGAACCACTTTCTCCACCCTAGGTCTTCCTCTTATGGCTCGTGGTTCAGCACCACGTCCGCCACCGCCTCCACCCCGAGAAGCTTTGGAAGATCTACCACCAGCCATTTTCTACCTCACACTGAAAGGTTCAAATACTAACACGGTCATTCAAGGAAATAGCTCAGTTTATGTCAAGCATAGTAAGTCCCTAATTACAGTGGCCAGTTGTGATTAGCCACTTACTTTACTCTTCGCACCCTGAGCATCACCCGTCCTGACTACACTAGAATCTAAACCTAACAGTACACGTATACCACATACATACACACATAATACCGGTTAATCTTTAAGAAAATACCTGATGGCACGCAGCTACTCAGATGGCATTCCCTTCCTTTCTGTCCCATTTTCAGTTTAAGTTTAGGTTTATTTGGAAAATTTACCCATTTCACTTAAACTTTGGCTCTGATAGGAACTTGTAAGGCCCGTTCCCGGGAACCTCACAGTTGGTCGTTCATCGCACGTAAAACATACATTTATAAGCATCTTAAATAAACATTGCAGCAGAATTTCTGAAACAAACTTTCCTTTTTACTATAAATACTTTTGCCATTTAATACAACGTACGTCAATTACAAAACATCTAATGTTGCATTACATCACAAAAGCATTATACAAAAGACTTCATCATTTCTAATTACAAAAGGGTCATATACAGTGACCTCTAGTATAGACATAAAAATTTTCATCATAAAAAGATTTCTTAAATAATCCTGTTTATCAGGATCCTCAAGAAATCTTGCACTTGCATGCAACATAATGTGTTGCATTATTATGGACCCACAACACATTGCGTGGCAGCATTATCAAAAGGAGAATGCCATCCCAAAAGAGGTGAGTAGCCTCCTCGTGCCATCCCAGCAACCCTACCTGCCAACTGGAAACACATAAAAAGTCAGCGTTACTGAGTGAGTTCTAGTTTTATAATAAACATATTATATTTCCATTAGAAACCATTCTTTCACATGATCATACGTACACAGAGATAATATTCATTATTATCTTCATCATTCGTTATACATCATCATCTTTAACTTCTCATATGGATCCTGTCAGGCTTTACCCACTTCATAGCACTCGACTATGATTAATGTGGTCGAATGACAAGGATCCCGTTTCATCCTTACTTGCACATTGAATTCTGATGTACCAATACCATATGCTATACCCCATTCAGTCTTAGCTACTGGGCCGTGAATCAATAGAGTGTATGCCACAGTAGCCTTAGCTACTGGGCCGTGAATCTAAGCGTATGCCACAGTACTAATAGGTAAGCGGTAGAGGTACCATGACCATGGCCAATCACAAAGAAAGACCAATCGACTTATTCAATGTTTGCAAGACTTAATTCGTTTGTTCATTAATGCATGTATTCATCATCGTTTCACTCATTCATTCGTTCATTAATACATGCGTTCATCGTCATGTTCCTCTTTCTTTATCTTTCACTTTACGTTACATAATACTTTGTTCATTCATTGTCATAATACATGAGTCGTGAAAGATATACATACATCATCATAAGGAATACACACACATATCAATCGTACGTCATCATACGTGGCATCATACATACATAGCCTCCATCAACATTCATCTACAGGCACTTACGGAAACGTCCACGTAAGGACTTACTTTCGCATTTATCCCGAATGCCGGGACTTGACTATGCATCTCCTCTGGTGCAACCGCTCTAATTATCCCTCCTAAACCTTGGGGACTCATACTAACACATTATACAAACACATACAGGCCACAATCGTACCTTAAGCATACTACCCGTGATTATACCTCAAATGGGTCAAACATACATAATTCCATAAACAGTTTTATATGTGTTCCAGCCCCAAAATCATTTAAAACAAGTAAATGAGGGGTCCTAGAAACTCACCTGTGCTTGACAAGCAGCTTCTCAATCAAGCTTTAAAGATGAGGGTCACACTACGCTGCCTGCAGATAAGTTAACACTCAAAAGAGTTAATTTCTGCCTAAATTCACTACTAAGTTCACCGATAGTTTCGCCCATAGTTTCGCCCAAGCGAAAGTGTAGTTTCGCTAGGCGAATCAGCAGTTTCGCTGCTAATTTCGCTGGGCAGCATTCCGCCAGTTTCGCGGAACAGATTCGCTGCCCTAAGTGCCCAACTTTCGTTGGAATTCCCTAGTTTCGCAATGTCTAAGGGTTAACCTGGGCACCGGCGAAGTTATCATAGAAACTATAGTTTCGCCCAAGCGAAACTGTAGTTTCGCTACAGCGAAACTGTAGTCTCGCTGACACTGCTAATTTCGCTGCATAGTTTCGCTGGATGAGTGCTTAAATTCGCAGAACGAGCTGAAATTTACGAATCAGCCCATTTTAACACAAAAATCCAATCTTTTCCACCCAAACCCTTGGGTTATCATCCAGGAAGCTGTATCTTAGCTTATTACATGTTTTCTTACCTAAAAACGTGCGTTTTTGGGCGATTCTTGCCACTTTTAAAACCCCAAAACTTAAATCCGGGTTTTTCACAAAAAGAAGCAATTACACTACGTTTCTTACCTTGATTCTTGTTGTTTAGGAGTCCACGAACACCAGCCTTCGATCTCCGACCAACCGAGCCTTGATCCGACACTTTCTCTCTCTACACTCTCTCTCTAGAACTGGATGTTTGAGTGAAAATGTGAGTTACTCAGCTAATCCATCTATTTATATATTCCTGGCGTTCCCGCGACCCCAAACTAGTTAAACTCGTGACCCGAAGGGTTAACTCGGTCTAACACCCATAACCATCCCATTTTATATAAATAGTCCCAACTAAGCCCATAATTATTATTTGACTTGCTTGGAAAAATTTTCCGGGTGTTACAATATGTATACATATACATATATCTATATGTATATGTATACATATACATATATGTGTATATATACAAATATACACACACACACATATATATATATATATATATATTATATATATATATACATATACATATATATATATATACACATATATGTATATGTATATGTGTATATATATATATATATATATATATATATATATATATATATATATATATATATATATATATATATATATATATGTATATACAGATATACATATATATATCATATGTATATATTATATGTATGTATATATATGTATATATATATGTATACATATACATAATCTATATGTATATGTATATATATACACACAATATAGATATATCTATATGTATATGCATAATAATATATATATATGTATATATACATATATATATACACACATATAAATATACATATATATGTGTATATATATATGTATATATATATGTATATATGTGTGTATATATATACGGTTCAGCCTCATGGTTTTGTTGATCCAACATATCCAAATAAAGTGTGCAAATTAAGTAAGTCCATTTATGGTATTCGGTTTTCTTAAAAGTGAAGAAGAGTTGTGTGTTTACAAAAGGTCTGTAAGAGCACTATATCACTCCTTATATTGTATGTGGATGATATACTCATCATTGGAAAACATCACTATGATTCACGACGTTAAATAATGACAGGGAGCTTGTTTCGTAATGAAAATCTTAGAGAAGCTGTTTACATTTTAGGAATCAAGATCTTTAGGGATAGATCTAAGGAGTTTCTAAGGCTTAGTCAAAGCATGTACATAGGTAAAATGATGACATGCTTTAAGATTTAAAACTCCAATATAGGAAGCTTTCCTATTACTAAAGCTGTGTTGAACAAATCACAATCTCCTTCGAAAGGCATTGATATTAAGCGAATGGAAAAGGTTCTGTATACTTTAGTGATTGCTTCTATCATATATGCTATATTATATACTAGACCTGACCACTCATATGTTTTCAGCATTACTGGTCTTTATTTGCAGAACCCTGGCTTTGCCGATTGAATTGTAGTTAAGAACACTTTAAAGTACTTGAGAAGGACTAATGACATGTTATTAATATTTGGAGGAGTTAAAAAACAGCCCACTCTAAGGTGTTACACTAATTTGAGTTTTCAAATAGACTGAGATAACTTTCACTCACAATCTTGTTTTGTATTCACACTTAATAGTGGGGCCATCTTTTGGAAAAGTTCCAAGCAAATTATGGTGGTAGATTCCACCACTTAATCTAAATACATTGTAGCATTAGATGCTATAAAAGAAGCTGCTTGGATGAAAAATTTCATAACTGATCCCAATGTGGTTCCGGGTATTAACCACCCAAATGAGCTATTTTATGATGGCACTGATGCTATTTATCAAACCAAAGAGCCTAGATCCCTTTAGAGGGCAAGCACATTCAAATGAAGTTTTACTACATACGGGACATGGTGAAACAAGAAGACATCATGATAAGCAAAATACGCATCGATCAAAACCTAGCAAACCCGTTTAGTAAGCCCATGACTCAAGACAAGCATGATTAGCATAGCGTTGCAATCAGGCTTAGATTAGCTAGTGATATATTGCGATTTAGGATTTGGATGTATGTACATTTAATATATATACCTTTTAATTTATTTTAATTTACTAATTTAAATGCAATTACGACACTTATAACTGTGTTCAATTTTAATACGTTTAATTCATATTTTTAATTATCCATAGTTGGTCAGACTTGTGGGTAAAATTTTGAATTAAGACTATTCTAGACTTAGACTCAATGACTTGACTTCTAAATTCACAAACCTCATTATGAATGATGTTGGATGTAACTCATCACAAACCATCTTTATTATAAGATTCTTCAATATTGGTATACTCATTTAGTGTCGTCTGACTTTAGATGCATACTAGAACTTTGTAACACCTGGAAATTTCTGTTTGGAGTGTCATGCGACTAGGGCATCCATACGCATATGAGTCATGTGACTGGAGCCCTATACGGATGGAAGTCATGCGACTGGAGCTCCATAAGGATGGAAGTCATGTGAGTGGAGCTCCATACACATGGAAGTCGCACGACTGCAGTGTCCAATCGCATGGAGCTCATGCGACTGAAGGTTCAGTCGCATGGGAGCTCGGGCTACTGGACTGTAGTATTTTAGGTAAAGGGAAGCCCTTACCCTCTCCCCACACTTGCAAAATCATCCAAAAAGAAGAGAAGAGAGAAAGAAGAGAGAAAGAAGAGAAAAGTGGTGGTTCGGGCTTGAAACTCGTCGAAGTAACTAGTCCAAACGAAGCTCTTCATGTTCTTCTTGTTTGTGTGAGTTCTAGGACCCCTCATTTACTTGTTTTCAACCTATTTTTGGGGCTGGAACACATCTGAAAACTATTTTCGGGTTTTTGGGTGTTTAACCCATGTATGTATGTATGTGTATGTGTATGGTGCGTTTAGGGCTTGATTTCGGGCTTGGATAGGCTTGAATAAGGTCGAGGTATGATTCCCTAAGGTTTGGGAGGGTTGATTTGGGCTTAGAATAAGTTTAGAAGGGTTTGGAGGCCGTGAGTCACGGCTGCTGTTCAGGATGAACTGCAGTCGCTGCCCAGCTAGGGCTAGGCGACTGGAGGGGCAATCGGCCGACTGAGGGACGACTGAGGCTCAATCGCACGAATGAGGTTCAATCGCACGACTGGGGATCCAGTCGCACGACAGGTCATACGACTGAGAGCTCAGTCACATAGGTCCATTCGCATAGCTGTTTAGTCGCACGACTGAGTGCTCAGACGTATAGGAGCCCATTCGCATAGTACTCATTTGTATGATTGAGAGTCCATTCGCGCGATTGGATGTTCATTCGCATAGGTTTCCAATCGCATGTGGTTCAGTCGTCTGGAGGCCATGCGACTGAAGGATGCCCAATCGCCCAAATAGGGTTGTTGTGTGCGAGAAGAGGCATAGTTTGATTATTGACCTTTGGGAAAAGAGCAGGGGTAAGTAAAGGTGTGATAGTTCCCTTAAGTACATGTGTGATGATTGTCGATGCCTAGAAGTTATGTTGGGCACGACGACAATAGCATTGCATGTATATGAATGATGTTTGTATGTTAAGTATGATAAGGCCCTATATAATGCTGATGACTGATGACTTGTAAATGTCGATGTTCCTTATTTCGATGTATGTTTATCTTTCCGTGGGTTTACGTGTATTGTTTATGAATGAATGAAAAGTATTATGTAATGTAAAATGAAAGATAATAAAAGAGGAACATGATGAATGAATACATGCACTAACGTATGAATGAACGAGCATAGAGATAGTGAGCGTTTGTATGAGGTGAGCGACTCTGTGTCGCAACAAAGTCAAGAGAGGTCCTTATTACGTACTCCGGAACCGTGTTAGTATTCGGACATGAGTCGGGGGTTTGTTAATCAGGCCCCGGCACAGTATCAGTCTTCGGACATGAGTCGGGGGTATTGCATGGGATGAGATAGTGAGGTGAGCAACTTTGTGTTGCAATAGACTCGAATAGAGTTCAATCGAGGTGATTGACTCAAACGGGTTCTTTGTCACGTATCCCGGTGCTGTGTCAGTCTTCGGACATGAGTCGGGGGTTTGTGTAAAGGCCCCGGCACAGCATCAGGTTTTGAGCATGAGTCGGGGATATTGCATGAGACAGGATCTAGTTGGATGAGTAGAGGAGCGCATGCTCCGATACTTTGTCAGTCTTCAGACATGAGTCGGGGGTTTGTGTACAGACCCCTGGACAGTATCAGTCTTCGGACATGAGTCGGTAGTAGTACTTGAGAGTGAGATGAGACGAATGCGGAACGGATCACGTGCTCCGGTACTATGTCAATATTCGGACATGAGTCGGGGGTTTGTGAGCAGGCCCCAGCACAGTATCAGTCTTCAAACATGAGTCGGGAGTATAGCGTGAGTTGATGAATGAGAGAGATAATTACGAAAGAAAGAAAATATAAAACGAACGAAAGATAATGAACATAATGAAAGATAAAGAACTAACGAATGAAAATAATGAACGGAAGGAATATAGTGATAACGCCTGAAACGGGATCCTTGTCACTCGACCTCAGTAATCATGGTTGTGTGCCATGAAAAGGGTAAATTGTGACCGGATCCAGATAGAAGTAAAAGACAGAGAATGAATGAAAGTTAAAGATAAAGAATGAATGAGAAAAGAAGATAATAATGATATTATCTATGTGTATGTACGTATGATGTGTGTTCATACACAAAAGTATAGTATGTTTTTGAAAGAAGTAAAGAATGGTTTTAACGAAAGAAAAGTATGTATTTCATATAAAAATTGAAATCACTCAGCAACGCTGACTTTGATGTGTTTCCCGTTGCCAGGTATGTTGCTGAGGATGGCACGGGGCGACTACTCAGTTTCGTTGAGGCTGGCATCCATATTTTGACATGTCAATGTATTTTGAGATGAAAATGAATATTGTAATGTTATGAAATGACATGTTTTTAGTTATTAATGAAAGTTTTAAATTCCGCTGCAAGATAAATGTACGTTTTAAAATGTTTTATGTGCGATGAATGACCAACTGTGAGGTGCCCGGGAACGGGGTCTTACAAGTTGGTATCAGAGCCAAAGTTTAAGTGAAATGGGTAAATTTTCAAATAAACCTTAACTTAAACTGAAAATGGGATAGAAAGGGATGGGATGCCACTCTGAGTAGCTACGTGCCATCAGGTATTTTCTTAAAGTTAACCGGTATTATGTGCGCATGTTATGTGTTTATATGTTGCTAGTAGATTTAGATACTAATGTAGTCAGGACAGGTAATGCTCGGGGTACGAAGAGTAAAGTATGTGGCTAATCACAACTGATCACTGTAATTAGGGACTTACTATACTCGACATGAACTGAGCTATTCCCTTGAATAACCATGTTGGTGTTTGAATCTTTCAGTGTATTATAGAGGATGGCCGGTGGTAGATCTTCTAAGGCTTCACGTGGTGGAGGTGATGGCAGACTTGGTGCTAAACCACGGGCCACAAGGGGAATACCTAGAGTTGAGAAGGTGGTTCATGAGGAACCTGAAACCCATCATCCAGAGGGCGCTGATAAGAGTGCTAACTTGAGGGCCTCGGTGAAAGAGGCGGTGGTCGAGGAGGTGCATCAGGTCATGCAGACAATCCTACCGTCTGTAGTGACCGAGGTGATAAAGGCTGTTAGATATGGGGCGAGACAGGAAAGGGGTAGACCTTCGGGCGAAAGGAGACGGCCCGAGACTAAAACGGTTTTCTTCAATGACGAAGAGGAAGAAGAGGAGGAAGAGCCTACGCCGGAGACGGCATGAGGCTGTAACTACGGGGCATTTCAACGATGCAAGCCCCCAACTTTTGATGGTAATGGCACAGCTGCTGCTGCTCACCGGTGGGTGAGGGAAACGGAAGCCGTGCTGAATATCAGCGAGTGCAGGGAGGATCAGAAAGTGAAGTTTGCCGCCCACTCTTTCGTGGACTCAGCTTTGTGCCTGTGGGACAACATAGTCCAAGTTGAGGGTAGTCGGGCTATCGGAAGGATGAGATGGTCTGAGTTGAAAAGGCTGGTGATTGAGGAGTTCTGTCCTCACCATGAAATGGATAAAGTTGAAAGGGAGTTCCTGCAATTTGAAGCGGGGACGATGACACATCAGCAGTACACCACCAAATTCAACGAAATGGCACGGCTGGTGCCGGATCAGGTGACACCTCTTTCGTGGAAAATCAAGAGGTATATTCAGGGCTTGCCGGCGGATATCCGTAGGCACATGATCACCGCCCGGCCAAGCACGTCCAGGTCAGCGGTAGATCTTGCGGGAAGGTTGTACGACGAGCGGGAGGCGATGGCGATTACAGGCGAAGCGGAGGAGTGAGCCTATGTTAAGAAGGGGAAAGGAAGGCGAGATAGTGATGGTGGAATGGTGGCCGAAGGTAAGGTGATGAGGATCGATGATCGAGAGAGGATAACAAGAAAGGGTGAGGAATGCAAGAAGTGTGGTAAAGGTCACGAAGGGGAGTGCAAATGGGGACTCAACCTCTGTTTTTAGTGTGGGAAGGAAGGCCACAGGGCAAGGGAGTGCCGCATGGCTAAGTGCTACAACTGTGGTGAGACTGGACATCTAAGCAGGGATTGTAAGAAGATAAAGGTAGGAAGCTCCGGTGCGAGGAAGGAGAACAGAGGGTGAAGGATACAGCTTTTGCCATGGCCAAGAGGAGGGTAGAGCGGACTCCGACTGGACGACAGGTACGTTTTGGTAATTTAATTTTTGTGCACTTATGCCTTGAATGCGATGCTAGTAGTAGTTCATTCCTACTACCTTTTGTTGTGAGTTGCATGTTAGGAGAAGGAACATCGATGAGCCCTTCGATGTAGAGATTACTATTAACGGATTCACTAGGTTACCTGATGCCCTAGGGGACTGCGTGATGCAATTGAGAAAGTTGTGTCACCCGTCGTCTGAGGAACAGTTTCAGCCTGTGATTGGTTCATCTAACGGTAACGTAAGCACAATTTTGACGTTGCAGCGAACAAGTAGAATGGGAGGTCGGAAGCAAAAGAAAAAGATAAATTTGGTTTGGGCCACCAAAGAAGCCGATTTGCCTTTCAATCACAGTGTACCTGCAAGGAACATGAGAAAAACCGATCTCGGTGCAGTTATATTTGGAACAACACATAGTACGATTAATGAATACCTTTCTCGTCAGTTGTTTGGTTTCCAGAGGGTCATTATTTATACATAAATAATATCAAACAAGGCTTGTGGCGTTTCTTTTAATTATAGTGACCATACTCTATATGGCATATTTGAGGCCGTAGGTCCTGGTCAACTGAACATTGATCAGTATGCATGGGTTGCCGACGAAGATAGTCAAAGATGGACCAGAAGTCGTAAGTTGATAAAAGATGTAGAGCAATAGGATTCCAGGTAAGAGACTAGAAAAGAGATGAGATAGTATTGCCCGCAAAGGTTTAAGGAACAATAGGTTTCAGGGACGAAACCCGTTTAAGGGTGTGGACTTGTAACACCCGGAAATTTCTGTTTGGAGTGTCATGTGACTGGGGCATCCATACGCATAGGAGTCATGCGATTGGAGTCCCTTATGGATGGAAGTCATGCGACTGGAGCTCCATACGGATGGAAGTCATGCGACTGGAGCTCCATACGCATGGAAGTCGCACGACTGGAGTGTCCAATCGCATGGAGCTCATTTGACTGAAGGTTGAGTCACATGGGAGCTCGGGCGACTGGTTTGTACTATTTAAAGGAGAGGGCAGCCCTTACCCTCTCCCCACACTTGCAAAATCAGCCAAAAAGAAGAGAAGAGAGAAAGAAGAGAGAAAGAAGAGAAAAGTGGTGGTTTGGGCTCGAAACTTGTCGAGTAACTAGTCGAAACAAAGCTCTTCTCTTCTTCTTGTTTGTGTGAGTTCTAGGACCCCTCATTTACTTATTTTCAACTGATTTTTGGGGCTGGAACACATCTGAAAACTATTTTCAGGTTTTTGGGTGTTTAACCCGTGTATGTATGTATGTGTATGTGTATGGTGCGTTTAGGGCTTGATTTTGGGCTTGGATAGGCTTCAATAAGGTCGAGGTATGATTCCATAAGGTTTGGTAGGGTTGATTTGGGCTTAGAATTAGTTTAGAAGGGTTTGGAGGCCGTGAGTCACGGCTGCTGTTCGGGATGAACTGCAGTCGCTGCGCAGCTAGGGCTAGGCGACTGGAGGGCCAATCGGCCGACTGAGGGACGACTGAGGCTCAAACGCACGACTGAGGTTCAATCGCACGACTGGGGATCCAGTCGCACGATAGGTCATACGACTGAGAGCTAAGTCGCATAGGTCCATTCACACAGCTGTTCAATCGCACGACTGAGGGCTCAGTCGCATAGGAGCCCATTCGCATAGTACTCATTCGTACGATTGAGAGTCCATTCACGCGATTGGATATTCATTCGTATAGGTTTCCAATCGCATGAGGTTCAGTCGTCTGGAGGCCATGCGACTGAAGGATGCCCAATCGCCCAAATAGGGTTGTTGTGTGCGAGAAGAGGCATAGTTTGATTATTGACCTTCGGGAAAAGAGCAGGGGTAAGTAAAGATGTGATAGTTCCCGTAAGTACATGTGTAATGACCGTCGAGGCTTAGAAGTTACGTTGGGCACGACGATGATAGTATTGCATGTATATGCATGATGTTTGTATGTTAATTATGATGAGGCCCTATATAATGCTGATGACTGATGGCTTGTACATATCGATGTTCCTTATTTTGATATATGTTTATCTTTCTGTAGCTTTACGTGTATTTTTTATGAATAAATGAAAAGTATTATGTAACGTAAAGTGAAAGATAATAAAAGAGGAACATGATGAATGAATACATGCACTAACGTATGAATGAACGAACGAAAAGCTAGTGAGCGTATGTATGAGGTGAGCGACTCTGTGTCGCAACAAAAGTCGAGAGAGGTCCTTATTGCGTACTCCGGTACTGTGTCAGTCTTCGGACATGAGTCGGGGGTTGTTAATCAGGCCCCGGCACAGTATCAGTCTTCGGACATGAGTCGGGGGGTATTGCATGGGATTAGATAGTGAGGTGAGCAACTTTGTGTTGCAACAGACTCAGATAGAGTTCAATCCATGTGATTGACTCAAACGGGATCTTTGTCGCGTATCCTGGTGCTGTGTCAGTCTTCGGACATGAGTCGAGGGTTTGTGTACAGGCCCCGGCACAACATCAGCTTTCGAGCATGAGTTGGGGATATTGCATGAGACGGGATCTAGTTGGATGAATAGAGGATCACATGCTCCGGTACTGTGTCAGTCTTCGAACATGAGTCGGGGGTTTGTGTACAGGCCCCGGCACAGGATCAGTCTTCGGACATATTGTTGGATTCTGTATGCCCAAGACACATAGAACATTGATGTGGTTAGTACATTGTGATCCAAGTCGGGTCATACCCAATAACAAGCTTAGCAAACACCAACTACTATTTAATTGATGATATGATCATGCAATTAAATAATTACACCAATTTGGAAAATGGGTTTTCTAAATAAATTATATGTGAGAAAGAACAAACTATGAGGATATTTTGTTCATGGACATTATTTGTTATGTTGTTTAAATTAGTTAATCAACATTAAATAATAAAAGTGTGTGTGCATATTATGTATAATTAAAAGGTTAATTATGTTAAAAAACATTTTGTAAAAACTTAGAAGGTTTTTAAAGGGGAAAACCCTAAAAGGGTTTGTTGTTGTTGTTTCGGCCGCAAGGCCTTTTCTCCTCTTCTCGCCTTTCTTGTTTTTGAAACAAAACCTTTCTAAGAACACACACATCTGATCTACCTTTTTTCTCACATGCAAAATCGATTCAAGGGCTGGATTTCATCATCTAATAGATGGATTTCATGGTTGAAACAAAGTTCCAGCAGCCTTGTAAAAGTTCACTGCTGAAATACGATTTCAGCTTTGTTCTTGGTTCGAATTGGTGTACAAATCCTAGCAAAAGGTGTTGCTAAAAGGGCTTGTGGGTATGAACACTTGAGAACACCTTCTCTTGGTGTTTTGGCTGCTCAAGAACATCATTCTTTTCATCTACATCCACGATTTTCAGCAGTTTAACAAGCCTCGGCATCAGAACGCTCCAAGCTGCCATAAGGGCGCTCCAAGCTGCCATAGGGGCGCTCCAAGCTGCCATAGGGGCGCTCCAAGCTGCCATAGGGGCGCTAAGGGCTGGATCTTCATGATAAATCCACGGTTTTGACAGCTTCTTAAAGGTAGTTCATAATGTTGATTTGGTTGTTTGTTTGCTTCTTGATAACTAATCTATTCACATATATATGATCCTTTGTCTTTGGGTTTGTTGAAATAATGTTATGAACTTTAATTTTCAGATTATAGAATACGAAATTAAGTTCATATTCCGCTGCGTTTTCTTGTTTAAAATGGTTAAACAACATTGTTTAGGTCCAACAAACCCAACAATGGCATCTAGAGCCGGTTATGTGGATGATTAGTTTCATATGTTCTTGTATATTTGGATATATAAGGTTTAACAACCTCATTAGGGCTGTTTTGTGATGATTTGATGATACCCCAACCTTTCAAGGTTGTAATCATGCATGCTTATGATTGGATCTTGAAAGGAAGATATCAAATTGGTTGATTGTTTTTGTTTGGACAATAGACCCTAAATTCTTAGTTTGTGTTGGCTGAAAATTTAGGGTCAAATGGGGTTCATTTAGTTCTTGAAATGATGTATATGGATACATGTCTTAGTGCATAACATAGCCTTGACCATATATGTTTTGGATTTGGTTGATTATGGAATTGTCATGTTGGTTGTATTCTTTCGATTTGGGTTGTAATAATTCCTTTTGGTGTTTCTATTTGGATTGTAATTTATTTATTCATTTGGCAATGTAATAAATAGATTAAGAGTATTTTTTCTTTTACTAGAAAATATGTATTAGGATATATATTTTGTAAAAGAAGATGCTCGGGAAGGAAGCACAAAAGGAAGACACAAAGGATGGACTTGAAGCATTTGGATGCAAGTTCAAGTGGGAGTCTTTGAAGACCTCATCATTTGTGTTGTGTTGAACCCTTAGGAAAGACCTTATGACAACACTTGTGATGGCAAACAAGTGTAGTCAACTTAGTGGCTATAGTTATGCACATATGTTTGTATGATTGTGCTTGTTTGGTTGTTTGTTGTATGATTGTTATTTGACATTTGGATGTGCATAACAAACCAATTAACAAACTTAACAAGCTGAAATTTATGGTTCCTAATCATTAAGTGATTAATAAAAGGTTATTAAAAGGATTAATGATTTAATAAAAGAGGTTTTATTAAAAGTGAACCATAGGATACCTTGCATTTGAAAGCATGCAAATACAAGGTAAATAGAGTTTTCAAACTAGAATCAATGAAAACTAAAAAATCCCTTTTCAAACAAGTTTAACACCGTCCTTTTGCACAACACTTAAGTCATTTGGAAACTCTTAATGGGATAAAGGTCACCTAACCATTTTGAGGGAACTTATGACTTAAGGTGGGAATACCACATTGGTGGGATAAAGGTCACCAAACCACTTGTGTTGGTAAACTCACATGTGTGTGCAAGTAGGGTAACTTGATTTGCAAACCATGTTGAATGGATCACCTAAAATATGGTTTCCAAATGGTGTTGATGGGATTAACATGCCGACTTTACATATGATGTTTAAAGTCGATCCCATACCGCTAGAAGTTGCAAAAGGTTGCAATTGTCAAAAGTTGACTACCTTGTTAATTTGAATAATGGGATAAAGGTCACCTAACCATTATTTGAATGTAACGTTGGATTCTAGATTTTAATTATTAATTGTCTATGAGACATAAAGGGTATTAATAATTAAAATGAAATTTTTCAGAAATACTAAAAAGAACTTTGTAAAATTTGTAGAATGGCCGCAATCAATAATGCTACCACCCCGACCGTCCATACCCTATCACTGAGAACTATTTTAGAGAGGGATCGTCTGAACCATAATAACCTTATGGACTAGTCTCAAAACTTAAGAATTGTTCCCAAGTAAGAGCAAAGGCAAATGTCCTTGACGATCCTATTCCTAACCAACCCGACCCCGACGATGTTGAGGCCATTTCCGATCCCAAGGCAAATGTTGCCAAAGGAGAAGGGCACATCAAAAGGCAATGGGTAAGGGTAGATCAAAGCGGAACCTCCAAAACCTAATCTTATGAAACCTAAGGTAACCGAAAACGATCCATGTTTTGAGTATGGTGAGATAGGTCATTTGAAAGGGATTCATCCAACCTATCTAAATGAGTTGAGAAATAAAAAGGATGCTGGGCAAACCTTAAGTATAACTTTCATAATCCATATTAACTTAGGTATTATTTCCTAAAAGCACATGGGTAATTGGATACCTCATATGGAACTCACTATTGCAATTTGTTGCAAGGGTTCAAAAGAAATAAGCACTTTAAGAAAGGAGACTATGTTTTGAAACTTTCAAAAGGTTTGGAAGTTGTTCGTCAAAACATGTTATATGCCCCTAGTTTGACTAGGAACATGATTTAAGTTTCCCTTTTAAAATGATATGGTTATGATTTAAAGTTAGTAAATGATGGTATTTATATTTATATGGATGATATATATTATTTTAAGGCCATGCCTTCTAATGATGTTGATGAATTGGTTCATAAATTCATCCTATAATAACACATTATACCTATCATGCACCAAGAGACTTAAAATGGTTTAAGTGACTCTTATTCTTGTCATTGTCATCTTGGTTAAATAAACAAGAATCGGATTTAAACACTTTAAAAGAATGGTCTTTTGAAAACAAATGAAAATGTTCATTTGATAAGTGTGAATCTTGTTTACAAGGTAAGATGACAAACACGCCCTTTAGTGGTACTAATGAGAGGGCAAGAGACTTATTAGGAGTCATACATTTGGATGTATGTGGTCCTTTTAAGACAATGACAAGGTATGGTGAGACTTACTTCATTACCTTAACCGACGATTATAGTCGCTATGGTCATGTGTACTTGATGGCACATAAACATGAAGAATTTGAAATGTTCAAAAAACTTCAAGAATGAAGTAGAAAATCAACTCGATAGAACTACCAAAGTTCACCGTTTAGATAGAGAAGGTGAATACCTAAGTGAGACTTTTAGGGATCATCTAGGAAGTTGTAAGATTGTCTCACAACTTACTCATCACAGAACACCATAACATAATGGTGTGTCTAAAGGAGAAATCGAACCCTATTGATATGGTTCGACCTATGATGGCTATAAGCTCACTACCTCTATCAATTGGGGTTTCGCACTACTCTCCGGGCTCATATTTTGAACATGGCCCAAACCAAGAAAGTGGATTCGACGCCTTTTGAAATATGAAATGGAATAGTTCCATCGCTATCATATTTAAAATCATGGGTCATGAAGCTTATGTTAAGCTTAACACCCAAACCAACTGAAAATCGATTCACTAAGTGTATATTTGTTGGATATCCAAAAGGACTGTATAGGATACCACTTCTTTGATCCAACAGAGCAAAAGGTATTCATTGCTCAAAAGGCAGAGTTCTTGGAAGCCAAGTTCCTTATGGAAGGAATGACGCATAAAACAGTGGAATTTGATGAGGATCAAGATCCACAAGCCGATACACGTTTGGTTGACACTAGCAATCAACAAGAGGTTGTTGATCATGATCAAGAGGTTGATCAATACACACAAAACGTTCACAGATCTGGTAAAGTTAGCATTCCACATGAAAAATATGGATTTTTCATAGATGGATGCTACGTTGTTGACTTCGAAGAGCCAACTACATACCATGAAGCAATGTCCAATTCGGATTGTGACATGTGGCTAGGAGCCATAAACGTAAAGATGCAATCCATATATGACAACCAAGTTTGGGAATTGGTTGACTCTTCACTTAACTCCAAACCGGTTGGATGCAAGTGGGTTTTCAAGAAGAAAACTGACATGCATGGAAACTTGGATATTTACAAGGCATGACTTGTAGCAAAAGGTTTCACTCTAAGTCAAAGGGTTGATTATGATGAAACCTTCTCGCCAATCGCTATGCTAAAGTCATCCTAATAAAGTATGCAAGTTAAAGATATCAGTCTATGGATTGAGACAAGCATCGAGAAGTTGGAATCAACGTTTTGATGAAAAGATCAAGAAATTGGGTTTCATCAAGAACGCTGACAAGGATTGTGTGTATCAAGGGGCTAGTGGGAGTGTAATTACGTTCTTAGTATTGTATGTTAATGACATACTACACTTGGAAATTGTTTTTCCAAAGGAATCTCTGTGAAGCCGTCTATATTTTAGAAATAAAGATCTATAGGGATAGATCGAGGCGGTTGATAGGGTTAAACCAAAGTGCATACATTGATAAAATCTTGAAAAGGTTCAAGATGGAAAAACTCTAAGAAAGGTATAGTACCTATTCAAAGAGGGACAATATTGAGTGCATCTCAATGTCCAAGCTCAAAGGATGAGCAACATCATATGAAGGACATCCCATATGCGTCTGCTATAGGATCCATCATATATGCGATGATATGCACTAGACTGGACATGTCATGCGCGTTAAGCATGACAAGTAGATATCAGCAGAATCCATGTAACACCCATTGGATGGCTGTTGAATGTATATTGGAATACCTTAGGAGGACTAAGGATATGTTTCTAATATACGGATCTGATGAAGAGGAACTGGTTGTAAAGGGTTACACGAATACTAAGTTCCAAACTGATCAAGATGATCCTCGATCACAATCGGGGTACGTCTCCATTATGAATAGGGTAGCATTGTCCACTACAGAATTCGAATACATAGCCGCCTCATTAGCAGCTTGGTAAGCTGCATGGATAAAAAGGTTTATCACCAATCTAAGGATGGTCTCTACCATTCAAGACCCCTTAGGAATCTTTTGTCATGACGAGGGTGTGATTGTTCAAATCAAGGAACCCCGTGCACATCAAAAGATTAGGTACAATGAGCGGAAATTCAACTACATAAGGGATGAAGTTGAAAAGGGAAAGATATGTATTCGCAAAGTTCACTTTGATCAAAACATTGCGGATCCACTCACGAAGCTCCTTGAAAGGGCAAAGCATGAAAGTCATACTTGTGCCTCAGGACTTCGATATTCTAGTGATTGGAATTGATCTATTTAGTATTAATATTATTAATATGGAACAATTGTAATACTTAACTTATCTATGCATTTACGATATTTTAAGTGATGTTCCTTTTAGCATGTTTACATCCATGAATAATTTTATTATTCTAAATGTCCGTAGTCGGTCATATTTGTGGGAACAAATATGAATGTAAGATTATTATGAACTTGGATTGGTGGATATTCATAAGGCATGAATATAGAGCAATTGGTTGCTGCCAAGGTTCATAGATATTCGTGGGATACGAATATTGGACTGACCCGCATCTCAAATCTTACTACATGGAATCTTATTGATTGATCATAAGTAAATTTGAGTAAAGGCGAATATCATTTGGTATCCTCCGACCTGAGATACATATTGGGTTTTGATATTCATCAAGTGTTATACCTTGAGCTAGTTCTTCACTGATATGAAACAATTGTCAGTACATAAGGCTATGTTCAGGTATGACATAAGGTGATTGTGAGAAACGTATGTAGTCAAGATGGGATTTGTTCCTCTTATTCATTGAGAGTATGATGTCTAAGGCCTGAATAAGTTAAATCAACAAGGAATGATCATTCTGTGTCCTTGGATTTAACATGACATCTAAAACAAAAGGATAAATGATTGATTCACCTAAATCATTTCAAGTTGGATACTTAAAGGGGATGATGTTATTGAATGGCTTCTAAGTCATGCGTATTAAGGGTAGTAAACCGTTGTTAGGCGGTATTTACTGCTTGCATCAATCTTCTATGTATCTTGTGCAAGTGGGAGATTGTTGGATTCTGTATGCCCAAGACACATAGAACATTGATGTGGTTAGTACATTGTGATCCAAGTCGGGTCATACCCAATAACAAGCTTAGCAAACACCAACTACTATTTAATTGATGATATGATCATGCAATTAAATAATTACACCAATTTGGAAAATGGGTTTTCTAAATAAATTATATGTGAGAAAGAACAAACTATGAGGATATTTTGTTCATGGACATTATTTGTTATGTTGTTTAAATTAGTTAATCAACATTAAATAATAAAAGTGTGTGTGCATATTATGTATAATTAAAAGGTTAATTATGTTAAAAAACATTTTGTAAAAACTTAGAAGGTTTTTAAAGGGGAAAACCCTAAAAGGGTTTGTTGTTGTTGTTTCGGCCGCAAGGCCTTTTCTCCTCTTCTCGCCTTTCTTGTTTTTGAAACAAAACCTTTCTAAGAACACACACATCTGATCTACCTTTTTTCTCACATGCAAAATCGATTCAAGGGCTGGATTTCATCATCTAATAGATGGATTTCATGGTTGAAACAAAGTTCCAGCAGCCTTGTAAAAGTTCACTGCTGAAATACGATTTCAGCTTTGTTCTTGGTTCGAATTGGTGTACAAATCCTAGCAAAAGGTGTTGCTAAAAGGGCTTGTGGGTATGAACACTTGAGAACACCTTCTCTTGGTGTTTTGGCTGCTCAAGAACATCATTCTTTTCATCTACATCCACGATTTTCAGCAGTTTAACAAGCCTCGGCATCAGAACGCTCCAAGCTGCCATAAGGGCGCTCCAAGCTGCCATAGGGGCGCTCCAAGCTGCCATAGGGGCGCTCCAAGCTGCCATAGGGGCGCTAAGGGCTGGATCTTCATGATAAATCCACGGTTTTGACAGCTTCTTAAAGGTAGTTCATAATGTTGATTTGGTTGTTTGTTTGCTTCTTGATAACTAATCTATTCACATATATATGATCCTTTGTCTTTGGGTTTGTTGAAATAATGTTATGAACTTTAATTTTCAGATTATAGAATACGAAATTAAGTTCATATTCCGCTGCGTTTTCTTGTTTAAAATGGTTAAACAACATTGTTTAGGTCCAACAAACCCAACAAGTCGGGTGTAGTGCGTGAGAGTGAGATGAGATGAATGAGGAATGGATCGCATGCTCCGGTACTGTGTCAGTCTTCGGACATGAGTCGGGGGTTTGTGAGCAGGCCCCGACACAGTATCAGTCTTCGGACATGAGTCGGGAGTATCGCGTGAGTTGATGAATGAGAGAGATAATTGTGAAAGAAAGAAAGTATGAAACGAACGAAAGATAATGAACGTAATGAAAGATGAAGAATGAACGAATGAAAATAATGAATGGAAGGAACATAGTGATAACGCCTGAAACGGGATCCTTGTCACTCGACCTCAGTAATCATGGTTGTGTGCTATGAAGAGGGTAAAGTGTGACCGGATCCAGATAGAAGTAAAAGACAGAGAATGAATGAAAGTTAAAGATAAAGAATGAATGAGAAAAGAAGAAAATAATGATATTATCTATGTGTATGTACGTGTGATGTGTGTTCATATACGAAAGTATGGTATGTTTTTGAAAGAAGTAAAGAACGGTTTTAACGAAAGAAAAGTATGTATTTCATATAAAACTAGAACTCACTCAGCAACGCTGACTTTGATGTGTTTCTAGTTGGCAGGTATGTTGCTGAGGATGGCATGGGGCGACTACTCAGTTTCGTTGTGGCTGGCATCTATATTTTGACATGTCAATGTATTTTGAGATGAAAACTAATATTGTAATGTTTATGAAATGACATGTTTTTAGTTATTAATGAAAGTTGTAAAATTCCGCTGCAAGATAAATGTACGTTTTAAAATGTTTTATGTGCGATGAATGACCAGCTGTGAGGTGCCCGGGAACGAGGTCTTACAAACTTCATTTACCAAGTGTTATTCTTTGATCATTGTCAACTGTTGTCATTCAATAGTTAATCATAAAGGCTTTGGTATGCAATAATTCTAAAGTTTAGTGGGAGTAGTATGTAGTTAATAAGGAATTCTATACTCTTACATTATACGCAACAGTTAAACATCACGACGCCCTCGTTTGCTCAAAATAGTAAAGTGTGAGGCCACACCCAAACTAACAATGGGACCATTTTGAATCTAGATCGAGAACAATAATGATTGAGCGCCATATGAGAACTAATCTTAAGGACTCGATTGATGTCTTTTAAATAAAATGATAAATGACTATGATTACCATAAGTCTATTGTCTTGTTAATATAAAGGTGTTACTAAAACATGTTGTTTTAGTTAATGACTTTGAAGTGTTATACCTTGTTGTGTCAGCCATGCGCAGCTACAACACCGTTGAATATCTTTGTTAAGAATTAATTAAATATCGTCCAAGTAGGAGTTTATTGGAAATAATGCATGGGTTTGATTCAATCCACGTTGCCAACTGAGTTATGACCCGAATGAGTTGCACCTTGGGCAAGGATTCACAAACCCACTTAATTTGATTAATACGTAAACATACGAGCCATTTATCGGGTATTAAAAACTATTTATAATAGTTATTAATTAAAACGTTTAATCGTTAAACGTTATTGTTTACGTAATCACAGGTTAAAGTTTAATCCTTACCTAAGGATTAGTTAATCGGATCATTATGGGTAATCCCTTCACCTATTTTAAAACTCAAACTCTCGGCCAGCTAAGGAGAATTATCTCTAATTTATTAATCACTTTCAAACCCAATTTAAATATATACCACGTATTAGCCAAAAAGGAGATCATGATCTCCACAAATTATCTCCTTTTGTTATTTTTGTTAATTTATGGCTGAAAAAAGGTTTTTACGTTCACCTTTCGGGCACCTGCAAACACCGCATACCATCGCATCATTGCTGCTATTATGTTGCGACCGTCATCCAAACCGGTAGAACAAGACCTGGACCTCAACCGAGCCGCGGCTCTATGTGACATCCGTCATCGAAAGGTCCGTCAATTAACGTAGTATTTTGTAAGGCCCCATTCCCGGGCGCCTCACAGTTGGCCATTCATCGCACATAAATCGCACATTTTATTTAAAACATTACAGCGTAAACACTTTAAACAAACATTTTATTTCCTTTAAATAAACACTTTTGCAAAATAATACATCGTTCATTACAAAATATCATTCGATCGTTTTACAACGCAAAAACGTTATACAAAAGAATGCCATCAAAAAATGATGCCAAGTAGCCGCACCGTGTGATCCTCAGCAACTTTACATGCCAACTAGAAACACAAAAAAAGTCAGCGTTTCTGAGTGAGTTGTAGTTTTATAAATTGTTAGATCTAGATTGTATAGAGCTAGATCATTTTTGTATAGGCTTCATACTTGAAAATAATGTCTTGTAATTAATATTTGTAACAATCAAAATATATATATATGTGCTTTGAATCTATAGGATAACCCCATATATATGTGTGTTGATTTGTGACTTGACAGGGAAAAACAATATACTTGGACGGATTCATGGAATTGACCAAGTGTATGAAACATCTACGGCTGAACAATTTTGTTAATCCGTAGATATGTTTCTTACAAGACCAAATGACCAACTGAATGTTCCTGCGGATGAGCAAGTACTGTGAAGTGAAGACTCCTACGGAAGAAGGATTTCCTACGGAAGAACAACACTCCTACGGAAGACCAAATCATCTACGGAAGAACAAAAGTTCTGCGGACGACAAGACACCTGCGGAAGAATATACTTGTGCGATTGTAAATACCAAGTCAAACAAGTCAACACAATCAATAACAAATCCCGAGAGATCCGGTTTTTCCTTAGCCGACTCAAACCATCTATAAATATGAGTCCTAAGTTTCACATCTCGGTGAACACGATCAATCAATATTACGGCTGTCAAGAGTTCATTGTGCAACCCTAGCTGCCGTCACATCAACATCAAACATCATTCGATTCACAGAATTCGTTGTTCATAGTCATTCATTATTATTCTTTTGTAATCATTACATTATAGTTAATGAAATACGTTTGAATAATTATTGATTTCGCATTTATTGTGTTTCTGTGGTTGTGTTCATCATTAATCATCAAACCAATTAAACGTCAATTAGTGATAATTCCGCGATCATTAAATTGATTTATTTTAATACTGATAATTCCTGAATCGCGATCCATAGATTCACAGGTGGTATCAGAGCATTGGTGCTCATTGATTTAGATCAATTGATCTATCAGTATTAAAATTGTTTAATTGATTTTCAAACAATTAAATCAACGACTTGTCGTTCAGCAAGCACTGTCTCATTGCTTGTTTGATTTAGATCTATATTCAAATCAATTGAATACAAGATCTGTGTCTCTGATAGATTTATCAATTTTAGCATTTAAGTTTTGATTAATTCTTTTGCATTAAACATGAGTACTTTTAGTGGAGGATCTTATCAACCGTCAAAGTTGGAAACCAAAGCTGATTTTAAATCCTGGAAGATCAAGTTCAGGAATCATGTGAACTACACAGATTCTGACTTGTGGGAGCTCATCACTCAAGGTCCTTATATTCCACCCACTCTGGGGCCGGATTATAATGACAAGAACCAGCCAATCAGCACTAAAGACCTGCCACCTGATGATGTCAAGAAGGTCAAAGTCGATATTAAAGCATACAACTTGCTTAGTATGGCTTTACCAGAAGAAATCTTGATCAGGTGTGAAAACTACAAGACAGCAAATTCCCTGTGGAAGATACTCCACACTCTCTGTGAAGGGAGTGATGAGATCCGAAGCATAAGGAAAGACACCCTTAGATCACAATATGAAACTTTTCATCATATTGAGGGTGAATCAATTCCTCAGCAACTCCATAGATTTATGCAACTTGTTACTGAGATGAACATCTTGGAGTTAAAATATACCACTGAGGAATTAAACAAGAAGATGCTCCACACTTTGCCTGAAAGTTGGAAGCAAACAGTCTCCATGTTCAAGAATACCATAGATCTCAAGACAACAGGTCTGGATACATTGGTTGCTAAGGTAGAAGCTCTTGAACTGGATGAACAATCAAGAAACAAGAGTGTGAGAACTCATGTCTCACCATATCACTTCAAGGAAACCAAAAATGCTGGAAGTGCATTTATCTCAAACAATGAAAGTGATAACTCTTGTACTTTGAGTGATGATGAAGAGGAAGTTAGTTTTTATGCATCCAAACCCACTAAGAAATCATCTCAAAGTAAAAATCAAAAGGAAAAGGGAAGATCTGAAGAGAAAAGAGAAACATCAGCAACTGCAAACTCTTCTCAACATAACAAACAATCAGAACCAATAACTGTCATATTGGATTCTGAAGAACAAAAAGCAGCCTTTGCAGCTTTTAGTTCTAGCTTTCAAGCATATCTTGGAAGTTCACTTACATCAGCAAACATCTGTCAGCAAGATTTGGAGGAACTCCCTCCTGATGTAGTAGAAGAGATGGATCTACAATGGCAGATGGCAATGTTGCTTACAGAGCTAAGCAATATCTGCGGAGAAATAAAAATCTGGCAGCAGCAAGCAAAACATCAAAGATTGGTGTTGATAAATCAAAAGTCAGATGCTTCAAGTGCAATCTCTATGGTCACTTCTCTAGAGAATGCAATCAACAATCATCTTCACAGTATCAGCAGCAGCATCAACAAAATCAGCATCAACAACAGTATCAGAATCAGCAATCAACCTTTCAAAGATCTCTGCATAGACAACCTCAACTAACATCCCCACCAGCCACAAATACATCAGCAGGACCAAGCAATTCTAAGGAGACTGGGCTGATCATCCTTCAAGATGGAACATGTGACTGGAGTTTGTATGAGAAGGAAGTGATAGAGGAGAATCAAGCATTAATGGCACATATGGAAAACAAAGTTCCTCCTATGGCCAGAGAGGTAAAAGACAGGTTATGTTCATCATCATGTGTTGAGGAAGTTGAACGATATAGAGTCCATGCTCAACAATTGGCTGATAAAGTAAAGGAAACTATGATTTTAAATGAATCACACTTAAGAGAACAAAAATTATATCAAATCAAAATAAGTTCTTTACAAAAGGATTTAGAAAAATATGTTTCTGAAAATTACAGCCTAAAAGCCCAATTTGAGCATCTGACTACTTCCTTAACAAAATCCATGGCTGATCATGCATCAACTGAAGTGAAACTTCAGAAGTTTCAATTATCATCTCAACAATATGAGAAGTTGTTAAACTCTCATATTGAATCAAAGAACAGGTCCGGGTTGGGTTATAATGCTGTTGCACCACCTATTAATGATAACTACACACCTTTACCTAAAACAATGACTAACAATTTGTCAAAACATTTTGTTCAAAGCACCAAAATTGACATAAAAAACAGTCATGAAGCTGAGATAAGTGAAACTGAATCTGCTGAATCTGAATCACTTAAACATAATGAATCAGATTTTGATAAGTATGATGACTTGGATGATTCTGATGAACATGATACTGATCAACTGAACATTGGTAAGAATGTTCAAGTTGAAACTGGTCTTCCGCGGGTACTGAAGAATCAAAGCTGCAGTATCCTCCAAAGCAACGGAACATGCTGAAGACTATCTACAAGAGGATTGCTGAATTGAATGAAGGACTTCAAGAACTGAACCTTCACAAAGTTGATAGTTGCGGATCAAGTTCTGAGATACCTTTGTCTTCAGAGAAAGGTAAGAAACAACAAACTTCAACAAAGCAAAAGAAAAATTCAAGTGTTGAAGATCAGCGGAAAATGAAATCTGAAGAATCCGTAGAACATCTGCGGAAAGCAAAAGTTACCAAGTCCGTAGATCTTCTGCGGAAGACAAAAATTACTGAATCCGCAGAAAAGCAATGGAAGAGAGAAACTGATTCTGCGGACGAGGTAAAAAGAGAGACCAACAAACATGCCCAGAAAAAGGTGAATATCAAGCAACAAATGGCAGCCAAAGGCAAACAAGAAACAGCTGATGATGCTCCAAACAAAAACAAGAAAAAATCAACTGATGCTTCAGCAAGTGAGAAAAAGAACAGTAAAAAGAAGGATGAATCTGAAGAAAGTTCAGAAAAATATTGTAAATGGTGTGATATGAAGAATCACAATACTGATGAATGCTATTTCAGCAGCTATTGTTCCATTTGCAATATGAACAATCACATGACTGCTGATTGTTACTTCAACAAACACTGTGCCATATGTGATAAAAATAATCATTCAACTCAGGAATGTTATTTTAATAAGAAGAACAAGAAAAAGAGCAAAAAGAAGTCACAAGATACATCATCCGAATCAGATTCTCAATCATCCGTAAGTAACAAAGAGACAAAGATTCAAAAAGATCAACAAAAGTCAAAGAAAGGATCATCTGTTGAAAACAAGACTTCAAAGAATAAAACACCAACACAGTCTAAGACACCTCACAAAAAGGTGGATTTGTCTGATAAACAGACTGAGGTAGTTGATGGTTTCTTTGACAACTTTGCAAAAGGAACTCCTGTGTCTCAATCAAAGCTGAGAGATGAAGAAACTTTCAAAACTACAGGATCCTCTCCAAAGTTAAAATACCAACCAAAACAAGTCACTTTGAAGAAAGAATCAGAGAAGCATGAAGGCATCCAGAAACCTGACTCATCTTTAACAGAATCATCCTCACAACCATCAAATCAAAAAGAAACAACTAATACTGAAACTTCAAGATTAATTCATGAAGGAGTAACTATTGTTGACACATCTGGCAAATCCAAGACAATTAAGCCTTGGATTGTCAATTCTAACTAATTTCTTTTTGTTTGCAGGAACAATCATGGGGAGCTGACAACAAGTGGTATGTTGACAGTGGTTGTTCCAGACATATGACAGGAAACTGTGCACTTCTCCATGACTTTAAACATAAACATGCCTCTTATGTGGCATTTGGTGGGGATAAGAAGGGAGGTAAAATTGTTGGTGAGGGAATGGTAACTAATGGTGTGTTAACATTTGTATCCCAAAGATGGAGATTTTAGCCTCTACTCATACTCAGATAGTGACTATGGAGGTCGCAACAACAACAGAAAATCCACAACTGGTGGATGTCAGTTTCTAGGACCAAGACTTGTTTCATGGCAGTGCAAGAAGCAAACAAATGTATCTGTATCCACAGCTGAAGCAGAGTACATAGCTGCTTCAGCAGGTTGCTCTCAAGTACTTTGGTTGCAGAACCAATTACTTGATTATGGTTACAATTTCCTTCATACACCAATTCATATTGATAATTCAGCTGCTACGTTTATAACTGCTAACCCAGTTCAACATAGTAAAACAAAACATATTGAAATCAGATACCATTTTCTGAGAGATTGCTCTGAAAAGGGTCTCATCAAGTTAGTCAAAGTAGACACAACCAATCAGCTTGCTGATTTGTTCACTAAAGCATTTGATTCTGTTAGATTTAATTTTCTGATAGAATCTTTGGGGATGATTAACTTAGAATAAATCAACAAAAGCATATGACTGACTTTGTGCAGAGTAATCGTTAAGGATAACTTAAGTGTCTGATAGAACATCTATACATGCATTATATTAGGGAAATGATAGTAGACTATACTTGGATATTAAACAAAAAAAACTCAATCTGACTTGTATCATACTGATATGTGAGTAGGTTTATCTTGAGTGGAAACAAAGCTAAGAGCATCCCAACCTAAAAGCATCCGGTAACTGTCTATGAGGATTCCATTTGAGAATCAGGAAGGTATGTTCTCTCCTGATGTGATCAAATCACTTACACAAGCACACTATGTAAAATACTTTATAATCTTCTATCTTTGCAAAGTCATATTCCCTTTGTTTTGTGTGAACAAAGACCTGGGAATGTGATTAACAAGTGTGATCTTCATTCTCCCTCTGTTTTGTGTAAACAAAGACCTGGGTTAAAGTTCACCTCTGTTTTACGAAAGTAAAGACCTGGTGACTATGAAGATCATATTTCAGCTCTAAAAAGGAATCACTTGTGATCCATTGTACATCAAGTCAATGAGCTTCAACATCAAAGCATTCATGAGACTGTAATTTGTCTCAAGATAGAACTTATAACTTAATGTACATAGTCATTAAGTGTGGAATGTAGTGATTTGCGTCACCTACGGAAGACATACTCTAGTGATACTTGAATGTGGGACTCATGATTGCTACTGATTAACAAACTTCACAACATGATAAATAGCATGCCTAGTTGATACAATACTCATGTTTGAATTTAAGTGGATCTATATACTTGCAATCAGGTATGTGTTGAATCAACTAATCAACATCAGCAGAAGCCAAGTTATAGTATGATCCCTCTATATATATATGCATGCATGTAACTGTTTGTCAGATGTTTAATTGTTATCTCAACTGACTTTCTCTCATTTAGACTGTCATATGCCTGTCATGCCTGTTTACAACTTAAATTTATGATAAATGTAACAGTCTCACATTAATCACAAATTTAGGGGGAGTAGTTCATGCATGAAAAACAATAAAAGCTGATAATTGATTTTAATTACTTTGAAGAAATTGGAACTTGAGCACTAACTTGAATGCAGGATATAGGAAACTTGCTTTCCTGTACTTAATTGCCATGCAAATAAAGTCAACAATGTCCAACATCAACATTTGATTCTACTCAGTAGATACCATACATTAATGTTTTTAAAACTTTTATGTTCCGCAGAAGTTTCAGTAATACCTCTCATCCGTCGAAGTACTATGTGATTTCTGATTCAGCAGCAAAACAAATGCATTGTTTGAACTTTTACATCCGCAGATGTAAGGTTCCGCAGATGTTGACATCAGCAGATGTAAGGTTCCGCAGATGTTGACATCCGCAGATGTCAAGGTTTCGCAGATGTTCTGCGGAAGAAATAATGCATTCTAAACAAACTTGGTATGCGGATAGGAATGAATGGGAGTGGGCCCAACATAATTAATAAAAGAACATAATTAATAAAAGAAATTAATGTGTTCGCCTATAAATAAGGTTTCTGATATTTTTACAGAGCACTTTTTCACTTTTAACCTAGAAAATCGCCCATTTTCCCTCTTTTTCAAATTTCAAAATATCCGTTCCAAGAACACATCATCAACATTATCCTGTAATCAATTACTGTTATTGCAAAGGTAAATCATGTCTTAAACATCAGTACGAAACTGATTAATCGGTTATTGACATTCAAACGATTCAACTACATGTTTTCTAACTTGATTTTCTTTACAGATGGATAATAGATTTGCTAAAGAACATAATGTGTGCGCGTTCTTAAACGCTGATGATCCGGCGGTGGAAGGATGTCGAGATATCATAAGATATCTCCGACAATCAAGGCTCTTCTACGCCTTGACGACTGAGCCTGTGATCCATCAGGCGCACATAATCGATTTCCGGAACTCAGCAGGAGTTGAAGAACAAGGTGATGAGGAAGTGATTGTGGCTGAGATTCGAAACAAACGTCTACGAATCACTGAAAGCACCATACGAAGATGCCTGGAACTGGGTGATAGAGAGATAGGTCACCCCGATGTATTCGAGAATGAATACATTGAGAAAATATTCAATCTGATGGGGTATGATGGTGATTACGAGAAAGGGGAAATCAAAAAGGGTAGGCTGTGTAAACCATACCGATTCTTGTGCCACACCTACCTGAAATGCATGTCAAACAGGAAGTCGGGACTCGACAGATTCTCTAGGCACATATCATCTGGAATCATTTGGATATTCGAGGGGAGAATTTATAATTACGCCAAATACATCTTCAATTGTCTGAGTGAACAAGTCAAACTGCAGAAGAATGACAAGATGTACATGTTCCCGAGATTCCTGCAACGGGTGATCAACTCAGAACTACCAGGGTTGGACAGAGTTGGCGATGTGTTTGTTCAAGCACACTTGAGCAAATCTGTACTAAACAAGCTTAGTGGAAAGTATCAGGGTCAAGATATGCCAATGTTTGCACATGTATTAGATCCCCAAGCAGACCTTCCACAAGAGTTGGCTTGGGCAGATGAAGCAGAGTCATCTGCTGATTCTGCACAAGCATCTCACTCACCACTCCAAATACCACCACACCAACACCACTCACCAACCCAAACTTCACCACTCCAACATCATACACCTAGCCAAACACCCCCTGAACAATCACAATCACCAACAAGCTTGAACACCCAACCAACCTCCCCAATTCATCAACATCAATCACCTCTACTAATATCCTCATCATCCACCAAAAGCACTGAGCCAACATCTCCAGCCAAACAACAATCATCATCACCTTCTCAGTCATCATCACATCACACTCAACCTTTCTCTCCATTACAAGCTCAATCCCCTGTACAACCACCACCAGAATCACCAAAACATCCATCCCCAGAAAGTGCTAGAACTGAACCTTTTGAGATAACTGAGTCCGTACACTCTGTACACTCAGGAGACACAGAGATATTATCTCAAGCCAGCACTGTTCCTATCTCACCCACACACACAGAAGAACATGCTTCATCAGCACATACTGAGCCCATATCTTCATTGAAAGATGAACAAATTGCTGATGAGCATGGGGAAGTACAAGGATCTGATGAGGATGTCATTGCATACCATGAAGATGATTTAAGTGACAAAGACATTCCTGTCAGCAAAAGCTATTTGGTTGCTGAGTACAACAAGTTAGTACTCAAATCAAATAAGCGAAAAGAAAGAATTCAAGAGCTGAAAGGTGTAATCAAAGAAAAAGATGAAGAGCTGATGAACAAAGATGCTAGACTAAAACGGCTGAGAGAAGATTCTCTAAGCAACAATGAAGTCATTGATGCATTGTTGCAAAACAAGAGTTGGAAGAGTTGGAGGCTTCTTTGAAGACTGAGCAAAATGATAAAGCTGAACTGATCAAAAAGAAAGATGCAGAAATAGAAGAGCTGAAAAAGAAGATATCTGCTCTGCAAATAAAAGAAGCCCCAAGTACTGATCAACCAAAACAGTCGGGTGAAGCTGCTAAGCGAATGATTTCATACACCCGGAAAAGAAAATACATGGGAGCAACACAAAAGAAACATGAAGATGAAAGCTCTCCAAAGAAACCAAAACTTCCATCCCCTGCACCTACACCTTCAGTAGATGTGTCTACTGTGAAGGTATCATCCGGAGATGATGATGACAGCGAGAAAGAGTGGGAGGAACTGACTAGAATGGAGTCCCCCACTGGTGAAAAGGGTGGAAAGGCCGATGACCTTCTAACAACAGCAGACATCATGGAAGAGAGGCCTGATTCTAGCATGTTTATGACCCTCATCAACCATGGTTTTCCATAAGACATGGTTGAGAGGATGAACACTTCTGAAATGAAGAATGCTCTGAAAGAGTTTGAGTTTGCAAGGTTCATAATCCCAAACTGTGGTTATGAAGCCTTTACAACCTTTCAATCATTGGAGAAGATAAAGAAGGATCTGGGCCACTGTGACACAGCCAAATTTACCAAGTACAATATGACTTGCTGGTTACAGGGCCACAACTACAAACCGCATGAGCTCAAAGGTAGAACCACTGGAGAACTGCGGAGGATGATGGAGCATGTAATGAAGGTGGAATTAGAAACTGGTGTGAAGTTCAGAACCACTGCTACACATCCAAAAGAACAACCAAGTAAACTTGCTGCTGATCCAATAACAGTTGAACCAAAAGATCAGCATAAGGAAAAAGAAACACTGATCAGAGAGCCAAGGGCAGTGATCCCCGAAAAAGTATGGCCTCTGGGAACAACTGTTCGAGAGATTACCAAGAAGAAATCAACTCTCGTACAGCTGTATGATCATATCACAACTCCCAGTTCTGTGGAAGACCACAGGATTATAGCCTGGAAATATGATCCAGACTGGGATTGTGCAATAATCAAGAGGACATCTGGAAGGATTCAATACTTCCATGATGTGGAAGACATGCTCAGCCTTCCGGAGCAAGATATCAGGGATCTACAGAGCATCCCAATGTTCAACTATCCAATCCATCTCAGGGGGAGAGACTTCTCTGCAGCTGTAAATGGTATGAAGACCAGTTTTACTGATGATGTGCTCATGCAAGCAAAGAGAAATGATAAGGAGCACAAAAGAATGATACAAAATCAGAAAAGAAAAACAGTTGAAGTCTCATCCCTTGTAGATGATGATCTGCTGAAAAGAGTGGGATGTACCAGAAGCTCACACACCATCAAAAGCATCACTGGAAATCAATTCACTTGTCCTATCTCAGAATGGGGATACGTTGAAAAGAATAAAGAGATGGTGTTGCTAAGAAATGTTGATGGGAAGAAGGGAGAAAAAATAAGAATCTTTGATCCAATAGAGCTAAAGATGCTGCATCCCAGCTATACATCATACCTTCATGATAAATTCTTCCCAAAGCTAACAGATGAAAAAGCCCAGAATGATCTCTGCTTTTATGTGCATATGATTCAAGTGATCGATAAACTGCATGCAAAGGCACACAAGAGAAGGAAGCATGAGGCTGGGCTACTAAAAGGAACAATAATAGCTGAAGTGTCTGAGCTCAGAATATCTGAAGAAGATGAATTAGAAATTGTGCATAATCATAGTGTAGTGAAAACACTCACTACAGAAGAAGATGTCTTGGGACTCAGTTATGACACGCTGAAGAAGATCAGCAGGATGCAGATAAAGTACAAATACGATGATCAGAAAACTACTGTATCTTACTTCTACAATAAAATGATAGCAAGAGTCAAGGAGCTTGCAGTGTTGAAAGACTGATTACATGTAGCTAAGCCTAAGGGGGAGTATTGTTAGATCTAGATTGTATAGGGCTAGATCATTTTTGTATAGGCTTAGTACTTGAAAATAAAGTCTTGTAATTAATATTTGTAACAATCAAAATATATATATGTGCTTTGAATCTATAGGATAACCCCATATATATGTGTGTTGATTTGTGACTTGACAGGGAAAAACAATATACTTGGACGGATTCATGGAATTGACCAAGTGTAAGAAACATCTACGGATGAACAATTTTGTTAATCCATAGATATGTTTCTTACAAGACCAAATGACCAAGTGAATGTTCCCGCGGATGAGCAAGTACTGTGAAGTGAAGACTCCTACGGAAGAAGGATTTCCTACGGAAGAACAACACTCCTACGGAAGACCAAATCATCTACGGAAGAACAAAAGTTCTGCGGACGACAAGACACCTGCGGAAGAATATACTTGTGCGATTGTAAATACCAAGTCAAACAAGTCAACACAATCAATAACAAATCCCGAGAGATCCGGTGTTTCCTTAGCCGACTCAAACCATCTAAAAATATGAGTCCTAGGTTTCACATCTCGGTGAACACAATCAATCAATATTACGGCTGTCAAGAGTTCATTGTGCAACCCTAGCTGCCGTCACATCAACATCAAACATCATTCGATTCACAGAATTCATTGTTCATAGTCATTCATTATTATTCTTTTGTAATCATTACATTATAGTTAATGAAATACGTTTGAATAATTATTGATTTCGCATTTATTGTGTTTCTGTGGTTCTGTTCATCATTAATCATCAAACCAATTAAACGTCAATTAGTGATAATTCCGCGATCATTAAATTGATTTATTTTAATACTGATAATTCCTGAATCGCGATCCTTGGATTCACATAAAACGTTATATTACCTTTCATTCGTTAAAATATTTTCTTACTATCGCACATGATCACACATCATACGTACATCAAGGTAATAGTTATTATCTTCATCGTCGTTCCTTTCGTACATTTCACACATTTGGTACTTATCGCACTTTTCATAAATCATTTATTATCTTTCACTTCTTTATAGATCCTGTCAAGCTTTACCCTCTTCATGACACACAGCCACGATTACTGAGGTCAAATGACAAGGATCCCGTTTCGTACTTTATTAGTATATTTCGTTAACTTTCATTTCATGCTTTGTCACTTCGTTCATTTCATACTTTATCATCTCGCTCGTTTCGTACTAATTCTAGATCCTGTCGGGCATTTCCCCCATCGTGGTCTGAAACCGCCATTCCGAGCACAAAGCTCATTTACTGTTGGCACAAAGCCCTTGGTCTGAAACCACCATTCCGGGCACGAAGCCTCATTTCTAATTGGCACAAAGCCCGGGGTCGAATGACAAGGATCTCGTTTCGAGTCTGTTGCGACAGCAGGGTCGCTCACTTCATACATTTTCTTGCAAGCCTTTCTTACTTTCATTCATTTAGTAATGTATGTATTCTTTCATTCCGTTTCTCTCTTCATTATCTTCCACTTTACGCTACATAATACTTTTCATTTATTCATAAACATTTAACGTAAAGCCACGGAAAAACAATCATACATAACAGGAACGTAAACATAAATATATACATACCAAGTCATCGCCATACAAGGCACCGTCATACACACATAACATACATCATAAATAAACATGCAATATCATCATGCCTAACATAACCACTAAGGCCTCAACAGTCATCTTACATGACCTTACAGGAACTTCCACGTCAAAGCTTACTTCTTCACTTTTCCCCCGAATGTCAGTACTTAAAGGCGTATGGGCACCCTTCAGTCACAGGGCCTCCCATGCGATTGAACCCCATGCGAATGAACACCAGGCGATTGAGCCTCGTGCGAATGGACATCCATGCGAATGAACACTATGCGAATGGACCTCATGCGGATGGACTCAATGTGGATGAGCACTTATGCGAATGGACCCTCAGTCGCATGACTCCTCATGCGACTGGCCCCCAATCGTGCGAATTAATCTTAATCGTGTGAATGAACCCCAATCGCACCTCATTCAGCCGTATGGCCTTCAGTCGGTCGGCTAGCCCTAGCAGATGCAAAATGCAGTTCATCCCGAAACCAATCTACCATTTTCGACCTCCAAGCTCATCCAAACCCATTCTAAGCCCAAATCAACCATCCTAAACCTTAGGAATGCATACCACAACACTATTCAAGCACACACAAGCCCGGAAACAAACTCCAAACGCATCACACGCAAACACATCCAAATGGGTCAAACTCACACACATATAAAACAGGTTTTCAGATGTGTTCCAGCCCCAAAATCGACCAAAAACGTGTAAAAGAGGGGTCCTAGAACTCACACATACAACACCGAGAAGTAGAGCTTTGATTTGACCCGCTACATGACGTTTTTCACGCTCGAATCCACCCGATCAAACCATTTTCTCCCTTTTCTCCCTCTCTTCTTTCGTTGGCTGAATTTTTATGAGTGTGGGGGAGGGTGTGGGCTGCCTCCCCTCTTAATCCCCACTCTTTCAAACTTTCTCACGTTTTGGCAAGTTCGGTCCCTCGACTTTGGGCTTTATTTATTTTCTTCTTTTTCTTTCTTCTTCTTCTTTCTTTGGCTTCAAAAGAAAATAACCGGGTGTTACAAGTCCACCCCCTTATATAGGTTTCATCCCCGAAACCTGTCATTCCTCGAACAAGCATGCTTAATGCTGTCGCATCTCTTCTTCAGTCTCCCACATAGACTCGGATCCCTTCCTATGCTGCCACTGTACACGCACAAGCGGAACCACTTTATTTCTCAGCCTCTTCTCTTTTCGATCGATGATTGCCACCGGTTGCTCCACATAATTGAGCCGTTCGTTTACATCGATATCCTCTAGTGGAACAATCATATCTTCATCTGCTAAGCACTTCATTAGATGAGATATGTGGAATGTCGGGTGAATTCTACTCAACTCATCTGGTAACTCCAATCGATAGGCCACCTCTCCTACTCGAGCAAGGATTCGGAAATGGCCTATGTATCTCAGGCTCAACTTGCCCCGCTTTCGGAAATGAATGATGCCCTTCCAAGGTGAGACCTTCAACATAACTCGGTCACCCACCGGGAACTCAATCGGCCTGTGGCGTTTATCAACATATGACTTATGTCTATCTTTGGCTGCCTTCATGAAGGCTTTGATCCTTTCAAGCTTTTCAGTCATAGCCTCGATCACCTCAACGCTCCCTAACTCTTTATGACCGATATCACCCCAACATACAGGTGTTCTGCATCTCCTACCGTATAGCATCTCATAAGGTGGCATACCAATACTGGCATGATAACTGTTGTTATATGAGAATTCAGCTATCGGTAAGTGGTCATCTCAACATCCCCTAAAATCAATCACACATGCCCAAAGCATGTCCTCCAATGTCTGAATGGTCCTTTCCGACTGACCACCAGTCTGGGGATGATAAGCCGTACTAATGTATAACCTCGTCCCAATTTGGATGTGAACCGGGTGTCACGATCAGACACAATAGACACCAGCATACCATGACGAGTTATAATTTCCTTGATGAACAGATCAGCCAACATCTCATATGAATATGTCTCGCGGATCGGTAGGAAGTGAGCACTCTTCGTCAAGCGGTCAACAATCACCCATATAGCATCATACCCTTTCGGAGTACGCGGCAGCTTCGTAATGAAATCCATGGTGATGTACTCCCATTTCCATTCTAGTATATCCAAAGGTTGGATCTTCCCATACGGCTTTTGATGTTGGGCCTTCACCTGCAAGCAAGTAAGGCACTTACTCACATACTCCACTAAGTCACGCTTCATACCCGGCCACCAATAACTTTTCTTCATGTCCTGGTACATCTTTGTAGCACCGGGATGAATAGAGTATCGAGTCTTATGAGCTTCATCCATAATCTTCACCCGTAGATCCCCAAGGCAAGGATTCCACATTCGTCCAAACCGGGTTCTAACACCAAATGTGTTTTCACCAAACTCCATGACCAGACCTCTCATCCTTTCAGAGGTAAGATGATCTTCTTTCAATGCCTCATCTTAAAACTCTTTGACTTGCTTCATCACATCAGAGGTCATAATCAGCTGGTATGCTTTCACCCGAATCAGCTCAGGTCTTTCCTTTCGGCAAAGGGCTTCCGCCACCACGTTCACTTTGCCCAGATGGTAATGGATCTCATAATCATAATCTTTTATGAGCTCCAACCATGTCCTCTGCCTCATGTTCAAGTCTTTCTGCTTAAAGAAATACTTAAAGCTCTTATGGTCAGTGAATATGGTGCTCTTCGTCCCATACAGGTAGTGCCTCCAAATCTTTAACGCGAAGACCATAGCTGCTAGCTCCAAATCATGAGTAGGGTAGTTAACCTCATGAACCTTCAACTTTTAGGATGCATAAGCTATAACCTTTCCTCTCTGTATTAACACACACCTCAACCCCGAGTAGGAAGCATCAGATTAAACTACCAGATCTTCACTTCCATCGGGTAATGCCAATACAGGAGCTTGAGTCAACCTCGCCTTTAATTCCCCAAATGCCTTCTCCTGAGCTTGATCCCACACAAACTTTACCTCTTTCTAGGTCAACTTGGTTAGTGGAGAAGTGATCTTAGAGAAGTCTTGAATAAACCTTTGGTAATAGCCCGCCAAACCTAAGAAACTACGGATCTCGGATGGCATCTTTGGAGACTTCCATTGCATCACCGCTTCCTCCTTTATCGGATCCACCATAATCCCCTCCGAATTCACCACGTGACCCAAGAATTGAACCTCACGCAACCAAAACGCACATTTGGAGAACTTGGCATACAACTTCTCCCCTCTCAATGTCTCCAATACCTCTCGAATGTGACCGACATGCTCCATCTCGCTCTTCGAATAAATTAGGATATCATCAATAAACAAAATCACTGATTTATCCAACATCAGCCGACACACTCGATTCATCAAGTCCATAAAAGCAGCCGGCGCATTGGTCAACCCAAATGACATAACGAGGAACTCATAATGACCATAACGCATGCGAAAAGCTGTTTTAGGAATATCCTGATCTTTCACCTTCAGTTGATGGTAGCCGGATCAAAGATCTATCCTTGAAAACCAACTGGCACCTTGAAGCTGATCAAACAAATCATCAATCCTCGGTAACGGGTACCGATTCTTCACCATCAACTTGTTCAGCTCACGGTAGTCTATACACATCCTCATATTACCATCTTTCTTCTTTACAAATAAGACCGGAGCACCCTAAGGAGAGATACTCGGTCTAATGAACCCCTTATCAAGAAGCTCTTGCAATTGCTCCATCAACTCTTTCATCTCAGTCGGAACTAACCGATACGGTGCCTTGGCAATAGATTGAGCACCTGGTGTCAAATCAATCTGAAACTCGATCTCTCGATCAGGTGGCACTCCTGGTAAGTCTTCAGGAAACACATCTGGGAAGTCACACGCAACCGGTACATTAGACAGTTATGGTGTTGGTATATCCACATCATTTACATAGAACAAGTAGGCACTACATCCACGCCTCATGCACCTTCCAGCCACCGCCATCGAAATCACCTTTGGAATAATAGTAACACGGTCACCATAAACCATCACCAAACTACCGTCGGGCGCTGTCAAGCAAATCATCTTCTTGCGACACACAATGTCATCACGAACGGTCTAACAGGAATCTTATGACCTTCTAGTTCCACATCACATTCCTCCATCATCTCAGAAATCTTGGTAGACTTACCTATGACAGTCTCTACATCAAAGGGCGCATCCACACGTCTACTACTAACTGGCAGCTTAGTAGAGAAAGAAGCAAAAATAAAACTTTTACTAGCACCAGAATCAAACAACACAGAAGCTAAAGTTTGATTCACTAGAAACGTACCAGACACAACATCAGGGTCCGTCCTAGCTTCCTCTTATGTCATGGTGAATGCCCTGGTGCTCACCCTCGGTCCTTCACTCCCCGTCTTGTTCACCCTGAAACCCTCGACCCTCGGCTTCTTACAATCCCTACTCAGATGACCATTTTCCCCACAGTTATAACACCTCATAACTCCATAATCTCTCATCATATGACCAGGCTTCCCACACTTGAAGCAGATATTGATCCCCATTTGCATTCTCCCGAATGCTCCTTCCCACCTTTACCACACCTTTTGACCCTGCACTAGATGTGACCATACGGCGGTCATCCACCCGTGCACTCTTGTTACTCGTCGTGGCACCACCCCGACTAAACCTTTTACCATTCTAGTTCTGGTCGCCTCCACCTTTCTTACTCACCTCAGCCACTACCACTTCCCGCTCATCATACAGTCTCCCCACCAAGTCAACCGCCGACCTAAACGTGCTCGGTCGGGCAGTGATCATGTGCCAACGGATATCCGCCGGCCAGCCCTGGATGTACCTCTTAATCTTTCATGATAGGGGCGTCACTTGATCCGGAACCAGCCGCACTATTTCATTGAACTTGGTGGTGTATTGCTGATACGTCATTGTTCCTACCTCCAGCTGCAGGAATTCCCTTTCCACCTTGTCCATCTCCCGGTGAGGACAGAACTTCTCAATTACCAACTTCTTCAGCTCCCACCATCTCATTCTCCAAATAGCCCGGCTACCCTCGGCTTGGACTACGTTGTCCCACCAACATAAAGCCGAGTCCACAAAATAATAGGCAGCAAACTTCACCTTTTGGTCCTCCCGGCACTCGCTGATATTCAATACAGTTTCCATCTCTCTCACCATCGATGAGCAGTAGAAGCAGTGCCGTTCCCATCAAAAGTAGGGGGCTTGCATTGTTAAAATGCTCCATAATTACAGCCTCGTACTGCCTCTGGTACAGGCTTATCTTCTTCCTCTTCTTCATTATCGGATAGAACTGTTTAAGGCTCTGGTTGCTCCCGTCCTCCCGAGGACCTATTTCTCTCTTGTCTTTCCCTTTCCCGTACTGCCTTAATCACTTCGGTCACCACAGACGGTAAGATTGTCTGCATGACCTGATGCACCACTTCAACCACTGCCTCTTTCACCAAGCCTCTCAAGTTTGCACTCTTATCACCACCCTCCGGATGAGGGGTCAAGGGTTCTTCATGAACCACCTTCTCAACTCTGCGTCTTCCCCTCTTGGGTCACGGCTCAACACCAAGCCCATCATAACCACCACCATGAGAGGCTTTCAAAGATCTACCACCAGCCATTCACATGCACACTGAAAGATTCAAACACCAATACGGTCATTCAAGGGAACAGCTTAGTTTATGTCAAGTATAGTAAGTCCCTAATTACAGTGGCCAGTTGTGATTAGAAACTTAGTTTACTCTTCATATCCCGAGCATTACCTATCCTGACTACATCAGTATTTAAATCTACAATCAACACATAAACCACATAACATGCGCACATAATACCGGTTAACATTACGAAAATACCTGATGGCACGCAGCTACTCAGACTGGCAACCCTTCCCTTTCCGTCCCATTCTCAGTTTAGATTAGGTTTATTTTGAAAATTTACCCATTTAAGTTAAACTTTAGCTCTGATACCAACTTGTAAGGCCCCATTCCCAGGCACATCACAGTTGGTCATTCATCGCACATAAATTGCACATTTTATTTAAAACATTGCAGCGGAAACACTTTAAACAAATATTTCATTTCCTTTAAATAAACACTTGTGCAAAATAATACATCGTTCATTAGCAAATATTGTTCGATCGTATTACAATGCAAAAACATTATACAAAAGAATGCCATCCAAAAATGATGCCGAGTAGCCGCACCGTGCCATCCTCAGCAACATTACCTACCAACTGGAAATACAAAAAAGTCAGTGTTGCTGAGTGAGTTCTAGTTTTATAAAACAGTATATTACCTTTCGTTCGTTAAAACATTTTCTTACTATCGCACATGATCACACATCATACGTACATCAAGGTAATAGTTATTATCTTCATCGTCGTTCATTTCGTACATTTCGCACATTTTGTACTTATCGCACTTTTTGAACATCATTTATTATCTTTCACTTCTATCTAGATCCTGTCAAGCTTTACCCTCTTCATGGCACACATCCACGATTACTAAGATCGAATGACAAGGATCCGGTTTCGTACTTTATTATTATATTTTGTTAATGTTCATTTCATTCTTTTTCACTTTGTTCATTTCATACTTTATCATCTCGCTCGTTTCGTACTAATTCTAGATCCTATCAGGCTTTTCCCCTATCGCGGTCAGAAACCTCCATTCCGAGCACAAAGCTCATTTACTGTTGGCACAAAGCCCGTGGTCCGAAACCACCATTCCGGGCACGAAGCCTCATTTCTAATTGGCACAAAGCCCGGGATCGAATGACAAGGATCTCGTTTCAAGTCAGTTGCGACAGCAGGGTCGCTCACCTCATACATTTTCTTGCAAGCCTTCTTACCTTCATTCATTATTAATGCATGCATTCTTTCATTGCGTTCCTCTTTTCATTATCTTCCACTTTACGTTACATAATACTTTTCATTTATTCATATACATTCAGCATAAAGCCACGGAAAAACAATCATACATAACAGGAACGTAAACATAAACATATACATACCAAGTCATCGCCATACAAGGCACCATCATACATACATAACATACATCATACATAAACATGCAATATCATCATGCCCAACATAACCACTAAGGCCTCAACATTCATCTTACATGAACTTACGGGAACTTCCACATCAAAACTTACATCTGCACTTTCCCCCAAAAGTCAGTACTTAAACTAGGCTTTTCCTAGGGTACACAATCCCTACATGGGCGTATGGGCACTTTTCAGTCGCAGGGCCTCCCATGCGACTGAACCCCATGCGAATGAACACCAGGCGATTGAGCCTCGTGCGAATGGACATCCATGCGAATGAACACTATGCGAATGGACCTCATGCGGATGGACTCAATGCGGATGAGCACTTATGCGAATGGGCCCTCAATCGCATGACTCCCCATGCGACCGGCCCTCAATCGTGCGAATGAATCTCAATCGTGCGAATGAACCCCAATCCCACATCATTCGGCCGTATGGCCTTCATTCGGTCGCCTAGCCCTAGCTGATGCCGAATGCTGTTCATCCCGAACCCAATCTGCCATTTTCGATCTCCAAGCTCATCCAAACACATTCTAAGCCCAAATCAACCATCCTAAACCTTAGGAATGCATACCACAACACCATTCAAGCACACACAAGTCCGGAAACAAACTGCAAACGCATCATACGCAAACACATCCAAATGGGTCAAACTCACACACACATAAAATGGGTTTTCAGATGTGTTCCAGCCCAAAATCGACCAAAAACGTGTAAAAGGGGGGGTCCTAGAACTCACAGAAACAACACCGAGAAGTAGAGCTTACCGCTACACGACGATTTTTGCGCTCGAATCCACCCGAACCAACCATTTTCTCCCTTTTCTCCCTCTCTTCTTTCTTTGGCTGAATTTTTGTGAGTGTGGGGGAGGGTGTGGGCTGCCCTCCGATCTTAATCCCCACTCTTCCAAACATTCTCCCATTTTGGCAAGTTTTGTCCCTCGACTTTGGGCTTTATTTCTTTTCTTCTTTTTTCTTTCTTCTTCTTCTTTCTTTGGCTTAAAAAGAAAATAACCGGGTTTTACATATTTGTTAGCCCTTCTTGAATATTCAACCTTAGTTCATAATCAAGTTGCTTTAGTTTCAAATTTTTCTTCCTTAATTATGTGTATTATCTTAAGTTTGCATAAATACTTAAACATTAAAAGCCTAATAAAACCCTACCCAATATAGTTCCCTCTTTTCCTCAGGTATTTAAGAAGATATTAGTATGTAAAGGTTATGCTATTATTAATATTACTAACATTATTACTATTATTACCATTACTATTATTATTATTATGAATACCATTATTATTATCATTATAATTACTAAAGTCATAAATTATTATTATTACCACAATTACTATTATCATTATTATTATTATTGTTATTATTGTTATTAAAACTATTTTTAGTAGTATTACTAGTATTATTATTATTACTATCATTAACATCAATAATATAATTAATGTGATTACTATTAACAAAGTTACTATTAGTATTATTATTAGTAATATAATTATTATCGTTGATGTTGTAAAACCCTATGTCCTGAATTGTAATTAACCAAACTAGAAGGATTAATTGTCCTGGAAAGTCCAGTGACTAAAGTTGCGAAACTCATAAACCTGAAATGGGTATAAAAACCCATTATCAGCCACTTTTCACCTTATCCAAACCCTACCCCCACCATTCGCCCCCTCCCCCTGTCTCCAACTATCTTTGCTGTTTTCTCCTGCAAATCGCTGCCACAAGTCGCTCTGAATCGACACCACGCAGGTAGACGACCACCGTCGCCTCCTATTTCGCCTTATTTCTATTTTTTTGTGCAGGTTCGGGTGTTTTGCGTGATCCCGAGCGAGCGAGCACTGTCGAGAGCTTTTACGGTTCATCAATTGCTCAAATGTGTTAGGAAATCAACTCCTAAGTGTGTTATGGTACCACTCGACTGCTGTGACCACTCTGACACCTCTGGGTCCTGTGTATGCATCTGTGTGCTTGCTTCTGTGCGATTGAATGAGCTATGAGAATGGGCTGTTTTGCACGAATAAGCTGCACGAATGAGCTGTTTTGCACGATTGTGTTATGTATCGCACAAATGAATGCCGAGTCATGTGATTGAGTATTGGTGTGTAAATGAATGGTGATGTGCAATTGGAAGTACGTGTACGAAGGAGTGTGAGTCGTGCGATTGAGTGTGAGTCATGCGAATGAGTGTGTGTGCGAATGAATGTTGTGTCATGCGAATGAGGGTGTATGTGTATGAATGTTGTGTCATGCGAATGTGTGTATACGACTGCACATGTGTGTGCGAATGAGTGCTGTGTCGTGCGATTGAATGGCGATTCGTACGAATGAATGTTGATTCATACGAATAAAGGTTGATTCGTACGAATGAAGGTTGATTCGTGCGAATGGATGTTGAGTCGTGCGACTGAAGGTTGTATGTGTGTGAATGCATTCTTGTGTGTAGTGTGAGTAGGTCGTGTGATGTTAAAGTAATATTGATACAGTTACCATTGCTAATGACATTATTAATATTAACATTATCATTATTACTAATATTATAACAAATATAATCAATGCTAACATTTTTATGGTTATCAAGACTAATATTAGTAACTACTAATATCCTTATTACTTTTATCAACATAACCATTTTATCATACGAAGTACACCTCTAGTAACAATGAATCCCTTACACTAATATCATTATCATTGGTGACGATTCCTAGTACATGGATCTATATAATATCTTAAGCTTATGCCTGCTTGTATGAGTGTGTATCGCGTGACCGATCTAACCCGAACCGACCGAATGCATCTATTCTCTTTAAGCTTATCTTTAATACCTAACAATAATTAATAATAGGTGTTTGAACGATTGTTTCTTTCATCTTCTAGAACCATTATACATCTACATCTACCATCAATCAGGTGAGTTTCGTGGCCCCTTTTTATGTTGATTTATTACTTCAATTATTTACAAACTTGGCGGAAACGTTTGCTCACCTTTTTCATGCTATACAACTCATATTCTTGGAATTATCATGTTACTGTTTTGTAAGTATTTATCTAATACATGCATGAGTTTGTTGTGTGGTACTCGATTCACAACTATTTAATTCTGGTGATGGAACCGACGGATAGGTATTGGTAGTACTATTGGGTTGTCACCCCCACCCTCGTTTGTTAGTATACTAGTTAGTACCAACAATGGCCAGGTGAATATATTCCGAGAATATCTATGTGTACATCATAGGTTTAGTTGTGATACTCATGTTGTCATGTGATTTTACTTACTTATAACTGTACTCATGATGTTCCGCAAAACTATTACACAGCATCAATTTTGTTTACTATTCAACCTGTGAACTCACCAAGAATTATGTTGACCATTTTAAGCATATCTTTTCAGGTGATATAACTAACTGAAGATTCTAGGAGTACGGCCTTAGTGGAGACCCTAGGATGCATTTTTTAGACGATACATTACTTGACATTGTTGGTCTAATTGCATATTATCATACTTTTGGATATTTGTTCCCTGGTTGTGGGAATTTTATTACAATATTAATACTTTTGGCTATGTTGTCGTGGTTATTGACTAGACATGACGCAAGTCTCATTTGTGTCAGGTGTCGTCATGACACGTTATTTATTTTATACATATTTATATTGCATCTCTATTGATTACAATGTGTTATGACGATCCTATCTCGTTACATCCTCATGTTTCCGCTCTTAGCGGGGGTGTGACAGACTGGTATCAGAGCCAGGTTTTAGAGAATTAGGCAAATCACTTGATCTAGACTATAACCTAGGAACCTTCATGTTGAATGCATGCTAGGATTACGTCCACCTGATATTGTATGTATGTTCCTTCTACACTTGTTCTTTCATCTCTCTGCCTTGTAAACTATTCACCCTGAGGAAAGTACTATACTCGTTCCTTATGGGACGTCTTCTGCCGGATCGTCCGTTCCTATATGCGCTGCATTGTTTTATTAGGTTCGCGTACCGAACCTGAAGAGATTTCCACAGATCACGCGATGCGTTTGATCTCGGACATTGAGTCCGACCCTGAGAAAGTTATATCTGAAATCTCAAAAGAAGAAGAGATAGACCACCTTTGTGAGACTAATTGAGATTATATGCTTGGATTTACATTTGTTACGATGGACTACTGTTGGAATGCTATTAATTCGTGGACATGAGAACTTACACGATCTGTATATGATGAATGGTGTCAATATTGTGATATTGACTTGGAATGTTGGAACTTGATGAGTGGAATTAATAATTTATCTTGAAGTGACTAAAGTTTATGTGGTTTCTCCTTTTATGAATAGAAAAAGTCGCCTCGAAGAATCACCCGCAGTAGAAGTCACGAAGGTGAGGCCCCAAGGGGTAGAGGCAGAAGAAGAGGTAGAGGTAGGACACCAGGAACAGGTGGTGGTCCCGCCGACAACAATCAGGGGACTGGAAACCCCGATATAGCTGCCATGATCGCTCAGCAGCTAGCCGCACTGATTCCAACAATAGTGGCCCAAGTGAGAGACACTCTTCTGGATCATAACCCCCATGGGGATGACGACAATGACATAGGGGATAATGGAGAAGGAGGACAAGGTGAGGCTGGTAACGAAGGAGGAATTGAGAATCGGGTTGGGAATGAGCATAACCAAGGAACAGGGGAAGAGACAGAGAATGGTGGCACTACTGCTAACGAAACTAGGATTGTTAATACAAGACGGGGATGTTCATACAAGGAGTTCATGGCATGCAAACCAAAGGAATTTAATGGGAAGGGTGAGTCGATGGCCCTAACTAGGTCACTTGAGAAGATGGCGGCAGTCATTGATATAAGTGAATGCCTAGACAGTCAAAAGTTTAAGTATGCCACGTATTCACTATAGGGCAAGGCATTAACTTGGTGGAACATACAGATTCAGGTAAGAGGAAGGGAATCAGCAATGCAGATGACTTGGGATGAGTTTAAATCATTAATCACCAAAGAGTACTGTCCACTCAATGAGATGCAGAAATTGAAGCATGAGTTCTGGAACCATGCTGTGATAGGAGCTGGGCACGCAGCTTACGCAAACCTTTTGCATGAGTTGGCGAGACTGGTTCCACATTTGGTAACTCCTGAATCCAAGAGGATCGAAAGGTACATTTGGGGACTTGTGCCTCAAATCCGGGCAATGATAACAGCAGCAACCCCTCCTACTATCTAGAGTGCGATTCTAAAGGTTGGTACTTTAACAGATGAGAAGGTGAGAACTGGGGTTTTGGGAAAAGGAGCAGAGAAGATAAAGGAGGTTGGAGAAGCGAGCAGGTTGAGTACCGGTAAATTTGACAAACGGGCCAAGACAACCAGGAATTTTGTGGCAGTGGCTCAGGGTAGGAAAGAATATGTCGGGCCACACCCTAAGTGTAATAGGTGCAGCTTTCATCACCCCCAAGCAATGTCGTTCCTGGTTTGTGTAAAATACATACGCCCGGGGCATCTGGCGAGAGACTGCAGAGTAGCATCGAATCTGCTTGCGCTGGTTAATACGGTTAACCCCGCAGGGAATGCTAGGGTTTGCTATGAGTGTGGAAGTCTTGATCACTACCGGAACATGTGGCCCAGACTGAATTGGGCGCCGGGTCAGCAAGGAAACAATCAACTACAGGTGATGGCCAACGCCGGTAATCAAGGCCCAACGAATCAAGGAAATGCTACCCGAGGACGTGCGTTTGTCATCGGAGCAAACGACTCCCGTCAGGATCCGAATGTTGTTATGGGTACGTACTTGCTCAATTATCATTTCGCATCCATATTGTTTGATACTGGAGCAGACAATAGCTTTATATATTCTGAATTTGCTCATTTGCTCGACTTAAACTCTAGTAGGCTAGAGACTAGCTACTCCATAGAAATGGACAACGATAGGATTGTACAGGCCGATGAGATTATTAGAAAGTGCTCGATGATATTGGAAAAACATGCCTTTGAAATAGATTTGATACCTTTTGAGTTAGGGAGTTTCGACGTAGTCGTGGGGATGGATTGGTTGTCAAAGCATGATGTAGAGATTGTTTGTCCGGAAAAAGTAGTACAAATCCCTATGCCAGACGGGGAGGTACTCAGGATTTAGGGAGAACGATCAGGGAGAATCCTAAAGCTTATCTCCTGCATGAAGACGCACCGATGTTACAAAAGTAGTGCTACGCGTTTCTAGCCCACGTAGTGGAAAAGAAGGAAGAGGAGAGGAAGTTGGTAGACATTCCTGTAGTACGGGATTACCCGGATGTATTTCCTGATGACTTGTCCGGTTTACCCCCACCTCGGCATGTGGAATTTTGCATAGACTTGGTTCCAGGAGCCACACCGGTAGCAAAGACGCCATATCGGTTAACACCATCAGAAATGCAAGAGCTATCTAGTCATTTGCAGGAACTATTAGAAAAGGGTTTTATTCGGCCAAGTCACTCACCATGGGGAGCATCGATATTATTCGTCAAAATGAAAGGCGGATTGTTTCGCATGTGCATCAATTATCGCGAGTTGCAAGAACCGATATCCTCTTCCCAGAATCGACGATCTGTTCGACCAGTTGCAAGAAGCCTCTTACTTCTTCAAGATCGACCTTCGTTCGGGATGCCATCAACTAAGAGTTTTAGAGGATGACGTACCGAAAATAATGTTTAGAACTCGTTATGGGCACTATGAGTTTTTAGTCATGCCGTTCGGACTGGCTAACGCACCAGCTGTGTTCATTGACCTGATGAATCGAGTGTGTAAACCCCTATTTAGATAAGTTCGTGATCGTAATCATACACGATATACTTATTTACTCCCGATCGAAAGAGGGCCATGAGGAACACCTTCGAGCAATACTGGGACTATTATAGGCAGAAAAACTTTTCGCCAAGTTCTCAAAGTGTGAGTTTGGCTACGGGAAGTGAAATTTCCAGGACACGTGGTGAACGAGAAGGGAATTCACATAGATCCCGGAAAGATCGAAGTAGTGAAGAAATGGGAAGCACCACAGACACCTTCAAAAATACGGCAATTCTTAGGTTTCGCTGGATACTATCGACGCTTCATCGCAAATTTCTCAAAAATCACCCAACTGTTGACTCTGTTGACTTAGAAAGACAAGAAATTTGGTTGGGGAAGTGCACTAGAAGAGGCATTCCAAAAATTGAAAAAAAAGTTGTGCAATTCGCCGATATTGTCCCTTCCGGACGGATCTAATGATTTTGTGGTGTACAGCGATACTTCACATCAAGGACTGGGATGTGTGCTAATGCAGAAGGATAAGGTAATTGCCTACGCCTTGTGACAACTTAAGGTGCATGAAAAGAACTATACGACTCATGACCTGGAGTTGGGCGCTGTGGTATTTGCACTTAAGATATGGAGGCATTACCTGTATGGAACTAAGTGCATCATTTACACGGATCATAAGAGCCTCCAGCATATCCTGGATCAAAAGGAACTTATTATGCGCCAGCGACGATGGGTAGAACTCCATAGCGACTACGGCTGTGAAATCCGGTATGATCTGGGAAGGCAAACATGGTGGCTGATGCTTTAAGTCGCAAGGAACGCGTGAAATCACTACGTGCTCGAGCATTAGGATTGACTATTCAAACAAACCTGAAACCTCAGATCCTAACAGCACAAGGTGAAGCGCTGAAAGAAAAGAACGTTACAGGAGAAGAATTTCGAGGGTTGGATAAGCAAATGAGTAACAAGGACGATGGCATACGGTATTTTGTGGATCGCATATGGGTACCCCAATGGGGAGACGTACGTACCTTGGTTATGGACGAAGTACATAAGTCAAGGTATTCTATTCACCCTGGAGCAGACAAGATGTACCATGATCTCAAAGATCTGTATTGGTGGCTAGGTATGAAGAAAGACACTGCTATGTATGTAAGCCGATGCTTGACGTGTTCGAAAGTTAAAGCTGAACATCAGAAACCATCAGGATTACTGCAGCAACCGAAAATTCCCAAATGGAAATGGGAAAACATCGATATGGATTTTATTACCAAACTTCCTAGAACGAGTAGCGGGAACGAATCGATATGGGTTATAGTGGACCGTATGACGAAGTCGGCTCATTTCTTGCCGATCCGAGAGGATTACAAAATAGATAAGTTGGGGAGATTGTACATAAACGAGGTTGTAACACGGCATGGAGTGCCGGTGTCGATCATATTCGACCGTGATAGCTGATTTACATCGTGGTTTTGCCAGACGCTACAGAATGCGATGGGCACTCAATTAGATTTGAGTACCGCCTATCACCCAGACGGTCAAAGCGAACGAACGATACAAACATTGGAAGACATGCTTAGGGCTTGTGTAATCGACTTTGGTGGTAATTGGGACACCATCTACCGTTGATCGAGTTCTCTTACAACAAAAGCTACCATACGAGCATTGGGTGCGCTCTGTTTGAAGCCCTGTATGGAAGGAAATGTAGGTCTCCAGTTTGTTGGGCAGAGATTGGTGAGAGCCAGTTGACAGGCCCAGAGATCATCCAGGAAACAACCAATAAGATTTTCCAGATCAAAGACAGAATAAAAGAAGCCAGAGATCGTCAAAAGAGCTACGCCGACAATCATCGAAAACTTCTGGAATTCAACGTGGGAGATCACGTTCTACTTAAAGTCTCTCCCTGGAAAAGAATTGTATGGTTTGTAAAGAAAGGGAAGTTAGCCCCAAGATATGTAGGACCATTCAAAATCACAGAAAGGATTGGTCCAGTGTCATACCGATTAAGGTTGCCACCAGAACTCAGTGGTGTACACGATACGTTCCACGTATCGAACCTCAAGAAGTGCTTGATAAATGAATCTCTTCATGTGCCAACTGAGGAAATCAAGATTGATGAAATAAAGATTGATGAAAAGCTTCACTTTATCGAAGAACCCATAGAGACTATGGATCGAAAGCTCAAACGATTAAGGCGCAGTAAGATACCGATTGTCCGCGTGAGATGGAACTCTAAACGAGGACCAGAGTTCACATGGGAACGGGATGACCAGAAAAAACACAAGTACCCAAATCTGTTCATGGTGAATACTCCTGGATCTAAGTCCAGCTGAATTTCGGGATGAAATTCTCTCAACTGGGGGATACTGTGCATCCGTCACCGAAAGATCAGTCAATTAACGTAGTATTTGTTAGCCCTTCTTGAATATTCAACCTTAGTTCCTAATCAAGTTGTTTTAGTTTCAAATTTTTCTTCCTTAATTATGTGTATTATCTTATGTGTGCATAAATATTTAAACATTAAAAGCCTAATAAAACCCTACCCAATATAGTTCCCTCTTTTCCTCAAGTATTTAAGAAGATATTAGTATGTAAAGGTTATGCTATTATTAATATTACTAACATTATTACTATTATTACCATTACTATTATTATTATTATGAATACCATTATTGTTATCATTATAATTACTAAAGTCATAAATTATTATTATTACCACAATTACTATTATCATTATTATTATTGTTATTATTGTTATTAAAACTATTATTAGTAGTATTACTAGTGTTATTTTTATTAATATCATAAACATCAATAATATAATTAATGTGATTACTATTAACAAAGTTATTATTAGTATTATTGTTAGTAATATTATTATTATCATTGATGTTGTAAAACCCTATTATTAACATACTATTATTAATATAAATAACAAGTTAAGGATCCCATATTGTAATTAACCAAACTAGAAGGATTAATTGTCCTGGAAAGTCCAGGGGCTAAAGTTGCCAAACTCACAAAGCTGAAATGGGTATAAAAACCCATTATCAGCCACTGTTCACCTTATCCAAACCCTACCCCCACCATTCGCCCCCTCCCTCTGTCTCCGACTATCTTCGCTGTTTTCTCCGGCAAATCACTGCCATAGGTCGAACCTCAAGAAGTGCTTGATAAATGAATCTCTTCATGTGCCAACAGAGGAAATCAAGATTGATGAAATAAAGATTGATGAAAAGGTTCACTTTATCGAAGAACCCATAGAGACTATGGATCGAAAGCTCAAACGATTAAGGCGCAGTAAGATACCGATTGTCCGCGTGAGATGGAACTCTAAACGAGGACCAGAGTTCACATGGGAACGGGATGACCACAAAAAACTCAAGTACCCAAATCTGTTCATGGTGAATACTCCTGGATCTAAGTCCAGCTGAATTTCGGGATGGAATTCTCTCAACTGGGGGATACTGTGCATCCGTCACCGAAAGATCAGTCAATTAACGTAGTATTTGTTAGCCCTTCTTGAATATTCAACCTTAGTTCATAATCAAGTTGCTTTAGTTTCAAATTTTTCTTCCTTAATTATGTGTATTATCTTATGTGTGCATAAATATTTAAACATTAAAAGCCTAATAAAACCCTACCCAATATAGTTCCCTCTTTTCCTCAAGTATTTAAGAAGATATTAGTATGTAAAGGTTATGCTATTATTAATATTACTAACATTATTACTATTATTACCATTACTATTATTATTATTATGAATACCGTTATTGTTATCATTATAATTACTAAAGTCATAAATTATTATTATTACCACAATTTTAATTATCATTATTATTATTGTTATTATTGTTATTAAAACTATTATTAGTAGTATTACTAGTGTTATTTTTATTACTATCATAAACATCAATAATATAATTAATGTGATTACTATTAACAAAGTTATTATTAGTATTATTATTAGTAATATTATTATTATCATTGATGTTGTAAAACCCTATTATTAACATACTATTATTAATATAAATAACAAGTTAAGGGTCCCATATTGTAATTAACCAAACTGGAAGGATTAATTGTCCTGGAAAGTCCAGGGGCTAAAGTTGCCAAACTCACAAAGCTGAAATGGGTATAAAAACCCATTATCAGCCACTGTTCACCTTATCCAAACCCTACCCCCACCATTCGCCCCCTCCCTCTGTCTCCGACTCTCTTCGCTGTTTTCTCCGGCAAATCACTGCCACAGGTCGCTCCAAATCGACACCACGCAGGTAGATGACCACCGTAGCCTCCTATTTAGCCTTATTTCTCTTTTTTTGTGTCGGTTCGGGTGTTTTGGGTGCTCCGGAGCCAGCGAGTGAAAGGATCTCATCATCTAGTTTGATCAATTAGATTGGATTTGCAGCGGAATTAGTACACGAATTAACAAATTTTAAGCAAGAGCACAATAGATTTATCAATGAAACAGTACGGTTATAGAATAAGAGAGAGTTTCTGCTAAAAGATATATTTCATTCAACACACGCTTCGACAAGTTTACAATTAGGTCATCTTTCCTTTTATAGGGAAAGATGACGTCAGCTGATGTCACTTGATAGTAACATCTAATTGTTATTACAACAAACTACTGATAGTTACACAACTACTGAAGATGCCAAATAGCTGACATCTTCTTACAAAACACAAGTGCAAGCTATCTCTACAACTACTGATAAGAGACAACTGAAACTACAACTATTGAAACTACAATGACTAAAGAACATGCTCTTCAGTCATTTTACAAGTACTGAAGTAGAAATGAAACTACTGAAAAAAAAAGACTGAAAGGAAACCATCACAACAACTGAAGAATACTTCTTCAGCTGTTGTGACAAACTCTGAACAGTACTTGGACTTCAGACTTGAACTTCAGTTGTTGTCATCAGCTAATGTCTTCAGTTGTTGTCATCAGCTGATGTCTTCAGTCTTTGTACTTCAGCTGATGAAGTCTTCAATACTTTAGTCTTCAGCTGATGATCTTCAGTACTTTAGTCTTCAGCTGATGAAGTCTTCAGTCTTTGTCAAACAGCTAATGAGGCCTTCAGCAATTTTTGTGATGTCTTGTGGGACTTAAAGGTTTTTCTGATCTGGCTCATTGGTTCTTTTTTCCAATAACGAGCACTGTCGAGAGCTTTTTGGGTGCATCAATTGCTCAAATATGTTAGGAAATCAACTCCTGAGTGTGTTATGGTGCCACTCGAGTGGTCACAGTAGGCGAAGACTGTTGTGAGCACTCCGACACCACTGTGGCCCACGTATGCGTCTGTGTGCTTGCTTCTGTGCGATTGAATGAGTTGTGCGAATGGGCTGTTTCACACGAATGAGCTGTACGAGTGAGCTGTTTCACACGAACGAGCTATGTATCGCACGAATTAATGCCGAGTCGTGCGATTAAGTGTTGGTATGCGAATGAATGGTGACGTCCGATTGGAAGTACGTGTGCGAATGAGTGTGAGTCGTGCGATTGAGTGTGACTCATGCGAATGAGTGTGTGTGCGAATGAATGTTATGTCATGCGAATGAGGGTGTGTGCGTATGAATGTTATGCCGTGCGAATGTGTGTGTACGACTGGACATGTGTGTGAGTGATGTGTCATGCGACTGAATGGCGATTCGTATGAATGAAGGTTGATTCGTATGAATGAAGGTTGATTCGTACGAATGAAGGTTGATTCGTGCGAATGGATGTTGAGTCATGCGACCGAAGGTTGTATGTGTGTGAATGCATTCTTATATGTAGTGTGAGTAGGTCGTGTGATGTTAAAGTAATATTGATACAGTTACCGTTGCTAATGACATTATTAATATTAACATTATGATTATTACTAATATTATCACAAATATAATCAATGCTAACATTTTTAAGGTTATCAAGACTAATATTAGTAACTACTAATATCCTTATTACTTTTACCAATATAACTATTTTATAATAATAAGTACACCTCTAGTAACAATGAAGCCCTTACACTAATATCATTATCAATGATGATGATTCCTAGTACATGGATCTATATAAGATCTTATGCTTATGCCTGCTTGTATGAGTGTGTGTCGCGTGACCGATCCAACCCGAATCGACCGAACGCATCTATTCTCTTTAAGCTTATCTTTAATACTTAACAATAATTAATAATAGGTGTTAGAATGATTGTTGCTTTCATCTTCTGTAACCTTTATACATCTACCTCTACCATCAATCAAGTGAGATTCGTGACCCCCTTTTATGTTGATTTATTACTTCAATTATTTACAAACTTGGGGGAAAAGTAGGGTCACCCTTTTAATGCTGTACAACTCATATTCTTGGAATTATCATGTTACTATTTTGAAAGTATTTTTATCTGATACATGCATGAGTTTGCTGTGTGGTTCACGATTCATAATTATTTAATTCTGGTGATGGAACCGATGGATAGGTATTGGTAGTACTATTGGGTTGACACCCCCACCCTCATTTGTTGGTACACTAGTTAGTACCAATGCTGGCGAGGAACGGGCCCTACGGTGAATATATTCCTACAATATATGTGTGCAGGTCATAGGTTTAGTTGTGATACTCATGTTGTCATGTGATTTTACTTACTTATAACTGTACTAATGATGTTCCACAAAACTATTACACAACATCAATTTTGTTTACTATTAAACCTGTGAACTCACCAACAATTATGTTGACCATTTTGAGCATATCTTTTCTGGTGATACAATTAACTGAAGATTCTAGGAGAACGGCCTTAGTGGAGACCCTAGGATGCATTTTTGAGACTATACATTACTTAACATTGTTGGTCTAATTGCACCTTATCATACTTTTGGATACTTGTTCCTGGATGGTGGGAATTTTATTAAAATGTTAATACTTTTGGCTATGTTCCCGTGGTTATTGACTGGACACGACACAAGTCTCCTTTGTGTCGGGTGTCTTCATGACACCTTATTCATTTTATACATATTTATATTGCATCTCTATTGATTACAATGTGTTATGACGAACCCATCTTGTTACATCCTCGTGTTTCCGCTCTTAGCGGGGGTGTGACACTCTGGTGCAGCCCTGTTGTGTTTGGTAGCATCTAATACATTAAGCCCTTGGTGTCTTATACGGTTAATTATTAACCCCTAACGTATAATCATCACTTTGGTAGATAATTATTATTCTGTATTTGCATTGCTTGTATCTCTAGATCTTGTCAGATTCACTTTTCCTATTAATTATTATTTCATTGGTGTTAATCAGTTATTAATATGATTAAAAAACTATTAAAAATTTCTTTGATAGAGAAACTTAAACAAGATAGCACTGAACCTGACACTACCAATTCGTCTTACACTTTTTGTAGCAAGTCATGTAAATAGTACATCAATGCATAATGATAATGACACCTATGTCTTGTGTTAGTGGGAGATGTTGCAAATCTGTTGCTCTAACCATTTCTTGTGGGCTACGTCCATTGCATTCCATAGTGGAATTCATACAACCATGATAAGGAATTCTAGTGTTAAGGGAATGAATCATGCGTTAATATGCAATCAAGGTATTGGGCGTAGCGGGGGGATTGGGTCAGTGTTTTTGTTGGATCAAATGATGCTGGTGCAACCAAAACTACACTTTAGAAGATTTTGGGTGTAACTGAATAAAGACTTCTAAAGAAAAAGATGCACTTCTGAAGCGATGTTGAGGATCTTTCAAAGCTTAAGGATGAAGAACCTTCAAAGGAAGAACTCAGCCTATCGAGACTAAGTACTTCTCCTTACGAAGTCAAACACTTAGAAGATTCAAGACAAAGTCTTCTGAAGGACAAATTCATGAGACTTCATGAAGATTCAGCCATAAATTAATGAATTTTTGGAAGAAGTTATTTCTTCCAAAGTATAAATGGTTTCGGCATAACTTACTCTTCCGAAGCCATTTAAGCTTCGGAAAAACTAACTATGAACCAGTGGACAAAAGTATGGTTCGACTGAAACATGCTACCAACTCTGATATTGTGCATGGTGCTTTCCCACGCCTATGTAGTTCACCGTACTTTATTTCACTGTTCACCTTTTATAAGTTAGTACAGTTACTAACTTTAGTTGGGGATAAAAGGTAAGTCATGGATATGTCATGACTACCTAATCTCGGATAATATTTTTTCTTAGATACCTTACTTCAAGCAATGTAGTATTTGTTTAGATGTAAGTTCCAACTGGTCATCGAAGTATAACCGACTGTAGATAGTAGTATATATAGTTTCTCAATGTAAGTCATTATGATATGCTTTGTAAGAGTCTTGTAATACTGAGTTAAGAAGTAATGTATACAAGTATCTTTAAAACCATTTCTTGTGTTCATAAACTTATTATATTATTATCAACTTAGTTAGAGATTCTGCTTCATCAAACGAGTGAGACTTAGCGAGTTTGTGAGAAAAATCTCGTGTTAAGAGACAAACACCGATCCTGTAATTGGTATCAGAGCTTCTTAGGGTCTTGATTATGAGATCTAACCATCCCGAATCACCCTTGTTTCTTCATACTCACCCACTCTACTCCAATGGGCCTCGACCAAAAATACTCTAAGACTAAATGGGAACCATGACTAAAGCTCCTATTATCACTCCTAATAATTTTAGAAGCTGGTGTCAACGTATTGAAGGTTTCATCAAGTATCAGGACAACCGAATATGGAGATCTATCACTCATGGTCCATACAAGCCTAAGGTGGCATCACCAACTCATAATGGTACCGTGATTCAAAAGGCTATTGAAGACTAGTCAGATGAAGACTTCAAGCAGATGGACATCAATTTGCAAAGCAATGACTGTATTACTTACTGCCATACCAAACTCTCTAATGGTAGGCTTTGAGCACTACAAGTCAGCCAAAGAACTCTTTGATGCTTTGATATTGATGTATTTTGGTTCTTCCAAATCCAAAGAGTCCAATAAAGATGTATTGAAGTAGAAGTTTGAAAAGTTCACTTGTATTATTGGTGAGACCTTGAGCCAACAATACTTCAGGTACATGGACTTAATTACATCTCTTCAGTCCATGTGAGTGACTCTAGAGAAGAGAGACATAGTAAGAAAGTTCATGAGTGCACTTACTCATGAATGGACTTTCTATTGTGTCTCTATCAAGAGAACTGAGAATCTAAACACACTTACCATGACTGAACTATATGTGATCCTTGATGGATACCATATGGAGATGGAGACTTAGAAGGGCCATCAGATGAAAAGAACCTCAAACCCTCATGTCAGCAATGATCTACATGCTGCTAAAGGATTAAGAACTCCCCAGCCCCAGATATACTGAACTAATACCAATAGCCATCATACTCATCTGGGCCTTACATCATATTTCCTGAGACATCCTGATCTTAACAAGCTCAACAAAGTCCTTTTCACATGTGCTTTTGTTTCAGGAAATGAGCACTCTAGAGATTTTCAATTCATAATACTCACCTGTGCTTTTGTTTTAATGATCTAGAGTATTTGGATGATGTAGATTGTTTTAACCCAGATGATGTAGAATACATGGACATTGTCCAATCGATGGCTCTTTTAACCTATAGAGCAAAGAAGTTCTTTAAGAGAACTAGAAGGCAATTCCCCAAACCCAACTAACAGCAAATTAGGGTTTGATAAGTCAAAAGCCAAGTATTACAACTGTAACCAACTTGGTCATTTTGCAAGGGAATGCAAAGCTCCTAGATCTAATCCTGGAGTAGCTTAAGCCTCCCAGCATCATGCTACCCCAAAGACTGCTGCCAAGCCAACTGAGCAGCAAACTACATCTGTTGCTCAAGAGGTTGATTGGAGCTTCATGGTGAAAGATGTCACCCCTGCTTAAGCTCTCATGGTTGGAACTGATGATACCAAGGTATGTTGGATGCTGAAAGGATCATACATGCCAGTTCAAGTGATGGATGATGGTTGTTCTGTTGGCAGAATCCCACAAGTCCAAGAAGAAATGTCGGTGAAGATCAGAAGACAAGTGTTGGCAATCCACATTTGCATATGCGGATAACCAAGGAACCAATGCTAATAAGTATTTATTCTTCCACATATACAAATGTGGACAAACAAAACAAATGCTGCAAAATATTTGTTCATCCGCATTTGTCAATACGGATACACTGAAGAAGTGCTACCAAGTGTTTATTCATCCACATTTGTCAATGCTGATGACCAAACACTTAAGGCTGAAGATCAAACAAGAAATGCTAATGAAGCCCAAGACATCCGCATTAGTTAATGCATATGTTCAACAACTAATGCGGATGAAGACTTTTGTATTTAAACTATTCTGTAATAGATACCAGGGTAGTTTAGTCTTTGTAAAGGCTTTATGTCAGCCTATAAATAGAATGGAATATCCATCATATGTAAGTTTTCATCAGTAAGATACCTAGCACTCAAGTCAAGCGGTTCTAAGGTTGTCATTTCGCTGTTCTTGAAAACCCTAGCACCCATTGTAACTTATTTGTTCATCAATCAATATACAGGTATTTATGAGTATCTTTACAACATTTAATGTTCTTTGATTTAGTATTTCTGCTACCTAATCATTGACTCAATCATCATATTTGATCCTTGTTGAAGTAACATCAATAGAGAATATCATTCTCGAACCCAATCAATTGGTATCAGAGCTTTGACTCTTGGATTCATCCTTAGATCTGCTCAGATCTTGGCTGAAAATCGATTGATCTGGTGATTGAGTTTCTTATTAACGAGCCTCGGTTGTTAATGAGTATACAACTGAAAAACCCGAAAAACTTCATCTTCTTTCATGGATATTTAACAAGAACCAACTGAAACTTATCAGCTTCCTTTGATCTGTGAATGAAACCATCAAAATACATAAAATTAACAAAACAGAAACAAAAATCAACTGCTGTTGTTCGAGAAAACCCTACTGACTGCAACTGTTCATAGAACTCATACAATATACTGATTACTGAAACCGTGGACTGTTTGAACACTTGGACATAAAATCAATCTAAACCATACTCAAACATTCTAAAATCAGTTTATTAACCATGGCTTCTATTAACTTTGCTAAACTTGGTAGTGCTTCTAAACCTCCAATGCTTAAACACAAATTTGCGTTTAAGCAATGGAAGATCAGGTTCAGGAACTATATTACAGGTGTAGATCTGGATTATTGATATCAATATGCAAGGGGCATTACATTCCAGTTTCATTGAATACTGACCAAGCTGCACAGTATAAGACAATCAGAATGCCTATTAAGGATCCAAGTCTTAATCTTGATGATGATGATTATAAAAGGATTAAGATTGATCTTAAGGCCTACTCAATTCTAACTCATGCATTGAAGATGGATGTCCTTAAAAGATTAGAGAAATATAGCATAAAAAAGGTGTATAGGATGCAGTTCAGATCATGTGTGAAGGTAGCAGTGATGTTACTGAGATTCATAAAGATAAACTGATTAATCAATATGAAACCTTCCATCACACCAAAGGAGAATCTATATCAAAACAACTTCATAGATTTGTCCAATTGGTAAATGATCTGGAGATTATGGGGGTCACCTACAAGGAGAAAGAGATGAACAATAAAATGTTGCACAGTCTACCTGAAAGTTAGAAGCAGCATGTGACCATGCTGAAGAACACACTTGATTTACAGAGCACAAGCTTAGACATCATGATTGCCAAAATCGAAGCTCTTAAACTGGATGAGAGAAGCAGAAACTTGAGTGGACCTCAAGTCATTGAGGCTTACAAATTCCATCAGAAACTCATTTTTTGGAAAATGCCTTTATTACTGAGGAGGATGATTTTCTAGTCCTCTAGAGACCAATCCAGATCCACTGGATTCATTGCTTCAACTCAACAACAGAAACAATCATCTCCTAATCCATACACTTCCACACCCAAGGTGAAGTGGATCCAGATGATGTTGAAGAAATGAATTTAGAATAGCAAATGGTTATGATTGCTATAAGAGCAAAGAAATTCTTCAAGAAAGGGATGAAACTAAGCTTGAATGAAAATATAAAGCTTGGGTATGACAAATCCAAGGTGAAGTGTTTCAACTGTGGTATGACTGGCCACTTCTGAAGGGAATGCAACGCACCCTGAAGAAACAACAACTACCGAAGAAGCTCATACAGTTAACCACCCTCTCAATCAACATCAACTCCCCAATTAAGTCATCAAAATCAATTTCAGCATCAGCTTTATCATCAACCATCTCATCAAAGTCAGCATCAACTAACACAGCAAGCACATGGAAACAACCCATCTACCTCAAACGCTCTTGTCATCAGACTAGATGGAGTGTGTGACTGCAGCCTGTATAAAGAGGAAGTCAAACCTTAATTCTAAAATTATGCACTCATGGCTCACATCAATGATACTCCAACTCCCACACCATCTGAGGTAAGATCTAATCTCTGTAGTGAAAAATGCATCACTAAACTACAAGGATACATAGAACAAAATCACAAACTGGCTGCTAAAACAACAGAAGAAAAAGTAAAATCTAAAATTCTAAGACATGAAATGAAAAGATTTGAAATCAAAATCAAGTCATTAATTTTAGATATTGAGAAATTGCATGGTGAAAAGTATACTCTAGTAGCTGAGAATGAGAGGTTAACTGAACTGTTAACAAAAACCAAAGCTGAGCAATCAGCCATTGAAGTGAAACTTGAAAATTTTCAATTCTCATTTGCTAAGCTATAAGAGTTACTTGATTCATAAATGGAACACAAGGACATGGCTGGGATAGGATACAATTCTTGCCCTCAACCTTACAATGGCAATTACACTGTTATGCCTCAGATACTCACTTTGTCTGAATCAATTGAACCTAAATCCACTAAAATTAAAACATTAGTTTCACAAACAACTAATCCTCAAAATAACCCAAAAATCTATATAGAAACAGGTGAGGATAAAATTAGATTAGGTTATCCCACTAAGATAAAAGAGTGCTCAGACAAGCATACTATAGTCAACAAACAAAAGAGTCCAGTCAAGGTAATTGTCCCTTTAATGAAATTCATCCTAGAAAATCTCAAAGTGATTAAGAATGCTAAAGTTTCCTAGAAACAAATTGCTAAAAGCAAGTCTGATGGCAAGATTAAATCTCAAATAATTCAAGCAAACCAGATAAGGTCTCATTGAAACCTAAAGGAAAAGAATTAGCATCTCCATCATTCAAAATAAGATTACCAAAGATTCAAACACCCAAGATAAAATTGAACTGGCCTCACCTCAGAATTCATAACATGGAATAGGTTTGACATTTTCAACAAAAAGGATGTTGAACATTTTGAATCAGAGGTGAGAAGGACTTAAAAGAAGCAAAGACATCCTTCAAACAAAAGACACAACAGAGTTGTGAAACAATCTATTGTTATGATTAAGGATGAACTTGCGTCTTCAACAAAAATAAAACAAGAGTCAAAGTAAAAATCAATTAAGCATCAAGAAGCTTCATCCTCAAAAACAAAGATCAAACAGATGTACTGTGAAAACTGTGACATGTCAAATCACAACAAAGATGAGTGTTACTATAACCAATACTGCTCAATCTATAACATGAACAATCATTCAAACAAGAATTGTTATTTTAACAAGTATTGTTTAGCATGTGATATGACAAATCATAATACATCTAATTGTTTCTTTAATCCGAAAGGATTGAGAACTCCACAAAACAAGCTCATCATACCAATTTCAACTGCCAACGTCAGATCTAGAAGTCAACAACTGAATGAGAATTCAGATGATGACTTCTATGATGAGAGACAGTCAAAGAGTGTTGAACAAAATTCAAATAAAAATAGGAAACAATCAGTAAATATTTTTCCAATATATAAAACAAAAGTGATTTCTAGTAATAAAAAACATACCCAATTTCTAGTTAGAAATAAGGATCAGAGATTTGACTTCCCTTCTAACATTTTAGATGAAATTAAGAAGAAGAGAACAAGAAGAACCCCACACAAGTCAATCAGTGCATCATCCTCTATGTCTTGATATAGAGGAAAATACCAAGAAGTTACAGTCTTAGATAGAATTAGGAAACCTAAGACCATAATGGCTTGTGTTCCATATTCTAATTAGTTTCTTTTTGCTTAAGGGTCATCCATATTGGTCTAACAGTCTATGGTACGTGGACAGTGGATGCTCCCGACACATGACAGGAGATCATTCCCTCCTTTATGACATCAAGCACATTCAAGGAATTACTGTAGCATTTGGTGGGGATTCACAAGGAGGCAAAATTACTGGTGAAGGATCTATGATGAATGGATCATTGAGCTTTGATAGAGTGAATTACTACGAGTAGCTGAACTTCAATCTTCTTTGCGTGTCACAAATCCACGACAAGAAATATTCATCTCACTTCACTGACACTCATTGTTACATTCTAAAACTAGTATTTCAAATTCCTAAAGAATGGGTTGTCTTGAAGACTCAGAGGAAGAATAATACCAATGTCCTAAACCTTAATTCTGCACATCCTAAAGAAGAAACATGTCTTGTGTCTAAAGCATCATTTGATGAGTCACATATTTGGCACAGACGACTTGGACATAGAAATTTTCAAAACATGAATAGATTGGTCAAAGGAAAAGACATTATTGGTCTACCTAAAAAAGAATTCCATTTCATTGACCACTGTTCTGCATGTCTCAAGGGAAAACAACACAAGTCATCTCACAAACCAAAGCTTGTGAACATAAACAATACTCCATTGAAGCTACTTCATATGGATCCTTTCAGACCAACTCACATTTTGAGTATTAGAAAGAAACAGTATTGTTTGGTGACATTGATGACTATTCATGGGTTTTCTTTTTTACTTCATAAAAAAGAAACATCACAAATAATAAAGGACTTAATCACTAAAACTGAGAACCAACTTGATCATAAAGTAAAATAAATTAGAAGTGATAATGGTACTAAATTCAAAAATGAAGATCTAAGTTCATTTTGTACAATCAAAGGCATTGCTTATCAATTTAGTGTAGCTAGGACTTCTCAACAAAATGGGGTAGTTGAAAGGAGAAATAGAACACCAGTTGAAGCAGCACAAACAATGCTAGCAGATGCTAAACTGCCTATTACCTTTTGGGCATAAGCAGTTAACACATCTTGCTTTGTACAAAATCAAACTTTGATACTCAAAGAAAGCAACAGAACACCATATGAACTCTTTTTCATAGAAAACCATACATTGGATTTTTCAAGTCATTTGGTAGTCCTGTATCAATATTAAACACCGGAGATCACTTAGGAAAGTTTGCTTCAAAGTCTGATAAGGGATTCTTTGTAGGTTATTCATCATCTTTAAAGGCTTTCAGAGTGTTTAATCCTAGATTGAACATTATTGATAAATCAAACAATGTTCAATTTAATGAACACTTCTTTCCTAAGTTAATAAATGGTCCTGACTGGTTATTTGATATTGACTCATTTACAAGATCATTTGATTAGTTCCACTTGTCATATGAAGGTAACCTACAGTCAGCTGGAACTTTTAGACCATTAGAAAGTAGAGATGATCTTCCCATTATTCCTTCCACTTTTGTTGATCACCCAGATGAAGATGTTCCTTTACAAGCAGATCCTGTCAGACAAGCACCACAATATCAAAGTGTTTCAACTGAGGCTGGTCCTAGTTTTTTGCCAACTCCTTTAGATGAATCATCAATTGAAGCAAGGGATACAACACCAGCTACTGTTCTAGTTGAAATTAAGAGAAATGCAAATGATGACAGTGTTGAAAGTGCAGTAGATGCCCAAGCAGAAACAAATGAATCCTTTGACTAGTTTCATCACTCTCCCACATCACAACCTGAATGTGCCTCATAATATGACGATCTGAATGTCTCCAAATTTGATGTATCAATTGCTGAGGACTCTATTCCAACCACTAGGATACATAAGGATCATCTAGTGTCAAGCATCATTGGTGAACTAGATGAGCGGGTGACTAGAAGCAAGTCAAGTATTGCAAACATCTCTTTGGCTTCTTGGTTTCTTGGTTTCTATGTCAAACAGTACCCAGGAACATAAAAGAGGCTCTTCAAGATAACAGCTGGATCAAGGCAATGCTGGAAGAGTTTCTCCAGTTCAAGAAACAAGAGGTATGGCAACTAGTAGATCTTCCCAAAGGTCAATACCCTATCGGTACCAGATGGCTATACAGAAACAAGACTAATGATAGAGGCCTTGTTATAAAAAACAAAGCAAGATTAGTGGCACAGGGATACACTCAAGAATAAGGGATAGATTATGATGAAGTTTTTGCTCCTATAGCCAGATTAGAAGCCATTAGAATTTTCCTGGCGTACTCTGCATCCATGAAATTTACTATCTACCAAATGGATGTGAAGTGTGCTTTTCTCTATGGCAAAATTGCTGAAGAAGTCTATATGTGTCAACCTCCAGGCTTTGAAGACTCGGATTTCACTCGCAGTGTATACAAGCTTGACAAAGCTCTGTACGGTCTACACCAAGCCCCACGAAAGTGGTATGAGACTCTATCATTGTTCCTTCTTACACATGAATATGAGAGAGGAAAGATTGACCAGACTCTTTTCATAAAGAGAAAAGGAAAAGACATGTTTCTAGTCCAGATTTATGCTGTAACAACCCCTCCTCAAGCCTAAGGTGGGTTAAGGGTCATTTGAGCGTATCTAAATAGATACTATGTTTACATATGGATCCCTACGTCGTTACGTTCCATTTAGGACTAGGAATAGGCGTAATCGGACCTGCTTTTTACATATGACTTATGATAAATATTAAAGTAGGTGTTTTTCTAAGCCACACGCCTGAACAGTGCAATGCACCTGAACAGTGCCCATGCGCCTAGACAGTGCCCGTGCGCCTGGACAGTGCCCATGCGGCTAAGTCTTGGGTGTTTCAGCAGTGCTCATGCGCCTAAACAGTTGTCTTGTGCCTAAGTCCTAGGCATCCCAACAGGGGTCATGTGCCTAAACGGTTGTCATGCACCTAAGTCTTCAGGCGTCCCAACAGTGCTCATGCGCCTAAACAGTGGTAATGCGCCTAGAGTTTTACTTATGTGTTCGTGTATATATTCAACTTCTGATTGTTTTCCACACTTATTTTAGATTTTTTATTGGTATTCAACCATGTAGTAACTTATTTTTGTATAGAAACTATCTTTTGTATGATTATTTGAGACAATTTTAGTACTTTTGAACACTTAGACAAATTCAGATGTGGTTTATGCGCCCCATGCACATTCGCGGTTAACAATCATAATAGCAATAATAATAATAATAATAGACTACAAATAAAACAAATAAAATATGTCTATTCTCAGCCACCCATGACCACTAACCAATTTTTTTCTATGAAATCCCAAAAACTAAACACGCACTCCAACTTTTTCCTACTTTTCCATACATGCAAAATCTATCAATCCTAACCTTTATTATATCCCATTCTTCCTCTCCTCTCGGTTTTTCTCTTAACCGAGAAACACACATACACAACATTCTAATACTTGCTCATTTCAACAACATTCCAAAGAACAACAAGGTTCTTGCCCCACTTTGAAGACCTTTTGTTTGTTTCTAACCTTCTAAAACCTCTCGTATGTAAGTAACATGAACTTCTATTGATTAAATCTTAATGAACTCATCCTTATCTTATTGTAAACACTATTCTCACTATTCTAATATAAGATTCTCTGCTCCTACCTCGTGTTTGTGGGGCTCTAACATCACTAAAGGTACTCTCCCTTGATAACCTATGAGTATAGGGGTCGGTACACAAGGATATCTACCTTGTAAACCCTCTTTTACGTGTCTTAGCAACATTTAACCGTTTATTTTGAAAAAACCTCCTAAACAAAGCTATTAATCTGCTTAAAACAGTAAAAGAAACATATATATAATCTGTGTTTGAGGTTACAAATGGTTAAATGATGATTGAAATGTAAATATGATAGTTACACTAGTGTAAGTTGTGTTAAATACCCTATTGTAGTTGTATTCATGTAAAAACAAGGACTAAGATTTAATTTTAGTAAGTTTGAGACTTAGAATGCCTGGAAAATAAGAGCTTGTTAACTAGAAAATTTAGTAGTAGACGTTATGGTTATAGCCAACTTATTCGGTGACCCGAAAAATGGAAATAATTCAAGAAACGAGCCATAACATGAAAACCCTAGAACCTAAGTATTTACAGGCCTTAGAATAATTATTTTACTAATAGAAATCGAATTTGGTAAATTTTTGGGTTAATATGTAATTTCTACGACTTTATTTAACAAAAGTAAACGTAACTGGTAACTAGAAACTTGTGATTTAAACTGCACCAGGTGAGATCTGTGATTTTAGACTTCTAACAGGCTCAAATAGGCTATAAAACCTTAAGAAAGTATTAGGAGTCAAAAATTCTAGAGAGACAAACTTTGGGATAGAAATTGTAAATTTTGAAACTTGAGGGGCCGAAGTGTAAACTTTGCAATTTTAACCAAATTTTAGTAACCATGTGACAGGAAACTAATGTTTAACATACTAATACGTTAAAAAATCTATAATAACCATAAAACTTGTTATATGCACACCAAACCCTAACTTTCCTAAAAACGAAACTCTTGAAGCACACTTTTAAGAAACAAAGCCACGTACGCCTCTGACTACAAAATGACACTTAATTACACTTCCAATAATCTAAGAATCGATAGCTTACCACTTAAATCATGGTCATAGGGTGCTAGGACTTGGATTTTCTCCGTACTTAAAGGAACCGTTGTTTGATATTAAGGTGAGTGATGATCTAGATAGGTTGGACTCACCTAGTTTAGTTTAGCTTCTTTTATCTTCTATGTAATAGGAATAATGTTACATAACTTATATTTATGTAAGTAATGTATTAGTTTCGCACTGACCCAGCGAAACTACGAGCGAATCTATAGATTCGCTCGTAGTCAGCTGATAAAGGTCACCCGACGAAACTGTTGTTCGCTGCCGGGTGAACTTGCTTGTTGCTCAGGGTAGTTTCGCTTAGCGAATCTACCAGCGAATTTGGCACTATTATATATCTTCATCTCTTGTAACTTTGGGTGCAAGTTTTGCCAAACCTAATTGAGATACACTTTTGCATTACTGTTTTTCATAGCTTGTTTGAGGCTGGAATTGTGTTTGTTTCATATCTTTGAGCCTTGTTTCTTAATATTGATTGAGTTTGGGTCATATGGATAAATATTGAAACTCTTTTCTTTGTTTTACTCTGTTTGATTCTACATTAGTGGGATATTTATGTGATTATCATTTCAATAGCACTGAAATCGATCACCAATGGACCAACAATATGGTATCAGAGCCTTTGTGCTCTTGATTTGTTGAGTTTTTGGGGTTTTGAGGTGATTTTGAAGAAAAGTTACTGTTTCATTCGATTTGTATCATCAAAGTGTGTTTTACTTACAGAAATTCATAGAAAAACCATTGCTCAAGTAGTAAGGAGATATCCCAATCATCCAATCACTAATTCATAGCGATTTGGATGAGTTTAGAGTGATTTTCTGACCGAACAGTGTTGTTTGTTCATCAGGCGAATTTATTGTTTTCCTAGTGAATTTGTGACCTTTCGAACGAATCTAATTTTCTCTGTGTTTATTGCGAATCTGCATTCATTGAACGAAAGTTCACCTTTGTTGCCTAATTGTCAAGCGAAGATACCGTCAAATTACCACTAGATCGAAAGTTCTACTAGTTCTGCGAACTTGTTGAGCAAACTAGAGCTTCAATAGCACTGATTCGAGCAAATCTGCTGTTGGTTTGCCAAGCGAATTTACGGGCGAACTTATAGGCGAATTTACATCTTTCTCAGCGAAGTTATCAGCGAATCTACATCTTTTCAACGAATCTAATTTTTGATTCTATCATGTCTACTTCAATTGTGAATTTGACTGATATGGAGTGTGTTCAACCAAACAGGCCGCCGAGGCTTGTCAACGGAGAGAATTTTGAGGATTGGAAACGGTGCTTGAAAGCTTTCTTCTTCTACACTGATCATGGTCAGTGGGAATCTATCACTAATGGACCTCACTTGCCTACAACAACTATCGGATCTGTCACTTCACCAAATCAGGATCCTAGCACTTATACTGAGATTGACATCAAGTTGCTCGATAGTGACAAGAAAGCTCTTGGAGCTTTGATTCTGTGTCTGCATCAGGATATTTATAACAGGTTTGCTGAACATACCACCGGTAAGGCGTTGTATGATGCGTTATGTGAATTTTATGATGGGAACGAAGATCTGAAAAAAGACAAGAAAGCTCAAGCTTAAAAGGAGTTTAACTCATTCGTGGGATATAAGCATGAAACACTTACTAATATAACAAACCGCTTTCTGTCAGTTTCAAGCAATCTGAAGAAGTATGATGAACAACTTGGCAATCATGAGCAAGTGAGTAAACTGTTAGACTCTCTTCCTGCTCAATGGAGTCTGCAAATCATAATTGCTCAAGCAAGAAAGGAATTTTGCTGATTACAAGTTGATGGATGTTATCAACAAGTTAAAATCATTTGATCTTGATGTGAAGAGAAGAGAGTATAATCAGACCATGATGTCTCCCAACGTCCCTCCTTAAAATGCTGCATTGATTTCATCCACTGCAAACTCTTGCTATTATGGTGTAGCTTGTGGGAGTTCATCTTGTAATGGTGGTTTTGCTAACATTGGGTATGGTAAGAATGTCAACTGTGGTAGTGGTTCTAAGGATGCTGGGTCTAGTTCAAATGCCTTAGCTTCTACTCAAATTCCACATGATACTATGGCACTTTTTGGGTTATTTGTGCACAGTTATGACGCTTTGATCGCTGGAGAATTGAAGGGACATGGTATGACCGTGGAAGACATGTATCAGGTTGATCCTGATGATCTTGAAGAAACCGACATTCAGTGGCAAATGGCCATGCTTACTCTTCGTGCTAGGAGGTTTATGGAAAGAACCGGCAGGAAAAACTTTGGAAACCAGAATCAGAACAACACTCTAGGATATGATAAATCTAAGCTCAGGTGTTTCAACTGTAAGCAGCTCGGTCATTTCAAAAGAGAGTGTCCTTCCCCATTGTCACCGAACCTATTAATTCTGGAAACTCCAGAACCATTCCAGTCATGGATAAAGTTGAAGAAGCTAAGCCCAAGAAAGAAACTGCTCTGTTGACCAACTTTGATTGCAGTGCAGAAATTAAATAATCAAAGGAGGAAATCAACCATGCATTGATCGCTGAGATAGTGGAGGAACAAACTCTTGATGATGAGTACATTGACTGTTTTTATCCTTTCAAAGAGTTCTATGGTGAAGCTGACATTGAAGTTGATGACAAGGGTGAATCTATTGGGTCTGAGGTAATTCAAGATCAACAGGTTAAGGAAAGTACTGGTGTGGTTCTGAAGGCTACGGGTCATGAAGCTATTGTTCAAACTTGTTTGGTGTGTGAAGATGTTAAAGATTATGTTAATATGGTTTTTGAATCCGCTACAAAGAAGGCTAGTGAAAAAGAGGAGCTGAACATGGATTCAATAATTAAAGATGCCAAGAAAGCTGCTGTGGAGGATTACAATAGGAACACTCCCTACTGCCAATGTGATCGCGCACTTGCTACAGAAAAACTGGTAATGGATCTCCCTTATGAAATTGTTGAAGAAATGTGTTCCTCTGCATGCAAAATTCGTTTGGTTGGTATATATAAAGCTAACAGGTTGCTCATAATGAATGAAAATGAATTAAAGAAAACCAATAAAGAGCTTAAACAAAATAAGTCAAAATATTTTGTCAAATTAAGAGAAGCTTTGAAAGAAAATGAACACTTAAAAGGACTCTTTTGGAAAAGAACTGTGAAGTTAACTATTTAATTGAACAAGTTACACTTGCCGAATTTGGAGATAGAAAACTTAAAAATAAATTAGAACAGTGGTCACTTTCGAGCATGAAAAGGGAGGAATTATGCAAAAAACAACGGGGGGCAAGGATCAAGACCGGTTTGGGTAATGAAAATGATGCATTGGTATATCCTCCACCTAGTACTTTCTGTTATTCTCCTATGCCCACTCCTCATCCTTTAAATGAGTTGATACAAGAGATTATACAGAATGATTCTAACAGCTCTATTGCAGGTCTAGAAGGAAATAATTCTAAGGAGTTCCTAGAAGGATATGATTATGGTGGCAGTAGTGGTCTTGGCAGCCCTAGTAGTCATGATTTTATTTCCAAGAAGTCTTTTGTAGGCATTAGCTTAAGTAATCATTTTGTGTCCGGTGGAACTATTTTAGATTCAAACTCTGAGGCATGTAATAGTAACTTAGGATGTTCTGTTTCAAACTCTCTTGATGACTTGAATGTTTTAAATTCCGCATTTGATGCTAATGTGTGTATGAATGATGAAGCTCAACTTTCAGGTCATGTCTCTGAAAGTCAAACAAAAACTAACTGCTTTAACAAATTCTTCTCTCATCCAATCCCATCTTTTACACCAATAAAGATTTCAAAACCAAAAGATAATGAAATGTCTTCTTCAACTGAAAACAACAAGGTTACAATTGATCAAAAATCAGTTAAAGTGGAAGTTGTTACTGGGAAGTCAAAAGAGCCATATGACACATCCAGTGATTCAGATTCAAAATTGTCTGAATGTAATGACGAAATATCTATTGATAGAATTCCTTCATCATATTGTTCCAAAACAGGTTTGAGATCTCATTGTTTTAGATGTGGAAAGGATGATCACTTAATAAAGCATTGTCCTAAATCAGGTGATAGTAATATACAGACTAAATTCTTTGGAGCTAAATTGACCGATTTTGTGAATGGTTTCTTTTGCAGAAAATATGTTACTCCAAGACTTAAGTACACTAAGACTTGGGTCCCAATTTCAAAAGTCTAACCAAATTTTTTTAAATGTCAGGAACATTCATAGGCCGCTGTAAATAGTTATTGGCATGTAGATAGCGGATGTTCCAGACATATGACTGGGTTGAAGGACCTGCTGATAAATTTTTGAATAATTGATGGTGGCTATGTTGCTTTTGCTGGAGACAAGAAGGGTGGAAAGATGATTGGCCAAGGAGATGTCTCGAATGGTTCCCTCACTTTGGAGCAAGTCAACTATGTTCCAGAATTGGTGTTCAATCTTCTCAGTGTATCACAAATCTGTGATAAAAATATTCCTGTGATGTTCCTTGGCAATGAATGTCTATTCTTAAAATCAGAGTTTTCTATCCCTGAAGAGATGGTGATCATGCGAGCTCCAAGGAGAAATGATACCAATTTGTTAAATATGGGATCAAAAGAATCATCGTCCACCGTGACCTGCCTTTTATCAAAAGCTTCTTATCATGAATCCTTTCAGTGGCATAAAAGATTAGGGCATATCAATTTTGAATTGATAAATAAGTTAGTTAAGAACAATTTAGTCAGGGGACTACCACTGAAAAATTATTCTGTGGTAGAAAAATGTATGGCTTGTGCAAAAGGAAAACAACACAAAAAGCCACATAAACTTAAACTTCAAAACTCGATTTCACATCCCCTTGAATTGTTATATACTGACTTATTTGGCCCTATCAGTGTTAAATCAATTGCTAAGAAATCTTACTGTCTTGTTGTCACAGATGATGTTAGGTCCCTTAAAAGATTAACATTTAGTCTTTATTGTCTAAGTTTTTGTATTTTATACTAGTATAGGGACTTTTTGTGTAAATTTAGTTCCTTAGGTTCTAGTATAAATAGCATAGACGTAGTATAGATTGAAGGAGTTGTATGTTTTTATGAGAACTGCTCTCTATTTTTTGTAATCGTCTTTGCTATCAATGAAATATGAATTTTGTTGATTTTGCATGATTTGATTACAATTGCTTGTATTTTGCTTTGAATTGTTCATATAATTGTTACAGATTGCTCTAATTGAACCTATCAATTGGTATCAGAGCTCTCGGTTGAGTGTTTTTGAAGGTTCTATCGAAGATAGAAACTTCAAAAATCCACTGAAATCTGTAATCAATTGACAATTCAAGTGAAATATTGTGAATCGAAGCTATGTTTCATCATCAGAAACATGTTTTGAATCACAAATTGCAGTTTATCTCATAAAAATCGAGTGAATTAGTGAAAAACAGTTCGAATAAGTGTTCTTGAGTGTTCGACTTTGAATCTCCAAAATTCATCGAAATCTGTTGATAATTACTGAAATTGAAGTTATAGGATTGATTATCGGTATAATCATGAACTAATTGTGAAATTTCAGCTCAATTCATCAACAATTGAAGGATTTTGAGATTTCTGAGTTCGTTAAATTCATAAGAATCTGATGAATGTGTCGTATTAGGGCTGAAAAACACTAAAATTTGCCTAAGTGTTTGGTCGTTTGAGAACTGTGTAGACTTCTCTCAACTGTTCAGTCGTTTTACCCCTGGTCGTATTACCACTGTGCAGTCGTATTACCACTGTGTGGTAGCTTTACTGGTGGGACATATCATCACTGTGTAGTCGTATCACTACTGTGAGAGTTTCACTGTGGACGTATAACTACTGTGTGGACATATAACCACTGTGCGATAGTTTCTAGTGTTGGAAATTTTCTAAGGCATTCCCTTAGACATATCAGCTGGTCGTTTTACACTGTTGAGACGTTTTACACTATTGAGACGTATCACCACTGTTCGGACATATCAGCCTTGACAATTAGAAATTTTTCATAAAATTTCAAAAATCCAAAAAATTTTTTTTAAGTCTTTTTCTTAATTCAAAAGCTTAGAAAACAACAAAAATATAAAAATGGTGAAATTAGAAGATTCTGAGAACAGAGTTCCAAAACTTAAAATAGAGCTGATTTTAAAAACTGGTCTCTTAGACTGAAACATCATTTGAATTCCATAGACACAGATCTGTGGAAATCAATAGAAAAGGGACCATACATTCCTGTGACTACTGATGGTCCAGACAGAGGTTTTGTGTATACAAAAGATACACAAGAGCCATATCCAGAAGATAACCTACATGGAGAAGACCTAAAGAGGGTGAAAAATGATGTTAAAGCCTATTCTCTCATGTGCAAAGGGTTACCTTTGGAAGTATTATCCAGACTTGAAAACTACCAAACTGGATATACAATGTATAAAGCTTTGAAGATCATATGTGAAGGAGGGAAAGAAATCCAAGATCTGAAAAAGCAAAAACTAAAAAGGCAATTGGAATTATTTGAGCACATCTCAGGAGAAACAATAAATCAAATGATGAATAGGTTTGTGCAATTAATCACAGAAATGTCTAATTTGGGAATCAAGAATGATCTTGAGGATCTAAACAACAGACTTCTGAATGCACTACCATCTTCTTGGAAACAAACTGTCACTTTACTGAAACATACTGAAAAGTTTCCAATGGATCTTGATCTACTCATTGCTAAAATTGAATCTGTAGAGATTGATGAGAGCTCAAGAAACAATGATAGACATGCATCAACAACTCAGTATAAGTATGTTGCTTCACCAGCAAATACTGTAGAGAATGCATTTCTGGCTAAAGACCAATCAACTCCTAAATATGAAGGTGATCTGTTTGTGGGAGCAGGATTCTTCACCAGTACACCTGCTTACTCCACTCAACCACAACCACAGTCTTCACCTAAAGCTCAAATGCCTAAACCTTCAACTGAGATGCCTTCCTCCTCAAACTCTCCCAATCCAAGTAAAGTGAAAGATGTGATCAACATTCTTTTACAAGATGAAGAGTCAAAACTGCTTTCACTGCTTTCATGGCAAGCTTTCAAGCTTATCAAGGCAGTCATCTGACTCAAATGGAGCTAGTTTTACAAGATTTGTTTGAAATGGATCCAGATGATGTAGAAGAAATGGATCTTAACTGGCAGATGGTCATGATAGCTTACAGAACTCAAAAGCATTCTTACACTAACAGAAATTACAAACCCAGTGCAAACAAAACTGTTGGGTTTGATAAATCAAAATCAAGATGCTTTAACTGTAACAACTATGGTCATTTTTCAAGAGAATGTAAAGCTCCAAGAAACCAAGGAGGAAATACTCAAGGCAGCTCAAATGGTCAAAAATATCAGCAACATGCAAACAAGACTTTTTAGAAGCCATATCAAAGTCTACCAATGCCAGAACCCAAAGAAGAGAAGAAAAGTGAGGAAACTAAGAAGGCACTGGTTGTAAACATCAAAGATGGTTATGACTGGAGTGCATATGCAGAGCAATTTACTGCTGATCTCACTGCTAATCTGGCATTAGTTGCTAAAGTTGATGATGAAGACTGGTCTGAAGTTAAAGATCCTAAATATGATGAATCAGATCAAGAAGAAGAGTATGATTGGAGCGACAAATCAGACCCAAAAGATACTACTGAAGAAGTTGCTCTTATGGCTCAATCAGAACAACCAAAGGTTGTTAACTCTTCTGATACTGAATCTTCAAACTCATATCCTGAAATACCAGTAGACGTGAGAGAGAAAATGTGCACAAAAGCATGTTTTGAACTGGTTGAACACTACAGAACATATTCATTCAAAATATGTGACAAGCTCAAACAAGAAGAATCAAGGCACAATAAACTAAAATCAGATCACAAAATTGCAGATGAAAAGATAATGTCTCTTCAAGCTTCATGGAACAAAACTATTAAAGAACTTGAACTTGCAAAGAAACAACTTGAAGAGATGAACAAAACACTTGAACAAGAAAAATTGGCACATGCAGCAACTCAAATAGATTTAGCCAAAGTTAAAAGCTCAAAGAAAATTGTTGAGCAACTGGTGAATGGAAGAAATGACAAAGATAAAACAGGACTAGGATTCATACATGAACCTATGCCTGAATCAATCTCAAAAACATTACCAGGAATTTCAATACACATGATCATTCACCAGAAAACAAAGCTAAACTAAAAGAATTTCAAGATCAAAAGAACTTTAAAAAGAAAAATGTTGAAGTTTATGAAGAAACTGACTTAGACAAGATCAAAAATGGTCATCCAATCAAAGCCAAATCGTATGAACCTCAACAAAAGCAAAAGAAGCTGTTTGTACCAAAAGGTGAAACTGTTATTGAACAAAGTGAACAAATGAGTGAAAATCTACTGAATTCAATAACAAACTTAAAGGAAAATGTGAGCAAGCTAAAACAGATAATAATATTTTTGATGATTCAAGTTCAAATGAACCAACTGAAGTACAAGAACGTCAAAAGGAGTCTTCTCAAGATTCAACTAAACTTCAAAGCAAGAAAACTTCATCAAGATTGAGAAATCAAAGACGAAGAAAAGTTGCAAAAGCAAAGAAAACTGAATCAATTAATCAGTCACAGAACAATACTTAAATTAAACCTGTGAAGTTTGTGTCTACAGGAACTTTTGACTTGAACACAAACACAAAAATAATAACTACACCTAAGATCAAATCTAACTCTGATCTGAGAACAAGTTCAGATCATAAGACTTCCGCTGTGTATAAAAGATTTGAATCAAAGGAGTCAAAGAATTTTGTTCAAGTTCAAAAGAAAAATCCTAAAGATCAAAAGACCAAATTCACACCAATTAAACAACAAATTAAATTGCCTAACCCAAAATTTAAACAAGAATCAAATGTTGCTTCAACATCAAGGGTTAATAAAATGTTGTTTAAACATTTGAAAAGTATTGTGATATCTGTGACATGTACAATCATGACATTTCAAAATTTTACTTTAACAAGTATTGCTACATATGTGATATGACAAATCACACAACAGCTGAGTATTATTTTAACAAATACTGTGCTTTGTGTGATGAAAGAAATCACAATACCAATGATTTTTACTTCAGGAAGAACTCTTCAAGGAAGGAATTTAATAATCAAGGCTTTGTAAATCCACAATTTATAAGAAATCAAAATATTAGATTTAAATTTTCACAATAACAATCTTCCTTAGGTTTGAGATCTTTCAGAAGAAACAATTCTGATTATGATAATAATCATTTTGTCAAATCACAGCAATACCATCAAGAAAAGTTTATTCCTCGATCTGTGAGAATAAACCAAGGAACATTCTCAAATGATTCATACAAGAGTTCAAGATTTCTTGATAATGCTTTGAAATCAAAATCACAAAGAGATAATCAGTTGGTTTCTCCAAAAGGATTTGAACATGTTAAAATTGAAAAGAAACCAGATGTCAACAAACTTCATTTCAAACAATTTACAATTGTTGACGAGTTTGGCAAGCCCAAGACCATCTCGGCTTGGGTTACTAACTCACCTTAAATGTTTGTGACTGCAGGTACGCCCGCGGAGACCAATCAACTCATGGTATGTTGACAGTGGGTGTAGCCGGCATATGACAGGCAATCAAGCCTTGTTGCAAGACTCTAAGTTAAAGGATGGTACTCATGTTGCTTTTTGAGGTGATGCAGGTGGAAAGATAACAGGAGAGGGAACAGTGTCCAATGGGATTATCAGTTTTGATAAAGTCAACTTTTGCTCACAGTTGAACTTTAATCTTCTAAGTGTATCCCAAATTTGTGACAAATCTTATTCTGTTCTTTTTGATGAATCTCACTGTTATGTCTTTAAACCAGGTTTTCAGATTAGCAATGACTGGGTGATAGTTAAAGCTGCTCGAGACAGAGATGTATACAAACTGGATATGTCTCAAGTGGATCCTGCAACTGAAACTACTTGCTTGATTGCTAAAGCTTCAAATGATGAAAGCCAGCTTTGGCATAGATGTCTTGGTCATTCCAACTTCAAAAACATGAACAAGCTTGTAGCAGGAAATCATGTTATTGGACTTCCTTCCAAGAAGTTTTCAACAACTGATCATTGCTCAGCATGTCTGAAGGGAAAACAACATAGAGCGTCTTATAAGTCCAAACTGATAAACTCAAACACCAAACCACCCCAGATGATACATATGGACCTTTTTGGACCAACTAATGTTAGGAGTATTGGTTGAAAATCATATTGTTTAGTCATCATAGATGATTATACAAGATTTTCATGGGTTTCTTTCTTCAAGCTAAATCTAAAACTGCAGATCTTCTAAAAGAATTCATTAATAAAGTTGAAAATCAACTTGAACAAAAAGTAAAGATAATAAGAAGTGATAATGGAACTGAATTTAAAAATGCTAACATTGATTTATTTTGTGCAGAAAAAGGGATAGTTCATTAGTTCAGTGCTCCCAGGACTCCACAACAAAATGGAGTTGCTGAAAGGAAAAACAGAACTCTGATTGAAGCTGCCCGGTCTATGTTAGCTGATGCTAAAATTCCAATCACTTTCTGGGACGAAGCGATATCAACAGCATGTTTTGTTCAGAATAGAATCTTACTTGTTAAAGATAAAAAGAAAACTCCATATGAGTTAATGTTTGACAGGAAACCAAACATAAACTTTTTAAAATCATTTGGCTGTCCAGTTATGATTTTAAACTCAAGTGATCATTTAGGAAAATTTGAAGAAAAAGCTGATCATGGATTTTTCGTTGGATATTCATCAGTTTTAAAAGCCTATCGAGTTTATAACTCTAGGACAAATACTATTAATGAAACATTCAACGTTAAATTTCTAGAAAATTCTTTTCCATCAGTTTCAAATGGTCCTGCATGGTTATTTGATATAGATTCTGTGTCAAACTCATTTCAATCTCACTTGTTTACTCAATCTGATGATTTTTCAGGTAAGAAGAACTCAAGAGGAGATCTTGGATCTTTCAGTGATGACTCAGATTCTGATGATTCAGATGATGCTCGCCCAGATTATCCATTTTTTCATTTGTCAAGGATTCAACAATCCAATTTAATAACAATGTTCATGATGCTTCAGCTTCAGATCATTCAGTTTCAGCAAATCAAGAAGAATCACAACCTATTCCTAATGATGGTACAAAAATTGGACATCCTGAGTCTGGCACATCTTCCATTTCTGGAAATGCAATTGATCATAGTAACTTTGATTACTTTATCAATTCACCGACTCAAGTTCCAAATTTCAATCCACATTCTTCTACCTTATTGCAACAGCTCTCCAACTTGAACCAAACCAATCTTGATGTTAATGTTCAAGGAAATGAGATTCCAATATCTCGTATCCACAGGAACCATCCAACATCACAGATTATTGGTCCTCTAAATGAAAGAACTACTAGGAGTAAATCTGAACATGCAAATGTTTGTTTATACTCTTGTTTCCTTTCTTAGATTGTTCCTAAAAATGTCACCGAGGCATTAAAGGACAATGGTTGGATTGAAGCTATGCAAGAAGAACTTCTTCAATTTCGAAAACAGGAAGTGTGGAAGTTAGTAGAATTACCTGAAGGAGAAAATGCCATAGGCACAAAATGGTTGTTCAGAAATAAAACTGATGATCGTGGCATTGTAATAAGAAATAAAGCAAGACTTGTTGCACAAGGATACACACAGGAAGAAGGAATTGACTATGATGAAGTATTTGCTCCAGTTGCAAGACTCGAATCTATTCATGTTTTCCTGGCTTATGCATCATTCATGAAATTCAAGGTGTATCAAATGGACGTCAAAGGTGCATTCTTGTATGGTCCAATCACTGATGATGTGTATGTGAAGCAACCTCCGGGCTTTGAGGATGCAAAATTTCCACATCGAGTGTATAAGCTTAGCAAAGCTTTATATGGCCTACATCAAGCTCCTAGAATTTGGTATGAGACATTATCTCAACACTTGATTCAACATGGATACACAAGAGGAAAAATCGATCCTACTTTATTCATAAAGAAGGATAATGATGATCTCTTATGTGTGCAAGTGTATGTAGATGATATCATACTTGGTTCTACCAGTCCAACTCTGTGCAATGAATTTGAAGAAATCATGAAATCTCGCTTCCAAATGAGTTCTATGGGAGAAATCAATTTCTTTCTTGGATTGCAAGTACAACAATCTGCAGATGGTATTTTTATCAATGAGGAGAAATTTTTTGATAAACTTTTGAAGAAATTCAAACTGCATGATTGTCAGTCCATAAGAACTCCAGCTGACGTAAACACCAAGATTGAGCCTGATCCTAAAGAAAAATCAGTAGATCAAACGTTATACAGATCTATGATTGGTTCTTTGATGTATCTTACTGCATCAAGACCAGACATCATGTATGCTGTATGTGTTTGTGCTAGGTATCAATCAGACCCGAAAGAATCTCACTTAATTGCTGTCAAAAGAATATTCAGGTATCTCAAAGGTAAACCAGCTTTAGGAACTAAATGTTAATCTTTTACTAGTATAAAATACTACGTCCATGCTATTTATCAGATTGACTGCTTGTTAAGCTACTCCTGCTCACACCTAATGGTAATGTGACTAATCATGAGATCTGTTACAAGCATCATTTACTTCTCTGTTATGAGTCATCATAGACCTGAAGTGCTGAGATATCCTCTGTTGTAAGTCATTACAGACCTGGATATTCTCCTTTGATGCAAAAGATGCCAATGTGCACAACCCATTCAAAAGGATGGTTAGAGTTGATCAAATGGTTATCCATGAACATTCTCTGTTAAATTCAGTAACATGAACTCTGATTATGCATATTTGTTAGGTAATAAGTTGAGAAAATGTGCTTTCTTGCATGTCTTGATGATGGTTGATCCTCTAAGTCTTGGTATGAGTCACATCTTGTCATATACTTCTACCATACTCATCCAAGAATTGAAAAAGTAAGTGAGCTGATAGTTTTTGTTAAAAACATTCATTTGCTGTCCTTAGATCTTGTGTCTCCTTTGCTGTGATGTCACTGACCTGGAACACACTTGATCAGGATTTAATCATTGTCTATGACTATCCACATAATTTTTTATTTTAATGTTCTGATCTTATCTAATATGATCTCACTGCAATCTATGATTCTATTATAAATATTAGATTTTCATTCTGCTTTCATTTTGATTTTATGCTTGTTTTCTTGTGTGCAGGCAATATAACAATGTTAAGTGTGATATTCTTATGATCTATTGGTAAACTTCTAAGTTTTGAGAAATTTAAAAGTTTAGGGGGAGTAATAAACCAATAAGAATATTCTCAGAAAATCAAAAATGATCATGTTGAATTAAAAGGATGATGCTTTAATTTCAAAGCATGTATGTGTTTATCTATGATAAAATGAGCTCATAATTTTTAGCAAGTGGAAAAGCTTCTGTGAAAAGTTGAAATCAAGACAAATATTTTGAAATATTTGGTTGTTCATTTGGAAACTAAGATGAAGGGTCAAAATGTAAAAAGTTAAACTTTGAAGGTTAAAAATGTATATTTGAAATTTTGAGGGTCAAAAATGTAAAAAGTTTAATTTTGAGGGTCAAAAATGTAAAAAGTTTATTTTTGAGGGTCAAAAGTGTAAATTTGAGGGAAAAATAAAAATATGTCATATTGTTTAAATATTAGTATGAAATATTACTAATGTGTTTAAACAGTGTGCAGGTGGAAGATTTGAAAAATACAAGTGCAAAAATGCATGAACAGTTGTTATGTGGCTGAACAGTTGTCATATGTTCAAACAGTTGTTATGTGTATGAGAAGTTGGTTTGTGGACATTTCAGCATCATTATATGACTAAACAGTGCTTATACGACTGAACAGTCCTTATATGTCTGAATAGTTGTCATACGACTAACCTTATACGACCAAACAGTGCTAATACGACTGGCCGTATAATGCTGAATAGTGCTCATATGTCTCACACTTAGTAAAGTTTGCGACCTAATAAGACTGAACAGTTCTTAAACGACTGTACAGTGCTTATACGGCTAACATTTTTTACTTAGTATAAAAAGCACACTTGTGTTGTTCATTTCATTATAATTTCAAAACCCTTGTAAAACCCTCTGACCACTCAAACTCTTGAACTTTCGATCAAAAACCCTCATTCTTCGTTCATTTCAAGCACAAATCACAGATTATTGATAGAGTTTTTGTGATTGTAAACGTAAGTTTATGATTATCATTCATCTGATTTCGCGTTTCAATGAAAATTGTGTGATAGGCGTTCGACTCCTGTACGGTCATTTAACCCTAAACACTTCAAAATTTTCACATTAAACTTTCAAATCGAACAAATGTGCAAAATTGATGATTGAAGACTAAAGGATTTCTTTGCAGATTGAAGAATGAAGAGAGAAGATCAAGATAAAAGAAGAAGTCAAAGGATGCAGAGAAGATAAAATGAAGACAAAGACAAGATTGAAGAAAAACAAAGATGGAGATGAACTGAAGACAGAAGACTATGTAAATCTTAGGGGGAGTATTGTTAGGTCCCTTAAAAGATTAACATTTAGTCTTTATTGTCTAAGTTTTTGTATTTTATACTAGTATAGGGACTTTTTGTGTAAATTTAGTTCCTTAGGTTCTAGTATAAATAGCATAGACGTAGTATAGATTGAAGGAGTTGTATGTTTTTATGAGAACTGCTCTCTATTTTTTTAATCGTCTTTGCTATCAATGAAATATGAATTATGTTGATTTTGCATGATTTGATTACAATTGCTTGTATTTTGCTTTGAATTATTCATATAATTGTTACAGATTGCTCTAATTGATCCTATCAGATGATTACTCTAGGTACTCTTGGGTGAGATTTCTGTCTAACAAAAGTGAGACTGCTGAGGAGTTGATGAAGCTGATTCCGCTGATTGAGGTTCTTGGGAAAAGAAAGATTCAAGCCATCAGGAGCGACAATGGAACAGAATTCAGAAACCACATTTTCAATTCATTCTGTGAGCAAATGGGTATTCTTAGACAGTTCAGTGCTGCCAGAACACCTCAACAAAATGGTGTTTCTAAACGTAAGAACAGAACACTAATTGAAGCAGCTAGAACGATGTTGATCGAGTCAAAGCTTCCAATCATCTTTTGGGCCGAAGCTGTTAATTGTGCAGCTTATGTTCTCAACCGGGTATTGATCGTCAAGAGCAAGATGAAGACATCATATCAGTTGTTCCGAGGAATTAAGCCTCTCATTGATTTTTTGCGCCTCTTTGGTTGCTCTTGTACTCTATTGAATACTCAAGATCAGAATACGAAGTTTGGTGCCGTCTCTTATGAGTGTTTCTTTGTTGGGTACTCAGAAACACAAAAGGCGTATCATGTGTACAATAAACGGTCACGGATTGTGCAAGAGTCCTACTATGTCAACTGGCAAGAATCTAACTCTACTAGCATTGGAAGTGAGACTGCATGGTTTTATGATTCTACCATTGTCTTCAACTCATTCAATTTGCCAATTCCCGATGACGATGATGTTATTTCTTACCCGCCTGTGAATCTTATTCCACCACCACCGCAACCGTCTGCCACATCATTACCACCCACTTCATTTGATATCCCATCTCCACCATCTCCACCATCTCAACCATCTTCATCTAATCCCACAATCTCATCTACTATTCCATCCACATCTTCTTCTATTTCAAATCCTCCTATCGATCCAATCCCCACAAATTCATCTTCTCCTGCACAACCATCCTCTTCCACATCCACATCTCCACATAACTCTTCATTGCTTCACACTAATTTTAAAACCTTAAAGATCACCCTCATGACTACATCATTGGATCCATCACAGACGGAGTAAGGACTCGGAGTCAGAATGGATTGATAAATGAGTGTCTTTATGCAGCTTTTCTATCTCAGACTGTTCCAAAGAATTACAAACAGGCACTTGAAGACCCAAGCTGGGTGGACTCTATGCAGTCTGAGTTGCAGCAATTCAGAAAGTTAAAAGTTTGGGAGTTAGTTGATCTTCCTCTAAACAAATGCCCCATTGGTACCAAGTGGGTATTCCGAAATAAGCCAGATGATCGTGGTGTTGTTGTCAGAAACAAAGCCAGATTGGTTGTGCAAGGATTTGCTCAGGAGGAGGGGATTGACTACACTGAAGTGTTTGCTCCAGTTGCTCGGATCGAAGCCATCAGAATTTTTCTTGCACATGCAGCTAACAAGAACTTTAAAGTTTTTCAGATGGATGTGAAGTGTGCATTTCTATATGGAAACATTGATGAGGAGATCTATGTTTGTCAGCCACCAGGTTTCGAGAATCTAGATTTTCCAGACAAAGTATACAAGCTAGACAAATCACTGTATGGGTTGCATCAAGCTCCTCGAATCTGGTATGAGATCTTGACACAATATCTCCTCAGCAAGGGTTTCTCTCGTGGGACTATAGATATGACACTATTCAAGAAGGAGGTGGATGGTGAGATGCTGATTGTTCAAGTGTATGTCGATGATATTATCTTTGGATCAACAAATGAAAAGTTGTGTAAAGAATTTGAGGAAGTGATATAGGATCACTTTGAAATGAGCATGATAGGGGAGATGTGCTTCTTCTTAGGTCTGCAAGTGGAACAGAAACCTGAAGGTATTCTTATTCACCAAGAGAAGTACATCAAGGAAATCATCACAAAGTTCGGCATGGATGATTCAAAGCCAGAACTTACTCCCTTCACTACTCAGACATGCTTGTCTCCTGATGATAATGGGAAGTCTGTGGATGCTCATCAATATCGCTCGATGATCGGATCTCTCATGTATCTGACTGCAAACCGTCCAAATATCACATTTGCCGTATGCTACTATGCTCATTATCAAGCCAATCCCAAAGAATCACATGAGCTAGCTGTTAAACGCATTTTTCGTTAGCTTAAGGGTTCCTCTCGTTTGGGACTTTGGTACCCAAAAGGTGGGAATTTTGATTTACATGCTTTTTCTGATAGTGATCATGGTGGTTGCAAGATTTACAGAAAGTCAGTCACCGATGGATGCCAATATCTGGGTAATTGTCTTGTTTTGTGGCAAAGCAAAACACAAACAACAGTGTCCTTATCCACGGGAGAAGCTGAATATATCGCTGCATCAAGCTGTTGTTGCCAAGTGCTCTGGATTCAACACCAGATGATGGATTATGGCATCAATTTCCTTCACACTCCGATTTTCTATGACAATGAAGCCGCTGTTGGAATTGCCAAGAATCCAATTCATCATACTCGAACCAAGCACATCAAAACAAGAATTCATGCCATCCGTGATGCTCAGGAAAAGGGGTTCATTGATATTATTCCTATTGAAACAAGGAAGCAGAAAGCAGATCTTTTCACTAAAACATTTGATAAACCATGTTTTTATGAACTGATCACTATGCTAGGATTAATATCCTTCTGAAAACCTTTTTCTGAGCAAAACTACCGTTTAAGATGTATATATGTACATATTTTCCTTATGGTCTTGGCTGTTGTCTGCTTAGAGAATCTTTGTGTCCCATATATCTTTCCTTTTTATTCTTAATTTTCTTTTACTTTCGTTGTTAAGAAATTTTCTATTAAGTAAGCTATCAAATGAAAATTTCGGGGGAGATTAATCCTAATAATAAGTTTTAACTTTTATTCTCTCAGGAATTCAAGAAAATGAAGTAAGAAAGAGGGGAACATCTTACGCTGGGATATGCATGATGGACTCATCCCAAAAACGAAGTAAACAAGTGATCATGCAGCCAAATTAAAGATCATAACTCAGTAATAAGGATTATCCACATGATATTTTGGTCTGCACAAAGATACAAGTCTTGTCTAAAACTTGGTTGAGAGTTGCCAATAGATGTCTTGCTCATGTACTGTGTTTACTTTTAGGATTAGATTATTGATGTAAAACTTATGGTGTTTCCCACTGGGATGGTGACTAGGTGATAACGCCCTCTAAGTCAAACATTAAATAATATCAAATATATACTTTAATATTTTTAGGATTAGATTATTGATGTGAAGCTAATGGTGTTTCCCACTGGGATGGTGACTGGGTGATAACGCCCTCTAAGTCAAACATTAAATAATCTCAAATAGCCCATTACTGTATATACTTTCATACTTTACATAAGAAAAGATGTGTGTTTATCTCCTCTGCTATGCGAAAGCATTGACCTGGAGTGATGATCTTCTCTGCTATGTGAAAGCATTGACCTGAAGTTCTCATCAACACGCCTAGATGATATTCTTTTCTATGCGAAAGCATTGACCTGAAGCTCTCGTCAATTAGTTAAAAGTTGAGTCTGCATCTCATGTGTATATCTTGCATATATGTGTGTCTGCATCTGTACATTATAGTGTCCCATATGTATATATGCCAGTCATTGTGTTTGCATTAAGTAGATTCAGTATAGTGAGCAGGCAAAAAAAATCAATGATTATGCTCAATAAACCTTGATGACGAGACTAATTCCTTATCAAATATCAGTGGGGACCAAGTTGCTGAGTTTCTAAGACAATTCAGAACATGATAAACAGTTGCAGATCATAAGTTGAAAAGAACAGGGAATGGGTTTAAGCGGACAAACATATCAGCAATCTCGCTAAGTCATGCCCCTCTGAAAAATGATATTATATCCTTCTACCATTTAATTTTAATATTATTCTAATTTTATTTCTAATTTATAATTTTAGTCTTATTTAATTTTATTTTGGGGCAATAAGGCATTCATAGGCAAATTTTATTAATTTTATTTTATTTCAATTTTATTTTAATTTACTTTATTTTATTTTAATTTTTAATTTTTAATTTTTCAGTTTTATCTTATTTTAATGTTTTTTAGCGAAATTAAGATTCGCCGCAGCGAACCTACAGCTTCGCAAGTAAGCTCGACCAGTTGCATGTCAAGCGAACATGTTGAGTTTACAGAGCGAATCTATAGATTCCGTGAAGCGAATCTAGGTCTTTATAAAAGGTACAGTGAACGAGTAAATTTTCACAGTAACTTTAAACTTACACTCCTTGTTCATCGTGCGAAATTTCAGAGTGTTCCTTTAGTTTTGATTTCTGTTGGATTCGTGTGTTATAAAAGATTTAGGTGGGTGTCGCGAACCTCGGTGAAGGATTTAATCGGTGTATTTTACTTCGCATTGTGAGATTTGGCATGTTCGCCTGGGTTAGGGTTCGAGAACCCTCGTTCAGCGAACTTGCTGATCTTCAGACGAATCCGAACGAAAGTTCACTTGAACTCGAGCGAATTTGTAAATTCACCCAACAACTTCGCCTGTTCACTTGAACCGAGCGAAACTATAAATTCACCACAGCAAACTTAATGTTTTCCGACCAAATTAAACTAAAAGTCACTTAAGTTTAAGCGAATCTATGTAATCGCCTCTGTAAATTGACTAAGGTCGAGCGAATTTGAACAAAAGTTCACATGATCCTAGCGAATCTATAGATTCACCTTAGCGAATTTATTGATTCATCTTAGCGAATTTATAGATTCAATTGAGCGAATTTAATTTATTTCTTTTGTTTTTGCTTTTACATATTCTCACACATTTATTATGTTGTATACTTAGACTTTTCTAATTTGTTTTCAGCAATCACGGCTAACCTAAAGTTCGATGAGAAGAACAACACCGTAGCTCTATTGGGTGAAGAAAGTCCCAAAGCTGCAGGGTTCAGAGATTGCATAAAGTGGCTGAAACAGTCTCCAATTCATTATGCTATCACTCATTCGCCATCTATCTATATTTTGCATATCCAAGACTTCTGGAGATCAGCCAAGTTGGATGTTAAAGCTAATCCACACTGTATTCGAGCAAGGATAGAAGGAAATGACATTGCCATCACTGAAGAAATCATAGCAAGAGTACTTCGTCTAGAAGGTGATCAGGGAGAAGAAGTAGAACTGTTTGAAATTCAAGTCATGGAGGGATTCCGAAGCATGGGGTGTGAGGGACCGTCTTTTGGCTCAAAGAAAGAGATAAAGAAGTCTATGCTATCTAAAGAGTGGATATACATTGCTCATATATTCATCATGTGCTTAGACGACAGGAAAGGAGGATCCGATGGTCTCAACTTGAGATGGGCCAAAGCAATGGTGATATTTTGCAGAGGCCAAAAGGCAAATATAGCAAGACTGATTTTTGAGTGCATGTGTGATAACATAATGGCAGTGAAGAAGGAGAAGTGGCTTATGTATCCGAGATTTGTTCAGATGATAATTGATGACTTAATTCCAAACATTCCTAAGCATGGAGAAATCAAGAGACTAGCCCAGATGAGCTCAAGGATATTTGCAGACTGTTCTTCTATAAGACATGACTTCAGTGGGAAGATCACCCACTTGTGGGAAAATATGTATTCTGGTGAGAGATGGGCATGCATAAAGAAGGTGATAGAAGCAGAGGAAACGAGATCTGTAGAGAACAGGGAGAAACAGAAAGAAATAGTTAAAAAGAGAAAAAGATATGCCAAAGAGAAAGAGTATGACTTTGAGGATGAAATTGATAAGGCAATGCATGAAATGCGAGTTGAGAAGGAGAGAAGAACTAAGAAGAGGCCTGAAGAAAGTAGTCACACTGAAGCATCAGAGAGGAGAACGAAACACAGACATCAGGCCTTCACAGAAAATCCTCCAAGAAAAGACGCAAGATCCGAACTTGACCAAGACGTGATTAGAAACGGCAGTGCTTCTGTGGCCAATGAGCTAAGCATGATGAAAACAAAACTGATAAACCAAGAGTTGAGAGAGAAAAAGAAGGATGATATGATAGAAGGCTTGACAAAGATGGTGCTTGATCAACAAGAACTGATCAAGACACTGTTCAAGGAGGTAAACTCTCTGAAGGAAGCGGCTGGCCTGCCAGATGTTAGACCTGAAGAGGAAATCAATGACCTCACCGATACCTCCAAATACTCATTTCTGAAGGTGGGAAGATTTTCTACGGCAGGAGACGGCCCAAGCTCAGCAGCTGGTACTAGTAAAGCTGCAGGATCAAGTCGAGGGAAGAACAAAATAATGAACCTGTTGATGATGAAGGAGCACAGGGTGAGGATGTTGATGTGGAGGTTGTGAATGAAGATTTTGATGATTTGGGACTTGATATTAAGAAGGACTTAACAGGTGAGGAGGTTGTGGGGGAGAAACAATGATTGGAGAAAGAAAAACAAGCTAAGATGAAGTTAGTAGATGAAGAGGAGGAAGTTGAGGAGCAGTTGGTGGATCACAGCTCAGAGCCGGAATTCTGTGACTGGATGAACGTCCAGTGACCTATGTGACTGATACTGGGTCAGCTAAAACTGGAACGGTGGAGTTAGATCAATCTGAGTGGTTTGTTAAAGAAAAGGAGGCTGAAGAGATAACTCCACTGTTCCAGAACATAAAAAACCCACTAGAAAAGAGAGCGATAAGAAGATTTTCAGTTGGAAATACAACTCTGAGCTGAAATTGTTTATGATCAAAAGAAGGGGAGGGGGAATATCTTATGTTCACAAAAGAAAAGCTTTTAAAACCCTCCCAAGATGGGATTTAAGAAGATTGGCTGAGATTCCTTTGATTGGAGCAGAACATAGTGAACGGGCCAAGCTGCTAGAGATAGAAATTAAAAGGGGTTTATCTGATAAGTTCAAAGCTTTTGGTTTCATGAAAATGGAAAGAAAGAGGGCGAAAAAAGATGTTGATTGGGTGACCGGAAAAGGCAAGATTGTGCTTAAACTAAAACCGGCAAAGACTATGGATCGTATTAGGATACCTGATCCTCTTCCCCCGAGACTACAAGCATTTGAAAAATGGTTCTATGATAACAACACCGGGGAAGCTGTGATTAGAGTAAAAGGGGCGCCTGAAATCAGATTGTTTGATCCGATGAAGGTATTTTCTTTCTGTGATGAGGACTTAGTGATTCTGTGCGAGAATCACATAAAAGTTGGGGCAGGAAGTGAAACGTTGGAAGAAGCGAGACTCTTCATGAGAGTAGCTAACAAGGCTAGGGGACTCAGAGCTGATGTCCGGGAGCTGTTAAGAAAAATAATTCAAGCGGACGAAACAAGGATGGATGTGGATGAATTGAGTAAAAAACTGGATCAATCAATTTCAAGAATGTTTGAAAAGCAGGTGATAGATGAGGCAAGTGGGTCTGGAGCTAGTACTGTGGATCAAATCATGCATGATCAGGAGGAGGTTGTAGTTGAAGACTCACCAGTTCAAGAAGTCAATGAAGCTGGGTTTGCTAAGAACTTTATTGATGATATTGAATCAGAGGCAGGATCTGAAGATGTTACTAATCCATTGGCCGGGATTGAGTTGAGGGCAGGAGATTTCATGGAGAACTTTGAAGCCGAAGTTGATGATGTAGCTGGAGCTGATTGAGAAGACCCCTCTAGGTGAGGTCCAACCTAGGGGGAGTATTGATGATCTAGATAGGTTGGACTCACCTAGTTTAGTTTAGCTTTTTTTATCTTCTATGTAATAGGACTAATGATAGATAACTTTCATTTATGTAAGTAATGTATTAGTTTCAGCGAAACTACGAGCGAATCTATAGATTCGCTCGTAGTCAGCTGATAAAGGTCACCCGGAGAAACTGTTGTTCGCTGCCGGGTGAACTTGCTTGTTGGTCAGGGTAGTTTCGCCTTAGCGAATCTACCAGCTAATTTGGCACTGTTATATATCTTCATCTCTTGTAACTTTGAGTGCAAGTTTTTCCAAACCTAATTGAGATACACTTTTGCATTACTATTTTTCATAGCTTGTTTGAGGCTGGAATTGTGTTTGTTTCATATCTTTGAGCCTTGTTTCTTAATATTGATTGAGTTTGGGTCATATGGATAAATATTGAAACTCTTTTCTTTGTTTTACTCTGTTTGATTCTATATTAGTGGGATATTTCTATGATTACCATTTCAATAGCACTGAAATCGATCACCAATGGACCAACAGTGAGTTCTCGTGTCCCCTTTTATTTATTGCTTTTGGGATGAAGCATGCTCTTTTGAACTGAAACTTTTACTGTTCTATTTCATGATGCTTATGTTACGGATATTGTTGTTTCCTGCTGATACTTAAATCACAATCATTAATTCTTTTATGAACCGCTTGTTTTATATGGGTATATCTACTTGGGGAATCCCCGACATAGTGCCTTCCGGTTATGCAGGGTACCCCACTGAGATCCGGAGGGGTCGTTTGTCGCATGTGACAGGTTTTTATAAGATACTATAGTGAACCATCCGGCAGGTATGGTCCACTGTTTGAGGCTTAGTTCTCCCTTCGGGGTTAACCGGTATAAACATAAGTTTAGAAGAGGCTAGCCGGGACTGAGTGCAGGTTGATTGTGACCCCACAATAGTGATATTTGATACTAAACATTAAATTATATACTTTAAGAGTCCCTTTTGTTTTTCAACTTTAAGCACTTGAACTCACCAACTTTTTAGTTGACACAAAACGTTTTGAGCATGTTTCAGGTAACCCTTGATGGATGACTTGCTGGATTTGGGAGACTATTGGATGACCTAGCACCTTGATCCATGGCATTTAATTATTTCAGACTTAAACTTTTGAACAAATTGTATTGGGATGTAATTTAAACTATGTACTTTTGGTGATGAAACAATTCAGTGTAACCGGGCTAAGCTGTATAGTCCTAGATTTTTAATAATTAATGTAATGCCATGTGATTACTCTACTTGTGTGCTCTTATGATGGTTTGTTCTGCTGCCATATTTGTTGCTAGTCTATGACGTCCCACCCTCCTTGGGCTCGGGGTGTGACAGATTGGTATCAGAGCCACATGTTGTAGAGAAATCGGGAATACCATAGTAGACCGTAGGCTACAACCTTGATACCTTAGGACTGTCCTTGTTTGGGTGAATGTTGGAGTAAGCGGGTTTGATAAATTGATGATTACAGTTGATCAACGTAATCATGAATTTATCGGATTTGTAAATTCCAGCTCGAAACTCAACGTGTGATTTTAAGTAGATGACTTAAGGAATTTTCATAACACGGTCTAAAGATAATTTTTATGGAACTTTCATGTCTGCTACTACTCTACGATACTACTACTATTGATACTACTACTATTTGATACTACTGCTATATGATACTACTGCCATCACTACTATTACTAGTATTATTATTATGATCATGAGCTATGAGAAACAAAATTACTCATGACAATTTTTACAGGATAAGAAGATTATAGCTAACAGGGGAAAGACACCTACACACCCTATTGATGAGATTGCTCCCATTGGGACCGTCAAGAGAGCTAAGCTCCAGACTGAGTATGAGGCATAATTGCCGAGGTGTGGACACCCAGGCTGTGTATCTGTGACCTCTGACAAGACTGAGCCATCTAAGGACTCCTCCTGGACATCTCCAGCCAGGAGAAAAACGCACTCCAACTCAGCATATGTTGTAGCACCTACCCACTCACCTATTCCACCTATTAGGAATAGGGGTGTGCGTGTTGTCACTCGACCTAGAAAGAGTGCTAGACCTGGACCTTCCGTCTCTTTTAGGATGCGTCCTCCTCCACCTCCTCATGTGAGGGCCCCGACACCAGCACCTCCCATGCTCATCCCGCCTAGACGTCAACCTCACGACGAGTACTGGATGCCACCTAGGCATAGTATGTATGACAACCCTAGTGTACTCGCCAGAGACCAGTACTCGCAATCTAGCCATCAGCTAGTGACTTTGGTCCATCAGACCCTACGCTGAGCGACATTCTTAGGACCAACCAGAGGCATGAGCTGACCCTACAGCACGCCACGCAGACCTCTTAATCCGCCCAATTCCATGCGATGATGGCATCTCACAGTGTTCGGCGCCTAGAGCTGGAGCAGAAGAAGAAAAGTTCAGGCTGGTTCAGGTGGTTAAAGAAGATATGGCAGGGGTTATTTGGGGATCATTGGATGTATGGCAGTAGTTTGCAGAACTATTTGAAGAAGCTATTTTATCTATCTATTTCAGAAACTATTTTATTTATGGGGGTGATGGAACCTTCCAATTTATGAAACAATGACATTTAATATTATGTATGGTTGACTCTATGTTTGATTTATCTATAAAACTATTAATTGATGATGTTTGTAGGGTGAATTATTTTTAAATATGCTAATCCTTGTGTTGAGTGATTGATAGTTACTCATAGGTAGTTACGTCTGTTAACTTTGAATGAAATGTCAATGTATGATTGTAGTGTAATATAGGAATTAATGCGATACAATGGAATACTTGAAACCAAAGGTATGAGATGCTAAACGAACTTATCTATGATGCTATTAGAATGCCGCCTAGACGAGGAACTTGTGCCGGAAGAAGGGGAGCTACCTAAGGTGGAAACCAACCACGTACTCCACCAGAAACTCCTGATGGGGAGAATGCTAACCAGATGAATGATGAGATGATTGCCAATTTGGTTCCTCAGCAAATTCCTAATGTCATCCCAACGATAATCGCCCAGATCAACGCTGACCAGGGAATCACAACCAGAAACACTGGACCCGATAACGAGGAAGGCAACAATGAGGACACCGAAGCTATAAGGAATGGGTGTTCCTACAAAACATTCATGGCCTGCAAGCCGAAAGACATCTATGGCACCGAGGATGCAATTAAAACTTATAGGTGGTTGGATGAAATCGAAGCTGTGTTGGATATCAACGAATTCAAGCTTGAGCATATGGCGAGATTTGCTTCCCAATCTCATAAGGGACCAGCACTGGAATGGTGGAAAACCATCATTTCGCCCCAAGGTAGGAATGCTGTTAGCAAGATGAACTGGTCTGAGTCCAGGGAGCCAATTTCGAACAAGTACTGCCTGATCAACCAACTGGAGAAACTTGAGGTTTAATTTCTGAGTTTGGAGATGAAAGACCCAAGCTACACTGAATACATCAACCTATTATTGGCATTGTCCTGATTGGTACCGCACTTAGTGTTGCCAGAATCCAAGGGTGTAGCCCGCATCATCTGCAGATTACATCCTAGGGTTAGAGGCATGGTCCGGTCTTCCAGGCCTGCTACCCTACAAGCTGTAGTGGATTTCACCAGTAGTCTGACTGATGACCTAGTAAGAGCTAGTTAGATTGAGCATGGGAGACCCGAGGATAAGAAGAAGATCATGGAAGAGAAAAGGAAGTGGTTTGATACTAGGAAGATGGTCGGTAGCAGTACCAGCTCAGGTAAGAGATCTGGTGATGAGGAAAGACGAAGTGACCATGGTGGTAAGGCTAGGAGGTTGTATCTAGGCACAAGCCCCTTCTGTGATAGATGCAAGCTTCATCACCAAGAGCAGTGCAACCCCATGCCTTGTTTTAGGTGTAAGAGAACTGGTCATCTGATTAAAGACTGTACTCATGAAACTGGAAAGCAATGCTATGAGTGCGAAGATCCGGGACATATGGGAAACAAATGCCCCAAGCTAGCAAGAGACAAAGACGCCCGACCTAACAAGCCTAAGGGAAGAGCATTTGTGATGGATCCGAACGGTGATCACCAAGAGCCTGATGCGGTGAACGGTACATTTCTCATAAATAACCATCATGCTAATGTTCTATTTGATACAGGGGCAACTGCTAATTTGGTTTCTACTACCTTTAGGCCTTTAATTGATTTGACTGCTTGTACTTTAATCGATACATTTATAGTTGAATTAGCTGACGATAATATAATAGAAACTAACGAAATCATCAAAGATTGCAAATTGGTCCTAGAGGGTAATTCCTTTGATATAGATTTAATGCCTATTAAATTAGGAGGTTTTGACGTAGTAGTGGGAATGGATTGGCTGGATAAAATAGGGTTGAAATCATGTGTGACTAGTGTTTGCTTAAGATATCAATAGCCAGCGGGGAGATGTTAGTAGTCCATGGAGAGAGAAACCACCCACTATGCCCCATGATATCCCACTTGAAAGCCACTAAAATCCTCAAGAAAGGACACACCGCGTTTATAATTTATGTGATGATGGCCAAAAGGGAAAAGAAGATTGAAGACATACCTGTGGTGTCCGAGTACTTTGAACTATTTACCGAAGACTTACCAGGACTCCTTCCGACCCAACAAGTCGAATTCCATATTGACTTAGTACCTGGCGCCGCATCGGTGGCCAAAGCACCTTACCGACTTGCTCCGCTCGAGATGAAGGAGATGATGCTACAAATCCAAGAACTGCTTGACAAGTGGTTCATACGACCTGGTGTTTCGCCGTGGGGTGCTCCAGTGCTATTCGTTAAAAAGAAGGACGAAACACTACGAATGTGCATCGACTATCGGGAACTAAACAAACTTACCGTAAAGAACCAATATCCCCTTCCCAGAATTGACGACTTATTCGATCAATTACAAGGAGTTAGCTATTTCTCTAAGATAGACTTGCGATCGGGGTATCATAAACCGAAAATAAAGGAAGAAGACATCCCCAAAATAGACTTCAGAACAAGGTATGGACACTATGAGTACTTAGTCATGCCTTTCGGATTGACTAATGCACTCGCAGCATTCATGGACCCCATGAATCGTGTGTGCCGCCTATACCTAGACAAGTTCATGATCGTGTTTATCGATGATATCTTGATCTACTCTCGGAGTAAAGAGGAATATGCGAAGCATCTTTGATTAATCCTTGAACAACTCAAGAACGAAAAATTATACGAAAAATTCTCCCAATACAAGTTTTGGATGCGTGAAATTCAATATCTTTGGCACATAGTGAATAAGGATGGGATCCGGGTTCAATCCCTAAAACTCCTATCGAGATCAGACAATTTCTTGGTTTGGTTAGCTATTACAGGAGGTTTATCAAGGACTTCTCATGAACAGTACAACCACTAACTACTCTGACCAAGAAGGATACAACCTATGAATAAGGAAAGAAACAAGATGAAGCCATTAACCTGTTAAAGGAAAAACTCTGCAGCGTGCTTATCCTTACCCTACTAGAAGGAACGGATTACTTTGTAGTCTATTGCGATGTCTCGCGTCAAGGTTTTTGTTTCGTATTAATGCAACGGGAAAAGGTGATCGCCTACGCGTCCAGATTGCTGAACGAGCATGAAAGAAATTACACGACAGATGATTTGGAACAGGGTGCAGTGGTGTTTGCACTCAAAATATGGAGACACTACCTTTATGGTACTAAGCGTGTCATCTATACCGATCATAAAATCCTGCAGCACATCCTCAATCAGAAAATGTTAAACATGCAGCAAAGAAGATGGGTAGAGTTACTAAGCGATTAGGAATGCGAGATCTGCTATCATCCTGGAAAGGCAAACGTAGTGCCCGATGCCTTGTGTAGAATAGAACGAGAGAAACCCCTTCACGTTCGTGCCCTGAGGATGAGCGTGTACACTAGCCTTGTTGCTAGGTTGAAAGAAGCATAGAGGGAAGCTCTTAAGGAGAATAACTTGACTGAGTAGATGTTAACAGGGATGGAGAAACACGTGGAAATTGACAGCAATGGGTTATACAAGTGTGAAGGAAGGACATGGACGCCTAACCATGGTGGAATTAGGGATGTGATTTTGGACGAAGCACACAAGTCGTGATATTCGGTCTACCCAGGAAGTGATAAGATGTACCAAGACTTAAAGACACTGTTCTGGTGGCCAGGATTAAAGAAATCTATTGCTATGTATATGGGCATATGTTTGACATGTGCAATGGTAAAGGCTGAAAACCAAAAACCATCAGGAACCCTATAGCAACCCGAGATCCCAGAATGGAAATGGGATAACATCATAATCGATTTTCTCATGAAATTATCAAGGACATCTTCCTGTCATGATGCTATTTGGGTAATCGTGGACATGCTTCCTAAATCAACCCATTTCTTACCAAATTGAGAGTACTATGATTTGTCAAAGTTTGCCCGAATATACATTGACGAAATAGTGACTTGACATGGAGTACCACTCTCGATCATCTCAATCTGTGATAGTCTTTTCACGTCATGATTTTTGAGATCTCTCCAATAGGTTCTATGGACCAGTCTTGATCTAAGCACCGTGTATCACTCAAACCGACGAGCAAAGTGAAAGAACCATTCAAACTTTAGAAGACATGCTGAGAGCTTGCGTGATTGACTTCGGTGGAAGCTGGGATGACCACCTACCCATAGTAGAATTTTCCTACAATTATAGTTATCACGCAAGTATAAAAGCAGCCCCGTACGAAGCTCTATACGGTAGGAAATGTCGGTCACCCTTGAGTTGGAACAAGATTGGTGATAGCCAAGTGATGGGACCCGACATCATAATGGAAACCATGGATAAAATAATTAAGATTAAGGAGCTACTTAGAACAGCCAGAGAAAGTAATTAAGATTAATGGGACCCGACATCATCAAAAGAAGCATGCTGATAGAAGACAAAAACCTCTTGAATTCCAATGGGGCGATAAAGTAATGTTAAAGGTCGCACCATTGAAAGGAGCTGTGAGATTTGGCAAGAAGGGCAAGCTAAGCCTAAGGTATATTGGACCATTTTAAATACTTGCAAGAATTGGTCCGATAGCATACCAGCTCAGACTACCTGAAGAGCTAAGCTACATACATGACATCTTTCATTTATCAAATTTGAAGAACTGTTTGGTAGACAAAGCCTTAGAATTGCCATTGAAAAAAGCAAAAATAAATGACAAACTAAATTTTGTTGAGGAGCCTATAGAGATTATTGATCGATTGGTCCAGAAACTTAGACGAAGTCGCATATCCAAAGTGAAAGTAAGATGGAACTCTAAGCGAGGACCTGAGTTCACATGGGAGCGTGAAGATGAGATGAGGAGAGAATACCCACACCTCTTCAAACCCATCCTTTTAGAAACTTAACAGAAGATAAATTTCAGGATGAAATTTTTTAAACGATTGTAGAATGTTACAACCCCTCCTCAAGCGTAAGGCGAGTTAAGGACTTATGCAAAATATTAAAGTACGCGTTTTTCTAAGCCATGCGCTTGAACAGTGCCCATGCGCCTGGGCAGTGCCCATGCGGCTAAGTCTTGGGCGTTTCAACAGTGCTCATGCGCCTAAACAGTTGTCATGTGCCTAAGTCCCAGGCGTCCTAACAGAGGTCATGTGCCTACATAATTGTCATGCGCCTAAGTCTTTAGGCGTCCCAACAGTGTTCATGCGCCTAAACAATGGTAATGCGCCTAGAATTTTACTTATGTATTCGTGTATATATTCAACTTCTGATTGTTTTCCACACTTATTTTACATCTGTTGTTGGTATTTAACCATGTAGAAACTTATTTTTGTATAGAAACTATCTTTCGTATGATTATTTGAGACAATTTTGGTATTTTTGAACACTTAGATAAATTCAGATGTGGTTTATGTGCCCATGCACATCTGCGTTTAACAATCATAATAATAATAATAATAGACTACAAATAAAACAAATAAAACACATTTATTCTCGGCCACCCATGACCACCAACCAAATATTTTCTGCAAAATCCCAAAAACTAAACGCACACTCCAACTCTTTCCCACTTTTCCATACATGCAAAATCTATCAATCCTCACCTTTATTATATCCCATTCTTCCTCTCCTCTCGGTTTTTCTCTTAACCGAGAAACACACATACACAACATTATAATACTTTCTCATTTCAACAACATTCCGAAGAACAGCAGGTTCCAGCCCCACTTCGAAGATCTTTTGCTTATTTCTAACCTTCTAAACCCTCTCATATGTAAGTAACATGAACTTCTATCGATTGAATACGAATAAACTCATCCTTATCTTATTGTAAACACTATTCTCACTGTTCTAATAGAAGATTCTCTACTTCTACCTTGTGTTTGTGGGGCTCTAACATCACACAAGGTACTTTCCCTTGTTAACCCGTGAGTCTAGAGGTCGGTACACAAGGATATCTACCTTTTAAACCCTCTTTTACGTGTCTTATCAACATTTAACCCATTTGTCTTGAAAAACCCTCCCAATCAAAGCTATTAATCTGCTTAAAACAGCGAAACAAACATATATATAATCTGGGTTTGAGGTTACAAATGGTTAAATGATGATTAGAATGTAAATATGATAGTTACACTAGTGTAAGTGGTGTTAAACACCCTATTTTAGTTATATTCATGTAAAACCAAGGACTAAGATTTAATTTTAGTAAGTTTGAGACTTAGCATGCCTGGAAAATAAGAGCTTGTTTACTAGAAAATTTAGTATTAGACGTTATGGTTATGGCCAACTTATTCGGTGACCCGAAAAATGGAAATAATTCAAGAAACGAGCCATAACATGAAAAAACTAGAACCCAAGTATTTTTAGGCCTTAGAATAAGTATTTTAGTAATAGAAATCGAATTTGGTGAATTTTTGGGTTAATATGTAAGTTTTACAAATTTATTTAACAACAGTAAACATAACCGGACTACAAACTTATGATTTAAACTTCACCAAGTGAAATATAAGATTTTGGACTTCTAACAGGCTCAAATAGGCTATAAAACCTTAAGAAAGTATTAGGGGTAAAAATTCTAAAGAGACGTAGTTTGGAGTAGAAATTGTAAAATTTAAAACTTGAGGGGCCAAAGTTTAAATTTTGCATTTTTAACCAAATTTCAGTAACCTCATGACCGGAAACTAATATTTAACATACTAATATGTTCATAAATCTATAAGAACCATAAAACCTGTTATATGCACACCAAACCCTAACTTTCGTAAAAAGGATACTTTTAACCCACACTTTTAAGAAACAAAGCCATGTACACCTCTAACTATAAAATGACACTTAATTACACTTCCAATAATCTAAGAATCGATAGCTTACCATTTGAATCATGGTCATAGGGTGCTCGGACTTGGTTTTTCTCCGTACTTAAAGGAACCGTTGTTTGACACTAAGGTGAATTCTCGTGTCCCCTTTTATTTATTGCTTTAGGGATGAAGCATGCTCTTTTGAACAGAAACATTTACTGTTCTATTTCAATATGATTATGTTGTGGATAATGATGATACCTGCTGATATTTAAATCACAGTCATTAATTCTATTGTGAACCGCTTGTTTTATATGGGTAGATCTACTTAGGAAATACCCCACACATAGTGCCTTTTGGTAAGGAAGGGTACCCCACTGAGATCCTGAGGGATCATTTGTGGCATGTGATAGGTTTTTATAAGATAATATAGTGAACCATCCGGCGGGTATGGTCCACTGTTTGAGGCTCAGTTCTCCCTTCGGGGTTAATCGGTATATTCATAACTTTAGAAGAGGCTAGCCGGGACTGAGTGCAGGGTTGATTGTGACCCCACAACAGTGATATTTGATGCTAAACTTTAAATTGTAGACTTTAAGTGTCCCTTTTATTTTTGAACTTTAAGCACTTGAACTTACCAACTTTTTAGTTGACGCAAAACTTTTTGTGCATGTTTCAGGTAACCCTTGATGGATGACTTGTTGGATTTGGGAGACTATTGGATGACCTATCACCTTGACCCATGGCATTTAATTATTTCAGACTTAAACTTTTGAACAAATTGTATTAGGATGTATTCTAAACTATGTACTTTTAGTGATGAAACAATTCTGTGTAACCGGGCTAAGCTGTATAGTCCTAGATTGTGGTATCCAAAGTAAGGAGATTTCAATCTCTATGCATACACTGATAGTGACTATAGGGGATGTAACTTCAATAGGAAGTCCACATCTGGTGGTTGTCAATTTCTTGGTCCCAGACTGGTCTCCTGGCAGTGCTAGAAGCAAACAAATGTTTCAGTTTCAACAGTAGAAGGTGAGTACATAGCAGCATCAGCTTGTTGCTTTTAAGTTCTATGGATTCAAAACCAGATGCTTGATTATGGTTTTAACTTCTTGCACACACAAATTCATATTGACAACACAACAACACTGTTTAAAACAAATAATCCAGTTCAACACTCAAAAACAAAACCAATTGAAATTAGATATCACTTTTTGAGAGGTTGTGCTGAAAAAGGGTTAATCAAATTGATACAGGTTCACAATGATAATCAATTCATTGATTTATTTACTAAGGCATTTGAACCAAGTCAATTTGAATTCTTAGTTCAATCTATTGGCATGTTTAACCTTGAGTAAAAACCAATATCTATAAAAACATTCAAATATTGCAAAAATACAAAAAGTGTTGGACCCTGAAAGGATCATACATGCCAATTCAAGAGGTGGATGGTTGTTCTGCTGGAAATCTCCCAAGTCCAAGAAGAAATGCTGATAAAGAAGTTTCTGCACAAGAAGAAGAAGAACGTGTCGGCTATCCGCATTTGTCAATGCGGATAACCAAGAACAAATGCTGATAAGTATTTTTTCATCCGCATTAACAAATGCGGAAAGCTGATGAAAGGCAGACAAGGCATTTGTTCATCCGCATGAACTACTGCGGATGACCAACAACAAATGCGGCTAAGTGTTTGTTCATCCGCATTAACTAATGTTGATGACCAAACACTAATGCGGCTGATTGAAGACCAATGCTGATGAAGAGCTACTCATCCGCATTAGTCAATGCGGATGACAAAGAACAAATGCTCATGAAAACTTAGACTAAGGGTAGTTTAGTCTTTTTGTATAAGCTGTAAGTCAGCCTATAAATAGAATAGAATCCTCGTATGTGAGGTAACTTTGGTGTGACTGTTTACACAACTTTTGAGGATAGACAATCAGAATATACTTTGTTCTCTCCCATGTTAGCTGTCTTGTTACTGCAGCTTGCTAAACCCTACAATTTACTCTGTAACAGTTCATCTAATCAATACAAGAATGCATTTATGAGTATATCAAGTGTTTTATGATCATTGATTGTCTGATTCCGCCTTTCAATCTTTGACTCGATGATCATATTCGATCCTTCTTGATTCACATCAACAGAGAATATCATTCTCAAACACAGTCAATTGGTATCAGAGCCCTGGCTCTCGGTTATTACTCAGATCTGCTCAGATCTAGGTTTAACCCGATTGATCTGGTGATTGAGTTGTTGTTTAGAGGTTTCAAACATCTCTTCTTAGTATTCCTACCAAATACTCACTGATATATTCAACTGTTACTGTTCACCTGAAGAACTCATCTTCAAATTAACAGTACAGGTTGCACAGTCACCAAGAACAGAAAATCAAAGGCTGAAATTTACATATTTTCAGCAGATCCATTGTTACAGGACTAAGTTTGGACTTGTTGAAATATTTGGACTAATTAACCATAAAATCGATTAAATCCAGATCTAAACAAGTTAAAACAAATTGTCAACTATGGATTCATACAATTATTCTGAACTTGGGCATGCTTCAAAACCACCCATGCTCAAACATAAATCTGAATTTAAACAATGGAAAATCATATTCATGAACTATATTACAGTTGTTGATCCTGATTATTGGATCTCAATATGCAAAGGCCCACACATTCCAGTCACTCTATCTTCAGATCAAGTTGCAATGTACAAGATTTCAAGAATCCCTATTGAAGATCTCATTCTTGATGATGATGATTACAAGAAAATCAAGATTGATCTCAAAGCCTACTCCATACTTACTCAAGCACTTAAAATGGATGTGCTCAAAAGATTGGAAAAATATGGTACTGCAAAAGCTGTATGGGATGCACTGCAAATCATGTTTGAAGGAAGCAGTGAAGTAGCTGAAATCAACAAAGACAAGCTTGTGAACCAGTATGAGACTTTCATCACTCCAAAGGGGAGTCCATCTCTAAACAGTTGCATAGGTTTGTGCAACTGGTAAATGATTTAGAGATTATGGGTGTAACTTACAAGTCCAAGGATTTAAACAAGAAGATGTTGCATAGTCTTCCTGAAAATTGGAAACAAAATGTAACCATGCTGAAGAATACTCTTTATTTGGAAAGCACCACCCTGGATATTATGATAGCAAAAATAGAAGCCTTGGAACTGGATGAAAGAAGCAGAAATCTGGGAGGACCCAGAGTAGTTGAAGCATAGAAGTTTCCCACAGATAATCACTCTATGGAAAATGCATTCATTACTGAGGACGATGATTTCATCTCCTCAAGAGATCAAGCTAAAGCTACTGTATTCACCACAGCTCCACCGACTAACAGACCATCAACTTCTTCCCCATCAACTTCAACAACTCAAGCATCAGGATTCTCTGCAACCCCTGCTCCTGATGATTCAATATCTGAAGAACAAAAGGCAACTTACTATGCATTTGTTGCCAGCTTTGAAGCCTATTGGGGTGGAAGACTTACATCTGCACATCTGATCCAAGAAGATCTGGAAGAAATGGATCCAGATGATGTGGAGGAAATGGACTTGCAATGGCAAATGGCCATGATTGCTATGAGGGCAAAGAAGTTTTTCAGAAAAGGGAAAAAGCTTCACCTCAATGAAAACATCAAGCTTGGATATGAAAAATCAAAGGTGAAATGCTTCAATTGTCGCATAACTGGCCACTTCTCTAGAGAATGTAATTCTCCCAAAAGAAACTTCAATACTCAAAGACCTTCTCAGAGCCAGTCATCATCACAACCATCTTCGAGCTTTCAGCCCAACAATCATCAACAACAGCTTCATCAATATCAACAATCACATCAAACTCAACCCCAACTGACCAATCCAGCTCATGGAAGCAATCAGTCATCAGCAAATGCTCTTGTTATTAGGCAGGATGGAGTATGTGATTGGAGCATGTATGCGGAGGAAGTAAAGCCTCAATTTCAAAATCATGCACTCATGGCTCACATCAATGATGGACCATCCCCCATGCCTACTGAGGTAAAATCTAACCTCTGTAGTGATAAACGCATACGTGAACTACAAGGGTATAGAGAGCATAATCATAAACTGGCTGATAAAAATAAAGAAGAAAAGGTTAAATCAGAGATGCTCAAAAGAGAAATAAAACGTTTTGAAATCAAAATTAAATCTCTCATCTCTGACATTGAGAAATTGAATGGTGAAAAATACACTCTTGCAGCTGAGAATGAGCTACTGACTCAAAAATTAGCTCAATCTATAACTGAACAAAATCTTACTGAACTTAAACTTGAAAAGTTTCAACAGTCATCAGTAAAGCTGAAAGAGATGCTTGATTCACAAAACGATCCCAAAGACATGTCTGGTATTGGATATAACTCTTGTCCACCACCATACAATGATAACTACACTGTCATGCCAGATTCTGTCACACTCACCCAAGAAAGTGAACCTAACACTATTGAACCCAAAACAATAGTAAAACAAATCACTAATCCTCAAAATAAACCCAGTGTTTACATTGAAACAAATGAGGACAAAATCAAGTTAGGTCACCCAATTAAAATCAAGGAGTGTTCAGACAAGACAGTGGGTGTGATCAAAACAGATAGCCCAATCAAGGCTATTGTTCCTTTTGTAAAATTCATCCCTGCAATTTCCAAGGAAAAGAAAATAAAAGCTAAAAAGGTGAATCTACCTACAGAAAGTAGATCTGATAGTGAGATAAACTCTCCAAAAAATTCAAGCAAATTAGACACAGATTCACCATCAATCAAAAGAAAAGTCACTCGGATCACAGAAACTAAAACTAACTCAGACCCTCAAACATCAAAATCAAAGCAAGGGATTGACTTTGAGATTTTCAATAGAGAGCATGTGGATCAATTTGATAAAGATATTAGGAAAAGATCAAGAAAGCATGAACAACCTCAGAAAAACAAAGACAGTATTGTTGTGGAACAAACTACCAACAAGGCTGATCAGGCTGTCTCATCAAAACCAAGGAATGGATCTAACTCCAAATCTGCCAAAGCTACAAAATTCGCAACACCAAGATCAGTAGCCAGAAACAAACACATGTATTGTGAGATTTGTGAGAGGTCTAATCATAGAACAGATAAATGCTTTTACAATCAATACTGTTCAATCTGTGATATGAACAACCACTCCACCAAAACTGTTATTTTAACAAATACTGTTCTGTCTGCAATATGACAAATCACAATACATCTGACTGTTTCTTTAAGCAAAAGGGATTGAGAGTACCTCAAAACAAAGCTATCTCTCCAACCAGATCTGAAAAACCTAAGATCAATGGTCGTTACCAACACAGACTCTCAAAATCAAATGATGATGTGAAAAACCTGAGAACTTCAAACAGAATCAACAGAAATAAAAATCAAGCAGTCAAACAAACTAATGATTTTTATAACTCTAAAACAAAGTTTGATAATAAAAAACGAATCAACTTTCTGAAAGGAATAGGGATCAAAGGTTTGAATACTCATTTGACTCTTCAGTTGAAGTAATAAACCATTCTTCTCTCAGAAACAAATCAAGGATAACTCCATCATCAAAGCCCCAATTTAGAGGAAAATACCAACAGGTTACTATCATAGATAGAAACGATAAGCCCAAGACCATCATGGCTTGGGTTTCACAGTCTAATTAGTTCTTTTCTGTGCTTGTAGGGTCATTCATACATGTCCAACAGTTTATGGTATGTGGATAGTGGATGCTCCCGACACATGACTGGATATCGTTCCCTCCTTCATGATTTTAAGCACATTCAAGGAACTACTGTGGCATTTGGAGGAGATTCACAAGGAGGTAGAATTACAGGTGAAGGATCTATGACAAGTGGAATGCTGAGCTTTGACAGAGTGAACTACTACGAACAACTGAACTTCAATCTTCTCAGCGTATCTCAGATCTGTGACAAGAAATATTCCACTCACTTCACTGACACTCATTGCTATATTTTGAGACCAGGATTTCAAATTCCTGAAGAATTGGTTGTCTTGAAAACACCAAGAAAGAATAACACCTGTGTCATTAACCTTAATTCTGCATCACCAAAAGAAGAAACATGTCTTCTATCCAAAGCATCTTTTGATGAATCACAACTTTGGCACAGACGATTGGGACACACAAATTTCAAAAACATGAACAGACTGGTCAATGGAAATCATGTTATTGGTTTACCTCAAAAAGAATTCCATTTCATTGACTACTGTTCAGCATGTCTCAAAGGAAAACAACACAAATCGTCTCACAAGCCAAAGTTGATGAACACCAACAATTCTCCATTGAAACTACTTCATGTGGATCTTTTTGGTCCAACTCATGTTATGAGTATGGGAAAGAAGCAATATTGTTTGGTGATCACAGATGACTTTTCTAGATTCACATGGGTCTTCTTCTTACTTCATAAAAATGAGGCGTCCCAATTAATAAAAGATTTCATCACTAAAATTGAAAACCAAATTGATCTTAAAGTCAAAACAATCAGGAGTGATAATGGGACAGAATTTAAAAATGAAGATATGAGTTCTTTTTGTACAACCAAGGGCATAGCTCATCAATTTAGTGCAGCTAGAACTCCTCAACAAAATGGAGTAGCTGAAAGAAGAAACAGAACACTAATTGAAGCAGCACGTACTATGCTAGCAGATGCTAAACTGCCAATCACCTTTTGGGCAGAAGCAGTTAACACGTGATGCTTTGTACAAAACAGAACTCTAATTATCAAAGAAAGTAATAAGACACCTTATGAACTCATGTTTCAAAGAAAACCATTCATCGGATTTTTCAAGTCATTTGGGTGTCCTGTCTCAATATTAAACACCCGTGACCATTTGGGAAAGTTTTCATCCAAGTCTGATGAAGGATTCTTTGAAGGTTATTCTTTTGTTTCAAAGGCTTACAGAGTGTTTAATCCTAGATTAAACATCATAGATGAAACAACAAATGTTCAATTCAAGGAACATTCTTTTCCCAAATCTACTAATTGTCCTGATTGGTTGTTTGATATTGACTCATTTACTAAATCTTTTGATCAATTTCACATGTCTAATGCAGGAAACCTACAATCAACAGCACCTTCATCATTAGTAGAAAGAAGGAGTGACTTTCCAATGATTCCTCCAACTTCTACTGAACAACTTGATGAAGAGGTACCTCTACAAGCTGATCCTGTCAGACACACTGTTCAACATCAAAGTGCATCTATTGAGGATGGTCCCAGTACAATGCCCTCTCCATCGGAGATGCCATCTATTGAAGCTAGAAACCAAGAAGAAGCTACAACTCAACCTCATATGACCCCTCCAGTTGACATTGAAAGAAACTCAAATGACGGGAGTAATGAAATCTCTACTGACACTGAAGCAGGAATTGAAACAAATTTTGATTACTTTCATAGCTCCCCAACAGTACAAGAAGATATTGCCTCTCATCATGATGAACTGAATGTCTCCAATCTTGATGTAACCATTGCTGGTGACTCAATTCCAACCACAAGAATACATAAAGATCATCTAGTTGACAACATCATTGGTGAACTAACTAAAAGGGTGACTAGGAGCAAGTCAAGCATAGCCAACATATGCTTGTTCTCATGCTTTCTGTGTCAAACAGTACCCAAAAATATCAAAGAGGCTCTTCAAGACAACAGTTGGATTGAAGCAATGCAGGAAGAGTTGCTGCAATTCAAGAAATAAGAAGTATGGCAGCTGGTAGATCTTCCCGAAGGACAATACCCTATCGGTACCAGGTGGCTATACAGAAACAAAACTGATGACAGGGGAATTGTCATTAGAAACAAAGCAAGACTAGTAGCTCAGGGATACACTCAAGAAGAAGGAATTGACTATGATGAAGTATTTGCCCCAGTAGCCAGACTAGAAGCCATAAGAATCTTTCTTGCATATTCAGCATCCATGAACTTTACTGTCTATCAAATGGATGTGAAATGTGCTTTTCTGTATGGAAAGATTGCTGAAGAGGTCTACGTGAGTCAGCCACCTGGATTTGAAGACCCAGATTTTCCTCACATGGTTTACAAGCTAGACAAAGCCTTGTATGGTCTTCATCAAGCACCAAGAAAGTGGTACGAGACTCTTTCGTCATTTCTTCTTGATAATGGCTATGAGAGAGGAAAGATTGATCAGACTCTCTTCAAAAAAGAAAAGAAAAGGACATGTTGCTTGTACAGATATATGTGGATGAGATCATTTTTCACTCAATAAACAAGACTCTCTGTAAAGACTCTGAGAATCTCATGCATTCAAAATTCCAAATGAGTGAAATGGGAGAACTCACTTTCTTTCTGGGGGTACAAGTCCAACAGACAGTAGACGGAATCTTCATCAATCAATCAAAATATGTGGAAACAATGCTGAAGAAATTCAAGTTTGCTAACTGTCAGTCCATCAGAACTCCTGTGGATACTAAAGTGAAGATTGGACCTGATCCTGAATGCAAATCAGTGGATCAAACACACTATCATTCCATGACAGGTTCACTCATGTATCTAACAGCCAGTAGGCCTTACATTATGTTTGGTGTTTATGTATATGCCAGATATCAAGCAGATCCCAAGGAATCTCATGTCAATGCAGTCAAGAGGATATTCAGATATCTTAAGGGCAAACCTGCTCTTGGACTATGGTATCCAAAGGAAGGAGATTTCAATCTCTATGCATACACTGACAGTGATTATAGAGGATGTAACTTCAACAGGAAATCCACATCTGGCGGTTGTCAATTTCTTGGTCCTAGACTTGTATCCTGGCAGTGCAAGAAGCAAACCAATGTTTCTGTCTCAACAGCAGAAGCTAAGTACATAGCAGCATCTGCATGCTGTTATCAAGTTCTCTGGATTCAAAACCAGATGCTTGATTATTGTTTTAACTTTCTGCACACTCCAATTTATATTGACAACACAGCAGCAGTTTTTGTTACTAATAATCCAGTTCAACACTCAAAAACAAAACATATTAAAATTAGATATCACTTTTTGAGAGATTGTACTGAAAAAGGACAATACCCTATCGGTACCAGGTGGCTATACAGAAACAAAACTGATGATAGGGGAATTGTCATTAGAAACAAAGCCAGACTAGTAGCTCAGGGATACACTCAAGAAGAAGGAATTGACTATGATGTAGTATTTGCCCCTGTAGCCAGACTAGAAGCCATAAGATTCTTTCTTGCATATTCAGCATCCACAAACTTTACTGTCTATCAAATGGATGTGAAGTGTGCTTTTCTGTATGGAAAGATTGCTGAAGAGGTCTACGTGAGTCAACCACCTAGATTTAAAGACCCAGATTTTCCTCACAGGGTTTACAAGCTAGACAAAGCCTTGTATGGTCTTCATCAAGCACCAAGAAAGTGGTACGAGACTCTTTCGTCATTTCTTCTTGATAATGACTATGAGAGAGGAAAGATTGATCAGACTCTCTTCAGAAAAAGAAAAGAAAAGGACATGTTGCTTGTACAGATATATGTGGATGACATCATTTTTCACTCAACAAACAAGACTCTTTGTAAAGACTTTGAGAATCTCATGCATTCAAAATTCCAAATGAGTGCAATGGGAGAACTCACTTTCTTTCTGGGGGTACAAGTCCAACAGACAGTAGACGGAATCTTCATCAATCACTCAAAATATGTGGAAACAATGCTGAAGAAATTCAAGTTTGCTGACTGTCAGTCCATCAGATCTCCTGTGGATACTAAAGTGAAGATTAGACCTGATCCGGAAGGCAAATCAATGGGTCAGACACACTATCGTTCCATGATAGGTTCACTCATGTATCTAACAGCCAGTAGGCCTAATATTATGTTTGGTGTTTGTGTATGTGCCAGATATCAAGCAGATCCCAAGGAATCTCATGTCAATGCAGTCAAGAGGATATTCAGATATCTTAAGGGCAAACCTGCTCTTGGACTATGGTATCCAAAGAAAGGAGATTTCAATCTCTATGCATACACTGATAGTGATTATGGAGGATGTAACTTCAACAGGAAATCCACATCTGGCGGTTGTCAATTTCTTGGTTCTAGACTTGTATCCTGGTAGTGCAAGAAGCAAACCAATGTGTCTGTCTCAACAGCAGAAGCTGAGTACATAGCAGCATCTGCATGCTGTTCTCAAGTTCTCTAGATTCAAAACCATATGCTTGATTATTGTTTTAACTTTCTGCACACTCCAATTTATATTGATAACACAGTAGCAGTTTTTGTTACTAATAATACAGTTCAACACTCAAAAACAAAACATATTGAAATTAGGTATCACTTTTTGAGAGATTGTGCTGAAAAAGGACAATACTCTATTGGTACCAGGTGGCTATACAGAAACAAAACTAATGACAGGGGAATTGTCATTAGAAACAAAGCAAGACTAGTTGCTCAGGGATACACTCAAGACGAAGGAATTGACTATGATGAAGTATTTGCCCTTGTAGCCAGACTAGAACCCATAAGAATCTTTCTTGCATATTCAGCATCCACGAACTTTACTGTCTATCAAATGGATGTGAAATGTGCTTTTCTGTATGGAAAGATTGCTGAAGAGGTCTACGTGAGTCAACCACCTAGATTTAAAGACCCAGATTTTCCTCACAGGGTTTACAAGCTAGACAAAGCCTTGTATGGTCTTCAACAAGCACCAAGAAAGTGGTACGAGACTCTTTCGTCATTTCTTCTTGATAATGGCTATGAGAGAGGAAAGATTGATCAGACTCTCTTCAGAAAAAGAAAAGAAAAGGACATGTTGCTTGTACATATATATGTGGATGACATCGTTTTTCACTCAACAAACAAGACTCTCTGTAAAGACTTTGAGAATCTCATGCATTCAAAATTCCAAATGAGTGCAATGGGAGAACTCACTTTCTTTCTGGGAGTACAATTCCAACAGACAGTAGACGGAATCTTCATCAATCAATCAAAATATGTGGAAACAATGCTGAAGAAATTCAAGTTTGCTAACTGTCAGTCCATCAGAACTCTTATGGATACTAAAGTGAAGATTGGACCTGATCCTGATGGCAAATCAGCGGATCAGACACACTATCGTTCCATGATAGGTTCACTCATGTATCTAACAGCCAGTAGGCCTGACATTATGTTTGGTGTTTGTGTATATGCCAGATATCAAGCAGATCCTAAGGAATCTCATGTCAATGCAGTCAAGAGGATATTCAGATATCTTAAGGGCAAACCTGCTCTTGGACTATGGTATCCAAAGGAAGGAGATTTCAATCTCTATGCATACACTAACAGTGATTATGGAGGATGTAACTTCAACAGGAAATCCACATCTGGCGGTTGTCAATTTGTTGGTCCTAGACATGTATCCTGGCAGTGCAAGAAGCAAACCAATGTTTCTGTCTCAACAGCAGAAGCTGAGTACATAGCAGCATCTGCATGCTATTCTCAAGTTCTCTGGATTCAAAACCAGATGCTTGATTATTGTTTTAACTTTCTGCACACTCCAATTTATATTGACAACACGGCAGTAGTTTTTGTTACTAATAATCAAATTCAACACTCAAAAACAAAACATATTGAAATTAGATATCACTTTTTGAGAGATTGTGCTGAAAAAGGATTAGTCAAATTGATACAAGTTCACACTGATAATCAATTAGCTGACTTATTCACTAAGGCATTTGATCCAACCAGATTTGAATTCTTAGTTCAATTAATTGGCATGATTAATCTTGAGTAAAAAGAAAACAAACAAAACATTCAAATATTTAAAAAAAATATCAAAAAGAAATCAAAAGAAGAAGAGTATAGTTTATCTCGGGAAATGATATAATTACAGTCGTTATATCATTCACTGTGCTAATTTGTAAAACATAAATGACTGACATGACTTATCTGATATGTTGGTAGGTTCAACTTGGGAAAGAAACCACATGCAGTGATAAATTAAAGCTTATATTCAACTGTGATGTTGTTATCTCATAGTATGTGTAAGTTTTGACTTGTCCAAATGTGTGTGTGTGTAGAAACCAAAACACCCCAGGTAATGATGACTTATGAATCTCATTTACTCACATCAGTTCCTCCTTTGTTTTGCTAAGCAAAGACCTGGAGAAACAAGCACATAGTGCTGATGTCAAGATCCATCAAGATTCCCAATGAGGAACACATCCAATATGGATGAAACAAATACAATAAAAGTCATTCAAAATGAATGAAACAAAAGAATCCTCAGAGATCACCTTCCAAAGTGAAGTGAAAAGAATCCCAATATGGATCAAAACGATAAATGGATCAAAAATAAAAGAATCCCAATGAGGATCAAGTAATATGAGATTTCTAATAATAAATATCCTGGTCATGTAAGATGTTGAAAGTTCTACCATACATTGCATGCAGATGGTTGACCTTGCCATGCTTTTGAGTGTGAGGTACATGTTGAATAACCAATCAACTCAAAACATGATAAGATCATTTGCATCAGAAGATTAACCAAGTATGAGTTTATGAGGACAAACATACCTACAATCAATATGCTCATGACCATGTCTGTTTACTAACATTTGCTTGCACTTGTGAAAGGTAAGAGTGATATGATCCCAAAGAAAGGTATAACTTAACTTCTGGTATAGTGAAGAAAGCAAAAATCACAAAAAGATTTTCTTTTCAAAAATTTCAAATACTTAAAAGTTTCTATCCAGTATGGATATAAACTTTAGGGGAGTTATTTAAAATTTTGATCATTTTTGTACAGGTGTTTCCTTTCTTTAAATTAAAAAAAAACAAAAACAAGTTGCAAAATCAGAAAATCTGTCTGTGTTGTTGCAAAAGTTATACCATAGTATCTCAGTTCTTGCAGAAATCTTGATGCACAAAAGTCCAAGATCAGTCAACAATGGGAAACTTGATTCTCCACAGATGAACAAGTCAATCCAAGCAAGAGTTGATATACCAAAATCAGTCAAAATCCATAAGAATCAAGCAACTGACACGTCCTCATAAAGGCAAAGACATTGCTTCATAAAGTTTCAGAGAAAATTCATCCAAAACCAACCAAAGCAAAAACATTAAGTTTGAAACTTAATGCAGGTAAGAGCATTGGTTAATGCGGGTGAAGGTAACCCAAGCATTCAACCAATGCGGGTATTGGTTTTGTGAACTCAAACACAAGTGAAATACTAATGCAGACAACATTACTCTACCGCATTAGTCTCACAAGTTAAGTATGAAAAACTAATGCGAACAAAAGTTTTGTTCATCTACATTTCTTTTGAAAAGAGAATCAATACTTAAACTTGGGAGTAAGCTTGTGGAATAAAAGTTAGTCATTTAGGACGAGTTGAAGAAATGCGGATAGAGTTTCCTCTACCGCATTTGATGAAAGTTGAAGTTTTTGTTCATCCGCATTTGCTACAGTGAACAAATGCTGACAAGTTTTTGTTCATCCGCATTTGCTACAGTGAACAAATGCTGACAAGCTTTTGTTCATCCGCATTTGCTACAGTGAACAAATGCTGACAAGTTTTTGTTCATCCGCATTTGCTACATTGAACAAATGCTGACAAGTTTTTGTTCTCCGCATTTGCTACAGTGAACAAATGCTGACGATTTTGTTCTTCAGCATTTGCTACAGTACACAAAAGCTGATGAACATTTCTTCAACCCCATTTGCTACATTAACTTTAAAATTGGAGCGCATTTGTTTTCAAACTTATCAAAATTTGAAATCCATATTAAGTTGACTATATAAACCAAAATCAAAAGGTCATTTAATACTTTTCAAAATTTAGAGACTTAAAAGGTGAGACGAGCGCCACTAAAGTTACTGTTCATCTTTATCATCTTCTTCATGTTCTAAACCTATGTTCTAAGTTCGATTCACCATCATTCACTCATCTTCGATTCACTACAACAGTATTATCGAGGAATAGGTGAGAATCCAAAATGTTCATAACCCTAACTGTCGGACATTCATCGAAAACATGAACTTAGCAAACTAGGTCAAGAAAGAATCATGCAAATCAAACAAGTGTTCATGAACCATTGTCGATTTCAACAGAAAGACACATGCTAATCAAGTAAAACTCAACAAACAAAGAATTTTCACAAGTTAAGTTTGTCATAGGAACATGGCATGTAAATACTAAAATGTTGGAATCAAAAGACGTCATAATGGTTAAAATGAGTTGAAATTGAGAAAGAATACTCAACGCAATCAGGAATAACTCATCAAAATGAACATGAATGACTAAATCAGATTAGATCAAATATATATGAAACAGTATACATGAACACTCAATTTTGATCAAGAAAAGTCAAAATGTGATCAAATTAGTCTGATTTATGATAAACTCTTTGTTGATATATATTATTCATCATTCTAATACATATGCCTTGAATGTAGTGTACAATGGCAAACCTCACATGGAGCAAGCTCCATAATGTCAGTGGTTTTCTTGACCCTTATGTAACTGAGGCTGAAGGATTAAAGGACATGATCAGATTTCTTCTAACCATAAGGGTGGCTTATGCTATGACAGTGAGACCCATCATCTATGAGACCTTCATTAGGTCATTTTGGGGAACAGCTGAAGTGGTTGAAGTTGATGGTGTGAGAACACTGACTGGAAGAATCACTGATGATCATTCTTTAGCAATTACTGAGCAAACTGTGAGACAGTGTCTACAGTTTGGGAGGGAAGCAGATTGTGAAAAAACTGTGAGACAGTGTCTACAGTTTGGAGATGATGCTGATGCCCCTATAGAACTTGAAGATGAGGATATCATGACCTTCTTTGCCAACATTGGTTATGAGGGTGGTTATGAAGGGAAGCAGATTATGAAAGGGTTGGTAGATCTGCAATGGAGATTCTTGATACACATGTATCAACAATGCTTATCTAAGAGGAAGACTGGATGGAATGATATCCCAGTGACAACCTCATCTGCTATTTGTGCTTTATGCACCAATCGTCCATTCAACATGTCTGCATGTGTCTTTATTGGATTAGTCTCAAACATCCAAGAGGGTAGAAGGCACATGTTTTTGATGTACCCCATATTTATACAGTGCTTCATCAATGAAGCCTTTCCTGATCTTGCACCAATAGGACCAGTGATGGACATTCCTCACTATAATGCCAAGTCCTACAGGTACATCATAAAAAGAGATCCAAGGAACTTCTACAGTGGTACTTTCTTCCCTCTGTTGCCATGGATGCAGCAACAGATCAATCAAGGAGGAGTACAAGGATTAGAGGATCCAGCTGATGAGCCTGTTCATGAAGACGAACAATCAGCAAGTTCAGAGGAAAGACAGAGGTCAGTGTCACCACATGTTGATATAAGTGGTGATCTTCACACTGGACCTTCTGTGCATGAAGCTGATGTAGTATCACCATCTATGCCTTCACCATTACCATCACCCCAAAGATCACCAATCCCATCTCACCAACCTCAACCCATCATCTCACCCCACATCTCTGCTATACACTCACCACTTCATCACCATATCCAATCTCCCATTCACCATACACCTGTTCCATCACCATCTTTAGCTGAGCCTCAAGAGTTTGGTGACTCTGCCAGCTCTTCTGAGAAATCCAAATCATCATCTGATGAGGAGGATCATCCCACCAGGATGCCTGTAAGGCAAATTGCATCAGAGGCTGCTCCTTCAGAAAGTTATGCTGAATCTGGAGCGAACAAGCCTGATGAGAAAGATGAGATGATTTCCAACTTGCTTCAGAAGATTGCAAGGATTGAAAAGATGTAAAGAAACAGATCAGTTCTCTTGCAAGACAGGTTGTTGGAATTGAATGAGAAGGAGAAATAACTAAAAGAGTTGAAAGAAAAACATGAGAGTGAGAAGAAGGAGAAGGATAAAGAGATTGAGATGTTGAAAGATGCTCTTCAACATTCAAGAGAAGAAATCAGTGGTCATGTGGAGACATTGAACCTTCAAACAATAGTTAAGGAAGATCAAGAAGAAGTTATTGAAGAACAGTCTTCCATTATCCGAGACCTTGATAGACAAGTGGAAGCTCTTAAAAAGAGAGTCTTTGAGCTGGAAATGCTTGTCAAACTAAAGATTTGGCAGAGAAAGATAATGATGATGAAAGTGATGAAATGAAAGAAAAGAGGAAAAGGGAGGATGACAAAGAATCATCTGAAGACAGTGGTGATGATTCCCCTCCAGCCAAAAAGATGAGATTACTAAGGCTGAAAAAGAGGGAGAACAAAGTGGATCAAAGCACACATCATCTAGCATGGAGATGATTGTGTACACAAGTCATCCTGAACAAGTCCACACTGAAGAAAAAGAGATCAGTGACATGATTAAAGACTGAGATATGTTCTCTGCTGAAGAATATTTCATTAATGATGAATTCTGGGACTTCATTGTGAATCAAAGTACGGATACTGATCCTTTTGTTGTCATACCTCAGTCTCCAGTGCCAATTGATAAGGAGTTGAGTATGCAAATAGTTCCTGCTGTGTCACTTTCGGATGAACAAAAAGAAATGATCAGAAAGCTATGTGAACAGCAAATACTAGAAGAAGAACAGGCTGCTGCATCTATACCTATTCCTGAAAAAGAACAAACTGAAGAAGCTCCATAAGAGGATGAAATGCCTGAACCCTCTTCTGGCCCAAGCGTGCAAACATATGCCAGAAGAAGGAGCTATCTTGATGCAAAGGCTAAAGGAAAGAGACCAATGGTAGATGATGAACCATTGAAAAAGAAGCAGAAAGATGACCCAAGGAGTCTAGCAGCTATTACTGGATTCTTGGAAGAACATGAACAAGAAGAAGCCTTATTGAAAAAGAAGGCTAATGTAATTGATTTAGAAGAAGGTGAAATTCCAGGTGGTTTCATGGTTGATAAGCCAGTGATCAGTAAAATCCCTGTGAATGAAGAACCTTATGTTTCTGAAAAGATTGAAACGGCCAAGTCTGATGATTTGATGAAAAAGGCCGTATTTCTGATTGATCATGGTTATGACCCTGATGAAGTCTTTGGGATGACATATGAAGGGATGCTAGCAGAAGAAGATAAGCTAAGCAAGCTGATAGATCCAACTTTTGAAACAGAGTATGAGAAAACTCTATCTCCCAAAGCTTCTGAAATCAAGGCAACAAAAGCCAAACCTGCTACTCCTCCTCAACCTATGTACCCTGATCCCTACAGCATGTCAGATAAGGAGATGAAGGATTATTTGTCTGCTCAAGGATTCACCAAAAGAAAATTGGGGAACATGAAAACCAATTCCCTAAGGGCTGCTATCCTTAGGATGATTTTTGAAAAGAAAGACAGGTTGAAGAAAATGGAGGAGGAGATCATCAGAACCCAACCAAGAACAAGAGTTTCAGCTCAAGAAATGAGCCTCACTCAGGGAGATCATGATTCCCTGGCACCCATTCTCCACAGATACCCAGAGTGGTTTGCTGAGCCTTCACAACTAGAACTACCTGAAGGACTCACAACTGCTGAAATGATAAAGGGTGTGTCTACTCCAAAAGGCAGGACAGATCAGAAGATTATTGCCTGGAAGTATGATAGTGATTGGAATATGTTCATGGTGAAGAGAATATCAGGATTAGTCCAATTTTACACAGAGTACTCCACTCTTGTGAATTCTCTAATGATCCATGATCTCAAGGAACTAGCCAATTTAAGATTGATAAATCATGGGGCTATGTTCCGGGGATAAGAGTTTGAGGACATTCTGAGGATGTTCAAGAGAACTAACAACTTCAAATCATTGAAGGCTATCTGCATGAGAAAGGATAGATCTTTTGTCAATCCCCTTGAGAAAAAGAAAAGAAAACCAACTGAAGAACTGGTATTCCCTGAGCTTAGGGTAAAGCCTACTGAATCCTTGAAAAGGAAAATGGTTGCTGGTACTCACTCTTCTGTGCCAATCTCAAATGTTTATTATGATGAGAAAACCTATGAGTTGGTGATTGAAAGGAAGTGGGGAGGAAAAGAAGGAGCTGAAATTCGACTGTTCAGTGGATATGAAGTGAGATTGCTAGATGAATCATATAACCACTACATATATACAAGGCACTTCAGGGAGATTAGAAATAAGCTTGGTGAAGGTGATATGTACTTCTTTCTCAAGTGTATCAAACTCCTGAAGATGGCCTATGACAGGATCATCAAGAAGAAAGAGCAAAGGAGGACAAAGAAGACTCCTTTGTAGTTTGGCAACATTGTGAAGTTAGAGGTTGATGCTGATGGATCTTTACTGATTCACAGAGATGGGCTATCAACTGTGTCATTCTGGGAGCCTGTCTCATTGAAGAAGCTGCCCATTGAAGCCATCCATACTATGAGCCAAATCAAGATCCATGTACTAAGCAGAGAGAAGCTGGATGAAGCAAGACAGTTCTCTAATATGATCAAGGCCATACTGGATCCTTCCTACACAGACCCAGGTCTAGTGTCATCTCCTCCTACTGCACAAGTCCCAGCAGAATCTTCACAACCTGATCCACCCTCAAACCCTTGAAGTACTTAGGCTGTATAATCCTTAGGGGGAGTATTGTTGGACCCTGAAAGGATCATACATGCCAATTCAAGAGGTGGATGGTTGTTCTACTGGAAATCTCCCCAAGTCCAAGAAGAAATGCGGATAAAGAAGTTTCTGCACAAGAAGAAAAAGAACGTGTCGGCTATCCGCATTTGTCAATGCGGATAACCAAGAACAAATGCTGATAAGTATTTGTACATCCACATTAACAAATGCGGAAAGCCAATGAAAGGCAGACAAGGCATTTGTTCATCCGCATGAACTACTGCGATGACCAGCAACAAATGCGGCTAAGTGTTTGCTCATCCGCATTAACTAATGCTGATGACCAAACACTAATGCGGCTCACTGAAGACCAATGCTGATGAAGAGTTACTCATCCGCATTAGTCAATGCGGATGACAAAGAACAATTGCTGATGAAGACTTAGACTAAGGGTAGTTTAGTCTTTTTGTACAAGCTGTAAGTCAGCCTATAAATAGAATAGAATCCTCGTATGTGAGGTAACTTTGGTGTGACTGTTTACACAACTTTTGAGAATAGACAATCAGAATATACTTTGTTTTCTCCCATGTTAGCTGTCTTGTTACTGCAGCTTGCTAAACCCTAGCATTTACTCTGTAACATTTCATCTAATTAATACAAGAATGCATTTATGAGTATATCAAGTGTTTTATGATCATTGATTGCCTGATTCCGCCTTTCAATCTTTGACTCAATCATCATATTTGATCCTTGTTGATTCACATCAACAGAGAATATCATTCTCAAACCCTGTCAAAAAGAATTCATCTTGCAGAGATATATGTTTTACACTTGGGAAATGATATAGTTACAATCGTTATATCATTCACTGTGCTTATTTATAAATCTCAAATGACTGACCTGACTTATCTGATATGCGGGTATGCTCAACTTGGAAAAGAACACACATGCGCTGACGAACTATAGCTTATATTCAAGTGTGAAGCTTTCATCTTAAAGTGTGTGTAAGTATTAGCTTATCCAAATATGTACGTGTTGTAACCTAAACACGCCAGGTAATGATGTCATATGAATCTCTTTTACACATATCATTTTCTCCTTTGTTTTGCTAAGCAAAGACCTAGAGAAACAAGCACATAGTGCCGATGTCATGATCCAACAAGATTCATAATATGGAACACATCAAACTTGGATGAAATAATAGAATAAAATACATTCCGAGTGAATGAAATGAAAGAATCCTAACAGAGATCTCCTTCTAAAGTGAAGTTAAAAGAATCACAACATGGATCAAACAGATAAAAGGATCAAAACAAAAGAATCCTAATGAGGATCAAGCAAAATGAGATTTCATATTTTAAGTGACTTGGTCAAGTAAGTTGTTAAAAGTTCTACCATACATTGCATGTAGATGGTTGACCTTACCACGCTTTTGAGTATGAGGTACATGTTGAATACCCAATCACCAAACATGATAAGATCACTAACACTAAAATATTAACCCAGTATGAGTTTAGAAGGACAGACATACATTCAATCAATATGTTCATGACCATGTCTGTTTTACTAACAATTGTTTGTACTTGTGAAAGGTAAGATTGATATGATCCCAAAGATAGGTATATCTCCACTTCAAGTACAGATAAGAAAACAAAAATTACAAAAATATTTTCTCTTCAAAATTTTCAATCTTTAAAGTTTCTATCCCATATGGATATAAACTTTACGGGGAGTAATTAAAATTTTAATCATTTTGTACAGTTTTTCTCCTTTCTTAAAATTCAAAAACAAATAGAAAAATCAAAAAATTGACTATGTTGATGTAGAAGTTATACCATAGTATCTCAGTTGTTACAGGAATCTTGAAGCATAAAAGTCCAAGATCAGTCAAAACTGGGAAACTTGTATCACATCTCATGTACAAGTCAAACCAATCAAGAATTGACAATCCAAACAACATTCAAAACTTCATAAACAATAAGCAAAAGACTTATCTTCATAACAATCAATAGCAAAAAAAAACAGCTTCATAAAGATCAAGCATCAAAGCAAAAACAATCAAAACTACCCATAGCAGAAACATTAAGATTTGACAAGTTCAAAACTTAATGCAGGGTAAGAGCTTTGGTTAATGCAGGTGAAGGTACGACCACATAACCAGTACAGGTAATAGTTTTGAGATGAAAAACACAACTGAGAGTAATGTGGATATGTTAACTCTACCATATTAGTCTCACAACAAATATCTACAACAATTTTCAAGTATGAAAACTAATACTGACAATGTTGTTAACTCTACCATATTAACTCTACCGCATTTGTTTTTTTCAGCCGTATTTCTCAGATATGGCTGAAATCAATACAAAAACTTGGTTGTGTATTTGTTTCATCACAAATTAGAATTGTGCTCACACTCTTCTGTCATTATGTTTGAAGTTCAAGAAATACGAACAACTTGATTGTGCATCCGCATTTGTTAAAGTAAATTTGGGAAGACAAATGACTCTTCAACATTTGCTACAGTGAACAAATGTGAGATAGTTAAAACATTCGCATTTGCTACAGTGCAAAAACATATGTTAACTTAACTTCCGCATTTGCTGTAGTGTTCAAGTGTCTGACAACATAAAACTTTCGCATTTGCTACAATACACAAATGCTGCCAAAGTTTACTCCTCCGCATTTGTTACTGTAAACAAATGCTGATAGTTTTCACCTTTCGCGTTTGCTACAGTAGTCAACCGTATTTGTTTCAAAACTTGTATAATTTGTAAAAGCTATCAAAATTAACTATTTAAACTGATCATCAGAGGTCATTTACTACTTTTCAAATTTGAGTGACATTATAGTGCGACGAGCGAAAAACCTTCATATTGTTCCGCTTCCATCATCAAAAACATTAACACCATTCTGAATTCTATGTTCTTCGAACATCATATTGCCTCTATTCGATTCTCAACCATTATAGTATCAAAATAATGTGATTCTCAGCAAAATCAATAATTTACCCGTCGAACACATGATGAACTCAGAACCCTAAAACAAACAATTAATCTTAAAATCAATAACAAACTAAGGATTATTAGACATTTTCGAGTTCAATGACACAAATGATCATGAAAATTAACATTAACAAGTGATTTTCAAAACCCTAACAATGTCACATGAAATGGGGGAACATTATAATGAAACTGTTGACTTCAAAACTTATGTTTGAATGTAAAAAGGGATTTTAAACAGAAAATCAACATAAAAATAAAAGGTAAATAACAATAATATTGTTCATACATTGCAAAATCAAGTTAGCCCAAATATCTATGAAACTATACCCATTATTCTTCAATTTTGACCAAACACAGTCAAAGTTGAAATAATCAACATGATTTCACCATTCTAATTAATGATTGATTGTCAAATACTAACTTATATGCATCTTGTGAAGACGCTAATGGCAAATCTCACTTGGTCTAAGCTTCACAATGTTAGTGGATTTCTTGACCCGGATTCCATAAAGTAGAAGGACTCAAAGGCATGATCAGATTCATATTCAATACTAGAGTTGCAACTGCTATTATTGTGAGACCCGTCACGTATGAGAACTTCATAAGATCATTTTGGGGAACATCTGAAGTTGTAGAGGTTAACGGTGTCAAGACTTTATCTGGAGAAATCACCAATGATCACTCCTTTTCCATCACTGAACAAACTATGAGACAATGTCTACAGTTTGGTGATGATGCTAACACTCCTCAAGAACTTGAAGATGAGGAGATCATGACCTTCTTTGACACACATAGGGTATGAAGGTGGATATAAAGGAAAGTAGATTGTTAAAAGGTTGGTAGATCTGCAATGGAGATTCTTGACTGCGTTGTGAGAATGAAGTTCTCTGTTGTTGTGAAACAACAAGGACCGAATATGATGATTGAGTTAGTGATTATATGACGGAATCATACAATCACAGAACATTGAATGCAAGAAATACTCATAAATGCTCTTTGTAATGATTAATATGAACAGTTACAATAAATTTAGGGTTGAGCAGTATATAGTAATAGGACACCTTGTGGACTAAAGATTGTATATTCTGATTGTCTAACGTTAGACTAAAGTCAAAAGTATAAGGTCAAAATCTAAAGTCACATCACATACGAGGTTTTCTATTCTATTTATAGGCTGACAGGAAGCCTTTACAAAAGACTAAAATACCCCTATACATAATCTAGTCCAAGTACAAAAGGTCTTCATTAGCATCTGTTTTGTTCACCTGCATTGACTAATGCGGATGTGTTGCTCTTCATCAGCATTGGTTTTTCTTCTACCGCATTAGTGTTTGGTCATCAGCATTGACAAATGCAGATGAACAAACACTTAGCACATTTGTTGCTGAGCATCCGCATTAGTTATATGGATGTGTTGATCCTTTATCAGCATTTGTTCGGTTGTCCGCATTTGTTAATGCGGAAGAACAAATACTTGTTAGCATTTGTTCTTTGGTCATCTGCATGTACAAATGCGGATAGCCAACACTTGTCTTATTTTGTTGATGCAAATTCTTCATCCGCATTGGTTCTTGGATTAGGGAGATTTCAGCAAAACAACCATCATCCACTACTTGAATTGGCATGTATAATCCGTTTAGGGTCCAACAATACTCCTCCTAAGGATTATACAGCCTAGGAACTTCAAGGTTTTGGTGGATGATGTTGTGAGGATTCTGCTGGGTCTTGATTAGCAGGTGGAGATGAAGCAGTAGTTGGGTCTGTGTATGAAAGATCCAGGATGGCTTTGATCATGTTGGAGAATTGTCTTGCATCAGCTAACTTTTCTCTACTCAGTACATGGATCTTCATTTGGCTTATAGTATGAATGGCTTCAATGGGTAGCTTCTTCAAAGAGATAGACTCCAAGAAGGACACAGTTCACATACCATCTCTGTGAATTAGTATAGATCCATCCACATCTACTTCTAGCTTTACAATATTATGAAATTGCAAATGAGTCTTCTTCTTCCTCCTCTGCTCTCTCTTGTTTAGTATACTGTCATAGGCCATCTTGAGGAGCTTGATACATTTGAGAAATAATTGCATATTAGCTTCTCCAAGCTTGTTGCTGATATCTCTAAAGTGCCTTGCGTAAGTGTAGTGGATATAGGATTCATCAAGCAACCTTAACTCATATCCACTAAACAATCTGATTTCAGCCCCTTCTTTTCCTCCCCATTTTCTTTCAATCACCAACTCATATGTCTTCTCATCATAATAGACATTTGAGATTGGGATGGAGGAATGAGTTCCAGCTACCATCTTCCTTTTCAAAGATTTAATGGGATTCACCTTGAGTTCAGGGAACACCACTTCTTTAGCTGTTTTTGTCTTTTTCTTCTCAAGTGGGTTAACAAATGATCTATCTTTACTCATATAGATATCCTTGAGAGATTTAAAGTTGTCTGTTCTTTTAAACATCATCAGAATATCTTCAAACTCATAACCCCTGAACATATCCTTATGATTGATTAGTCTTAGATTGGCTAGTTCTTTCAGGTCATTGAGCTCCAGGGAATTCACCAGAGTGGAGTACCATGTGAAGAATTGGACTAATCTTGTGATCTTCTTTACCATAAACATGTTCCAGTCACTGTCATACTTCCAGGAAATTATCTTCAAATCAATCTTGGCCTGGGGAGTAGACACACCTTGGATCATCTCTGTAGTGGTGAGCCCTTCATGAAGCTCTATCTGGGAAGGCTCAGCAAACCACTCAGGATATCTATGCAAAATGTTTGCCAAAGAGTCATGATCTCTATAGGTGAGTTGCATGTCTTGTGCTGAAACTCTAGATCTAGGCTGTTGTCTTGTTATTTCTTCTTCCATTTTCTTCACCCTATCTTTCTTCTTATTGATCATTTTAAGGATAGCAGCCCTTAGAGAATTTGTCTTCATATTCCTAGTTTCCTATTAGTGAATCCTTGTTCAGACAGATAGTCCTTCATTTCCCTATCAGTCATACTGTAAGGATCAGGATACAATGGTTGAGAAGATGCAGTCTGCTTAGCTGTTGAAGAGGATTTTGACACAGGAGCCTTGGGTGAATGAGTCTTTTCATACTCAGACTCATATGTAGGGTCTAGCAGTTTGTTTAGCTTTTCTTCTTCTGCTATCAGCCCCTCATAAGTCAACCTAAATACCTTATCAGGATCATATCCTTGGTCAATCAAGAATATTGCTTTCACCATCAGATCATCTGACTTGGCTTTCTCTACCATCTCTTGTACTGATGGCTTCTCCTGTTCAGGGCTATCCCTAGCTTTTGGTTCATTAAACAAATAGCCACCCTCTATCTCTCTTTCTTCTAGATCAATAATTTCAGCCTTCTTTTTCAGTTAAGCTTCAGTGTTTTCATATTCATCTAAGAATTCAGCAATGGCTGCAAGGCTACGGGGATCATCTTTTTGCTTTTTCTTGACCGGTTCTTCAACTTCAATTGGTCTTTTTCCCTTTGCCTTTTCAGCTAAGTATTTCCTCTTTCTGGAGTAAGTTTGTACTGTTGGATCAGAAGAGGATTCAGCCTTTTTAGTTTCTTTAGGCAGTGTTTCAGTTTCTGCCTTTTCTGGTTCATCTACTATAGCAGCTGCTGATTCTCTTTGTTGTTGTTCTTCATATAACTTTTAATCAGCTCCTTTTGTTCACCAGATAAGGATACAACAGGTACAATTTGTAGGCTCAATTCCTTCTCAATTGGGAAATGAGATTGAGGAATAACCGCTATTGGTTCAACACCTTCCCTCTGTTTGAATATGAAGTCCCAAAAGTCATCATCAATAATGAATTCTTCTGCAGTGAAGAAGTCACGAGCTGTAATCATATCACTGAATTCTGCCTCTTCAGTGTGAGCTTCTACTTGTTTGCTAATGTACACCACCATTTGCAAGCTAGATTCATCATGTTTAGTTCCACTAGTCTCAACCTCTTTTCAGACTCAGTGAACTTCATCTTTTTAGCATGTGGGGGGTCATCATCACTCTCCCCTGATGAACCTTTATCGCTGTTATCTTTAACACTTTCCCTCTTTCTTATATTTTCTTTGTTATCACCCAGGTCATCTTGTTCTTTTTCAGCCTCTTGTTTAATCCTTACCAACATCTCCGACTCAGATACTCTCTTGTTTAGAGATGCTATCTGATTTTGCAGGTCAAGGATTGTAACAACTTGCTCTTTAATCAACCCTTCTTGATCTTCCATAGCAATTGTCAGGATGGTCAAAGTATCTAAATGACCACTTATTTCATCCTTGTAATGATAAAGAGATTCTTTTAGTTTCTCTATCTCCTCTTCTTTTTCTTTCTCTCCACCTCATACTTCCTTTTTATTTCTTTTAACTCTTTTTATTTTTCATCTATCTCCATGATGATCTAGATAGGTTGGACTCACCTAGATTAGATTAGCTTATTTTGTCTTTTATGTAATAGGACTAATGTTAGATGATTTACATTAATGTAAGTAATGTCTAGTTTGTTTTATCTTTGTTTCGCACTGACCCAGCGAAACTACGAGCGAATCTATAGATTCGCTCGTAGTCAGCTGATAAAAGTCACCCGGCAAAACTGTTGTTCGCTGCCGGGTGAACCTACTTTCTGGTCAGGGTAGTTTCGCTCAAGCGAAACTACCAGCGAATTTGTCACTGTTTATTTATTTGCAACTCTTGTAACTTTGGAAGTAAGTTTTGCCAAACCTAATCGAGATACACCTTTGCATTACTGTATTCATAGCATGTTTGGGGCTGGAATTGCATTTGTTTTCACATCATTGAGCCTTATTTGTTAGTATTGATTGAGTTTGGATCATATGGCTTTATTTTGAAACTCATTTCTGTGTTTTGCCCTGTTGATTCAATATTTGTGGGATATCTCTGTGTTTATCATTCATTAGCACTAAAATCGATCACCAATGGACCAACAATTTGGTATCAAAGCCATTTGAATCAATTTTTATTACTGATTTGATGATTTTGTTGCTAATTTTGGTGTATTTTAGAGAGAGAAAATGAGGTTTTAGGGAGAGAAATTAGATCTGAGTTTTGTGTTCTTCAATCTTACATTTTAATCAGATCTACATCATTTCAAAGCAGATTTACAACATTGGATATCAAATTTTACATCTACAAATCGTTTTATACAAGAAATTTGAAAAGAAATTCGATTTTAAAGTTATTTCTCTCACACACAGTTGTGTGTGTGTTCTTGGTGTTCTTAGCACCCCTTGAAGAACCTTCAAATATTCATGGTGCGAAACTACAACAATTGAACGAAAGTTCAGCTTTTGGCAAAACTAAGCAGTTTTCCAGCGAACTTACCGGCGAATTTGCGTTTTCCGGCGAATTTGCCGGCGAGCTTGTGTTTTCCGGCGAAGTTTCCGGAGAAATTTCTAGCGAATCTATACCCACCACTATCAACAACAACCAACCAGATCCACTGCTCCCTAAGTCAACCAATAACCACCACCACAGAACCAAAACTCTAAACCAGACCTCACACCACCACCATCAGTGGTTGATTCCCTCGTCCTCCACGGTACCATGCGTGCCCAAACCGACTCGGTCACTGCCATCGCCACCCCAATCGACAACTCTGACATGATCGTCAGCTCCTCCCGCGACACATCCATCATCGTCTAGCATCTCACCAAAGAAGACAAGACCTACTGCGTCGCTCAACGCCGCCTCACCGACTCACGACATTGATCCGAGTAAGATCCAGCTTCCGTGTGCGAAAGGTAAGGTTCTCCTTAATGTTCCTCATGGTTTGTTGTGATTCAACTGCCCTCAGTTCAAAATGGAGGTTATGGTTGATCTCTTCGGGGTTAAGCAGTTCTATCCCCCGCCTCTTGAAAACGGCTTTCTTTTTGGAGATGGAGCTGGTGTCGGTAAAGGACGTACAAGTGCAGGGCTGATTTGGGAAAATTGGCAACATAGGATGAGAAAAGCATTATGGATTTCTATTGGTTCATATTTGAAATGGTGAGTTCCAAAGAGATTTTGGGGGAGAAATGGGTTTTAACATCGAAGAAGACAAAACATGTGTCTGAAGAGAGAGGGTTGCTAGTTGACCCAACAGTGAAGAAGACAAAATATATGAATTGGATTTCAAAATGGGATGCTGCTTGAATTTAGTGCCTGTGTTTATTTAATTTTGAATTCAAGTGTAGCATGTAATAGTGAGATGGAAGGCTTTGTGCTGTCATAATCCTGTGGTTTTGGGTTGCTTTTGTATTGTAGTTTGGAATGTACCACGTTATGACTATTTAAAATAAAATAAAAAATAAATAAAGAATAAAAAATAAAAAAACAAAATGAGTGATTGTGGGTTAACTCGTTGATTTAAAAGATATTTGGCTCGTGTAGTTGAGTTAATCATTACAGTTGGCCGGGAGTTAACGTTGATATTTTAGGCCTTATTCGTTGGAGTTGGTTTCATATTACTTTGACCGGGTTTTTTTTAGTAAATTCATTGGGTCGAGTTGTTGGGGGCCGGGAATTATTTGACATATCAATGGGCCAGTAAAACTAAAGTTGTTGGGCTGGAAGTTATCGTTTAATCAGTTGAGCCAAGAACAGTATAAGAAAAATTGTTGTGTTCAAGTTGGCCGGATGTTAACCATATCTCTTATGGGCCGAGACATTTTGATTTGGGCGTATGTAACGAAGTCAAGTGTGCTTATGATGAAGCCAGTTATTTGTTGTGAGATAATTGGTGTTTCAAAACCATTATCATTTGCCTACATGTAGGAGGATCTACAATTAAGGGAGAGATTGATCATGACAAGCTTCAGATTATTGGTCGAGTTGTAAAAGCACAAGACGAAGTTAATCAGTATTTAATATTTTTAGGGGGAGAGGAGCAGGCGCAAAGTTGATCAAGCATCCTTATATGTCAATAATCTTTGTGGAAAATGGTTATATCTGTTGGTAACTAGTTGGAGTTCAAGCCTTATATTTTGCCTATAATTAGGAGGGTCTACATTGGAGGGGGGAATCACAACGAAAGGCTTCACGTTATCCATTGATTCACGATAATTAGTGATGAATGGGCAACAATTCGATCTTGAATTTTTTTAGGGGGAGAAGTGAAGGGAATCTGGCAAGCATCAGTCTAGGGGGAGTATTGCTGAGTCATGAGTTAAGATTGATGCTTTCCAGATCGAGGTTGAACAAGATGCAAGACGTTGATAATAATAGGACTAAGGGGGAGTATTGTTGGACCTGAAAAATAGTCTAAATATTATCAACTTAGTAAAGTCAACAAAAAGTCAACGTTAAACGGTCAAAGTCACACATCAAGTCAAATTGACGGATTCGAACAATGGTTTGACGTGTGACGTTCAAGTTAAGAAAGACAATGGAGCTTCGAGTTGAAGAAATATTTTTGTTTAGGCAAAATATAGTATTACAAATTTAGACTAAAAATAGAGGGTTTTAAGTAGTTTTTATTGTCATGTTTAGTCTTTATTATTGTTTAGGGTCCTAATGCAATAGCCTATAGTCATTAGGCTATATATAGAAAGTGTTAATGGCAATTAGGGTAAGACTTGTATGAACCAAATAGAATTAGGAGGTGCAAATTTGATATTATATGAGATCTCTTGGGGTTTTGGAATGTTCATATCTTTATTCATCAAGTTCTCATTGTTCTTGTATTAATATTCATATATTTCTACACTTTGATCTAAAATCTTCAATAAAACTTGATTCAAGGCTTACCATGCATGTCGTATGGACGACAACCAATCTGTTTCATTTTGTGTACTTAAGATGAAAAGTCATATTGACCGCCTCGAGAGGCTTAATTGTCCCATCGAAGGAATTGGCCACGGATTTGATCCTAAATGGCCTTACCAAAAGGTTCGAGACATTTGTGTTGAATTACAACATGAATGCTTGGGACAAAAGCATTGGTGAGCTTCACTCAATGCTTAAAACGGCCGAGGTGGCCATGGGTAAAGGGTTTTACCCGTTCTCACCATCAATAAAGGTGGGAACAAGAAAAAGGCCTTATCCCGCAACCAAGGCAAAGGTTGCCAAGGGTAAAGGACCCGTATGGGAAAAGGGGAAAGGGGTGGCAAGGGTGCCACCCAAACCACAAGAGAAGAAGCAAAAGGTTGCTACTAATGACACATGCTTCAAGTGTAGGGAGATTGGACATTGGGCATGGAATTATGCTGTCCATCTTCAAGAGTGAAAGTAAAGAGGGATGTCGGGCAGACCTCAGGTACAATATACATGATTCATATTGATCTTAATGTTACATCTTCTAACACATGGGTATTGGATACCGGATGTTGAAATCATATTTGCAATTTGTTGCAGGGGTCCAAAAGAAGTAGTGATGATCTAGATAGGTCAGACACACCTAGTTAGTTTAGCTTTCTTATCTTCTATGTAATTGGATTAATGTTAGATAACTTTCATTCATGTAAGTAATGTATTAGTTTCGCAATGACCCAGCGAAACTACGAGCGAATCTACTGATTCGCTCGTAGTCAGATGATGAAGGTCACCCGGTGAAACTGTGTGTTCGCTGCCGGGTGAAATTACTTGTTGGTCAAGGTAGATTCGCTGTAGCGAATCTACCAGCGAATTTGTCTCTGTTTCTATATATGCAGTCTTGTATCTTGGCAGCAAGTTTTGCCAAACCTAATCAAAATATACTTTTGCATTACGGTTCATAGCTTGTTTGTGGGCTGGGAATTGCATTTGTTTTCCACATACTTGAGCCTTATTTGTTAGTATTGATTGAGTGGATCATATGGTATATTTTGAAACTCATATCTGTGTTTTGCTTTGTTGATTCAAATTGGTGGGATATCTTTGTGTTTATCATTCATTAGCACTGAAATCGATCAACAAATGGACCAACAATATGGTATCAGAGCCTTGTGTGCTCTTGATTTGTTGAGTTTTTGGGGTTTTTGAGGTGTTTGCAGGAAGAAAAGTTAAGTCTGTTCCATTCGATTTGTATCATCAAAGTGCGTTTTGCTTACAGAAATTCATAGAAAAACCATTGTTCAAGTAGTAAGGAGATATCCCAATCATCCTATCACTAATTCATAGCGATTTGGATGAGTTTAGACTGATTTTCTGACCGAACAGTGATGTTCGTTCATTTGGCGGAATTTATTGTTTTCCAGCGAATTTGTGGCCTTTCGAGCGAATCTAATTTCGTTGTGGTTTTAGCGAATCTGCATTCATTGAATGAAAGTTCATCTTTTCTGCCTAATTCTCAAGCGAAGATACTGTCGAATTACCACTAGAACGGAAGTTCTACTAGTTCTGCGAACTTGTTGAGCGAACTAGAGCTTCAATAGCACTGATTCGATCGACGAATCTGTTGTTTTGGTTTGCTAAGCGAATTTACGGGCGAACTTACCGGCGAATTTACATCTTTCCAGCAAAGTTATCAGCGAATATACATCTTTTCAGCGAATCTAATTTCTGATTCTATCATGTCACTTCAATCGTGAATTTGACTGATATGGAATGTATTCAACAAAACAGGCCACCAAGGCTTGTCAACGGAGGGAATTTTGAGGATTGGAAACGGTGCTTGAAAGCTTTCTTCTTCTACACTAATCATGGCCCGTGGGAATCTACTCACTAATGGATCTCACACTTGCCTACAACAACTGTCGGATCTGTTACTTCACCAAATCAGGATCCTAGCAATTATACTGAGATTGACATCACAAGTTGCTCGATCGTGACAAGAAAGCTCTTGGAGCCTTGATTCTGTGTCTGCATCAGGATATTATAACAGGTTTGCTGAACATACCACCGCTAAGGCGTTGTATGAGCGTTATGTGAATTTTATGATGGGAACGAAGATCTAAAAAAGGACAAGAAAGCTCAAGCTCAGAAGGAGTTTAACTCATTCGTGGGATATATGCATGAGACACTTACTGATATAACAAACCGCTTTCTGTCAGTCTCAAGCAATCTGAAGAAGTATGATGAACAACTTGGAAATCATGAGAAGTAATATAACACTATTAGACTCTCTTCCTGCTCAATGGCTGTCTGCAAATCAAATTGCTCAAGCAAGAAAGGAATTTGCTGATTACAAGTTGATGGATGTTATGAATAAGTTAAATCATTTGATCTTGATGTGAAGAGAAGAGAGTATAATCAGACCATGATGTCTCCCAATGTCTCCTCCTCCAAATGCTGCATGATTTCTTCCGCTGCAAACTCTTGCTATTATGGTGCAGCTTGTGGGAGGTCATTTGGTAATGGTGGTTTTGCTAAAACCGGGTACGGTAAAGAATGTCAAACTGTGGTAGTGGTTCTAAGGATGCTGGGTCAAGTTCAAATGCCTTAGCTTCTACTCAAATTCCACATGATACTATGGCACTCTTGGGTTATTTGTGCACAGTTATGACGCTTTGATTGCTGGAGAATTGAAGGGACGTGGTATGACCGTGGAAGACATGGTATCAGGTTGATCCTGATGATCTTGAAGAAACCGACATTCAGTGGAAATGGCCATGCTTACTTTCGTGCTAGGAGGTTTATGAGAGAGAAACCGGCAGGAAAAACTTTGGAAATCCAGAATCAGAACAACGCTCTAGGATATGATAAATCTAGGCTCAGGTGTTTCAACTGTAAGCAGCTCGGTCATTTCAAAAGAGAGTGTCCTTCTCCCATTGTCACCGAACTGTTATTCTGGAAACTCCAGAACCATTCAGTCATGGATAAAGTTGAAGAAGTTAAGCCCAAGAAAGAAACTGCCCTATTGACCAACTTTGATTGGAGTGCAAAATTGATGAATCAAAGGAGCGGAAATCAACCATGCATTGATTGCTGAGATAGTGGAGGAACAAACTCCTGATGATGAGTACATTAACTGTTTGATCCTTTCAAAGAGTTCTATGGTGAAGCTGATATTGAAATTAATGACAAAGGTTAATCTATTGGGTCTGAGGTTATTCAAGATCCGCAGGTTAAGGAAAGTACTGGTGTGGTTCAGAAGGCTGGGGTCATGAAGCTATTGTTCAAACTGGTTTGTGTGTGAAGTTGTTAAAGATGAGGTTAAACTGGTTTGTGAATCTGCTACAAAAAAGGCTAGTGAAAAAGAGGAGTTGAACATGGATTCAATAATTGAAGATGCCAAGAAAGCTGCTGTGGAGGAATACAAGAGGAAACACCCTACTGCCAATGTGATCGCGCTCTTGCAGCCAAAAAAATGGTAATGGATCTCCCTTATGAAATTGTAGAAGACATGTGTTCCTCTGCATGCAAAATTCGTTTGGTTGGTATATATAAAGCTAACAGGTTGCTCATTATGAATGAAAATGAATTAAAGAAAACAATAAAGAGCTTAAACAAAATGAGTCAAAAATATTTGTCAAATTAAGAAAAGCTAAACTAAACTAGGTGAGTCCGACCTCTCTAGATCATCAATACTCCCCCTAGGTTGGACCTCACCTAGAAGGGTCTTCTCAATCAACTACAGCTTCATCATCAACTTCGGCTTCAAAGTTCTCCATGAACGCTCCTGCCCTCGACTCAATCCCGGCCAATGGATTAGTAACATCTTCAGATCCTGCCTCAGATTCAATGTCAACAATAAAATTCTTAACAAACCCAGCTTCATTGACTTCTTGAATTGGTGAGTCTTCAACCACAACCTCCTCCTGATCTTTCATGATTTGATCCAAAGTATTAGCTCCAGATCCACTTGCCTCATCTATCACCTGCTTTTCAAACCTTCTTGAAATTGATTGATCTAGTCTTTTACTCAAATCATCTACATCCATCCTTGTTTCGTCCGCTTGAATTATTTTTTGTTACAGCTCTCGGACTTTAGCTCTGATTCCCCTAGCCTTGTTCGCTACTCTCATGAAGAGGCTCGCTTCTTTCAACGTATCAGCTCCACCCTAACTTTTATGTGATTCTCACACAGAATCACTAAGTTTTCATCATAGAAAGAAAAAACTTCCATTGGATCAAACAATCTGATTTCAGGGGCTCCTTTTACTCTAATCACTGCTTCCCCGGTGTTGTTATCATAGAACCATTTTTGAAATTCTTGCAGTCTTAGGGGAAGAGGATCAGGTATCCTAATTCGATCAACAGTCTTTGCCGGTTTTAGTTTAAGCACAATCTTTCCTTTTCCGGTCACCCAATCAACATCCTTCTTCGACCTCTTTCTTTCCATTTCCATAAAACCAAATGCTTTGAAGTTATCAGATAAACCCCTTTTAATTTCCATCTCTTGCAGCTTAGCCCTTTCACTCTGTTCTGCTCCAATCAAAGGAATCTCAGCCAATCTTCTTAAATCCCATCTTGGGAGGGTTTTAAAGGCTTTTCTTTTGTGAACATAAGATATTCCCTCCCCTTCTTTTGATCATAAACAATTTCAGCTCAGAGTTGTATTTCCAACTGAAAATCTTCTTATCGCTCTCTTTTCTAGTGGGGTTTTTGATGTTTTGGAATAGTGAAGTTATCTCTTCAGCCTCCTTTTCTTTAACAAACAACTCAGATCGATCTAACTCCACTGTTCCAGTTTCAGCTGACACAGTATCAGTCACATAGGTCACTGGACGTTCATCCACCTCATAAAATCTGGTTCTGAGCTGTATCTACCAATGCTCCTCAACTTCCTCCTCTTCATCTACTAACTTCATCTCAGCTTGTTTTCCTTTCTCCAATCGTTGTTTCTCCCCCACAACCTCCTCACTTGTTAAATCCTTCTCAATATCAAGTCCCAAATTATCAAAATCTTCATTCACAACCTCCACATCATCATCCTCACCCTGTTCTCCTTCAGCATCAACAGGTTCATCATTTTTGTCTTTCTCTCCTCTCGATCCTGCAGCTTTACTAGTACCAGCTGCTATGCTTGGGCCCTCTCCTGCCACAGAGAATCTCCCCACCTTCAGAAATGTGTATTTTGAGGTATCGGTGAGGTCATGTAATTCCTGTTCAGATCTAACATCTGGCAGGCCAGCCGCTTCTTTCAGAGAGTTCACTTCCTTGAACAGCGTCTTGATCAGTTCTTGTTGATCAAGCACCATCTTTGTCAATCCTTCAATCATATCATCCTTCGATTTCTCCGTCAACTCTTGATTTATCAATTTGGTTTTCATCATACTCAGCTCATTTGCCACTGAAGCACTGACATTCTAATCACATCTTAGTCAAGCTCAGATCTTGCATCTTTTCTTGGAGGATTTTCTGTGAAGGCCTGATGTTTGTGTTTCGTTCTCCTCTCTGATGCTTCAGTGTGACTGCTTTCTTCAGGCCTCTTCTTAGATCTTCTCTCCTTCTCAACTCGCATTTCATGCATTGCCTGATCAATTTCATCCTCAAAGTCATACTCTTTCTCTTTGGCATATCTTTTTCTCTTTTTAATTATTTCTTCTTGTTTCTCCCTGTTCTCTGCAGATCTCTTTTTCTCTGCTTCTATCACCTTATTTATGTATTCCCATCTCTCAGCAGAATACATATTTTCCCATAAGTGGGTGATCTTCCACTGAAGTCATGTCTTGCAGAAGAGCAGTCTGCAAATATCCTTGAGCTCATTTGGGCTAGTCTCTTGATTTCTCCATGCTTAGGAATGTTGGGAATCAAGTCATCAATTATCATCTCAACAAATCTCGGATACAGAAGCCACTTCTCCTTCTTCACAGCCATTATGTTATCACATGCACTCAAAAATCAGTCTTGCTATATTGCCTTTTGGCCTCTGTAAAATATCACCATTGCTTTGGCCCATCTCAGGTTGAGACCATCGGATCCTCCTCCTGTCGTCTAAGCACATGATGAATATATGAGCAATGTATCCACTCTTTAGACAGCATAGACTACTTTATCTCTTTCTTTGATCCAAAAGGGCCCCTCATACCCCATGCTTCGGAATCCCTCCATTACTTGATCTTCAGAAAGTTCTACCTCATCTCCCTGATATCCTTCCAGACGAAGCACTCTTGCTATGATTTCTTCAGTGATCATTTCCTTCTATCCTTGCTCGAATACAGTGTGGATTAGCTTTAACATCTAATTTAGCTGATCTCCAGAAATCTTGGATGTGCAAGATGTAGATGGATGGTGAGTGAGTGACAGCATGATAAATTGGAGACTGCTTCAACCACTTTATGCAATCTCTAAACCCTGCAGCTTTGAGACTGTCTTCATCCAATAGAGCTATGGTGTTGTTCTTCTCATCGAACTTTAGGTTAGCCATGATTGCTGAAAACAAATTAGAAAAGTCTAAGTATACAACATGATAAATGTGTGAGAATATGTAAAAGCAGAAACAAAAGAAATAAATTAAATTCGCTCAATTTAATCTATAAATTCACTAAGATGAATCTATAAATTCGCTAAGATGAATCTATAAATTCACTAAGGTGAATCTATAGATTTGCTCGGATCATATGAACTTTCGTTCAAATTCGCTCGACCTTAGTCAATTTACAGAGGCGATTACATAGATTCGCTTGAACTTAAGTGACTTTTAGTTTAATTTGGTTAGAAAACTTAAGTTCGCTGAGGTGAATTTATAGTTTCGCTCGGTTTGAGTGAACAGGCGAAGTTGTTGGGTGAAATTGCAAATTCGCTCGAGTTCACGTGAACTTTCGTTCAGATTCGCCTGAAGATCAGCAAGTTCGCTGAACGAGGGTTCCCGAACCTATCCCAGGCGAACATACCAAATCACACAATGCGAAGTAAAATACACCGATTAAATCCTTCACCGAGGTTCGCGACACCCACCTAAATCTTTAATAACACACGAATCCAACGAAAATCAACACAAAAAGAGCACTCTGAAATTTCGCACGATGAGCAGGCAGGTAGGGTTTGAGGTCACTGTGAACGATTTCGCATTCACTGTACCTCTTATAAGACATAGATTCGTGGTAGCGAATCTATAGATTCGCCCAGTAAAGTCAACATGTTGGTTTGACATGCAACTGGTCGAGCTTACCGGCGAAACTATAGGTTCGCTAAGGCGAATCTTAATTTCGCCCGACTTAAAATTAAAAATTTCAAATTAAAATAAAATAAAGTAAAATAAAATAAAATTGAAATAAAATAAGAAAAGAAAGAAAGAAAAAAAAATAATTATAAAAATAATAAATTTGCCTATGAATACCTTATTGCCCCATGATAAAATTAAATAAAACTAAAATTATAAAATAGAAATAAAATTAGAATAAAAATTAAAATTAAATGGTAGAAGGTTATAATATCATTTTTCAGAGGGGCATAACTTAGCGAGATTGCTGATATGTTTGTCCGCTTAAACCCATTCCTGTTCTTTTCAACGTATGATCTGCAATTGTTTATCATGTTCTGAATTGTTTTAGAAACTCAGCAACTTGGTCCCCACTTATATTTGATAAAGAATTAGTCTCGTTATCAAGGTTTATTGAGCATAATCATTGATTTTGCCTGCTCACTGTACTGAATCTACTTAATGCAAACAATGACTGGCGTATATACATATGGGACACTATAATGTACAGATGCAGACACACATATATGCAAGATATACACATGAGAGGCAGACTCAATCCTTTAACTAATTGATGAGAGCTTCAGGTTAATGCTTTCACATAGCAAAGAAGATCATCTAGGTGTGTTGATGAGAACTTCAGGTCAATGCTTTCGCATAGCAGAGAAGATCATCACTCCAGGTCAATGCTTTCGCATAGCAGAGGAGGTAAACAAACATCTTTTCTGATGTAAAGTATGAAACTATATACAGTAATGGACTATTTCAGATTATTTATGTTTGACTTAGAGGGCGTTGTCACCGAGTCACCATCCCAGTGGGAAACACCATAAGCTTCACATCAATAATCTAATCCTAAAAGTATGAAAGTATGTACAGTAATGGGCTATTTCAGATTATTTAATGTTTGACTTAGAGGGTGTTATCACCAAGTCACCATCCCAGTGGGAAACACATACACTTCACATCAGTAATCTAATCCTAAAAGTAAACACATTACAGGAGCCAGATATCAATTTGCAACTCTCAACCAAGTTTTAGACAAGACTCGTATCATTGTGCAGACCAAAATATCATAGGGATAATCCTTATTACTGAGTTCTGATCTTTATTTTGGCTGCATGATCACTTGTTTACTTCATTTTTTTTTTGTGGGATGAGTCTATCATGCATATCCTAACGTAAGATGTTCCCCTCCTCTTTCTTACTTCATTTTCCTGAATTCTGAGAGAATAAAAGTTAAAACTTATTACTAATATGAATCCCCCGAAATTTTCATTTGACAGCTTACTAAATAGAAATTTCTTAACAACCAATGTAAAAAAATAAAGGTAAAGATCTATAGGACACAAGGCAGACAACAATCGAGTCTACAGATTAAACGGTAGTTTTGCTCAGAAAAGGTTTTCAGAAGGATATTGAAAGATTAGTCTTGATCAGTTTTGTGAACAGACTCTTTGCTCCTTCAATATATCATCCTTTTTCTCCGTCAAATCTTGTTTATCAATTTGGTTTTCATCAACACTCATTTCCAGAAACGACATTTCTAATCACATCTTAGTCAAGCTCAGATCTTGCATCTTTTCTTGGAGGATTTTCTGTGAAGGCCTGATGTTTGTGTTTCGTTCTCCTCTCTGATGCTTCAGTGTGACTGCTTTCTTCAGGCCTCTTCTTAGATCTTCTCTCCTTCTCAACTCGCATTTCATGCATTGCCTGATCAATTTCATCCTCAAAGTCATACTCTTTCTCTTTGGCATATCTTTTTCTCTTTTTAATTATTTCTTCTTGTTTCTCCCTGTTCTCTGCAGATCTCTTTTTCTCTGCTTCTATCACCTTCTTTATGTATTCCCATCTCTCAGCAGAATACATATTTTCCCATAAGTGGGTGATCTTCCCACTGAAGTCATGTCTTGCAGAAGAGCAGTCTGCAAATATCCTTGAGCTCATTTGGGCTAGTCTCTTGATTTCTCCATGCTTAGGAATGTTGGGAATCAAGTCATCAATTATCATCTCAACAAATCTCGGATACAGAAGCCACTTCTCCTTCTTCACAGCCATTATGTTATCACACATGCACTCAAAAATCAGTCTTGCTATATTTGCCTTTTGGCCTCTGTAAAATATCACCATTGCTTTGGCCCATCTCAGGTTGAGACCATCGGATCCTCCTTTCCTGTCGTCTAGCACATGATGAATATATGAGCAATGTATCTCCACTCTTAGACAGCATAGACTACTTTATCTCTTTCTTTGATCCAAAAGAGGGCCCCTCATACCCCATGCTTCGGAATCCCTCCATTACTTGATCTTCAGAAAGTTCTACCTCATCTCCCTGATATCCTTCCAGACGAAGCACTCTTGCTATGATTTCTTCAGTGATCATTTCCTTCTATCCTTGCTCGAATACAGTGTGGATTAGCTTTAACATCTAATTTAGCTGATCTCCAGAAATCTTGGATGTGCAAGATGTAGATGGATGGTGAGTGAGTGACAGCATGATAAATTGGAGACTGCTTCAACCACTTTATGCAATCTCTAAACCCTGCAGCTTTGAGACTGTCTTCATCCAATAGAGCTATGGTGTTGTTCTTCTCATCGAACTTTAGGTTAGCCATGATTGCTGAAAACAAATTAGAAAAGTCTAAGTATACAACATGATAAATGTGTGAGAATATGTAAAGCAGAAACAAAAGAAATAAATTAAATTCGCTCATTTAATCTATAAATTCACTAAGATGAATCTATAAATTCGCTAAGATGAATCTATAAATTCACTAAGGTGAATCTATAGATTTGCTCGGATCATATGAACTTTCGTTCAAATCGCTCGACCTTAGTCAATTTACAGAGGCGATTACATAGATTCGCTTGAACTTAAGTGACTTTTAGTTTAATTTGGTTAGAAAACTTAAGTTCGCTGAGGTGAATTTATAGTTTCGCTCGGTTTGAGTGAACAGGCGAAGTTGTTGGGTGAAATTGCAAATTCGCTCGAGTTCACGTGAACTTTCGTTCAGATTCGCCTGAAGATCAGCAAGTTCGCTGAACGAGGGTTCCCGAACCCTATCCCAGGCGAACATACCAAATCACACAATGCGAAGTAAAATACACCGATTAAATCCTTCACCGAGGTTCGCGACACCCACCTAAATCTTTAATAACACACGAATCCAACAACGAAAATCAACACAAAAAGAGCACTCTGAAATTTCGCACGATGAGCAGGCAGGTAGGTTTTGAGGTCACTGTGAACGATTTCGCATTCACTGTACCTCTTATAAGACATAGATTCGTGGTAGCGAATCTATAGATTCGCCCAGTAGTCAACATGTTGGTTTGACATGCAACTGGTCAAGCTTACCGGCGAAACTATAGGTTCGCTAAGGCGAATCTTAATTTCGCCCGACTTAAATTAAAAATTTCAATTAAATAAAATAAAGTAAAATAAAATAAAATTGAAATAAATAAGAAAAGAAGAAAGAAAAAAAATAATTATAAAAATAATAAAATTTGCCTATGAATACCTTATTGCCCCATGATAAAATTAATAAAACTAAATTATAAAATAGAAATAAAATTAGAATAAAATTAAAATTAAATGGTAGAAGGTTATAATATCATTTTTCAGAGGGGCATAACTTAGCGAGATTGCTGATATGTTTGTCCGCTTAAACCCATTCCCTGTTCTTTTCAACGTATGATCTGCAATTGTTTATCATGTTCTGAATTGTTTTAGAAACTCAGCAACTTGGTCCCCTTATATTTGATAAAGAATTAGTCTCGTTATCAAGGTTTATTGAGCATAATCATTGATTTTGCCTGCTCACTGTACTGAATCTACTTAATGCAAACACAATGACTGGCGTATATACATATGGGACACTATAATGTACAGATGCAGACACACATATATGCAAGATATACACATGAGAGGCAGACTCAATCCTTTAACTAATTGATGAGAGCTTCAGGTTAATGCTTTCACATAGCAAAGAAGATCATCTAGGTGTGTTGATGAGAACTTCAGGTCAATGCTTTCGCATAGCAGAGAAGATCATCACTCCAGGTCAATGCTTTCGCATAGCAGAGGAGGTAAACAAACATCTTTTCTGATGTAAAGTATGAAACTATATACAGTAATGGACTATTTTAGATTATTTAATGTTTGACTTAGAGGGCGTTGTCACCGAGTCACCATCCCAGTGGGAAACACCATAAGCTTCATATCAATAATCTAATCCTAAAAGTATGAAAGTATGTACAGTAATGGGCTATTTCAGATTATTTAATGTTTGACTTAGAGGGTGTTATCACCAAGTCACCATCCCAGTGGGAAACACCATACACTTCACATCAGTAATCTAATCCTAAAAGTAAACACATTACAGGAGCCAGACATCAATTTGCAACTCTCAACCAAGTTTTAGACAAGACTCGTATCATTGTGCAGACCAAAATATCATAGGGATAATCCTTATTACTGAGTTCTGATCTTTATTTTGGCTGCATGATCACTTGTTTACTTCATTTTTTTTTGTGGATGAGTCTATCATGCATATCCTAACGTAAGATGTTCCCCTCCTCTTTCTTACTTCATTTTCCTGAATTCCTGAGAGAATAAAAGTTAAACTTATTACTAATATGAATCTCCCCCGAAATTTTCATTTGACAGCTTACTAAATAGAAAATTTCTTAACAACAATGTAAAAAAATAAAAGGTAAAGATCTATAGGACACAAGGCAGACAACAATCGAGTCTACAGATTAAACGGTAGTTTTGCTCAGAAAAGTTTTTCAGAAGGATATTAATCCTAGCATAGAGATTAGTTCATAAAAACATGGTTTATCAAATGTTTAGTGAACAGATCTGCTTTCTGCTTCCTTGTTTCAATAGGAATATATCAATGAACCCCTTTTCCTGGGCATCACGGATGGCATGAATTCTTGTTTCGATGTGCTTGGTTCGAGTATGATAAATTGGATTCTTGGCAATTCCAACAGCTGCTTCATTGTCACAGAAAATCGGAGTGTGAAGGAAATTGATGCCATAATCCATCATTTGGTGTTGAATCCAGAGCACTTGGCAACAGCAGCTTGATGCAGCGATATATTCAGCTTCTCCCGTGGATAAGGAGACTGTTGTTTGCTTTTTTCTTTGCAACGAAACAAGACAATCACCCAAATATTGGCATCCACTGGTGACTACTTTCTGTAATCCTGCAACCACCATGATCACTATCAGAAAAAGCATGTAGATCAAACTTCCCACCTTTTGGGTACCAGAGTCCCAAATGAGAGGAACCCTTAAGGTAACGAAAAATGCGTTTAACAGCTAGCTCATGTGATTCTTTGGGATTGGCTTGATAACGAGCATAGTAGCACACGGCAAATGTGATGTCTGGACGGCTTGCAGTCAGATACATGAGAGATCCGATCATCGAGCGATATCGATGAGCGTCCACGGACTTCCCATTATCATGAGGAGACAAGCATGTCTGAGCAGTGAAGGGAGTAAGTTCGGGCTTTGAATCTTCCATGCCAAACTTTCTGATGATCTCCTTAACGTACTTCTCTTGGTGAATAAGTATACCTTCAAGTTTCTGTTCCACTTGCAGACCTAAGAAGAAGCACATCTCCCCCATCATGCTCATTTCAAAACGATCCTTCATCACTTCTTCAAATTCTTTACACAGCTTTTCATTTGTTTGAGCCAAAGATGATATCATCGACATACACTTGAACAATCAGCATCTCACCATCTACCTCCTTCTTGAATAGTGTCATATCTATAGTCCCACGAGAGAAACCCTTGCTGAGGAGATACTATGTCAAGGTCTCAAACCAGATTCGGGGAGCTTGATGCAACCCATACAGTGATTTGTCTAGCTTGTATACTTTGTCCGAGAGTCTGGATCCTCGAAAGCTGGTGGTTGACAAACATATCTCCTCACCAATGTTTCCATATAGAAATGCACACTTCACATCCATCTAAAAACTTTAAAGTTCTTGTTGGCTGCATGTGCAAGAAAAATTCTGATGGCTTCGATCCGAGCAACTGGAGCAAACACTTTAGTGTAGTCTATTCCCTCCTCCTGAGCAAATCCTTGAACAACCAATCTGGCTTTGTTTCTGATAACAACACCAGATCATCTGGCTTATTCCGGAATACCCACTTGTACCAATGGGGCATTTGTTTGGAGGAAGATCAACTAACTCCCTAACTTTTAACTTTATGAATTGCTGCAACTCAGATTGCATAGAGTCCACCCAGCTTGGGTCTTCAAGTGCCTGTTGTGTAATTCTTTGGAACAATCTGAGATAGAAAAGCTGCATAAAGACACTCATTTATCAATCCACTCTGACTCCGAGTCCTTACTCCGTCTGTGATAGATCCAATGATGTAATTGTGAGGGTGATCTTTTAAGGTTTTAAAATTAGTGTTAAGCAATGAAGGGTTATGTTGAGATGTGGATGTGGAAGTGGATGGTTGTGCAGTAGAAGATGAATTTATGGGGATTGGATCGATAGGAGGATTTGAAATGGATGTAGATGATTTGAGTAAAAGACTAGATCAATCAATTTCAAGAAGGTTTGAAAAGCAGGTGATAGATGAGGCAAGTGGATCTGGAGCTCTACTGAGGATCAAATCATGAAAGATCAGGAGGAGGTTGTGGTTGAGACTCACCAATTCAAGAAGTCAATGAAGCTGGGTTTGTTGAGAATTTTGTTGTTGACATTGAATCTGAGGCAGCATCTGAAGATGTTATTAATCCATTGGCCGGGATTGAGTCGAGGGCAGGAGCTTTCATGGAGAACTTTGAAGCCGAAGTTGATGATGAAGCTGGAGTTGATTGAGAAGACCCTTCTAGGTGAGGTCCAACCTAGGGGGAGTATTGATGATCTAGATAGGTCGGACTCACCTAGTTTAGTTTAGCTTTTCTTATCTTCTATGTAATAGGATTAATGTTATATAACTTTCATTCATGTAAGTAATGTATTAGTTTCGCACTGACCGAGCGAAACTACGAACGAATCTACTGATTCGCTCGTAGTCAGCTGATGAAGGTCACCCGACGATACTGTTATTCGCTGCCGGGTGAACTTACTTGTTGGTCAAGGTAGATTCGCTGTAGCGAATCTACCAGCGAATTTGTCTCTGTTTCTATATATGCAGTTCTTGTATCTTTGGTAGCAAGTTTTTGCCAACCTAATCGAAATATACTTTTGCATTACTGTGTTCATAGCTTGTTTGGGGCTGGAATTGCATTTGTTTTCCACATCTTGAGCCTTATTTGTTAGTATTGATTGAGTTTGGATCATATGGTTATATTTTGAAACTCATTTTTGTGTTTTGCTTTGTTGATTCAATATTGGTGGGATATCTTTGTGTTTATCATTCATTAGCACTGAAATCGATCACAAATGGACCAACAATAAAGTATAAGTAAATAAAAATGAAAAGAGAACTGAGAACTTGATTCGAGATGATTGAGAAATGATTGTATATCCTCTTGAAATGCTTGTTTTTTTATAAATCTTTTAAAAACGTTGAAAATTTCTTTATCGGGATGAAAGCAATTAATCCCAATTTGTCAATTTTCTGTGATTTGATTTTTTTTAAATCAATATACCTCATTGACCCGAATTACACAAATACACCAAACCTGATGTTGCTATATGATTGATTATGCACAACAAAATAGGGGGAAACAAATGTTAAACCCGTGAGCCATCAACATGAAGAGAGGTAAACTCAAAGTACAATCCATTTAACCTTTCCAAACCCTAAAACACTCAAACTCCTCAAACTCCCTCAAACTCCTTAAACTCCCACAACTCCCTCACTCTCTCTTTTCTTTCCAACACACATACAACAACAACAATCATCTGCAACACCCAACAACGAATCAGACCCCCAATCTATTCACAAACCAAAGCACGATGATGATGATGTTGATGATGATTCTACTTCAAAACCCCCAATCCTTCGATGCTCTCACTTCTCTCCCTCTCGATCTCTCGAACCCTCTGTCCCAAACACACAAACAACTGAAGCTGTTATCGATTGGAGGTTCGATGATGGTGTTCGAATGTTGTTGAAGGGATCGACCGAAGATGATGATAGCCGAGGGGTGTGCAGGATTCGGTCGCTGATTGGTGGTCGGTCGAAGGAGTTGAAGGTATTTTGGGGTTCAATGGTTCGAATTCGAAGGTCGATCGAGATGAGGTTGGTGTCGGTCAAAGATTTAACACATCCATCATGGATGTGTTTTTCAGCAGTTTGTATGTTAATCGTGGACGAGGGTCGCCGGAGGAGGAAGGACAATTTCAACACGAGGGGCAATTTCAAGGGTTTAAGAGCTTTGAACACATTCACGAACACACAGTCTCTTCTTCTACCTTTCTTTTCCTTTTGGTTCGATTTTGATGATGGTGACTAATGAGATGGGGTTGTCGGGTGGAGGTTGGGCGGCGATGGTTTGGTTGTGGGTACGGTGGTGGATCTGTGATTCTGTTGGGTGAGGGTGTCGTGTGAGGGGGGCTGCGGGTGAAGGTGTGGCAGTGGTTTGTCTGTGGGTGGTAGTTTGGGGTTTCCGGTGGAGGAGGTGGTAAGGAGGGGAGGCTGTGGTTGTTGTTTGTTTTGATGATGATATGGTTTAGTGGTAGTCGATAGTGGTTGTGGCTTTTTTTTTAATTTTTTAATTTCGCAGCTTATAGATTCGCTGGTTTGGGACTTAGTTTTGCCGGAAAATGCGTTCTTTCACCGGAGAAACAGTAGTTTCGCCGGAAAACCTTGAACTTTCGTTCAAAAAAGTGCTAAATTCGCTGGATGAAGATGTTGAAGGTTCTTCAAGGCTGCCAAGAACACCAAGACATAAAAACCTTCAAGGTTCTTCAAATTTCTTTTCGATTTCTTTTAGAATCGATTTGTAGATGTAAAATATGATATCAAATGTTGTATTTCTTCTATGAAATGATGTAGATCTGCTCAAAATCAGTGACATTGGAGAACATAAAAACTCAGATCTAGTTTCTCCCTCTAAAACCCCATTTTCTCTCTCTAAGAAATTCCAAAAATCAGTAATGAAATTTCAAATCAGCAATAGAGAATGATTCAAGTTGGCTCTGATACCAAATTGTTGGTCCCAAACAACACTTGAATCATGAATTTGATGAAGATCCTAGATCAAACACCACAAAATAAGATGAACAATGAAGAACATCTCAAGAACAACTCAAAACTCCTTGTTTGATTCAAAATGTGATTACAAAATAATCTGAAAGTGGAAACCCTAATCACTAGCTCCTCCAAGCTTAAAACCCTAATTGCCATACTTTACTATATATAGTAAATGGCAATTTACTAATGACACATAGGACCCTAAACTATGACAATTAGAAATTATAAATAAAACCCAAATGTCTAAAAAACAAGATTAAATATATTTTGTCGACACAAAATATATTTATTAACAATAAACATCCTAGACAAATATATCTTCAACGTCTTGTCTCTAATCTTCGTCCCGAACGCATCGTGTTGACTTTCCGTTGACTTTGACCCTTTGACTTTGTTGACTTTGACTGTGTTGATAATATTAGAGTATCTTTCAGACCCAGCAATATTCCCCCTTAGTCTACTATTATCAACGTCTTTTATCGTGATCAGTACCGATAGTCAACTTAACTTGATCTTCAATTTGGTAAGCTGCAGTCTCAATGTTGAGGTCCAACATATTCGCCCTAGACTGATGCTTCCCAAATTTGTTGCTGAAGATCTTTATCTCACAAGTTCCCCCTTTTTCTATGTTCCCCCTTGTCGTGTGCATCCTCTTGATTATAATGGAAACCCTTTCTTGAATCTCTGAGTGCTTCAGATGTGTAGGAGGAGCGTTCCTAGCTCGATCTTCTGTAAATTTGAGACACAGGATCCCTGGTCTGGTTCATTACTCATGTGATGATCGGCCATCACTTATAGCAAAATGTGCAAGACAATCACAAACACATTCTCGACATTTCTAATTAGATCATTTCAACAAAACAAATAACCCGTGTTTATCTGTTTATGAAAACAAGCGAACCCGTGTTCGTTTGTGCGTGCAATTTCCCGTGAAATGCATGAAAATGATAAAATTGTAACAACATAATATGGAAGGCCAAAAAGAATTTTGAAATGAAACTTATTATATTTTATTATTAATATATTCATATTCTTTTTTAATTTTATATATTTATTATTTTTTTTATATTTGTCAAATTAAGAGAAGCTTTGAAGAAAATGAACACTTAAAAAGGACTCTTTTGGAAAAGAACTGTGAAGTTAACTATTTAACTGAACAAGTGACACTTGTCGAATTTGAAGTTAAAAACTTAAAAATAAATTAGAACAATGGTCACTTTCGAGCATGAAAATGGAGGAATTATGCAAAAAACAAAGGGGGCAAGGGTCAAGAATGGTTTGGGTAATGAAAATGATGCATTGGTATATCCTCCACCTAGTACTTTTCTGTTATTCACCAATCCCCATACCTCATCCTTCAAATGATTTGTTGAAACAACCTACTAATAGTCTGCATGCAGGTTTAAGCTATGTTAATCTTCAAGAGGCTAGAGATGTGCAGGATTCTCTAGTAGGTTTGGGATTCCACAGGCAGGGGTCTGATAAGAAGATTAATGACGATTCCACCTCTGATGCTCCAAAACCAATATCAGTTACTTCTCCACCTTTTTCAACAAATTCAAACAGGCAATATTCCTTCGTTTGTTCCTTTCAGGTTTGTCAAAGAAGGAACAGTTGTCGAATCGTCAAGCACAGAATCCTATAACAATGCCAACCAGACATCCCAACACATGGAGGTGTCACAACGATCGCAAGAGCTGATTTCTGTATACGAGACTGGACAAGCACAGATATGAATCAAACACAGAGGAGCGTGTTGGTTCCTCACAGATCAAGATCTCCTGACATTGTCAGTCTCAAAAGCTTCCAAAAGCTTAATCAAAACCAAATGGATCTCTTCTCCAACTGCAAAACAACCCAGTCAATCATGAAGATCTCATTCCCTGTTCAGCACGGGAAACTTCAGAACAAGCAAGAATCTACTACAAGCTCAAAGCAATCCTCATCCCCACTGCATCACACGGTTCAGTCAAGCATCAAAAGCCATTCAAGGCTTGTTTTGAGTGTGGAAAACAAGGTCATGTGGTAAAGAAATGTCCTTAAAGACTTGCTAAGGATGGTAAAGGCAAAACGATTTGCTTCTCCAGATGTAAGCCTACAAATAATTTTCCAGACGGTAAAGGCAATATGGGCTGCTTCTCTGGATCAAGAGGTAAAAAACACACATCTTTGAATGGTTGGATAAAAAAACCTCCATCCAAACCTTTTCATGTGAAGCCGGTTTCACATGATTCAAAGATGAAAATGACCAAAGGATCAAAACCAAATTTTTTTCCTTCCGATCTGTTGATACATGTGTACCTAGATTCTGACTGAATGTAATATCTTTGTAATGTCTTGATTATTGTAATTGAATATCGATTAATGAAATACATTTAGTTGTTTATATTATAATGTTTATATATTTCATTAATGGGTTGTGTAATGACTAATTATATAGGTTTGTGGTTGTTTGAATTGGTATGCATAATGTTGTAATGATTAATACATTCAAACTTAACATGATGAAGTTATCATGCGAATGGGCCATGCCAATGGACCATACGCATGATAATTTCATGCGAATGGCTCAGTCATACGACTGAACCATGAGACTGGATCAGTCGGAAGACTGAAGCATGAGATTGAACCAGTCGTACGATTGAAGGCTCAGTCATGCGTATGGATCAACCGCATAGCTCAATCGCACGACTGAACCATGCGAATGGTTCAGTCGCCGAATGAGAAACCCTTACCTAAATACCCCTAGTTCGTGGAAAAACGGAACACTTCGAATATTCATAACCTTGTCGACCCAGAGCGCCCCTGTTCGTCAATTCCAACTTCACAGAACGTTCCTGATCATTGCTAATCAATTCTTAACATTTTCTAATCGTTAGTTTTGATCCGGATTACGTTCTCCCTGATTGGATCGCCAATCAAATAGGATTCTGCACTATTTGATCTGGTACAACGAAGAATCAATTAGTACTCCGTACGTACACGGTCCTAACACGATCTTAAACAGAAAATGATTTCCAAATTTAATTCATTCAAATCCAAATTAATTAAACCGAAACAAATTTGGCGAATTAAAAAGAAGGATACAGATGTCCCCGATATTTTAACAGATGTTTTTTGAAGCAGGTTACTTCTACCGTTGCAAAAGGAACACCCTGGACTACAATGGCCGGGGTTCCCCTTTCAAACTAATCTATTTATGAGTGGCAGGAACAATTCGGGAGGACTGTTAGTAATCCGACTTACTGACAGAGATTGTTCCTAATTCAAATTTGAGACGGAACAAACAGGTTAAGGTCATGGTATTTTATCCACAATCTGGATTTTTATGTGCACAATCACAGTTCTCACTTCACCATCTCTGCACATTTCTTGAAAATTCATTTCTTATCTTGATAATCGTGTAGTTTTGGAAGACCTTCTTTGATAAATTTTATTTTTGCACAATTTTATAAAAACAAAAAAATAAAAAAGTTTTTTAAAATTATAAAATATATATATATATATATATATAAAATAATAAAAAATAAGTTTGCAAAAATAAAAATTTAGGGGAGAGTAAAGTAATAAAAATGAAAAGAGAACTGAGAACTTGATTCGAGATGATTGAGAAATGATTGTATATCCTCTCGAATGCTTGTTTTTGCATGACTTGCATTTTAAAATGAGAATGATAGTAACTGATGATATTATCTGATTTACATCTTATTTTTAAGTACAAATAATAGAAAAACAAACAGATTCTTTAATGATATGCTTGGTAGGCTCAGCCTAAAGAATAAAGTACACAGAAGCATGATGATTTAAATTAAATATATGCTTAAGGATGTCTGGATTTACGCAATCATTTAACCTGCATGAAAACTGAGTCCCGAGAAAATTGGATTGAGAATTGATCTTTCACCCACCATGATGCAAATCATATAAGCTATATCTCTATCTCTTTGCCATGTTTGGTGTATTTATATGTCTTGTGTTTGTGCTAATCTCCTCTGCTGTACGGAAGTACTGACCTGGAGTGATGATCTCCTCTGTTGTACGATAGTACTGACCTGGAGCTCTCATCGGCACATGATTAAATGGTCATCTCCTTTTTTATACGTGAGTAAGACCTGGAGCTCTCACCATATTGATCTAAGTAGTGTCAAATCATCTAACGATGAATTCATCAGAGAATACAATATTCTTTTGATAATCACTTACACACTCATGCACAAGCCTTGTTCTATAAAGATCATAACAAAATTCAAGAAATCTTGAGGTGGGTGAGGGTTTTTGCCAAATGATTGTGGGGTCCTAGCATTCTAAAGTGCTTAATCGAACCTTAACGAATCATCTGATACTTGTTGAAAAAGATAGGGCATGGGTTTAAGTGGACAAATATATCACAATCGTCATTGATCTGTTTAAGAATTTCAAAATCATTCAAAGACTGTGATTGGATTCAGTTATCAGTATGATCTCGTTGCTTGTCGATGATTAATTTCATCATTATGCTAAAGTATATTTTGAGGATGTGATCTCATGATCGATTCAGTTCTCGGTTATAAAAAAAATTATAGATATAAAAATAAAAAAAAATTAATATATATATAATAAAATATAATAAATTTCATTTCAAAATTCTTTAGGCCTTCCATATGCTGTTATAATTTTATCATTTTCATGCATTTCACGGGAAATTGCACACACAAACGAACACGGGTTCGCTGTTTTCATAAAACAGATAAACACGAGTTTATTTGTTTTGTTGAAATGATCTAATTAGAAATGTCGAGAATGTGTTTGTGATTGTCTTGCAGATTTTGCTACAAGTGATGGCCGATCATCACATGAGTAATGAACCAGACCAGGGATCCTGTTCCTCAAATTTACAGAAGATACTGGGCTAGGAACCCTCCTCCTACATCTTCTGAAGCATTCAGAGATTCAAGAAAGGGTTTCCATTATAATCAAGAGGATGCACATGACAAGCGGGAACATAGAAAAAAGGGGAACTTGTGAGATAAAGATCTTCAGCACAAAATTTGGGAAGCATCAGTCTAGGGGAATATTGTTGGACCTCAACATTGAGACTGAAGCTTACCAAATTGATGATCAAGTTAAGTTGACTTATCGGTACTGATCACGATAAAAGACGTTGATCATAGTAGACTAAGGGAGAATATTGTTGGGTCTAAAAGATAGTCTAATATTATCAACACAGTCAAAGTCAACAAAGTCAACGTCAACGTCAAAGTCAACGGAAAAGTCAACACGATGCGTTCGGGACGAAGATTAGAGACAAGACGTTGAAGATATATTTGTCTAGGATGTTTATTGTTAATAAATATATTTTGTGTCGACAAAATATATTTAATCTTGTTTTTTAGACATTTTGGGTTTTATTTGTAATTTCTAATTGTCATAGTTTAGGGTCCTAAGTGTCATTAGTAAATTGTCATTTACTATATATAGTAAATATGCAATTAGGGTTTAAGCTTGCAAGAGCTAGATTTGAGGGTTTCCATGTAATAAATCTTATGCAATCATATGAATCAAATAGGGTTTTTCTTTGAAGTTCTTGTGTGTTCATCCAAGTTCTTGATATTTTATAATTTTGATCCAAATCTTCATGTTTTTGATTGATTCAAGTGCTCCTGGACTAACAAGTAGGACTTCAATCAAGGGATGTGTCTCTTCATGGGCAATGGAACCAAAGTCCAAGTTGAAGCTCGTGGGGACTACATCCTAAAACATCCAAGTGGCTTGGATGTTTTTTGAAGAATGTTTTGTATGCTCCTAGTTTGACTAGAACATTATTTCTGTATCCCAATTAAGACATTATGATTATGCATTATCTTTTGTTGAAAATGATATTCATGTTTCTTTAAATGATATGTTCTATTTTATTAATTCCCCATCAATGGTATTTATGAATTGGTTCATAAAATTACTTTAAATAGTTCATTGTACCAAACTAAACCAAGAAACTTAAAATTGGATTTGAGTGATACCTATCTTTGGCATTGTCGTCTTGGTCATATAAACAAAACGTATACAAACACTTCAAAAGAATGGTCTTTTAAAAACAAATGAATGTGATTCATTGATGTTTGTGAATCTTGTTTACAAGGAAAAATGACTAAGGCACCCTTTAGTGGAACTAATGAAAGGGCAAAAGATTTATTAGGAATCATACATTCGGATGTATGTGGTCCTTTTAAGCCAATGGCTTGGAATGGTGAAAGATACTTCATTACCTTTACCGACGATTATAGTCGCTATGGGTATGTGTACTATTAAGGCACAAAGATGAAGCTTTTGAAACGTTCAAAATCTTCAAGAATGAAGTAGAAAATTGTAACACCCGAAAAATTTTCTAATCGAGTCAAGTGATAGTGATGGGCTCGGATGAAAAACCATTTATAAATATAAAATGGTTGCGGGTATTACACCGAGTTAACCCTCCAGTCACGAGTTTAACGAGTTTGGGGTCCCGGGAACGCCTAGCATATAATAGATGGATCAGCTGAGCAACTCTCATTTTCACTCAAACGCCCATTCTAGAGAGAGAAAGTGTAGAGAGAGAAAGTGCCGGATTGAAGCTCGGGTGGTCAAGAATCGAAGGCTGGTGTTTGTGGACTCCTAAACTACAAGAATCAAGGTAAGAAACGTATCTAAATTTCTACATTTGGTGAAAAACCCGAGCGTGGGTTTTTGAGGTTTTAAAGTGGCAAAAATCGCCCCAAAACACACGTTTTAGGGTAAGAAAACGTGTAATGAGCTTAGATATAGCTTCCTGGATGATAATCCAAGGGTTTGGGTGGAAAGGATTGGATTTTTGGGCTAAAACGAGCTGATTCGTAAATTTCAGCTCGTTCTGCGAATTTAAGGTCTCATCCAGCGAAACTGTAAGTTCTTCCAGCGAAACTGGAAGGATTTATAGTGAAGTTACAATTTCGCTTCGGCGAAACTACATATTCGCCTGAGCGAAACTATAGTTTCGCTGATGACTATGCCAATGCCCAAGTTGACCTTAGATTTTGCGAAACTAGGAATTCCAACGAAAGTTGGGCGCTCGAGGTAGCGAATCTGTCCAGCGAACTGGCAGAATGCTGCCCGGCGAAACTAGTAGCGAAACTGCTGATTTGCCCCGAAACTGCTGGTAATTTACGGGCGAAACTACCTACGAACTTAGTAGCGAAAATTAGGCAGAAATTAACTCTTTGAGTGTAACTTATCTGCAGGCAGTGTAGTTGACCCGCGACTTTAAGGCTTGATTGAGAAGCTGCTTTTCAAGCACAGGTGAGTTCTAGGACCCCTCATTTACTGATTTTAAATGATTTTGGGGGCTGGAACACATATAAACTTGTTTATTGACGTATGTATGTATGGCCCATTTGGGTATAATGTAGTGTTATAAGTCTAAGGTATGGTTGTGGACTCGATATGTTATATAAGGTCCTAGTATGAGTCCCCACGAACTTGGAGGGACAGTTAGTGCTACCGCACTCAAGATGACGCGTAGTAAGTCCCGGTTTCGGGAAGGATACGGGAGTAAGTCCCTACATGGAATTTACGTAAGTGCCTAGTGACGATTGATGATGTAGGCTATGTATGTACGAGGTTATGTATGATGATGTATGATGATGCATGTATGATGTATGTATGTACGATGTACGTATGATGCTATGTATGATGATGTATGTATGATGTGTGTGTTCCTTAATAAAACTCGTGAATATCTTTCTATGGCTTTACGTATTAATGAACGAACGAACGAAGTATTATGTAACGTAAGTGAAAGATAATGAAGGGGAACACGATGACGAATGCATGTATTAATGAATGAACGCATGATTAAAAGATGATGAATACATGCATTAACGAACGAATTAACGAAAGATGACTTGCAAACATTGGATAAGTTTAACGGGTCCTTCTTAGTGATTGACCATATGTATGGTATCCCTACCGCTTACCTCTAGTACCGTGGCATACGTTTTCCTGTTCATTTAATGACTTCGGCCCGGTAGCTAATAACGTTCGGGGTATAGCAGATGGTAGTGGTACAAAAGATATCCAATGTGCAAGAAAGATGTAACGGGGTCCTTGTCATTCGACCACAGTAATCATGGCTGCGTGCCATGAAGTGGGTAAAGCCTGACAGGACCTAAACGAGAAGTGAAAGATAACGATGTATGGCGAACGAACGAATGAACGAATGAGATAATAAAGATATTATCTATATGTATGTATATGTATGATCACGTGTAAAGAATGAACGGTTTTAATATGAACAAAGTATGTTTATTATAAAACTAAACTCACTCAGCACGCTGACTTTTTATGTGTTTCCCAGTTGGCAGGTAGCGTTGCTGGGGATGGCACGAGGTGGCTACTCAGCTCTTTTGGGATGGCATTCTCCATTTGATAATGCTGCAACGTCATGCGTTTGGGCCCATAACGCACGCAACTCATCACGTTGCATGCCATTACGAGATTTCTTGAGGATTCCCATAAAAGGTATTACTTAAGAAATCTCCTTTAATTTGATAATGTTGCCACGCACTGGAAGTGCGTGTGCATAGTACATGCAACAAAGTATGTTGCATGAGAGTGTCAAGAGTGTTCCGTAAGGGTTCCGATGTGCGGAATTACTACGGAATATTCTTTAGTATAAAAATATAATTTTTATATTTCGAACTTAATATCTTTCTATAGAGGTCACTGTGTATGACCCTATGGTTGCTGAGGATTCATATGAACGAGATTACTTACGTAATCAAGGTTTCATATGCTTCAGGAGCAATCATAGCGAAGATAGGCAAAGCAGAGAAAGCTGTATTTTGTAATCATGTCAATGACTTTTATGAATGAATGAGAATGTATATTTATTAATCGCTGCGTTATTTTATGATTATATACATTATGTATGTTTTAAGTGCATAAACAATTAGTATGGCGCACGTCCACAAAAATCAAGAGGGTCAATGAACTTAATGTTCAACAAGACATAAAGAGGGAACCCAGCCATGTTTTTGAAATTTTTGGAGGTGGGGTTCCTCTCCAACACTACCTGGAACTCCCAACTATTTCACATTGAACAAACAACCTTCTTCTTCTCCGCTTAAGTAGAACACAGCAGCATTAGGATTTTGCTTTTGTTTTTGGGGTATTCTTCCTAACAAAAGGTGCAAAGGCTTGGGGTATACATGAGGGCTCCTAATCTAAGCTTGGGATTTTTGAGATCCCACCCCTCTTGGAAGTCTGAAGGAGGTATCTTTTTGGATATTAGAATTCATGTTTATTTCTTTCACATATAAAGATTTGTTGGGTGTTTTTTCATCTTAAAACTCATAGAACATATCTTTAAAAGTTATAAACTAAACCCGCTGCGTTTTCAGAAAGTAGTGGTTAAACTGTTTGGTGTCTATCAAACCCAACACTTTAAATTATTTTAATTCTTATGAAAAATACTTATTTTTCATGAGTTTTGATTGAAGAAAACCCCAAGATCCAATTAAATTATGTGGCTTGTGATATGATCAATCGTATACAATCAAGCTTGTCAAACCCAATAGATATTTATTTTGGAAAACATACAAATAAATAAGACACCAATTTAGAAATGGTTCTAAATTATTGCTTATGATGAAATTTTATGTGATTTGTCTGAGATATTTTTGTTTTCATATGATTATAATTACAAATGGATGTTTGAAAAAGTTTATAAAATATTTAAACTTTATATGGAGTAAGGTTTTGTTATGTTAAAATTAAAAGTATTCAACTTAAAGAAAGGGGCATATGGATTAGTAACTACAAAGACCACACATGCTATCTCTTCCCAAAACATTCCATTCTCTCTTGCATGAATCTTCTTTTCTCTCAATCTCTCTCTCATCTCTTACGGTTTTGGAGAAGGAGAATAGAATATTTCACCTTCAAAAATTCGTTTTGCTTGCTGGAAATTTCAGTTTACAAAACGTTTTGCTTGCTGAAAGTTTGTGTCAAAGATTCCTAGCAATCAAGGTGTTTGAAGAAGCTTCGGGTATAGCCCTTGAGAGCTTCTTCTTGAAGTTTCAGCCACAAGAACACATCCTTCACCTCTTAAATTTCGGGTTTAAGGAGCCTACAAGGTTGTTGATTCTTGACTACTTTATGTTCTTATTATTGTATGCATTGTATAAAGATCCATGGGTGGGGTTGTTTGTTAAATGGTTTAACAATTATTTGATAACATGTTTTAAACATATATTCCGCTGCGTTTTTCATATATATAAGCATATATGAACTTTATAAACATGTTAAACCCCATCAATGGCATCTAGAGCCATATACATATGCATACATATATACTTGTGTTTCAATTTGGACAGCACCAAAACCGTGGGTTTAAGGGCTGTTTTGGTGCCCTCTTTGATGTTTAAGATGCTATATTATGCATATTAGGATCTTTAAACTCTAGTTATAAGATAATTGTTTGCATGGACAAACCCATAGTCTTGGTTATGTTGGCCAAAAACAGGGTTAAGGGGCTGCCAAAAATCGACCTCTCATGTATGTTTGAATATGTTGTTGTTGATTATGCATAACAAAGCCTAGACCATTTGGATTGATGATGGTTGTCATGTTTATTCATTTGGGCATGTAATAATTTATTTTTGTTTCAAGCCTAGTCTTGTAATTTATTTATTCATATGGTTTAATAAATAGATTAGAGTTTATCTTTACTAGAAAATGTATTAGGATACATATCTTGTAAGGAGCTCAAGTCAAGACTGAAGAAAGTGGACAAAGAGATTCTTGAAGATATGGTTTCAAGTGGGTCTCTTTGGTCAACCATGTGTCATGATTCTAACCCTTAGGATATGACATTTGACACACTTGTTTTGGCTAAACAAGTGTGATCACTGTATGCTTTGTTATGCATATATGACTGTTTTGTTATGTTGGTTGAATGCATATGATGATGTTGTTTTGAATATTTGATGTGATTAACAAACCTCAACTAAAAAAACAATAAACAAGTAATTGGTTCTCAAATCATTAGCATAAGTAGAATGGTTCTATAAAAGGAATTAAGGTTTACAAATAAAATGGTTTTATTTAAAAGAACCAATAGGGTACCATATGTTGAATGCATACAATCATATGGTACATAGACTTTTTAAACAAGAATTGTCAATTATAAATCCCTTTTGAAAAAAGTTAAACACCATCCTTTTACACACACTTAGGTTACTTGCTAACTCTTAGTGGGATAAAGGACCTAACCACTTTGAGGAACTTGTAACTTGAGGTGAGAATACCATGTTTGTGGGATAAAGGTCACCTAACCACTTATATAGTAAACTCACACGTGTGGTAAGTAGGACGACTTGATGTAAAATATATTGAATGGATCACCAAAATATTTTATAAAAGGTGTTGATGGGATAAACATGCCGTTATAAACAGAGATGTCAACGATCCCATACACTAGAAGTTACAATAGGTTGTAATTGTCATTTATGACTACCTTGTTTATTTAAATAATGGGATAAAGGTCATCTAACCAATATTAAATATAACGTTGGATTCTAAAATTTTATTTATTAATGGTCTATGAGACATAAAGGGTATTAATAAATGAAATATAATTATATCAACGATTACTAATAGAACTTTGTAAAATCTTGTAGATGGCCGACAACAACAACTAATAATGATGTACTAAACAAAACAACCAATCCCTAAGGGCGATCCTTCAAAGGATCGTCTAACACCTAACAATTTCATGGATTGGTACCGCAACTTGAGAATTGTTCTCAAACAAGAAAAGCGGGCCTACATCCTTGATGACCCCATCCCCGATGAACCAACGAGGAAGATGTGGAAGCATATAATGATTGGGTTAGATATGTAGAAGACTCCATCCAAGTCTCTTGCCTAATGTTAGCAAGTATGACACCCGAACTCCAAAAGGAGTATGAGCTCCATGGAGCTTATGACATGATCACTCAGTTGCGGGAACGTTCCAGCAACAAGCTAGAGTGGAGCGCTACGAACGGTTCAAGCGCTTAATGCATGTCAGATGGAGGAATCCCAATCAGTTTCATCTTATGTTCTTAAGATGAAAAGCCACATCGACCGCCTTGAAAGGCTGAACTGTCCCGTCTCAAAAGAGTTGGCCACGGATTTGATCCTTAATGGCCTAACTAAAAGGTTTGAGGCATTCGTCATGAACTACAACATGAACGGATGGGACAAGAGCATAAATGAACTTCATTCTATGCTCAAATCAGCTGAGGCGGGAATGGGTAAGAGGGTTTTACCTGTTCTCACCATAGTGAAGGTGGGAAAAAGAGAAGGTCTCTACCCCTCCTAAGGCAACTGTTGCCAAAGGAAAGGGTCATGTTAGGGAAAAGGGAAGATGGCTGTTGGGCGCAACCTCCAAAGCCCAAGGAGAAGAAGCAAAAGGTTGCTGTGAACGACCCATGCTTCAAATGTGGTGAGATAGGGCATTGGATGAGAAATTGTCCAGTCTATCTCAAAGAGTTGAGAGAAAAGAGGGATGCGGGCAAACCTCAGGTATAATTTACATGATACACGTTGAGCTGAATGTTATTTCTTCACACATGGGTATTAGATACCGGATGTGGAACTCACATTTGTAATTTGTTGCAGGGGTTCAGAAGAAATGAGCATTATGCTAAAGGGGAAATAAGTCTCTTCATGGGCAATGGTGCAAAGGTTCATGTGGAAGCCCAAGGAGACTACATTTTGAAGCTTCCAAGTGGTTTGGAAGTTATTTAAGTAATGTATTATGCTCCTAGCTTGACTAGGAACATATTTCTGTTTCCCGTTTAAGACAATATGATTATGATTTCAAGTTTGTTGACAATGATATTCATGTTCTTTAAATCATGTATTTTATTTTAAGGCTATACCTTGTAATGGTATTTATGAATTAGTTCATGAAAACGCAACATATGATAACTCTATACCAAGCAACCACCAAAGACTCAAATTAGATTTGAGTGATACCTACCTTTGGCATTGCCGTCTTGGTCATATAAACAAGAAACGTATACAAACGCTTCAAAAGAATGGTCTTTAAAACAAATAATGTGATTCATTTGATGTATGTGAATCTTGTTTACAAGGAAAAAGACTAAGGCACCCTTTAGGGAACTAACGAAAGGCAAAAGATTTATTAGGCATCATACATTCGGATGTATGTGGTCCTTTTAAGCCAATAACTAGGAATGGTGAGAGATACTTCATTACTTTACCGACGATTATAGTCGCTATGGGTATGTGTACTTATTAAGGCACAAGGATGAAGCTTTTGAAATGTTCAAAATCTTCAAGAATGAAGTAGAAAATCAACTCAACAAATCAATTAAAGTTCTCCGTACCGATAGAGGCGGTGAATACCTAAGTGATGTTTTTCAAGATCATCTTAGGAGTTGTGGGATTATCTCACAACTCACTCCACCTGGAACACACAACATAATGGTGTGTCTGAGAGGAGGAATCGAACCCTATTGGATATGGTTCGATCTATGATGGCTAGAAGCACATTGCCTCTATCATTTTGGGGTTTCGCTTTGCTCTCCGCGGCCCGTATTTTGAATATGGCCCCAACCAAAAAGGGGAAAAGACACCTTTTGAGATATGGCATGGAAGAGTTCCATCCCTATCATACTTAAGGGTCTGGGGTTGTGAGGCTTATGTTAAGACTCCCACCCCAAACAAATTAGATGTCCGATCCACCAAGTGCATCTTTGTTGGATATCCTAGAGATTCTATGGGATATTATTTCTATGACCCACTGGAACAAAGGTGTTTGTTGCCAGAAAGGGCGAGTTCTTAGAAACAAAGTTTTTTGGAAGGAACTAGCAGTAGAACAGTGGATCTTGAGGAGGATCAAGATTCACAGCCGATGCACGTTGGTTGAAACTAGCACTCAACATAAGGATGTTGAGAATGATCAAGCGGTTGATCAATACACACAAAACGTTCGCAGAATGGTAGAACTAGTAATCCACCTGAAAGATACGGATTTTTCATGATGGATGCTACGTGGTAGATTCAGATGAACCAACCACATATCATGATGCAGTGTCCAATTTGGATTGTGACAAATGGCTTGAAGCCATGAACGTTGAGATGCAATCCATGTATGACAATCAAGTTTGGGAACTTGTCGTACCACCTCTTAATTCCAAAGTAGGGAAGTAAGTGGGTTTTCAATAAGAAAACCGATATGCATGGAAACTTGGATACTTACAAAGCTAGACTTGTAGCAAAGGGTTTCACTCAAACTCAAGGGGTTGATTATGATGAAACCTTCTCACCTGTTGCAATGCTAAAGTCTATAAGGATACTATTTGCCATAGCTGCTCATTATGACTATGAGATTTGGCAAATGGATGTCAAAACCGCTTTCCTAAAGGATATCTTGAGGAAAATATGGTTCAGCCTGAAGGTTTTGTCGATCCAAACATCCTGATAAAGTATGCAAGTTAAAGAAATCAATCTATGGATTGAAGCAAGCATCGAGAAGCTGGAATCACCGTTTTGATGAGGAGATAAAGAAATTTGGCTTCATCAAAAACGCTGATGAGGCTTGTGTGTACAAAAAGGCTAGTGGGAGCATAATAACCTTCCTAGTATTGTATGTTGATGACATACTACTATTTGGAAACGACATTCCAACCTTGGAAGGTGTAAAAACTGGCTTGGAAGTTGTTTTTCCATCAAGGATCTTGGTGAAGCTGCCTATATTCTGGGAATAAAGATCTATAGGGATAGATCAAGGCGGCTGATTGGTTTGAATCAAAGTGCATACATTGACAAAATCTTGAAAAGGTTCAAGATGGAAAACTCTAAGAAAGGTAGTGTACCTATTCAAAGAGGGACAATATTGAGTACGACTCAATGTCCAAGCTTAAAGGAGGAGCAAAATAGAATGAGGCAATCCCATATGCATCTGCTATAGGATCCATCATGTATGCAATGATATGCACTAGACCAGACGTGTCATGCGCTTTAAGCATGACAAGTAGATACCAGCAAAATCCTGGTGATAGTCATGGATGGCTGTCAAGAACATTCTGAAGTACCTAAGGAGGACCAAGGATATGTTCTTGATCTACGGATCTGGTGAAGAGGATCGTTGTAAAAGGTTACACGGACGCGAGCTTCCAAACTGATCGAGATGATTCACGATCTCAATCAGGGTACATCTTTATTCTGAATGGCGGAGCTGTTTCTTGGAAAAGCTCAAAGCAAGAAGTCGTAGCGTTGTCCACTACAGAGTCTGAATACGTCGCCGCTTCAATGGCAGCACAGGAAGCTGCATGGCTGAAGAAATTCATAGCCGATCTAGGGGTAGTCCCCTCCATTCAGGATCCCTAGAGATCTTTTGTGACAACGAGGGTGCGATTGCTCAAATCAAGGAACCTCGTGCTCATCAAAAGACTCGGCACATTGAACGGAGATTCAACTACATGAGGGATGAAGTTGAAAAAGGAAAGATATGTATTCGCAAAGTCCACACTGATAAAAACATTGCGGATCCACTCACAAAGCTCCTTGAAAGGGCAAAACATGAAGGCCATGCTTGTGCCATGGGACTTAGATATTCAAGTGACTGGGTTTGATGTTGTATTTTGTATTTAGATATTAGAACTTATGTTATTTGACTTAATTATATGATAATTATTATCATTTGTTCTTCTATTTTAGCATGTTTAAATCCGTGAATAAATAAGTTATTCTAAACGTCCGTAGTCGATCATACTTGTGGAACAATTATGAATGTAAGACTATAATGAAATTGGATTGGTTGATATTCATAAGGTATGAATATAAAGCAAGAGGTTGCTACCAAGGTTCATTGATATCTATGGGATATAGATATTGGACTGACCCGCTCTCAATTATTTCTGCATGGAATCTTTGTGATTAGTCATAAGAGATATTGAGTAAAGGCGAATATCATTGTATCCTCAGACCTGAGATACATATTGGGTCTTGATATTCACCAAGTATTGTATTTTGGCTTAGTAGCAGTACATAAGGCTGAGTTCAGGTATGATATGAGGTGATTGTGAGAGACGTATGTAGTCAAGATGGAATTTGTTCCTCTTATTCGTTGAGAGTAAGATGTCTAAGGCCTGTTAAAGTTAAATCATCAGAGAATGACAATTCTGTGTCTCTTGGATTTAACATGACATCTGCAACAAAAGGATAGATGATTAATTCACCTAAATCATATTCAAGTAAGGTACTTGAAAGGGATGATGTTATTGAATGGCACTTAGTCATATACATTAGGGGTAGCAAACCGTTGCTAGGCGTTATTTGCTGCTTACATCAATCTTCTATGAATCTTGTGCAAGTGGGAGATTGAAGGAAATGATCTGCCCAAGATACATATTAAATTGATGTGGCTAGTGTGATATGATCCAAGTCGGGTCATACCCAATAACAAGCTTGTCAAACACCAATAGATAATTTATTTGTGGATAAGATCATACAAATAAATAATGACACCAATTTAGAAAATGGACTTCTAAATTATTGCTTATGCAAATGAACATTATTATGTGAATAATTGTTCATGAGATATTATTTGTTTTCATTATTTAGTATTACTAAATAATAACAAATAAAGGGATGTTTGATTTATAAACTTTATAAAACTAGTTATAAACTTTATAAACTTGAGATAAATGTGTGTTTTAGTTATGTTAAAGATTTAAAAGGGTGGGACCCTTTGACTAACTTAAATTGGCCGCCCAAAAGGGGCATAAATGTGCCATTAGTTTTGTCTTGTAACTACAAAAGACCACACATGCTATCTCTTCCCAAAACATTCCATTCTCTCTTGCATGCAATAGATTCTTTTCTCTCAATCTCTCTCTCATCTTCTTACGGTTTTGGAGAAGGAGAATAGAAGATTTCAGCCTTCAAAAATTCGTTTTGCTTGCTGGAAATTTCAGTTTACAAAATCGTTTTGCTTGCTGAAAGTTTGTGTCAAAGATTCCTAGCAATCAAGGTGTTTGAAGAAGCTTCGGGTATAGCCTCTTGAGAGCTTCTTCTTTGAAGTTTCAGCCACAAGAACACATCCTTTCACCTCTTAAATTTCGGGTTTTAAGGAGCCTACAAGGTTGTTGATTCTTGACTACTTTATGTTCTTATTATTGTATGCATTGTATAAAGATCCATGGGTTGGGGTTGTTTGTTAAAATGGTTTAACAATTAATTTGATAACATGTTTTAAAACATATATTCCACTGCGTTTTTCATATATATAAGCATATATGAACTTTGATAAACATGTTAAAACCCCATCATTGATATCATGGGGCAATAAAGTATTCAAAAGGCAATTTTCTTATTTTATTTTATTTTATTTTAACTTATTTTATTCTTATTTATTATTAGTATTATTTTAATTTTATTTTAATTTCTTAATTTTTAATCTTATTTTAAATTTTGTCTTTGAGTCGGGTGAAATTAAGATTCGCCAGAGCGAACCAATAACTTCGATGGTAAGCTCGACTAGTTGTAAGTCAAGCGACATGTTGATGTTACCGGGCGAATCTATATATTCGTTACAGCGAATCTATGTCCTATAAAACGCACAGTGAAACGGAAATTCCACACAGTAACTCAAAACTCAAAACCCTTGTTCATAGTGCGAATTTCAGATTGTCTCTTCAGTGTTGATTTCAGTACGTGTTGTTTGCTATAAAGGGTTAAGGTGGGTGTTGCGAACAATGCTAAATGATTTAATCTGTGTATTTTACTTCGCATTGTGAGATTTAGCAGGTTCGTTTGGTTTAGGGTTCGGGAACTCTCGTCCAGCGAATTTGCTGATCTTCAGGCGAATCTGAACGAAAGTTCACTTGAAAAACGAGCGAATTTGTAAATTCACCCAGCAGCTTTGCTTGTTCACTTGAACCGAGCAAAATTATAAATTCACCCTGTAAATTTGTTGATGTCAAGCGAAATTGAACGAAGGTTCACATGAACCGAGCGAATCTATAGATTCAACCCAGCAAACTTATTGTTTTTCTAGCGAATCTATAAATTCTCCTCAATGAATTTATAAATTCACTTCAGCGAATTTATATTTATCATATTGTATACTTACACTTTTCTAATTTGTTTTCAGCAATCATGGCTAACCTCAAGTTCGATGAAAAGAACAACACTGTAGCTCTTTTAGATGAAGATTATCCTAAAGCTGCAGGGTTCAGAGATTGCATAAAGTGGCTGAAACAGCCTCCAATTCATTTTGCTATCACTCACTCACTGTCTATCTACATCTTGCACATTCAAGAGTTCTAGAGATCAGCCAAGCTGGATGTCAAAGCCAATCCAAACTGCATTTGAGCAAGAATAGGAGGGAATGATATTGCCATTGCTGAAGAAATCATAGCCAGAGTGCTTCGTCTAGAAGGTGATCAGGGAGACAAAATAGAGCTTTCTGAAAATCAAGTCATGGAAGGATTCAAAAGTATGGGGTATGAGGGGCCATCCTTGGTTTAAAGAAAGAGATAAAGAAGTCCATGCTATCTAAAGAGTGGAGATACATAGCTCACATATTCATCATGTTCTTAGACGACAGGAAGGGAGGATCAGATGGTCTCAACTTGAGATGGGCCAAAGCAATGGTGATATTTTGCAGAGGCCAAAAAGCAAACATATCCTGACTGATTTTGAGTGCATGTGTGATAACATCATGGCAGTTAAGAAGGAGAAGTGGCTTCTGTATCCCAGATTTGTTCAAATGTTAGTTGATGATTTAATTCCAAACAACCCAAACCATGGAGAAATAAAGAAACTTGCCCTGATGAGCTCCAGGGTATTTGCAGACTGTGCTTCTACAAGACATGACTTCAGTGGGAAGATTACCCACTTATGGGAAAACATGTATTCAGCTGAAAGATGGGCATATATAAAGAAAGTGATAGAAACAGAAGAAAAGAGATCTGTGGAGAATAGTTAAAAAGAGGAAAAGGTATGCCAAAGAGAAAGAGTATAACTTTGAGGATGAGATTGAGAAAGCAATGCAAGAAATGAGAGTTGAGAAGGAGAGGAGAACAAAGAAGAGAGCAGAAGAAAGCAGTCACGCTGAAGCATCAGAGAGAAGAACAAAACACAAGGATCTGGCATTCACAGAAAATCCTCCAAGAAAAGATGCAAGATCTGAACTTGACCAAGACGTGATTAGAAACATCAGTGCTTCTGTGGCCAATGAGCTAAGCATGGTGAAAACCAAACTGATAAACCAAGAGTTGAGGGAGAAAAAGAACGTTGATATGATTGAAGACTTGACAAAGATGGTGTTAGATCAACAAGAACTGATCAAGACACTGTTCAAGGAGGTAAACTCTCTAAAGGAAGTGGTTGGCCTGCCAGATGTTAGATCTGAAGAGGAACTCAATGACCTCACTGATACCTCCAAATACGCATTTCTGAAGGTGGAGAGATTTTCTGTGGTAGGAGAGGGCACAAGTTCAGCAGCTGGTACTAGTAATGTTGCAGGATCGAGTCAAAGGAAGGACAAAAATGAAGAACCTGTTGATGCTGAAGGAACACAGGGTGAGGATGATGATGTGGAGGTTGTGGATGCAGATTTTGTGGATTTGGGGCTTGACATTGAGAATGATTTAACTGGAGAGGAGGTTGTGGGGGAGAAACAATGAATGGAGAAAGAAAAGGAAACTGAGATGAAGTTAGTGGATGAAAAGGAGGAAGTTGAGGAACAGCTGGTGGATTACAGCTCAGAACCTGAATTTTATGAGGTAGATGAACGTCCAGTGACCTATGTGGCTGAAACTAGGTCATCTGAAACTGGAACGATGGAGTTAGATCAATCTGATTAGTTTGTTAAAGAAAAGGAGGCTGAAGAGATAACTCCACTGTTCCGGAATATCAGAAACCCAACAAGAAAAGAGAGTGATAAGAAGATCTTCATCTGGAAATACAACTCCGAGCTCAAGTTGTTTATGATCAAGAGAAGGGGAGGGGGAATATCATATGTTCACAAAAGAAAAGCTTTCAAAACTCTCCCAAGATGGGATTTGAGGAGATTGGCAGAGATTCCTTTACTTAGAGCTGAACAGGGTGAACGGGCCAAGTTGCTGGAGATAGAAATTAAAAGGGGTTTGACTGATAAATTCAAGATTTTTGGTTTCATGAAGATGGAAAGAAAGAGGTCGAAGAAAGACGTTGATTGGGTGACTGGGAAAGGGAAGATTGTGCTTAAACTGAAACCAGCAAAGACTGTTGATCGCATTAGGATACCTGATCCTCTTCCCCTGAGACTGCAAGCATTTGAAAAATGGTTCTATGATAACAACACAGGGGAAGCAGTGATTAGAGTGAAAGGTGTCCCTGAAATCAGACTGTTTGATCCAATGGAAGTATTTTCTTTCTGTGATGATGATTTGGTGATTCTGTGCGAGAATCATATAAAAGTTGGGAATGGAGCTGAAACGTTGGAAGAAGCTAGCCTCTTTATGAGGGTAGCTAACAATGCTAGGGGATTCAGAGCTGAAGTCCGGGAGCTGTCAAGAAAAATCATTCAAGAGGACGAAACAAGGATGGATGTGGATGATTTGAGTAAATAGTTGGATCAATCAATTTCAAGAAGTTTTGAAAAGCCGGTGGTGGATGAGGCTAGTAGGTCTGGAGCTAATACTGAGGAGCAAATCGTGCAAGATCAGGAGGAGGTTATAGTTGTAGATTCACCAGATCGAGAAGTCAATGAAGCTGGGTTTGTTGAGAAGTTTATTGATGATAGTGAATCACAGGCAGGATCTGAAGATGTTACTAATCCATTAGCCGGGATTGAGTCAAGGGTAGGAGCTTTCATTGAGAATTTCGAGGCCGAAGTTGATGCTGAAGCTGGAGCTGACTGAGAAGACCCCTCTAGGTGAGGTCCAACCTAGGGGGAGTATTGATGATCTAGATAAGTTGGACTCACATAGATTAGATTAGCTTATTTTGTCTTTTATGTAATAGGACTAATGTTAGATGATTTACATTTATATAAGTAATGTCTAGTTTGTTTTATCTTTGTTTCGCACTGACCCAACGAAACTACGAGCGAATCTATAGATTCGCTCGTAGTCAGCTAATAAAGGTCACCCGACGAAACTGTTGTTCGCTGCCGGGTGAACCTACTTTCTGGTCGGGGTAGTTTCGCTCAAGCAAAACTACCAGCAAATTTGTCATTGTTTATATATTTGCAACTCTTATAACTTTGGAAGTAAGTTTTGCCAACCCTAATCGAGATACACTTTTGCATTACTGTATTAGTAGCATGTTTGGGGTTGGAATTGCATTTGTTTTCACATCATTGAGCCTTATTTGTTAGTATTGATTGAGTTTAGATCATATGGCTTTATTTTGAAACTCATTTTTGTGTTTTGCCCTGTTGATTCAATATTTGTGGGATATCTCTGTGTTTATCATTCATTAGCACAGATATCGATCACCAATGGACCAACACTCCAGAAGTCTGTCTTGAATGATACCAGCTCTTCTTTTCAGGAGATTTTCCATCTTGGCTACTTTTTTCAGAAGCTCAGAGATCATTTCATCTTTCTCATCTGGTTTATTGATCTTTGATTCAGCAAAACTCTCAGAGGGAGCAGCTTCTAAAGTCACTTGCCTCACTGGCATTGGCATCTGATCATCCTTATCATCAGATGATGATTTGGATTCATCTATAGAGCTAGCAGAACCACTAAACTCAGCATGAGCAGTAGTAGAGGGAGATGATGGAATGGGAGATATAGGTGAGTGATGAATTGGTGAAATATGGGATGAGTGAATGGGTGAAATATGAAGTGAGTGAATGGGTGACATGTGTGGACAGATGATTGATTGTGATTGTGGAAATGGGATTGGTGATATTTAAGGAGATGGGGTTGGTGTAGGTACAAAAGGTGAGGCTATATCTACTGCATAAACAGAAGGTCCAGTGTGAAGATCACCACTTACATCAACTTGTGGTGACTCTGTCCTTCTTCATCCATGCTAGCTTGCTCATCAACATTATGTTGACTAGGAGCAGCTTGAACTTCTTTTGGAACAGGCTCATTCAGAGCGGCCTCATGTTCTTGTTCCTCTATATTGTCATTTGGGTTGATTTGTTGAAGCATCCATGGTAGTAGAGGAAAGAAAGTCCCACTATAAAAATTCCATGGATCTCTCTTCTTCAAGTACTTGTAGGCTTAGCATTGTAGTGAGGAATATCCATCACTGGTCCTACAGGCACTATGTCTGGAAATGCTTCATTAATAAAGCATTGAAGAAATCTGGGATACGTCAGGAACATGTGTCTTGTAACCTCTTGGATGTTGGATACCAAACCATTGAAAACATAGGCCGACATGTTAAATGGTTGGTTTGTGAACAAAGTACATATGGCTGATGATGTGGTGACAGGGATATCATTCCAACCACTCTTCCTGTTTGACAAGCAGTGTTGGAAGATGTGAATCAGGAATCTACAGTGTAGGTCCACCAGCCCTTTAACAATTTGCTTTCCCTCATATCCTCCTTCATAGCCAATGCTGGCAAAGAAGGTCATAATCTCTTTATTATCCAACTCTAATGAAGTGTAAGCATCATCACCAAACTGTAGACACTGTCTGACAGTTTGCTCAGCGATAACTAGAGTGTGATCTTCAGTGATTCTTCCTGACAGAGTCCTTACACCATCTATGTCTGTTACTTCAGCAGTTCCCCAGAAAGATTTGATGAAGTTCTCATAGATAATTGGTCTGACAGTAATAGCATGTGCCACTCTAGTAGTCAAGATGAATCCGATCATGTCTCTTAAACCTTCTGCCTCAGGAGCATCAGGCTCAAGAAAACCACTAACATTATGGAGCTTGCTCCATGTAAGGTTAGCCATCAGATTCTGCACAAGATGCATATGTGTTAGATGTGAATCGTAACTTATCAATTTCATTGGTGAAATCAAGGTAATTATTTCAATTTTGACTTTTTAATGGTCAAAATTAAGCAATCAATGGTACTGTTTCATATAAATTTGACCCAATCTTGATATTGCAATGTATGATCATTTTATTAAGCTTTATATATTATTTTGATGTTTGTTTTCTGATTCAACTCCATTTTTCTTTTCAAACATATCTTTTGAGGTCAACACTTTCAGTTTCGAAGATATCCTGTTCATCCGAGGGTTAATTAGGGTTTTGAAAATCACTTTTTTGTGTCGATTTTCAAGATCATTTGTGTCATTTAACTCGGAAATGTCAATCAATCCTTAGTTTCTGGTTGTTCTGAGATTATTTTAGTTCTAGGGTCCAAAATTTTGTGAGTTGTTCATCGAATGCATCTGATAATCTCCTTGTTTCGATATTATAATGGTATAGAATCGAAATGTAGGCACTATGAGGTTTGATGTACACTGAAATTTGAATAATGGTGATGAATTTTATGATGGATGAAGAATAGTAGGAATGGTGTTTTCGCTCATCGTACTATAGAGTCTCTCAAATTTGAAAAGTATTAAATGAACTATACCGATATGTTTAAATAGCCCTTTTAATGTCCTTTTTAAAATTTACAAGTGATAAAAACAAATACGGTCCACTACTGTAGTAAATGTAGAAGATTAAAACAATCAGCATTTGTTTACTGTAGCAAATACGGAAGAGTAAACTCCGTCAGCATTTGTTTACTGTAGCTAATGCGGAAGGTTTAAGTTCAGACTTTTTAACACTGTAGCAAATGCAGATGTTTTAAGCTTGCATACGTTTTTGCACTGTAGCAAATGCGGATGTTTTAACTTTGTCAGTATTTGTACGCTGTAGTTAATGCTGAAGAACATTTGTCTTCCTGTATTTACTTCAACAAATGCGGATGAACAACTGAGTTGTCCGCATTTCTTGAACTTCATACATAATGACAGAAGAGTATGAGCACACTTCTGATTTATGATGATATAAATATACATCCAATTTTAAGTATTGAATTTCAGCCATATTTGAGAAGTGCTGATGAAATAAAACAAATGCAGGTGGACAAATGTGTATTCGCATTGGTTTTCATACTTGAAAACTTTGTTGATATTTGTGGTGAGACTAATACGATAGTGTTAACTTATCCGCATTACTTGCACTTGTGTTTTTCATGACTCGAAACTATTACCCTCATTGGTTATTTGCTTGGGTTACCTTTACCGGCATTAACCAATGTTCTTACCCGTATTAAGTTTTGAACTTGTCAACACTTAATGTTTCTTCTTTGGATAGTTTTGGTTGATTTTGCTTTGATGCTTGATCTTTATGAACCTGAGTCTTTGCTTGTGTTTGTTATGAAGATGTGTCTTTTGCTTGTTTCTTATGAAGTTTTGTCTGATTCTTGAGTTGTTAATTCTTGCTTGGATTGACTTGTATGTTAGAGTTGATACAAGTTTTCCAGTGTCGACTGATCTTGGAATTTTGTGCTTTAAGATATTTGCAAAAAATTGAGATAATATGATATAACTTCTGCACCAACACAATTAGATTTTTTCTGATTTTTGAAACTGTTTTTGATTTTTGTATTTTAAGAAAGGAAACATGTGTACATTGATGATCAAGATTTTAATTACTCCCCCTAAAGTTTATATCTATATGAGATAGAAACTTTAAAGAGCTGAAAACTTTGAAGAGAAAATCTTTTTGTGATTTTTCTTTTCTTATCTGGAAAAGAAGTTAAGATATACTTTTCTTTGGGATCATATCAATCTTACGTTTCACAAGTGCAAGCATTTGCTAGTAAAACAGACATTTTCATGAACATATTGATTGAAGGTATGTTTATCCTCTTAAACTCATACTTGGTTAATATTTTGATGCAAACGATCTTATCATGTTTTGAGTTGATTGGGTATTCAACATGTACCTCACACTCAAAAGCATGGCAAGGTTAACCATCAGCATGCAATATATGGTAGAACTTTTAACATCTTACTTGACTAGGTTACTTAAAATGTGAAATCTCATTTTGCGTGATCCTTATTGGGATTCTTTTATTTTTGATCCTTTTATCGGTTTGATCCATATTGGGATTCTTTTCTCTTCACTTTGGAAGGTGATCTCTTAGGATTCTTTTGTTTCATTCATTTAGAATGAATTTTATTCTGTTGTTTCATCCAAGTAGGATGTGTTCCTCATTGGGAATCTTGATGGATCATCACATCAGCACTATGTGCTTGTTTCTCTAGGTCTTTGCTGAGCAAAATAGAAGAGAAACTGATGTTAGTAAAAGAGATTCATATGATATCATTACCTGGTGTGTTTAGGTTGTAACACATACACACATTTGGATAAGCCAATACTTACACACACTATGACATGAGAGCTTCATAGTTGAATATAAGCTTTAGTTCATCACTGCATGTGTCTTCTTTTCCAAGTTGAGCCTACCCGCATATCAGATAAGTCATGTCAGTCATTTAAGATTTATAAGTAAGAACAATGAATGATATAACAACTGTAATTATATCATTTCCCAATTGTATAAACCATATACTTCTTCTTTTATTTTCTTTTTGTATTTTTGAAATACTTGAATGTTTAGTTGATTTTAAATTTTAATCAAGGTTAATCATGCCAATTGATTGAACTAGGAATTCAAATCTGGTTGGATCAAATGCCTTAGTGAATAAGTCAGCTAGTTGATTATCAGTGTGAACTTGTATCAATTTGATTAACCCTTTTTCAGCACAATCTCTCAAAAAATGATATCTAATTTCAAGGTGTTTAGTTTTTGAGTGTTGAACTGGATTATTTGTTATAAACATAGCTGCTATGTTGTGAATATGCATTGGAGTGTGCAAGAAGTTAAAACCATAATCAAGCATCTGGTTTTGAATCCAGAGAACTGGAAAACAACATGGTGATGCTGCTATATACTCAGCTTTAGCTGTTGAAACATATACATTTGTCTGCTTCTTGCACTCCCAGGAGACCAGTCTGGGACCAAGAAATTAATAACCGCCCGAAGTGGACTTTCTATTAAAATTGCATCCCCCATAATCACTATCAGTGTATGCATAGAGATTGAAGTCTCCTTCCTTTGGATACCATAATCCAAGACCAGGCTTGCCCTTAAGATATCTGAATATCCTCTTGACTGCATTCACATGGGATTCCTTGGGATCTGCTTGATATCTGGCACATCTACAAACACCAAACATAATGTCAGGCCTACAGGTTGTTAGATAAATACGTGAGCCTATCATAGAACGATAGTGAGTCTGATCCACTGGTTTGCCTTCAAGATCTGGACAAATCTTCACTTTAGTGTCAATAGGAGTTCTAATGGACTGACAATCAGCAAAGTTAGACTTCTTCAACATTGTTTCCACATATTTTGATTGATTAATGAAGATTCCATCTACTATTTGTTGGACTTGCACTCCTAGAAAGAATATGAGTTCTCTCATAGCACTCATTTGAAATTTTGAATGCATGATGTCTTCAAAGTCTTTACAGAGTAACTGGTTTGTTGATCCAAAGATGATATCATCCACATATATCTGAACCAGCAACATGTCTTTTACTTTTCTTTTTATGAAGAGAGTCTGATCAATCTTCCCTCTTTCATACCCATTTTCAAGAAGAAAGGATGATAGAGTCTCGTACCATTTCCTTGGAGCTTGATGAAGACCATACAAGGCTTTGTCAAGCTTGTATACCCTGTGTGGAAAATCTGGGTCTTCAAATCCAAGAGGTTGACTCATATAGACTTCTTTATCAATCTTTCCGTATAGAAAAGTACATTTCACATCCATTTGATAAAAAGTGAATTTCATGAATGCTAAATATGCTAGAAAGAGTCTTATTGCTTCTAGTCTGGTTACAGGAGCAAACACTTCATCATAATTAATTCCTTCCTCTTGCATATACCCCTGAGCTACTAGATTTGCTTTATTTCTAATGACGATTCCCCTGTCATCAGTTTTGTTCCTATATAGCCACCTCCTACCGATAGGGTATTGTCCATAAGGAAGACCTACCAGTTGCCATACTTCTTGTTTCTTGAATTGCAGCAACTCTTCCTGCATTGCCTCAATCCAACTATTATCTTGAAGTCCTCTTTGATATTTTTGGGTAATGTTTGACAAAGAATGCAGGAGAACAAACAGATGTTTGCTATGCTTGATTTGCTTCTTATCACCCTCTCATTAAGTTCTACAATGATGCTATTTATTGGATGATTCTTGTGTATTCTGGTGGTTGGAATTGAGTCACCAGCAATGGTTACATCAAGATTGCAGACATTTAGATCATCTTGGTATGAGACAACTTCATCTTGTATTGTAGGGGAGTTGTGTAAATAATCAAAGACTATTTCAGTTCTTACTTCAGCTTCAGCAGCACTTTGTTTACTTCCATCTTCGAAGTCCTTTCAGTTTCAATTAGTGGTGTATCATGATCTTGAGTTCTTAATTCGGTGGATGGTTCTTCTGAGGGAGATGGTTGTATGCTTGGACCATCCTCAGTTGAAATACTTTGATTTTGAACAGATTGTCTGACAGGATCAGCTTGTATTAGGACATCTTCATTATGTTTCTCAGTAGAAGTTGGAGGAATCATTGGAAGGTCATTCCTTCTTTCTACTAATGATGAAGATTCAGCTGATTGTGGGTTTCCTGCATCAGACAAGTGAAATTGATCAAAAGATTTTGTAAAGGAATCAATATCAAACAACCAGTCAGGACCATTTGTAGATATGGGAAAGAAATGTTCATTAAATTGAACATTTGTTGATTCATCAATTATGTTTAATCTAGGATTAAACACTCTATAAGCCTTTGACACAGACGAATAACCTATAAAGAATCCTTCATCAAACTTGGATGAAAACTTTCCCAAATGGTCTCGGGTGTTTAATAATGAGACAGGATAACCAAATGACTTAAAAAATCCAATAAATGGTTTTCTTTGAAAGATAAATTCATAAGGAGTCTTGTTGCTTTCTTTTACAATCGAAGTTCTATTTTGTACAAAGCACGATGTGTTAACTGCTTCTGCCCCAAAGTTAATTGGTAGTTTAGCATCGGCTAGCATGGTTCGTGCTGCTTCAATTAGTGTTCTATTTTGCCTTTCAGCTACCCCATTTTGTTGAGTAGTTCTAGTTGCACTAAATTGATGAGCAATGCCTTTGGTTGTATAAAATGAACTCATGTCTTCATTCTTAAATTCTATCCCATTATCACTTCTAATTGTTTTAACTTTATGATCAAGTTGGTTTTCAATTTTTGTGATAAAATCTTTTATTAGTTGGGATGCTTCGTTTTTAAGAAGTAAGAAGAAGACCCATGTAAATATGGAAAAGTCATCTATGATCACCAAACAATAATGGTTTCTTTCCAATACTCATATCATGAGTTGGTCTAAAAAGGTCCATATGAAGTAACTTCAATGGAGAATCATTTATGTTCACTAGCTTTGGCCTGTAGGAAGACTTATGTTGTTTTCCTTTGAGACAAGCTGGACAGTGGTCAATAAAGTGAAATTCTTTCTGGGGCAAACCAATGACATGATTTCCCTTGACCAATCTATTCATGTTTTTGAAATTTCTGTGTCCCGAATGTCTGTGCCAAAGCTGTGACTCATCAAAAGATACTTTTGACAGAACACATGTTTCTTCTTTTGGTAAAGCAGAATTGAGGTTTAAGACATAGGTGTTATTCTTCCTCAGGGTCTTTAAGACAACCCATTCTTCAGGAATTTGGAATCCTGGTTTCAGAATGTAGCAATAAGTGTCAGTGAAGTGAGTTGAATATTTCTTGTCACATATTTGAGACACGCTGAGCACATTGAAATTTAGTTGTTCACAGTAGTTCACACTATCAAAGCTCAACATCCCATTTGTCATAGATCCTTCACCAGTAATTCTGCCACCTTGTGAATCTCTACCAAATGCATCAGTAGTTCCTTGAATATGATTGAAGTCATGATGAAGGGAACGATCTCCAGTCATGTGTCCGGAGCACCCACTATCCATATACCATAGACTGTTGGACCTGTATGAGTGACCCTGCAAGCACAAAAAGAACTAATTAGAGTGTAGAACCCAAGCCAGGATGGTCTTGGGTTTCCCGTTCCTATCCATGATAGTAACTTTTTGGCACTTTCCTCTAAATGGCTTAGGGGTGTGGTTAATTTCTGTTTATGTCTTGGTTGTTTCATCACATCTACATCAACTGAAGACTCAGAAGAGTATTCAAACCTTTGATCCCTATTTCTCTTCAATAATTGAATACGTTTTTTATTATTAGACTTTGTTTTTAATTATGAAAATGATGAGTTTGTCTGAAGTTATATTTTATATTTCTTTGAACTCTATTTAACTTCTTCAGATTACTTAAATAATCATTAGACCTGGAAGTTTTGAACAGTTTATTGTGAAAAGGATGTTGATTTTGGGTTTTGTAGATGTAATTGGTGAAATGGGCTTGTTTTGAGAAATCTCAGTCCGTTTTGTTTGAAGAATCAATCAGATGTGTTGTGGTTGGTAATATTACAAACAGAACAATATTTGTTAAAATAGCAACTTTTGGTGGAATGATTGTTCATGTCACAGATTGAGCAATATTGATTGTAAAAGCACTTATCTGTTCTGTGATTTGACATTTCACACACGTCACAATACATGTGTTTGTTTCTAGACACTGATCCTGATGTTGATGCCTCAGTAACTTTACCAGTTTTTTACTAAGCCTCAATCTTTGATTTTGGTGAGGAATCATGATCAGCCCTTTTAGTAGTTTTTTTCACAACACTACTAGTCTTGTTTTTCTTAGACTGATTTTGCCTTCTTAGACTTTTCCTATCCTCCTTTTCTTGTTGATTTATATGATCTTTATTAAAATATCAAAACCAACTCCTTGCTTTGGTCTTGATGATTGAGGATCTGATTTGATCTTTGATTTTGACACCAGTGAGATTTTACATTTGATTTTTGGTGAAACGTTATGTGATTTGATTGAATTCTTTAGAGATTTGATCTCACAATCAGACCTACTTTCAGCAGATGGTGTCATAGAATCATCAGTTATCTTCTTCTCTTTGGAAATTGCAGGAACAAATTTCACAAATGGACTATGGATTTGACAGGACTTGTTGGTTTAATGACATTTACTGTCTTGTCTGAGTATTCTTTGATTTTGATAGGATGTTAGGACCGTGAACGTACGGAGTACTAACCGATTCTTCGTTGTACCGAATCAAATAGTGCGGAATCCTATTTGATTGGCGATCCAATCAGTGAGAACGAATTCAAGATCAATCCTAACGATTAGAAAACGTTATGAATTGACTCGGAATGATCTGAAACGCTCTATGAAGTTGGAATGGTCGAACAGCACGTTCTGGGCGATTAGGGTTTCTAGTATTCGAAGTATCTCGTTTTTCCACGAATTAAGTGGTATTTATAGGTTACAGATCTCATTCGTGCGACTGAGTCTTGCGACTGACTCAGTCGTGCGATTGAGTAATACGACTGATTCATTCGTACGCATGAATCAGACTGATGACTCAACCGTCCGATTGACTCAGTCTCTTAGTTCAACCGTGCGATTGGACCATTCGCATAGTCCAGTCGGGCGACTGAAAGAGATGTTTAGTCAAACACATTCATGAACCTTTAATGATTCAGAACTGTGTCTCACAACTGTAAACCTATATAACATGGTCATATTAAGCGTGTAACAACTAATAAATAGATATAACATTAACTAATCAACAACCATATAATGAAGAGATTCTCATTAGATTGATTTAACATTACATATGTGTAGCAAGATAGAAGTTTATTACATTTGCGCTCACTAGACTAGAACTGGGGACATGTGTACCAACAAACTCCCCCTTGGACCTAGTTCTATCTAGACTTTTACTTCTTTCTTGAACTCTTCATATCGTTTCACCCTTTCTTCTCTTGAGATCCCAGAATGAATATTTAATGCAAAGCAGATACGTATAACATGTTGAAATTGCAGTGCTTGCACAATATCCTGTGTATCAAAGAACAGTGGCCACTTGAATAAGATATAGACATCAGATTCAGACAAGTTGGTTAGCCACATCGGATCAAACACTCTTATTGTCTCGACCTTCCCTTCTTTCTCCAAAACTATGACGGCTTCACCAGTTCGCCAGTCATAATACCACCATTTGAAATGGGGTGCAAAATCCTGAGGCATCTCCCTCAATGGAATACGCGACATCGTGCGCGGAGGGTGCCATCTCAAGACCACTTTTGGTCTTCCTGAGGTGGGGTCAACCTCAGTTCTATGAAATAACCTTCTTGGCTGTTGAGGTTTAAAATTGACCCACCTAGTACGGTACTCTTTCTTTAGTGCCTGCTCAAACCATCCTGATATCTTTCCAGGAACAGCATATAGGAGGTTCAAGTTGGCTAGACGATTAAGCTCAAACCCTGGAAGAGTTTTCAAATCATGAGGAAATCTGAAATATTCGATTCCCTTCTCTCTTTTCACTGCATATACTTTGAGATCATCAAAGTATGCCCAGCTGATTATCTTTCCTGACACCTTCTGATGCTTTTTGATCTTGTAAAGCTTGGTGTAGGCATTTGACTTTGGAGGCTCACGCTGTTTCTTCATTTCCTCAAGGCAGGCAATCCATTCCTCTTTCTTGGTTGCACGATCAGCTTCATCTGCCTGAGGAATCTCTTCTGCAGCTGCCTTAGCTGCGGTCATCTCCTCCACTTTATCAAATATATTGCTGTCAAAAGTTTCCCCCACATCTGGAAGTACTTCGCCTTCAGCGTTAGTGTATTGGGGATAATGATCAGCAGTTACGTCCTCAATCTCCACCTCGTCGACATCTTGAAGTTCTTCATCGCTGACTACATCGACTGCGGGAGCATCTTTAACCAACTCATCCGGATTCAGACTGAACAGTTCTGCAATCTGTTCATCTGTCAAGTCGTGAATGATCTCCCCTTCTTCAGCTGAGTAACCCACAGACCGTTGCACTATCCCTTGAAGATCAAGAATCATAGTCAACTTGGTCTCAATCTGACGAAGGGGCATAACATCATGCTCATCGACTTGGGTGGTTGATCCTGTTACAAAATCAAATATATTGCAAGTAAGTATACATTGATCACATAACCAAAAATGATTTATATCCACAAAATTTTATATATAACAGACTAGAATACATAATTTTAAGTACAAAGTTTCAGCAAAATAAATAAACGTCTAGTCTTGAACTTTGCCTTGTATTTCCGGTGGATCTTCAGTTGGAGTAGACGAAGAGGGATCTTGATCATGTCGCTTTTTAGATCTCCTTTCGCCTGCTGCACTCTCGCTTCTATCTCCGGAAGTTTCTCCTCCTTTACTGTCACCATCTTTCTTCTTATCATCACCATCATTGCTTTCATCACCACCATCATCATCATCATCATCATCCTCATCATCTTCATCATCGTCTTCCTCATCATTATCTTCATCATCACTATCATCATCATCCTCATCACCATCACCTTCTCCAATCTTGAGGGGCTCACTTTGAGTACCTTTCAGTTTAAGCACAAGAGTCTTATGAGCTGCCTCTAGTTTTCCCATTCTCTCATCCGTTTCAGCTTCATGTTGAAGTAGCCCAGTGATCTGATCTGTCTGTGAGGTGATCACCTGGGCTTGGGAAGAAATCTGCTCGCGTAGCTGATGAATCTCAGCAGTTTGAGAGGAACTTAACTCTCTCAGCTGCTGTAACTGAGCCGTTTTCTCCGCATCAGACGCCATCAGCTTAACCACCATGCTGTTTAGGGCAGCAAGCTGCTCTACAACAGAAATTGGTAGGATAAATGAGCTGGATGGGAACGGTGAGGGACCTGTTTGATGAGTAGTGGTGGTTGTGGTGGCTGTGGTGAATATGGGAGGAGAGGTAAAGGCTGTAGATGGTGGTACAGTGGTGGTGGTGGATGTGGAAGTGTGAGGAGGAGGTGCAGTAGTGGTGGTGGTTTGAGGTGTGGTGGATGTAGTGACTGGGGTGGCTGTTGTAGAGGTGGTGGATGTGGTGAACCTTAGTCGCTTGCCTTTCTTACCATGCGGACGCGCCATGGTTTTCTTTCTTTTGCCCGTTGACAAAGGTGCTCCCCCTCTGTTGCTAGAATCATCAGGGGCATACGAGGGATCAGACTCAATGCGTGTGTCCCCTGATGTACCAGACTGCCCACCAACATCTCTCAGTCCTTTCTCTGTGGCAACCACTTTGCTGCCAACTCTCCTGGTCAAACCTTCTTCATCACTTTCTTCCTCATCATCGGGTGGGCAAAAGTCAGGGACAAACCCTGCAGTTGCCGTGTCTGTGTGTGGTGATAACGGCTGAGCTGTAGAAGTAGATGGTCCCTCAGAAGAAATTGGTACATTATCTCCATCAAGATCATCATCATCATCTGAGTCACCCAATGATACAGTAATTACCTCAGTATCAGAATCGCTATCGTCATGACGCCATTTTCGCCTTCTTGGCGCCATGTAGTCTTCCCGGGCCAGATGCCCTATCAACCTCTTGAACACGGGCTTCACCTGCTTGCCCCTATACACTTTCATTCTTCCCAGAGTAGTGTCATCCATAATCTCTAACACCACTGCATCACTCCTCTCTTTGGACAAATCAGGCAGTTTCTCATTAAAAATGAGCTGAAGAAAGCGTGGATACATACAGAAACCTTCTTTTCCCTTAGCTTCCAAGTTCTCAATCAGATAATTGAAGATCATGTTTGAAAAGCTGAAGGGATGGTTAAGGACCAATGCCACATAAGCATTCTGAATTTGGTCCGATAAGTCATCGAACCCACCCCTTCTTGCAGCAATGCACTTTAGAATCACATGAGCTAAATATTTGTACTGTGGGCTCAGGTTGCTCTTGTTCAGCACCCCTGAGCTTATGTCTCCACAGTATCCAATTCGCAGAAAGCATCCACGAACTGTAAGAGGGTGAATCCTGACTGGATGTGAATCATCATCTCCAAATTCCAAAACTCTTCTAATATCTTCAGCTGTGATCTCAATTTCCCTACCAAAGATGGTACTTTGGATACGGTAGGGTTCCACAGATCGGTCTACCGAAGCTCCTGCCCAAAATGCTTGATGGATAGACTGATATGGTGTACATGGAGTAGATATGGCCTTGAAGATCCGAGATCTTCTCAGGAAGTCAATAATACCAACAAAATCACCACCATTTCTTGAGGTGGAATCCAGATTAGCACAGATATTGTGCTTTGGATTAATTTGCCACCGGTTGGCCATCTTCCTGTAACAATAACAAATGTATGTTAGAAACTTGAACAGCAGAGTTTGACTAAGTCAGAAATCAGTGCAGTTCACTCGAGCGAATGAAGTGTGCGACTGGGTTTAGTCAAATGATGTAATTCTGCGATTGAGTTGTCCGACCGAATGAACCCATTCGAATGACCTAGTCGGCCGATTGAATGAATCACTTCATTCAATCTTGCGATTGACTTTCATTCGGGGCAACCAATCGTATGGCAGACTCAATCCATTCGCATCATCCATTCGGCCGAATGAACGAGTCTCCTCTTTCAATCGGTCGATTGAAGTTCATCGGGGAGACCAGTCGTATCGCCGACCCCTGTTCCATTTCAAACTTGGTTTTTATAATTTTTCAAAATTAGAGGTTAAGTTCAGGCTTGTTAGACTCGCAATCATGTACTTAGACTACTTCGATCAATGATTTGAACATTTCATGTGATTAAAACAGTTTATTTGACCGATTTGTTACGAGTCAACATTTAGGGCAAATGTGAACCGATTAACCATCAATTTTTACATTCTGATGCATCCTTGTGTTGCGTATTACCTGTGTAACAAGTGCAAATCGTCAGAAAGTGTATATCAAAAGGTTTAGAGATCAAACGAAAATTTTGCAGAGTAACGGTGCGAATAGGAGTGTTTTAGGGCGAATGATGTCTGCGATCGACTGAGTGGTCTATTTATAGACAGACTCAGCTCAATCGGCCGACTGACTCAATCGTACCTTTCATTCGGTCGATTCAAAATCAACTCGTACGATCGAGTCTAATCGCCTGTTTCATTCGATCGATTGGAACTGGGTCGTACGATTCACTCAATCGACCTGTTTCATTCGATCAACTGATCTCCATTCGCACGTTTGACCTAATCGACCCTTTCAATCGGCCGATTGGGCTCATACTTATGGTCCAATCTTACGATTGAGTTCAATCGTATAGCCCATTCGCATGACTAAGCATACTCATGATTAAGTAGTGCGATTGGGCTATACTTGTGCCATATTAGTCATTTCGTTTGCTGACACATAGCTTTCCTTAATCAATTAATAAAACATTATGTGTGATTGATCATCTCAGACATGATCCATTTAACCACCCGATCACCTCAGACGTGATCCATTTATCCACCTGATCACCTCAGACGTGATCCTTTTAACCTTTCAGAAACAAGTTATTTAGATAGACATTAAGCACTTTTAGTGACATTTAGCAGATAGCAGTATACACAGTCCGACACGACACATTATACTAGGACTAAACAAAACTTAACCTATGAATAGAAAGACCTATTTTTGTGATTTTTGTTTTGGGCAGGCTTGTATAGCTTGTTAGCATTAACAGTTTATCCGGAATGAACTCTCGTGGAATCAGACAGGCATATACACCATCACTTGGAACATCCAGTGCTTATTACACTTTGCATGATATGATTGTACAGTTTTTCACTTATCGAAGACTTCTAATATCTAACTGAGAATCATGTTTGAACTAATATGTAATTCTTATTGATTTTGATCATCAGGCGATGCAGCCACGACGATTGTCAGTATGTTTGTCCACTTAAATCCATACACAGACGTTTGACACACATCAGCGATTAATTTGATGAATTAGGTCAAACCGTATTTGTGTATTCCACAGGTATATGGTAATCAATCGTCCTCAGGAGATTTTTGAGCGGTCTTGGACTTAGAAGATTTGGTTCTAAAAATTGTCAAAGAGATGCCAAGCCTCAGGTCAGTGCCATCGCACAGCAGAGAGGCGCAAACAACAATGAATTCTTAGAACAAATAGGTTATGCTTAGCCTCAGGTCAGTGCCATCGCACAGCAGAGAGGCACAATACCTATTTATCTTCTTAGAGCAGCATATTTGCATATACATTATTTCAATGACATTTGTCATCTTTTGCTCTGTTTTGCAGGTCTTTGCTCACATTTGTGGCATTTGCTTGCTCCTCACCCCTTATTGGACATTGATTGATTGTGCAGACCAGGGATACCATGGGAACACACAACTGGTTGAATAAATTTAGTTTAAGCCTGTTCACTGATGATGTCTACTGGTCTATTGTGTTGAATCTACTGACACATCGTATTGTGTACTTACACAGCCCTAGATCTACTTTCTTCAAGTAATTACAATACCAGTCAAAGCTTCTATCATATTCCCATTTTGTTAGACTTAGACTTCTCTGACTTATGATTTTTATGTTTAGAACCGAAAAACCAAATTTGATATTCCAAGTAACTCGGTGCCTGTGTGCTATCACTTTCCAGTTTTCTCGAGTCGCATTTCCAGTCTATTTGTCTATGCCTTTTCAGCTTAACTTTTCTTCCCCCTTTTTTTTTTTTTTTTTTTTTTTTTTTTTTTTTTTTAAGTAAATGAATACTGAAATAAATCTCCCCCTAAAATTCTAAAACAGAAAATCTTTTTGTGTTTTTGGATTTTATATGACATGGAAATTAAATAAAAAAATAAAAATAAAAATAAAAGAAAGAAAGAAATAAAGAAAAGACACAAGTCGGACTATGAATCTGCTTCTTCAGCAATTACATCACTTTTCTTTTTAACGCCGTTGACCTCTAACAGATATAAAAATCTTGGTTTATCAAACGGTTTGGTGTAGAGATCAGCGCGCTGAAAATCCGTGTTAATTTTAATCACATCAATTAATTGTTTTTCATAGCAATCGCGTATGAAATGATATTTAATCCCGATGTGTTTAGTTTTTGGGTGTTGAACAAGATTTTTAGTGACAGCTATAGCAGCAGAATTATTAACATAAATAGGAGTGTTAGAAAATTTCAAACCGTAGTCGCGCATTTGCTGTTGAATCCAGATGATTTGAGAGCAGCAACTTGCAGCAGCAACGTATTCAGCTTCACAGGTTGATAAGGCAACCGAGGTCTGCTTCTTGCATTGCCACGTGACTAATCGTCTTCCAAAGAACTGACACCCTGCTGACGTCGATTTGAAATTCATCTTGCAGCCACCATAATCTGAATCGCTGTACGCAGTAAGCTCGAAGTCATCATCATGAGGATACCACAAACCCAGTGTTGGAGTACCCTTCAGATAACGGAAAATCCTTTTTACCCCAATCAGATGATTCACTTTTGGCTTCGCTTGATATCTAGAACATAGACATGTTGCATACATGATATCTGGACGCGAGGCAGTGAGATACATGAGAGATCCAATCATCCCACGATACATAGTGGCATCCACCAAATCCCCATTCTCATCAGGAGCCACATCATGATTTGTGGCGAGAGGGGTACCGGCAGCAGACGCATTTTCCATGTCAAATCGACTGAGAATATCGCCGACATATTTGGACTATGTAAGAAAATGCCTGTAGGTGTTTGATCCACCTGTAATCCCAGGAAGAACTTCATTTCTCCCATTGCACTCATTTCAAACTCTGCCTTCATCACAGATTCGAAATCTTTGCATAATGCTTCATTTCTAGATCCAAAGATGATATCATCCACATAGATCTGCACCAGAAGCAAGTCACCATCTTTTTCTTTGATGAACAATGTACAGTCAATCACACCCCTGCGAAAACCATGAGTCAGCAGGTGGGTGGAGAGCTTTTCATACCAAGCTCGAGGAGCCTGATGTAGCCCATACAGAGCCTTGTCTAACTTGTAGACTCTGTCCCGATGATAAGGATCTTCGAATCCTTCGGGTTGACTGACATAAACTTCTTCACGGATTTCCCCATGCAAGAATGCACTCTTAACATCCAGTTGATAAACTTTGATTTTCATGTAAGAGGCGTAGGCTAGAAAGATACGAATAGCTTCCATTCTAGCCACGGGAGCAAAGACTTCATTGTAGTCGATGCCTTCGACTTGTCTGAAGCCTTGGACAACCAGCCGTGCCTTGTTTCTGATTACAACACCCTGGTCATCCTTCTTGCATTTTAGTACCCATTTGGTACCAATCACCTTAACTCCTTTCGGCCTGTCAACTAGTGTCCAGACTCCAAGTTTCTTGAACTGGAGTAGCTCTTCTTGCATAGCATTGACCCAGGCCTCATCTTTCAGGGCGTCACAGACATATTTAGGCTCGATTTGTGAAACAAAACATGAGAATGCCCATCATTGACGTACCCCTTTTCCATGACTGCTGCATACTCAGCAGAGTACAGCTGATTTCGTGTTTGCACACCGGATTGAATGTCCCCAATGATAGACGAGGGGGGATGATTCACACTGATCCTAGTCACTGGGGTGGTAGGAACCCCAACCTCAGAATCCAGATTGGTGACAGCTGGTTCAGCATCCAGATTTCCTGTAGCTGGTATAGCAGCTGATGATTCACTGTGTTGATTACCTGTTTGCTCAGTGTTAGAAACAGGAGCTTCTTCATCATCTGATGAATCATCACTCTCATCATGAGCAGGAGTCGAAGAGCTTGAGGCACCAGCAGTAGGTGTGATGTTGCTTGAATCCAGATTTGGTGAGTTAAGAACATCGTACAGCATCTGGGTAGCAGCATCATCCTCTGAATCAAGCTGTGGAAGATTGAAGGATTTGAAAAAGCCATCATAATCAAAGAATGATGATGGTCCTTTTCCAGCAGGAGGTGTGGTGAATCTCTGAACATCCACATTGCACCACACCTCTACCTGACCCGTCGAATTATTGTAAACTCGCTTGTCTGGGATGCTGTATCCTAAGAATATTCCCTGATCTGCTTTTTCGCTGAACTTGCCATCCTGAGTCTTCTTCAGTAATGTACATGGAGCTCCAAATGGTTCCAGATACTCCAAATTTGGCTTTCTTTTCTGAAGTAGCTCGTAGCAAGTCTTACCATGCCTTTTGACTACTAACACACGATTAAGTGTGTAGCAGGCATTCGCAACTGCCTCATTCCAGAACTGAACTGGGAGCTTTGAATCAGCTAACATGGTTCGCGCAGTCTCAATTAAGCTACGATTCTTTCGTTCTGCAACTCCATTCATCTGTGGCGTGTATGCTGAGGTGAACTGGTGAACAATACCCTTCTCCTTGCAGAAAGCATCCATCCACTGATTCTTGAACTCTGTGCCATTGTCAGAACGAATTCTCCTTACCTTCAGTTTGTAGAGTGACTCCAAAGTCGTGACGAGCACCTTGAATGATTCAAACGTTTCTGATTTAGCTTTCAGAAACATCACCCAGGTGAATCTTGAGTAGTCATCAGTGACTACAAAGCAGTACCAGTCTCCTGCTATACTCTTCGTGCTTACAGGACCAAATAGATCCATGTGTAGCAGCTCCAAGGGCATCTCAATTGTGTTGACGTGCTTGGTCTTGTGAGATTTCCTGGTCTGCTTTCCCTGCTTGCAAGAGACACAAAAATCAGGAAGTTGGAAGTTCTTGACTGTAACTCCCTCAACTAGGTTGTTGTGAATCAGATGATTCATCTTCCTTTGATTTATGTGTCCCATCCTTCTATGCCATGAGATGGAGTCCTTCTCTGTAGCTTTTGAGAGGAAACATTGTGCTGTAGATTCAGAAGTAGAAGCATTAGACATATCCAAGACATATAGATCATTGTACCTGGATGCAGACATCAAAACCTGCTTCTCTGGAATCTCCATCTCCTTTTTCAGTATGTAACATTTTCGGTTGTCAAACATAACTTTGAAGCCCTTGTCACATATCTGAGACACTGAAAGTAAATTGTTTTCCAGTTGTTGAACAAAATTTACTTTATCAAACTTTACCTTCTCATTACCTACTTCGCCCTGAGCGGTAATGTATCCTCCTTTATTTCCAGCAAATGAAACATGTCCCCCTTTAATTTGTTTGACATTGAAAAGAAGAGACTTGTTTCCTGTCATGTGCCTGGAAGCTCCGCTATCTACAATCCATGTATTTGTTGAAGCACTGTAGCGGACAACCTGCACATAATTGAAAACAATCAGTTAAGGAGGGGGACCCAAGCCTTGACTGGCTTGGGTTTCCCAGAGGAATCAACCATCATGAATTCAACCCACTGTCCTTTATCAGTAGGTGGAATGTCAACTTTCAGATTGTCCTGTCTGTCAGATTCACCAGATGTCTTTGCTTTCCATAAACCATCTCTGTGAAAGGATTGTTTATGATAAACTTTAGACTGATTAACAGTTTGAGTATATGGTTTAGATTCAGAAACAGTTTTTCTTGCCGGTGTCACAGACCTGTCGGGGACTTGTCTGTGTTGTCTTTCACGAGGAGGGGACGAAAACGACTTAGAAGGTGTTTTATGCCTAATGGGTGTTTTCGATCTCACCGGGGTCTTAGATCGCTGTTTTGAATCTACTTTGACTTTGTCGGTTAACTCAACTTTAATTCTTGGTGTCTGATAGCGTGGACAATTGGTTGAAATATGACCTCGCTTACCACAGGTATAGCAGGATCTCCATTCATCAGGACTAGGAGATCTCTTGTGGGGCGGTGAGTACACCTCAGGAATGGGTCTTTTGGTCTCAATCTTTGAATATGTACCCTCTTTAACAAATTTAACTTGTTTAACATTTTGATTAAATTGTCGTTGAGGTTGAACATTATCCCTTTTCACTGGTTTAGCTTGAGTGGATTTAGAAATCTTGGTTTGAGTAATATTTGACTTTGATTCTGAACCAAGAGTTGTTTGTTCAGTTTCTTCCACCCGTTTCTCAACATTGATCGTTCTTGATGTTGAGGGTTTCTGATTATCATCCGAAGAAGCAGACTGAGCTGCAGTGTCCGGATCACTCACCAAAGGAGTTGTCACCACATGATCCTTGATTTGATTATTATTAATTGGACGTTGTTTTGTGTTCAAAAGGATTTCATGTGGTGGTGGAACTACCTTGTAACCCAAACCCTCCCCATTGTTGCGTTCTTTAACCAAGTTTTTCAAAATGTGCGAAGAACTCGCAAGACTATGTAGTTTTTGTTGCAATGACTCATTTTCTACCTGTAAGACTGCTTTTTCTTTTTTAGTTTCTTCAATGGTCTTTAAGTAGAATTTAATGTCATTTTCTTGGTTAAATACAACAACTTCAGTTTCTTTTAGTTGCTTTTGCAATGCATCTAACTTCTCCTTATAACTGCTCTCATTTTGTTTTAATATACGATTAGCTTCTGAGCACAGTTTTAAGTCATTTACTAAGTTATTATTGTGTTCTAATAACCTAGCAAACTTTAGATCAATGCTTTCTCTAAATTTATCACATTCGACACAAACATGTTCATCAAATAATTCATCTTTAGATTTTACCTGTGTGGATGTCGATGTTCCAGCCATGAAAGCATTCTGAGACGTAGCTTGAGCTTCAGATTCTGAATCCAACTCATTCTTGACTATTTCATCAACAGCATCAAATGTCTCTTCCAATTCAGCAGTATCAACTTCGGCTGAGCTTTCGCCTTCACTCGTCGAGTCCTCGTTCAAGTCTTCCACAGATGCTATGTTAGCTTCATCAGACACGAATCTAAATGACCAATCTTGTCCTTCGTCTCCTTGTGCCACCATAGCTTTAGAATCACTTCCCGTGGATGCTGGTTTCTTGTCTCTATCTTGCCTGTTGAACGAAGAAAAAGGATTCCCATTCCCAGTCTTCTTAGGCTTAGAACACTCCCTTTTAAAATGGCCCTTTTCTCCACAATTGAAGCAAGTGACTTTAGACTTGTCAAAACCAAAGGTTGTATCTTTAGTAGCCACAAGATTCTGCCCTGTTTTCTTCACAAATTTCTTAGCTCTTCGGACAGCGCTTGCAAGAGCCCACATGATGTCCATTCTTTCCAGCTCATTTTCATCTACTTGTTCATAATCTTCATCGGCAAGGTGGCAATTTCCAATCTTCCCCGCCACCAAACCATCATAGGAATGCACAACAGCAGCCAGAAGATCCATGTGCTCTTTAGCAACCTCCACTGTTACCTTTCCCAGATTTTCTGTTGTCAACTTAGCAGACTGAGTAACAATAGGAATTTGACTAACACATGATGCACCAAGAGACTCATTTGCAGATGAAGAGCCTTGTTCAACAGTTGAAGATGCGTTGGACACGAAGGCTGTTTGCAAAGGTGCACCAGAAGACTTTGCAGTAGGGTTGGAAGTAGAGGCAACATTGTAGAGTGAGGGGTCTTGAGCATAGGAACCCTTCTTAGCCTTGTATTTTTGTCGCACTTCCTCCTCTTTCAGTTTTAGAATAAAGTCATTGATATCCAGGGTTTCTAAAACTGAGTTGTATCGCAGAGTAGAGATGAACGAATCCCATTTTGCAGGTAGACCATCTGCCAAGCTTAAAACCTTGTCTTCCATTGACGTCTTAACACCATGAGTGTTAAGTTCACTCATCAGATGGTAGAAACGATCGATTATCTCATCTAAGCTTTCATTCCCAATTGCCGAGAAGTTATCAAACTCCTTCTTCAAAGCTTTGCCTTTCAGTGCCTTTAAGTTAGAATTTCCTTCATACCTCTTTTCAAGGACTTCCATCAATTTTTTACTTTGTTTGTGCTCTGAGTATTGATGAAAAATAGGCTTGGGAATGGACTGAGTCAAGATAGCATAAGCCTTCTTCTCTGCATTGTAGGCAACCTTTTGTGTATCGGAGAGTCCACTCAAAGTCAAGGGAACGCCATCAGCCCCTACTGGTATTTTATAACCCACTTCAATAGAATTCCATAAGTTAGTATCTACACCATTAAGATAGATTTCAAAACGTTGTCTCCATTGTGGAAAGTCCTCTATTGTCAATAGTTTAGGTGGCTTGTTATGGTTCCCTATCTCATTTTCCAGCAACAACAAATTCTGAATTCGTGAATCCTTTCCAGCTGACATAGCATAATTTTCTGAGTCCATCTTTGAATTAAGTTAACTTGAGAATTAAACTGCTGTGCGAATGGGCTATATGCGATTGGACTCAAACGTACGATTGAAACAGACGACTGAGAGACTTAGACGACTAAACAGACCGAACGACTCAGATGTGCGACTGGAGTGGGCGATTGACTCAATCGGGCGATTGTCACTGCGATTGACTCAACCGGGCGAATGGACTGGCGAATGATTCAAACGTGCGAAAGACCGGGGCGAATGAATTCAGTCGTACGATTGAGATAATCGTGCGACTGGGTCGGCTGAAAACGTGATTTTTGAACACTTTTGACCTAGAACGCAATTCTTTGCACCCTAGACGGCTGAAACTCGAAAAACACTTAATTTTCAGAACATGCAAGCGTAAAGACTCGATTTTTAGTCAAAAGAATGAAACTTTTTGCGTAAAAATGTAGACTTTTTCACAAAACGATTGAATCAACGAAGAATCAAGAGCCAAGGCTCTGATACCACTTGTTAGGACCGTGAACGTACGGAGTACTAACCGATTCTTCGTTGTACCGAATCAAATAGTGCGGAATCCTATTTGATTGGCGATCCAATCAGTGAGAACGAATTCAAGATCAATCCTAACGATTAGAAAACGTTATGAATTGACTCGGAATGATCTGAAACGCTCTATGAAGTTGGAATGGTCGAACAGCACGTTCTGGGCGATTAGGGTTTCTAGTATTCGAAGTATCTCGTTTTTCCACGAATTAAGTGGTATTTATAGGTTACAGATCTCATTCGTGCGACTGAGTCTTGCGACTGACTCAGTCGTGCGATTGAGTAATACGACTGATTCATTCGTACGCATGAATCAGACTGATGACTCAACCGTCCGATTGACTCAGTCTCTTAGTTCAACCGTGCGATTGGACCATTCGCATAGTCCAGTCGGGCGACTGAAAGAGATGTTTAGTCAAACACATTCATGAACCTTTAATGATTCAGAACTGTGTCTCACAACTGTAAACCTATATAACATGGTCATATTAAGCGTGTAACAACTAATAAATAGATATAACATTAACTAATCAACAACCATATAATGAAGAGATTCTCATTAGATTGATTTAACATTACATATGTGTAGCAAGATAGAAGTTTATTACATTTGCGCTCACTAGACTAGAACTGGGGACATGTGTACCAACATAGGATGACCTAACTTATTTTTCTACTCATTTGTTTCAACGTAAATACTTGGTTTATTTTGAGGATTAGTGATTTGAGTAACTATTGACTGAGGTTCAATAATTTTAGGTTCATTTTTATCAGAAAGAGTGCAGACTCAGGCATGACAATGTAATTGTCATTGTATGGTGGGGGACATGAATTGTATCCAATCCCAGTCATATCATTGTGCTCCTTCCTTGAATCAAGTATCTCTTACAGCTTAGCTGAAGACAGTTGAAACTTTTCAAGTTTCACTTTGGTAACTGATTGCTCATCTTTGGATTGGGCTAGCATTTCAGTTAGTTTGTCATTTTCAGCTGCAAGAGTGTACTTTTCTATATTGGAGATGAGAGATTTGATTTTCATTTCATAGCATTTGATTTCTCTTTTATATATCTTAGATTTTACCTTTTCTTCTTTGATTTTAGCTGCCAATTTGTGATTATGCTCACGGTAACCCTGTAGTTCAAATACGTTTTTCACTACATAGATTAGATTTTACCTCAGAAGGCATTGGAGTTGGGCTATCATTGATGTGATCCATGAGAGCATGATTTTGAAATTGAGGCTTCACTTACTCAGCATATAAGCTCCAGTCACATATTCTATCTTGTCTGATGATAAGTGCATTTGAAGTAGATTGGTTGGTTCCATGAGCTTGATTTGTCAGTTGTGGTTGACTCTAGTATGGATGTTGATGTTGTTGTTGGTGATGATACTGCTGCTGTTGATGATTGTTTGGCTAATAGCTTGAATTTGGTTGTGGGATTGATTGGCCCTTAGAGTTCTTTTGAAAGATATTGTTGCTTATTCTAGGAGCATTACTTTCTCTTGAAAAATGGCCAGTCATACCACAATTGAAGCATTTGACCTTGGATTTGTCATATCCAAGTTTTGTATTTTCATTCAAATTAAGCTTTCTCCCTTTTCTGAAGAACTTCTTGGCTCTCATTGCTATCATAGCCATTTGCCATTGCAGATCCATTTCTTCCACATCATCTGGATCCATTTCTTCCAAGTCTTCTTTGGATCAGGTTGCCAGAAGTGAGTCTTGCTCCCAAGTAAGCTTCAAAGCTTGCAACAAAGGCATTGTAAGTAGCCTTTTGGTCTTTAGACATACTTGTGGGAGTGGCAGTGAACCCCGTTGGTTGAGATGATGTTGATGTCTTGTTTGTTGATGGAGCAGTAATGAGACCAGTTGTCTTCACTTTATCTCTTGAGGAGAGAAAATCATCATCTCAGTAATGTAGGCATTTTCCACTGAGTGAGTGTCTGATGGAAATTTGTATGCTTCAACAACTCTAGGTCCACCAAGGTTTCTACTCCTTTTATCAAGTTTAATAGCTTCAATTTTGGCTATCATGATGTCCAAGGTGGTACTCTCTAGATCAAGAGTGTTTTTCAGTATAGTAACATTTTGTTTCCTGCTTTCAGGAAGGCTATGAATCATTTTCTTGTTCAATTCTTTGACTTTACATGTAACCCCCATAATCCCTAAATCATTCACCAGCTGCACAAATCTATGCAATTGTTTTGAGATTGACACCCCTTGGAGTGATGAAAGGTTTCATATTGATTAACAGGTTTATCCTTGTTAATTTTAGCTACTTCACTGCTGCCTGCACACATAATCAGTAGTGCATCCCACACAGCTTTGGCTATTCTATACTTCTCAAGCCTTTTCAGCACATCCATTTTCAATGCTTGAGTTAGAATGGAATAAGCTTTGAGTTCAATGTTTATCTTTTTGTAGTCATCATCATCAAGAGTGAGATCCTCTATGGGTATTCTTGAGGTTTTGTATAGAGCAGCTTGATCAGTAGAATGTGTCAATGGAATGTGAGACCCTTTACATTTGGAAATCCTATAGTCTGGATCTACTCCTATAATGTAATTCATAAACCTAAATTTCCATTGCTTAAACTCAGATTTGTGTTTAAGCATAGGAGGTTTAGGAGTATGACCAAGTTTATAAAAATTATGTGAATCCAATTTAATAAGCTATTTTTAACTTGTTTAAATATATATTAGGTTGATTCTTAAGCCCACCTAGTCCAGTAAGTCCAAAATAGGCTTATGTAATCAGATCCGCTAAGTGGAGGGCAAAAATTTGTTAGAACTTCTATTGTTGAGTTTCTAATTTTGTTTCTTGTATGATTTTATGTTGAAGCAACTGTTCACATATTTTGTTTTTAGAGGTTGATTATTAATGAACAGTGACTATCAAAATATTTCAGCAGATATTCAACTGGTATACTGAATAGAGGTAGTCGAACACTCTACTAGCAACTCAATCACCAGATCAATCAAGTTCAGCTTAGATCTATGTAGATCTGGAGAAGAACCAAGAGCCAAAGCTTTGATACCAATTGACTGGGTTGTGAGAATGAAGTTCTCTGTTGTTGTGAAACAACAAGGACCGAATATGATGATTGAGTCAGTTATTATATGGCGGAATCATACAATCATAGAACATTGAATGCAAGAAATACTCATAAATGCTCTTTGTAATGATTAATATGAACAGTTACAATAAATGCTAGGGTTTGAGCAGTATATAGTAATAGGACACCTTGTGGACTAAAGATTGTATATTCTGATTGTCTAACGTTAGACTAAAGTCAAATGTCTAAGGTCAAAGTCTAAAGTCACCTCACATACGAGGATTTCTATTCTATTTATAGGCTGACAGGAAGCCTTTACAAAAGACTAAAATACCCCTATACATAATCTAGTCCAAGTACAAAAGGTCTTCATCAGCATTTATTTTGTTCATCTGCATTGACTAATGCAGATGTGTTGCTCTTCATCAGCATTGGTTTTTCTTCTACCGCATTAGTGTTTGGTCATCAGCATTGACAAATGCAGATGAACAAACACTTAGCGCATTTGTTGCTGAGCATCCGCATTAGTTTATATGGATGTGTTGATCCTTTGTCAGCATTTGTTCGGTTGTCCGTATTTGTTAATGCGGAAGAACAAATACTTGTTAGCATTTGTCCTTTGGTCATCTGCATGTGCAAATGTGGATAGCCAACACTTGTCTTATTTTGTTGATGCAGATTCTTCATCCGTATTGGTTCTTGGACTTAGGGAGATTTCAGCAGAACAACCATCATCCAGTACTTGAATTGGCATGTATGATCCTGTCGGGGTCCAATAATTCTTGATACACTTATTCCAGCACTGTCTATCTAAAAGAAAGACATGATGGAATGATATCCCTATGACTACATCATCTGCTATATGTACTCTGTGCCCTAACAAGCCATTCAACATGTCTGCGTATGTATTCAACGGCCAGGTGTCATGCATTCAAGAAGAAAGAAGACATATGTTCATCATGTACCTAAGATTCCTTTAATTCCTCATCAATGAAGCATTCCTCCAACTGACACTATAGGACCTGTAATGGACATTCCCCATACAAGTACATAAAGAAGAGGAATCCTAGGACTTTCTACAATGGGACCTTCTTTCCATTTTTTCCTTGGATGTTACAGCAGATTAATGAAGAAGATGTAATTATTGAACAAGCTGAACAAGAAGAAGTGGCTCTAGCAGATGAGCCTCCATATGAAGAAGTAGAACAAGCTTCTCCTGATCAACAACATGTTGATGAGCATACTGAAGAAAGAATGGAAGAACAAAGGCTTGTATCACCACATGATGTAGGTGGTGATCTTCACACAGGACCTTCTGTTCAAGAAGTTGAATTGCTTATCCATTCATTCCATCATGTATTCAGTCTCCACACATGTCTCCAACTCACTTTTCCCCACCTCACACTTTCCCAGCGACTACTTATTCTATTTAGTCTGGTGAATCTACCAGTTCATCAGATGACTCCGAATCATCTCCGGATGAGGAAGGTCACACTATGAGAATGCCAGTAACACAAGCTCAATCAGAGGCAGGTTCTTCTAAAAGTTATGCTAAATCAGGAGTCAATCAACCTGATGAGAAGGATGAAATGATCACTGAACTTTTGTTGAAAATGGAAAGGATGGAAAAGCTATTGAATAGATGATCTGGTATTATCCAAGACAAACTTAAAGAGTTGGATGAGGTTGAAAAAGCAAAGAAAGACAAATCAATTAATGAGGTCAAGGTTGCCGTCCATAAAGCTAAAGAAGAAATCAGCGGGCATGTTGATACTGTAACCCTACAGACTCTTGCCATGGAAGAACAGGAAAGCTTGATTTAAAGCCAATCTAATCTGATTACTGATATTAGCAAAGATAATGAGACCTTACTAAAAAGGGTCACAGAACTGGAGATGTTGATTAAGATAAAGGAGGAGTTAGCTGAGGAGCAAGAAACTAAAAGTGATTAGCAAGAACAAAAATATGATGAACCAGAAACCAAAACAGAACCAAGTCTAGCCATGGTTTTCAATTTAAGTGAGCAATCTGAAGAAACCACTGAGCAAGGCTCAGAGCTTATAGATCTCATCAAAGAGCTTGGCTGCTATACTACTGTAGATTTCATTATTGATGATGAGTATTGGGAGTTAGTAAGGGACCCAAGACCTCCAGTAGAACACATAATGGTGATTCCTTAATCTCCATTGCCTTTGGAGAAGAGTTGACTATGCAGATTGTTCCTGCAATCACCCTTTCTGAAGAGCAAAAAGAGCTCATCAGAAGATTTTGTGAAGGGCTGAAAGAAAAAGAAGAAGCTACTGACAAGCAAGTAGAAGAACCAACACCAACAACAGGTGAAACCTCTGTGCCATCCTCATATAGACCTTATGTACACACCTACTCAACAAAGAGGAAGTACTTATCTGACAAGGCTAAGAGAAAACGGCCTGTAGAGGAAGTGGAGCCTATGAAGAAAAAGCAAAAAGATGATCCAAGGAGTTTAGCTGTAATAGCTGAATTTCTTGAGGAGCATGAAAGGGCTAAGGCTTTATTAAAAGAGATGATTGGTATTATTGATTTGGAAGAAGGAGAAATAGAAGGAGGATACCAGGTTGATGAACCTGTGATAAAAGACAGTCCAATGAAGGTGGAATCCCCAGTTGACGAGATGGTGGAAAAGGCACAAATCTATGATTTAATGATCAATGCCATGTTTCTGATCAATCACGATTATGATGCTGATGAAGTTTTTGGGATAACTTATGAGTCAATGGTGGAAGAAGTAGGGAAAATGAATTTACTTCTTGATCCCACTTATGTGACTGAATATGAGAGACAATCAGTCAAATCTTCCATCACATTCACCACCTCAATCACAAGATAGTATGAAGCTCCTCAAGCTCCATATCATGATCCCTACACCATGACTGACTGGGAAATGAAGGATTATCTATCCAAACAAGGATAATCCAAGAGAAAACAGGGTAACACGAAGACAAATTCTCTAAGAGCTGCAATAGTCCAAATGATTAATGAGAAGAAAGATAAACTAAAAAAGTTGGAAGACGAGGTTGTAGGGAGAAAACCCAGGTCTAGACTAGCTACTCAAGATATCCAGCTCACCAATCAAGAACATGATGTCTTAGCACCCATTCTTAACGGGAATCTTGAATGGTTCATTTAACCCTCTCAATTAAAACTTTAAGAGGGGTCGACCACTTCAGAGATGATCCAGGGTGTGTCTACTCTAGAGGGAAAGACTATTGTATAGATCATCGCCTGGAAGTATGACAGTGACTGGAACATGTTCATGATCAAAAGGATCTCAGGGTTGGTGCAATTTTTTACAGAGTACTCTTCTCTTGTGAACTCCCTATAGATTCATGATCTCAAATAACTTGCTGAACTTGAGCTCATCAATCATCATACTATGTATAGGGGATATGAGTTTGAACAGATTCTAATGATCTTTAAAAGAACAAAGAACTTCGACTCATTGAAAGCCATTTCTTTGAGGAAATACAAAGCTTTCAAAAATCCCCTAGACAAGAAGAGAAAAGCAAAAAGGACTGAAGAGTTGGTATTTCCAGAAATGAATGTAAAACCAACTAAATCATTGAAGAGGAAGATGGTGGCTGGCAGCCATTCTTCCATACCAATCTCAAATGTCTATTATGATGAAAAGACATACGAGATAGTGATTGAAAGGAAGTGGGGAGGCAAAGAGGGGGCTGAAATCCATCTACTCAGTGGATATGAAGTGAGATTACTTGATGAATCTTATATCCACTACATCTTCTCAAGACAGTTTAGGGAAATCAACAACAAGCTTAGAGAGGCTGATATGTATTTCTTCCTGAAGTGCATCAAAATTATGATCATGGCATATGATAAAATAAAGAAAAAGATAGAGCAAAGAAAGAAGAAGAAAACTCCTCTCAACCTTGGAATCATTGTAAAGCTTGAAGTGGATGCTGATAGATCTCCCCTTATTCACAGAGATGGGTTGTCCACTTTTGGTGTGTGGGAACCTGTATCTCTAAGGAAGATATCCATTGAATCCATTCATACCATGAGCTAGATGAAAGTTCATGTTCTAAGTAGAGACAGGATGAAAGAGGCTAGAGATTTCTCCAACATGATCAAGGCCATCCTGAATCCAATTCTTCCAGACCCAGGTACAACTCCACTATCACCAGTCCAAGCACCTGTAGCAGACCCGACAGAATCATCACAACCTTACCCTCTATCAAATCCTTGAAGCACATAGACTGTATAATCCTTAGGGGGAGTATCGTTGGACCCTGAAAGGATCATACATGCCAATTCAAGTGATGGGTGATTGTTGTTCTGTTGGCAGAATCCCACAAGTCCAAGAAGAAATGCAAGTGAAGATCAGAAGACAAGTGTTGGCTATCCGTATTTGTTTATGTGGATGACCAAGGAACAAATGCTAATAAGTATTTCTTCTTCCGCATATACAAATGCAGACAAATAGAACAAATGCTACAAAGTATTTGTTCATCCGCATTTGTCAACACGGATACACCGAAGAATTGCTGCCAAGTGTTGTTCATCCGCATTTGTCAATGCTAAGGACCAAACACTTAAAGCTGAAGATCAAACAGGAAATGCTAATGAAGCCCAAGGCATCCGCATTAGTTAATGCAAATGTTCAACAAGTAATACGGATGAAGACTTTTGTACTTAGAATATTCTGTAATAGATATCAGGGTAGTTTAGTCTTTTTGTATAGGTTTTATGCCAGCCAATAAATAGAATAGAATATCTATCACATGTAAGTTTTTCATCAGTAAGATACCTAGCACTCAAGTCACGAGGTTCTAAGACTGTCATTACACTGTTCTTGAAAACCGTAGCACCCATTGTAACTTGTTTGATCACCAATCAATATACAAGCATTTATAAGTATCTTTACAACATTTAATGTTCTTTGATTTAGTATTTCCACTACTTAATCATTGACTCAATCATCATATTCGATCCTTGTTGAAGTCATATCAACAGAGAATATCATTCTCGGACCCCTCAAGGTATATGAACATCTCTGTACTCCAGCCTGTATAGCTAAGGTTAAATTGTATCAGGACTAGAACATTGAAATTAAGTCTGCTATTGAGTCCTTAAACATACTAAAATCCGATTTTAAGAGAGTAGAATCTGAATACAAATTCAAAATTTAAAGTTAGAGAAAATTGTATCTTTATTAAAACAGGAACACTCAAACTACGGGGCTCAAATAAAAGACTTAGTCTCCAAGTTGACTGAGGCTCAAGCCTAGCTAGTAGTAGTTAAGGCTAAAGAAAAGAAGTATGCTATTCAAGATTATAACTTCAACACCATTCTTGCATCATCCTCCCACTCAAAGGTACGTTATCAAAACAAGAGTATGTTGGGAACCAATGAAACTACTCCACCATACTCTTATATGTCTATAAGATAGCCAACATATGGTACTGATGAGCAAGAGGTTCCAACTGCTTACCCACTACCCAATGAGTAGAAGAATGATGCAATAATGGTGACCACCATAGTGAAGGATAAGATAGAAAACCTCATCCACATAGCTGATGATGAACCTCTAACCACTAAAGATAGAAAGAACAAGATCAGGGCTGCAGGTAAAACTGCTAACAAGGTGGCTGAGTCTAAGATGAAAATGGATTCCAAGTGGCTGGAAACTTTGATTCAGGAAAGGAGTATAGTACCAGTACTCCTATCGAGCTAAAGAATCAGAAGTTAAAGGGAAGGCTGTGAAGAAGACAAGAAGTGCAAGAAACAACAACCCTCATTCCCTATCAAAGCTAACATTGAGTGCATAATCTGTAGGATGCATAACCACATGGCTAAAGATTGTTACTACAATCAAGCAAGCACACATTATGCAAACAATGTTAATAAAGAAGGAGTCAAGGAAGGTTTCACATTTGTACCATATCATATGGTTCAAGTGTTATAGAAAGGAAATCTTGTTTCCAAAGCCAAGTTGCTTTTGAAAGAAACACATTCTTCCGAAAGGAATATAGCTTAGAAAAACAAGCCAAAGAACAAATAAAGAAATAAAAGGAATCCTTTGAAATCTTCTGAGAAGAAGACTGCTTCAGAAGAAAAGGTGGTGATAACTTCTTCCAAGAAATAAGAAGCCTCGAACGCAAGTCTTGTTGCTCAAGCCTCTTTGGGCTCATCTACCTTGATTAACCATAGGATTTTAGACAGGGTGCTGTAGCCCAAACCTCTTCTTCACAAACCATAGTTGAACCCCCATGCATACATTTTAGTTTAATTATGTCATCTACATTGGAAGAGCCCAAGACCAATAAGGCCTGGGCTTCTAGAAATAACTATCATTTCACCTTATGTACAGGGACATCCATATGATAAGAATGAAAATATTTGGATTGTGGATAGTGGATGCTCCACACACATGACATGGAACAGATCTCTCCTACAACATTTTCAATATTTTGATGGAGGTCCTGTTTAATTTATATGTGAAGTCGGAGGATACATTTCTGTTAGAGGTAGTGTATCCAATTGTAAGTTAAATGTGGACAAAGTACACTTTGTCAAACAGCTTAAACATAATCTCTTGAATGTTTCTCAGTTCTATGATCAAAAGCACCAAATGCTTTTCACAGAACATGAGTGCATTATCCTCAAAACCCGGATGACTATTCCATAGGAATTGGTGCTTCTTAGATCTCCCAGGAGAGGGGATATGTATAAGCTAATTATGAATAATGCTTCCCTTCTAGGTGAAGTATCATACTTTCTTTCCAAAGCTAATAGTGATGAGTCAACTCTTTGGCATAAAAAAATATGTCATGTTAATTTTAAAGCCATGAATAAACTGGTTAAAAATAACTTGGTACATGATGTGCCTAAAAAGGAGCTTTTTTGTAAAGACAACTGTGTTGCTTGTCTAAGAGGGAAGCAACATAAGGCATGCCATCAATTGAAAGAGGTTAATTCCATAACCATTCCATTAAAACTATTGCACATGGATCTATTTGGTCCCATAAGTATAATGAGCATTGGAAGGAAATCATATTTCCTTGTGATAGTTGATTATTTTACAAGATTCACATGGGTATTCTTTTTAAGAACTAAGGATAGAACTGCTGAAATGTTAAAATCTTATATTCTTAAAATAGAATATAAAATTAATCATAAGGTAAAAATAAGTAGAAGTGATTAAGGAAATAAGTTTAAGAATCAAGTTCTTAACTTATTTTATAACTCAAAAGGGACTATCAGACAATACAATGCTCCTAGAACTCCTTAACATAATGGTGTTGCTGAGAGGAAGAACATGACACTTATTATGGCTGCAAGATCCATGTTAGTTGACTCAATATTGCCTCTAACTTTCTGGACAGAGGCAGTCAGCACTGCGTGTTATGTATAAAATAGGGTTCTCATTATTAAGCCCTATGGAAAACCACTTATGAGCTATGGAACAAGAGGCCACCATTCATTGGCTTTCTAATGTCCTTTGGTAGCAGGTGCACCATACTTAACACAAAGGACAATTTAGCAAAATTTGTTGAAAATTAGGATGATGCTATCATTGTTGGGTATTCCTCAACCTCTATAGCCTATAGAGTATACAACATTAAGAACCAACAATTTGAGGAATCATCCAACATTTTCTAAATAAGCACACTTCTTATGTTTAGGGGAATGGCCCTGCACATCATTGATTTAGAATTGTTTCCCAACTATTCTAAACCATCTTAAGAGAATGTTTCAGTTGGAACACGAACCCAAACTGACTCTTCTCATGATCAACTATTTGAGTTACCCATACCTATTCCAATTTCTATAAGAAGACATGAAGAGCAAGCTCCCACTACTGAAAGTCCAGAAAGCTTGAATATCATAGGAAACAATAGTGCTTCAACAAGTTTTCAATCAACTGAGCCTCAAAACTCATCAGCTGACAACTCTAACTCTCAACACCAAGCTGATGAATACAATAATCTTGAGAAACAGGCAACTGCTAATACTGCTTCACAGCAAAACACCATTGATGTTGTCACTCATTCATTTAATCAGTCCTCATTGAATAAGTGTGAGACATCAGCTGGAACTAATGTTCACAATCCTAAGTAAAACTTTTTAAACTTAGATCTATCAATGCAATTAGATGTTATTCCCAGGCTCAGAATACACAACACTCACTAGCTGAGAACATCATTGGGGATGTCTCAAAAGGTGTGAGAACTAGAAGACAGACTCACAATAGGATTGTTTGCTTGTACTCATGCTTTCTCTATCAATTGGAACCCAAGAAGGTGGAAGAATCTCTCAAGGACAACAATTGGGTTGAAGCAATGCAAGAGGAGTTGCTTCAATTCAAGAGACAAAAGGTATGAAACCTATGTCCATTGCCACCTGGCCAAGTCCCTATTGGCGCTAAGTGGATGTTCAGGAATAAAAGGGATGATATAAGATTGATCATCAAGAACAAGGCTAAACTTATAGTTCAAGGATACACACAAGAGGAAGGAATAGATTACACTGATGTCTTTGCACTTGTTGCAAGACTTGAGGCTGTGAGAATCTTCCTTGCTATTGCAGCATCCAAGAACTTCACAGTCCATCAACTTGATGTAAAATGTGTATTTCTGTGTGGGGATATCGACAATGAAGCCTTTATGTGCCAGCCACCTAGATTTAAAGACCCACAGCACCCCGTCTATGTGTGCAAACTGGATAGAGCTCTTTATGGGTTACACCAAGCACCTAGGTTGTGGTATGAGACATTATCTCAGTTTTTTCTACGAATGGCTACACCAGAGGCACTATAGATAACACATTATTTATAAAGAAGTCTGGGAAGGATATGCTGCTACTACAAGTCTATGTTGATGACATCATATTAGGTTCCTCTAATAACTGAATATGTAAAGACTTTGAAAGCATCATGAAGAAGAAATTTGAAATGAGTTCCATAGGAAAGATGGATTTCTTCCTTGGAATTCAAGTGAAAAAGATGGAAGAAGGGTTCAAACAGATGGAAGAAGGGTTCTTCATCAATCAGTCTAAGTATGTCAAGGACAATTTATAAAGATTTGAAATGAAAGATTGTAAGCCAGCCAAGACACCTATACAAGGAAATCACAATCTTTGTCCTGATTCCAAGGGGGAGGATACCGATCAGCACCAGTACATGGCAATTATTGGATCTCTAATGTATCTAACTGCAAGCTACAGCTGTGCAAGATATTAGGCTGCCCCTAAGGTGTCTCATCTAATTTCTATCAAGAGAATTCTTAGATACCTTAAAGGAGGATGTCAATTTCTTCGTGGAAGGATCATCTCTTGGCAATGCAAGAAGCAATCATGTCTCTACAACAACTGCTGATGCTGAATACATCGCTGCTGAAGCTGCTGTGCGCAACTGCTATGGATTCAGAATCAGATGTTAGACTATGGTTTCAACTTCATGGAGATTCCTATCCACATAGATAAGAAGAGTTCTATCTCTATCATAGAAAATCCAATCAAGCATTCTAAGACAAAACATATTGACATCAGGTATGATTTTATTCGAGATATAAATGATAAAAACTTGATCAAACTATCAAAGTTGATTCAAATGAACAATATGCTGATTTCTTCACCAAAGCCTTTGATGAACAAAGATATAAGTATTTAATTACGACTATTGAGATGATCAACATTTACTAGTCAATCTCCTTTGAAAATCTCTTAAAAGTATGTCTTGTCTAAATTGTCTATTTACAATCTTAGCCCTATTACAAAAGGTCTTTCTCCTAATTTTCAAAGTATAAATTCTTGCAAAGAGAAATTTACCCTTAGAAGAGATCCTTATTTATCTTCCGAAGGCAAATTCCTCTACACAAGTATTGTCTTCCAAAAGTTTTTAGCCTCGGAAGATTATTTGATCAGATCAAATTTTCCGAAGGTTACTAATTTTTTCTCTCGGAAGAACATTTTACTCTAGGAAGCAAATGCATCTTCACGACATACTTTGCTTCGGAAGTAAAAGTGGCTTCAGAAGATAATCAGGAAAAGGAAACACAAGTGTTCTCTTGGAAGTAATTTTAATCCCCGAAGAAAACTTTACTGTGTAACGAAAAACTTTGGGCCCCACTATGCAAAAAGTAAGATTTTATTCATGATTGTGGTAATATTTTAAATGGTTTATCTTACCGCCTCTGTCAAATCGCAACATAAACTGTCCTTTTACCTTATCCATTTGGCATTTTTCCCACCATTTAAATATTTCCAACTCTCTTTCATTGGAATTTTACCACTGTAAAAGCCCTAAATATTTCATATCTTCTTCACACACTTTCAAAATCCATCAATCAACAGTATCTTCTTAGACAATGGACCTGAATCTCCAACAAAACCAAGTCACCATCCTTGACTCTTCAAAAGATGATGATTTTTACCCCATCATTCAATTCCTAATCTAATCCGTATACTTCACTGCTCTAACCTTTAACCCACCATCCACTTGTAAGGCCCCGTTCCCGGGAACCTCACAGCTGGTCTATCATCGCACACAAAACATATATTTGCATTAACTTAATAAAAATGCAGCGGAAATTTTGAATATACTTTCAGTTTATTATAAATGCTTTTGCCAGTTAATACAACGTACATCAATTACAAAATATCTATTGTTGCATTACATCCCAAAAGCATTAAACAAAAGAATGCCATCCCAGAAGAGCTGAATAGCCGCCTCGTGCCATCCTCAGCAACACTACCTGTCAACTGGAAACACATAAAAGTCAGCGTTGCTGAGTGAGTTCTAGTTTTATAATAAAACATACTTTCATTCGTTAAAACCGTTCTTACATACACGCTATCACACAACATACGTACACGTAGATAATATTATTATTATCTTCATAATTCGTTCTTTATCTTTCATTCATCAAGCATGCAAATCTTTAAGGGTCACCTCTCTTCTCTGCCCTCATGGTTCCAACCCATGAGCCGACAAAGCATACTGTATCATACTGGTGCCCTATGGCTCTCAGTCCATAGACCGACACCCGGTGCCCCTATGGCTCTCAGTCCATAGACCGACACTTGGTTGCCCCTATGGCTCTCTGTCCATAGACCGACAACCTTGTTGCCCCTATGGCTCTCTGTCCATATACCGACAACACCTCTTCCGGGGTCACGTTAACCCCGCGAGTGATCGTCACCACTCCTACTGTAACAACTATCCCGTGACAGGTCACAAAGACACTGCCCCGTTGTTCTTAAGGCAACTATGGCTCACTGTCCATAATCTACCATAAGGCTCGTAATAGGCCTAGTTACTAGAACCAAGCACCATTTCTAAGACTTCTTAACCGTCAAATCCATCTCGTGCCCCTTAGCCCATGCATGACTTTCTTTCATTCATTCATTCATTAATGTATGCATTCATTCGTCATGTTCCTCTTTCATGTCCTTCCACTTTACGTTCTTATTACATTCGTTTCATTTTCTTCATCATTAATATTTTACTTATTAATGATTATACTCCTCGTTAAATTTTAATCATCCTTCATCATGCCATTTCATACTTAACAATATTAAAATAATAATAATAATATTGTTATTAATAAACTACTGATAATAATATCAGTAATAATAACAGGGGTTAATCCTTAATCATCATTTCATGTATAAAACATCATCATTAAATAGCCCTAGGTCAACCTCGGTCAAATCCCCGAAATCCAGATTCCCAGAAAATTTCTGAAAAAAAAATTCTAAGTGTTGGACACATGAGCACTGTTGGGAAGCTTGAGCACTGTTTGTACATTTCACCACTGTTTAGACTTATCACCTTATACTTAGTCATTATTTCAGACATATGAGCATTGTTTAGACTTATGAGCACTATTTAGACTTATTACCCTACACTTAGTTTTTCTAAGTCAGAATTCAGACACATGAGCACTGTTTGGACTTATTATCCTTGTATGGGCGTATTAGCAGCCTGTTCACATATATATATATATATATATATATATATATATATATATATATATATATATATATATATATATTTGAGTTGTTCTCAGTCCCAAACATTTCATTACTTAGTTCTAGCATTCACATACCATTCTAAGCACGAACTTAACATAATCATAGCAACATAATTGCCTAAAACATACCCGACCCACATACACATGCATACGAACATACGGGTATAATACCCAACCTTATAAAAACATACATACATGTATTTCAAGCCCCAAAATCGTATAAAACATGTAAAAAGGGGGATCTAGAAACTCACCTGTACTTGATGAGTAGCTTCTCAATCAAGCTTTAAGAGATAAGGTTGCACTACACCACCTGCAGATAAGTTAACACTCAAAGGAGTTAATTTCTGCCTAGATTCGCTGCTAGGTTCGCTGATAGGTTCGCTGCTAGGTTCTCTGGCATCTTTGCTGCCAGTTTCGCCCAACTTTCGTTGGATGACAAGGTCAGTGAATCTACTAGAGAACCTATAGGTTCGCTGATAGGTTCTCTGCTAGGTTCACTGCTAGGTTCACTGCTAGGTTCACTGCTAGATTCGCTGGACGAATACATAGGTTCGCTGGACGAGCTGAAAATTACGAACCAACCCATTTTTAACCCAAAACTTCGATCTTTTACACCCAAACCATGGGTTATCATCCAGGAACCTAAATCTAAGCTTATTACATGTTTTATTACCCTAAAACGTGCGTTTTTGGGCGATTCTTGCCACTTTTAAAACCCCAAAAACCCAAACCCGGGTTGTTCACCAAATGGAGCAATTATACTACGTTTCTTACCTTGATTCTTGCTGTTTAGGAGTCCACGAACACCAGCCTTCGATTCTTGACCAACCGAGCCTCGATCCGACACTTTCTCTCTCTATACTTTCTCTCTCTAGAAATGGGTGTTGAGTGAAAATGAGAGTTTTTCAGCTGATCCATCTATATATATGCCAGGCGTTCCCGCGACCCCAAAGTCGTTAAACTCATGACCCGAAGGGTTAACTCAATCTAATGCCCACAACCATTTTATATTTATTAAATGGTTTTCGTCTGAGCCCATTATTATTACTTGACTCGCTTAGAAAAATTTCCGGGTGTTACAAGTCCACCCCCCTTATTTAGGTTTCGTCCCCGAAACCTGTTATTCATCGAACAAACGTGGGTAATGTTGTCGCATCTCTTCTTCCATCTCCCACGTTGATTCGGATCCCTTCCTGTGCCTCCACTGTACACGCACAAGAGGAACCACTTTATTTCTTAGCCGTTTCTCTTTTCTATCGATGATTGCCACTGGTTGCTCCACATAATTGAGCCGTTCGTCTACTTCGATATCCTCCAGTGGAACAATCATATCCTCATCGGCTAAACATTTTCTTAGATGAGATACGTGGAAGGTTGGGTGAATTCCACTCAACTCATCTGGTAGTTCCAACCTATAGGCCACCTCTGCCACACGGGCAATGATTCGGAAAGGGCCTATGTACCGCGGGCTCAGTTTGCCCCGCTTTCGGAACCGAATAATTCCTTTCCAAGGTGAGACCTTCAACATGACTCGGTCACCGACCTTGAACTCTATCGGTCTCCGCCTCTTGTCAGCATACGACTTTTGTCTATCTTTCGCCGCCTCCATGAAGGCTTTGATCTTTTCTAACTTCTCAGTCATTGCTTCAACCACTTCGACACCTCCCAGTTCCTTCTGCCCAATGTCTCCCCAACATACGGGCATCCTACACTTCCTACCATACAGCATCTCGTAAGGTGGCATGCCAATGCTGGCATGATAACTGTTATTGTATGAGAATTCTGCTAACGGAAAGTGGTCGTCCCAACTTCCTCCAAAATCGATCACACATGCCCGAAGCATGTCTTCGAGTGTCTGGATCGTCCTCTCAGACTGGCCGTCCGTCTGAGGGTGATATGCTGTACTAATATGTAGCCTCGTCCACATTCCATCATGAAATCTCTTCCAAAACTTGGAGGTAAACCGAGTGTCGCGATCAGACACAATAGACACCGGCACACCATGACGAGCTACGATTGCCTTGATGAACAAATCCGCCAATCTTTCGGACGAGTATATTTCACGGATTGGTAGGAATTGAGCACTCTTCGTTAATCGGTCAACGATCCCCCATATAGCATCATACCCTTTCGGGTACGTGGTAACTTCGTGATGAAATCCATGGTGATGTGCTCCCACTCCACTCAGGTATATCCAACGGTTGGATCTTCCCGTAAGGTACTTCTAAGCAAGTCAGGCACTTACTCACGTACTCCACCACGTCACGTTTCATGCCCGGCCACCAATAATCCTTCTTCATATCATGATACATTTTGGTAGCACCGGAATGAATGGAGTATCGAGTCTTATGGGCCTCATCCATGATCTTTCCACGTAGATCCCCGTATCGAGGAATCCACATCCGCCCAAATCGGGTCTTAACACCAAGAGTGTTCTCGCCCAATTCTGTGACTAGACCTCTCATCCTTTCGGAGTTAAGACGATCATCTTTCAAAGCCTCGTCTTGAAATTCCTTAACCTGAGTCATCACATCAGAGGTCATAATTAATTGATAATCCTTTACCCGAATCGGCTCGGGCCTTTCCTTTCGGCTAAGGGTGTTTGCCACCACGTTGGCTTTGCCCGGATGGTAATGGATTTCGCAATCATAATCCTTTATTAGTTCCAACCATCGCCTCTACCTCATGTTCAGATCTTTCTGCTCGAAGAAGTACTTCAAGCTTTTGTGGTCGGTGAAGATTGTGCACTTCGTCCCGTATAGATAGTGCCGCCAAATTTTCAACGCAAAAACCACCGCGGCTAATTCTTGATCATGTGTAGGATAGTTGACTCCATGGGTCTTCAGCTGTCGAGATGCGTAGGCTATTACCCTTCCATGTTGCATCAATACACAACCTAGCCCAGAGTAGGATGCATCCGAATATACCACTAAGTCTTCATCTCCCTCGGGCAATGTCAAGACAGGAGCTTGTGTTAGTCTCGTCTTCAACTCCTCAAAGGCAGTCTACTGCTCTCGACCCCACACGAATTTCACGTCCTTGCGGGTCAATTTTGTCAAATGTGAGGCTATTTTGGAGAAGTCTTGAATAAATCTCCTGTAGTAGCCCGCCAATCCCAAAAAGCTACGAATTTCGGATGGCGTCTTAGGAGACTTCCATTGCATCATGGCCTCCACTTTTGCTGGGTCCACCTTGATTCTCTCTGCATTTACCGCGTGACCCAGAAATTGTACCTCGCGTAGCCAGAAAGCACATTTGGAGAACTTAGCATACAGTTTCTCCCTTCTCAGAGTTTCCAACACTTCCCGAATGTGACCGGCATGCTCTTATTTGCTCCTTGAATAAATCAAGACATCATCGGTAGATAAAATCACCAATTTTTCCAACATCTGCCAGCACACACGATTTATTAAATCCATAAAAGCAGTTGGCGCGTTGGTCACACCAAAAGACATAACGAGAAACTCATAGCGTCCATAATGCGTACGAAAAGCCGTTTTTAGGAATGTCCTGCTCCTTTACTTTCGACTGATGGTAGCCAGGCTCAAAGTCCACCAACCCATCCAACCCATGAACCATATCGAAATCACCCTAGACTATCACAACTAGTCTGACCGGGTACCTATGACCTTCTAACTCCACATCGCAGTCTCTTATCGTTTCAAAAATCTTGATAGACTTACCTATGATGGTTTCTACACCAAAGAGCTTATCGATACTTCTACTCCTAGTGGGCAACTTAGCATCGAAAAACAACAGAAACAAAACTCTTTCTAATTTCGGAATCAAACAACACGGAAGACAGAGTTTGATTACTAGATACATACCTGTCACGATATCAGGCCTATCCTAGCCTGCTCCGGCATCATCATGAAGGCCCTGCGCCCTCCACCCTTGGTTTCTTGCAATCCCTGCTTATGTGACCCCTTCCTCCGCAGTTATAACACCGTACTACCCCACACTCTCAGGCTACGTGACCGTGCCTCCCACATCGAAAACAGATATTGGTCCCCAATCTACATTCCCCGGGGTGTTGGCGTCCACATATGGAGCAGAGGTTTGGTCTCCACATATCTTCTCCAATGTGCCCTTTGGCACACTTACCACACTTCCTCGTCCCCGTACCGGATGAAGCTGCACGACGGTCCTCCGTCCTGGCAATCTTTTTGTTTGGAGTGGCCCTGCCACGTCTGATCCTCTTTCGATTCCAGTTCACGTCGCCGTTACCCTTCGTGCTTCCTTCAATAGCCGTCGTCTCCTTCACCGCCCTAATTACCTCAGTCACCATAGATGGCAGAATCGCCTGCATGACCTGTTGGACTCCCTCAACAACAGCCTCTTTCATGGCGATCCTCAAACTAGCACCATCATCGCCGCCTTCCAGGTGAGGGGCTTCAGGCTCTTCAAGTGTCATTTCAGCTGCTCTAGACATGCTCCTCGTGACACGCGGTTCAGCACCACGTCCACCATAGCCCCTATTTGGCAAAACCTTAGGAGTTCTGCCGCTAGCCATCCTCTATCACACACTGGAAGATTCAAACACTAACACGGTCATTCAAGGAATAGCTCAGTTTATGTCAAGTATAGTATGTTCCTAATTACAGTGGCCAGTTGTGATCAGCCACTTACTTTACTTTTCGTACCCCGAGCATTACCTGTCCTGACTACATTAGCATCTAAACCTGGCAGTACACTTAAGCACACAACATACGCACATACTACCAGTTAATATTAAGAAAATACCTGATGGCACGCAGCTACTCAGATGGCATTCCTCCCCTTTCTGTCCCATTTTCAGTTTAAGTTTAGGTTTTTTGAAAATTTACCCATTTCACTTAAACTTTGGCTCTGATACCAACTTGTAAGGCCCCGTTCCCGAGAACCTCACAGCTGGTCTATCATCGCACATAAAACATATATTTGCATTAACTTAATAAAAATGATGCAGCGGAAATTTTGAATTTACTTTCAGTTTATTATAAATGCTTTTCCAGTTAATACAACGTACATCAATCACAAAATATCTATTGTTGCATTACATCACAAAAGCATTAAACAAAAGAATGCCATCCCAAAAGAGCTGAGTAGCCGCCTCGTGCCATCCTCAGCAACACTACCTGTCAACTGGAAACACATAAAAGTCAGCGTTGCTGAGTGAGTTCTAGTTTTATAATAAAACATACTTTCATTCGTTAAAACCGTTCTTACATACACGCTATCACACTAATACGTACACGTAGATAATATTATTATTATCTTCATAATTCGTTCTTTATCTTTCATTCGTCAAGCATGCAAATCTTTAAGGGTCACCTCTCTTCTCTGCCCTCATGGTTCCAACCCATGAGCCGACAAAGAATACTGTATCATACTGGTGCCCCTATGGCTCTCAGTCCATAGACCGACACCCGGTGCCCCTATGGCTCTCAGTCCATAGACCGACACTTGGTTGTCCCTATGGCTCTCTGTCCATAGACCGACAACCTTGTTGCCCCTATGGCTCTCTGTCCATAGACCGACAACACCTCTTCCGGGGTCACGTTAACCCCGCGAGTGATCGTCACCACTCCTGCTGTAACAACTATCCCGTGACAGGTCACAAAGACACTGCCCCGTTGTTCTTAAGGCAACTATGGCTCACTGTGCATAATCTACCATAAGGCTCGTAATAGGCCTAGTTACTAGAATCAAGCACCATTTCCAAGACTTCTTAACCATCAAATCCATCTCGTGCCCCTTAGACCATGCATGACTTTCTTTCATTCATTCATTCATTAATGTATGCATTCATTCGTCATGTTCCTCTTTCATTATCTTCCACTTTACGTTCTTATTACATTCGTTTCATTTTCTTCATCATTAATATTTTACTTATTAATGATTATACTCCTCGTTAAATTTTAATCATCCTTCATTATGCCATTTCATACTTAACAATATTAAAATAATAATAATAATATTGCTATTAATAAACTACTGATAATAATATCAGTAATAATAACAGGGTTAATCCTTAATCATCATTTCATGTATAAAACATCATCATTAAATAGCCCTAGGTCAACCTCGGTCAAATCCCCGAAATCCAGATTCCCAGAAAATTTCTGAAAAAAAAATTCTAAGTGTTGGACACATGAGCACTGTTGGGAAGCATGAGCACTGTTTGGACTTTTCACCACTGTTTAGACTTATCACCTTATATTTAGTCATTATTTCTTACATATGAGCACTGTTTAGACTTATGAGCACTATTTAGACTTATTACCCTGCACTTAGTTTTTCTAAGTCAGAATTCAGACACATGAGCACTGTTTGGACTTATTATCCTTGTATGGGCGTATTAGCAGCCTGTTCACACACACACACACACACACACAAATATATATATATATATATATATATATATATATTGAGCTGTTCTCAGTCCCAAACATTTCATTACTTAGTTCTAGCATTCACATACCATTCTAAGCACGAACTTAACATAATCATAGCAACATAATTGCCTAAAACATACCCGACCCACATACACATGCATACGAACATACGGTATAATACCCAACCTTATAAAAACATACATACATGTATTTCCAGCCCCAAAAATCGTATAAAACATGTAAAAAGGGGGATCTAGAAACTCACCTGTACTTGATGAGTAGCTTCTCAATCAAGCTTTAAAAGATAGGGTTGCACTACACCACCTGCAGATAAGTTACACTCAAAGGAGTTAATTTCTGCCTAGATTCGCTGCTAGGTTCGCTGATAGGTTCGCTGATAGGTTCGCTGATAGGTTCGCTGCTAGGTTCTCTGGCATCTTTGCTGCCAGTTTCGCCCAACTTTCGTTGGATGACAAGGTCAGCGAATCTACTAGAGAACCTATAGGTTCGCTGATAGGTTCTCTGCTAGGTTCACTGCTAGGTTCACTGCTAGATGCGCTGGACGAATACATAGGTTCGCTGGACGAGCTGAAAATTACGAACCAACCCATTTTTAACCCAAACTTCGATCTTTTACACCCAAACCTTGGGTTATCATCCAGGAACCTAAATCTAAGCTTATTACATGTTTTATTACCCTAAAACGTGCGTTTTTGGGCGAGTCTTGCCACTTTTAAAACCCCAAAAACCCAAACCCGGGTTTTTCACCAAATGGAGCAATTATACTACGTTTCTTACCTTGATTCTTGCTGTTTAGGAGTCCACGAACACCAGCCTTCGATTCTTGACAAACCGAGCCTCGATCCGACACTTTCTCTCTCTACACTTTCTCTCTCTAGAAATAGGTGTTGAGTGAAAATGATAGTTTTTCAGCTGATCCATCTATATATATGCCATGTGTTCCCGCGACCCCAAACTCGTTAAACTCGTGACCCGAAGGGTTAACTCGGTCTAATGCCCACAACCATTTTATATTTATTAAATGGTTTTCGTCTGAGCCCATTATTTTTACTTGACTCGCTTAGAAAAATTTCCGGGTGTTACACCACTCAAACCATATGGCCGAATTTTGGGCCAATGGTCAAAATAAAATGTTTAATGATGAAAGGGTTATCAGGTCTAGAACATGAGGACATGAGATTATTATAAGTGAAACCACCATCAGGGAGCATCTTGAGCTCTATGATGAAGGAGCCCCTATTGAGTTCCTGAAACTTGATTTTGAAGACACATATACCCAAATAGGGTATAAGTAGGAGACGTAAGTCTACAGTCCACAAGTTTAACTTTTCTTACAACTAGAAGTTCTTACTACATGTCATCATGCACAGCTTGTCCAAGAAATCAGGGGGTTGAAATCAAATTCCTTATGATCTGGGCTACCTAGTCCACGGTTGGTAAAGGGCCTTAGATTCAACTACTATCGATTTGCGCTAGAATAACCTGAGAGATAATCTTATTAGGACTACATTTTACATGTATCCTAGGTTTATTAAGCACATAATCAATTGTGAGTTGGATTAGGATAAACTGGAATACGCAGATGTTCTAGTGGTTCCCCAAATGAGGTTGGGTATCTTCAAGATGCTGAAGAAGATATCCACAACTTTACTCGAAGGTTCACTAATCTACTTCCAAGTATGCTTGACCCTATGGCTCCTGGTGACATCCCTACAGACCTAGCAGGTGATGAACCCATACACCACCACTTCACAGGCAATTACTTCTTCCCACCCTATCAAGTTCACCTACCAAAGATGCCTGAAATGAATCCTGGTTCAATCGACTCTGATTGAACAAGTCCCCTCTGTTCAAACCAAAAAGGTTAGAGTGGAACAAAGGGATCCCACTCAGCCAGAGGTCCAACAATCCTCCATAATTGACCTTAATATCAGGGTTGAGTCTCTATAGTCTTAACCTTATGAGCCTATTGCCTATGCTTCAAGCCCTCAGGGTGAGTCCCAACACTCCCCTAAGCATCCAAAAAGGGATGGCCATATCACTGGCTTAATGCCACTAGATATTGACCAAGGTCCCAGGTCATTAGGAATAACTTGTATATCCTTTATCGACCTGCTAACCCAATCTGATGAAGATCTAATGTTTCATTAGGGCCATGATGTTGATCTACCACACCACTATCCAGATCAAATGAGCCTTGGGAACCTCTGATTTCTATTCCATATCAGTTAAGCGAAACTAAGGTAAGTCCCATAGGTGTGGAGGGGACTCATGTAGAGTCAGCTGCCACTACTAAGCGTTTTTCATTGAGCTCTAAGGATAGTGGTAACATAACTGAGACTAAGTCTACGAAAACCTTGACAATTGTTATCTCCTCGTGATTCTTCAAAAGAAGATAAGGGAAGTTTGCAACTTACCATTCAATACCTGCTGTATAAAGTCTCTAACCTTGAATTCAAGGTTAGGATTTTATAGGATAGGTCTACCATTTAGCAACTTGAGATTGAAAATCTCAAGGCCAATTAAGCTAAGAAATAGAATGAGAAGTCTGTTAGGCACGTACCTGTTCAAGTCTCTTTAAGTTCTTCCTCTAGCTCATCTACTTCTCAAGATGATGCTACCAGAAAGCGGTAGAATGTACAGAGACAAAGTCATAAGGAACCTACCTTGGCCATCTCAACCCTATCTTCACTCTATCCTACATAATAATACTCTATAGCTATCTTCCCTCAGCCACCTCCCATAACAATTCAAGTGGAGCCTAAGATGCTTATTGATCTCCACAGATTCTTAACCAAGTTTCTGATAAGCGCCTCACTTGAACAACCCTCACCTGTTGTTGCTATAGCCTACTTTGGAGTTATAGAGCTTTACAGGTTGAGTGCACCACATACCACTAAGAAGGAAATTGGTCAACCTATGGTCCCTATTGAACCTAAGATTGACTTCAAAGGGGAAGGAAAGACTAATGGCCTAGCAACTGACTCAGTTGGGATAAGTAGTGCCATTCCAATCTCTTTTGAAGAAAAAATTCAAGCTGCAAAAGGGATTATTGAATTGTCATCATTGTCTGATGATCTGTTTATCACAGAGGCTATTCTTGATCTAGCCTCTAAGGTAAATAGTGAGGACTTTCTCAAGACCCCTCTCTCTCAGACAACAAGCACCATAAGATCAACCCCACTCTCCCCAACCTGAATCATCTAACCTAGAATCTCCAAAGGCTGAATCCTCCTCAGATCCTAAAGGAAAATGAAAGATGACTGCTAAAGAGCTTATTGAGGAAGAAAGGTTAGAGAAGCTGAAAACGAAAGGTAGACTCGACACTGGGAAATTGTTGGCTGCAAGTAGCAAAGTTGCAATAGCAACTCAAGAGTCTATCAACAACAAGAGAAGAGTGGAGGTGATAGACATGCTCATCAACTTAGGAGTGGATAATGAAGAAATACTTCTACTCCCACTTAATGAGCTTGTGAAGCTGGAAAAGGAAACCTTGCTGCAAAAGGAGAAAGAGGAAGCAGAAAGGTTGGCCAAAGAGGAGGGGAGGAGGAGAAAAGGACAATGAAAGAAGAGGCAGAGCAAAGGCAGAGGTTAGAGAGGAGAGTCTTCCTATGCTCTAGGGGCTATTTTCAGGAGGAGCTGACTCCTCATGAAAATTAGATGATCTTCTTTCTTTTCAACAAAGAACAAGATTAAATCAATAAGGAGAGGAAGAAAGTTGTAAGGCCCCGATCCCGGGACGCTTACAGGTGGTCAATCATTGCACATAAAAGATACATTTATAGATATTTTAAATAAACATTGCAGCGGAAACCTTCAAAGGAGACATCTCATTTCATCATAAAAGCTTTTGCAAAGTAATACATCGTTAATCAATTACAAAATAGTCATAAACGGTGACTTTTAGTGGTAAGAGGATTCCTTAGGTAATCTCGTTTATGCGAATCCTCTACAAAAACCATTTTGTTTTAATAATACATGCAACATAATACATTACAAAAATATTAACAAAGAAATGCCATCCCAAAAGAGCTGAGTAGCCGCCTCGTGCCATCCTTAGCAACGCTACCTGTCAACTGGAAACACATAAAAAGTCAGCGTTGCTGAGTGAGTTCTAGTTTTATAATAAAACATACTTTTCTTTCATTAAAACCGTTCTTACATACATACGATCACATGACATATGTACACGTAGATAATATTATTATTATCTTCATCGTTCATTCATTAGCTTTCATTCGTGTACCGTTCATCGTTAACATTCATGCTCATTCATAAACTCTTTCTTTCATTCATACGTTTCTTACCTTCATTCATACATTCATTACATTCGTTCGTACGTTCGTTACATTCATTCATACATTCAATACGTTCATTCGTACATTCGTTACATTCATTCATACATTCAATACGTTCATTCGTACGTTCATTATTTTCGGTGACATGTACAATACCCCGAACATTGTGCACGAGTGCTGCTGCTGGACCTGTGATAATTAATCGCGAACGTTGTGCACTACTGCTGATCTAGTCACTAGGGAAAGTACATGCACCACTTATCTTTCCTCTTTCATTCCGGATCAATGCCATGTGCTATACTCCGAACATTGTGCAATACTGCTGGTGCTGGACCTGTGATAATTAATCACGAACGTTGTGCACTACTGCTGATCCAGTCACCTAGCGTAAGCAGCAAGGATCCCGTACATACGGTCAATCACAAAGACTGAACCCCAATGTGCATCCTTCGGGGTAGCTAACCCGCACACCGTTGAGCTAACACCTTCATTGGGTGTACACCTCCATACATTTGCTTGCAAGCCTTACTTACATTCATTTGTTCATTGATTAATGCGTGCATTCATTCATTACATTCCTCTTTTATTATCTTTCGCTTTACATTACATAATACTTTCGTTACATTTATTAATCATAACTCGTAAAGCCATGGAAAGATAAACACGTATCGAATCAAGGAACATCGACATTTACAAGTCATCAATATTCACCATCTATCATGGCAACATCATACTTAACATACATACATCATATATAACCATGAAACATCAAGCACATATCATTACATGCCCATCATACCATTTATGACCTCAAAAGTCAATTTACATAACCCCCGGGAATCTCCTAGGTCAAAGCCTATCTTACTCATTTTCCCAGAAGTCATAATTTTTCTAAGTGTTCATCCACATTGGTCATCCGCATTAGTCTAACTCATCCACATTTCCCATACTTAGCCAAATGCTCATCCGCATTGACTCACTTCATCCGCATGGACTTACATTACTCATCCGCATTTCTTTGATCATCCGCATTAGTTAATGCGGCTGTGTAAATGCCTCAGCCGCATTTTTCTTAGCCATCCGCATTAGTTAATGCGGCTGTGTAATGCCTTAGCCGCATTTTTCTTAGTCATCCACATTAGTTAATGCGGCTGTGTCCATAACAGTCCTAAATGAATCATACACTTTCACATACATTCGTGAACGGGTTTTTCACCCAAATACTCAAAAATAGTTTTTAGATGTGTTCCAGCCCCAAAATTATTCAAATACATGTAAAACAGGGGTCTTAGAACTCACCTTTGCAGCCTTTGAGTATGGCTTCCTCCAAACTCGTTTGCAAATTGAATCCGACTACTTAGGAACCCACTAAAAACATACCCGAACACATACAACACACATAAGCATAGATCCGAGGATGAGACCAGTCAAGAACACCATAAAAGCATGAATTCTTACCTTGAATTCGAATTCTTTCTTGTTCTTCCTTCAAAACCGAGAACTTGCTGCTCTTTATCTCTCTAAAATCGAATGAGATGAAGTGTCCAGGAGATTATGGGCTGCCATATCTCCTTTATGCACCCACTTTTTATTCTTTTTGTCCATTTGACACTTTTTACCCCTCATCTTGGGAAAAATGTCTTTTCTTTCTCTTTCTTCACTTATTTTTTTTTGTTAAAAATAACCTGGTGTTACAAAAGTTATCAAAGAGAAGTTGAAAGAAAACAAGAAGAAGGAGGAGCAGGCCTAACTTATGACTGCCAAGAAGGTGGGAGATAAAGCCTGGATGAAGGCTTATCTCAGGGCCCATGGCGTCATAGGCAGGCAAGTAGGTCCTATGTCTTAAAAGACCCTACAACAACATGTCAATGACACCAAGGCTGACATTCACTTAGGAAGAAGGAAAGAGGTATCTCAAGCTCAAGGTGTACAGACGATGGTACCCAAACCTACACCTGAACCACAATCAATAAGATCTGAGCTACCTATTCGCTTCCCCATCAAAAGTGAACCCACTACTAAACCTTACACCCTTAAACCTACACCATCAGCCTTAAATCCACCCTCATCCAATGCCCCTAAACAACCACCACCACTACTCATCCTAAAACCCAAAACACATCCCAAAATCCAACCATTACCCAAGCCATCCTAAATTATCTAAGCCTCTGACCTTACATGAATTCAAGGAGATCAATAGGAAGCTCACTAACTACACAACCCTGAGCGAAATCTCTTGTGAAGTAGAGTCCATAAGACTGAGATACATTAATGGCTCTTCCTGTTTAGTCATAAGAGATGTATTCCTAGATCTGCCCGGGGGAACACTGGACCAAGCTCTTCAAATCTTAGCAACAAACTCAGACTCCCTCTAGGAAGGAGAAAAGAAGTTGAGAAGAAGATTGGTGACTTTACTGGACACCAGGAAAGGGACAAACTACCAAACATGGCCCTCACCCTTAGGAAGAAAATTGTCCAGTGGAGGTTGGATGAACCTTCTGACACCTTTATTGTAGAAAGGGAGAATGGCGAAGTCAATAAACTTGACACACCATCTCTATTACACTCAAGCAGATTTGATATTGCTGAGTTAGCGGAGAAACCATTCTCCAATCCCTCAAACTCCCAAGTAGCTGCTCACATCAGAAATCACCTAAGTAGCCTTCATCTTGTTGAGCTAACCAAGAAAGCAAGAGCTAGAGAAGAGTTAAAGTTTAGAAAGGAAGAAGGAGAGGGTGCCACTACTAAAGGAAGTTCATTCCTTCAAATGGTCGAAGGCCCTACTTTAGATTCCATAGTTATATGGGAATATGACTTCAATTCCCATTAACTATCTCTCTTCAGAGGGCCACAACAAAAGGTACATGTCGTCCAGAGCAATAGATTGGATCTCCTATCTACAAATGAGTTATACAAACTTCTCATCACCACTTTAGGAAAGAACAAGGAGACTGACAAATACCTTTTTTCCTTGTTATTGAAAGTTTTAAGAAGAAGAAAGGAGTGAAGTTTTGGTAGCACAAGCCTAAGGGGAGTTTGTTGGATCAAATGTGGCTGGTGTAACCAAAACTACACTTAAAAGATTTTGGGTGCAACTAAACAAAGACTTCCTAAGACAAAAATGCACTTCCGAAGCTATGTTGAAGATCTTTCAAATCTTAAGGATGAAGAACTTTCAAAGGAAGAACTCAGCCTTCCGAGACTAAGTAGTTCTCCTTCTGAAGTGAAACACTTAAAAGATTCATGACAAAGGCTACTGAAGGACAAATTAAAAGATTCAAGACAAAGGCTACTGAAGGAAAAATTCATGAAGACTTGCAGAAGTCTTGGAAGAAGTTATTTCTTCCAAAGTATAAATTGTTTCAGAAGAATTTATTCTTCCGAATCCAAATAACATTCGAAAGAACTAACTATGAACTAGTGGACAAAAGTATGGTCTGACTGACACATGCTGCCAACTCTGATATACTGCAAGGTGCTTTCCCACGCCCATATAGTTGACCATACTTTATTCCAGTGTTCACCTTTTATCAGTTAGTACAGTTACCAACTTTAGTAGGTGACAAAAGATAAGTCATGGCCATGTCATGACTACCTAATCTAGGATAGTATTTTATCTTAAATACCTTACTTCTAGCAATGTAGTATTTATTTAGATGTATGTTCCAGCTGGTCATCTAAGTATAACCTGCTTTAGATAGTAGTATATATAGTTTCTCAATGTAACTCATTAGATATGCTTTGTAAGACTCTTATAATACTGAGTCGAGAAGTAATATATACAAGTATCTTGAAAAATCATTTCTTGTGTTCATTAGCATAGTATATTATTATGAACTTAGTTAGAGATTTTGCTTCATCAAACGAGTGAGACTTGATAAGTTTATGAGGAAAATCTTGTGTTGAGAGACAAACACCGATCCTACAGTTTCAAAGATAGTAATTCCATACATGACCCTTATTTGGAAATGGTGTAGCTCTAGGTTCTACTCTTAACATGTATCTCGAATGTACTTTATCTCTCCATGTATCTTTACTGGGAGGTGTGGTAGATTAATGGTTTGGAAACAACAAAAACTTCTATAATGATCAATTGAGATTCTTTGAAAGTGTTAATAACAAAAACAATAATAAATACTTGAATACAAATAACACGGTTGAGATTTTTTAAAGTATTTTTCACTTGATTATATTATATAGATTACAAGAGTGATTTAACAAAATAAGTGGGCATAATAGCTAAAACAGCTAACCTGAAAGCTATACAAGTATGAGGTATTTTGTAATACCCCTAGTTAAGCAAAACCTTACGAGCAAACGGGGGTCTGGGACTATGCTCCTTCTAGGATGGTTCAAAGGGTAGCAGCCCCTAGTGGGGTCAAAGAGGCAAATCCCTTCGTTGGGATCTATGTGGGCCGTAGTAGCCAAAGCTTGTGGGGTATAACATAAGAAAACATGATGCGTAGAACATCATGGGAATGATGCAAGCTGCAATGTGAAGATTAAGGAATGAACCAGTGTATCACACATGGTGTGATGACACAAATCAATGGATTAACATGTGGTTGGTGAACAAGTAACAATATAGACTGTAATGTAAGGTTATTGCAGGACACAATGGATATGGTGGTTCCAAAGTGGACTGCAATCTAATGGGCCTTAGCCTGACCCTCAAAAATAGAACCTGACTCAGCTTATGTTTATACCACACTTACAATACGTTCATTCTTATAATCATCAATAAAGCCTTTTGAACGATTCTAAAGCTTTGGTTTGCATCTTGTACCTTCAAGTAAGGTTGAAGTTTGATTTAATTATTTAAATTTGGTTCAGGATAACTGTTTGGGGGTCCTAACTAGGTTATGCAGTTGGTAACATGGTCCTAGGTTATGCATAGTCTTATATCTATGCTATGACTAGTTACCCAAAGCTAAATTTGGTGATGATTAACCTTTCTAAGATTCTCTTTCTAGTATGTAACTAAGAACAACTCAATAATCCAATAGGCATGTAGTTCGACGAACCCTTGTATCCAAAGACTGACTAAGCTCTGGTGAATTATTCATTAAATTGGTGGGGGTATGATTAGATGTTTTTGTACTTAATGGATGTAAGAATCCAGGGGAATTCACTGTTGGTAATGCTTAGTGGGGTGAATGGCCCTTAGGACAGTATGTCCATCTTATGCATCTATGTGCATGCGACGACCAAGGTGATATGGTTCATTTCTAGTGAATTGTTTAGTAAGCCATGGAAGGCACTAAGCTTGTGGCTAAAAAACAACCTATATTGTGATGCCTAATAATTTTTTATATATAAACCACATCCCATGAGCTCACCGACAGTCACTGATGTTGTTTGAAGAATACCGATTAAGGTAAATGAAAGATGTATGAACTATGAGGATAGTCGTCATTAGTGGCATTTGTGAAGTACCTGAACATTGTAAATAGTGATTTTCTAAACTCAGTTGTACATAATTTTTCAATTATCAATAAAATCTAAGTTGTTGCTTCCATTGATTATAAATTGTTCTTATCACCTAGTCTAGTGGGTGGGTTGTTACCTTTGTATACTATGAAAGCTATACTCTAAAATCAATCTTAGTCATCTATTCTAGGTTTAGGATCAATGGCATGCTACAAACATTGATCCACATATTGTGACATACCACGAATGTGTAATGCTATTGAGTACGTAAATTTATACAAGACATACAAAGAAAATCTGAGTAGCAGATCTCTACTACTTGTAGATTCATGGCTGAACCATAACTCTTTAGCATTGTTTTTTTGTCTTTAGCAAATTGCTTATCAATAGACATAGACTGCTAATCAGTAGAGGTAGTGTATCTGTTGATACCCAAAAACAATAGTTAAAGTCTTTAGCATAATATTTCAACAGTAGGTTAAACTTCATGAGTAAGTCCGACTTGACAAGTATGAGCTTGTTCTCATATCAGTATGTCTGACTTGATAAGTATGAGCTTGTTCTCATTTGTTAGTCGACTATTTTGAGTAGCTTTCTCGTTTCCACATGTCAATAAATTCCCATTGGGATGATGCTACCAGAATCATTTATTGAATATCAAAACAATTTTTTCCACCAAAGCTTCTAGGAGTTGACCCCTAAAATCCCTAGTTGCATCAAAAAGGGGAATGTTGACCAAATCTCTCAAATTATGCCTTAAAAGTCTGAGTAGGTTAAGGTGTATTGATTTCACTTGGAGTCAAAACTCAGGTTGTGATTAGATCCTTGACATCCAATGGGATTACTAGTAACATATCTTCTTTATCATCTTATATTTATTGTCACACCCCGACCAAAGTGGCGGCACATGCCGGGGCACGACTGACTATGATTGTTCAAATGCACACGACGCTATTATAGTGACAATATTTAATCAACTCATTCATTTCACAACATGTTCTTACAAATACAAGAAAATAAATAGTTGTTAACTAATAACCTAACGGTCCAAAATATAATAACGTCTTTAAATCTTCAATCAATTGACAATCAAACCTGTAGCATTGCATAAAATATATTTTGTTAACATGTATGTTGGTGAGTAATTCCATGACTTTATAAATATAATATAAGGCAAAATCCACCACTCAAATATGTGAAACCGTAAATAAAAACGACAATTGAGGTATATAAATCATAAATAAATGAGGTTCCTTTCTAATAGATATAACTACCATATTACAAGGAGGAGCGTATGATCATACTATTGAGGATGAGAATGAGGCTAACCGATTAAAAGCAATAAACATTTAGTAATTAATCATATGAGGTATATAACATACAATTGGACAATTATTCTAAGCAACACATAACCTAGAGCTTGTGGTTTGACTATCTAAGTGTTAAATCATTTTCGTTTCAGTAAGTATGCTTGTTACCCCAAAAGTATACAAGAGAAAACGGGGTGCAATTACTCACTTGGAAAAAAAAGTGATGTTGATGAACAAACTTAGAATAAAATCCTCGAGTAAGCAAGCCAGATGGTTTTAACGTGCGTGTCCTAAATTGAAAGATCTTGACTAAGTTTTGAGTCATGATGATGGAATATAAATGGTATAAAAGTTCATATAAATAAGGCTTGGGTTTTCGGAAGTTTTAGTTATATTTTACAAAAGTATGTTTAAATAGAGTAAGGATGAAATGAGTTTTACAAGAAACCGAGTCCTTGATGTTTAATTTTACTCAACCTTTGTTAAGTTTTACATAGGGGAGTTGGTTTAGTGCTAGTGTGCATGCTCCCGCGAATGTAACCATCAAGATTCGACCTACACTCTCTTAAACCCGAGTTTGAGACTTTAATTAATAAAAAAATTTTGCTTAAACTCGATCTTAGTATAAAACCAAGTTTGGTTCCTTCATACCATAATCTTAGAAATATAAATAATATAAAGTGAAACATAATTTAAAAATGTTAGGAAAGTTTTTTTGGTGGTTTGAACGGTGACTAGCTAGTTAATACGAGAAGTTTGACTTTTACTCGGGTTTTTAAACGAGCGTTCTGTTTGGTTCGATCCTTGACTCTGTATGAACCCGAGGATGGTTACCACATGTCCAAAACTATAGAACTAAAAATAATGTAAAAGTTCCAGATCTAAACTCAAACAAGAAAGTTAAGCGAGTAAACTTCCCGAAAACGACGCAAACGGGCCTAAAATGCATAAATATGCGTTTGAATGCCCACAAGCCTTAAATAAAGATAAAAATGTTTTTTCAACATAAAATAACTTAGAAAAACTGAAAATATCCAAAAACACATACCCGAAATGGTTTGAAATGCAAGATTTGGTTCCATTGACTTTTTAAAGTCAAACTTAAGCAAAACTAACTAGAACAACTTGCATGATCAGAATTTTGGAAGAAGAAGATGAAAATGTTCAGGTGAAATGGTTGAGAATGAGTGGTATTTATAGGGAAGGTTGAAGGTTTGAGGGAATAGGTCATGCGTTTGTCCGGTGGGTAAAAGGGTGCATTTTGATTCTTTTATTTAAAATAAATTTTGATTTAAATAAATTATGACCAGATATAAAAACATGTTTGGAGGGTTCTAGAATAATTATGGGTTAGTTTTTGGTTGGCTCGGATGGTAAAACACGAGTTCGGGCCTTGAACGAGCTTAAACAAACCGAAAACGTTAAAAAACTGATTTTGCTTAAACGAATTGTGGGTCACACCACGTAGCGAGCTGAGGCCAGCCCTACGCGCCAAGTGATGTGGGGGCTCTCGGACAAACTTTGATTTTTTTAGCAATTTTAGTCCTTGTAGTTCCTTTTTTACCACAAATTAACCGTTTTAAACATCGCTAAAGACTTCGGAACGAAATGACAAGTATGAAACATGATTACAGCATAAAGTCCATCATTTTATTAATTTCCAAAGATCCTAAGAACAAAACGGCTCGGGTTTACAATATAGAATAACAAATACAAAGCTAGTCGAAAATGACGAATGTCATAGTATTCCCTACTTTTGGAAATTTCGTCCCGAATTTAGGAAGAGGCTACGAAGAAGAGATGCGGATACTTTTCCTTCATGGCGTGTTCTCTTTCCCATTAAATTCGGCACCACGTCTTGATTACCTGCGAACTTTCACTAACTGAATACGGCTTCATTTGGTTCGTTTCTCGTTGCGGTCCATAATTCTACGAGTCTTTCAACAAATTGCATTGTCTCATCAATATGTACTTTGTCGAGTGGTATATGGAGATTACCCTTGGCTAAGCATTTCTTGAGGTTTGAAACATGAAAGGTAGGATGAACACCGGAAAGTTCTTTCTGTAAATTGAGTCTATAAGCCACTTTTCCAATCCTTTCGAGGATTTTGAATGGGCCTACGAAATGAGGAGCTAGTTTTCCTTTCTTTTCAAAACGGACTACCCCCTTCCAAGGAGATACTTTGAGAAGGATAAGTTCGTCGACGTTGAATTCCAGAGGCTTTCTCCGCTTATCGGCATAACTCTTTTGACAACTTCTAGCAGCGAGTAGATTCTTACGGATTTGATCGATACGATCGGCAGTGTCTTGAACCATTTCATGACCGGTGATTTGAGTTTCACCAATCTCATTCCAATAAATCAGAGAACGACACTTGCGACCATAGATAGCTTTAAACGGAGCCATACCAATGCTAGAATGGAAACTATTGTTGAATGAGAACTCAATAAGCGGAATATAAGAGTCCTAATTTCCACCAAAGTCGAGTACGCATGATAGAAGCATATCCTCAAGGGTTTGGATTGTACGCTCGGATTGGCCATCGCTTTGAGGGTGATAAGCGGTACTAAGATCAAGGCGAGTTCCCAAAGCATTTTGAAGTGATTTCCAAAAATGAGACGTGAAACGAGCATCATGATCGGAGATAATGGTCACTGGTATACCATGGCGGCACATGATTTCTCGGACATAGATTTGAGCTAGTTGTTCCACGAAGTATTTTTCTCGGATTGGAATGAAGTGAGCCGATTTCGTCAATCGCGATGATTATCCAAATAATATCATTTTGGTTTTGGGTATTTGGGAGCTTAGTGATGAAATCCATGGCAATATCCTCCCATTTCCAAACGGGAATCGGGGGTTGCTCGAGTAAACCGAAAGGTCTTTGATGCTCGGCTTTAACGTTTGAGAATGTAAGGCATTTTGAAACGTAAAGTGGCACATCCTTTTTCATACCGGGCCACCAATAAATAGAACAAAGATCGAAATACATTTTATCCGCACCAGAATGCACAGAATAACGTGACTTATGAGCCTCGTCAAGAATGAATGTACGAAGTTTGTCACGATCGGGAACCCATAAACGATTGAGGAAGTAATGTAAGCCATCGGGTTTGGTTTCGAGTTGAAATTAGGCTCCATAACGGAGGTGCATTGGGCTCGATAGATGTAGTCTTGAAGATCGGTTTGGATGATGATGCTATGAAGTTTAATGGATTTGACATTAGCTTTTCTACTAAGGGCATCGGCCACGACATTCGCTGTACAGGGATGGTAGGGAATTTTGTAATCGTAGTCACTAAGTAGTGCGTCCCATCGTCGTTGTCTCAAGTTGAGATCTTTTTGCTCGAAAATGTGTTGAAGACTTTTATGATCGGTGAATGCTACATATTTTGTTCCATAAAGATAATGCCTCAAGATATTAAAGCGAAAACGATGGCACCACGTTCGAGATCATGAGTCGTGTAATTTTTCTCGTGAACTTTAAGTTGTCTTAAGGCATAAGCAATAACTTGACCTCGTTGCATGAGAACGCAACCGAGACCTTGGTTGGATGCATTGCAAAATACCATAAAGTCATCGTTTCCTTCGGGGAGGGCTAAGATATGAGCATTGTAAAGCAAATGCTTTAGAGTTTGGAAAACTTCTTGTTTCGGTCCCCATTCATAAGATTTTCCTTTATGAGTTAATGCGGTGAGGGGTAACGTGATTTTGGAGAAGTTTAGAATGAAACACCGATAATACCCGACCAAACCAAGGAAAGATCAAACTTCCGTAGGTGTGGATGGAGTCTTCCAATCTTTTACAGCCTCAATTTTAGCGAGATCAACGTGAATACCTTTATCGTTAACGATGTGACCCAGAAATTGAGCTTCCCTTAGGCAAAATTCACATTGTGAAAATTTGGTATAAACTTATTCTTTTCTTTAAAGATCAAGAATGGAACGTAAATGATGCTCATGCTCGGCTTCGGTTTTGGAAAAGACGAGGATGTCATCGGTAAAGACAATTATGAATTTGTCCAAGAACGGTTTGCAAATGTGGTTCATGAGGCCCATGAATACCGTGGGTGAATTAGTTAATCCAAATGGCATAACCATGAAGTTGTAATGTCCATACCGTGTACGAAAAGCAGTTTTAGGAATGTCATCTTTGTGAACACATAATTGATGATAACCCGAACAAAGATCGATTTTGTAGAAGCAAGTTGCACCTTGGAGTTGATCAAAAAGGTCATCGATTCGAGGCAAAGGATAACGATTTTTTAGGGTGAGTTTATTGAGCTCAGGTAGTCAATACATATGTGAAACGAGCCATCTTTCTTTTTCACAAAGAGAACGGGTGCACCCTAAGGAGATCAGCTTGGATGGATAAAACCCTTATCGGAGAGTTCTTGGAGTTGGTTTGACAATTCTTGCATTTCCGAAGGAGCTAAACGATAGGGAGCCTTTGCTACGGAGTTGCTCCGGGCACAAGGTCAATTTGAAATTCGACGGGACGGATGGGTGGAAGACTGGAGACGTCATCAGGAAAAACGTCAGGAAAATCACAAACAACGGGAATGTCTTGAATTTTTCTTTCTTCGGGGTCTTTTGCCACCGCTTGAGCTAGGAATGGAACATACTTTTTACTTACGTATTTTTGATATTGAGAGCACGACATGAGGTTGAGCTTTTTGGGAGACGTTTTGCCAAAGATTTTGAGAGTTTTACCGTTAGCAAATAGAATTCGAATAAACTTGTCATAGCAAAGAACTTTGGCACAATGCAAGGCTAACCAATCCATGCCTAATATGATCTCGAAACTTCCTATTTGCATTGGGAATAGGTCAATAGAGAATTTACGCTTACAAAGAGTGAGGATGCAATTGCATATGACCGAATCGATAGTGATGGAGCTACCATTGGCGACTTTGACAAAAAAAGGCCGTGAAAGTTTAGTTCGGGGTACGGCAAGGGTTGATTCAAATTTAAATGAAATAAAACTCCTATCAGCCCCAGTATCGAATGAAATTGAAGCTAAATGCTCATTAACTAAAAACGTACCGTTCCCCACGTCGTTGGCAACTTGGGCTTGGTTGACATTCATCATAAAAGCACAACCTTGGTTGGCGTGGGTAACTTGCAGAGCTTGCAAAAGCGGGGGAGGAGGAGCTTGAATTGTTTGGAGCTGTTGAACCGGAGGAGCCATGAGTTACGAGACTTGAGGTTGGTAAGTTTGCAATTGGTAGGCTTGAGTTGCGTAGTGAGGTGCGGGCATGATTTGGGCTAGATTTGCAAAATTAGTCGGGGACAAGCATTACAGAAGTGATTTGGGTCTCCACAATTAAGACAAGCTCTCGGTTGAGGAGGAGTTTGAGCAAAAGGCATAGGTTGGTTTTGAGGATTTCACAGAAAAAACCTTTGTAGAGTGGTTTGCCCACGGGGGGCTTCACGACACACATTGATAAGGTGACCGAAACTATTGCAATTTGAGCATTGGTGACAAACAGAGTAAGATGGTGGTGGTGTTGACAAGTGTTACACAAAGGATGGGGACCGGTGCAAGGTTTTTGATTTTAGGAAGCTTATTATTGAGATTGAGGTTGAGTTGGGTGAGTGACGACAAAGTTTCGATGGTTCGGTTTATGCTTCTTTTTAGAGTGGTGAGAGGAGTTAGAGTAATTGATGGATTGGGGTTTGAATTCAACTTTGGAGCTTGGAGATGGATCAGTGGTGGCCTTGACATTTGGTTTCTTGGAATCCTTTCGGGACAAAGTCCCCGCTTTGACATGGTTCTCCGAAAGGGCGGCGGAAAGAGTGATCGCGTCATTGAGCGTTTGTGGTTTGCTACTCATGATGGAATCTCGGATTTGCATTGGCAAGCCTAGAACGTACTTGTAGATTGCCCTCTCGAGCGGGGTAACCAAATAGGGCACTAGAAGGCTAAGCTCGTGGAAGCGGTTTGAGTAAGTGGAGTTGCTACTGCTGTTAAAATCCCAAAATTAGGCCTCCAATTTTTGGATTTCATGCTTGGGGCAAAACTTTTTGAGCATGATGTCCTTCAGTTCATCCCAAGGGAGAGTCATAGGGACTTCCGCTCCCTTGGCATTCATGATGCTATTCCACCACTTTAGGGCTGTTAGCTCGAACACACTTGATGTGAAAGTGGTTCGCTCGGCCTCCGGGCATTCACAATGCAAGAACATGCTTTCCACGCGTTCAAACCATTGCAGGAGCGTGGTAGCACACTCCTCACCCATAATTTTTGGTGGATTGGTGCCCATAAATTGTTTGTAAGTAAAGGTAGCATGAGCGGGTGTGGCTTGAGTAGCAACAGCTTATGGTGGAATGGCTTGAATTTGAGCAACAAGGGTGGGGAGTACAATGGCCATTTGAATTGTAACCAATTCGGCTATCTTAAGGTCAGAGCTCTTGGGGCGACGAGTTCGACGTGCTTGACGAGCTTGGTGATGAACGGGAGGCATTTTAAAAATAATAAAGATGAGACAATATGAGTAGTGCAAATATGAGGATGATTAACGTAAATATTAGATTGTAGTGAAATATTTTGTGAACCTCATAATCAGGAAAAAAAACTATTTTAACACATAAAAAATCTTTGAAATTTGAAACACTAATATTTGAGGCGGAAAATACATACATGAATCATCATGACTTGTTGTCCCGATAGTAATCTTACAGAAAAACGAGGTAACGCGGGGAGTCGAAACGTTGTGCGAATCACCGTGTCTTTCTTGTTTCAACCAAGATCATAATAATGTGATAAAATGAGAAGTCAAAAACACTAGTTCACGTATCACCGTCGCTTTCATGATTCAACTTAAAACAAAACGAGATCGAGGGAGGGATCTGTTGGTCCGTTTTATCGATTTTTAGTACAAATGAAGGTTTGAATGGTTCAATACCAAAGATAAAAACAAACACTACGAATAAGATGAGCAAGAACAATCTAAATGTATTCAAATATAACCCACAAAGCAATAATACAATTAAAAGAAGATAAGCTCAATATATATCAGGGAATGACAACTTACAAATGACTCTTGCAATATAAATACTCGATTAGGGTTTTTGCGAGGATAACCCATAATGAACAAGATCATTTCTATATATAGCAGTCTTAGTTTCGCAGACTGCGAAATTATGCTGCGAAACTATAGTTTTGCCCGGTAGAAACAACAGTTTCGTCGGGTAAACTAAACAGCTGACTGTGAGCGAAACTACAGTTTCGCTTGCAGTTTCGCTGGACTAGGAAATAACATACACTAAACAAATCAATATAAAAAATTAAGCTAATATTAATCCTATTACAAAGTAATATAAACATAAATTAATCTAAGATGAGTCCAACCTATACTTGATCTTCAATACTCCCCCTAGGTTGGATCTAACTGTCTTCTCTTGTCATGATATGTCTATTCAGCTCCAGTCTCCCCCACTCCTGCCTCTGATTTATCTTACTCAGCTCCAGCAGTGTCCTTCTTATGAGCTTCAGCAACTGATCCACTCTGGTCACCTCCTACTTCATCAGCTTCTTCAGGACGAGCACTAGCTTGTGCAAATTGGTTTGCTAAGTCCCGAATCTCCATATTCAGATCATCAACAGCTCACATCTTCTTCGCCAACTCCCTCACCTTGGCTCTCACTCCTCTCACTTTGTTAGCCACCACCATAAATAGGCTTGCCTCTTTCCTCATCTCCTCCCCTGCTTCTGCTTTAGTATGGTTCACATAAAGAACAAGCAGGTCTTCATCAGAGAATCTAAAAAGCTCTATTGGATCAAAAAGTCTATATTCTATTCCATCATTCACCTTGATCCGCTCGTATTGTTATCATAAAACCACCTCTCAAATCTTTGTAGTTATTGGGGGTAGGGATTCGTCAGTCTAACTCTGTGTATGGTCTTTGGAGGTTTCACACTTAACACAATCTTTCCCTTGCCCGTCTCCCAATCCTTGTCCTTCTTTGACCTTTTCCACTCAGCCTTCATAAACCCAATGGACTCAAACTTGTCTTTCAGTCCATTCTTTATCTCCTTATCTAACAACTTCGCCCTTTCACTTAAATCGGCATCAAGTAGAGGCAAAACTGCTAACCTTCTCAGATCCTATCTCGGCAAGGTCTTGAAAGCCTTCCTCTTATGCAGATATGTGATGCCTCCCCCTCTCGTCTTTGTCATAAACATCTTGAGGCCGGGGTTGTACTTCAAACTGATGATCCTTTTGTCAGCCTCGTTCTTGCTTAATCCTTCCATATTTTGAAATAGGGGAGTCAGCTCCTCAGGCTCCTTTTCTCTTACAAACCAATCTTCCTTCTCCATCTCTATCACATCATTCTCATCGTCCCCTTTCTTGAACACATAGGTCATAGGTCTTTCATCCACCTCATAGTATTCAGGTTCAGAATCATAATCCACCAGTTGTTCATCATCTTCCTCCTTATCTACCAATCCTTTCTCGATTGTCTTCTCAGTACCTTTAGTCTGTTTTGGCATTCTCTCCTATCCTATAAAGTCATCAAAGTTTATTCCCAGATCAACAAACCCATCCTCAATCACCTCCTCTACATGCTCCACATTGTCACTCTCTCTTCTTCTTTCAAAACCTCCTGCTTCTTCTGCTCCTGCACCAGATATACCCTCTCCTGCCCTGGAAGAAATACCCACATTCAGAAATAGGTACTTGGAAGTACCAGCCAAATCATCTAACTAATGTTGAGTTAGCAGATTAGGCAGGTCGGCTGCAGCCTTTAGCTTATTCACCTCCTCGAGCAGTCTCTTAGTCAATTTGTTCTGATCTATCGGCATCTTAGTCATACTCTCAATCACCACATCCTTCTACTTCCCTCTTATCTCTTGATTGGTCATTTTTTTCTTAATCATGATTAACTCATTGGAAGAGATGTGTTAAGATTCCTGATCACATCCTCATCTAACCCTTCCATTCCTTCTGTTTGTGAGGGCTTAGTAAAACTTTGATGTCTGTGCTTGGTCCTCCTCTCAGATTCTCCCTGATTAGCTCTCTTCTTAGCCCTTTATTCCTTTTAGCCCTGGCCTCACACGCCATCTCATGAATTTCATCTTCAAACACATAATCCTTCTCTTTAGCATATCTCTTTCTCTTCTTTACATCTTATGACTATTTGTGCCTCGTCTCTTCAGCACGTTTATCTTCAGACTCCATCACCCTTCTGATAGAATCCTAGTGTTCTGGAAGGTACATGTTTTCCCATAGATAGGTGATCTTCCCGTTGAAGTCATGCCTAATTGCATAACAATCAGCAAAAATGCGGGTGTTCATCGACACTATGCTCTTTACCTCTCCATGTCTGGGAATGTTAGGGATGTGGTCATCTATAATCATCAGAATGAATTGAGGGTATAGTAGCCATTTGTCCTTTTTCAAGTCCATCACATTCTCTGCCATGCAGGCAAATATCAATCTAGCAATATTTGCCTTCTCTCTCCTACAGCATATCACCATTGCCTTTGCCCAATCCAAGTTCAGCCCGTCTGATCCACCTTTACGGTGATCTAAGCACATGATGAAAACATGGGCTATATATCTCCACTCCTTAGAAAGAAAGGACTTCTTGATTTCCTTTCTCGTCCCAAATGGAGGGCACTCATATCCCATTGACCGGAAGGCGTCAAATACTTCCAGATTGCAACCTCCTCTCCTGAATCTTCATCAAGCCTCAACACTCTTGATATGATCTCATTAGTGATAATCAGCTCATTCTCCAATACTCTGGCCACAATCCTCTGAGAGTCTCCCCTCATGTCATACTCAGCTGTACACAAGAAGTCTCTGATATGCAAATCATATATAGTGGTGGAGTGTGAGATCGCGTAAGCAATAGGGAATCTCTGCAGCCATCATATACAGTCTCTAAACACGGCAGCTTTCGGGTGGGTATCATCTAGAATGGCCGTGATGTTGTTCCTCATATCAAACTTGAGATTTGCCATTTAATCTGAAAATCAGACAGAGCAAGTTAGTATGATATGTTAAACAATAATATTTGAGAAAAATAATATGAAAAAGATTAAAAGTTAAACAAAAAGGATAGTTTTGCTAGACGAAATTATAGTTTCGCAGGAAGTATTATAATTTCGGCAAGAGAAAAAGGCAATTTCGGCAGCAAAAACTAATAGTTTCGGCAAGACAGTGTGGTAGATTCGACCGACCGAAACTATAGTTTCGACGCAACGAAACTGAATTTTTTTTTGCGAAACTGTTAAGTTCGCTCGAACAGCATGACTGTGCAGTTTCGCAAAATAACCAAGAACTTTCATTCAGTTCCGTTGGAGTACAGGTAGTTTCACAGTATGAACTGCGAGACAACCGAACTGTCTCAATCAAAATAAACCACAATGATGCACTATAACCTAGATATAACTAAGGTCCTGAGTTCGAAACTCACTTGCGAAGAAGAATCAGTGAATAATCGACACAAAACAATACACAGTTTCAGAGAAGGAGTTAAATAGTAAATAGTTTCGCAGCAGCATCTTTACTTTCACGGTGAATAATTTCGTAGCAACTTTACTTTCGCAGAAGAAGAAACTGTTGGACTCAACAAAGTGCATTAAGAATTAATGCAAGAAAGTATAATGCTTACCATTATCAAAAAGTCATCCAAATGTGTTTCAACATACAATTCATACATTAGAAACACACTATCATCTTTATCATCCATAACAATCACTAATATTTATGTAAAATTATTTTTCAGATTTGTAGATAATGAATTTTTGCACAAGTTAATCAATGCGGATGAAGGAAGTCCAATGCGGATGAAGTTCTACAGCGGATGAAGTGCTATGGTGGATGAAGTATCTATCCCACAGCGGATGAAGGACTTCACAATGGATGAACAATCTTCATAGCGCATGAACAAGTGTTCACAGTGGATGAACAACATCTACAGCGGATGAACAAGCTCACAGCAGATGACCATAGCTGATGAACTGTTCCCACAGCGGATGAACAAACTGTTCATACAGCGGATGAACTTCTCCACAGCGGATGACTGAATTCCACAGCGGATGACTTAGTCACTTAGGATAATTTTTATGTAATTTTCATATACATAAGGGTAGAATAGTAATTGTATATAGCTTTTGTGTATAGGCTATAGCACTCTACCCTAATCCTTTGTAAGCTTTTGAAAGATTATTAATCAAACAAGCATTTTCAATTTTCCTGTGCATTCAAACACATACAAACACACACACACAAACACACACTCATACACTGAAATCATACACATTAACCATGGGTTTCTGCACCATGTTTAGTGTTTGTCAAATTTGTGAGAGATTAGAAAAGATCCTTAGAGAAACATAAGTTGTTCATATTGAATATCATTCCTTCTAAAGTTTGTATTCAATATTCTTGACTGAAGTTCAAGAGTGTGTTTTCATCAGGTGGTATCAGAGCCTTGGCTCAATCAAACATTGATTTCGATCTTCTCATTCAACAAACATGATTTTTGTGGTTCATTAGCTTGATAACATACATTTGAGCTTCAAATCATCACATCTTCTTCTACATCATACAATCAACTAATGTTCAAAACATGAGTTAATCTACTATTTTTGTTCATTGTGAAGAAGGATTTCTGTGTTTTTGTGATTTGAAAAACTCTAAAATCATTCATACACTGATTTATTAAACAGATACATGGCAAAATCATAGAAATCCATCGATTTCTACTGTTTTTCTCGATAAAACAGTAAACGATTACTGTTCTATTGATTTTCTTCATACAAATCGTTCAAATTCATTCATACATTGTTTATGAATCGAAAAACATCACAAAATCATAGAAACCACATCGGTCTCTAAGGATTTTTGGATACAACAATACACGGGTATTGTTCTATCACTTTTCAGCCACTAACAAACCCTAAAAAACCCTAGTTTTATTCAAACACTCACATTAACATTTTGTGTTTATTGGGGTTGTTCATCAGAAAATTCAAAGAAGAACCGTATTCTTCTTTTGAATTTTTAACAAAAGTTACTTTTTGATCCAAAAAGTAAAGTTTCTAAGAGTAAACTTTTGTTTTCTTTAGGGTTTTGACTTTTTGGTAGGGTTTTGATCAATTGTCATGGTGTGACAACCTTAACAAAATATTCTTTCTGTTACCGAGGATAAACATTCTCGTACCATCAAACTAAATAAAATTAATTAATTACCTTTATTCGGTAACTTAATTAAAATTAAATTAATTAACAAACAATAGGGACTTTAGGATAAATCAAATTTAGTATCAAGCTAAATATTTTAACTAATTCTAACCTAAACCGTTAAGTTAAAATTAGAACAAACATGTCTGACGAATTGTCTAGAACAAACGGTGGTCTCAAACCACCGAGACTGAAAAACAAGGCTGATTTCAAACAATGGAAAATAATGTTTAGAAATTGGATCATTTTCAGGACCCAGACTCGTGGACCTCCATAATAGAAGGACCGTATATCCCTGTGAACTTAGGTCCAGACTATAACACACAAAAACCAGTTAGTTTAAAAAACATAGCTGGTGATGAACTGAAGAAGGTAAAAATAGGCATGAAAGCATGCAGTATTTTGGCAATGACATTGCCATTTGAAATCTTAACACGCGTTGCGAATTTCAAAACACCCAATGAACTATGGAAAGTTCTTCACATAATGTGTGAAGGAAGTGATGAGATTAGGGAAATCAAGAAAGAAAAATTAAGGACCCAAAATGAAACTTTCCATCATGTTCAGGGTGAATCTAATCCCCAACAACTTCATAGATTTGTACAACTAGTAAATGAGATGATTGTTTATGGTCTCAAATATGAATCTGTTGAAATCAACAAAAAGATGTTGCATACACTGCCTGAGAGTTAGACTCAGTCAGTGTCTCTAATGAAAGCAACATTAGATTTGGGAGCACTATCCCTGGATTCTCTAGTTGCTAAAGTGGAAGCACAAGAACGAGATGAAAAATCCAGAAATAACGCCATCAGACATGTAGAAGCATACAAGTTCAAGGAACTACAACATACAGACAATGCTTTTCTGACAAACACTGCTGAAGATGAAGATGAAGAATTCCTAGACACTAGTGAAACATCATTCTTCTCTACACCAGACTCATCCAACAACATACAAAAGTCAAAGAAGACTGGTGTTCATGCTTCTCATGAAACAATTCCATAAAGCAAACATAACCAACATCATCATGCTTCAAGCTCAAGAAAGCAACAATAGACAAAGCATCAAAACATACACAAGTTTGATAAGCCCATTGATGCTCTCACTATCATTCTTTAAAGTGATGAGCAGAAGGCAGCCTATGCGGCCTTTTCAACTAGTTTTGAAGCATATTTGGGTGCAAATCTCATACCCTCTTAGACCATTCAACAAGATTTGGATGAACTGCCACAGACATGGTTGAAGAAATTGATCTTCAGTGGTCTATGGAAATGATTGCATATAGATCAAAAAGGTTTCTTCAAAGAAACAGAGGGCTTATCATGGACAAGAAAACAAAGATTGGTTTTGACAAAACAAAAGTCAGATGCTACAATTGTCAACTTTATGGACATTTCGCCAGAGAATGTCAACAGCCAAGCGTTGACAGAAACAACAATCAAACACAAGCATCAAGTAGCTACCATCCAAACAGACAGATCCCTCATGCAATTAGTATCCCAGGTGCACCAACTCCACCTCAAATCACACAACACAGTCCAAGTCAACAATCCAAATCATCAGCCATGATCATTAAGAAGGATGGTGAATATGACTGGAGCATGTATGAAGCTGAAATTCAATCTCCAGATCATGCCCTCATGGCAGATATAGAAGATAAAATTTCAGAAATCCCGAAAGAGGTAAAGGAGAACCTATGCACTCAACTTTCATAGATGAAGTCAATAGATACAGAGAACATGCAGACAAACTTTCTAAGAAAGTAATTGAAACAAACATTTTAAATGAAAGTTTTAAATCAGAATAAAAACAGTATGGCATCAAAATACTTTCATTACAAAATGATTTGGATAAATTGATGTCTGAAAAGTTAACCCTGGCAGCTCAAGTTGAGCAACTCTCTGTATCCTTGACTGGATCTAAAACAGTTCAAGCTGAAACTAAAGTGAAACTTCAGAAGTTTCAGGTAAGCAACAAGAAGTTTGAAGAACTTCTTGCTCAACAAAGGGCTTTTAAAGACACTTCAGGTTTAGGTTATAACAAAGTTAATCCACCATATAATGATAATTATATTCCTTTACCTGATTCCATGAGAAACAAACAGGGTGAGTCACTTGACCCGCATGACAGAATAAATGATTCAAAGCCATCATCATCAACATCATCAAAGTCATCATTAAATGATAGAACACCTTTGATATTGGATGATGAGTCCATTCAACCAATTAATAAAACTCACAAAGTTTCAAGTTTGGTTGAAGGTCAAACAAAACAAGCAAAGCAGACTCAAGGATTTGACATCTGCTCTCGTGGAAAGAACATTGAATCTTTCAATGTTTCTTTTAAACAAACAAACAAAGGAAAAGGAAAATCTCCTATTCATAAAAAACAATCAACTTTGACTTTTAATATTCCTCTCAAATCAAACTTAAAACCAAAAGTTGCAAACAAAAAAGACAATCCTGATTTACCATATTGTGAGTGGTGTGATCAATACACTCACAGCACTTAAAAATGCAAATATGGTAAATATTGCAAATACTGTCATATGAATAATCATAGTACTGAAAGTTCTCATTTTCACAACTATTATTCTATCTGTAAAGGGAACACTCACAGTACTGATACTTGCTCTTTCAATAAGAAAAACAAAAAGCAAAACACACAGACTCAGTACTTATACTTGCTTTTTCAATAAGAAAAACAAAAAGCAAAACACACAGACTCAAGTTGTAAAAACTATTGAGAAACAAACTAGTTCATACTAAAAGAAACAAGAAAGGAGTACCAATACAAACTCCTCATCAAAAAGTTGCTCTAGACAATGATAAATCATTTTATGACACCTTTACACAAACACCAAGGAGACATAAGTCTCAGACTAGACAAACATCAGATATTAGCTCTAGTAGGAGACGAGCTCAAAGTACTTCTCCTAACAGAGCTAAAATCAATCAAAGGAAATCTAGTGTACCTAGAATTGCTAAACCTCTAGAAAATTCAATATTAGAAGAAATTTGAATTATAGGAAAAGACAGAAAACCCAAGACAATCATGGCTTAGGTTGCACCATCTAACTGATTTCTTGTGCTTTCTCAGGGACATCAAAGAAGGACTGACAACATCTGGTATGTTGACAGTGGATGCTCCCGATATATTATAGGAAATTGTTCCCTCTTTCTGGATTTTAAGAGAAAACATGGAGGAAATGTAGCCTTTGGAGGTGACAACACAGGTGGAAAGATAACTGGAGAAGGAACAGTAACAAATGGTTTGATTAGCTTTGAAAATGTCAACTACTGCTCCAACCTTTAGTTTAATCTTCTTAGTGTATCCCAAATCTGTGATAAGGGATACGCTACCTTATTTGACTCCAACAACTGCTACATCCTCAAGACAAGTTTTCAAATACCAGAAGATTGTATCCTTTTGAAAACTCCACGTCATAACAACACATACATTGTTGATATGAACACTGTTTCAACAACTGTTCCTGAAACATGTTTATTATAAAAAGCATCAGAAGATGGTTCCCAATTATGGCATAGATGATTGGGACACTCTAATTATAACTGAATGAATCAACTTGTAAAAGGTGACTTGGTAATAGGTTTACCATAAAAAGAATTCTTCTGTACAGACCACTGCACTGCATGTTTGAAAGGCAAACAACATAGAGTTTCTCACAAATCAATATTGGTAAACTCTAATAACACACCACTCAAATTGCTTCACATGGACCTTTTTGGCCCAACAAACATCCTAAGCATAGGAAAGAAGCAATATTGTCTTGTTATCATAGATAATTACACTATATTTTCTTGGGTTTTCTTTCTACTACATAACTCAGAAACACCAGACATTCTCAAAACATTTATCACTAAAATTGAGAATCAATTGGATCTTAAAGTTAAATCTTTAAGAAGTGATAATGGCACTGGATTTAAAAATGACAGTATCTTTTCTTTTTGTGTAGAAAAAGGAATAAGTCGTCGGTTTAGTATGGCATGAACTCCTCAACAAAATGGAAAGGAGGAACAGAACATTAATAGAAGCGGCCAGATCAATGCTTGCTGACTCTCTATTGCTCATATCTTTTTGGGCTGAAGCAATCAACACAGCTTGTTACATACAAAATAGAATATTAATTATCAAAGAACATACAAAAACTCAATATGAATTAATGTTTAAAAGAAAACCTTTTATTGGATTTCTTAAAGCTTTTGGATGTTCTGTTTCAATCTTAAACATCAGAGAACAATTATCCAAATTTGCTCCAAAAGTAGATGATGGATTCTTTGTTGGATACTCTGGAAGCTCAAAAGCTTATAGAGTATACAATCAAAGACTTAACATTGTGGAAGAAACAACTGATATTATTTTTAATGAACTCTTTCACAAAGAAAGTCATTGGATCAGACTGGTTGTTTGACATTGATTCATTAACAAAATCATTTGACACATCTTTTTTTTGATGTTTCAGGTACAAAAGAAGATATTGAATATCCTATGGTACCTCCTCAACCAACCATTGATGTTCCTCTAACTGCTGATCCTCCAAGGAGAACAAACACATCTCCTTCAAGCACAACAGTTACACCTCAAGTGGAACAAACCCAAACATCCAATGAGACAAATAAATCTACACCATCTTCACCAGCACCTGTGACAACCAAACCACCCAATCAACCAACGTCACATCAACCTCACACAGTTGAAGAAGATGATGATTATCATTCTCTACCAGACACACATCATGACGACAAAATCTTAGATTTCTTTCATGATTCCCCATAAAAATTCGTTGAAAGTGCACAACCAAAATGTCCCTCAAACACAAATACCCTTGCCCAACCAACCACACCAGAAAAAACATTCAACAATGTTGATTCAACAATTCCTGTTGATCTGATTGACAAAACAAGAATTCACAAAGATCACCCCTTAGAAAACATCATAGGTGACCTTAATACCCGACTGACAAGAAGTCAATCAGACACAACAAACATTTGCTTGTATTCCTGTTTCTTATCCCTAACTATACCCAAAAACATGACCGAAGTACTTGAAGACAACATTTGGATAGAAGCAATGCTGGAAGAACTACAGCAATTCAGAAAGTAAGAGGTATGGAAACTGGTTGATCTATCGAAGGTCAATATGCCATCGGCACCAGATGGCTTTTCCGTAACAAAGCAGATGACAGAGGGATTGTCATTAGAAACAAAGCAAGCTTATTGCCCAAGGATATACTCACAAGGAAGGCATTGATTATGATGATGTCTTTGCTCCAATAGCCAGGCTAGAAGCCATCAGAGTGTTCCTTGCATATGCGTCATCTAAAAACTTCACTGACTTTCAAATAGATGTAAAATGTGCATTCCTTTATGGAAAGATAGATGAAGAGGTATATGTTGCTCAACCACCAGGGTTTAAAGATCCAAAATTCCCTCATAGAGTCTACAAGTTAGATAAGCCTCTATATGGTCTTCATCAAGCACCTAGGAAGTGCTATGAGACTTTATCCAAGTTTCTACTACAGAATGTGTATACTAGAGGGAAAATAGATCAGAAATTGTTCTTAAAGAAGAAAGGACAAGACTTATTAGTTGTTCAAGTCTATGTGGATGACATCATCTTTGGCTCCACAAACACACAACTCTGCAAAGAGTTTGAAACTCTTATGCAATCCAAATTCCAAATGAGTTCAATGGGAGAACTTACCTTCATTCTTGGACTACAAGTTCATCAATCACAAGATGGAATTTTTATCAATCAAGACATGTATGTCCATCAGATTCTCAAGAAATATAACATGGCAGAGTGTACGTCAAGCAAAACACCATTTGCAACTGGACTGAAGTTTGGACCAGATCAGAAGGCACATCAGTTGATCAGAAACTGTATAGATCAATGATAGGTTCTCTGATGTACCTTACAGCAAGCAGACCAGATATCATGTAGACAGTATGCATGTGTGCTAGATATCAAGCAGATCCAAAAGAATCACGCATTAATGCTGTTAAGAGAATCTTTAGATATTTGAAAGGAAAACTAGCACTTGGTTTGTGGTATCCTAAAGATGGAGACTTCTTTTAATATGCATACACAGACAGTGATTATGGTGGATGCAATAACAACAGAAAATCCACTACCAGAGGATGTCAGTTCTTGGATCAAGATTGATCTCATGGCAGTACAAGAAACAGACAAATGTCTCTGTAGCAACAGCTGAAGCAGAATACATAGCTACTTCTACATGTTGTTCTCAAGTGTTATGGATACAAAATCAAATGCTTGACTATGGCTTTAATTTTCTTAAAACACCCATACACATTGACAATTCTGCAGCCATGTTTATAACAGACAATCCTGTTCAACATTCTACAACCAAACACATAAAGATTAGATATCATTTTCTAAGAGATTGCTCAGAAAAGGGTCTAATCCTGTTGATCAATGTTTATACAGACAATCAATTAGCTGATCTTTTTACAAAATTATTTGATTCAACTAGATTTGAATTTCTAGTTTACTCACTTGGTATGATCAACTATGATACAACCACTTAATGTTTTTAAACATTCAAATCAAACAGTCTTGATTTTGTCAAAGTCCAAATAAGTCTCAGTTCTATCTTTTACAAAATCAAGATAACATGCAAACCAATCATTTCGAACATTGAATCACACATACACATCATGAGAAATAATAGTACACTAGCATAGCTCCTCACTTGGGTCTTTTTCCACTAATAAAGACTGATGATACTTTGTTTGATATGTGGATAGGCTCAACATGGGACACCTAACATCAGATACAACAGTGAAGAACTAAATTCTCATGATTGTGTGATCAACAACACAACTTGGTCTATGGTAAGTATTGATTACTTCAACATAGATAGCTTGAAATCTAACTTCAATACACCAAGTGAAACATATTATAAATTGCTCAATTTAAGTGTCTCCTCTGTTATGATAATCATAGACTGGAGTACACCAAGACATTCTTTATTGTGCTAGGCATAGACCTGAATGTTCTTAATCTTGATCTATAAAAGATTCCCAATGAGGAACACATCCTATAAGGATGATCAATTAATAAAGTATTTATGACTAGCTTCCAAGGAGAAGTGCAAAAGAATCCTAAATGTATCACTCAATAAACAAGATAATGATTGAGCATTCATCATCCTAAGTAGCTAGGTCTTAAGTATTGAAATTAATTTCTAGCTTATCTTGAGGAGGATCATCATATCATACAATCAAATATGGCGTACACACAAAACTCATGTCAATCAACACACAACATGATAATCACTCGCTGTTTCAACCAACCATTAATAAAATGCTTGAGTTGAAGTGGATAAATATATCTACAATCAACAATGTACTTGACTATGTCTATTCTTCAAACAACAAACAAACAACTTAGTGAAGAACTGTAGAATAGTATGATCTCATGGTATGTGCACATGATTTATGTGGTTTATGATTAAACATGCATTTTGAGTGAACAAAGGATCACATTAAAGATACGTCATATGTAAATCACTCTTAAACAAACATTTGGACTTTGATAAATTCAAAATTAACCATATATAAATTTTTGTCAAATTTTTATAAATATGCATAAATTTAGGGGGAGAATTTGAACATTGAAATTGTCAAAGGCAGCAAAATTGTGCATTAGCATTAAAATCTGAAAAATAAACAAAGCCAAAGTCAAGCCAACACTAACAAACAGCAGGTTGACACATATATATTTGTTTGTTTATTTTATTGCACAATATTGCTCTAGAGTGATATCAAATCATCCATATATTGAAGTGTTAAAATTCAATACTTTGACATACATTTAAAAGATTTAAAAGATTCAAAAGTATTAAATTTTTGAAAATTTTCACAACTGGTCATCCAGCGGATGAGTAAAATGTCATCCACTATGAATAAGTTAAAACAGACAACTGTTCATATAGCGGATAACCAAAATTTGTTCATCCGCTAAAGGTACAGTACCAGACAAAAATACAAGTGTTTATAGCGCATGAACAAAATTGTTCATCCGCTGCGAACATCATTCAAAATCAAAAGTGTTTACAGTGTATGAACATTTGTTCATCCGCTGTGAACATATCAAACAAATCATACAAGTATAGACAGCGCATGAACATTTGTTCATCCGCTATGAGCATCATTCTCACAAAGTAATCCACAACGTATGAACAAAATTTGTTCAACCGCTTTATGAACAGTGCACAAGTATAGTGCACAGCGTATGAATAAAATTTGTTATTCTGCTTTGTGAACAGTGCACAGCGTATGAAAAAAATTGTTAATCCGCTTTGTGAACAGTGCACTATTGTGCACAGCGCATGAACATTTGTTCATCTATAAGAACAGTACTTACACAAAAGGGTCCACAGCATACAGCCAAAACTGTACAGCGGACACTCTGTCCACAGCGGACACTGTTCCCACAGCGGATAACCAATTTGTGATTCAAAATTTTACACAGCGGACGTACTGTATACACAGTGGACACACAAACTGTACGTTGTATATATAGTTCACACTTGTAACTTTTTCAAATCACCACGAGTGGAAGTGAGAAAATTAGTAAAATTCAAAAACCTTCGATATACCCTTGAACCCCTGTTCTTCAAAATCAAATTCAGATCGATAAATCTACTGATTCATCATCGATTAGGTATAATAACATGTTTCATAACATCAAACATTCATGAAAACATCCTGTTCAGTGCTTCTGATTCAAACATTGTTTGACCTAAGTCAAAATTGAACTAAAATCAAGAATATGAATCATTTGATGTTTTAAATCAAAATGAAACACTGAATTTGTGTTTAATGACCATAGTCGACTGTGTTTGAAATTGTTATTTGATATAATTTGATTAAATGTTCATCGGGTTCATACTCAAACAAATGTTCATGCCCAAAATCAAACAAAAACTGAATTTTGATCTTTAAAAATATTGAAAGCTGCTTAAAATGTGTTATTACTCAGTAAACATGTTCAAATAGATGCAACTAACATGAAAATTCAGTTGATTTGGCATAGCATTAAACATACAACATTAAATTTATTTGCGTTGAATATGCATTAAATGGTCAAGTTTGACACTGGATAGTCAAACTAAAATTGCAATTTAAATGATATGAGATTAGAATGAAGTATGAGATGACTAAATCAACTTGTTGATGATAAACTAACTCATTATCAAAAACTTTGGATAAAATCAAGTTGAAATAGTTAAGAATTTGATGAATTCAAATTGAGAAACAATTGACTTTTAAAATGTCGAAATGGCTAAATTGCCAAATTGCAAAGAAGATACCCACACAAATGTTTAAACATACATTCAATCATCTCATAACATACATAATATACCAACATACACTTGATCATCATTTTATTATTACAATTTATGCGTACACTCAATACTAACACTTAATCTCTTTACTGTAGATATGGTTGATTTAGTGTTTGTAAGAGATCATAACATATGTGCATTTCTTGATACTGACTCTCCTAGGTTAGTGAACTATAGAGATATGATCCAAGCAATTAGGCAGACAAGACTTGTGCATGCCATGACTTTCAGACCAGACATCTTTGAAGATCACATTGTCCAGTTTTGGAGTAATGCATACCTTGAAGAGATTGATGATCAGCAAGTAGTTATATCTACTGTGCATAATCAAGATATCATCATCTCTGAAGAAGTGATCAGAAGGGTGTTGTAATTGGGTGAAGAAGATGCTCTATGCCCAGTTGTGTTGATGAATACAATGTACTACATGTGTTCAAACAAATAGGATATACTAGGACCATAGAAAGAAAGCAAATCAAGAAGGCAAATATGTGTGCTCAGATCAGGTTCTTGATGCACACCTATTAGAAAACCATGACAAATAGAAAGACAGGATGGGATGCAACATCCCTAAGGGCATCATGTGCGTTGGTAAGTATCATTACAAGAAAGCCATTTAACTTTGTTGCTTAAATTCTCAATGGCCTTGTCTACAACATAACAGAAGTGGGAAACAGATTTCTGATGTTTCCAAGATTTCTGCAGATGATTATAGATGATCTATTGCCAAACATCCTAAGAGAAGGAATCATTTTGCAACCTGCTCATCTCAATGAGTATTTGTTGAACAGGATAAGATCAAACATCTATCAGGGGGATGAGGTGCCTGTGCCTCCTCATATGATTGACCATAACATCCCTGTTCCTGAGGAATTTGTTAGAATTCTAGGACAAGATAAACTATTTATGCTATTTCCACAAGCCAACCAACCAGCCCCTATCATCCAACCAGCTCTAATCATACAACCTGCCCCTGTCATTCAACAACATCCAATCATTCAACCTGAATGCATGATTCACAAGATCCAATTATTCAACTGAACTAGTGATTCAACAACAGCCAATATCACCACAACAACCACTAAGCCACAAACACTTAGCCCTCAATCATTCAGTCCTCAACAAGCACATTTTCCATCTCCACCACACAGCCCAAACCTATCAGATCAGCAAACACTTCATCTATATTGAGAAATATAGATTCATCATTTGCATAAAAATCAGATGTACATGAAGATGTGGAACATCAACTTATGAGCCTGAAAGTAAACAAACTGCCACTACTACTGAGTTTGGTGATCAAAGCAGTGAAATGCTCATAGAAAAAGACACTGAGCACTCTAAAGTCTTTCTATTCACTGAGTACAATAAACTCATTGAAAGATCAAATCAAAGAACTAAGAAGTTGAAAGAAAGAATCAAAGAGAAAGACAAGGAGATTGAAAAGCCCATTTCAGATCAGAAGGCACAAAAGCTGATTGTAAAGGTTATGGAGCAACAGCTAAGCCAAACAAAGAAGAAGTTTAATAAGAAAGACAACAAACTCCTTGTTGCAAAGGCTGAGATAGACTACTGGGGAAATCAGTCCGTAGCTAAAGGAATAGGAGATTGCTAATGATGAGAATATACTAAAGCTCACCTATGAGCAAGAAATTTACAGATCTTGATGAACTCATGAGAAGTTGGCTAGAAGCTACAATGTCTCACCGAACAAACAAAAGGAACAACACATGGATTTGTTCAGTTTAGCTAATCTTATGAAATATTCACTTGACAGCATCACAGTCATCCTGAAAGTCCAATGGCAAGTGAAGCTAAAACTAAGTCCTCATTTACCCTCTTGAAACAAAAGGGTTGATCAAGAAATATAGCACTGATCATTCCTGAAAGCTTTAAATGATTCTAAAGATCAAGCATCATCATCATCTGAACTCCTGTGAGAACATATGAAAGGAAAAGGAAGAGATCCTATTTACCCTCTTTACTCAAAGGGAAACAAACTGAGGGGGAACAAGAAAAACAAGAGTCTCCTCCTTTAAAGCTTCTAAAAGTGAAGACTGAACTGTTGAGTTAGATGCTCCTCAATCATCATCCAAAGCATCTATTCTAGAAGAGGGGGAGATAGATCAATCAGATGAACAACAAATTCCCATTATCACCTCAGTGATGTGATGAGGAAGAGAGAAGAAAGGGAGAGCATGACATAATGCAAAACATTCCAGAGCTCTTTACTGATGATCCTCAAACATTGATGGGGATAGAGCTGACTACTAGGGGATTCCCTTATGATTCATTCATTCATCTTAACCTGTATCAGGTTAATGACTTACTCAAGGACTTTCAAGAAGTCATGCAAAATGAACAAGAGAAAACATACAGAAGATATAAAGAAATCAAGGATCAACAAGAACTTGAAAAGAATCTGCCAACAGATCCACAAATAGAGAAGATGACCTACTCCCAGTGAAAAGCTGGTTGAGTCATACAAGAGTACCATATAGGTCATATGCAGGGAGAACACTATCACAATGAAAGAGACGGCTAAAGAGATATACAATAACATGTTAGCCATTGCTCTTAAGCCACATGTGTTCAGATCTCACCCTGCATCTTCTCTATCCACTTATCATCAAGCTTCTCCTGAACTTCATGAGATAGAGGAACCAAGACAATTCATACCTCGCAGGGTATGGCCTGAAGGCAATGAGGTTCGGGAGATGATAAGTGAGGAAAACAAATTTTGTCAAACTTTATGAAAAAATCACTCTCAGAGCAGATGCCAATGAAAGAAAAATCGTGGCATGGAAATATGATGAAATCTGGGATGATGCGCTGATCAAAAGAGTATCTGGACTTGTTCAGTACTTATCATACATGTCCCAACTGGGATCTTTAAGCTATGAAGACAGATTGGACCTGATGCAATAAAGGATGGTCAATCACTCTAACAATCTCAGAGGTGCAGATTTCTATCATATACTGAGAGCATACATGAATAGACAGCATCATGAGATGAAAGCTAAAGTAGACAGAGAAGATAAACTTCACATCTCAAAGCTCAAAAGAGAACAAGTTTCATCAAGCAAACAAAAAGAAGTCAGAGAAGAAGCTTCTTCTGAAATTGATGCTGATCTTATTGTAAGGGTTGGTTACCCTTTAAGGCTATCTGATTTAAAGCTTATAATGAAGAAGATAGATGGCAATCAATACCAGCATCCTATTACAGATGGTATTATGATAAAAGTCACTTTGAAGTGGTGCTGGAAAAGAAACTTGAAGGAAAAGAAGCAGCAGGCATCAGACTATTTGATCCTGTTGAGATCAAGCTGCTTCACCATCCTATGTCTCATTCCTGAAAACAAAGACATTCCCTACAATTGAAAATGTGTTGTGCAAAGGAGATTGCTACTATTTCATTTACATGCTAAGAATTTTAGGCACTGTGTATGTTAATGCAACATTGAAACAAAGTTGGAACACATCAAAAAAACCTCACACACATAGAAGGATCACAGGAATGAGAATATCTAGAAATAACAATTTAGAAATTTTGAAAGGCAATCAGGTTGTAACAACACTGGTTAGCAACTTTGATGTGCAAAGCCTCGATCAGTAAACTTTGGAACAACTTGTTTATTTGAAAATAGATTTCAAATATGATGATCCAAAAAGTGTTGTGAACTACTTTGTAGAACACATAGTCAACTGCAGAATGCATACAAGACTACAACACTCAAAGAACAATGGAAGGAAGCTGAAGTTGACCAAGCCATAGAGAAAGACATTGAAGACACTCTCAAGGCTATGGAAGAGGTAAAGAAGCTATCAGAAGAAGCAGGACCATCTCACTCCTAAGGTTCTTATCATCATGGCAGATCAAACAACCAATACATATCCTTCTCTTTGATTTTTACTTTATTATTTAATCCTATAATCATTCAATCATACAATCCTTCAAACATACAATCTTGCATACATAGATTAGCATACATATGATATTCATACAAACATTCTATCTACATATACGAGATCTTATGCTCTTATGAACAAAAAATCATAATGTCACATGATTTATGCTTTTGGAACATACATAGCATACATACATATGCTTTATAACATATACATGTATTCAAACATACATTCATGTGTTTGATATAAAACACATGACATTCATGCAAACTACATTCATACATCAATACATACACATATCACACACAATTATTCATATTACTTGTAATATTTAACACTTGCAATCATACCCAAACAAACATACAAAATTAATCACTTTAATTACTCAAATGTTATTATAATAACAAACAAGTCAAACCAATCTATCATACATTGTAAACAAACAAGTCAAACAATCAATCATGCATTGTAAACAAACAAGTAAAACAATCAATCATACATTGTAAACAAACAAGTCAATCAATCATACAGGCAAGATTACACTTGTGCAAAAATCTATAAACAATCAATAAATCAACACAGCAAGTGATACACTTGTAATCAATCAATATACCCCAGAATAGTTAATCATTCATAACAAGCAATCAATCATGCATAACAACAAAAGAACACACATATCAACATCATTAACACAAAAGAGAAAACAAATACATAATGTTTAGGGGGAGTGCTGTTGGACTCCTTATCTCAAATAAAATCAAAAATCAACACACACAGATAGTTAACAAACAAAACAATCATCAACATCGTCAACATCATACTTAGGGGGAGTACTGTTGGATCAACAAAGTGCATAAGAATTAATGCAAGAAAGTATAATTCTTGCCATTATCAAAAGAATCATCCAAATGTGTTTCAATATACAATTCATACATTAGAAACATTAATATCATTATCATCCATAACAATCACAAATATTTATGTAAAATTCTATTCAGATTGTAGATAAAGAATTTTGCACAAGTCAATCGATGGGATGAAGGAAGTCCAATGCGGATGAATTCAACAGCGGATGAAGTTCTACAACGGATGTAGTATCTATCCAACAAAGATAAAGAACATCATAACAGATGAACAATCTTCATAGCGCCTGAACAAGTGTCATAGCGGATGAACAAATCTACAGCGGATGAACAAGTTCACAGCAGAGGACCACAGCTGATGAACTGTTCCCACAACGGATGAACTATCCATCGTAGTAGATGAACAAGTCCATCACGAAGTTCAAGAGTGTGTTTTCATCTTCTCTTCCACTTATCATCAAGCTCCTCTTAACCTCATGAGATAGAGGAACCAGACAATTCATGCCTCATAGGCTATGGCCTGAAGGCATGAGGTTCGGGAGATGATAAGTGAGAAATAATTTTGTCAAGCTTTTGACAAAATCACTCTCACAGCAATGCCATGAAAGAAAATCGTGACATGGAATATGATGAAATCTTCGATGCTGTGCTGATCAAAAGAGTATGTGGACTTGTTCAGTACTTTTCATACATATCCCACTGGGATCTTTATGTTATGAGACAGATTGGACCTGGTGTAATTAAGGATGGTCAATCACTCTAACAATCCTAAGGTGCATAATTCTATCATATACTGAGAGCATACATGAATAACACATCATAAGATGAAAGCTAAAGCAGACAGAGAAGATAAACATCACATCTCAAAGCTCAGAAGAGAACAACGGTTCATCAAGCAAAACAAAGAAGTAGAGAGAAGCTTCTTCTGAAATGATGTTGATCTTCTTGAAAGGGTTGGTTACCCTTTAAGGCCATCTGATTTAAAGCTTATATGAAGAAGATAATGGGAAATCAATACCAGCATCCGATTACCAGATGGTATTAATGATGAAGTCACTTTGAAGTGGTCCCTGGAAAGGAAACTTGAAGGAAAGAAAAGGCACAAACATCAGATTATTTGATCCTGTTGAGATCAGGCTGTTTCATCCCTCCTATGTCTCATTCCTGAAACAAAGACATTGCCTCCAATTGAAAATGTGTTGTGCAAGGGAGATTGCTGCTATTTCATTCACATGCTAAGAATTTTAGGCATTGTGTTTGTTAATACTGCATTGAAACAAAGACTGGAACACATCAACAACACCTCAGACATATAGAAGGAATCACAGGAATGAGAATATCTGAAAACAACAATTTAGAAATTTGGAATGGCAATCATGTTGTAGCCACACTGGTTAGCAACATTGATGTGCAAAGCCTTCAGTCAACTTTGAAACAGCTGTTCATTTAAAAATAGATTTCAATATGATGATCAAAAGAGTGTTGTGAACTACTTTGTAGAACACATAGTCACTGCAGAAATGCATAAGATACTACAACACTCAAGAACAATTGAAGGAAGCTGAAGTTGACCAAGCCATAGAGAAGACATTGAAGACACTCGCTCACGGCTATGAAGATGACAGGATCTCAGCCTCTAGTTTGATCAATTAGATTTGTGTCGCGAGCGGATTTAGCATGATATAGCATTAATGCAAGACATAAGAATATGCATGTAAAGTAAATGTAGAGAGAGAGAATAATTCTACCTTAAAGGAATAATATTCTGTTTCTTTCACATGTTTTAGCGTGGAAATACAATCAGGTCACTGCCCTTTTATAGGCAAATGACCCATACTGTTGTCAGATTCCACGGGCATTAAACAGTTATTTAACTAACTACGTGATATAACACAAACTACTGAGATGTCACAACAGCTGACATCTTCTTACAAAATTCCTAAGTGTTGTATCTATTACAAGTACTGAAAAGGAAACTACTGAAAAGTTACAACGACTGAAGAACAAACTCTTCAGTTCGTTTACAACTACTGAACTATACAGCTGAAGAACCAACTCTTCAGCTGTTGTACAAACTACTGAAAGGAAAAACAAAACTACTGAAAAAAATAACCATCACAACAACTGAAGAAGACTTCTTCACTGTTGTGACAAACTCTGAAGCTTCAGCACTTTGGTCTTCAGACTTTGGTCTTCAGATTATTCATCAGCTGATGACTTCAGTAGTTGTCATCAGCTGAGTCTTCATTCGTTGTCTTCAGACTTTGTCATAGTTGATCTTCAGTTTTCTTCAGTTCTTCAGACATTGATCTTCAGCACTTGTCTTCAGTACTTGAAGTCTTCAGTACTTGTATTTATCAGTACTTCAGGCTTCAGTACTTATCTTCACACTTTGGGATCTTCAGCTGTCGTACTTCAGATCTTTGATCTTCAGCTGTTGATTCTTCAGCTTTGTCAAACTGCTGATGAAGTCTTCAGCAGTTGTTTTGATGTCATGTGGGACTTAAAGATTTTCCTGATCTTGGCTCATTGGTTCTGTTGGTCCAAAACAACTCCCCCTGAACCAATGCAGCCAAAAACTCTAAGTTATTATTGTCCCACTTATTGTTGGCATAAAGATTAGTCTATTTCCTTCTGGATCAGATAAGAAGTTGACCCTGATAAGCACTGGCCTGGGAGAAATTCTCTGAAATTTTTTGGCTAAGTATGGATGGGAGCCCTGTCTTAGGGAACTAGACAGGCTGTATCCATCCATGAGACTTACCTCCCTCGTACAAGCCTGTATATTCTCTGGTGTAGGCTCTGACAAAAATCATTTGTTCTTCTTGGACAGGTCTCAGCCCCACATCAAATAATCCTTCACGGCCGTACAGCTCTGAGACAAACTTGACCTGTTTGGCATTCTTGAGCTCAACTATTGTGATTTGCCTATATGCAAATCATCTGGATGTCTGCCCTCTAGCAACAAGTTGAGCTCATCTTTGTGGAAGTTCTCAAGCCTCTTTAAACTAGCCTTCTAACCTAACCCCTATTCTCCAACATCATTTCGGTGGTTTCTTAGACTTAATAGGCCTTCCGAACTCATCCACAATTTCCCAGGGTGTTATTACAAGAGCCACTGTAATCACTTCATCTACAATCCTCTTCATCTGGCTCTTGTACCTCGCAGGAATGTCTTTCTTAGTAATCCTGTGAACCACCCTAGGATCAGGCTTTGTCATATTAAAGTTTGTTTGAGAGTGAAGAGTCTCAGAGCTTCCTTCTTCATATTTATGATAGAGGTAGAAGCGGCATAAGCTTGGTCATTGACTTAAGCATTTCAGCATCATGAAGCTTCTGCTGCTACCTCCTTCCTCTATCTTACCCTCACAGTATCCATCTGTGAGGTGGGAGTGATGGTTTTGGATTTGGCTTTGGGTAGAGGAATGACTGCAGACAGGGGCAGTCTATCCTCCTCATCCTCCTTTTCTTTTCTTCTTGCAGCCTCAAAGCCCTTCCTCTTCTTCAAGGGTGGATCATTGGTGCGGGGTTTTGATGGTAAAGGGTTGGTTTTGGGGTTGTGTTTTGTGTTGTTGGTGTGGGAATGTTAGCAGGCCCTACTAGCAACTAGAGATAAGGGTAGGTTTTGTTTGTTTTACTAGCAGGTCTGTTCCCAGCACCTGCTTCAGAAAGGGCCTCAGCGACCAGTCCTTTAGGTCCCTTAAAAGATTAACATTAGTCTTTTATAGTTTAGTGTCTATTTTGTATTTTATACTAGTGTAGGGACTTTTTGTGTAATTTAGTTCCTTAGTTCTAGTATAAATAGCTTAGACGTATGTAGATTGTAAGTTTTTGCATACGTTTTATGATAACTGCTTTCTATCACTTGTAATCTTCTTTCAATCAATGGAATATGAATTTTGTTGATTTGTCTTAATTTGATTACATGATTGTATTTTTGCTTTGAATTGTTCATATAATTGATACAGATTGCTCTAATTGATCTATCAATTGGTATCAGAGCTTTCGGTTGAGTGTTCTTGAAGTTCTGTCGAAGATAGAACTTCAAAAATCCCCACTGAAATCTGTAATCAATTGACAATTCAGTGAAATTGTGAATCGAAGCAGTGTTTCATCATCAGAAACATGTTTTGAATCACAATTTACAGTTTATCTCATAAAAATGAGTGATTAGTGGAAAAACAGTACGAATTGTGTTCTTGAGTGTTCGCCCTAAAATCTCTGAAATTCATCGAAATTTGTTGTTGATTACTGAAATTGAGGTATAGGATTGATTATCGTATAATCATGAACTAATTGTGAAATTTCAGCTCAATTAATCAACAATTGAAGTTTTTGAGATTTCTGAGTTCGTTACATTCATATGAAGCTGATGAATGTGCCGTATTAGGGATGAAAAACACTGAAATTGACTAAGTGATTAGTCGTTTGAGAACTGTTGGACTTTTCTCAACTGTTTCAGTAGTATCCCCTAGCCGTATAACCACTGTTGGTTAACACACATCACTACTGTTGGTCATTTCAGCTTAGCCGTATAACGACTGTGGTCGTTTCAGCTTTGGTCGTATAACTACTGTTGGTAGTTTCAGCACTGTGTCGGAGATTTTTCTAAGGCAATTCCTTGGACTCATCACAGTTGGCCTTATCACCACTGTTGGACTTTTTCACTATTGACTCATTACAACTGTTGGACGTTTCACTGCTGGTCGTAAATCAGTCACTGTTGGACGTTTGACCACTGTTTCGGACTTTTCAGCCTTACACTTAGAATTTTTTCATAAAATTTCAAAAACCCAAAAATATTTTTTTTTTCATTTCTTAATTCAAAAGATTAGAAAAACAACAAAAATATAAAAAATGGCTAAATCAGAAGATTCGAGAATAGAGTTCCAAACTTAAAACAGAGCTGATTTTAAAATTGGTCTCTAGGCTGAAACATCATTTGAATTCCATAGACACTATCTGTGGAAATCAATTGAAAAGGGTCCATACATTCCTGTGACTACTGATGGTCCAGACAGAGGATTTGTGTATTCTAAAGATTCACAGAGCCTTATCCAGAAGATACTTCATGGTGATGATTTAAAGAGTAAGAATGACATCAAGCATATTCTCTCATGTGTAAGGACTACCACTGGAAGTTCTTTCAAGGCTTGAAAACTATCAGACTGGATATACAATGTATAAAGCCTTGAAGATTATATGTGAAGGAGGGAAAGAGATTCAAGATCTGAAAAAGCAGAAACTGAAAAGGCATTGGAACTTTTTGAGCACATCTCAGGAGAACAATACACCAAAAATGATAGGTTTGTGCAATTAACTACAGAGATGTCTACTTTGGGAATCAACAATGATCTTGAGGACTAAACAACAGACTGCTGAATGCACTACCATCTTCTTGGAACAAACTGTCACTCTGTTGAAATACTGAGAAGTTTCCAATGGATCTTGATCTGCTCATTGCTAAAATTGAATCTGTAGAAATTGATGAGAGCTCAAGAAATAATGATAGACATGCTCAACAACTCAGTATAAGTATGTTGCTTCACACCAGCAAATACTGTTGAGATGCATCTTGGCCAAAGATCAATCTACTCTCTGAGATGAAGGTGATCTATTTGTGGGAGCAGATTCTTCACCAGTACACCTGCTTACTCCACTCAACCACAACTCCAATCTTCACCTAAAGCTCAAATGCCAAAACCTTCAACTGAGATGCCATCTTCCTCAAACTCTCCCAATCCAAGCAAAGTGAAGATGTGATCAACATTCTTTTACAAGATGAAGAGTCAAAAACTGCTTTCACTGCTTTCATGGCAAGCTTTCAGCTTATCAAGGCAGTCATCTGACTCAAATGGAGCTAGTTCTACAGGATTTGTTTGAAATGGATCCAGATGATGTAGAAGAATGGATCTTAATTGGCAGATGGTCATGATAGCTTACAGAACACAAAAGCATGCTTACACTAACAGAAATTACAAACCCAGTGCAAACAAAACTGTTGGGTTTGATAAATCAAAATCAAGATGCTTTAACTGTAACGCTATGGTCATTTTCAAGAGAATGCAAAGCTCCAAGAAACCAGGAGGAAATCCAAGGCTGCTCAAATGGTCAAAAGTATCAGCAACAGGCAAACAAGACTTTTCAGAAGCCATACCAAGTCCTACCAATGCCAGACCAAAAGAAGAGAAGAACAGTGAGGAAACTAAGAAGGCACTGGTTGTAAACATCAAGATGGTTATGACTGGAGTGCCTATGCAGAGCAATTTACAGCTGATCTCACTGCTAATCTGCACTAGTTGCTGAAGTTGATGATGAAGACTGGTCTGAATTTAAAGATCCTAAATATGATGAATCAGATCAAGAAGAAGAGATGATTGGAGCGACAAATCAGACCCAAAAGATACCACTGAAGAAGTTGCTCTTATGGCTCAATCAGAACAACCAAAGGTTGTTAATTCTTCTGATACTGAATCTTCACACTCATATCCTGAAATACCAGTAGAAGTGAGAGAGAAAATGTGCACAAAGCATGTTTTGAGCTAGTTTAACACTACAGAACATATTCATTTAAAATTTGTGACAAGCTCAAACAAGAAGAATCAAAACACAACAAGCTAAATCAGATCACAAAATTGCTGATGAAAGATCATGTCTCTTCAAGCTCATGGAACAAAACCATTAAAGAACTTGAACTTGTGAAACAACAACTTGAAGAGATGACAAAACCACTTGAAAAAGAAAAGTGGCACATGCAGCAACTCAAATAGAATTAGCCAAAGTTAAAGCTCAAAGAAAATTGTTGAGCAACTGGTGAATGGAAGGAATGAAAAAGACAAAACAGGACTAGGATTCACACACGAACCAATGCCTGAATCTATCTCAAAAACATTACCTGATAATTTCAATACTCATGATCATTCACCGAAACAAAGCTAAACTGAAGGAATTTCAAGATCAAAAGATATTCAAAGAAAATGTTGAAGTTTATGAAGAAACTGACTTAAACAAGATCAAAAATGGTCATCCAATCAAAGTTAAATATATGAACACCAAAAACAAAGAAGTTTTTGTACCAAAAAGTGAAAATTTTTGAACAAACTGAACTAAAGAATGAAAATTCTGATGTCAATAACAAACTAAAAGAAAATATGAAGAGGTTAAATCAGATAACAATATTCTGATGATTCTAGTTCTAATGAACTAACTGAAGTGAAAGAATGTCAAAAGGAATCTCTCTCAGATTCAACTAAACTTCAAAGCAAGAAACTTCATCAAGTTTGAGAATCAAAGACGAAGAAAAGCTGCAAAAGCAAAGAAAACTGAATCAACTAATCAGTCACAAACAATACTCAAATTAACCTGTGAAGTTTGTGTCTGCTGGAACTTTTGACTTGAACACAAATACAAAATACTCCTACACCTAAGATCCAATCTAACTCTGATCTGAGAACAAGTCCAGATCATAAGCCTTCCGCTGTGTATAAAAGATTTGAATCAAAGGAGTCAAAGAATTTTGTTCAAGTTCAAAATAAAAATCCCAAAGTCAAAGACAAATTCCACCAATTAAACAACAAATTAAATTGCCTAACCCAAAATTCAAACAAGAATCAATGTGCTTCAACATCAAGGGTTATAAAATGTTGTTTAAACATTCTGAAAAGTATTGTGATATCTGTGACATGTACAATCATGACATTTCAGAATGTTACTTTAACAAGTATTGCTACATATGTGATATGACAAATCACACCCACAGCTGATTGTTATTTTAACAAATTTGTGCTTTGTGTGATGAAAGAAATCACAATACCAATGATTGTTACTTCAGGAAGAACTCTACAAGGAAGGAATTCAATAATCAAGGTTTTGTAAATCCACAATTTATAAGAAATCAAAACTTGGATTTAAATTTTCACAACAACAATCTTCCTTGGGTCTGAGATCTTTCAGAAGAAACAATTCAGATTTGTCAAATCACAGCAATACATCAAGAAAAGTTTATTCCTCAATCTGTGAGAATAAACCAAGGAACATTCTCAAATGATTCATACAAGAGTTCAAGATTTCTTAATATGCTTTCAATCAAAATCTCAAAGAGATAATCAGTTGATTTCTCAAAGGATTTGAATGATAAAATTCAAAAGAAACCAGATGTCAACAAACTTCATTTTAAACAATTTACATCTGTTGACAAGTTTGGCAAGCCCAAGACCATCTTGGCTTGGGTTACTACTCTCCTTAAATGTTTGTGAATGCAGGTACGCCCGCGGAGACCAATCAACTCATGGTATGTTGACAGTGGGTGTAGCCGGCATATGACAGGCAATCAAGCCTTGTTGCAAGACTTTAAGTTAAAGGACGGTACTCATGTGCTTTTGGAGGAGATGCAGGTGAAAGATAACAGGAGAGGGAACAGTGTCGAATAGGATTATCAGTTTTGATAAGTCAACTTCTGTTCACAGTTGAACTTTAATCTTTTAAGTGTATCCCAAATTTGTGACAAATCTATTCTGTTCTTTTTGATGAATCTCACTGTTATGTCTTGAAACCAGGTTTTCAGATTAGCAATGACTGGGTGATAGTTAAAGCTGCTAGAGACAGATATACAAATGGATATGTCTCAAGTGGATCCTCAACTGAAACTACTTGCCTGATTGCTAAAGCTTCAAATGATGAAAGCCAGCTTGGCATAGACGTCTTGGTCATTCCAACTTCAAAAACATGAACAAGCTTGTAGCAGGAATCATGTTATTGGACTTCCTTCCAAAAGTTTTCAACAACTGATCATTGCTCAGCATGTTTGAAGGGAACACATAGAGCGTCTTATAAGTCCAAACTAATAAACTCAAACACCAACCACTCCAGATGTTACATATGGACCTTTTTGGACCAACTAATGTTAGGAGTATTGGTAGAAAATCATATTGTTTAGTCATCAGATGATTATACAAGATTTTCATGGGTTTTCTTTCTTCAAGCTAATTTTAAACTGCAGATCTTCTAAAAGAATTTATAAACAAGTTGAAAATCAACTTGATCAAAAGTAAAATAATAAGAAGTGATAATGGAACTGAATTTAAAAATGCTAACATTGATTTGTTTTGTGCAGAAAAGGGATAGTTCATCATTCAGTGCTCCAGAACTCCACAACAAAATGGAGTTGCTGAAAGGAAAAACGAACTTTGATTGAAGCTGCCGTTCTATGTTAGCAGATGCTAAACTTCCAATCACTTTCTGGGACGAACAATAGCCACAACATTTTTGTTCAGACAGAATCTTGCTTGTTAAGATAAAAGAAACTCCATATGAGTTGATGTTTGACAGGAACCAAACATAAATTTTTAAATCATTTGGTTGTCCAGTCATGATTCTTAACTCAAGTGATCATTTAGAAAATTTGAAGAAAAAGCTGATAAGGATTTTTCGTTGGATATTCATCTGTTTCAAAGCCTATGAGTGTATAACTCTAGGACAAACACCATTAATGAAACATTCAACGTTAATTTTTGGAAAATTCTTTTCCATCAGTTTCAAATGGTCCTGCATGGTTATTTGATTTGGATTCTTTGTCAAACTCATTTCAGTCTAACTTGTTTAATCAATCTGATGATTTTTCAGGTAAGAAGAACTCAAGAGGAGATCTTGGAACTTTTAGTGATGATTCATTCTGATGATTCAGATGATGCTCGTCCAGATTAGCCATTTTTTCCATTTGTCAGGATTCAACAATCCATTCCATGACAATTTCTGATTCTTCAGCTCAGATCATTCTGTTTCAGCTGCTCAAGAAGCATCACAACCTATTCCTAATGATGGTACAAAATTGGACATCCTGAGTCTGGCACATCTTCTATCTCTGGAGATGCAATTGATCAAGTACTTGATTACTTTCTCAATTCACCGACTCAATACCAAATTTCACACCACATTCTTCTACCTTTTGCAACACTCTCCAATCTGAACCAAACAATCTTGATGTTACTATTCAAGGAAATGAGATTCCTATATCTCGTATCCACCGAACCATCTAACATCACAGATTATGGTCCTCTGAATGAAAGAACTACTAGAGTAAATCTGAACATGCAAATTTTGTTTATACTCTTGTTTCCTTTCTCAGACTGTTCCTAAAATGTCACCGAGGCATTACAGGACAATGGTTTGGATTGAAGCTATGCAGGAGGACTTCTACAATTTCGAAACAAGAAGTCTGGAAGTTGGTGGAATCCTGAAGGAGAAAATGCCATAGGCACCAATGGTTGTTTAAATAAACTGATGATCGTGGCATTGTAATCAGAAACAAAGCAAGACTTGTTGCACAAGGATACCACAGGAAGAAGGATTGACTATGATGAAGTATTGCTCCATTGCAAGACTCGAATCTATTCGTGTTTTCCTGGCTTATGCATCATTCATGAAATTAAAGGTGTATCAAATGGACGTAAAAGGTGCATTTCTATATGGTCCAATACTGATGATGTGTATGTCAAGCAACCTCCGGCTTTGAGGATGCAGAATTTCCACATCGTGTGTATAAGCTTAGCAAAGCTTTATATGACTACATCAAGCTCCTAGAATTGGTATGAGACATTATCTCAACACTTGATCCAACATGGATATACAAGAGGGAAAATCGATCCAACTTTATTCATAAAGAAGGATAATGATGATCTCTTATGTGTGCAAGTGTATGTAGATGATATCATATTTGGTTCTACACCAGTCAACTTTTGTGCAAAGAATTTGAAGAGATCATGAAATCTCGGTTTCAAATGAGTTCTATGGAGAAATCAATTTCTTTCTTGGATTGCAAGTTCAACAATCTGCAGATGGTATTTTTATCAATCAGGAGAAATTTGTTGATAAACTCTTGAAGAAATTCAAACTGCATGATTGTCAATCCATAAGAACTCCAGCTGACGTAAACACCAAGATTGAACCTGATCCTAAAGCAAAATCAGCAGACCAAACATTATACAGATCTATGATTAGTTCGTTGATGTATCTTACTGCATCAAGACCAGACATAATGTATGCTGTTTGTGTCTGTGCAAGGTATCAATCAGACCCGAAAGAATCTCACTTAATTGCTGTCAAAAATATTCAGGTATCTCAAAGGTAAGCAAGCCTTAGGGCTTTGGTATCCTTATGAGGTAATTTTGAGTTACATGATAACAGAGTGATTATGGTGGATGTTGTCAAGACAAAAATCTACAACGGTGGTTGTCAGTTTCTTGGACCCAGATTAGTTTCATGGCAATGTAAGAAACAAACAAATGTTTCTGTCTCAACTGCAGAAGCTGAGTACATAGCTGCATCAGCAGGATGTTCTCAAATCCTTTGGTTGCAAAACCAACTGCTAGATTATGGGTTCAATTTTCTTAAAACCCCATTACATTGATAACACTGCTGCTATGTTCATTACAGCTAATCCAGTTCACACTCAAAAAAAACATATCGAAATTCGATATCATTTTCTAAGAGATAATTCTGAAAAAGGTTTAATCATTTTGATTCAAATAGCAACTGAAAAACAGTTGGCAGACCTATTTACTAAAGCTTTTCTACCAGGAAGGTTTGAGTATTTAGTGGAGTCAATGGCCTTATTAACCATGTGTAAACCTGGTTACAAATTTGAATCTTTCATGATAAAATACTTTCCTAAATCTGACTTTTCATAAGGATAACTTTTCATAGTTATTTGCCTGATTGTTTGTGTGTGCGCTTTCTTTTATAGAAAAACAAATACAAAAGTAGAAAACCCCAAAATCAAATAGAAAAATAAATCAAAAATCCAAAAATAGAGTGCTTTTCATTTTTCATTCATTATTTTAGGAATGATCTGTATTTGCCTTCTGTGAGAAATGATAGTACATTAGTAAGATCAGTTACATACTTCACTCGCTAATAAAGTCTGACATGATCAGGAATTGTGTGTAGACACTATCATGCTAGTATACTGAACAAGTAAATTCTTGTGATTACCCACATTCTTGTGCTTGTTTGTGTATTCATCTAAGTACATTTGAGTGTATTAGCTTATCAGATTGACTGCTTGTTAAGCTACTCCTGCTCACACCTAATGGTAATGTGACTAATCATGAGATCTGTTACAAGCATCATTTACTTCTCTGTTATGAGTCATCATAGACCTGAAGTTCTGAGATATCCTCTGTTGTAAGTCATTACAGACCTGGATATTCTCATTTGATGCAAAAGATGCCAATGTGCATAACCCATTCAAAAGGATGGTTTGAGTTGATCAAATGGTTATCCATGATCATTCCTATTAAATTAAGTAACATGAACTCTGATTATGCATATTTGTTAGGTAATAAGTTGAGAATAAGTGCTTTCTTGCATGTCTTGATGATGGTTGATCCTCTTGTCTTGGTATGAGTAACATCTTGTCATACACCTCTACCATACTCATCCAAGAATTTAAAAAGTAAGTGAGCTGATAGTTTATGTCAAAAACACTCATTTGCTGTCCTTAGATCTTGTGTCTCCTTTGCTGTGATATCACTGACCTGGAACACACTTGATCAGGATTTATCATTGTCTATGACTATCCACACAATTTTTTTTTTAATGTCTGATCTTATCTATATGATCTCTCTGCAATCAAGATTCTAGTGTAAATATTAGATTTTCATTCTGCTTTATTTTGATTTATGCATATTTTCTTGTGTGCAGGCAATATAACAAAGTTAAGTATGCTATTCTTATGATCTATTATAAACTTCTAAGTTTTGTGAAACTTAAAAGTTTAGGGGGAGTAATAATCCAGTAAGAATATTCTCAGAAAATCAAAATGAAATGATCATGTTGAATTGAACGGATGATGCTTTAATTTCAAAGTATGTGTGTGTTTATCAAATGATAAAATGATCTCATAATTTTAGCAAGGAAAAGCTTCTTTGAAAGTTTAAATCAAGACAGATGTTGAAATATTTGGTTGTTCATTTTGAAACTAAGATGAAGGGTCAAACTTATAAAAAGTTCAAATTTGAGGTTAAAAATGAAATTTGAATCTTTGATGGTCAAAAGTAAAAATTTGAATATTTGAGGGTCAAAGTGAAAATTTGAAACTTTGAGGGTCAAAAGTGTAAATTTGAAACTTTGAGGGTCAAAATGTAAAAATATGCAATATTGTTTGAATATTAGTATGAAATATTACTAATTTGTTTAACAGTGTGCAGGTGGAAGATTTGAAAATTCCAAGTGAATGTGGACATTTCAGATTTATATACGACTAATAGTGCTTATGCTACTGAAAAATTGCTTATGCTACTGAAACAGTACTCATGCTACTGGAACAGTGCTTATGCGACCAACAGTGCTGATGCGACTAACAGTTCTCATAAGTCTGAAACAGTTCTCATACGGCTAGACTAATGTGTCTAACAGTGCTAATACGACTGCTGTACAGTGCTCATATGTCTAGATACTTGGTGAAATTTTTGACCTAATGAGTCTGAATGATCCTAAAACGACCAACAGTGCTCATAAGTCTAAAATTTTTATACTTAGTATAAATAGAACACTTGTGATATTCATTTCATTCTAAATTCAAAAACCCTCACAAAACCCTCTGAACTCTCGAACTTTCGACCTTTCGTTGAACAAACCCTTATTCATCGATGTATTCACTTCGAACAAAATTCCTGATTGTTGATAGTGTTCTGTGATCGTGAATGTAAGTGAATGAATCATATTCAACTGATTTTATTTGAATGAATCATTTTGATGGTCGTTCGATCCCTGTGGGTCGTATGAACCCTTACACTTGAAAATCACAGAGTACTTCAAATCGAGAAAAATTGTGAAAATTGATGATTGATTCTTGTTCATCTGATGATTTCGATCATAATATTAGGATAATCTTGTGATAATCTGACATTTGATTGAATTTTTGATTCATGGTCACCGATGAACAGTCTCGGTGATGATGAACCTGTTGAAGAAGATGAACAGTTTCGAAATTTTCAAAATAAAATAAAACAAAATTCAAAATAAATCAAAATTGATACAAATCATCATCTCAGGAATTTAAGAGTTTTTAATAAAGTGATATAAGATTTCATAAACAGAAGTATTAAACTGTTAATCAAAATCAAGCTTGAAAATTCATCTTTTATCAAAATTAAGTGTTACACTTAAATTAAAATTCAAGTTGTTTTTAAAATTCAAATTCAAGTTAACACATCAGTTTATAATATCTTAAATCATCTTAATTTTAAACTCACAATTAATCATTTGCTTCAAAATATACATTATCTAACATCATTGTTCTTAAATTTTGCAGATGGCAGAATTGAAGTTTGTACCTAAGCATATATTGTTGCATTTTTGGATGATGAAGCTCAAGATGCTTTTTCTTATGAAGAAATGATCAGATTTCTTCTAAGAACCAAATATGTTATGCTATGTGTTACCAAACTGTAATCTATGACAGACTTATTAGACAGTTTTGGAACACTGCTCGGGTTGAAGTAGAGGATGGAAGAAAATGTGTAAGGGGCTTTATAACCAGAGATAGAATGATAGAAGTGTCTGAAGATTCTATCAGAAATGCTCTGAGATTGGGTGAAAATGATCCAGAAGATAGATGTGAATTTTCTTTTGATGAATGCAGAGAAAGTTTTATGGCTATGGGTCATCCTGATCAGTTTCCTAAGAAACAATTCTTTAGAGCAAGAGTTTTATAATCACTGGAAGCTTCTTTGTTACATCTTCCAACATTGTTTGTCCAAGAGAAGTGCTGGTTGGAATTCATTTCCTGTGGACATAGCTTCACCTATTGTTGCTTTAGCTACAAACAGGAGATTCAATATGTCAAAGTGGATACTGAATGGATTTGCCTTTAATTTGGAAAAAGGAACAAGGCATAAATACTTAATGTATCCAAGATTCCTCCAAATGATTATTAATGAGGAATATCCTGACATTCATGTTTATGGTGTTGGTGGAGATCGATTGGAGATGGAAAATATGTCTGAAATGACATATAAGAAGTTATCAATGATAACCGGTGCTCAAAATGTTCGTATGTTTTACTACATGTTAAATGTAGCAAATGATGAGGTTGACATTACTGTGGAGCATTATCATTTGATAGAGGAGAACCAATTGATCCTGCTGATCTGATAGATGAATTTCCTTTGGAGGAAGATGATCAAGATAATGAAGATGATCAAGATGATGAAGATGATCAAGATGATAATAATGATGATGATGGTGATGAAGCTGAGACTCACCAAGATATAATTCATGAATCACCAATTTCTGAGCCTGAAAATGAAGCTCAAAATGAAGATGAAGAAATAATGGGTGATGAAGTTCATGATCAGGAAAGTGAGCATGAAGCAGTTGATAATGTAGATGCGTTCATTATTGATGAAACTGCTCATGAAGAGGAAAATGAAGAGGAACAAGCTCACCTTGAGACTGATCAAGAGATGAATGTTGATGATCAAATTTTTGATTATGAGTTCATTGAGACATTTCAAATTCATCAAGATATACCTGTTTCTACAACCAATGTGGCCATTCAAACTGAATAAATTCTTGATGTTGATGAACTCGAAAGCTTAAAAGTTGATAATGAAGCTAAAGAAAAAGAGATTGAAGAATTAAAGGCAGAACTTGATTTGTTGAAGAAAGCCAATGAAAAATTGAAAGAAGATGGTTTGTTAAAAGATGAAAAGATTGTGGCTTATGCCAAAGACAAAGAAGATGTTATAAAAAATTTTGAGGTTATGATCAAAGATTATGATTTTCTGGAAGAAAAATTCAAGAGTATGTCTGAAGAAAATGAAAGATTGAAGGAAGAATTAACAAAGTTCAAAGAATCAGCAAAGCCCTATTCTCCAGAAATTGTGATTATTGCTGAAAACATTCCAATTGATATTGAAAAAGTATCTGAAAGGGAGAAAGGAAAGAGGAAATTAGATGAAGCTGATGTTGAATTTATTCCTGAAACTTCTTCAAAAGTACAAAAAGTTGAAGAACCTATTGAAAAAGAACATCAAGAGAGTCAAGAGCAAATGAGTCAAGACAAAATTGGTGCTCTTGAAGATTTGGAAGAAGAATTTGATGATGACTGGTATAATGAAGTTCTGGATGATGATGATGTGATTGAAGAATTTGAAAATCCTCCTTTGGAACATGATCAAGGAGTTGATGATATTCTATCAGATTTTGAAGAAAGGTATAACTATCTTGTAAAGATGAAATACAACAGAGTATTTTTAGATGGATTAACAGTTTCTCAAATAAACGATGAATATGAGAAATGCATAGCTGCTGAATCCATTGCTCCAATAGATCCTAATGAAATTGTGATTGAACATGGAGAGTGGAACAGAGAAAAAGAAAGTATCAATGTGGATGAACTTTCTAGTTCCGAGCTGCACCATCCTGATCCGGAAGACATGAGTGTGGTTGCTCTACGATCATGGTTGCAAGCAAGGAATTATCCTTGGAGAAAATTAAAAAGACTTCAATCTGTATCTTTGAGAAATTTGGTTAAAAGTTTCCAAGAAACGGAGAAACAAACCAAAAAGATGATTATTTTGGATACTGACAATCCACAATATCTGGAAATCACAAAAAGAACTAAAGTGTTAAAGCCTCAGGAGATCAAACAAATGGCTATGAAATCATCTGCTCATGAAAGAAGAAAAGAATTGATGAAGATGTTTCCAGAATCAGAAAAACAAGCATATAAGGCATCTGAAGAACAAATTCAAATTTTTGATAAATCAAGGTCAACTGGTGATTTGGTAAGAAATGTGTTACAAAAAGGTCAATCAGTGGCAGAATTGTTAAATGCAATGATTGCACCAGACTTCACCAATCAAGTAAAAATCATAGCATGGAAGTATGATGAAGTGTTTGATGCATTTCTAATTAAAAGAGTGAATGCGATATGTGATGTGTATCATTTTTATGCTAGCATCATCAAACTTCCAGTGCAAGATCTCAAAGAGTTGAATAAGTTGAGGTTGATAAACCATTCAAATGCAAAAAGAGGTCAAATGATGGTAGATTTGTTGAGAACAGGGTTGACCAGGTCAAGCAATTTTCTGAAAACAAGATGTGATCAGGAAGATAAAGAATACTTTATGTCAATGAAGAAGAAGAAAAGTAAGACAGTGAATCAATCAGATGAAGATCATTTCATGATTGAATTTTATGACAAGTTTGTTGAAAAGGTGACTACTCCGGGCATAAAGATGATTGACGGAAATCAAAAGTCAAAACCAATTCAAAGATGGTTTTATAATTCAGATACATTGAACTAAAGCTTGTGAGAAACTTAGAAGATTGGAATGAAGACATGATAACGTTGTTTGGAGCCTTTGAACTGAGGTTACTACATCCAAGTTACATTTCATTTCTATCTGTGCAGAAGTTTGACAAGTTATCAGATGAGACAGCTGAACAAGATAAAAAGTATTTTGTGTCAATTATCAATGTCATGAGTGCAGCCATGGAAAGAATTGCTTTAAGGAAAGCTTTGGCTTATGCAAACATTGTGAAGAAAGATATACCAGATATTGAATTTATGAGAATATCAAGAAAAGGAGTGCTTGAATTATATACAAAAGACTGCGGAATTCCAATTGAGCTATATGCTAATGTTGACATAGCATGTTTGTCAAAGAGCACATTGGAAAGAATGAAGCAGTTAGACATAAAAACAAATGAATCAAAACCAGAGCAGGCTGTGCTGGCAAAGAAATTCAAGTCAGCGATTGAGAATGCGTTGAAGGAAACAGAGATTTACAAGAAGAAGCCAATGTTCTCTGTAAAAGAAGAACCTGAGGATTTCATTGCAGATTGAAGATTGAAGAGAGAAGATTCAATGAGAAAAGAAAAAGTCAAAGGATGCTGAAAGATACAATGAAGACAAAGTCAAGATTGAAGACAAAAGAAGAAAAAGAAAGGATGGAGCTGAACTGAAGACTGAAGACAATGACAATCTTAGGGGGAGTATTGTTAGGTCCCTTAAAAGATTAACATTTAGTCTTTTATAGTTTAGTGTCTATTTTGTATTTTATACTAGTGTAGGGACTTTTTGTGTAAATTTAGTTCCTTAGTTCTAGTATAAATAGCTTAGACGTAGTGTAGATTGTAAGTTTTTGCATACGTTTTATGAGAACTGCTTTCTATCACTTGTAATCGTCTTTCAATCAATGGAATATGAATTTTGTCGATTTGTCTTAATTTTATTACAATTGATTGTATTTTGCTTTGAATTGTTCATATAATTGATACAGATTGCTCTAATTGATCCTATCAAGTCCTTTGGTGAAATCACCAGCTGAACAGATCTTGGTGGCTATAGCCAAGGTTCTGTCCCTGGTCCATGCCTTGACATCAAGGACTGGCCTGCCCAGATACTTCGAAATGAATCTACTCATTGCCTCGAGTCTCTTTTTGTCCTCTTGGCTATAAGTAGACCATCGGTACTCAATCTCCCTTCTCTCCATATTTCTGATCTCCTGATCTTGCATGGCAGTGTCCTTGTCAAAGCCTTGCCTGAACAGCTGATCAATGACAGAGTCCATTGATCGGCTATGCTCAGCATCAGCCTCCTTGATCAGCATCAGCCTCCTTGACAAGGGCTGCTAGATCAGAGTCAGTCTCTACCTTCTCTCCCTCCTCTCTCTCTTCTCCCCTCTTCTTATGATAAGTGACACTGAAATCCTTTTGGATTTCAGCCACTTCTATTTGAGCTCTCTCCTTTTGAAATCCTTTTGAAAGAAAACTACTGAAGGTTTTGGTGTTAGTCATCAGTTGTTGAAACTACTGATGACGTGGTTTTAACCTTCAGTGGTTGTAACATCTGAGGGCTTGGTGTTAGTCTTCAGTAGATGAAACTACTGAAACCTTGGTTTTGTCCTTCAGATGTTGTAAACGGCTGAAGACTTGTTATCAGTCTTCAGTAGTTATAAACTACTGAAGACCTAGTTTTCTTCTTCAGACGTTGTAACAACTGAAGACTTGGTGTCAGCCTTCAGTAGTTGTGAACTACTGACATCAGTAGTTGTGAACTACGGAAGACATGGTTTTGTCCTTCAGTTGTTTGGGTATGAAACAGCAGCTGTTGGCATCAGCTGAAGAGTAAAATTACTCATCAGCTGTTTCCGTCAAATCAGTTGTTTCATGCTGACCACCACATTTACTCATTAGCTCTTTGGCTGACTTTCAGATGTTTTATTGACCCTTCAGCTCTTGTGAATATTTATGCCTTCAGCTCTTGTGATCAGATGTTCACAAGTGCTGATGAAATACTCCAGAGCTGGTGAACAAATTTTGTCTTCAGTACTTGTGTAAGATTACACATCAGTACTTGTGAACAAAATTTGTTCTTCAGTACTTATTTGTTTGAAAATGACACATCAGTAGTTGTAATCCACCTCACTACATCAGTTGTTTTCAACAAATAATGTACATCAATACTTTGAAGCATTTTAGTCTTCAGTAGTTGTGAAAATGCTGAAGACTAAATTACTCATCAGTACTTATATTTGACCTTTGCATACTAATGCTCATCAGTACTTGTGAACTGAGAACATCAGTATTGGTCAAATTATTCTAGCTGCAGCATACCAAGCCTTAGTACCAAGTTTTGAAATGTGGCACTATCTAAAGGCTTAGTAAATATGTCTGCAAGCTCATCAGCACTAGGCACAAACTTTGGATCAATCAGACCTTTTTCATAGCAATCCCTAATAAAATGATGTCTGATCTCTATATGTTTGGTCCTAGAGTGCTGGACTGGATTTTTGACAATGCAAAGAGCTGAAGCACTATCCATTAATAATGGAGTCTTAGTTTCTGTAATGCCATAATCCAAGAGTTGGTTTTGAAGCCAGAGTATCTGAGATGTACAACTTGCAGCAGCAATGTACTCAGCTTCAGCAGTGGATGTAGCAATTGATATTTGTTTCTTACTCTGCCAAGAAACTAAACAATTGCCTAGGAATTGGCAACCACCAGAAGTGGATTTTCTGGTGACTTTGCCTCCTGCATAGTCACTATCAGAGAAAGCAACTAATTTGCAAGAATGCCCAGTTGAATACCAAAGACCTAGTGATTGGGTACCTTGCAGATATCTAAAGATCTTTTGACTGCAATCAAATGGGATTCTTTAGGTGCAGCCTGAAATCTAGCACAGGCACATGTTGCAAACATGATGTCTGGTCTAGAAGCTGTAAGGTACATCAAGGACCCAATCATACATCTGTAAAGGGTTTCATCAACCGCTTTACCTTTCTGATCTACATCTAGTTGTGTGATGTTGCTCATGGGAGTAGAACAGGGCTTGCAGGTTTGTAAATCAAACTTATTCAACAACTCTTTGGTGTATTTGGACTGATGAATAAAGATACCATCAGCCTGTTGTTTGATTTGCAAACCTAGAAAGAACTGTAATTCCCCCATAGCACTTATTTCAAACTTTTGCTTCATGAGCACTGTAAATTCATCACACAACTTTAGATCAGAGGATGCAAAGATGATGTCATCTACATAAATTTGAACAAGGAGCTTATGCTGACCCACAGTCTTGATGAACAAGGTTTTATCAATGGTGCCTCTAGTGAACTTATTTTCGAGAAGAAAAGTTGATAATGTCTCATACCAAGCTCTAGGAGCTTGCTTCAGCCCATAAAGAGCCTTATCAAGCTTGTACACCCAATCAGGATGTTTGTTGTCCTCAAAGCCTGGTGGTTGACATACATAAACTTCTTCTTTTATTTTACCATATAAGAAGGCACTTTTGACATCCATTTGATAAACCTTAAGACTGTGAAAAGCAGCATAGGCTAGGAACAGTCTGATTGCTTCCAGTCTTGCCACAGGAGCGAAGGTCTCATCATAATCGATGCCTTCCTCTTGTGCAAATCCTTGGACAACCAGCCTGGCCTTGTTCTTAACTATTTGGCCCTTATCATCTATTTTGTTCCTGAATACCCATTTGGTGCCTATTGCACACTTCCCTTGGGGTAAAGGAACAAGCTCCCACACATGCTGTTTCTTGAACTGAAGAAGCTCAAGCTGCATAGCTTCAACCCATCCATTGTCTCTTAAAGCAACATGATAGTTCTTTGGCTCTTGCTGACTGATGAAGAGAGCATAGAAGCAGAAATTGGACAATTGACTCCTGGTTGAAACTCCAGCATTGATATCACCAATGATTTGAGATGTGGGGTGACTCTTCAGCTCTTGATAGACTATAATGTCAGTGCAAGTGTTTGTAGGACTTTCAGCAGCAACAAATGGTGATGGAGATTCTTGAAACCATGTAGGAGATGGCAGCTCAAATGAAGTAGAGCATGCAGAAATCTCATCAGCATTTGTTGTGGATGGGGCTGCTGAAGCTACAAGAGCATCAGGTTTAGTGAACTCAGGCAGGTTGTCACTAAACCTGAAGAGGTGAGTACTGACTACATCATCATCAGTACCACCAGGTGGAGAACTGTTGACAGGCTCAACAACTGGAGGTTGATAAGGAACATATTGCAGTATGTCCAAATCAAACAACTCCACAGGGTTTTGTGGAATCTTGTCCTTTGGAGATTCATTGAACTTAACATGCAGAGTTTCTTCACCCACCTTTGTCCTACAGTTGAAGACTCTGTATGCCTTGCAAGTTGATGAATAACCAACAAAATACCCTGCATCCACCTTACTAGCAAACTTCTAGAGTGGGTTGCTAGTGTTGAGAATAAAACATGGACACCCAAAGGCTCTAAAGAATGAAATCAGAGGAGCCAAATGATGAAGTACTTCATAAGGAGTCTTCATCAACCTCTTATTCACTAAAGCTCTATTTTGTACATAGCAAGCTGTATTGACAGCTTCAGCCCAAAAGGTCAGTGGCAACCCTGAGTCAGCCAACATTGACCTTCCTGCTTCAATGAGAGTCCTGGTCTTTCTCTCCACCACTCCATTCTGCTCAGGAGTTCTAGGAATACTAAACTGCCTTTTAATTCCCTTGGACAGGTAGAAGTCATCAAGTGTGTGGTTTCTAAATTCTGTTCCATTATCACTCCTCACACACTTGACCTGTAGGGAATACTGCTTTTCTACAAATAACACAAAGTTCATGATAGTCTTGGTTGCTTCATCCTTGGAGTGCAAGAAGAAAGTCCATACAAACCTGAATAATCATCCACAATTACCAGGCAGTATTTCTTCTTTGCCATGCTCATCACTCTGACAGGACCAAAGAGATCCATGTGCAGGAGCTGCAAGCAGGCAGTGGACTATAGTTCTTCTATCGAAGGGAATGAAACTTTGTGTTGTTTTCCTTTTAAGCAAGCAGTGCAGTTGTCTTCACACTTGAACTCCTTCAAAGGCAATCCTCTTACTAAACCATGGCTTATCAGCTGATTCATGTTTTTGAAATTAACATGCCACAGCCTTCTATGCCATAGAGTAGACTCTTGAGGAGATGCCTTGGAGAATAGGAAAAGATGGCCCTTTAGATCTATCTTTTTGGAAAGATCTAAGGCATACACTCTTCCTGTCCTGTTGGCCTTCAGGAGAGTGTATTCATCCAACACCTTGTCAATCAAATTTAGAACTTTGGATGACAGAATCCGACAGTTCTGGCTTGTGAAAAGGGCAACATGGCCTTTATCACACATTTGACTGACACTCAAGAGGTTGTACTTGAGATTCTCCACATGGTTAACATCATCAAACCTTATTTCCCCATTGGAAACAAAGCCTTTTCCGATGATGTAACCCTTTGCATCATTGCCAAAGGAGACAAATCCCTTCTTTCCTTGAGAGTAGTCATTAAGAAGGGAGCTGCTTCCTGTCATGTGCATGGATCCTCCACTGTCTACATACCAGATGCTTCTTTGGCATGTTGAAGAACCCTGCAATCATAACCACATGTTAGTTTGTTTTAGAGACCCAAACCTGTTTGGTTTTGGGTCTGTTCTCAACTATAAGTGCAGCACTAACAGGTGTGTTATGTGTAACAGGCTGAGGTGAAGAAGATGGTGTAGAAGAGGAACCCTTTGGCTTGGACTTCCTTTTCTGTGGTTTCAACACAGGAGCATCTAAATGGTTGACTCTTACCATTAGATGCTGAACCATCATCACCAGTTGTGTCTGACTTTGTGATAAAGCTTTCAGCTCTTCAGACACATTGGGACTTGTTGATGATGGAATCCTATGTTGCACCATCTTCTTTTGAGCAACCTCAGCTGTTGCCTGAGTAACCCCTACTTTCTTTTTAGATTTAGCTTTGGGCTTAGGGATTTCAGGCTTTGATGTTGCTAGTACAAACTTGGTTTCAAACTCATTTTTCATTTTATTTATTAGCTCTTTAATTTCCTCCTTTTGTTTGAGTTTGGAACCCCCTTTGTACCAACAATCATCAGTAAGATGATTGAACAAGCGACATATTTCACATGGCTTCTTCTTCATCTTATGTTGATCATCAACTAAAGAAGATGAAACTGCTGAAGACTTCTTGTTCTTCAGCTGTTTATCATCAGTACTAGCAGTTTTCTTCCCTTTAGTACCTGCTTTCCTGACCTCTCCTTTAGTTGTCTTCAAACCTTTTCTACTGTCAGTTTTCTTCTCTTCAGCGCTGGCAGTAGTTGAGGTTTGAACTTCAGGTGTTATCACTTGCTCTCCAGTACTTTCAGTACCTCTAGAGACAACACCTGAGTTGATCAATCTTTTGATCATGTGACAGTCAGCATTTGAACCAACAGCTGTTGTAGCATCAGCTGATTGGTTTTAGAAGGAGCCTATGCTGACTTTTATCTCTGATGATGCTGAATCAGAAGATAGTAGGTCACATGATGAGAAGGATTGGTTATTGCTCTCTCCATCAGATTCAACTTCTGCTCTTGAAGTAAAATCTGTAGGAGGAGCAGTGTGATTATAACCAATCCCAAACTTCACATTGGAAGATGATTGCTTCTTAAGAAGCATTTCAAAACCCTTGCATGATTGCACCCATCGATCACACTCTACTTGGGTGTTTGCAAGAGTTTCCTTGAGGTCTCTGTACTTCTCTAGAAGTACATCTTCCCTGGCTTTACCATCTTTGATTTGGCATTTAAGCTTGTAAATCTTATCATTTTTCTCTTTTAGTGCAGCCTCAAAATCAGCTTTTCTTTTGGAAATAGTGTGCTCTGGCTCAAGATTTTTATCTATTAAAGCTACATTTGCTTCTCTAATAGAAGCAAATGCTGCTATGCATGATTCAGAACAAAGCTTGGCTTTGGCCTCAGATGATACCTGTGATGAGGCATTGGATGATGACCCCTCAGTAGACTCAAGGGCCATCAGAGCAAGATTTCCAAAAGGACTATCACCACCATGTTGACCAGCACCTTGGAGTAGTTGTTCCTGACCAGATAGATCATCTGGTAGACTACTCCAGTCAACAACTCCTGGGGTGAAGAAGCTGTGTTGTTGAGGTTGTGTTTGATGATGAGATGGGGAAGATTGAGGCTCATAAAGAGCCTGTGGTGGTTGAGCAGAAAGTGCTTGAGTTTGACTGGGCTGAGGCACGTAGTAGCAGGGGTATGAGTATGGCATATACCCCTGAGGCACAAAATGAGCAGGTGATGCATGTGCTTGTGATGGATGACCAGAACTGGAGGAAGGTTGCCCTCTGTGCTGTGAGCTATTGCTTGGAAAAGTCACAAAGGGTGCAGAGGAGTTAGATCCAGATGATCTACACTCTCTAGCAAAGTGTCCAAGCCTTTGGCACTTGTGACACCTCAACTTGCTCTTGTCAAAACCAACTTTGGTTTTGCCAGAGAGACCAGGGAATTTCCTACCAGTTCATTTGTAGAACTTTTGAGATCTGATATTGATCATTGCCATTTGGCTCAAAATATCCATCTCTTCCAGATCATCATCTGGAATGCCCTTCAAATCATCCATCAAAAAGCACCAGTTATCACTGCTGCCTCCTGAACTACTACCTACACCAACAAAAGCTTGTTCAGAGTTGGTAGAGAAATCAATATGCTCATCATAAGAACTTTCTGATACAGCATATTCAGACTCCTGACTTATCAAGGCAGCATTTCCTTGAACAAAGTCATCAGCGAGCTTGCCAGAGGTTGACAACTTCCTCTTTTGCTCTATCTCTCTCTCAAATGTGAGCAGTTTCCCATGAAGTTGGGTGAGAGATAGAGTTTCCAGATTTGCACTGGAGCGTAGGACAATGGTATAAGTGTCCCATCTCTCAGGCAGTGATCTGTGGAACCTGTTGTTCATCTGGCTGTTGGAGTACTCTTGTTTGACCATCTTCAGTTCAGAAATCAAACAAGAGAACCGCTCAAATTGCTGGGTCAGAGTCTCACCCTTTCTATATGAGAATGTCTCATATTGTTGGGCGAGGATTTCCCTATTGTTTGCTAAGACCGAATCAGTTCCTCTAAATTGTTCCTTTAGAGCAACCCATAGGTCATGAGCAGTCTCATGATGCAAGAGCCCTAAGTAAATCTCATTTGGAATAGCCATGGCTAAGATTCCATGGGCTCTAGCATCAATCTCGAACAACTTTAGATCTTCGTCCGAATATTGTTCAGGTTTCTTCGGAACCTGTTCATTAGATTCAGGGACGCTCACCATAGGCTTGTATGGTCCATGCACAACTGACTTCCAACAACCAGCACTGTTGACAGACAAGTGGTGAAGCATACGTCTTTGCCATATGTTATACTCATTCCTCACAAGCATCGGGGGCTTGGTTGAGGAACCAGTATTGTGAGGATCGTTTGTTGGTGTAGTCATCTCAGCTTTTAGTCAAACTCAAGTTTAAACAAAACAAATGTAGCTCAAAACCACCAGAGAACCTCAAGTTTACGGCCAGAAACAGCAGAATCTCTCTCTTTACAGCTAATTCTTGCAAATTGCTAATTTGATCAAACGTAGAGATCAAAAGAGCAGTTTCAAATGATCAATAGTGAAATTGATCAATGATTAACCAGCTCTGATACCATTTGACAGGATCTCAGCCTCTAGTTTGATCAATTAGATTGTGTTCGCAGCGGATTTAGCATGATAATTAGCAAATAATGCAAGAACATAAGGAATATTGCATGTAAAGTAAATGTAGAGAGAGAGAATAATTCTGCCTTAAAGGAATAATATTCTGTTTATTTCACATGTTTCGGCATGGAATACAATCAGGTCACTGCCCTTTTATAGGCAAATGACCCATATTGTTGTCAGATTCCACTGACATTAAACAGTTATTTAACTAACTACTGATAGAACACAAACTATTGAAGATGTCATAACAGCTGACATCTTCTTACAAAATTCCTAAGTGTTCTATATATTACAAGTACTGAAAAGGAAACTACTGAAAAGTTACAACGACTGAAGAACAAACTCTTCAGTCGTTTACAACTACTGAACTATAACAGCTGAAGAACAAACTCTTCAGCTGTTGTACAAACTACTGAAAGGAAAAACAAAACTACTGAAAAGAAAATAAACCATCACAACAACTGAAGAAGACTTCTTCAGCTGTTGTGACAAACTCTGAAGCTTCAGCACTTTGGTCTTCAGACTTTGGTCTTTAGATGATTCATCAGCTGATGACTTCAGTAGTTGTCATCAGCTGATGTCTTCAGTCGTTGTCTTCAGACTTTGTGCATCAGTAGTTGATCTTCAGCTCTTCAGTTCTTCAGACTTTGATCTTCATCACTTGTCTTCAGTACTTGAAGTCTTCAGTACTTGTATTTATCAGTACTTCTGGTTTCAGTACTTATCTTCATCACTTTGGGATCTTCAGCTGTTGTACTTCAGATCTTTGATCTTCAGTTGTTGATTCTTCAGACTTTGTCAAACTGCTGATGAAGGTCTTCAGCAGTTGTTGTGATGTCATGTGGGATTTAGAGATTTTCCTGATCTTGGCTCATTGGTTCTTTTGGTCCAACAGAAGAGGCAAAGAAGCTGTAAGAAGAAGCGGGACCATCTCACTCCAAAGGTTTCTTATCATCACTGGCAGATCAAACAAACAATACATATCCTTCTCTATGATTCTTACTTTATTATTTAATCATATAATTATTCAATCATATAGTCCTTAAAACACACAAATCATGCATACATAGGTTAGCATACATATGATATTCGTACAAACATTCTATCATACATATAAGAGATCTTATGCTCTTATGAACAAATAATCATAATGTCGCATGATTTTATGCATATATCAAACTACAAGCATACTTGGACTCCGTATCTCAAACAAAAACAAAATCAACACAAACAGATAATTAACTAACAAAACAAGCATCAAATCTATGGCAACATCATACTTAGGGGAAGTACTGTTGGACTCAACAAAGTGCATTAAGAATTAATGCAAGAAAGTATAATGCTTGCCATTATCAAAACAATCATCCAAATATGTTTCAACATGCAATTCATCATTAGAAACACATTAAAATCATTATGATCCATAACAATCACTAATATTTATGTAAATTTCTTTTTCAGATTTATAGATAAAGAATTTTTGCACAAGTCAATGCGGGTGAAGGAAGTCCAATGCGGATGAAGTTCTATAGCGGATGAAGTTCTACAGTGGGTGAAGTATCTATTCCACAGTGGATGAAGAACTTCACAACGGAAGAACAATCTTCACAGCGCATGAACAAGTGTTCACAGCCGATGAACAAGTTAACAGCGGATGAACAAGTTAACAGCGGATGACCAAAGCAGACGAACTGTTCCTACTGCGGATGAACAAGTCCATAGCGGATGAACAAACTGTTCATACAGCGGATGGACTTCTCCACTGAAAGGATCTCAGCATCTAGTTTGATCAATTAGATTAGATTTGCAGCGGAATTAGCACACGAATTATGCAAATTCAAACAAGAACACACGAGATTTAGCAATGTAACAGTAAGTTATAAAGAGAGAGTGTAATTCTGTAAAAAGGTGTATTCAATTTATCACATGCTTCGGCAATATTACAAGTAGGTCATCTTTCCTTTTATAGGGAAAGATGACGTCAGCTGATGTCACTTGACAGTGACATCTAACTATTATTTAACAAACTACTGAAATGAACACAACTACTGAAGAGTTAATACAACTACTGAAGATGTCAAACAACTGACATCTTCTTACAAAAAGCCTAAGTATTAACTATAACTACAACTACTGATAAGAAACTACTGAAACTACAACGACTGAAGAACATGCTCTTCAGTCGTTTTACAAGTGCTGAAATATACAAGAAACTACTGAAAAGAAAAGACTGAAAAGGAAACCATCACAACAACAAAAGAATACTTCTTCAGCTGTTGTGACAAAGTCTGAAGGCTTCAGTACTTGGACTTCAGACTTGAACTTCAGTTGTTGTATCAGCTGATGTCTTCAGTTGTTGTCTTCAGTTGATGTCTTCAGCCTTTCTCTTCAGTCTTTGTACTTCAGCTGATGGTCTTCAGTACTTTAGTATTCAGGTTTTGATCTTCAGTACTTTAGTCTTCAGCTGTTGAAGTCTTTAGCACTTTAGTCTTTAGCTGTTGATCTTCAGTACTTTAGTCTTCAGCTATTGAAGTCTTCAGTCTTTGTCAAACAGCTGATGATGCCTTCAGCAGTTGTTGTGATGTCTTGTGGGACTTAAAGGTTTTTCTGATCTGGCTCATTGGTTCTTTTGGTCCAACATCCACAGCAGATGACTGGATTCCATAGGGGATGACTGGATTCCATAGCGGATGACTGGATTCCATAGCAGATGGCTTAGTCACTTAGGATTTTTTTATGTAATTTTCATTTACATAAGGGGAGAATAGTAATTGTATATGGCTTTTGTGTATAGGCTATAAATAGCACTCTACCCTAATCCTTTGTAAGCTTTTGAACGATTATCAATCAAACAAGCATTTTCAATTTTCTTGTGCATTCAAACACAAACAAACACACACACACAAACACACACACTTATACATTGAAATCATACACATGAACCATGGGTTTCCGCACCATGTTTAGTGTTTTGTTGAATTTGTGAGAGATTAGAAAAGATCCTTGGAGAAATACAACTTGTTCATATGGAATATCATTCTTTCTAAAGTATGTATTCAATATGCTTGACTGAAGTTCAAGAGTGTGTTTTCATCGGAAACTATAGTTTCACCGAGCGAAAGAATGGGCGAAAGAACCAGGGCGAAAGAGTCAGCGAAGCTGCAGTCTCGCTATGCGAAACTACAGTTTCGCCTTGCGAAACTACTAGGGAAAATATAATTTCGCATGAAACCCTAAAATTTTAGAAATAAATAAATTTTGTTTTCATTTCTTCTAAAAATAATAATTAAAGGCAAAAATAAAATAAAAGAAGATTAAGGCCAAATAAACACAATAAGGGAAAACAAAAGAAAATGCCCCACACGATCACACCAAACATCATATCGTTTTAACAAAACAAAGAAAAGAACATAGGGAAGAACGAGAAGCTGAAAGAATCTTCTTGAGAGTTATAGTTCGGTGAGATTGTAGATATACTTGTCCTTTCTAAGCCCATGCCTTCTTCTTTTTGACAAGTAACCAGTAGTTGTCGTTATCATGTTATCGGTTTATTTAGTAAAGACATTGAATGACTCAGTCCCCATAAACAGTTAGCAAAGAAACATATCCTGTCCTCATGATATATTGAATAAATGACACCAACTGATTGATTAATTCTTTTGACGTACAACAAGATCCTTTTTCAGAACAAGAAAGATTCTTATAGAAAGCAAATGATGAGAGCTCCAGGTCAGTACTCTCGTACAGCAAAGGAGATCATCATATTGTACTGATGAACACTCCAGGTCAATACTACCGTACAGCAGAGGAGTTCTTCATATTGTATCAATGAGAGCTCCAGGTTAGTACTATCGTACAGCAGAGGAGATCAACACTCTGTGCATATGAGATCTCCAGGCCAGTACTTCTGTACAGTAGAGGAGATCATCACTCCACGTCAGTACTTCCGTACAACAGAGGAGATAAGCACAAACACAAGACACAAAAGTACACATAGAAGCTTCCTAGATATAAAGATGGATAAGCATAAAGCTTTTGAGAACAGATGGGTAGTTTAGAAACAAGGATTCAAATGTTAAGAACAATACAACACAGAGATGCCCGTTCTTAACCTTTTTTGAACAAAGACATGAAACTTTATGAAGACCAAAGATGTCAAGGGTATTATCCGAGTCATCGCATTTCTTATTCTTTTAGTTAAGCTACAGGAGTACTGTCTACTTTGCTTTCGGGCTGAGCCTATCAAGCAAATCCCAACACGATACTGTTGACCTCCTTCATATTGTTCAGACATCACAGAAAGTTAGATAATTTCTACAAAAGAAAGAAAGAGAAACAGTTATTATTCTCCCCCGAATTTTCTACGACTAACAAGATGGAGAAATTTCTTAAATGTATTAATATATATATACAGATATATATATTTATATATATATATATTTTTTATTATATGTTTTTGTATGAAAAATGGAGAAGGAAGATGGAGCATATAGAAGAGAAAGAAAAGAAGAATAACAAAGGAGATATAAACAATACGTACATAGTTTGTTTTAAGAAAACGAGTTTTAAAAGGATATTAATCCCAACATCGAGATCAATTCATAAAAACAAGGTTTATCAAAAGTTTTCGTGAAAAGATCTGATTTTTGATTTTTTGTATCAATGGGGATAACATTAATAAAACCTTTTTCCTGAGCATCACGGATTGCATGAATCAGTGTCTCAATGTGCTTGGTTCAGGAATGATGAATAGGATTCTTGGCGATGTCGATAGCTGCTTCATTATCACAGAACAACGGTGTATAGAGAAAGTTGATCCCATAGTCAATCATCTGGTGCTGAATCCAGAGCACTTGAGAATAGCAACTGGAAGCGGCAATGTTTCTGCTTCTCCTATAAAGAGAGAGACAGTGGTCTTTTTCTTGCTTTGCCATGATACCAGACAATTGCCCAAGTATTGACAGCCTCTAGTAACTGACTTTCTATTTAACCTGCAGCCATTAGAATCACAATCAGAATAGGCATGTAACTCAAAATTCCTACCATAAGGATACCAAAGACCTAAACGAGAAGAGCCTTTAAGATAACGAATGATTCGTTTAACAGGCTTTTCATGAGACTCTTTCGGGGCAGATTGGTATCGAGCACAATATCCTACAGCAAAGGTGATGTCAGGACGACTTGCGGTAAGATACATAAGTGAACCAATCATCGATCTGTAAAGATGAGGATCAATTGGTTTCCCAATCTCATCAGGAGTGAGGTAGGTTTGAGCAGTAAAAGGAGTCATCTCAGAAGAAGCATCATCCATCTTAAATTTCTACAAAATTTCTTTAATGTACTTTTCTTGATGAATGAGAATTCCCTCTGGCTTTTATTCAACTTACAACCCGAGGAAAAAGCACATCTCTCCAATCATGCTCATTTTAAATCGACTGCGCATGACTCCCTCAAACTCCCGACATAACTTTGGATTGGTGCAGCCAAAAATAATGTCATCGATGTCGACTTGTACAATCAACATCTCGCCATCCACTTACTTCTTAAATAAAGTCATATCGATGGTGTCGCAATAAAAACCATTGTTTAAGAGATACTGTGATAAAGTCTCATACCAGATTCGAGGGGTCTGATGAAGACCGTAAAGAGACTTATCAAGCTTGTAGACTTTGTCTGGAAAATCTGGATCCTCAAAACCAGGAGTTTGACACACGTATCTCTTCGTCAATGTGTCCATAAAGAAATGCAAATTTGACATCCATCTGATAGAATTTGAAATGCTTGTGGGCCGAATGTGCCAAAAAGATTCTGATGGCTTCAAGACGGGTGACAGGAGCAAAGACTTCAGTATAGTTAATCCCATCTTCTTGAGCAAAGCCCTGGACCACCAATCTAGACATGTTTCTTACTACAATGCCACGGTCATCAGGTTTGTTTTTAAACACCCATTTCGTGCTAATTGGGCATTTGTTTGGTAGAAGATTGAATAGAGTCCACACCTTGAGTTTCATAAACTGTTGCAGCTCTATTCACATTGATTCAACTCAGCAAGGGTCCTGAAGAGAAGCATGAACATTTTTAGGGACAATTTGTGATATAAAACAAGAGAATAGATCCTATGATGTTATCATGTGGATGATCTTTCAGGGTTTTGAAATTGATGGGCATGGATGGGGTATTTGAAGATGGTTCGCTAAAGGATTGTTGCTGGGTAGTTGACAGTGATGAGGATAAAGGTGATGGTAAGGTAGAGTGAATTGAATGTATAGGAGATGTCGGCTAAGATGTGGTACATGTAGGGGATGAGGGAAGAGATGCTGAAACAGGTGGAGGTGGAAGGTAGAATGATGATAAAGAAGATGCAACATCAACTGATGTAGCATCATTTGAAGATGTGGTGTGAGGAGCTAGAGATTCGACAGGTAATGGAGTTGAAGGAATGATATTTGTTTGAATATGTGAGACAGACGCATCACCATCATAAACTGGAAGATTAAACGAGTTTAACACCGTATCGGAGTCAAAGAACCATGTGGGTTCGGATCGAACATCGGAGGAATTAAATTCCTACCAATCAACATAGAAGGACTCTTGAACAATACGTGTTCTATTGTTATATACCCGATAAGCCTTTTGAGAAGAAGAATAGCCAACAAAGTAACATTCATCAGACACGAAACCAAATTTTCTCTTCTGTGCCTGTGTATTCAATAAAGTGCACGAGCAACCAAATGGAAGAAAGAAGTCAATCAAAGGCTTTCTCTTATGAAATAGTTCATAAGGAGTCTTCATTTTGTCCTTGACTATCAACACCCTGTTTAGAAAATATGAAGCGCAATTCACCGCCTCAGCCCAAAAGATGATGGGTAACGAGGATTCAATCAACATAGTATGAGCAGCTTCAATGAGGGTGCGATTCTTTCGTTCAGCCACACCATTATGTTGAGGGGTCTTCGCAGCATTGTATTGTCTTAAAATTCCCTTAGTGGCACAGAATGAATCAAAGATCTGATTTCTGAATTTAGTACCGTTGTCACTACGGATTGCCATAACCTTCCTCTTACTTATCGTTTCAATCGAAAGGATTAACTTCTGTAGCTCCTCAACAGTCTCTCCTTTGTGAGTAAGAAACCTAACCCAGGAGTATCTGGAAAAATCATCTGTAACCACAAGACAGAAAGATTTCTTAGCAATTGATTTAACATTAATTTGGGCCAAATAAATCAGTATGAAACAACTCGAGGGGATTGGATATGCTATTTTCAATTTTTGGTTTATGTGGTTTCTTATGTTGTTTTCCTTTAACGCGCGCCATGCATTTTTCAACCACCAAAAAGCCTTTTAAGGTAATCCCCTGACAATATTGTTTTTAACTAATTGCTTTATATTTTTAAAATTAATGTGGCCCAATCTACGATGCCATAAGAAGGACTCAGAGGTGGAAGCTTTGGACAAAAGACAAGTGATGGTAAATGTTGACTCCTTTGAACTAATATCAAGAAGATATGTATAATGCTTTCTTGGAGCCCGTAATAGTACCATATCATGTGGAATATCAATCTCAGATTTCAAAAAGAGATATTCATTGGACTTGAATAAGACCGGAATGCTTTTTGCATAAATCTGAGAGACACTCAACAGATTGAATCCAAGCTCAGGTACATAGTTGACTTTCTCTAAGGTCAGAGAGCCGTTGGAAACTTCTCCTTGACCAATCATTTTCTCTCCTTTCTTGTCGCTGGCGAATGTGACGTAACCTCCATTGATTTTCCGATAATTGGTCAATAGATCTTTGAGTCCCATCATATGTCTGGAGCATCCACTATCAACATGCTATACACTATTTACAACCTTAGTGGATGTCTCCTGCAAAAATATCAAAGAAAAAGTTACCAGGTGAAACAGGAACCCAAGTTTGAACAACTTTAGCTTTAGGAGTTACAGATTTCTTACAAAAGAAGTTATTAACTAATTGAGTTAACCTACTCCCAAAAGAATTTCTATTAACATATCTATGATGAAGCGAAGGTAGTGCTTAACTACATGATCATCTTTACCACATCGAAAACAATGCGGTTTTAATCTAGATCTGTTATGTAATAAGGTTGGGGTTTTATCAATGCATATTTCCTTATCACATTTAGATAGTCTAGAATTAACGTCACTGTATGTCTCATACATGTCTATAGATCTACTTTTATTTGAAAAAGAATGATTATTTAAAGAGGAAGATGAGATGTTATCTAAAATACATATGGTACTTGTACCACTTGTACTTGCTTCAGATGAGGATATGACCCTTTCATTTGACACATAAAATTTAGCTGGAGTAAAAGATGAAATAGGGTGAGAAAAGAATTTTTCAAAGCAGTTAATTTTAATTTCCTCATTACTCTTCATAGTGATATGAGTCATAAGACTAACACTATCAGAAGGAGTAGCAACATCACAATCCATAGAATTTAAAGATGAAATAGAAACATCACTAGAACATGGAGAAATAGAGTCTTTTACAGAATCACAAGAGACAAAAACAGAATTTAAACTAGATTTATGATCTAAAACAGAATGTAAAGATTTAGGTGTACTAAGGCTAGAGCATCCAAGCCCGTTAGTCAGTCCATAATCGTAGTCCTCACGAACATGCTTAGGGTTCACACCTTCTAAACCTGCAGACATACTGTTAGTATCTATTTAGATCAAATCATTAAAAGGATGAGGGACAGGCATAGGTGAATAACAATAAGTACTAGGAGGAGGATAAACCTTAGCATTTTCATATCCCAAACCTATTTTAATCCTAGCCCCCCGTTAAGATTACATAAATCGCCATGTTTCATTCCCGATATAGTCCATTTATCAAGCTTTGACTGAAGCTTGCTTATTTCAAACTCAGCAAGAGCAACCCTTTCAGTCAAAGTATTAATCTTAATATTTCTTTCCCAAACTATTCTTTTTAGGTGATCATTCTCTTTTAAAGCCTCATTAAATTTAACAAAATATTTAGACTCCTTTATTTTAAGTTACTCAATAATTCGTTTCAAATCCTTTTCATTATAAATCAATAAACGATTAGCTTTATAGACCCCAAATAACCTGATTTTGCAAGCTGAAGAACACATATCCTGAATTACCTCATAGGGATGTCCCAACACCACTTTTTCAGCTGCAAGAGCTTTCTCGCATTGACACACCAGAGTACTCAACTTGTTTTCCTTGACGGTGGTAGCAGCATCATCTTTTTCCTTTTCTAGCTTAGTGGGTTGACTTCCTTCCTTCCTGATCTCCTCTAGATTACCTTCTTTCACCTTCTCATCCTCCTTCACCTCCTTAGACACTCATCTTCATTCTTAAATTCCTTGAATGGATCAAAGTCATCCTCACAATTCACCTTCATCATTCCATCCACGATCTCAGCCACCGGTGCTTAATTAACCTCTTCTTTTGTCTCTTCAACTTCAGCACTCCAATCAAAGTTAGAGATCAATGCGGTCTCTTTCTTGTGACTCGCTTCCTCTTTACCCCCACTTGAAACTAATCTTGGAACCCTTTAATTACCTAGATCAGTGATGATTGGCAATGGACATTCACATTTGAAGTGTCCCAACTGTTTGCAATTGAAATACCTCAGCTTAGACTTATCAAAACCCAATTTGAAGTCAGAGCTTTGACCTCCAAAATTCTTTCTGCCAGTGTGCTCCATAAATCTTCAGCCTCTAAATATCAACATTGCCATTTTCCATTGAATGTTAGTCTCTTCAAGATCATCAGGGTCCACCTGATACATATCCTCCATCGTCATCCCTTTTCCTTTCAAATCCGCAGCTACAAGAGCTTTATAACTCTGAACGAACATATCAAAAAGATCCATTATCTCAGATGGAACAAAAGTTTCAACAATTTCTTTCAAGTTAGCTTGATCTCTCCCAGTACTACCACAACCTCCAGAAAGTCACCAGTGTTCACTCCGCCTTGATGAGATACCAGCATTGGAGAGCTTGCAGTGGAAGACAGTAATGCAGCATTTTGAGTATAACCAGATGTAAGCATTATGGTCTGATTAAATTCCCATCTCTTCAGATCTAAATCAAAGGATTTCAGTTTGTTGATTACATCCATAAGCTTGTAATTAGCAAAGTTTCTCTCCTGCTTTAGCATTCTCACTTGTAAGCTCCATTGGGGTGGTAGAGAATCTAGGAGCTTATTCACCTGCTCGTGATTACCCAACTGATCATCATACTTCATTAGAGTGCTTGACACTGACAAAAATCGATTGGTCATAATAGTAAGATCGTCATTTTTATGCTCGACAAATGAATTAAACTCCTTCTAAGCTTGGGCTTTCTTGTCCTTCTTAAGATCTTCATTTCCATCATTGAATTCACATAATGTATCATACAATGATTTTGAATCCTTATGTTCACCAAAGCGATTATAGATGTCAGGTGCAAGATATAGAGTTAATGCTCTAAAAGCTTTCTGGTCTCGATCAATCAGCTTCTGATCCTTCTTGGTGAGTGTGGCAGAGTCCATGATTTGAGATACGGTACCACCGACAGTAACCGTTGGCTTGTGAGGACCGGTGACGATAGATTCCCATTGGTTGTGGTTGGTGTAAAGGAAAAAGGATTTGAGACATCTCTTCCAATCCTCAAAATCATCACCATTTATGTGTCTTGGAGGTGTGTTGGGAGTAACACTTTCTAAATCAGCAAGAGTGAGAGAAGTCATCTTTGACATGCTAGTTTCACAGAAGAGAAATGTAGGTTCGCAGGAAATGTGTAATTTCACAGAGCTAGTTTCCACAGAAACTAGTTTTGCAGAGAAAATGGTAAGTTTGCTAGCAATTTTGGCAGCAATTTAGCTAGCCAGAATCTTGAAAATGCTTAGTTTCGCTGAGAGTTTTGCAGGAAACAGGCTTGAACTTTCATTCAGTGGTACTTTCGACAGCAATTTCACTTGAAATGAGACACAAGCACTGTTGAACTTTCTTTCGGTGTTTCTACTTTTGCAGAAAAGAAAAAAAGCAACTAAGAGGTGCAAAACACCTGTAGTTTTGCTAGAAGAAAATTACAGTTTCACTGAAAAAACTGTAGTTTCACTAGATGAATCTGAAAACAATTTAAACCCCGAAAACAACCTGAAATCACCCAAATCTCAATGGATTTGAGATCTGATGATGCACAGATCTTTCCCAACCAAAAGCAAGAAAAATTCAATCAAATTCCATATCAAATACACTCAAATTTGATCCAGAATTGATGAAATAGTGGTATTGGAACAAAAACAACCAACAACCTCAAACAATCAAGAGCACCATGGCTCTGATACCATTTTGTTGGTCCATATGATCGATTTTCAGTACAAATGAAGGTTTGAATGGTTCAATACCAGAGATAACAACAAACACTATGAATAAGATGAACAAGAACAAGCTAAATGTATTCAAATATAACCCATAAACCAACAATACAATTAAAAGAAGATAAGCTCAATATATATCAGGGAATGACAGCTTACAAATGACTCTTGCAAAACAAATACTCGATTAGGGTTTTTGCAAGGATAACCCATAATGAACAAGATCAATTATATATCTAGCAGTCTTAGTTTCGCTGACAGTTTCGCTGACTGTGAACTGTGCTGGCGAAACTATAGTTTCGCCCGGAAGAAACAACAGTTTCGCCGGGTAAACTAAACAGCTGACTGTGAGCCAAACTACAGTTTCGCTCACAGTTTCGCTTGACTACAAAAGAACATAAACTAAATAAATCAACATAAAAAAGTAAACTAACATTAATCCTATTACAAAGTAATATAAACATAAACTAATCTAAGGTGAGTCCAACCTATACTTGTTCTTCACGATCAAAACACTAGTCCACGTATCACCGTGGCTTTCATATTTTAATCCAAAAATATTAATGGAGGTAACCGGAACGGTTTCGACGACTGCTTAAAGTTAGCAACCCATATAACGCGCATTTGCTTTGGCCTATAAGGTCAAACACCTTGACTTGAACCTTACTGTAAGGCCCAGTTCCCGGGACGCTTACAGTCGGATCCTCATTGCTCTTAAAACATATAATTTTATTAACTTAAATAAAACATGCAGCGGAAACTTTGGTAATAATTTTTCATTTTACTATAAATACTTTTGCCAGTTAATACAACGTTCACCAATTTCAAAATATTGTTGTATTACATCACAAAAGCATTAAACAAAAGAATGCCATCCCAAAAGAGCTAAGTAGCCGCCTCGTGCCATCCTCAGCAACCTTTACCTGCCAACTAGAAACACATAAAAGTCAGCGTTGCTGAGTGAGTTCTAGTTTTATAATAATAATACATATTTTTCTTTCGTAAAACCGTTCATTTCTTTCATGCGATCACACATCATACATACACATAGATAATATTACTATTATCTTCATCATTCGTTAATCTTTACGTTCGTTCTTACGAGTCTATTGCGACAACAGGGCCGCTCACCTCAATATCGATCTTTTATGATCGTATGTTAGCCAAGTATGTTGCAACACATGGTTGCTCACCTCAGTGGCAATCTCACGATTGCCTGCTAACCGAGTCTGTTGCAACACAAAGTCGCTCACCTCAATATCTGCTTGCAAGCCTTTCCTTTGTTCGTTCATTATTCATTAATGCATGCATTCATTCGTCATGTTCCTCTTTCATTATCTTTCACTTTACGTTACATAATACTTTCATTATATTTATTAATCATAACAGATAAAGCCACGGAAAGATAAACACGTATCGAAACAAGAAACATCGACATTTACCAGTCATCAGTCATCACTATCTATCATGAACATCATACTTAACATAACATACATCATACATACCATCATACACAAGCATCAATCATACATCATAACATGCCCATCATACCATCTATGACCTCAAAAAGTCAACTTACATAGCCCTCGGGAACCTCCCAAGCCAAAGCCTACATTTCCATTTTTCCTAAAAAGTCAGAAAATATTCTAAGTGTCCAAAGAAATGCTGATGACACTTTAGAAAATGTGGATGACACTGTAGGAAATGCGGATGACACTGTAGCAAATACGGATGACACTGTAGCAAATGCGGATGGACTGTAGCAAATGTGGATAACACTGTAGCAAATGCGGATGACACTGTAGCAAATGTGCGTGACACTGTAGCAAATGTGGATGACACTGTAGCAAATGCGGATGACACTATAGCAAATGCGGATGGAATTGTAGCAAATATGGATGACACTGTAGCAAATGCGGATGAAACTGTAGCAAATGCGGATGAAACTGTAGCAAATGCGGATGGAACTGTAGCAAATGCTGATGAACAAAAAGAAATATGGATGAACAAAAGACTTAGCTGCTGAATGTTTAGCAAATGTCATCCCGAACTGCAGTCGCGATTTTCGACTTCCAAACCCTTCCAAACTCATTCTAAGCCCAAATCAACCCTCCTAATCCTTAGGAAAACATACTATGATATCATTCAAGCACGCACAAGCCTGAAATCAGACTCTAAACATACTATACACAATCATACCCAAATAGGTTAAACACACAAATTTTCATAAACGAGTTTCTATGTGTTCCAGCCCCAAAATCAGTTAAAAACATGTAAAAAGGGGGTTCTAGAGCTCACCATTGCAGCTCTTGAGTATGGCCTCTCCCAAACTCGTTTGCAATTGAGTTCAACTGCCTAGAAACCCACTTGAATTCCACTTTTCAGCTCTTGTTTCTTCAAAATCCGAATCTGCACTTTCTCTTTCTAAAAATCTAATGATTTGGGGTTGTAAGAAGAGAGTGGGCAGCCATGCCCACTTTACACCCAATTTTCCAACCTTTTGTCCTTTTTAACACTTTTTACCCCTCAACTTGGGTAAAATATCTTTTCTTTCTTTTTCTCACTTTATTCTTTCTTTCCCTTTTTTTTGAAGTCAAAAATAACCGGGTGTTATAAGTCCACCCCCTTAAATAGGTTTCGTCCCCGAAACCTGTTATTCCTCAAACAAATGTGGGTAATGTTGTCTCATTTCTTCTTCAGTCTCCCACGTAGACTCGGATGCCTTTCTGTGCTTCCATTGTACGCGCACAAGTGGGACCACTTTATTCCTCAATCTCTTCTCTTTTCGGTCAATGATTTCCACTTGTTGCTCCACATAATTGAGCCGTTCATCTACCTTGATGTCTTCCAGTGGTACAACCATGTCCTCGTCTGTCAAAAATTTCCTCAGATGAGATACATGGAATGTCGGATAAATTCCACTTAACTCTTCTGGTAACTCCAGTCTATAGGCCACCTCTCCTACTCGAGCAATAATTCAGAAAGGCCCTATGTATCTTGGGCTCAGCTTGCCCCGCTTTCTGAACCGAATGATGCCCTTCCACGGTGAGACTTTCAACATAACTCTATCACCCACCTGGAACTCAATCGGTCTAGGTCGCTTATCAGCATACGACTTCTGTCTGTCTTTAGCTGCCTTCATGAAAGCCTTAATCCTTTCCAACTTCTCAATCGTAACCTCTACCACTTTGACGCTCCCTAACTCTTTATGGCCGATATCACCCCAACAAACAAGTGTTCTACATCTCCTTCCGTATAGCATCTCATAAGGAGGCATGCCAATACTGGCATGATAGCTGTTGTTGTATGAGAACTCAGCTAACGGCAAGTGATCATCCTAACTTCCAAAATCAATAACACATGCCCGAAGCATGATCCTCCAAGCCGTGCTAATGTGTAACCTCGTCCCCATCGCATCATGGAATTTCTTCTAAAATTTGGATGTGAACCGGGTGTCACGATCAGACACAATAGACGCCGACACACCATGACGAGTCACAATCTCCTTAATGAAAAGGTCCGCCAATCTCTCGGATGAATATGTCTTGCGGATCGGTAGAAAGTGAGCACTCTTCGTCAGATGATCAACAATCACCCATATAGCATCATACCCTTTCCGAGTACGCGGCAGCTTCGTAATGAAATCCAAGGTGATGTGCTCCCACTTCCATTCCGGTATATCTGAAGGTTGAATCTTTCCATACGGCTTTTGATGCTCGGCCTTCACTTGCAAACAAGTAAGACATTTACTCACATACTCCACCACATCACGCTTCATACCCGGCCACCAATAATCTTTCTTCATGTCTTGGTATATCTTTGGAGCATCGGGATGAATAGAGTATCGAGTCTTATGAGCTTCATCCAAAATCTTCACCCGTAGATCCCCAAGACGAGGAATCCACATTCGTTTGAATCAGGTTTTAACACCAAGTGTGTTTTCACCCAATTCCACAACCAGATCTCTCATTCTTTTAGAGTTAAGATGGCTGTCTTTCAAAGCCTCATCTTGAAACTCTTTGACCTGCTTCATCACATCAGAGGTCATGATCAGCTGGTACGCTTTCACCTGGATCGGCTCGGGCCTTTCCTTTCGGCTAAGGGCATCCGCCACCACGTTGGCTTTCCCCAGATGATAATGGATCTCGCAATCATAATCCTTTGTGAGCTCCAACCATCGCCTCTGCCTCATATTTAGGTCTTTTTGCTCGAAGAAATACTTCAAGCTCTTGTAGTCCGTGAAAATGGTGCACTTCGTCCCATATAACTTGGGTAAAATATCTTTTCTTTCTTTTTTTTCACTTTATTCTTTCTTTCCCTTTTTTTTGAAGTTAAAAATAACCGGGTGTTACACTTACAGGTAAGTAAATCACCTTTGATTCTAATAATTGTTTTGCCAAAGGTTCACATCTTGGTATTTTCCCTCTTCCAGTTACTACGAACCCGTTATATAGTCACACTTTAAGGATATGAGAAATATAAAAACAATTGGGACCCAAACTCAAATGTTGAGATCCATAATTTATTTATTTATTTATTTAACTTTTTTTAGGTAAGGTAAGTATTCCTTGGATTTCTATGATAGTGTGTTTGTGTACATGAGGGTAAATGAAACAAATAAGTAAATAAAGGCAAATAAACAATCAAGATGGGTAACATGTATAGGCAACACGTTTTGGGACCCTAAAGCATAAACTATACTAGGTCGTTATGTCTAACCACCTATCCTATAGTCATGGCTCAGATACCAATCTGTCACACCCCGACCAAAGTGGCGGAACATGCCGGGGCGCGACTATGATTGTTCAAATGCACATGGCACTATTAAAGTGACAATATTTAACCAACTCATTCATTTCAAAACATGTTCTTACAAATACAAGAAAATAAATAGTTCTTAACTAATAATCTAATGGTCCAAAATATAATAACAACTTTAAATCTTCAATCAACCGACAATCAAACCGTAGCATTGCATAAAATATATTTTGTTAACATGTATGTTGGTGAGCAATTCCATGAATTTATAAATATAATATAAGGTGAAATCCACAACTCAAATATGTGAAACGGTAAATAAAAGCGACAATTGAGGTATATAAATCATAAATAAATGAGGCTCCTTTCTAGTAGATATAACTACCATATTACAACGAGGAGCATATGATCATACTTATTGAGGATGAGGATGAGACTAACCGATTAAAAGCAATAAACATTTAGCAATTAATCACATGAGGTATATAATATACAATTGGACAATTATTCTAAGCTACACATAACCTGGAGCTTGTGGTTTGAGGATCTAAGTGTTAAATCATTTTTGTTTGAGTAAGTGTGCTTGCTACCCGTAAAGTATAGAAGAGAAAACAGGGATGAAATTACTCACTTGGAAAAAAAAGTAGCGTTGATGAACAAACTTAGAATAAAATCCTCAAGTAAGCGAGCCTGAAGGTTTAACGTGCGTGCCCTAAATTGAAAGACCTTGAGTAAGTTTTGAGTCTTGAAGATGGAATATAAATGGTATAAAAGTTCATAAAAATAAGGCTTGGGTTTTCGGAAGTTTTAGCTACATTTTACAAAAGTGTGTTTAAATACAGTAAGGATGAAATGAGTTTACAAGAAATCAGGTCCTTGATGTTTAGTTTTATTCAACCTTTGTTAAGTTTTACATAAGGGAGTTGGTTTAGTGCTAGTGTGCACGATCCCGCTAATGTAAGCATCAAGATCTGAGCTACACTCTCTTAAACCTGAGTTTGAGACTTTAATTAATAGAAAAATTTCGCTTAAACCCGATCTTAGTATAAAACCAAGTTTGGTTCCGCCATACCATAATATTAGAAATATAAATAATATAAAGTGAAACATAAATTAAAAAAAGTTAGGAAAGTTTTTGGGGTGGTTTGAACGGTGACTAACTCGTTAAGACGAGAAGTTCAACTTTTACTCGGGTTTTTTTACCCGAAGCTTGGTTTTAGCTAAGATTTGTTCAACACTTCCAACATCTTACGTAATATGAGTAATATAAATTAAAACATAATAAAAAGATAGGTTGAACTTTTAGTGGTTTGAACATTGACTAACTCATTAAAATGGGTGTTCGGTTTTACACGGTTTTTACCCGAAACTTGGGTTCAAGCCAAGATTTGTTCTACCCTTCTGTATCAACCATATAATAACTAAAATATAAAGATAAACTCAGACCCAAAGTGTTTGATGTAATATGGTTTCTTAAAAGTTATTTAAAGAGTTTAAACGAGTGTTCGGTTTGGTTTGGTCCTTGACTCGGTATGAACCCGAGGATGGTTACCACATGTCCACAACCATAGAACTAAAAATAAGGTAAAGGTTCTATATCTAAACTCAAACAAGAAAGTTAAGCGAGTAAACTTCCCGAAAATGACCGAAACAGGCCTAAAATGCATAAATATGTGGTTGAATGCCCACAAGACTTAAATAAAGATGAAAATGGTTTTGTCACATAAAATAACTTAGAAAAACTGAAAATATCCAAAAACGCATACCCGAAATGGTTTGAAATGCAAGATTTGGTTCTGTTGACTTTTTAAAGTCAAACTTAAGCAAAACTAGCTAGAACAACTTGCAAGATCAAAAATCTGGAAGAAGTAGATGAAAATATGTAGGTGAAATGGTTGAGAATGAGTGGTAGTTACAAGGAAGGATTAGGGTTTGAGGGAATGGGTAATGTATTTGTCCGGTGGTTAAAATGGTGCACTTTGATTCTTTTATTTAAAATAAATTTTGATTTAAATAAATTATGACCAGGTATAAAAACATGTTTGGAGGGTTCTAGAATAATCATGGGTTAGGTCTTGGTTGGTTTGGATGGTTAAAACGAGTTCGGGCCTTAAACGAGCTTAAACGAACCGAAAACGTTAAAAAAACTGATTTTGCTGAAACGAACTGTGGGTCACACCACGTTGCGAGCTAAGGCCAGCCCTACACGCCAAGTGATGTGGGGGCTCTCAGACAAACTTTGATATTTTGGCAATTTTAGTCCTTGTAGTTCATTTTTGAGCATAAATTAAGCGTTTTAAACACCGTTAAAGACTTCGGAACGAAATGACAAGCATGAACACGATTACAAGATAAAATCCATCATTTTATTAAAATCCAAAGATCCTAAGAACAAAACGGGTCGGGTTTACAATACAGAATAACAAATACAAAGATAGTCGAAAATGACGAACGTCACATTTAAGCTTTTGGTTCATCTCTTTTTCTAACAGTTAGCCCCAAGGGAGACCCATTGATTTGTTTTATCACACTCAAAATTATTTATCTACTTATCATATTTTTGCCCCTGCTTTTTTATTTTGGTAGCATACCTTTTGAAAGTCTTTAAAGAGGATTCTTTCCAACTCTTTAGTTGGAGTACCTTTTGGCAGCAGTGTTTAGATATTTGGTCAGATCCTAGTTAGTGATTTTCGGTGAATGTTTATCAATGGATGCATTTTTTTCTAATCCTGAAACTTCACTCTTAGCGGAGTGTTCTGACTTTTCTCCTTTTTTAAGAACTTTTTTGATTTTGTAAACGTTTGAACTGGGATCATCAGGACTGATCGTACAAAATGATTATAAAGGGAGCTCAACGGATGAGATATCGGTGCCTAAAACTTGTTGCTGAGATATTAGCAAACGAGTCTTGTTTTTAGTAGATGGAAGGCGTGGATTGTTAGATACTTGATCCGGATGTTCTTTGTAGACTTCCATCAGCATTATTTCAACTTGAGCTACTTTAGATGAATCATTGTCATTTATCAATCTTTATTGGGTTGGATATGCTATTTAAACCTATTAAGGCAGACTAACTTATTTTAAGAGAAAGCACTTCTTCTAGACCTTAATCTTCTTATGAGAAGTAGTCTATATATCAAACAGAGGAGATTCTTTCCATTATGACCCGGTAAATATGCTGATTGTTGATTCAAGTCTTGTAAGTATCATTTGCAAATTTGCATTTATGCTTTTGAAAATCTTGATATGGAGAATGAATTACTTAAGAATGTCAGGTGGTAGATCTAGAATTCTATTGAAAGAATAATGGTAGGTAGATGTTTTGTTTCTTCTTATAATGATGAAGAAAGATGAATTACTTCATTTCTTTAATGGACTTGTAGGCTACAATTTATGTACCCTACATACGTTGTTCTTCCACAACTTGATCTACTACCATCACCTTTTCTTGGCTGGCCTCTTTAGTCTTGAAACTTTCTTAATTTTTGAGTTTACGTAGATGATTAAGACGGTTAGTTTGAGGGAGGAGCTATCAAGAAAGTACACTTAAGTTTAGATGCTTTTGATGCTTTCTGAACCTTGTTTGTTTGTTTCTTTTCAAATTCACTCGTGTTTTATTCAGACAAGACTCTTTCTAGAGATAACAACTTTCTTCTTTGTGCTTTTTGTAAATCTCTTTAATTGTCAACTGAAGAGAAAAGTTGTTCATTCTTCCTACATTTAAGGGGAAACTCATACAAATTTAGATAAAATTGCATTTTTAATCTATGCTTTTTAGCAACTCATACAAATTTAGATAAAATTGCATTTTTAGTATGCGCTTTTTAAGCTTACCTTCATTCCTCATCTTTTTCTTCTCATCTTTTTTTCTTTTGGCTACTTTTCAGCTGCCTCTGCCATCTCTTTTAAGGCCACTCCAATCACATATTTCCTTAGTTCATTGATATCTCAATCTATAATGGTATTGAAATCATACCCTTGAGATGGTAACTCTTTGGCTAGTTCAGTCTTCTTAAGGTGCTTTTTTTTAGTTTCTTCATTTTGGATCTGACTTAAAATATCCAAGGTGACTGTTGTCCTTGGTGGTTGAATAGGATCAAGATTTTCAGCAGACTTTTTCTTAGCTTTAGCAGTTGTTGATTTTAGATTAGGAAGATAGATTTGGATCTATTTCAATGGATTTGGTTCTACTTATAGCTTTAAAGAATCTCATTTTTCTTTCCCAAGCTATTTCTAACTTAGCTTCAAAATATAAAAACCTGTATTTTTTGCCTTTTAAATAGTTTCTCTTATGTCATTTTTCTTTTTGAGGAGCTTCCTTGCTACTTAGATAATGTTAGTTTCTTTGGTACATCCTCACCTTTTTTGGTAGCATTATCTGAGTTTCTAAATGAGCTTAAAATAATTTAGGAGGAAGGGACATTTAATGGCTCCTATGGTGCTAAATTATGAGTTGAAAGTTGCAATGATGTTAATGGAATCATGCGGAAGATTTGACTAATTTTTAGATTAGATATATCATATTCAAGACTAGTAACTTTTCTTTGATTGAGCCTTCGACCTTTGGGTTTCATCTTCTAATTATGCTATTTTTGATAATTTGATTCTTCAAACATTCTTAGATTGAAGAATGGCCATACCATGAATCAAAGAGGTGTATTTCTCCATCAATTCCTAAAACTGTTTCAGACTACCCTCCTCCACAGAAGTGAAATCTTTAAGTTCAGATGAGGTCATAGGGCTTGCCTTAACACCCTTATTACTAGATATAGTTTCTTGGCGCTAGGATTCCTCTTTTTGAAAAAAATTGTTTTATAAGAAATATGTTCGAATGAAATTGATATGGTTTGGGTTCTAGCAATGTTTTCTTTATCCTGCTAATCAATTAAGGGATCAATTATAAAGAAAACCCCTTCCAGATTGGTCTCTTATAATTCATTAAGACCAACCTCAAGTGATGAAGGATCTCGGGTAGATATTCCTCAACATGATTAGTCAATATTGAGAATGAAGATAAGTCTTGTGGTGATAGTGGTTCATTCTAATCATTAGTTAGAATATCTTGACATTCTATAACATTAATTGTAGGAATTAGAGATCTTTGTTAATGATGCCAAGTTTCTATAAACATAGGATCGGGTCAAATTTCAAACTAGGCAAGTATCACAAAAGTTTCCTTAATGATGAGGGTATCCCTTATGATATATTCATTAGAGTGTCAGGACTCATGATAAGTTCTTAAAATTTGGTTTAGGCTGGCTTAGATGAAGTACGCGGAACCTTCTTTTTTAAGATTTTGGAGAGCATGCCTTTCAATCTTTCTCTCATAGTTTGTGCCCGTGTTTCCAACTCAAATGCAGTGGCAGATGGTTTGCAGTACAATACATCTCTAGTAGAAAATACAAGGGTTCATTTTCTTTTTTAAGATTTGGATGCTTTGGGTTGTAAAGTAGACGGTATTGGTTCAGACAAAATTAGGATTTTCATACTTACATCCTAAGACTAAATAACCTCTAGCATATGAGAAAACAAACTTTCCTTTGGTAAGCACATATAGGGTATAAGCCCTTGGCGCTTGAGAGGACCTCGAGCGTAGGTTTTCTATAAATTTTTTGGGATGCTAGAAAAGATTTGCAAATATATTTGATCTCTATGGTGCAAGCAAGTACTTTTCACCAGACTGCTCAAGTTGACTTCCCAGTTTTTTGTTTAAAATATACTTTATGAACCATGGGTATATTAAATTATGTTTTTATTAGGAGCGTTGACATTTACAAACAAGTTATAGAATATGAAGTTATAGAAGTTGTACCTTTCCTTCTTAACTAAGCAGTGAAGGGCAGTAGCGATATCTAGAGGAGTTCGATCTCATCTCCCTGATTTATTTGATTGATAGTGAAGGAAAATGTGCATAATGTACCGCCACTTGTGACTAAGAAGTGCTTTCTTGAATATGGATGATGGTAGAGCACCTTCATAACCTATCTATTTAAAGCTTACACTCATCATCTGTTCTGTACAAGAAATTTACCATCTTCATCATTGAGAGCAAAATGAGTTTGAAAGGTTGACAGGTTGATAATGATCTCAAGAATTTCTACCCAAGCATTCGGATACTTGCTACCCTGTTCTTTGACTACCACACCTGTATTGTACAATTGTAGAACGTAATTGGTGTAAATGGTAGGATTTATGGTGATGGACGTAAAGTAGTTCAATCAACCAAAGAAGTTAATCACTTGATTGAATTCATCATCATTGATTAGATTTAGGAATGTAGCAATGTTATGACTAGGATAGATTTTGAGATTTTGAGCAACCATTTTGTTGGTATTACACGGTGTTCAAAGAGTGCAGAGGATCGGTCGATTTGAATTGAAGGAGATGGAGGTAAATTGTATAGGGAAATAAAAATGGTGGACATTGATTATATACTATATAAAATAAGATATTAAAATACACAATTGTAAAAATAGAATTAAGTGACACCGATGATATGGTAATGATTGGACAGTCTTTTCTGGTAAAATATGGCGGGGCCACTACATGTCATAAGATAAGGGTGGACCCCAAAATGATTTATGTTTCATTCTAATAAGGGTTTGTATTTACTTAACAATTTGTGTATTAGTAGTTGGAATCTACTGACCTAGTATATCAGAAGATGAGTATATGCTAACTATATCAACAGTAAGTATATCAACAGAAGGGAAATCTGCTATGAAATGAATTTCTTCACCACTAATCACTTCTTTGAAACACATTAATTGGTAAATAGAACAATGTTTGATAATAATGAAGTAAACATATAAAATTCATAGTTTATTTTATTATTTTATTGACAACAATTAAAATGACATGAAAAAATTTAGATGATTTAGATTATTCGATGTTCTTCATCCCAATAGTAGAAATCAAATAACTAAATTTCGTTTCATCAAAGGCTTTTGTAAATAAATATGCATATTGCTTATTTATATGAACTTTGACTAACTAATGTTCTTTTTCTCAGCATAATCGCGAATGAAATGATACCTAAAATCAATGTGCTTTGTCTTTGACTGTTGAACTAGATTGTTTGTGATAGATATAGCTATACCGGAGTCAATATAGATAGGAGTGTTCAAGAAGTTGACACCACGATGTGTGAGTTAACTATGTATCCACAACACTTATGCCAAAACATGCTACAACAATGTACTCAGCTTCAACAGTTGATGTAGAAACATAAGTTTGCTTCTTGTGTTGCTATGATACAAGTCTTCCTCCTAGAAATTAACAACCACATCAAGTAGACTTTTTGTTGATGTTGCAGCATCCATAGTCACTATGAGTATAGTTAGAGATTAAACTCAACACTCTTAGGGTAGCATAATCCTAACTTAGGTTCCTGCAGGATCGGTGTTTGTCTCTCAACACAATATTTTCCTACTAAGTCTCACTCGTTTGATGATGAAGAATCTCTAACTAAGTTGATAATAATATACAATATTAATGAACACAAGAAATGGTTTTTTAAGAAACTTGTATATATTACTTCTCAACTCAGTATTACAAGACTCTTACAAAACATGCAGTATATCAGAGTTGGCAGCATGTGTTAGTTAGACCATACTTTTGTCCACTGGTTCATAGTTTGTTCTTCTGAAGGTTAAATGGCTTCGGAAGAATAAGTTCTTCTGAGACTTCTTGCAACTCTTTATGACTTTGTCCTTTGGAAGACTTTGTGTTGAGTCTTCTAAGTGTTTTACTTGGAAGGAGAACTATTAGTCTCAGATGACTGAGTTCTTTCTTCGGAAGTTCTTCATCCTTAAGCTTCGGAAGATCTACAATATAGCTTGGAAAGTGTCACACCCTGGGCCCAAGGAGGGTGGGATGTCACAGACTAGCAACATATATGGCAGTGAAAACAAACCATCACAAGAGCACACAAGGAGAGAAACAAAATGGCATTACATGAATTAAAGTCAAACCGGGCTGTAACAGTCTAACCCGTCACACAAATTACAAATTCGTGACATTAATATTTAGTGTTTTATCAATCATATTCCAAATTGTTCAAATGTTCACAGTCAAGTAATGCCAAGGGTAGTCGAATTTCTAGGTCATCCGAGTCCATTTTTCCAATTAAGCCAGATCCATTAGGGATTACGTGAAACATGCTCAAAAAGATTTTATGTCAACTAAAAAGTTGGTGAATTCAAGTGTTTAAAGTTCAAAAACAAGAGGACTCTTCAAAGTATGTAAGTTAAATTAAAATATTAATGTATCACTGTTGTGGGGTAACAATGATCAACACTGCACTCAGTCCCGGTTAGCCTCTCCTAAAGTTGTGTTTAAACCGGTTAACCCTGAAGGGAGAATTGAGCCTCAAACAGTGTAGTATACCTACTGGATGGTTCACCTTAGTATTTTATAAATCTGTGACATGACACAAACAATCCCTCTGGATCTTAGTGGGGTACCCTTCCTGTCTGGAAGGCACTGTGTGTGGGGGATTCCCCAAGTAGATCTACCCATATAGGACAAGCGGTTCACACAAGAATTAATGACTATGATACAATTAAGAGTATGGTCAATTAATATCCATAACATAAGTATCATAAATAGCACATTATCAATTTTAGTTCAACAAAGCATGTTTCATCCCAAAACAATAGTAAAAGGGGACACTAGAACTCACCTTAGGTTTCAGGTAACAGATCTTCAAGTATAGAAAATGATTCAATCCTAGCACCCCAGCATCAAGATTCAAGTGATAAGTTGTGTGCTCTAAATTCATGTCGGGTTTAACTAGGTGTGTTATAATCTTAAAAGTTCAACTAGCTTGGTTTGTTAAGATTGGCTTTAAAAAGTTTCCTTTTTAAGAAAGTTAGGATTTCTTAATACAAGAAACATGTTTTCATGAATTTAATCAGTTTATTATAGTGGAAATAAGTTTATCATGTATTGTAGTCAAAGGGATCGAATTTCAATGGATTTGGCAAAATTTTCAGTTTAGTCCCTCAAGTTTCAAAATTGACTGTTTTTACCCTAAAGTTTTTTTTCTTTGATTTCTTGGCTTTTATATCACATTAATAGTTCCTAGGAGTTTATTATTGAATTTTTAGCACATTAAATCGTAATATTTCCAGAACTTAATTTGGAGTAATTAAAACTTATGCTTTTAGTTACCGGTTCAGTAAAACCGAAGATTTTATCAGTTTGTTTTAAATTCTTCTGTTCTTATCCCATTAACGTATAAATATATTTTAATGACTTAAAATAAGTCTAATAAGCTGTCAAAATCATGTTTTTGGGTTCTTTTAATTAGAACTTCGTTTTCTTTTGATTTACCCGTTAAAACGTGTTTTTGTCCGGAACCGAACCTCCGAATCTGTTTTAATTTTAGTTTTCACCTATTTCTTGATTCAAAGTCCCTAAATTACTGAAATATTTTGTTCTTTATGTATTTTAGGTCTCATTTTCTATTTTTAAAATTTTACCTTAAATTTACGCAGTTAAGTCTCGTTTTCACATTTTAACTTCATTTAATCACGTGTTTAACCCAAATACCACCAAGTTCGACCATTTTTCCTATTATTTTCATATTAGATCCTAGAATTATTTTAAAAATGGAAATCACCTTTATTTTTCTAATTTTAAGTGATTTTCACCATTTTCGGGTCTCAAAACTGGTCCATGTTAAGCCCTAGCTCCTAGTTTTATATTTTCAGCCATCATATGAACTTAAAAAATTTTCATTAATCCCAAATCTACTGGAAAAACAACATATGCCTTGTATCTACATGTATCACACATGTTTTGCAACACCTTGATGATTTACACCCTGTTACACTTGTGTAAATCCTATGATTCTTGCCCAAACATCACCTAATCACTATTGTAACTTTAAAGTCATATTATTAAAATGTTCAAAAGTTTTTTTTGAGAAGTTTATGATTTTTTTCTTGGGTGGGTTTTCAAACTAGTTCATGGATAGGGTTAGTTCATGTAAAAAGAGGGTTTTTCAAGGTGTAACTTGTGTTCTAACCACATGTTTATCAACATAACATGATGTATACTTTGAGTGATGTTAAGAACTCCCCAAGAACAATGTTATGGCCACAATTTTCTGTTAAAACAAATAATGTGAGATTTTGGTAGATTTAAGAAGTAAAACACAAGATATAGCTTGATTCGGGTATGTTGTGGCTTACACTTCAAATGGTTCAAGATTTTGAGAGTTTAGAAGGGCCAGGTGAGCTTATTATTCACAAACAAGGGCTGGAGTAACTTGTTTCTTCAAGAATCTATGCATAACAACCATCAAACGTCACTTTCTTGCTTCTATAATGCTTGAATGATGATGAAATGTTGGTGTTCTTTACTAATTTGCTGAAAATGAAGGTGTGTGTGTTTTTAGTGACGGAGAGTCTAATAGGTAGAGAGAGAGAGAGATGTTTGGAGGTGGGGTGAAGGTGAAGGTGAAGTGAGAAGTGGGATTGCATGTAGTTTGTATGGTTGTAAGATTAGTGGAAAAGAAAGAAGAGGATTGGAGGGTGAGGGTGGTGAGTGGCGGCCGATGTGGGGTGTGGCTGTGGGTGTTTTTATATTTTTTTTGTAATTTATCATAAGTAGTATAGCTTTGTTGTGTAGTGTAGTATTTTAGGTGATAATTTCTAGTTAAACATTTTATGTTTTAAATGTGTATAATTATAATCAATTCGTGAATCATGTATGTTTTTCACAAAATTAGTTGTTTTCAATTTAATTGTAACATTTTGACGTGTTACGTTAAATTTTGGATCGTTAACTTATCTTATTCCAGGCAAGACTTAACGTAGCATCTAGGAAATTAAACACATAACAATAATCATAGAAAGAAATCAAATAGTAGTAATAATTATAATACAGATATTAATAATAGTAGCAAAGATTGTTGGAGGTCAAAGTTTAGAATGTTGACCTCGGGGTCGGTTGTTACATTCTCCCACCGTTTAGAAAATTTCATCCTGAAATTTAGCTTCGATTAGGTTTCTAGACGCGTAGGTTTGAAAAGGTATGGATAATCCCTTCTAATTTTGTATTCATTCTCCCTAGTGAATTCAGGCCCTCGCTTGGAGTTCCACCTTACCTTCACCTTGGGCATACGGCTTCGCCTAAGTTTGTGACCAGTCGATCGGTGATCTCTATGGGTTCCTCCATAAAGTTTAGCTTTTCATTGATTCTGGATTCCTTCATGGGCAACTCTAAGGTTTTATATACCAAACACTTCTTCAGGTTTGACAAATGAAACGTGTCATGTATGTAGCTCAGCTCCTGGGGTAACCTGAGCTGGTATGCTATCGGGACAATTCTTGCCAGTATTTCAAAAGGTCCAATATATCTTGGGCTTAGTTTGCCTTTCTTGCCTAATCTCATAGTTCCTTTCCATGGCGCGACTTTTAACATTACTTTATCCCCCTATTTGGGACTCCAGTGGCTTTGGCCTTCTGTTGGCATACTTCTTTTGTTGGTCTATGGCTATTCTTAGTCATTCCTTTATCTTGACTATCTGCTCCATGGTTTCCATCATGATGTCAGGTCCCATCACTTGGACATCACCAACCTCGTTCCAACTCAATGGTGACCAATACTTCATACCATAAAGGCTTCGTAAGAGGCTGCTTTGATACTTGCGTGGTGGCTAGGGGAAGATGGTTATCCCAACTTCCACCGAAGTTGATCATACAAGCTCTTAGCATGTCTTCAAAAGTGTGTATGGTTCTCTCGCTTTTCCCGTCGGTTTGAGGGTGATACGCGGTGCTTATGTCGAGAAGGGTCCCCAGAGCCTGTTGGAGAGATCTTCAAAATCGTGATATGAAGCGACTGTCGTGATCTGAGATAATCGAGAGTGGCGCTCCATGCCTAGTCACTATTTCATCAATGTATATTCAGGATAACTTTGACATCTCAAGTCTATCCACAATTACCCAAATGGCATCATGACCGCGAGATGTTCTTGGTAGTTTCGTGATAAAATCCATTGTGATGTTATCCCATTTCTATTCTGGGATTTCGGGTTGCTGTTGGGTTCCCGAAGGTTTTTGATTTTTAGCCTTTACCATTTCATATGTCAAACATTTTCCCACATTGGTGGCAATAGATTACTTTAATCCGGTCCACCAGAAAAGTGTTTTCAAGTCTTGATACATCTTATCACTTCCTGGGTGAACCGAATATCTAGATTTATGGGCCTCGTCCAAAATCATATCCCTAATTCTACCATGGTTGGGCACCCATGTCCTCCCTTCACATTTGTACAATCCATCATTGTCTACTTCCAAACGCTTCTCCATTCTTGTTAATATCTCACTAGGCACCTTATCCTCCTTACGGGCTTCCTTTTGCGCTTCTTTCAATTTAGCGACAAGGCTAGTATACACGCTCATCCTTATGCAATGAACACGAATGGGCTTTTCCCTTTCCTTTCTGTCCAGGGCATCTGCCACTACATTTGTGTTTCCTGGGTGATAGCGGATCTTGCATTCGTAATCGCTCAGCAATTCTACCCATCTTCTCCGGCGCATCATCAATATTTTCTGATCCAGGATATGCTGCAGGCTTTTGTGATCGGTGTAAATAACACACTTAGTGCCATAAAGGTAGTGTCTCCACATTTTGAGAGCAAACACTACAGCACCCAAGTCCAGATCATGTGTTGTGTAATTCCTTTTATGCTCGTTCAATAATCTGGACGCATACACGATTACTTTTTCCCGCTGCATTAGTTTAACAATCGACCCCTAGGTCATGATTCTAACCTTTAACCTCCTGCATTATTATCCACACAATCAATATTAATGTTAATATCATTATCATTATTATTATTAGCATTATTATTATTGTCATTTTTGTTATTTCATGTGCTTTTCGTGACTAATTAGCTAGATCAAGCTTTAGCTTAGAAAAACTTAGTGTTCCGGGAAAGTCAATTAGTCACCCTTGTAATTAAATCTTAATTGAAACAATTAAAATGTGTGAATACACACATAATTCACGATTGAAAAACACACATATTCATGCTCAATGCTTAATAACTAACTAGAATTTACCATCTAAAATACTACACTACACTACAAACTACACCACTTAATAACCATTTTACAATTAAAATTTAGAACAAAAACCCTCCACTAGAAGACAAGCTTCGGCTGCCCCCCTCTCCACCTATCCTTTCCTCTCTTCTCCACTAAACACCGCCACTTCGATCCTCCACTCCCCTTACATGCAAATCCCATTTCAAACTACACTCACACACCCTCACACACTTTTCTCACCCTCCTAGATTCTCTCCAACATAAACACACACACCCATGGTTCCATCATCATTTCAGCCATAATATTCGAAGAACACCATCAAACATCATCGGTCAAGCTTCAAACTAGCAAGAAAGTGCTATCTTGAGAGCTTTTGATTCATGGTTTCATCAAATTCGACTTCTCTGGACCTTGTTCAAAGATTTCCAGATCATCTCGTCTCTCTACACTCTCCAAATCGTGAACCACTTGGAGTGTAAGCAACATCATACCCGAATGAGGCTATATCTTGTGTTTTCTTCACTTTTCTTTCAAAAATCTTACCATTCTTTGATCTAGCAGAAACCTGCTACTACAAACTTGTTCTCTAGAAGCTTTTAACATCCTTTAAGTTATCTTATTGTTATGTTGGTTATTCTATGGCTGGAACACGAGTTACACCAAGAAAACCCTCTTTTTGGGTGACTTTTTCCTCATCTAACCCGTATGCCTTATAACCTCCTAGCCAAATCTTTAACCTGCTTAAAAATGGTTTTCAAATTTTTAATAACCTGTTTTGAAAGTGTCTAAATGGTTGGTAATGTTTATGCATGATCAGTAAGGTTTTACACATGTGTAATGGGTTTAAATGGTGAAAACATACAACTACAAGCTTATTTTATGGTTGCATGTTAAATCCATATGTTAGGGCTATTTTTAAGTAAGTTTTGGATGTTATTAGGTGTATGAGGTGATGTTAATGGCTGAAAAATAATAAAATTATGGATTATAGACATTTTGAGCTTATTCGGGAACCCGAAAGTTGGTAAAACGACCATAAAAGTAAGAGAAATTAGAGTATAACCATATTGAAAGAATTTCAGGCTCTAAAAGTGGTAACAAGGTGATATAGATCAGATTTGTTGATTAATTGGTCAAAGAACAATTTAAATGGAATTTTTACCTAAAAACGGGTCTTAACCAGGTGATTTTTAGAAGAAAATCTTGGAAATAAAGGAATAGACCTAAAATCTATAAAAACTATATTATTCCGTAATTTGAGACCTCTTAGACTTTAAATCGGTGAAAATTTGGTCAAACAAGTTTTTGAATGGCCGGTTTCGGGTAAAAACATGTTTTAACGCGTTAAACTAAAAAAATGGGACTTTCAATTAAAATAGATTAAAAACACATTATAGTCAGAATATAAAACTTTTAAAAGTCCTTAAAATAATATTTAAAGTTTTAAGAATTAAAAATGTAAGATTTAATATTTAACCGTTAAAAACCTTCGTTTTACTATAACTGGTAGCTTAAAACATATGTTTACTCACTCAAATCTAAATTCTGAAAAACATGGGAATTTAACTTATTAATAATGTAATATTTAACTGAAAATTCTGATAATGGCGATAAAGTCCAATAAATTTAAAGAAGCAAACTTTAGGGTAGAAATTGCTAATTCTAAAACTTGAAGGACTAAACTGTAAATTCTGCCAAAACTTTAATAAACCGACCCCCTTGGACTAATAATCATTTGGTAAACCTAATCTAACTTTTATAAATGATCTAATGTATTGAAACATGAATTTACTTAAGAAACCCTAGCTTTCTATAAAAGGAAACTTTTTAATGCAAGCCCTAGCAAATTTAAGCTAGTTGAACATTTAACTTCTAAACACACCTTGTCTCCCTCTTATGACCCTAGGAATAGTATATTATCCACTTAATCTTGATGGTAGGGTGCTATACTTGAAACTTTTCCCAGTACACGAAGAACCCGTTGCTTGAAACTTAAGGTGAGTTCTAGTGTTCCATTTTTACTACTGTTAATGGGATGAAACATGCTATGCTTAAACTAAAATCATTTATAAGCTATTCTATGATACTTAAATGTTAGGGATTATGTTATAACCTTCTTACACTTGTATCACCATCACTAATTCTTATGTGAACCTCTTGTTTTATATGGGTAGATCTACTTGGGGAATCCCCCACACATAGTGCCTTCCGTGATTAACGGGATGGGTACCACACTAAGATCCTGCGGGGTTGTTTTGGCATGTGACATGTTTTTATACGATACTAGGATGAACCATCCGACAGGTATGGTCCACTATTTTAAGGCTCAGTTCTTCCTTCAGGATTAACCGACACAACATAACTTTTGAAGAGGCTAGCCGGGACTGAGTGCAGGGTTGATTATGATCCCTCACAACAGTGAAACTCTGATTCTTTTTAAATCAAATTTGGATTTTATTGAATCCTTTTGTTTTTAAACTTTAAGCACTTGAATTCATCAACCTTTTAGTCGACACAATTTTATTTGAGCATGTTTCAGGTAATCCATGAAAGAAGTCTAGCGATTGTAGAAGACCTAGACCTAGTACCGTGACCATGGCATTGGCTTGTTTTGTTTTTGACCATTTTGAAAAATTTACATTTATTGTTGTTGGAAACAAATTGTACTGATGTTGTATGTACTCGTTTCATTTGTGGGCTAGACTTAACCTTAGCCTGGGTTGACAGGATCTCAGCCTCTCGTGTTGATCAATTAGATTATGTTTGCAGCGGATTTAGTACATTATTAGCAATTAAAGCAAGAACATAAAAGATATTGCGATTAAGCATAAACATAGAGAGAAAGAGTTCTGCGAAGCAATAATGTTCTATTGGTCGCACGTTTCGGCATTTAAAACTGTATGGCTTGCCATCCTTATATAGGAGGCAAAAGCATGGTAGTGATGTCCTTTTCTGACATCACTGAATATTCAAATTACAGCTGTTAAAAACATAAAACTACTGAAGATGTCAACAACTGACATCTTCTTACAAAAGTTCCTAAGTGCTGACAAAAGTAAACTACTGAAATCCTACAACGACTGAAGAACAAACTCTTCAGTCGTTTATAACTACTGATACTATAACAACTGAAGAACATGCTCTTCAGTTGTTGTACAACTACTGAAAGTAAATAAACTACTGAAAAGGAAAAACCACCACAACAACTGAATAAGACTTCTTCAGTTGTTGTGACAAACTCTGAGTCTTCAGTACTTGGTCTTCAGACTTGGCTTCAGATGATATAACAACTGATGACTTCAGTAGATATCATCAGTTGTTGTCTTCAGTCTTTGTCTTCAGACTTTGTGCTTCAGTAGAAGGTCTTCAGTTCTTTTGTTCTTCAGCTTTTGATTCTTCAGTACTTGTCTTCAGTACTTGAAGTCTTCAGTACTTGTAAGATCAGTACTTCAGAATTCAGTACTTGTCTTCAGTACATGAAGTCTTCAGTACTTATAAGATCAGTACTTCAGACTTCAGTACTTGGTCTTTAGTACTTTGGAGTCTTCAGTTGATATTCTTCAGTTCTTTGATCTTCATACTTTGTTCTTCAGACTTTGTCATAACAGCAGAAGGCTGGAGCTAAGATGCACTCGAGTTTGACATTCAAGCAAGAGAACACAATAGCTGATGAGAGTCTTCAGATGTTCTCGAGTCTGACATTCAAGCAAGAGAACATTGTAACTGATGGGAGTCTTCAGCAGTTGTAGCAGTGGCATGTGGGACTTAGAGGTTTTCCTGATCTTGGCTCATTGGTTCTTTTGGTCCAACAAACTCCCCCTGAACCAATGCAGCCAAAACCTCTAATTATTGGATGTCCCACTTATTGATGGCATAAAGATTGGTCTATTTCCTTCTAGATCAGATTAGAAGTTGACCCAGATAAGCACTGGCCAGAGAGGTAGTCTTAAGTGTTTGTTTGGCTAAGTATGGATGGGAGCTCTGTCTTGGGAATTGGACACAGAGCTGTTGCCCCATCCATGAGATCTACCTCCCTCGTACAAGCCGGTAGGATTCTCTACAGTAAGCCTGAAGAAAGATCAATTGTTCTTCTTTGGACAGGTCTTCAGGCTCACCTTCGAATAACCCCTCCCGACCGTACAGCTCTGAGAGGTACTTGACCTGTCTTCCATTTTTGAGCTCAAGTGTTGTGATTTGCCTATATGCAAACTCATCAGGGTTTACCCTCTAACAACAAACTGAGCTCATTCCGATGAAATTCTCAAGCTTCTTATAGACCAGACCCTTCCTAACCACCCTATTATCTAGCATTGAAAAGGGTGATTGGCCGGCTCTATAAGCTTTCTCGAATTCATCTACTATTTCCCAGGGTGTTTTACAATAGCCACAGAGATCTCTTCATCTACGATTCACTTTAGTTGGCTTTTGTATCTCACAGGCATGTCCTTCTTGACTATCCTGTGAGCCACCCTTGGGTCAGGCCAAGTTCTCACCCTCTCCCTTTCATATTGAAAGGTTTGTCTGAGGGTGAATAACCTCAGAGCTTCTCTCTGCATATTTATTATAGAGGTGGTAGCAGTATAACATTTGTCAATGCTTTTCAGCATTTCCTCATCATGTCTTTTCTGCTGCTCCTCCTCTTCTAACTTAACCTTCACAGTGTCCTGCTGTGAGGTGGGATTGATGGTTTGTGGTTTGGCTTTGGGTAGAGGTATAACTGCTGAGAGTGGCAGGCTATCCTCCTCATCATCCTCTTCTTCATCTTGCAGCCTCAGCACCCTTCTCTTCTTCTTCAAGGGTGGATCATTGGCTGCGGGTTTTGGTGGTAAAGGAGTTGGTTTTGTGGGTTGTGGTTGGGTTGTTGGTGTGGGAGTGTTGGCAGGCACTGCTAGCAGCCTAGAGATAAGGGCTGGTTTGGTTAGCTTGACTAGCAGTGTCCTGTTCCCAGCACCGGCTTCAGATAAGGCCTCTGCGACCAGTCCCTTTGTAAAATCACCACCGAACAAATCTTGGTGGTTATTGCCAAGAGTTTGTCCCTGGTCCATGCCTTAACATCAAGGCTGGTCTGCCCAGGTACTTCGAAGTGAACCTACTCATAGCCTCAAGTTTTTGTCTTTCCTCTTGGCTATGAGTAGTCCATCGGTACTCAATCTCTCTCCTCTCCATATTCCTGATCTCTTGATCTAGCAAGGCAGTGTCCTTGTCAAAGCCTTGCCTGAACAGCTGTTCAATGACTTTGTTCATTGAACGGTTATGTTCAGCATCAGCCTCCTGACAAGGGCTGCTAGATCAGGATCAGCCACCTTCTTTCCCTCTCCCTTATTCTTATCAGTGATACTGAAATCCTTTTGGATTTCAGCCACTTCTATATGCTCTACCTCCCTCACTTTCCTCTTCCCTTCTCCCTCACCCTACTACTCTCCTCAGTCAACTCCCTCTCTACCACCACCTCTTTCTCTGCCTCTTTCTCCTCCTCTCCCCTCTTCCTCTTGTCTTGCACTGATGTCTCCCCCTTTTGGTTGCATTGGTTGGGGTTTGACTATCAACAAGAGCCTTAGTTATGGAAACCTCCACCATGGGTTGTATATAGTGGGAAGCCTCTCATCAAGGGTTTGTATAACTATATCTTTAAGGATTGGTGTGATGAGAGGCAGGGATTTCTGGAGGATAGCATCCAGCTGCTCAGGGGGGTTCTGTCCCTGAGAGCTAGTGCCAGAAGCAGGGCTGGTGGCTGAGTTTGTGGGAGTGGCTCAGTGTCTGTGAGACGTTCAGGTGAAGGTGCCATCTGTGGGGTAGTGGTGGCAGATGGACTTCTATCCTTAGTCATCTGAGCAAGCAGCTCTTTGAGTCTGCTTATCTCATCCTCAAGGATAGTGTTTGAGCAACTACATCGTAGAAGAAGCTCAGGTCATCATCAGCATGAGCTGAATCACCTGACCTCCTGACATTGTCAGGATGAACATGTCCTGAGTGTGGCTCAGTAATGACATGTGCCCCTTGTTCTTGGTACTGGGGACTTCTGGCCTCCGGATTGGATCCATCATCGGCCATTGCCTCTGATGAGGTCTTAGAGATGTTACCAGCTTCACCCTGCTCAGATGTTGATGCAGGGGAAGTGGCAGCCTCACCAGATTGTTCTCTCTCCCTAGCCACACTGGGAGAGTGAACTGATTCTCTGTGCTGTGGGCTCTGATCAGCACTTGTGCCCACCCCCTCTTCGGTTGGAGTCTCCCCAGTGGTAATAGGTTTCTGGGAGAGGGTGGAGTGCTCAGATCAGTCAGCACTTTGGCTATAACCAATGTTGGGCTTAGTGGGGCGGTCTCCTCTGTATGTGGGCTAGAAGCAGTATGCACATGGGGAGGACTGTGCTCTTCAATGGCAGCCTCCTCAAGTGAGAGAGACCCCAGTAATGTGGTTGCCCCGAAATTGGTTGCATCAGGCTCCTGTTGAGAGGAAGCCTGTGCGGTTGTGGTGGGTGGAGTCGTGGTACCTGCTGGGAGAATCGAACCAGCAGGCACATCCTGCCTTTGTGTGGCAGGGGCATCCTCAGGGACTCATCTCCCTGATAGCCTGGTTGGCTTCTTTTTGGCTTTTGGCTTGGTGGGGACTTTGGATTTGGAGGTGGAGGCTGTGGGTTCCAGCTGCGTGGGTTTTCGCAGCCGGCCAGCCTGTTTGAGTGTGGGGTCAGTGTTGTGCCTGGAGTATACCCCAGCTTGAACAGCCTTGGCAGGGACCCCAGTGCCAACTAGTCCCCTCAGCCTGAAGCTGGTATTCGATCATGGCCATTATGAACCGTGGATATAAGTTCCAACGGTTAGAAAAAGGTTTTGTGGCCATGTCCTTGAGTTCCAAATAAAAGATCAGTAAAATTTAAAGTTGTTTCTCAAGGATGAATACAATACCTGCTGCCACCTTGTGGACATCTGGTCCCACGAAGAGGTCTTGGGAGCCAGACATACATTCACCATGTGGAAGATCAAGCGTTGAGGATCAGGAAAGTGTTTCTTCCAACAAGGTGGAGGCGGATAGGTTACCCTGATAGTCATGAGATGTGAAGGAAGATCAAGGGTACCTTTGGGTAGGAAGTTGGTGAGTGGCATCATCCAGCTCTAGGGTTTGGCGTAGAGCATCTGGAGTGATAACCACGGGTTGCCGTTGACGGAGGACCGGAGGGAGACCTCGCATTCTGCTCTCCGGTTTGGACGGTGACATTGGTCCAAACTCCGTCAAGGAGTCGGTGTATAGTGGGGGTTCAAGAGAAAAGCCGTTTTGTATGGTGAGTCATGCATAAGATCAACGGCTTGGTGAAATTTTGGCCATAATGCGATTTTGTAAGGTGGGCGACACGTTGTGTCGAGGTTTCAGTTGCATGTTCGCCATTAATGGTGTATGGGAATTTCAGAGGTTTGTAAGGATTAGTCAAGTGAGGATAAAGCTGCTGAAAGTGGGGTATTTATAGGGAAGGACAAAGGTTGAAAGAAACTACTGAAGGTTTTGTGTTAGTTATCAGTTGTTGTAATAGCTGATGACGTGGTTTTAACCTTCAGTGGTTGTAACATCTGAGAACTTGGTGTTAGCCTTCAGTAGTTGAAACTACTGAGACCTTGGTTTGCCCTTCAGATGTTGTGAACGTCTGAAGAGTTACTATCAGTCTTCAGTATTATTAACTACTGAGACCTAGTATTCTTCTTCAGACGTTGTAACAACTGAAGACTTGGTATTAGCCTTCAGTAGTTGTGAACTACTGAGATCATTATTTGAACTACTGAAGACATGGTATTGCTTCAGTTGTAAACAACTGAGGACTTGGTGTTAGCCTTCAGTAGTTGTGAACTACTGATGTCAGTAGTTGTGAACTGCTGAAGACATGGTTTTGCCCTTCATTGTTTGTGTATGAAACATCAGCTGTTGTTATCAGCTGATGAGAAAGTACTCATCAGCTGTTTCCGTCAAATCAGTTGTTTCATACTAGCCTCTACATTACTCATCAGCTCTTTGGCTTCAGTATTTGTGTAAATTACACATCAGTACTTGTGAGCAAAATTTGTTCTTCAGTATTTATTTATTGAAAATCATACATCAGTAGTGTAATCCACTTCACTACATCAGTTGTTTTTTCAATAAATAATGTACATCAGTACTTTGAGTCAGTTTAGTCTTCAGTAGTTTGTGAAAGAGCTGAAGACTAAATTACTCATCAGTACTTATATATTACCCTTCTGTTAGTCTTTAGTACTAAGAGTACTAAGAGTCCAGCATAGGTCAAATCATTCAAGCTGCAGCATACCAAGCCTTAGTACCAATTTTGGAATGTGGCACTATCTAAAGGCTTAGTAAAATGTCTGCAAGCTCATCAGCACTAGGCACAAACTTAGGATCAATCAGACCTTTCTCATAGCAATCCCTGATAAAATGATGTCTGATCTCAATATGCTTGGTCCTAGAGTGCTGGACTGGATTCTTAACAATACAAAGAGCTGAAGCACTATCCATTAATAATGGAGTCTTAGTCTCAGTAATGCCATAATCCAGAAGTTGGTTCTGAAGCCAGAGTATTTGAGAGGTACAACTTGCAGCAGCAATATACTCAGCTTCAGCAGTGGATGTAGCATTGATGTTTGTTTCTTACTCTGCCAAGAAACTAAACAATTGCCTAGGAATTGGCAACCACCAGAGTGGATTTTCTGGTGACTTTACATCCTGCATAGTCACTATCAGAGAAAGCAACTAATTTGCATGAATGCCCAGCTGAATCCAAAGTCCTAGTGATTGGGTACTTGCAGATATCTAAAGATCCTTTTGACTGCAATCAAATGGGATTCTTTAGGTGCAGCCTAAATCTAGCACAGGCACATGTTGAAAACATGATGTCTGGTCTAGAAGCTGTAAGGTACATCAAGGACCCAATCATACATCTGTAAAGGGTTTCATCAACCGCTTTACCTTTCTGATCAACATCTAGTTGTGTGATGCTGCTCATGGGAGTAGAACAGGGCTTACAGGATTGTAAATCAAACTTATTCAGCAACTCTTGGTATACTTGGACTGATGGATGAAGATTCCATCATCCAGTTGTTTGATTTGCAAGGCCAGAAAGTACTGTAATTCTCCCATAGCACTCATTCAAATCTTAGCTTCATAAGCTTTGTAAATTCATCACACAACTTTGGATCAGAGGATGCAAAGATGATATCATCAACATAATCTGAACAAGGAGCTTATGTTGTCCCACAGTCTTGATGAATAGGTTTTATCAATGGTGCCTCTAGTGAACTTATTCTCTAGAAGAAAGGTTGAGAGTGTCTCATACCAGGCTCTAGGTGCTTGCTTCAGCCCATAAAGAGCCTTATCAAGCTTGTACACCCAATCCGGATGTTTATTGTCCTCAAAGCCTGGTGGTTGACACACATAAACCTCTTCTTTGATTTTTCCATAAGGAAGGCACTTTTGACATCCATTTGATAAACCTTAAGACTGTGAAAGGCAGCATAAGCTAAAAACAGTCTAATTGCTTCTAGTCTGGCCACAGGTGCAAAGGTCTCATCATAATCGATGCCTTTCCTCCTGTGCAAACCCTTGAACAACCAGTCTGGCCTTGTTCTTGACAATTTGGCCCTTCTCATCTGTTTTGTTCCTGAACACCCACTTGGTGCCTATACACACTTACCTTTGGGTAATGGAACAGCTCCCACACTTGCTTTTCTTGAATTGAAGTAGCTCAAGCTGCATAGCTTCCACCCATCCATTGTCTCTTAAGCAATATGATAGTTCTTTGGTTCTTGCTGACTGATGAAGAGAGCATAGAAGCAGAGTTGGACAATTGATTCCTGGTTGAAACTCCACATGAATATCACCAATGATTTTGTGAGTGGGGTGATTCTTGAGCTCTTGATAAACTATGATATCTGTGCAAGTGTTTGTAGACCTCAGCAGCAACAGATGGTGATGGAGATTCCTGAAACCATGTAGAGGATGGCAGCTCAAATGAGTTAGAGCAAAAATCTCATCAGCATTTGTAGTGGATGGAGCTGCTAGGCTACAGGAGCATCAGGTTCAGTGGAATTAGGCAGGTTGTCACTGAACCTGAAGAGGTGAGTACTGACTTCATCATCTTCAGTACCACCAGGTGGAGATCTGTTGACAGGCTCAACAGATGGGTTGATAAGGAACATATGCAGTATGTCCAGATCAAACAGCTCCACAGGGTTTTTGTGGAATCTTGTCCTTTGGAGATTCATTGAACTTAACATGCAAGTTTCTTCAACCCTTTGGTCCTACGTTGAAGACTCTGTATGCTTTGCAAGTTGATGAATAACCAACAAAGTACCCTGCATCCACCTTACTACAAACTTATGGAGTGGGTTTGCTAGTGTTGAGAATGAAACAAGGACACCCAAAGGCTCTAAAGAATGAAATAAGAGGGGCCAAATGATGAAGAACTTCATAGGAGTCTTCATCAACCTCTTATTTTACTAAGGCTCTATTCTGTACATAGCAAGCTGTATTGACAGCTTCAGCCCAAAAGGTCAGTGGCAGCCCTGAGTCAGCCAACATTGACCTTGCTGCTTCAATGAGGGTCCTGTTCTTTCTCTCCACCACTCCATTCTGTTCAGGAGTTCTAGGAATGCTAAACTGCCTTCTAATTCCCTTGGACAGGTGAAGTCATCAAGTGTGGGGTTTTCTAATTCTGTTCCATTGTCACTCCTCACACACTTGACCTGTAGGAATACTGCTTTTCTACTTGTAACACAAAGTTCATTATTGTCTTTGCTGCTTCATCCTTGGAGTGGCAAGAAGAAAGTCCATACAAACCTGGAGTAATCATCCACAATTACCAGGCAGTATTTCTTCTTTGCCATGCTCATCACTCTCACAGGACCAAGAGATCCATGTGTAGAAGTTGTAAGCAGGCAGTGGACTTTGGTTCTTCTATTGAAGGGAATGAAACTTTGTGTTGTTTTCCTTTCAAGCAAGCAGTGCAGTCATCTTCACACTTGAACTCCTTCAGAGGCAATCCTCTTACTAAACATGGGCTTATAAGCTGATTCATGTTCTTGAATTAACATGACCCAGCCTTCTATGCCAAAGTGTAGACTCTTGAGGAGATGCCTTAGAAATAGGCAGGATGGCCTTTTAGATCCATCTTTTTGGAAAGATCTAAGGCATAAACTCTTCCTGTCCTGTTGGCCTTCAGGAGAGTGTGTTTCATCCAATGCCTTGTCAATCAACTCAGAACTTTGGATGACAGAATCCTACAGTTCTGCTTGTGAAAAGGGCGAACATGCCTTTGTCACACATTTGACTGACACTCAAGAGGGTTGTACTTGAGATTCTCCACATGGTTAACATCATCACACCTTATTTCCCCTCCGTTGGAAACAAAGCCTTTTCCGACGATGTAACCCTTTGCATCATTGCCAAAAGAAACAAAATCCCTTCTTTCCTTGAGAGTAGTCATTAAAGGAGCTGCTTCCAGTCATATGCATGGATCCTCCACTTGTCTACATACCAGATGCTTCTATGATGGCTTTTGAAGAAACCTGCAAACAAACCATGTTTAGTTAGTCTTGGAGACCAAACCTGCTTGGCTTTGGTCTGTTCTCAGCTACAGGTTTAGCATAACAGTTGTGTTGTGATTGCCACTTGAGGTGAGAAGATGGTACAGAAAAGAACCCTTTGGCTTGGACTTCCTTTTCTGTGGTTTCAACATAGGAGCATCTAAGTTGGTTGACTCTTCCCACTAGTTGCTGACCCATCATCACCAACTGTGTCTGATTTTGTGATCGCCCTTAGCTCTTCAGACATATTGGAGTTTACCAGCATTCATCAGTAAGATGATTGATTAACAAGCCACATTATCTCACATGGCTTTTCTTCATCTTATGCTGATCATCAGCTGAAGAGGATTTAACTGCTGAAGACTTGTTCTTCAGCTGTTGTCATCAGTACTAGCAGTTTCTTCTAGGCCTGCTTTCCTGGTATCCTCTTAGCTGTCTTCAAACCTTTCCTACTGTTAGTTTTTTCTCTTTAGTGCTAACAGTATTTGAGGTTTGAACTTCAGATGTTGTCACTTGCTCCAGTACCTTCCAGTACTTCTAGTGACAACTTCTGAGTTGATCAGCCTTTTGGTCATGTGATAGTCTATCTCTGATGATGTGATTCAGGGATAGTAAGTCACATGATGAGAAGGATTGGTTATTGCTCTCCCCATCAGATTCAACTTCTGCTCTTGAAATGAAGTCTGTGGGAGGAGCAGTGTGATTATAACCAATGCCAAACTTCACATTGGAAGCTGTTTGCTTGCTAACAAGCATTCAAAACCCTTGCAAGATTGCACCCATCGATCACACTCAACTTGGGTGGTTGCAAGAGTTTCCTTGAGGTCCTTGTACTTCTCTAGAAGTACATCTCCCTAGCTTTACTATCTTTGATTTGGCATGAGCTTGTAAATCTCATCATTTTTATCTTTTAGAACAACCTCAAAATCAGCTTTTCTTTTGAAATAGTGTGCTCAAGCTCAAATTTTTATCTATTAAAGCTACATTGCTTCTCTAATAGAAGCAAATGCGCTATGCATGACTCTGAACAAGCTTGGCTTTTGCTCAGTGGACCTGAGATGAGGCATTGGATGATGACCCTTCAGCAGATCAAGGGCCATCAGAGCAAGATTTCCAAAGGTTGATCACCACCATGTTGACCAGCACCTTGGAGTAGTGGTTCCTGACCAGATAGCTCTTCTGGTAGAACTCCAGTCAACAGCAGTTGGGGTGAAAAGCTTTGTTGTTGAGGTTGTGTGTGGTGATGAGATGGGAAGAATGAGGCTCTGGAAGAGCATGAGGTGGGAGCCGGGGGTGCTTGAGGTTGACAGGCTGAGGCATGTAGTACAGGGGTAAGAATAAGGATATGACCCTGTGCACAAATAAGCAGGTGGTGCTTGTGCTTGAGATGGATGAGGAGAACTGTAGGAAGGTTGCCCTTTGTGCTGTGAGCTATTGCTGGGAAAAGTCACAAAGGGTGCAGATGAGTTAGATCCAGATGATCTACACTCTCTTGCAAAGTGTCCAAGCCTTTGGCACTTGTGACACCTCAACTTGCTCTTGTCAAAACCAACTTGGTGTGGCAGAGAGTCCTGGGATTTCCTACCAGTTCTTTTGTAGAACTTCTGAGAGCGGATTTTATCATTGCCATTTGGTTCAAAATATCCATCTCTTCCAGATCATCATCTGGAATGCCCTTCAATCCTCATCAGAAAACACAAGTTTTCACCACCACCTCTGAACTACTAACACAACAAAAGCTTGTTCTGAGTTGGTAGAGAAATCGATAGCTCATCATAAGAACTTTTGATGAAGCATATTCTGACTCAGACTTATCAAGGCAGCATTACCTTGGACAAAGTCATCAGTAAGTTGCCAGAAGATGACACTTCCTCTTTTGCTCTACCTCTCTCTCAAAATGAGTAGTTTCCCATGAAGTTGGGTGAGAGAGAGGTCAAGGTCAGCACTAGAGCGTAGACGATGTATATGCGTCCCATCTCTCAGGAAGTGACCTGAGAACCTGTTGTTCATCTGGCTGTTGGTGTACTCTTGTTTGACCATCTTTAGCTCTGAGATCAAACAAGAGAACCGCTCAAACTGCTGGGTCAGAGTCTCACCTTTCTATATGAGAAAGTCTCATATTGTTGGGCGAGGATTCCCTATTGTTTGCTAAGACCGAATCAGTTCCTCCAAATTGTTCCTTTAGAGCAACCATAGGTCATGAGCAGACTCATGATGCAAGAGCCCTGAATATATCTCATTTGGAATGGCCATGGCTAAAATCCATGGGCTTAGCATCAATTTCAAACAGCTTTAGATCTTCGTCCGAATACTGTTCAGGTTTCTTTGCAACCTGTTCATTAGATTCCGGGACGTTCACCATAGGCTTGTATGGCCCATGCACCACTGACTTCCAACAACCAGCACTGTTGACAGCAAGTGGTGCAGCATACGTCTTTGCCATATGTTATACTCGTTCCTAACCAGCATCGGAGCTTGGTTGCGGAACCATATTGTGAGGATCATTGGTTGGTGTGTCATCTCAGGTTTGGTCAAAAACAAGTTAAACACGACAATCGTAACTCAAAACCACCAAAAGCCTCAAGATTTTGGCCGGAAACAGCAGAAACTCACTCTCTATGACTAACTCTTGCAAATTGATAATTCGATCAACTGAGAGATCAAAAGAGCAGTTTCAAATGATCAATGGTAAGATCGATCAATGATTAACCTGCCTGATACCATTTGACAGGATCTCAGCCTCTCGTGTTGATCAATTAGTTATGTTGCAGCGGATTAGTACATTAATAGCAATAAAGCAAGAACATAAAAGATATTGCGATTAAAGCATAAACATAGAGAGAGAAGAGTTCTGCGAAGCAATAAATGTCTATTGGTCGCACGTTTCGGCATTTAAAACTGTATGGCTTGCCATCCTTATATAGGAGGCAAACGCATGGTGTGAGTCCTTTTCTGACATCACTGAATATTCAAATTACAGCTGTTAAAAACATAAAATACTGAAGATGTCAACAAACATCTTCTACAAAAGTTCTAAGTGCTGACAAAAGTAAACTACTGAAACCTACAAGACTGAAGACAAACTCTTCAGTCGTTTATAACTACTGATACTATAACAACTGAAAACATGCTCTTCATTGTTGTACAACTACTGAAAGTAAATAAACTACTGAAAAGGAAAAACCACCACAACAACTGAATAAGACTTCTTCAGGTTGTGACAAACTCTGAGTCTTCAGTACTTGGTCTTCAGACTTGGCTTCAGATGATATAACAACTGAGACTTCAGTAGATATCATCAGTTGTGTCTTCAGTCTTTGTCTTCAGACTTTGTGCTTCAGTAGAAGGTCTTCAGTTCTTTAGTTCTTCAGCTTTTGATTCTTCAGTACTCGTCTTCAGTACTTGAAGTCTAGTATGTAGATCAGTACTTCAGATTCAGTACTTGGTCTCAGTACTTTGGAGTCTTCAGTTGATATTCTTCAGTTCTTTGATCTTCATACTTTGTTCTTCAGACTTTGTCATAACAGCAGAAGGCTGGAGCTAAGATGCTCTCGAGTTTGACATTCAAGCAAGATAACACAATAGCTGATGAGAGTCTTCAGATGTTCTCGAGTCTGAATTCAAGCAAGAGAACATTGTAACTGATGGGAGTCTTCAGCAGTTGTAGCAGGCAGTGGGACTTAGAGGTTTTCTGATCTTGGCTCATTGGTTCTTTTGGTCCAACAGGGTTTACTTAACATTAATGCCATGTAATGTTCTCTCCTTTTGCGCTTTATGATTGTTTGTTTCTACTGCCATATGTTGTTGCTAGTCTGTGACATCCCACCCTACCTGGGTCGGGGTGTGACAATTATGTTGGATCAAAAGAACCATGAGCAGATCAGAAAAACCTCTAAGTCCCACAAGACATACAACAACTGCTGAAAGCATCATCAGCCGTTTGACAAAGACTGAAGACTTCAACAGCTGAAGATCAAAGTATTAAAGAACAACAGCTGAAGACCTCAAGTACTGAAGACTCAAAGTACTGAAGCCTCAAGTACTGAAGACTCAAAGTACTGAAGCCTCAAGTACTGAAGACTCAAGTACTAAAGAATATCAGCTGAAGACAGAAGTACTAAAGATCAACAATTGATGTACAAAGACTGAAGACAAAGACTGAAGACATCAGCTGATGACAACTGAAGTCATCAGCCGATGAAACATCTGAAGTTAATGTCTGAAGACAAGTACTAAAGCTTCAGATTTGTCACAACAACTGAAGAAGTATTCTTCAGTTGTTTGTGGTTTATCTTTCAGCTTTTTCTTTTCAGAGTGTAGTTTCTATTTCAGTAGTTTGTAAAATGACTGAAGAGCATGTTCTTCAGTCATTATAGTTTTCAGTAGTTTCTTATCAGTTGTTGTAATAAGTTTAACACTTAGTATTTTTGTAAGAAGCTGTCAGCTGTTTGACATCTTCAGTAGTTAAGTTAGTTTCATTAGTTTGTTAAAATAACGGTTGATGTCACTATCAATGACATCAGCTGACGTCATTCTTCCTATAAAAGGAAGATGACCTAATTGTAATCCTTGCTGAAGCGTGTGATCTAATAGAAAACATCTTTTGCAGATTTCTCTCTCTTTATAACTTACTGTTACATGCAAAATTTCTTGTGTTCTTGTTATAATTTCTATTTCTTGGCTAAATCCACTACGAATACAACCTAATGATCAAACTAGAGGCTGAGATCTTTCAAATGGTATTAGAGATGGTTAATCATTGATCGATTTAACGATTGATCATTGAAACTGCTCTTTGCTATCTACGTTTGATCGAATTAGCAAATTTGCAAGAATTAGTTATAGAGATTGAGTTTCTGCTGTTCTGGCCATTAAACTTGAGGTTCTCGTGGTTTGAGCTAGATTGTTTTGTTTACCTTGAATTGCTTGAATTATTAGATGGCAACACCAACTAATGATCCTCACAATACTGGCTCCTCAACAAATCCTCCGATGCTTGTGAGGAGTGAGTATAACATATGGCAACGTCGTATGCTCCATCACTTGTCTATCAACAGTGCTGGTTGTTGGAAGTCAGTGGTACATGGACCATAAAAGCCTATGGGAGTGTTCCTGAATCAAATGATAGGGTTCCGAAGGAACCCGATCAATATTCGGACGAAGATCTTAAGCTGTTTTAGATTGATGCTAAAGCCCATGGAATTCTGGCCATGGCATGCCAAGAAATCTATTCTGGCTCATGCATCATGAATCTGCTCATGATTTGGGTTGCTCTGAGGAACAAATCAGAGAAATGATGAGGTTAGCAAATACTAGGGAAATCATCGCCTAACAATATGAGACATTCTCTCATAGGAAGGGTGAGACACTGACTCAACAGTCGAGCAATTCTCTTGTCTTATTTCTAAGATAAAAATGGTTAAACAAGAGTATTCCATAGCCAGATGAACAACGATTTCCTCAGATCCCTGCCTGAGAGATGGGACACTTATACCATTGTCCCGCTCCAGTGCAAATCTGGATACTCTATCTCTCACCCAATTCATGGGAACTGCTTATATTTGAGAGAGAGATAGAACAGAAAAGGAAGTTTCATCATCTGGCAAGCTCACTGATGACTTTGTATCAGGCAATGCTGCCCTGATCGGTCAAGAGTCAGAATATGCTGCATCAGAGAGTTCTATGATGGCATATTTATTCTCTACCAATTCTGAACATGCTTTTGTTGGTGTTGAAGGTAGTTCAAGAGGTAGCAGTGAACCTTGCTTTCTGATGGAGGACTTGAAGGGCATTCCAGATGATGATTTGGAAGAGATGGATATTTTGAGTCAAATGGTAATGATAAATATCAGATCTCAAAAGTTCTACAAGAGAACTAGCAGGAATTTCTGGTCTCTCTAGCAAAACCAAGTTGGTTTTGACAAGAGCAAGTTGAGGTGTGACAAGTGCCATAGGCTTGGAAATTGCTAGAGAGGGATCATGGATCTACACCTCTGCACCCTTTATGACCTTTCCAAGAAATAGCTCACAGAACAAAGGGCAACATTCCACAGTTTGGTCATCCATCACCAGCTCAGCACACGTGCATACTTTGTGCCTCAGGGTCATATGTCATACCCAAACCCTGCTACTACGTGCCTCAGCCAAGTCAAGTTCAAGCACCCACTGCTCAGCAACCACATGCTCTCCCTAGCCTCAACCTTCCAATCTCATAATCAAACCCAACCTTAACAACACAGTGTTTCCTGGTGCTGGTCAACATGGTGGTGATCATCCTTTTGGGAACCTTGCTTCATGGCCCTGGAGTCTGCTAATGGTCATCCTCCAATGCTTCATCACAGGTATCTTCTGAGGCCAAAGCCAAGCTATGTTCTGAATCAGCATAGCCACATTGCATCTATTAGAGAAGCAAATGTAGCTTTAATTGATAAAAATCTTGAGCTAGAGCAAACCCTTTCCAAAAGAAAAGCTGAATTTGAGTCTGTGCTTAATGATAAAAATGATGAGATTTACAAACTTAAATGCCAAATCAAAGATGATAAGGCTAGGGAAGAGGTATTTCTAGAGAAGTTACAGACCTCAAGGAAAACACTTGCAGCTACCCAGGTAGAGTGTGATCGCTGGGTACAATCCTGCAAGGGTTTTGAAATGCTTCTGAGTAAGCAATCAGCTTCCAATGTGAAGTTTGGCATTGGTTATAATCACACTGCTCCTCCTACAGATTTTAGTTCCAGAGCAGAAGTAGAATCTGATGGAGAAAGCAAACCAATCACTGATGCTAAAAAGCTGATGGTTTAAATGTTGACTGTCACTTGATCAAAAAGTTGATCAGCTCAGGTGTTATGATAGGATCAAATGCATCAATCTGTAACAAATTATGTGAACAATTCAAAGAAATACAAACAATTGTAATCAGAACAAGCAAATATCAACAAAATTCACAGTTCATTGATATAGCAAAGTCAGTAACAAGAGTACGAAAGCATCAATTGTTACACTACTAAATTCTACTCTAGACAAAGCTATTTATACTATCAACGAACTAAAGACTATATATTTACAATTCTAGTCCCTATACTAAGGCAAAATTGTAAAAGACACACTAAGACTAATGTTAATCTTGCTAGAGGACTAACAATACTCCCCCTAGGATTTACATTTGTCTCAGCCTTCAAAAGTCTTTAGTCTTCATTCTCTTCAATCTGTATTCTTCTCATCTCTTTTGTCTTCTCTCTTTCATCTTCAATCTTCTTGTCTCTTTGATCATTATCATTCAAAGAAGTCTTCTGGTTCTTCTTCCACCTTGAACATAGGCTTCTTCTTGTACAACTAAATCTCTTTCAAAGCATTCTCAATAGATGACTTGAATTTTCCAGCAAGCATAGCTTGTTCTGGCTTTGATTCATTTGTTTTTATCTCCATCAACTTCATCCTTTCTAATGTATCCTTTGACAAGCATGTAATATCAACATTTACATACAACTCAATAGGATGGTTATTTTCTTTGCAATACACTTCTAACACTCCTTTCCTCGAAATTCTCATGAATTCAATGTCATTGATATCTCTTTTCACAATGTTTGCATAAGCAAGAGCTTTTCTCAATTAGATTCGCTCCATAGCGCATTCATGACATTATAATTGATATAAAATTTTCTTCTGTCAGCATCTCATTAGCTACTTTCTCAAATTCTGCACAGATAAGAATAAGATGTAACTTGGATGGAGCAATTTGATCTCAAAATACCAAACAGAGAAATCATGTCCTTATCCCAATTTTCAAGATTTCGGACCAGTTTGAGCTCAAAGAAGATGTATTGTAAAACCATCTCAGTATAGGTTTGGTCTTTTGGTTGCCTTCTATCACCTTCAATCCAGGCGTGGTTACCTTCTCAATACTTATAACAAAATTCCACCATGAAATGCTCTTCTTCCGACTGTAATCCTCTAATCTTCTTATTTTCTTCAGCATAGAAAAGTACTCCTTATCCTCTTGATCACATCTAGTTTGAAGGAAGTTACTTGTTCTAGCCAACACTCTTCTTAGAAGCTCTACAACATATCTCCCATTTTGCTCCAGAAGGTTTATCAACTCAAGTTTGTTCAGCTCTTCAAATCTTGGACTGGAAGTTTGATTATGCTAGAGTAAAAATGATATACATCACAAACAACATTTACTCTTTTGATCAGAAAAGTATTAAAAACTTCATCGTATTTCCATGCAATTATTTTGACTTGATTTGTAAAGTTAGGTGCAATCATAGCATTTAACAATTCAGCAACTGATTGACCTTTTTGCAATACATTCCTTACTAAATCGCCAGTGGATCCAGCACTATCAAAAATATGCTTTTGCTCAGTGGAGGCTTTATAAACTTGTTGTTCAGTTTGAGGAAACATTTTGATCAGCTCTTTTCTTCGTTCATAAGCACTAGACTTTGCGCCATTTGCTTTATATCTTGAGGTTTCAAAAACCTTGTTCTCTTAGTAATGTCTAAATACTGAGGATTATCAGTATCTAGAATTATCATCTTGTTTGTTTGTTTTTCAGTTTGTTGAAAACTCTTAACCAAATTTCTCAACAAAACTGACAGTAGTCTCTTCAATCTTTTCCACGGGTAATTTCTGGCTTGCAACCATGACCTTAATGATGGAATGCTCATCTCTCTGGGTCAGGATGGTGCAGCTCAGAACTAGAAATTTCATCAACATTAATACTTTCTTGTCCTCTATCCCATTCACCGTGTTCCATGATTATTTCATTAGGATCTATCGGTGCAAACGATTCTACAGCTATACATTTCTCATATTCATCGTTTATTTGAGAAACTGTTAGCCCATCTAAAAAGACTCTGTTATATTTCATCTTCATAAGGTAGTTATACCTTTCTTCAAAATCTATTAGAATATCATCAACCCCTTGATCATGTTCAAAAGTAGGATTTTCAAATTCTTCATCCATATCTTCATCATCAAGTACCTCATTATACCAATCATCATTATATTCATCTTCCAAGTCTTCCAAAGCACCAATTTTGTCTTGAATAACTGGTTCTTGGCTTTCTTGAATTTCTTCTTCAAATGACTCTTCAGTTCTTTGAGCTTTTGATGATGATTCAGGTACAACTTCTGCATCAATTTCATCTATCTTCCTTTTCCCTTTCTCCATTTCAGAAACCTTTTCAACATCTATTGGAATATTTTCTGAAACAATCACAAATTCAGGAGAATTGGGTTTTTCAGATTCTTTTAACTTAATCAATTCTTATTTCAAACTTTCATTTTCTTTAGACAATTTCTTGAATTTCTCTTTAAGTAGGTCATAATATTTATCATCACCTTAAAATTTTTAATCAAATCTTCTTTATCTTTAGCATAAGTCACAATCTTTTCATCTTTACTTAGACTTTCTTCTTTCAATTTTTCATTCTCTTCTTTCAGCTTTTCAAGCTCAACTTTAAGATCTGCAATCTCTTTCTCTTTTTACCATGTTATCATCCTTTATTCTTTCAATTTCATCTATATCCAAGATTTTATCAGTTTGAACAGACACATTATGTGTTGTAAAAACTGGCAATTCTTGATCAACATGAAAAGCATGAATAAAGTCATACTCAAAAGTTTGATTTTGCATATCAACATCATGTTCATGTTCCACCTCTATATGCATTTTAGCATCTTCATTTTCAACTTCATGACTAGATTCATCATGAATCTTCAGTTGCTTCATGAACAATTTCATCTTGATCATCACCACCCATCATTCCTTCATCTTCATGTTGAGCTTCACCAGCATGCTCAGACATGGTTCTATCACTACTTAATGATTGGTGTGTCTCAGCTACACCACCACCATCATCATTATCATCAGCACTAGATGAGCTATCATCATCATGATCTTCATCATTCTCATCATCATCATTTTGATCATCATCTTCTTGAGGGATAAGAGGAAATTTATCTATCAAATCAGCTGGATCTATTGGTTCACCTTCCAATAAATGAAAATGATCCACTATAATATCCACATTATCATTAGCTACATTCCTCATATACTCAAACATTGGAACATTCTGAGCACCAGTTAACATTGTTAATTTCTTGTATGTAACCTCAGACATGTTTTCCAAGTCAAGTCTATCTCCCCCTACTCCATAGACATGAATATCTGGATATTCTTCATTGATGATCATTTGAAGAAATCTGGGGTACATTAGATATTTATTTCTTATATCTTTCTCCAAATTGAATATGAATCCATTCAAGATCCATTTAGCCATATTAAATCTTCTATTTGTTGCAATGGCTACTATTGGAGATGCTATGTCCACTGGGAATGAGTTCCACCTAGAACTCCTCATGGACATACTATGTTGGAAGATATAATAAAGAAGCTTCTAATGATTGTATACACGTGCTCTGAAGAATTGTTTCTTCGGGAAATGATCAGGATGACCCATTTCCATGAATGTCTCTCTACATTCATTGAATGTTAACTCAGCCAGATCTTCTGGATCATTATGACCCAGTCTTAATGCAGCTCTAATGGATTCTTCAGAAACTTCAATCATTCTATCTCTTGTGACAAACCTCTGACAACTTTTCTTCCTTCATCATCTACTTCAACTCTTGCTGTGCTCCAGAACGTTCTGATGAGTCTGTCATAAATCACTGTCCGGTAACACATGGCATACACATACTTGGTTCTTAAAGAAATCTAATCATCTCTTCATAAGAAAGTGCATCTTGAACTTCATCATTGAGCAAAGCAGCAATGTTGTGCTTAGGCACAAACTTCAGATCAGCCATCTGCAAAAGTTTAAAGCAATGATATTAGACAATAAGTGAATTTTGAAGCAAATGATTTAATGTGAGTTTGAAAATATAATGATTTAAGATATTATAAACTGATGTGTTAAAATAAATTTGAATTTTAAAATCAACTTGTAATTTTAATTTTAAGTGTAAACACTTCAATTTTAATAAAAGATGAATTATCAAGATTGATTTTAATTGAAAATTTAACACTTTAGTTTATTTTATCTTATATCATTTTATTAAACTCTTTAATTCCTGTAACGATGACTTTTATCAATTGAAATTTATTTTTCATTATTTTTATTTAAAAGTTATGAATCTGTTCATCTTCTTCATCAAGTTCATCATCTTCATCAAGTTCATCATCAAACGATACTGTTCATCGATGAACATTGGACAGTGTCATTCAATCAAATGTCAGATTAAACCAAGCTTAATATAACAAAATGCTCGAAATCACATGACAAACAACATTCAATCATCAATTTCTGACAAATTTTCGATTCAATAGTTCAAATCTGAATTTTTGACAAGTTTAGGGTTTGAACGCCCGAACAGGTATCGAACGCCTATCAAAGAATTTCCATTTAAACACAAATCAGATGAACGTGAATCATAAACTTACGTTCACAATCATATAAACACTGTCAACAATCTGTGATTTAGGCTCAAATGATTTTGATCAATGATAAGGGTAATCGAGAGTTTGGGTGTTTAGAGTTCAGAGGAGGTTTTAAGAGGTTTTTGAAATAGGAATGAGTTGAATGATGCACAAGTGTTATATTTATACTAAGTAAATTTTTTTTATTAGGCGTAAGAGCACTGTACAGTCGTATAAATACTGTTCAGGCACATTAGGTCCTAAATTTCACCAAGTATTTGGACATATGAGCACTGTTCAGCCACATGAGGCCAGCCGTATGTGAACTGTTCAGTCGTATGAGTACTGTTCAGTAGCATGAGTACTGTTCAGTAGTATGAGTACTGTTCAGTAGCATGAGTACTGTTCAGTAGTATGAGTACTGTTCAGTAGCATTAGCACTGTTCAGTAGCAAGATGATGCTAAAATGCCCACACACTAACTTCTTATAAACATAACAACTGTTCAGAGACACGATAACTGTTCAGCCACATGACAAATGTTCAGGCACATAAGTACTGTTTAGATGTTTTTGCACTTGAATTTTTCAAATCTTCCGCCTGCACACTGTTTAAACACATTAGTAATATTTCATACTAATATTTAAACAATATTGCATATTTTTGACTTTTCCCCCAAATTGACACTTTTGACCTTCAAAATTTAACTTTTTACATTTTCACCCTTCATTTTAGTATCAAAATAAACAAATCAATTTTCTTGTTTTCAACATTTGAAAGAAGCTTTTCCTCTTGCTAAAAATTATGAGATCATTTTATCATAGACAAAAGTTTTACATTATCAAACACACACATACTTTGAACTTAAAGCATCACCCTTTCTATCCAACATGATCATTTTGATTTTTTGAGAATATTCTTATTGTTTTATTACTCCCCCTAAACTTTTAATTTGTAAAACATAGAAGTTTACCAAGAGATCATAAGAATATCACACTTAACATTGTTATATTGCCTGCACACAAGAAAACCTGCATAAAATCAAAATTAAATCAGAATGAAAAGCTAATATTTACAATAGAATCATTGATTGCAGTGAGATCATATTAGTGAAGATCAGAACATTAAAATAAAAAATATGTGAATAGTCATAGACAATGATTAAATCCTGATCAAGTGTGTTCCAGGTCAGTGATATCACAGCAAAGGAGACACAAGATCTAAGGACAGAAATTGTGTGTTTTTGACAAAAATTATCAGCTCACTTACTTGTTCAATTCTTGGATTGATTAGGGTAGAATTATATTAGACAAGATGTGACTCATACCAAGACTTAGAGGATCAACCATCATCAAGACATGCATGTAAGCACACAGTCTTAACTTATTACCTAACAAATATGCAAAATCAGAGCTCATGTTACTTAATTGAATAAAGAGTGATCATGGATAACCATTTGATCAACTCTAACTATCCATTTGAATGGATTGTGCACATTGGCATCTTTTGCATCAAAGGAGAATATCCAGGTCTGTAATGACTTACAACAGAGGATATCTCATCAGTTCAGGTCTATGATGACTCATAACAGAGAAGTGAATGATACTTGTAACAGATCTCTTGATTAGTCACATTATCATCGGGTGTGAGCGGGGTAGCTTAGCAAGCACTCAATCTGATAAGCTCATACAACTCAAAAGTACTTAGATGAATACACAAACAAGCATAGAGATTTGGTGTAATCACAAGAATTTACTTGTTCAGTATACTAGCATGATATTGTCTACACATCATATCCTGATCATGTCAGACTTTATTAGCGAGTGAAGTATGCAACTGATCTTACTAATGTACTATCATTTCTCACATGAGGCAAACACAGATTCATTCCTAAAAAATGAATTAGAAATAAAAAGAACTCTATTTTTGGAGTTTTTGATGTATATTTTTTTTATTTGATTTTGAGTTTTCTAATTTGTATTTTGTTTTTCTATAAAAGAAAGCACACACACACAAACAATCAGGCAAATAACTATAAAAAGTTACCCTTATGAAGACTTGCATATTTAGGAAAGGATTTGATCATGTAAAGAACCAAATAACAAAATAAAAAACTTAGTAACCAGGTTTACACATGGTTAATAAGACCAATTGACTCCACTAAATACTCAAACCTTCCTGGTAGAAAAGCTTTAGTAAATAGATCTGCCATATGTTTTTCAGTTGCTATTTGAATCAAAATGATTAAACCTTTTTCATAATTATCTCTTAGAAAATGTTATCGAATTTCGATATGTTTTATTTTTGAATGTTGAACTGGATTAGCTGTAATGAACATAGCAGCAGTGTTATCAATGTAAATGGGTGTTTTAAGAAAATTGAACCCATAATCTAGCAGTTGGTTTTGCAACCAAAGGATTTGAGAACATCCTGCTGATGCAGCTATGTACTCAGCTTCTGCAATTGAGACAGAAAGATTTGTTTGTTTCTTACATTGCCATGAAACTAATCTGGGTCCAAGAAACCACAACCACCCGTTATAGATTTTCTGTCTTGACAGCATCCACCATAATCACTATCTGTGTATCCATGTAACTCAAAATTACCCTCGTAAGGATACCAAAGCCATAAAGCTGGTTTACCTTTGAGATACCTGAATATTCTCTTGACAGCAATTAATTGAGATTCTTTCGGGTCTGATTGATACCTTGCACAAACACAAACAGCATACATGATGTCTGGTCTTGATGCAGTAAGATACATCAAAGAACTGATCATAGATCTGTATAGAGTTGGGTCTACTGATTTTCCTTTAGGATCAGGCTCAATCTTGGTGTTTACGTCAGCTGGAGTTCTTATGGATTGACAATCATGCAGTTTGAATTTCTTCAAGAGTTTGTCAACAAACTTCTCTTGATTGATGAAAATACCATCTGTAGATTGTTGAACTTGCAATCCAAGGAAGAAATTGATTTCTCCCATAGAACTCATTTGGAAATGAGATTTCATGATTTCTTCAAATTCATTGCACAATGTTAGACTGGTAGAACCAAATATGATATCATCTACATACACTTGCACACATAAGAGATCATCATTATCCTTCTTTATGAATAAAGTATGATCGATTTCCCTCTTGTGTATCCATGTTGGATTAAGTGTTGAGATAATGTTTCATACCAAATTCTAGGAGCTTGATGTAGGCCATACAAAGCTTTGCTAAGCTTATACACCTGATGTGGAAATTCTACATCCTCAAAGCCCGGAGGTTGCTTCACATACACATCATCAGTGATTGGACCATACAAGAATGCACCTTTGACATCCATTTGATACACCTTGAATTTCATGAATGATGCATAAGCCAAGAAAACACGAATGGATTCGAGCCTTGCAACTGGAGCAAATACTTCATCATAGTCAATTCCTTCTTCCTGTGTGTATCCTTGTGCAACAAGTCTAGCTTTGTTTCTTATAACAATGCCATAATCATCAGTTTTATTTCGAAACAATCATTTCGTGCCAATGGCATTTTCTCCTTCAGGTAATTCCACTAACTTCCACACTTCTTGTTTGCGAAATTGAAGAAGTTCTTCTTGCATTGCTTCAATCCAACCATTGTCCTGTAACGCCTCGGTGACGTTTTTAGGAACAATCTGTGAAAGAAAACAAGAGTATAAACAAACATTTTCATGTTCAGATTTACTCCTAGTAGTTCTTTCATTCAGAGGACCAATAATCTGTGATGTTGGATGGTTCCTGTGGATACGAGATGTCGGTATCTCAGTTCCTTGAACACTAACATCCAGATTTGTTTGGTTCAGATTGGAGAGCTGTTGCAATAATGTAGAAGAATGTGGAGTGAAATTTGGATCTTGAATCGGTGAATTGAGAAAGTAATCAAGGTTACTATGATCAATTGCATCTCCAGAGATGGAAGATGTGCCAGACTTAGGTTGTCTAATTTCTATACCATCATTAGGAATAGGTTGAGATTCTTCTTGATCTGCTGAAACTGAATGATCTGAAGCTGAAGAAGCATGAACATTGTCATTAAATTGTATTGTTGAATCCTTGACAAATGAGAAGAATGGATAATCTGGGCGAGCATCATCTGAATCATTAGAATCTGAATCATCACTGAAAGATACAAGATCTCCTCTTGAGTTCTTCTTACCTGTAAAATCATCAGATTGATTAAACAAGTTAGGTTGAAATGAGTTTGAAAAAGTATCTATATCAAATAACCATGCAGGACCATTTGAAACAGATGGAAAAGAATTTTCCAGAAATTTAACGTTGAATGTTTCGTTAATAGTGTTTGTCCTAGAGTTATAAACTCAATAGGCTTTGGAAACAGATGAATATCCAACGAAAAATCCATTATCAGCTTTTTCTTCAAATTTTCCTAAATGATCACTTGAGTTAAGAATCATAACTGGATAACCAAATGATTTTAAAAAATTTATGTTTGGTTTCCTGTCAAACATTAACTCATATGGAGTTTTCTTTTTATCATTCACAAGCAAGATTCTATTCTGAACAAAACAGGCTGTGGATATTGCTTCATCCCAGAAAGTGATAGGAATTTTGGCATCAGCTAACATGGATTGAGCAGCTTCATCAGAGTTCTGTTCTTCCTTTCAGCAATGCCATTTTGTTGTGGAGTTCTGGGAGCACTGAACTGATGAACTATCCCTTTTTCTGCACAAAACAGATCAATGTTAGCATTTTTAAATTCCGTTCCATTATCACTTCGTATTATTTTCACTTTTTGTTCAAGCTGATTTTCAACTTTATTAATGAATTCTTTTAGAAATCCGCAGTTTCAGATTTAGCTTGAAGAAAGAAAACCCAAGAAAATCTTGTATAGTCATCTATGATAACTAAACAGTATGATTTTCGACCAATACTCCTAACATTAGTTGGTCCAAAAAGGTCCATATGTAACATCTGGAGTGGCTTGGTGTTTGAGTTTATCAGTTTGGACTTATAAGATGCTCTATGTTGTTTTCCCTTCAGACATGCTGAGCAATGATCAGTTGTTGAAAACTTCTTGGAAGGAAGTCCAATGACATGATTTCCTGCTACAAGCTTGTTAATGTTTTTGAAGTTTGAATGACTGAGACGTCTATGCCAAAGCTGGCTTTCAGCATTCGATGCTTTAGCAATCAGGTAAGTAGTTTCTATTGTAGGATCCATTTGAGACATATCCAGTTTGTATACATCTCTGTCCCTTGCAGCTTTAACTATGACCCAATCATTGCTAATCTGAAAACCTGGTTTCAAGACATAACAGTGAGAATCATCAAAAAGAACAGAATAAGATTTGTCACAAATTTGGGAAACACTTAATAGATTAAAGTTCAACTGTGAACAAAAGTTGACTTTATCAAAACTGATAATCCCATTTGACACTGTTCCCTCTCCTGTTATCTTTCCACCTGCATCACCTCCAAAAGCAATGTGTGTTCCATCTTTTAACTGAAAAGTTTGCAACAATGCTTGATTGCCTGTTATGCCGGCTACACCCAATGTCAACATACCATGAGTTTATTGGTCTCCGTGGGCATACCAGCATTCAAAAACAGTTTAAGAAGAGTTAGTAACCCAACCCGAGATGGTCTTGGGCTTGCCAAATTTATCAACAATTGTAAACTGTTTAAAATAAAGTTTGTGTACATCAGGTTTCTTTTGAAATTTAGCATTTTTAATTCCTTTTTGAAAAACATGATGATTGTCTTTTTGTTGTTTTGTTTCCAAAGCGTTATATTTGTTTTCAAGATCATCATCAAGAAATCTTGAACCATTATATGAAGCATTTGAGAATGTTCTTTTGTTTATTCTCACAGATCGTGGAATAAACTTTCCTTGATTGTATTGCTGTGATTTGACAAAATATTGATTATCATAATCAGAATTGTTTCTTTTGAAAGATCTCAGACCGAAGGAAGGTTGTTGTTATTGTGAATACTTAAACCCAATATTCTGATTTCTTTTAAATTGTGAGTTTACAAATCCTTGATTACTGAATTCCTTCCTTAAAGAGTTTTTCTAAAGCAGCAATCATTTGTATTGTGATTTCTTTCATCACACAAAGCACAATATTTGTTGAAGTAACAATCAGCTGTTGTGTGATTTGTCATATCACATATATGGCAATACTTGTTAAAGTAACATTCTGAAATGTCATGATTATACATGTCACAGATATCACAATATTTTTCAGAATGTTTAAACAACATTTTGTTAACCCTTGACGTAGAAGCAACATTTGATTCTTGTTTAAATTTAGGGTTAGGCAGATTAATCTATTGTTTCTTTGGTGTGAATTTGGTCATTTGATTTTTAGGATTTTTCTTTTGGACTTGACCACAATTCTTTGACTCCTTAGATTCAAATCTTTTATGCACAGCGGAAGTCTTAGGACCTGAACTTGTTTTCAGATCAGAGTTAGATTTGATCTTTGGTTTAGATGTCATTTTTGTGATTGTGTTCATGTCAAAAGTTCCTGCTGACACAAACTTCACAGTTTTAATTTTAGTATTGTTCTTTGACTGATTGATTGATTCAGCTTTCTTAGCTTTTACAGCTTTTCTTCTTCTTTGATGTCTTAATCTTGATGATGTTTTCTTGATTTGAGTTTTAATTGAATCTTGAGAAGATTCTTTTGACACTCTTTATCTTCATTTAGTTCATTTGAACTTGGATCATCAGAAAAAGTATTATCTGTTTTATACTCTTCATATTTTCCTTTCAGTTTGTTATTGACATCAGTAGATTTTTCACTCTTTTGTTCATTTTGTTCAATAAAAGTTTCACTTTTTGGTACAAACAGCTTCCTTTGCAATTGTTGAGGTTCATAAGATTTGACTTTGATTGGATGACCATGCTTTATTTTTTCTATGTCTGTTTCTTGATAAACTTCAACATTTATCTTTGTGAAATTCTTTTGTTCTTGATATTCTTTAAGCTTAGCTTTATTTTTTGGTGAATGATCATGAGTGTTAAAATTTTCGGGTAAGGTATTTGAGATAGATTCAGGCATAGGTTCATGAGTAAAACCTAATCCTGTTTTATCTTTATCATTTCTTCCATTCACCAGTTGCTCAACAATTTTCTTTGAGCTTTTAACTTTGACCAAATCAATTTGTGTTGCTGCATGTGCCAATTTTTCTTGTTCAAGTGTTTTGTTCATCTCTTCAAGTTGTTTCTTAACAAGTTCAAGTTCTTTAAGAGTTTTGTTCCAAGAAGCTTGAAGAGACATGAACTTGTCATCAGTAATTTTATGATCTGATTTTAGCATGTTGTGCTTTAATTCTTCTTGTTTGAGCTTATCACATATTTTGAATGAATATGTTCTGTGGTGTTCAACCTGTTCAAAACATGCTTTTGTGCACATTTTCTCTCTTACTTCCACTGGTATTTCTGGATAAGCGTTAGAAGATTCAGTATCAGAAGATGAGTTAACAACCTTTGGTTGTTCAGATTGAGCCATAAGAGCAACTTCTTCAGTGGTTTCTTTTAGATCTGATTTGTCACTCCTGTCATACTCTTCTTCTTGATCTGATTCATCATCTTTCTTAGGATCCTTATCTTCAGACCCGTCTTCATCTTCAATTTCAGCAACTAGAGCCAGATTAGCAGTGAGATCAGCAGTAAACTGTTCTGCATATGCACTCCAGTCATAACCATCTTTGATGTTTACAACCAGTGCCTTCTTTGGTTCCTCACTATTCTTCTCTTCTTTGGGTTCTGGCATAGGTAGGCTTTGGTATGGCTTTTGAAATGTCTAGTTAGCCTGTTGCTGATATTTCTGACCATTTGAGCTGCCTTGACCATTTCCTCCTTGGTTTCTTGGAGCTTTACATTCTCTAGAAAAATGACCATAGCTGTTATAGTTAAAGCACCTTGATTTTGATTTATCAAACTCAACAGTTTTGTTTGTACTGGGTTTGTAATTTCTGTTAGCATATGAGTGCTTTTGAGTCCTGTAAGCTACCATGACCATTTGCCAGTTAAGATCCATTTCTTCTACATCATCAGGATCCATTTCAAACAGATCTTGTAGAACTAGCTCCACTTGAGTCAGATGACTGCCTTGATAAGCTTGAAAACTTGCCATGATAGCTGTAAATGCAGTTTTTGACTCTTCATCTTGTAAAAGAATATTAATTACATCTTTCACTTTGCTAGGATTGGGAGAGTTTGAGGATGGCATCTCAGTTTGAGGTTTAGGCGTTTGAGCATTAGGAGGAGACTGTTGTTGTGGTTGAGAAGAGTAAGCAGGTGTACTGGTGAAGAATCCTGCTCCCACAAACAAATCACCTTCATCTTCAGGAGTGATTTGATCTTTTGCAAGAAATGCATTCTCCACTGTATTTGCTGGAGAAGCAACATACTTATATTGAGATGTTGATGCATGTCTGTCATTATTTCTAGAACTTTCATCAACCTGAACTGATTCAATCTTTGCAATAAGAAGATCAAGATCCATTGGAAACTTTTCAGTGTGTTTCAACAAAGTAACAGTCTATTTCCATGATGATGGTAGTGCATTCAGAAGTCTGTTATTCAAATCTTTAAGATCATTCTTGATTCCTAAAGTAGACATTTCTGTTATAAGTTGCACGAATCTGTTCATCATCTGATTAATGGTTTCTCCTGAGATGTGCTCAAATAATTCTAGTTACCTTTTTAGTTTCTGCTTTTTAAGATCCTGGATCTCTTTTCCTCCTTCACAGATTACCTTCAATGCCTTGTACATAGTATATCCAGTTTGATAATTTTCAAGCCTGGATAGTACATCCAATGGTAGCCCTTTACACATGAGAGAATAAGCTTTGACATCATTTTTCACCTTCTTTAAATCCTCTCCATGTAGGTTATCTTCTGGATAAGGTTATTGTGTATCTTTTGTATACACAAAACCTATGTCTGGACCATCAATAGTCAGAGGAATATAAGGTCCTTTTTCAATTGATTGCATAGATCAGTGTCTATGGAATTCAAGTAATGTTTCAGCCTAAGAGACTAGTTTTTAAAATCAGCTCTATTTTTAAGTTTTGGAACTCTGTTTTCAGAATCTTCTGATTTTGTCAATCTTATATTTTTGTTGTTTTTCTAAGTTTTTGAATTAAGAAAAGATTTAAAAAATATTTTTGGATTTTTGAATTTTTAAAAAATTTCTAAGTGTCAATGAAGATGAGTCTGAACAGTGGTGATAAGTCCCAACAGTAAGAAACGCCCCAACAGTGATGAAACGCCTCAACAGCTGATAAGTCCAAGGGATTGCCTTAGAAAAAATTCCAATGCCACAATGTTAGGACTCCCAAACAGTAGTGAAACACCTTCACAGTTGAAACTTCCACACAGTGGTAATACTCTCACACAGTGGTTATACGCCTAGGGTTAAAAAGTCTGAACTGTTGAAAAACGCCTAAACAGTGCTCAAACACCTGAACAGTTAGGCAAATTTCAGAAATTTTCCAACCCTAATACACCACATTCATCATGTTCTTGTGAATGTAACGAACTCTGAAATTTCAAAATCTTCCAAATGTTGATGAATTGAACTGAAACTTTACAATTAGTTCATTTGATGCCGATAATCAATCTTCTAACATCAATTGCAGTAATTATAAACAATTTTCCACTCAATTCTAGAAATCTCAGTTCGTAAGCTCAGAAACAACTTTTCTAACACTTTTTCACTGATTCACTCAATTTTGATGAGATATACTGCAATTTGTGATTCAAATCATATTTCTGATGATGAAACACAACTCTAATTCATAATATTTCACTTGAATTGTCAATCTATTTCAGTGGATTTTTGAAGTTTCTATGTTCGATAGAACTTCAAAAACACTCAACCGAAAGCTCTGATACCATTTGATAGGATCAAATGCATCAATCTGTAAAAAATTATGTGAACAATTCAAAGAAATACAAACAATTTTAATCAAAACAAGCAAATATCAACAAAATTCACAGTTCATTGATATAGCAAAGTCAGTTACAAGAGTAAGAAAGCAGCAATTGTTACAACTACTAAATTCTACTCTAGACAAAGCTATTTATACTATCAACGAACTAAAGACTATCTATTTACAATTCTAGTCCCTATACTAAGGCAAAATTGTAAATGACACACTAAGACTAATGTTAAACTTCCTAGAGGACTAACATGTTATCTCTAAGAGTACTGAAAGTACTAGAGAGCCAGTGATAACAACTGAAGGTCAAACCCCAACTACAGCAAGTACTGAGGAGAAGAAAACTGCAACTAGAAACGGTTTGACAACTACTGAAGAAGATATCAGGAAAGCAAGTACTGCAAGGAAGAAAACTGCAAGTACTGATAGCAAATTGCTGAAGAACAAGTCTTCAGTAATTTCATCTTCTTCAGTAGATGATCAACTAAAGATAAAGAAGAAGCCATGTGAAATATGTGGCTTGTTCAATCATCTTACTGATGATTGCTGGTATAAAAGGGGATCCAAACTCAAACAAAATAAGAATATTAAAAAGCAAATGGATAAAATGAAAAATGAGTTTGAGACCAAGTTTGTATCAGCAACATCAAAACCTGAAACCCCTAAGTCCAAAAAGAAATCCAAAAAGAAGGAAGGGGCTAATCAGGCAACAGCTGAGGTTGCTCAAAAGAAGATGGTGCAACACAGGAATCCATCACAAGCAAGCACTAATGTGTCTGATGAGCTGAAGGCTTCATCACAAAATCAGACACAGCTTGTTATGATGGTTCAACATCTAATGGGAAGAGTCAACCAATTGGATGCTCCTATGCTGAAACCACAGAAAAGGAAATCCAAGCCAAAGGATTCCTCTTCTACACCATCTCCTTCACCTCAGGCTGTCACACATAACAAATGTAAGGCCCCGTTCCCGGGCACCTCACAGCTGGTCATTCATCGCACATAAACATTTAAATCATTCATCTATTTTACAGCGGAATTTAAAACTTTCATTTATAACTGAAAACATGTGATTTCATAATATTACAATATTCGTTTTCATCTCAAAATACATTGACATGTCAAAATATGGATGCCAGCCTCAACAAAACTGAGTAGTCGCCCCGTGCCATCCTCAGCAACATACCTGCCAACTGGAAATACATCAAAGTCAGTGTTGCTGAGTGAGTTCAAGTTTTATATTAAAAACATACTTTTCTTTCCTTTAAAACCCTTTCTTTACTTTTACGCTATCACACATCGTACGTACACATAGATAATATCATTATTATCTTCTTTTATCGTTCATTGTTTATCTTTAACTTTCATTCGTTCTCTGTCTGTCATTCGTTCATTATCTCTCTATAACTTTCATTCATTCTCAATCTTTTTCTTCCATCGAGATCCGGTCACACTTTACCCTCTTCATGGCACACAACCATGATTACTGAGGTCGAGTGATAGGGATCCCATTTCATACATAATCATTATATTCATTCCATTCATTACTTTCATTCGTTCGTTCCTTAGCTTTCATTACGTTAATTAACTTTCGTTCGTTTCATACTTTCTTTTCTTCATAATACCCTTTCCCATTTCTCGTCTCATGCAATTCGTACCAATGGAGTTGTCACTAAGACCAACTTTCCCTGTGTGTGAAAACTCTTGGGGTTTAGCCAAAATCGCACGCCATCTCATGGGTTAGCCCAACATCGCACGCTACATTATCCACATAAGGTAGGCCAAAATCGCACTCCACATAGCACACAACAATTACCACATCGCACGTATCCGAGCAGTTACCAAAACTGAACTCCCCTGTGTCTATATCCCTTATGAGTTCCACCGTACCTATCGCACAAATCGCACCAACAGAGAGGTCACCGAGACCGACTCCCCCTGTGTGTGAGGGCTCTCGGGGTTTAGCCAGAATCCCACGCCGTCTCATGGGTTAGGTCCAAAATCGCACGCTACATAATCCACATGAGGTAGGCCAAAATCGCACGCTACATAGCACACAGTAAATACCACATCGCACGTATCGGAGCAGCTACCAAAACTAAACTCCCACTGTGTCTATGTCCCTTTATGTGTTAGCCAAGATCGCACGCTATAATACATACACAGTTTAGCTAACAACTCTCATTGAGTCGTGAACCTCTTTTCATTCTGCTTGCAAGCCAATCTTACTCTCATTCATCTGGATCCTGTCTCCTGCAATACCGGAGTACGTGACCAGGACATCTTTCGAGTCTGTTGCGACACAGAGTCACTCACCTCATACACTTACTTGAAAGCCTTTCATCCATTCATTATTTCATGTGTTCGTTCATTCATTCATTAATGCATTCACTCATTCATTACGTTCCTCTTTTCATCATCTTTCACTTTACGTTATAAATTACTTTCATTACATTTATTAGCGTTCAACGTAAAGCCAAGGGAAGACATATATACATAATAAGGAACATACACATAATCCTAAACATACATCATCACCATACAGGCATCATCATACACTCATAACACACATCCGACATACAATACATCACACGCACCACCAGGCATACATCACACATAACATCATGCACGTCATCGTCGTCAACTCATCATCAAACATCGTCTTGCATCATCCATACCCAACTCATCATCTACAACCCCGAGGGTCCGAGTCTAAGTCTGCACTTTTCGAAAGTCGGACAATACTACGGACATTCGAGCGTATGGACATCCTTCAGTCGCCTGGCCTCCATGCGACAAGCCTTTCATTCGGGTGACTAGACCTTCATTCGGGTGACTAGACCTTCATTCGGGTGACTGGACCTTCATTCGGGTGACTGGACCTTCATTCTCCCTCCAGTCGGGTGACTGGCCTCCAGTCTCCCTCCATTCGGGTGACTGGCCTCCAGTCTCCCTCCATTCGGGTGACTGGCCTCCAGTCTCCCTCCATTCGGGTGACTGGCCTCCAGTCTCCCTCCATTCGGGTGACTGGCCTCCAGTCTCCCTCCATTCGGGTGACTGGCCTCCAGTCTCCCTCCATTCGGGTGACTGGCCTCCAGTCTCCCTCCATTCGGGTGACTGGCCTCCAGTCTCCCTCCATTCGGGTGACTGGCCTCCAGTCTCCCTCCATTCGGGTGACTGGCCCTAGCTGATGCAGAATGGAGTTCATCCCGACTGAAGTCGAGGGTTTTCGGCCTCCAAACTCATCTAAACCCATTTTGAGCCCAATTCGACCATCCTAAGCCTTAGGGAAACATACCACGACCTCATTCGAGCATAACCACGCATGAAATCAAGCTCCAAACGCATCATACACATACACAAATGCATAAAAACGGGTTTACACTCAAAAACTTGGAAAATAGGGTTTCAGACGTGTTCTAGCCCCAGAATCATTCAAAATCATGTAAAAGAGGGGTCCTAGAACTCACATGAACTATCTCGTTGAGTAGAGCTTCGATTTAACTCACTACACGTCGATTTTGCACCCTCGAACCCACTGGAACCAAGCCTTCTTCTCCTCTTTTCCCTTTTTCTCTCTTCCTCTCTTCTTTCTCTCTGATTTCGCAAGTATGGGGAGAGGGTAAGGGCTGCTCTCTCCCTTAAATACTACAGTCCAGTCGCCCGAGTCCCTATGCGACTGAACCTTCAACCGTATGAGCTCCATGCGATCGGACACTCCAGTCGTGCGACTACCATGCGTATGGAGCTCCAGTCGTCCCTCGGTCGTACGATTGGACGCTCCAGTCGCATGGCACTTCAAACTGAAATTTCCGGGTGTTACAAGTCCACCCCCCTTAAACGGGTTTCGTCCCCAAAACCTGTTGTTCCTTAAACCTTCGCGGGCAATACTATCCCATCTCTTTTCAAGTCTATTACCTAGAATCCTATCGCTCCACATCGTTTGTCAACATTCGACTTCGGGTCTATCTTGGACTATCGACATCGGCAACCCATGCATACTGATCAATGTTTATTTGGCCAGCACCTGCAACCTCAAACATGCCATGTAGAGTGCGGTCGCTACAATTAAAAGAAACATCACAATATTCGAGCAAAGGCTAGGCGTCATAATCATTGAGCTTCAGAACATCACTGAGAACCTTCAGCTTTAATGCTTGAAGAACACGGCCATCAACTAGCGTAAAGTTTCTAGCCCTTGTTTGATGTCCTTTATGTATGAATAATGACCCTCTGGCAAACCATACAACTGAAAAGAAAGGTAAATCGGCTTATTTGGTGACCCAAACCAAATTTATCCTTTCTCTTTTGCTTCCGATCTCCCATTCTTCTTGTTTGCTATGCGTACTTTGCTGTCGATGAACAATTCACAGGCTGATATTGTTCCTTAGACAACGGGTGACACAGTTTTCTCAATTGCATCATGCAATCCTCTAGGGCATCCGGTAACCTGGTGAATCCACTAATAGTAATCTCTACATCGAAGGGCTCATTGATGTTTCTTCTCCTAACATGCAACTCACAACAGAAGGCAGTAGGAACGAACTACTACTAGCATCACATTCAAGGCATAAAAGCACAAACTTAAATTATCAGAAACGTACCTGACGTCAAATCGAAGTCCGCTCTAACCTCCCTTGGTCATGACAAAAGCTCTAGCTTCCGCCCTCTGTTCTCCTTCCTCCATCCTTCTTTACTCCTGAACCTTCCGCCCTTGGCTTCTCATAGTTTTTACTCATATGGACAATTCCTCCGCAATTATAGCATCTCACGGTTCCACATTCTCCAGCCATATGAACAAACTTCCCACACTTGTAGCAAGTATTTGGTCCCCTTATGCAATCCCCCGAATGCTCCATCCCACAATTAACACACCTATCCGACCCCGCACAAGGTGCGACCACACGACGATCATCCCCCGTGCGTGCTTATTATTTGCCGGGACACCACCCCGTCCAGTTCTCTTCCCCTTCCATTTCCGACCTACATCATCTTTCCCGCCGTCTTCAGCCACCACCACCATCGTTCTTTCATCATACAACCTCCCACCAAATCAACCGCCGACCTAAACGTGCTTGGTCAGGCAGCAATCATATTCCTACGGATGTCCGTCGGTAAGCCCTGAATATACCTCTTGATCTTCCGCGAAAGAGGTGTCACCTGATCCGGCACCAGTCGTGCCCTCTCATTGAATTTGGTGGTGTACTGCTGATGCGTCATCATCCCCGCTTCCAACTGCAGGAACTCCCTTTCAACTTTATCCATTTCACCGTGGGGACAGAACTCCTCAATCACCAACCTTTTCAACTCTGACCATCTCATCCTTCCGATAGCCCGACTACCCTCAGCTTGGACTATATTGTCCCACCAGCACAAAGCTGAGTCCACGAAAGAATGAGTGGCAAACTTAACTTTCTGATCTTCCCGGCACTCACTAATTTCCAATACCGCTTCCATCTCTCTGACCCAACGATGAGCGGCAGTAGCATTGCCGTTACCGTCAAAGGTTGGGGGTTTGCATCGTTGAAACGCCCCATAGTTACAGCCTCGTGCCGCCACCGGCGCAGGCGCTTCCTCTTCTTCCTCTTCCTCGTCATCGAAGAACACCGTTTCAGTCTCGGGCCGTCTCCTGTCACCTGAACATCTACCCCTTTCTTGTCTCTCCTCATTTCTAACAGCCTTTATCACCTTGGTCACTACAGACGGTAGGATCGTCTGCAGGACCTGATGCACTTCTTCGACTACCGCTTCTTTTACCGAGGCTCTCAAATTTGCACTCCTATCACCGTCCTCCGGTTGAGAGCTTTCGGATTCCTCATGAACCACATGTTCCACTCTAGGTCTTCCTCTCGTGACTCGTGGTTCAACAATACGTCCGCCACCGCCTCCACCACGTGAAGCCTTAGAAGTTCTACCACCGGCCATCCTCTATCACACTAAAAGATTCAAACACTAACACGGTCATTCCAGGGAATAGCTCAGTTTATGTCAAGTATAGTAAGTCCCTAATTACAGTGATCAGTTGTGATTAGCCACTTACTCTGCTCTTCGCACCCCCAGCATTACCTGTTCTGACTACATCAGTATCTAAATCTAACAGTAACACATAAACATATAACATGCGCACACAATGCCGGTTAACTTTAAGAAAATACCTGATGGCACGCAGCTACTCAGTTTGGCATCCCTTCCCTTTCCGTCCCATTCTCAGTTTAAGATTAGGTTTATTATGAAAATTTACACATTTCACTTAAACTTTGGCTCTGATACGAACTTGTAAGGCCCCGTTCCCGGGCACCTCACAGCTGGTCATTCATCGCACATAAACATTTTAAATCGTTCATCTATTTTGCAGCGGAATTTAAAACTTTCATTTATAACTAAAAACATGTCATTTCATAACATTACAATATTCGTTTTCATCTCAAAATACATTGACATGTCAAAATATGGATGCTAGCCTCAACGAAACTGAGTAGTCACCCGGTGCCATCCTCAGCAACATACCTGCCAACTGGAAACACATCAAAGTCAGCGTTGCTGAGTGAGTTCTAGTTTTATATTAAAAACATACTTTTCTTTCCTTTAAAACCGTTTCTTTACTTTTACGCTATCACACATCATACGTACACATAGATGATATCATTATTATCTTCTTTTATCGTTCATTCTTTATCTTTAACTTTCATTTGTTCTCTGTCTGTCATTCGTTCATTATCTCTCTTTAACTTTCATTCACTCTCTATCTTTTGCTTCTATCGAGATCCGGTCACACTTTACCCTCTTCATGGCACACAGCCATGATTACTGAGGTCGAGTGATAGGGATCCCATTTCATACATAATCATTATATTCATTCCATTCATTACTTTCATTCGTTCGTTCCTTAGCTTTCATTACATTCATTAACTTTCGTTCGTTTCATACTTTCTTTTCTTCATAATACCCTTTCCCATTTCTCGTCTCATGCAATTCGTACCAATGGAGTTGTCACTAAGACAAACTCTCCCTGTGTGTGAAAACTCTTGGGATTTGCCAAAATTGCACGCCATCTCATGGGTTAGCCCAACATCGCACGCTACATTATCCACATGAGGTAGGCCAAAATCGCACGCCACATAGCACACAGTAATTACCACATCGCACGTATCGGAGCAGTTACCAAAACTGAACTCCCCTGTGTCTATATCCCCTTATGAGTTCCACCGTACCTTTCACACAAATCGCACCAACGGAGAGGTCACCGAGACCGACTCCCCCTGTGTGTGTGAGGGCTCTCGGGGTTTAGCCAGAATCGCACGCCGTCTCATGGGTTAGCTCCAAAATCGCACGCTACATAATCCACATGAGGTAGGCCAAAATCGCACGCTACATAGCACACAGTAAATACCACATCGCACGTATCAGAGAAGCTACCAAAACTGAACTCCCACTGTGTCTATGTACCTTTATGAGTTAGCCAAGATCGCACACTATAATACACACGCAGTTGAGCTGACAACTCCCAATGGGTTATGGGCCTCCTTTCTCTCTACCTGCATGCCAATCTTACTCTCATTCTTCCGGATCCTGTCTCCTGCAATACCGGAGTACGCGACAGGGATCTCATTCGAGTCTGTTGCGACGCAGAGTCGCTCACCTCATACCTATTCTCACAAGCCTTACGCTCGTTCATTCATTCATTAATGCGTGCTCTCATTCATTACGTGCCTCTTTTATTATCTTTCACTTTACGTTACATAATACTTTTCATTCATTCATAAACAATACACGTAAAGCTACGGAAAGATCAACATAAATCGAAGCAAGGAACATCGGTATTTACAAGTCATTAGTATTCACCATCTAATATGGCAACATCATACTGAACATACATACCTCAAGCATATACATGCAACACTATCGTCATCGTGCCCAACGTAACTTCTAAGCCTTGACAGTCCTCTCACATGTACCAACAGGAGCTATCACATCATTACTTACCCTTACTCTTTACCCGAAGCCTAGTAATCAAACTATGTCTCTCCTCGTGCATAACAACTCTACTTGGGCGTTCGGGCATTCTTCAGTCACATGGCCCACATGCGACTGAACACTAAACGAATGGGCTTCTGTGCGACTGAACCCTCAGTCGTACGATTGAACAGCTATGCGAATGGACCAATGCGACTGAACCATGCGGATAAACATCTATGCGACTGGACCTCAGTCGCTTGACTCCCGTGCGACTGGATCCCCATGCGACTGGGCCCCTATGCGACTGGACCTTAGTCGCTTGACTCTCATGCGACTGGATCCCCAATCGTACGACTAGACCTCAGTCGTGCGGTTGAGCCTCAGTTGTCCCTCAGTCGACCGATTGGCCCTTAAGTCGCCTAGCCCTAGCTGGGCAGCGACTGGAGTTCATCACGAATAGTAGCCGTGACATTCGGCTTTCAAACCCTTGCAGACCTTGTTTGAGCTCAAATTAGCCCCTCTAATCCATAGGAAAACATACCTCGACTTCATACAAGCCTATCCTAGTCCGGAATCAAGCCCTAAACGTACCATACACAAACACATACGTACATACACGGGTTAAACACCCAAAACCCAAAAAATAATATTCAGATGTGTTCCAGCCCTAAAATCATTCAAAAACTTTTAAAAGAGGGGTCTTGGAACTCACATGAACTATCCCGTTGAGTAGAGCTTCGATTTAACTCACTACACGTCAATTTTGCACCCTCGAAACCGCTTGAACCAAGCCTTCTTCTCCTCTTTACCTTTTTCTCTCTTCCTCTGTTCTTTCTTTCTGATTTTGCAAGTATGGGGAGGGTAAGGGCTACCCTCTCCCTTAAATACTACAGTCCAGTCGCCCGAGTCCATATGCGACTGAACCTTCAGCCGCATGAGCTCCATGCGATTGGACACTCCAGTCGTGCGATTACCATGCTTATGGAGCTCCAGTCGTCCCTCAGTCGTACGATTGGACGCTCCAGTCGCATGGCACTTCAAACTGAAATTTCCGGGTGTTACAACAAACCAGTTAGTGTCACATCTGTTGATGAGAACAGACCCAAAACCAAAAAGGTTTGGGTCTCAAAAACTAACTAACTTGTTGTGATGAATGCAGGGTTCTTCAACATGCCAAAGAAGCATCTGGTATGTAGACAGTGGAGGATCCATGCATATGACAGGAAGCAGCTCACTTCTTAATGACTACTCTCAAGGAAAGAAGGTGTTTGTTTCCTTTGGCAATGATGCAAAAGGTTACATCATCGGCAAAGGCTTTGTTTCCAATGGGGAAATAAGGTTTGATGATGTTAACCATGTGGAGAATCTCAAGTACATTCTCTTGAGTGTCAGTCAAATGTGTGATAAAGGCCATGTTGCCCTTTTCACCAGCCAGAACTGTCGGTTTCTGTCATCCAAAGTTCTGAGTTTGATTGACAAGGTGTTGGATGAATATACTCTCCTGAAGGCCAACAGGACAGGAAGAGTATATGCCTTAGATCTTTCAAAGAAAATTGATCTAAAAGGCCATCCTTGCCTATTCTCCAAGGCTTCTCCTCAAGAAACTATTCTATGGCATAGAAGGCTGGGGCATGTTAATCTCAAAAACATGAATCAGCTGATAAACCATGGTTTAGTAATAGGATTGCCTTTGAAGGAGTTCAAATGTTAACCCAACTGCGCTGCTTGTTTAAAGGGGAAACAACACAAAGTCTCATTCCCTCCAATAGAAGAACCAAAGTCCAATGTTTGCTTGCAACTCCTGCACATGGATCTCTTTGGTCCTGTCAGAGTGAAGAGCATGGTAAAGAAGAAATACTGTCTGGTAATTGTGGATGATTACTCCAGATTTGTATGGACTTTCTTCTTGCACTCCAAAGATGAAGCTGCAAAAGCTATTATGAACTTTGTGTTATATGTGGAGAAGCAGTATTCCCTTCCAGTCAAGTGTGTGAGGAGTGACAATGGCACAGAGTTTAGAAATCACACACTTGATGACTTTTATCTGTCGAAGGGAATCAAAAGGCAGTTCAGCATTCCAAGAACTCCTGAACAAAATGGAGTGGTTGAGAGAAAGAATATCACTCTCATTGAAGCTGCAAGGTCAATGTTGGCTGACTCAGGATTGCCACTGACCTTTTGGGCTGAAGTTGTCAACACAGCTTGCTATGTGCAGAATAGATTATTAGTGAATCAGAGGTTGATGAAGACTCCTTATGAAGTACTCCATCATTTTTCTGCTTTGATTTCCTTCTTTAGAGCCTTTGGGTGTCCTTGTTTCATTCTCAACACAAGCAATCCACTCCAGAAGTTTGCATCAAAGGTGGATGCAGGGTATTTTGTTGGTTATTCATCAACTTGCAAGGCATACAGAGTTTTCAACTGTAGAACAAAGATGGTTGAAGAGACTTTGCATGTGAAGTTTAATGAATCTCCAAAGGACAAGATTCCACAAAACCCTATGGAGTTATTTGATCTGGACAAACTGCAATATGTTCCTTATCAACCTCCAGCTGTTGTTCCTGTCAACAGTTCTCCACCGGGTAGTACTGATGATGATGTAGCCAGTACTCACCTTTTCAGGTTTAGTGACCATCTTCCTGAGTCCACTAAACCTGATGCTCCTGTAGCTTCAGCAGCTCCATCCATAACAAATGCTGATGAGATTTCTGAATCCTCTACTTCATTTGAGTTGCCATCTCCTACTTGGTTTCAAGAATCTACATCACCATCTGTTGCTGCTGAAGGTCCTACAAACACCTGCACAGATCTGATAGTCTATCAAGAACTGAAGAATCACCCAATGTCTCAAATCATTGGTAATATCAATGCTGGAGTTTCAACTAGGAGTCAATTGTCCAACTTCTTCTTCTATGCTCTCTTCATCAGTCAGCAAGACCTAAAGAATTATCATGTTGCACTAAGAGACAATGGATTGGTTGAAGCAATGTAGCTTGAGCTTCTTCAGTTCAAAATGCAGCAAGTGTTGGAGCTTGTTCCTTTAGCCCAAGGTAAGTGTGCAATAGGCACTAAATGGGTGTTTAGGAATAAAACAGATGAAAAGGGCCAAATTGTTAAGAACAAGGCCAGGCTGGTTGTATAGGGGTTTGCACAAGAGGAAGACATCGATTATAATGAAACCTTTGCTCCTGTAGCCAGACTGGAGGCAATTAGATTGTTCTTAGCTTATGCTGCCATTCATAATCTTAAGGTTTATCAAATGGATGTCAAAAGTGCCTTTTTATATGGTAAAATAAAAGAGGAAGTTTATGTGTGTCAACCACCAGGTTTTGAGGACAATAAACATCCTGATTGGGTGTATAAGCTTGATAAGGGTCTTTATGGGCTGAAACAAGCTCCTAGAGCCTGGTATAAAACATTATCTAACTTTCTTCTTCAAAATAATTTCACTAGAGGCTCCATTGATAAAACTTTATTTATAAAGAAAGTGGGACAGCATAAGCTCCTTGTTAAAATTTATGTTGATGATATAATTTTTGCATCCTCTGATCCACAGTTGTGTGATGAATTCACTAAGCTCATGAAGCAAAAGTTTGAAATGAGTGCCATGGGGGAGTTACAGTTCTTTCTGGGTTTGCAAATCAAACAAAGGGCTGATGGAATCTTTATTCATCAGTCCAAATATACAAAAGATCTGTTGAATAAGTTTGATTTACAAAACTGTAAGCCCTGTTCTACTCCCATGAGCAGCACCACACAACTGGATGTTGATTAGAAAGGTAAAGTGGTTGATGAAACCCTTTACAGACGTATGATTGGGTCCTTGATGTACCTTACAGCTTCTAGACCAGACATTATGTTTGCAACATGTGCCTGTGCAAGATTTTAGGTTGCACCTAAAGAATCCCATTTGATTGCAGTCAAAAGGATCTTTAGATATTTGCAAGGTACCCAATCACTAGGTCTTTGGTATTCTACTGGGCATTCTTACAAATCAGTTGCTTTTTCTGATAGTGACTATGCAGGGTGCAAAGTCACCAGAAAATCAACTTCTGGTGGTTGCCAATTCCTAGGCAATTGTTTAGTTTCTTGGCAGAGTAAGAAACAAACATCAATTGCTACATCCACTGCTGAAGCTGAGTACATTGCTGCTGCAAGTTGTACATCCTAGGTACTCTGGCTTCAGAATCAACTTTTGGATTATGGCATTACAGAGACTAAGACTCCATTACTAATGGATAGTGCTTCAGCTCTTTGTATTATTAAAAATCCAGTCCAGCACTTTAGGACCAAACATATTGAGATCAGACATCATTTTATTAGAGATTGCTATGAAAAAGGTCTGATTGATCCAAAGTTTGTGCCTAGTGCTGATGAGCTTGCAGACATATTTACTAAGCCTTTAGATAGTGCCACATTTCAAAATTTGGTACTAAGGCTTGGTATGTTGCAGCTAGAATAATTTGACTAATACTGATGTTCTCAGCTCACAAGTACTGATGAGCATTAGTACACAAAAGTCAAATATAAGTACTGATGAATTATTTAGTCTTCAGCATTTTTCAAAACTACTAAAGACTAAAATACTTCAAAGTACTGAAGTACATTATTTGCTGAAAACAACTGATGTAGTTACAACTACTGATGTGGTTATAACTACTGATGTATATTTTTCAAACAAATAAGTACTGAAGAACAAATTTTGTTCCTAAGTACTGATGTGTAATATTACACATAAGTACTAAAGGCAAAAATTGTTCACAAGCTCTGAAGAAGAATTTATTTCATCAGATCTTATGCACATTTGTTCACAAGAGCTGAAAAATAAGTATTCACAAGTGCTGAAGGCCAATGAAACATCTGAAAGTCAGCCAAAGAGCTGATGAGTAAATGTTGAGGTCAGGATGAAACAACTGAATTGATGACAACAGCTGATGAGTAAATTTTCTCTTCAGCTGATTTCAACATCTGCTGTTTCATAACCAAACAACTGAAGGACAAAACCATGGCTTCAGTAGTTCTATAACTACTGATGACTAAAACCAAGTCCTCAGTTGTTTACAACAACTGAAGCCAAAACCATGAATTCAGTAGTTTACAACTACTGATGTCAGTAGTTTACAACTACTGATGACTAACACCAAGTCTTCAGTTGTTTACAAAGTCTGAAGATGAAAACCAAGTCTTCAGTAGTTTATAACTACTGATGACTAACAATAAGTCTTCAGTCGTTTGCAACATCTGAAGGACAAAACCAAGGTCTCAGTAGTTTCAACTACTGATGACTAACACCAAGTACTCAGATGTTTACAACCTCTGAAGGTTAAAAGCATGTCATCAGTCGTTTTAACAACTGATGCCTAACACCAAAATGTTCAGTCGTTTTCTTTCAGCCATTTCCATACCCTATAAATACCCAACCCTACCTTCAGAGTTTTTCATTCTCTCATAACCTAATATTTCAAAAACTCTGAAGCCTCTCTCATCCAATTAATGGCGACCATGCTGCTCAAGCCAAGACACAACTGCGTTGCCTACCTCACCAAATCACCCTTTTGGACCAAGTTTTGTAACGCCATAAATCTCATGGTCGATTCTCCTTACCAAACGGCCTTTCTCCTCAATCCCACAATATATGCCGATTCCCTCACTCAGTTCTGGATGAACGTCACCCTGCACACTGGAGAGAACGACGCCAAGGTCTCTCTCCAGTCGTTCATCAACAACCAGAAGGTGGTTATCAATCCAGCAATCATCCGCCAACCCCAAAATTGGATGATGCCACCTTCCCAACCGAATATCCAAAAGGCACCACTGATCTTTCTTTTGCACACCATGACTATCAGTGTGACCTTCATACTTCTACCCTGCTCAAGAAACATTTCCATGATGCCAGACGCCTTATATTCCACATGGTAAATGTTTGCTTAGCCCCAAAGACCTTCTCATAGGACCAAATGTCATCAAGGTGGCAGCAGGTATTATTCTCTATCCTTGAGAAACAAAACTTAAATTTTTCTGAAATAATCTTTTTGGAACTTAAGGATATGGCCACAGAACCTTTTTCTAACCACTGGATTTTATATCCACGGTTCATAATGGCCATAATAGAGAACCAGCTACACGCTGAGGGACTTGTTGGCCTTGGAGTCCCTGCCGTGGCTGTATTGCCTGAGGTATACTCCAGGCACAACACTGACCAAACGTTGAAAAAGGCTGCTAAGCTGCGAAAACCCACGCAGCTGGAACCCACAACCTCCACCTCAAAATCCAAAGTCCCCACCAAACCCAAACAAAAGAAACCCAAACAGGCTACTCAGGGAAATGAGTCCCCTGAGGATGCCCCTGCACAACAAAGGCAGGAAGTAATTGCTTGTCGGATTTCCCTAGCAATTACCATGACTCCACCAACCACAACCGCTCAGGCATCCTCTCAACAGGATCCTGATGCAACCATATCAGGGGCACCTACACATCTGGAACCTTTCTCACTTGAGGAGGTTGCCATTGAAAAGCACCTATCTCCCCAGGTGCATACTGCTTCTACCCCATCTCCCACTGCAACCGCCCCTCAAAGCCCTACATTCATAATTGTAGAAGTGTTGACTCATATTAACACTCCACCCTCTCCCCAGGAACCAATCACAACTGGGAAAACTCCAACCACAGAGAGGGTGGATACAAGTGTTGATGAGAGCCCACAACACAGGGAATCTAATGTCTCATCTCCAAGTGTGGCAAAGGAGATAGGACAATCTGGTGAGGCTGCCACTTCCCCTATATCAGCACACGAATAGGAAGAAGCTGGTACCATCTCTAAGTCCTCACAAGAGACAACTGCCGATGATGGATCCAATCCGGAGGCTGGAAGTCCCCAGAACCAAGAACAAGGGGCACATGTGATCACTGAGCCACACTCAGCACATGTACATCCTGATTCAATCAGGAGGTCAGGTGATTCAGTTACAACTGATGATGACCTGAGCTTTTTCTACGATGTAGTAGCTCAAAACACTATTCTTGAGGATGAGGTGAGTAGACTCAAAGAGCTACTCGCCAAAATGACTCAAGAACAAAGTCCATCTGCCACCATACACCCACAGATGGCACCTTCAACTAAAGGTCTCATAAACACTCAGCCACTCCCACAAACTCAGCCACCTACCCTTGCTTCTGGCACTAGTTCTCAGGGACAAAACCACCCCTGAGCAATTAGCTGCTGTCTTTCAAAACTCCTTGCCTCTCATCAAACCCATCATCACAGATATTATGATCAAAACCCTTGATGAGAGGCTTCCCTCTACTATACAACCTTTGGTGGAAGCTGTTGTGATGAAGAAGCTTTCTGACAGTCAACCCCTTGCAACCAATGCAACCAAAAGGGGGAGACTTCAGTGAAAGCTAAGAGAAAGAGAGTGGAGGAGGAAGTGAAAGAGGATGAAGTTAAGGATGAGGTAGTATATGAGAGGGAGTTGGTCGTGGAGACCGAGAAGGAGAAGGAGAGGGAAAAGGGAGCTGAATTGGAAAAGTGACTGAAAGTCAAAAAGACTTTCATATCACATATAAGAAGAAGAAGGGAGAGAAGGAGAAAGATCTAGTTGTCATTGTTAAGGAGGATGATGCTGAACATAGTAGGTCAATGGACAACATCATTGATCAGCTGTTCAGGCAAGGCTTTGACACTGACACTGTTGAGCTAGATCAGGAGATACGGAAGTTGGAGGTGAAAGAGATTGAGTACCGATGGTCTTCTTATAACGAAGAGGAAAAAGAGAGACTTGAGGCTATGACAAGATTCATTTTGAAGTATCTAGGGAGATCAGTCCTGGAGATCAGTCCTGGAGATAAAATCATGGACCAGGGACAGCATATTGGCAATAACCACCAAGATCTTTTCGTCTGAAGCATTCACAAAGGGCTGATCATAGAAGCCCTCAGTGAAGCTGGTGCTGGGAACAGGACTGCTTTAGCCAAGCAAACCAAAGCCTCACTTACATCCATATTACTAGAGCAGCCTGCCAAAATTCCAACACCAAACAACCACTACCACAACCCACAAAACCAACTCCCTCACCATCAAAACCCATAGCCGATGATGCACCCTTGAAGAGGAAGAGAAGGGTGTTGAGGCTAGAAGAAGAAGAAGAAGAGGATGATGAGGAAGAAGATAGACTGCCTCTCTCTGCAGCTCTATCTTTGCCTAAAGCCAAACCTTTAACCATCACTCCTACCTCACAGATGGAAACTATGAAGGTTAAAATTGAAGAAGAACAGCAACATAAGCTACATGATGATGAGCTGTTGAAAAGAGTAGATAAAGCTTATACTGCTTCCTCATCAATCATTAATATGAGGAAACAAGCTCTGAGACTATTCACTTTAAGGCATACATATCAATATCAAAAGGATAAAGTGAGAATTTGGCCTGATCCCAGGGTGTCTCATAGGATCATTAAGAAAGACATTCCATTGAGATACAATGGCCAAGTATAGAAGACTGTAGATGAAGTGATCACTTTGGCTGTTGTAGTATCACCCTGGGAGATCATTGAAGATTTCAAGAAGGCCTCTCAGGCTAACCTGCCACCACAAAAGATGTTGGAGAATAGGGTGGTTAAAAAGGGGTTAGTCTACAAGAGGCTTGAGAATATAAGGAAGGATGAGCACTATCTGTTGCTTGAGAGTAATCACCCGGATGAGTTTGCATACAGACAGATAACTACAGTAGAACTCAAAAATGGGAAATAGGCCAAGTGCATCTTAGAGCTGTATGGGCCTGAAGGATTATTTGAGGGTGAGGCAGAGGAGCTTACCATGGAGGAACAAGTTGTATTTCTTGAAGCCTACACCAGAGAATCCTACAGGCTCATACATGGGAAGTAGGTCTCATGGATGGGACAACAGCCCTGTGTCCAGTTCCCCAAGACAGGGTTCCCATCCATCCTTTGCCAATTAGATTCTTGAGACCTCTTCCTAGGCCAATGCTTATATGGGTCAACTTCTGAACTGATCCAGAAGGAAATAGACCAATCATTCTGCCACAATAAGTAGGACCAACAATAAGCTTAGAGGTTTTGGCTGCATTGGTTCAGGGGGAGTTTGTTGGACCAAAAAAACCAATGAGCCAGATCAGAAAAACCTCTAAGTCCCACAAGACATCGCAACAACTGCTGAAAGCATCATCAGCCGTTTGACAAAGACTGAAGACTTCAACAGCTGAAGATCAAAGTATTAAAGAACAACAGCTGAAGACCTCAAGTACTGAAGACTCAAAGTACTGAAGCCTCAAGTACTGAAGACCCAAAGTACTGAAGCCTCAAGTACTGAAGACTCAAGTACTGAAGAATATCAGCTGAAAACTGAAGTACTAAAGATCAACAGCTGATGTACAAAGACCGAAGACAAAGACTGAAGACATCAACTGATGAAAACTGAAGTCATTAGCTGATGAAACATCTGAAGTTAAAGTCTGAAGACAAGTACTGAAGCTTTAGAGTTTATCACAACAGCTGAAGAAGTATTCTTCAGTTGTTGTGATGGTTTACCTTTCAGCTTTTTCTTTTTCAGTAGTTGTAGTTTCTATTTCAGTAGTTTGTAAAATGACTGAAGAGCATGTTCTTCAGTCGTTATAATTATCAGTAGTTTCTTATCAGCTGTTGTAATAAGTTTAACACTTAGTATTTTTGTAAGAAGAAGTCAGCTGTTTGACATCTTCAGTAGTTAAGTTAGTTTCAGTAGTTTGTTAAAATAACGGTTTGATGTCACTATCAAGTGACAGCAGCTGACGTCATTCTTCCTATAAATGGAAGATGACCTAATTGTAATCCTTTCCGAAGCATGTGATCTAATAGAAAACATCTTTTTGCAAAATTCACTCTCTCTCTATAACTTACTGTTACATGCAATATTTCTTGTGTTCTTGTTATAATTTCTAATTCTTGTGCTAAATCCACTGCAAATACAAACTAATTGATCAAACTAGAGGCTGAGATCCTTTCAAATTAGCACGCATCCAATCCTTGATGCGAGCGTCGCAATAGACTACAAAGTCCTCAATTCCCTCAGGTAGGGTAAGGATTAGTGCACTGCACAGTTTTTCCTTTAACATATTAAATGCTTCATCTTGTTCCTCTCCCCACTCATAATCTATATCCTTCTTGGTTAAAGAAGTTAGTGGTTGTGCTGTCCGAGAGAAGTCCTTGATAAACCTCATGTGATAACCGGCCAAACAAAGAAATTGTCTAATATTGGTAGGGGTTTCTGGGATCTTCCAGTCCTTGATAGCCTCTATTTTTGCTAGATCCATCTGGATTCCATCTTCATTCACTATGTGTCCAAGGAACTGGATTTCACGCATCCAAAACTCGCATTTGGAGAATTTTGCGTATAGTTGCTCCTTCTTGAGTAGTTCAAGGATTAACCGAAGATGCTTCTTATGATCTTCTTTGCTTCTAGAGTAGATCAATGTATCATCAATAGATACAATCATAAACTTATCTAGGTATGGGCGGCACACACGGTTCATGAGGTCCATGAATGCTACTGGCGCGTTAGTCAATCCGAAAGTCATGACTAGGTACTCATAGTGCCCTTTTTATCTTCAGCTGGTGGTACCCGGATCGCAAGTCTATCTTATAGAAATAGCTAGCTCCTTGCAATTGGTCAAATAAGTCATCGATTCTGGGAAGAGGATATTGATTCTTTATGGTAAGCTTATTCAACTCCTGATAGTTGATGCACATTCTTAAGGTCCCATCTTTCTTTTTGACAAACAGCACTGGAGCACCCTATGGCGAAACACTGGGTCGTATAAACCCTTTGTCAAGTAATTCCTGGATTTGGAGCATCAGCTCTTTCATTTCAGGCAGAGCGAGTCGATAAGGTGCTTCGACCACAGGCACGGCGCTAGGTACCAAATCTATCTGGAATTCCACTTGTCGGGTCGGAGGGAGTCCTGGAAGGTCTTCAATAAATACCTCCAAGTACATGGACACCACAGGTATGTCCTCAACCTTCCGTTCTCTTTGGCACTTATCACATAAATTATGAAAGCCATGTGCCTTTTCTTGAGGCTCTTGGTGGCCTTTAGGTGGGATATCATATGGCACAGTGGGTGGTTTCTTTCTTTATGGACTACTAACATCTCCCCGTTGGTTAAAGAAATCTTAAGCAAATGCTTGTCACACACGATTTCTTCCCTATTTCTAGCCAACCAATCCATTCCCATAACCATGTCAAAACCTCCTAATTTAATAGGCATTAAGTCTATACTGAATGAGTTACCCTCTAGGACCAATTTGCAATCTTTGATGATTTCGTTAGTTTCTATTATATTACCGTCAGCCAATTTGACGGTAAACATATCATTTAAGGTGCATTTTTACAAATCAATCAAAGGCCTAAAGGTATTGGAAACAAAACTTGCAGTTGCCCCTAGTATCAAATAGAAAGGTTGCAGGATGGTTGTTTATGAGGAACATACCGTTCACCTCATCGGGTTCCTTGCATGCATCATTCGGATCCATCATGAATGCTCTTCCCTTTCTTTTGTTCGATCTGTTATCTTTGTGTTTTTCCAGCCTGGGACACTTATTCCTCATGTGTCCCGGATCTCCACACTCGTAACATTGTTTCCCCGGGGCATACGTGCAATCTTTGATTAAATGACCAGTTCGCTTACACCTAAAACAGGGCATTGGGTTGCACTCTCCCTGATGTTGTAGTTTGCATTTGTTGCAGAAAGGACTGGTGCCTAGTTATAATCTTCATGCTTTTCCACTCTGGTCGTTACGCATCACTACTTCTCAAGATCTTTTGCTTGAGCCACCACTACTGTCAACCCCCTTCCTGGTATCAAACTATTTCCTTTTTTAATATATTGCCTTATTCCTATCATTGGTCTTTACAGGCTCAGTCCAACTAGCTCTGGCCAGATCATCGTTCAGGCTACTGATGAAATCGACTACAGCCTATAGGGTTATGGGCTTTGAGGAACGGACTATGCCTCTAATCCTTGGATGTAATCCCCAAATGAAGCGGGCTACACCCTTGGATTCGGGCATCACCAAGTGTGGTACCAGTCGGGACAATGCCAAGAATTGGTTGATGTATTCAGTGTAGTTCAGGCCATTCATTTCCAAACATAGAAATTCAGCCTCCAGTTTCTCCAGTTGATTGAGAGGGCAGTACTTGTTGGTGATTAGTTACCTGAACTAGGACCAGTCTATTCTACCATTGGCATTCCTGCCTCGGGGCTAAATGATGGTCCTTCACCATTCTAGTGATGGTCCTTTGAGAGATTGGGAAGCAAATCTCACCATATGCTCAAGCTTGCATTCGCAGATATCCAACACAATTTCGTCCAGCCACCTATATGTTTCAATTGCACCCTTGGTGCCATAGAAGTCCTTCGGCTTGCAGGACATGAATGTCTTGTAAGAGAACCCATTCCTTATAGCTTCGGCTTCCTCATTGTTGGCTTCAGTATTTTCAGGCCCACCAGTTCCGGTTGCATTTACCCGGTTAGCGTTGATCTGGGCAATGATCGTGGGGATGGCATTTGCAATTTGTTATGCCACTAGGTTAGCAATTCTTTCATCAATTTCTTGGTTAACATTCTTTTCACATAGTTTCCCAGGTGGAATAGGTGGTTGGTTCCCAGTGGGTCTAGCCCCCGCGTGTCGACCTCTAGTAGCTCCTCGTCTCCCAATGTGAGTTCCTCGTCGAGTTGGCATTCTGATAGCATCATAGATAAATTCATTTAGCATCTCATATATTTTTGGTTTCAAGTATCCCATTTATATAAATCTTACCCTTACTAATTACATGATGGTATAATGCACATAACACGACACAAATATATATATATATACATATATATATATATATTATATATATATATGTATATACACATATATATAGAGAGAGAGATTTTTCTTCAATAACATGGGGTAAATCATTCACATCACAAAAATCAAATTTTCACCATATAATATTGCTATTAAAATCCAGTTACCCTGCATCATTAGCATCAATAGCAATAGTTTCTTAGTTAATTCAAACATAACGTCAACCAACAAAATGTAATAGTGTCATAGTTCCACAAGTTGGAAGGTGCCATCACCATCATATAATAATAGATTCTGAAATAGATAATTAAGATAGTTTCTTCAAATAGTCTCGAACCCAATTGCTTAACTGACAACATCATTACTGCCTCACATCCACTTTTTCAGCCACCCGAACCAACCCGAGCTCTTCTTTTTCTGTTCCCGCTCCAGTCATTGCATGCTATGCGATGCCATCAACGCCTGAAACTAAGCAAATTGTGATATCCTTATGGCGTGTCAGAGGGTCAATTCGTGGGGCTGGATGGTCTTCAATAGCTCACTCAAGGTGGGGTCAGAAGGTTCGAAGTCCCTAGCCCGACGGCTTGACTGGGAGTATCGATCGTCGGCAAGACCTCTAGGCCTATCGTATAAACTACGCCTGGGTGGCAGCCAGTACTCGTCCTGGGTAAGGTGTCCAAGCTTATTAGTAACGGGTGGTGCTGGTATCGGGGCCCTAACAGGAGGAGGTGGAGGAGGAGGCATCCTAAAAGAGACAGAAGATCCAGGTCAAGTACTCTTCCTAGGTCGAGTGATCACACAAGCACCCCTATTCCTAATGGGTGGAATAGGTGATTGGGCAGGCGCTATGACATGTGGTGAGTTGGAGCGCGTTCGGCTCCTAGCCGGAGATGTTGAGGAAGAGTCATCTGACGGCTCAGTGTCATCAGAAGTTGTAGATAGCCAGCCTGAATTTCCGCATCTCCGCAAGTGCGCCTCATGCTCAGTCTGGGGCCTAACCCTCCTAAGAGTCCCAACAGGAGCAGTCTCGTCAATTGAGTGTGCATGTGCCTTTCCTCGGTCAGCCATAGTCTTGATATCCTTTAAAAATTTTCATGAGTAATTTTGTTTCTCAGAGCTCATGATAATGATAGTAATAGTACTAGGAATAGTAGTGATGGCAGTAGTATCATATAGTAGCAGTATCGACTAGTACTATCAATAGGCCGTAGTGTCAATAAGCGGTAGTATCATCGAGCAATAACAGACATGAAAGTCTAAGAAAAATTTATCTTTAGACCATGTTAAGAAAATCTCTTAAGCCATTTAATCCAATGTTTCATACCCTTGAGATTGGTGCTGGAATTCATGCGTCTGATAAATTCATGATTACGTTGATCCAGTTTAATTATCAATTTATCCAACCCGCTTACCACAACATTCACCCAAGCAAGGACAGTCCTACGGTATCAGGGTTGTAGCCTTGGGTCTACAAAGGTATTCCCGATTTCTCTACAATGTGTGGCTCTGATACCAATCTATGACACCCTAGGCCCAAGGAGGGTGGGATGTCACAGACTAGCAACATATATGGCAGCGGAAACAAACCATCATAAGAGCCCACCAGGAGAGAAATAAAATGGCATTACATGAATTAAAGTCAAACTGGGTATTCTTTTACTGGCACAGATGAATCAGTCAGACTAGGGAAGAGCAAACAAAGAGGAAGACTTTCAGTTAGGATGCTAGGAGCTAGAAGGATATGCCCATAGGCAGATAATTCACTGGCTTTCTAATCATAAACCAAAGTTTGGCTTCTTTTTGGCCAGCAAGAGAGATTATGGCATCCAACGAACTCAAGCCGTTCAACTTACACACACATAGACAAACCAGCCAAACAACATAACAAAGTGAAGAACGGAAGCATTGAAGACTACTAGTGATACATACAGAGACAACAACGACACATAGCATAGGAGTAGATCTCCACCAAACAAAGAAAAAGTCTAGCCCGTCACACAAATTACAAATTTGTTAAATAAATATTCAGTGTTTTGTCAATCATAATTCAAATTGTTCAAATGTTCACAGTGAAGTAATGCCAAGGGTAGTCGAATTTCTAGGTCATCCGAGTCCATTTCTCTAATCAAGACAGATCCATTAGGGATTAGCTGAAACATGCTCAAATTATTTTGTGTCAACTAAAAAGTTGGTGAATTCCAGTGCATTAAGTTTAAAAACAAGAGGACTCTTTAAATCAATAAGTAAAATTAAAAAAATTAATGTATCACTGTTGTGGGTCACAATCGACCCTACACTCAGTCTCGGATAGCCTCTTCTAAAGTTGTGTTTAAACCGGTTAACCCTGAAGGGAGAACTGAGCCTCAAATAGTGTACCATACCTGCTGGATGGTTCACCTTAGTATCTTATAAACCTATCACATGACACAAATGATCCCTCAGGATCTTAGTGGGGTACCCTTTCTGTCTGGAAGGCACTGTGTGTGGGGGATTCCCCAAGTAGACCTACCCATATAGGACAAGCGGTTCACACAAGAACTGATGATTGAAATATAATTAAGAGCAGGTTCAATTAATATCCACAACATAAGCATCAGAAATAGCACAGCTACAATTTTAGTTCAACAAAGCATGTTTCATCCCAAAACAATAGTAAAAGGGGACAGTAGAACTCACCTTAAGTTTCAGGCAACGGATCTTCAAGTATAGAAAATGATTCGATCCTAGCACCCTAGCATAAAGATTCAAGTGATAAACTATGTGCTCTAAATTCGTGTCACGTGTAACTACGTGTGTTATAATGTTAAAAGTTCAACTAGCTTTGTTTGTTAAGATTGGCTTCAAAAAGTTTCCTTTTTAGGAAAGTTAGGGTTTCTTAATACAAGCAACATGTTTTCATGACTATAATTAGTTTATTATAGTGGAAATAAGTTTATCATGTATTTTTAGTCAAAGTGGTCGAATTTCCAAGGATTTGGCAAAATTTTCAGTTTAGTCCCTCAAGTTTCAAAATTGACAGTTTTTACACTAAGTTTGTTTTCTTTGATTTCTTGGATTTTATGGACCCTTATTAGTTCCTAGGTGTTTATTCTTGGATTTTATGGACCCTTATTATTTCCTAGGAGTTTATTATTGCATTTTAGCATATTAAATCCCAATTTTTCCAGAACTTAATTTGGAGTAATTAAAACTTATGTTTTTAGTTACCGGTTACGGTAAAAACGAAGATTTTATCAATTTGTTTTAAATTCTCCTGTTCTTATCCCGTTAATCTCTAAATATTATTTAATGACTTATAATAAGTCTAATAAGCTGTCAAATTAAGTTTTGGGTTCTTTTAATTAGAACTTCGTTTTCTTTTGATTTACCTGTTAAAACACGTTTTTGCCAGGAACCGAACGTCCGAATTTGTTTTAATTCTAGTTTTCACCTATTTCTTCATTTAAAGTCCTAACTTACTGAATTATTTTTTCTTTGTGTATTTTAGGTCTCTTTTGCTATTTTTAAAATTTTACCTTAAATTTACGTTGTTAAGTCCCGTTTTTCACATTTTAACTTCATTTAATCATGTGTTTAACACAAATTCCACCAAGTTCGACCATTTTGCCAATTATTTTCATATTAGAGCCTGTAATTCTTTTACAAATGGAAATATCCTTTATTTTTCTAATTTTAAGTGATTTTCACCCTTTTCAGGTCTCAAAACTAGTCCATGTTGAGCCCTAGCTCCTAATTTTATATTTCCGGCCATCATATGAACTTAAAACATTTTCAATCATCCCAAATCTACTGGAAAAACAACATATGCCTCGGATCTACATGTATCACACATGTTTTGCAACACCTTGATGATTTACACCCTTTTACACTAGTGTAACTCCTATGATTCGTACCCAAACATCACCTAATCACTATTGTAAATTTCAAATCAGATTATTAACATGTTGAAAAGTTGTTTTTGAGCAGGTTATGGGTCTTGGTTGGGTTGGTTTTCAAAGTAGTTCATGGATAGTGTTATTTCATGTAAAAAGAGGGTTTTTCAAGGTGTAACTTGTGTTCTAACCACATGTTTACCAACATAACATGATGTATACCTTAAGTGATGTTAAGAACTCTCCAAGAACAAGGTTTTGGCAGCAATTTTCTGATAAAACAAATAAGTGAGATTTTTGGTAGATTTAAGAAGTAGAACACAAGATATAGCTTGATTCGGGTTGTGGCTTACACTTCAAATGGTTCATGATTTTGAGAGTTTCGAAGGGCTAGGTGAGCTGATTATTCATGAACAAGGGCTGGAGTAACTTTTTTCTTCAAGAATCCATGCATAACAACCATCAAACGTCACTTTCTTGCTTGTGTAGCGCTTGAATGATGATGAAATGTTGGTGTTCTTCACTAATTTGCTGAAAATGATGGAGTGTGTGTGTGTTTTCGGTGATGGAGAGGCCGAGTGGTAGAGAGAGAGATGATTGGAGGTGGAGTGAAGGTGAAGGTGAAGTGAGAAGTAGGATTACGTGTAGTTTGTATGGTTGTAAGAGTAGTGGGAAAGAAAGAAGAGGATTGGAGGGTGAGGGTGGTGAGGGGAGACCAATGTGGGGGTGTGGGGTGTGGGTGTGTGTGTTTTTATATTTTTTCCATTGTAAATTATTGTAAGTAGTAAAGTTTTGTTGTGTAGTGTAGTATTTTAGGTGAAAATTTCTAGTTAAACATTTTATGTTTAAGATGTGTATGATTATAATTAATTCGTGAATCATGTATGTTTTGCACAAAATTAGTTGTTTTTAATTTAATTCTAACATTTTGACGTGTTACGTTAAATTATGGATCGTTAACCTATCTTATTCTAGGCAAGACATAACGTAGCATCTACGAAATTAAACAAATAATAATAATCATAGAAAGAAATCAAATAGTAATAATAATTATTTTACAGATATTAATAATAGTAGCAAAAGTTATTGGTGGTCAAAGTTTAGAATGTTGACCTCGGGGTCGGTGGTTACAGAAAGTGCATCCTTGTCTTCATAAGTCTTTATTCAGTTGCACTCAATAGTTTTGGTTGCACCAGCCTCATCTAATCCAACACAATTCAACTTCCATCGTCCAAAGCCTCATCAACTTTCTTTGGCTTTATCTGGGATAAGAGGCAAGAGTATAGACAAACATTTTTTCATAGGTTTATCCTCTTGTTCTCAACCCCTGTATCAACATCTCCAATGATGTTTGTGGTAGGGTGTGACTTGTGGATACTGAGTTAAAGAATCATAATAAGTTAATTGGACATATCTATATTTGTGAAATTTTGATCTGGGAATGAAGTGTCACCAACCACATTAGCACACTAATCAAGAGAAGCTTGATCCAATGGGTGTGTGACATCATTGATGTTGTCTTCCATAGAGTGGTTATCAGCATTAAGAAATTCTTGATCACTATCATTACCACCATTTCCACCTATATTTGAAGATCCTTTATTTGAGTTATGTGCCTCTGAATTTATCAGCTAGAATTTGTAAGCACCTTAGATTTATCAGCTGAATTTGTCATAGTTGTGCTCATAGGACCTCCTTCTACAGGGTTAGTTACCATTGTAGCTGAAGTAGTGTTCTTGCTTGGTCTTCTTAGCTCAAATCTTAGGTCAGGATCTCCTATTGAGAAGTTACCTATCGATCCTGAAACATTCTTAAAAGATTTATTTAAATAGTTGGTAACTAAATCAAGATCAAATAGCTAATCCGGACCGAAACGTTTCATACTAGGAGTGGGCTGATTGAAAGTCAGGTTAGTTGACTCTTCAACTACTCTAGTTCTTAAATTGTATACTACATAAGCCTTAGCTTGGGAAGAGTATCCAATAAAATGTCCATCATTACATTTCTCAGCAAATGTGGCTACTTGATCCTTGGTATAAAAGATGGCACAAGTACATCCAAATGATCTAAGTAAAACAATGAAATATCTTTTTTTGTGCCATAGCCCATAAGGAGTCTTACTATGAGTCTTAATTATTAGAACTCTGTTTTGCACATAGCAGTCAGTGTTGACTGCCTCTGCTATGGGCAGTTTAGAATCAGACAACATTGTTGTTACAGCTTTAATAAGTATCCTATTTCTCCTTTCAGCAACACCATTTTGTTGAAGAGTCCTTGGAGCACTATATTCTCTTGTAATACCCTTTTCATCGCAAAATATGTCAAGGATTTGGTTTTTGAATTCAGTTCCTTGATCACATCTTATGGTCTTGACCTTGTGATCATATTGAATCTCCATTTTCAGAGAATGAAGTTCTTTAAGATCTCTGGAGTCTCATCCTTAGTTTTAAGAAATAAGACCCAAGTGAATCTTATTAAATCATCTATCATCACCAAACAGTATGAGGTCCTTCCTAGACTCATTACACTGGTAGGGCCAAAAAGATATATGTGTAGTAAGTATAGGGGAGTAATGATGGACTTCTTTTCCTTTGGCTTGTGACACACCTTGTGTTGCTTCCCTATCAGGTGTGCAACACATTAGTCATCACTTGTAAACTCTTTCTTTGGCATTCCACTTACCAAATCTTTCTTTATTAATTTGTCCATGTTTTTAATTTTTACATGGCACATTCTTTTATGCCAAAGGAAAGACACATCTTGACAAGTTCCACACCTTAGAGATCTTATAGATAATAGAGTGTGTGGAGGATCTCTCTCAGTAGATCCCAGTCCCTGCTTGTTCTGATAAGACACTTTTGCATGCAAGGATGAACATATCATATTCTTAAAGGTCTCTTCTTCAAGAACACATTTTTCTGCCTCGGCTTTGCAGATCACAAGCTCAGCCTGACATTTAGTTAACTTAGTGATGAGATCTTTGATTTGAGTCCTCTAGTTGGTGTGGTCATACTTAACAATGGAAATGATTCTCTAGATCTTCTATTTTAAGTTTATAATCATTTTCAGCTCTTTTATAATCAGCTTTTAAGATGTTTAAGGACTCAAGGTCCGATCTTATCTCTAAGTTATAGGACCTATATCTATTAATTTTAGCAATGCATTCTGGGGTACAATGATGTTCCAATACCTTAGCTTCTTCATGATTAGCCATCAGTGCTTGGTTTGGAGACGCATCTTCAACCTGAAAACTCCAATCAAAGACTCCTTCTTCAACAGCAACTGTAGCTTGTTGCTTGAGCTTCTTAGTGTGTGGAGCTCCATCAGTGTAGTTTGGTCTAGGTTGTACTTGGCAACTATTTGTTCTTGGTGTGTTTCACTCCCTAGAAAAATATCCTATTTGGTTACAGTTGTAACACTTCACTTTGATTTTGTCTAACCCAAACTTTCCATAGGATGCATTGCTAGGAAACTTCTTCCCTGTCCTCTTGTAGAACTTCTTGGTTTATTAGTGAGAAGAGCCATCTGTTTGGCTATCCCTACGTACTCCAGATTATCTGGATGGATGTAGTCCAAGTTTTCAAGGGTAAAGAGGATGTTTCCACTGCTTTCATCAGTAGAAACAAAGGCTTGTGATGAGCTTGTCTCTTAGAATGGGCTTCCTTGGATGTAGCTCTCCCTTGATGTCTCAAGGAAGGTGATGAAAGGGCCCTTTTGTGAGTTGTTAGGGTAGTAGATGAGATGATGATGTTGTTCTCCACAATCCCATTCAACCACATGAAGGGAAGAACTTTGTTGATTGTTGGAGTTACAAGATGGATTTTGCATGTGCATCTCTATCTGATATCCACTAAGGATACCATACAACTTAGTAAAACGAAGGGTTTTGAGGCTTTCAGTCCTCTTAATGACCACCTAATAGTGTGTCCGTTGTCTGGAAAGAGAGGACATGAACTTCCTCATAATTTCCCTATTCTCAAGAGTTACTCCGACATGTATCAGTGTATCCACAATCTCAACATACCTAAAGTATTGTTGAGTCATGGTTTCACCTGCCTTGAAGGTGAAGTTCACAAATTGCTGCTTCAAGAGGTCTTTCTTGTTCTCTTTAGCTTCACTAGACCCCTCATATATCAGCTTCAGTCCATCCCATAGTTGCTTAGAAGTTTTGCACTTCTTGAAGCCTCTGTAGATAGAGTTTGGAAGAGCAATTTGGAGAGCGGTCATGGCTTTTCGATCTACATCTATCTTCGTCCACATTTCTTTAGAGTATTCAACCACTTCTTTGGTATCATGCCACCTCCAGCAATAGCTGAATAGGTGCATGGTACATGAGGTCTAAAGATAACAAATCCCCATATCCTGCTGTCTTGATACTTGATGAAGCCTTTCATTATTTGGCACCAAGTACCAAAGTCCTCAGGAGTGATATGTGGGGACTTTGTCATAGTAGCGGTTTCCATATCAGCCTTTATGAGAGCTGCCATTTGAGATGTTAAGTGATTTGTGAAACTAAGAGGACTTAAGATGGCGAGATCTTACAATCAAGAGCCTAAAACGCCCGGATATCAATTAAAGGACCGGTGAAAGAATGGTCAATGGAATAAGTCTCATAATGAGGAGAGTGTTATAACACTTAACATATCAAATATGGAACCATGTTTTCATGAAAGATACTAAGAAGACAAGTAATGAGACAAAACCAAGAACAAGATAAGTATGGTTTTCAAGAATCCTGTATATTACTCTCAAGTTCTATTACAAGTGTTACAAAGCTTAGAGACAAATACAAGAACATGAGATACTTTATACTATATCCTACAGCGGCTATACTTCGAAAACCAGCTAGAAACGCTAATCTTGACAAGAACATCAATGTACAGTCAAAAGGAGATTGCCTTTTGACTTGTGACTATGAAATGCCATAGCTCACACCCTAGTCTATTAAAAAAAGGATAAAAGGTACAAAGTAGAAAGTTACAGACCCCAAACCAATCTACATTTTACAAAAGCATGGACCTTTTCACTAACTTATACAAGTTGGTAAGTTTTCAGAGTGGCAGCAGAATCTTGGTCAGCTTTATGCAAAAGTTTATCATAGAAAGCATGTCTTCCCTATCTTCGGAATAAATGACTCTTTAGACTTTTGGGTTTGAAAGACTCTGTGTTTAAAGGTTTGGAAGACATTATCTTTGGCTTCAAAAGATTTGCTTTTTTTTGACTTTGGAAGATTTTACACTTCGAATATTTTCTCTGAAAATGTGTAAAACTTCCAAAGTAACTTTTACTCTGCACTTCATTCATGCACACCGGAAACTCTTTGGTTGCTTTGGTTGCATCAACGTTTAAGTATAAATCTTACGAACTTGAATTAGGATTTCTTGGAATGCTTGAACATTCCTCCTGAGGTATTGGTAGGGAATATTGTTACGGAATTAAAGGTCATAGATCTAGCATACCTATTACTTGTCTTTGCGCTTCCTGATCCTCATTCATTTGATGATAAAGGTTACAATTATTAGCGATTCCCATCTCAGATACTTCAGATCCTTGTATGGGCAGGATATCATAGGTGGCAAATTAATCCCTGTTCTTGTTATTATACTAAAATTTATACATGCTGTAACATTAACAATTCTTAAATTTTGCTAAGAGTACATTTCATATGTGATCTTAAATTTATAAAGGAATATTTTTTTCCAAAATCATTCTAAATCAAAAGATGGTTAAAGGTTAGGTATTTGATAAATCTAAAAATACCTAATTTACTAAAACCTATGGCTCTAATACCAACAGATGTCACACCCTGGGATAGGGTACACCCTGGATGTCTGAGCCTGATGATTAGTATTGCTACATAGGCCCCATTTTTATTTAAAAATAACAACAGAATGCTATTGGAAATCTTTTTATACAAAATTATTTTCATCAGTTGATTTCCCATTTTCATTTGTATTTAATGTTGTATTTCTAAAATGGTGGCAACCACTTTGCATGATTTATAAAATGATCAGATTCTCTCTTTAGGAGGTATTTAAACACTTGGGGTTGAAATTAAATATTCATATATTCCAAAGTATGGATTTATCAAATCCTTAGATGTTATATTATATTAAAATAAACAAAACATTAGACTATGAATTGATTAAGCAAAACGTTACAGCCAAAAAATCTAACAGTCCAATTTCAGAAATTCTTGTGGCCATTCCCACAATGCTAGGTTCACAAACATTATTTGAAATTACCACGTGCACATCACTTTCCTGAAAGTATTTAAAATGAAACGTCAATATATAGCTAGTGAATTATGTTACCATATGTTGTTGATTAAAATCTATAACACCTGCAATTTTAAAAATTGTGCAATAAAGAATAAAGGTGCAAAAAGGGAGGAAATGCAATTTAACCCAAGTTGATAGGTTAAATGTCTAAAAGGTACAAATTTTAAATTATTTTATACAAAAGTGGGCATGGCGCGCCCATAATGCCCTTCACATCACTTTTGTATTCGGGTTCTTGAGAGAGAAAGCAGAAGCTTTGGGTTTCTTCAAGAAGAACAATAAGAACCGAATTTAAGGTAAGATTTAGTGTTTTTAAGTTGTTCTTGGCTAGTTCTAGCCTTAGTCTTATGCTTATGTGTTTGTTTGTGTTTGGGTGTGTGTTGGTGGTGTCTAGGTGGTCAAACTCAATTGCATTCAAGTTTTGAAGAAGTCATACATGAAAGTGGTAAAGGTGAGTTCTAGATCCCTTATTTTAAATGTTTTAAACTTGTTTGGGGCTGGAAATGCATGTATGTATGTTTTTATAAAATGGGTATGTTACCCGTATGTTCATGTGTATGTGTATAAGGGTGGGGTATGTCTTGGGCGATTATAATGTTATGATGATGTGGTTGATGTTTTTCTGTTGCTTAGAATGTACAAAATAAGCTTAGAACATGTTACAATTAGAATTGGGATAGAATTATGATGACGGTAGTTAAAGTTAGTTGTCATGCGCCTAAAACTCATGCGCCTGAATAGTATTCATGCACCTAGGATAGACTGGAATTTGGCTAAGTGTCCATCCACCTTGATTGCCCACGCGCCTGCATAGTGTTTGAATGTCCAGTTTGTTGCCCAAAAGACTAATTGTTGGGTCATGCGCCCAAATAGTGCCCATGCACCCAAAGTGTCCCATGCGCCTAAGTGTTCACGCGCTCGCATAGTAGCCATGCGCCCAGAACACATAGAATTGTTTCTGAATTTTGGGAAAAAGGGAAATTCTAGGTTATGAGTAGGGATGTTCCCGGGGTGATGTGTGAGAATTAGATAGGGGTTCTAGATGATGATGTGTGATGATTAGATGAAGATGTGTGATGATGCATAATGATGTGTGATGTATGTTTTGTTCCTTAATACGTATTATTTACCTGGCTTCACATAGTGTGATTATCTTAATATATGTAAAGCATTATCTTAACAAAGCAAAATAATTAAGATAATGAGAAATGGGACATAATAAACGAATGAAAGCCTTGTAAGCAAAATGGAAAGAGGTTCACAACTCCATGTGAGTTATTAGAACAACTGTGTGTGGAATAGCGTGTGATTTTGGCTAACTCATGAGGGTTCACACACAGTGGGAGTCAGTCTTGGTGGTTGCTTCATACGTGCAATGTGGCATTAACAGTGTGTGATGTAGCGTGCGATCTTGGCTACATCATGAGAGTTCACACACAGGGGAGTTAGTCTTAGTGACTGTTCTGTAGGTGCGATATGGGATCCTTTTCATTCATCCTCAGAGATCGTGGCTGCGTGCCATGATGAGGGTAAAGCTTGACAAGATCTAGATTCAGTGACAAATAATTAAAAAGTACGAAATAGGATCCTTGGCATTCGACCTCAGAGATCGTGGCTGTGTGCCATGATGAGGGTAAAGCTTGACAGGATCTAGAGTGAAACAAAACAAACAAACAAACCCAGTATATCCCACTCAAGAGCAGGGTCTAGGGAGGGTAGGTGTAGGCGAGTCTTTCCTCTATCTTGTTAGGTAGAGAGACCGCTTCCAAAGAGACCCCCGACTCGGTAGCAAAAGGTATACTGATAGCAAGACAACAAACACTAAATCACCCAACACATAGCATACAGTATACAAAAAAGCCATATCGCTAGCAAGACATCATACAATAAATCATACAACACATAACCTACTATACACAATAACCAAACAACACAATAGCATACAAATATCCTAGGTGCATGCAGAATAAATGTTAAAGGGCAGATATGGGCTACTTAGACATCAGGCCCCGCAACCAGACTTCGAATACCCTTCCTGCCTATAGTTCGAACTAGAAGTCCTTAATTTTAATTCTACGCCTCCACTCAGTCCTATCCTCGATCATGTGCTCAGAGAGGTGCAAGTGTATCATATCTCGTCTAATTACCTCATCCCAAGTCAATTTAGGTCTTCCTTTACTCCTCCTACCCTCTAAGATGATGTTCTCTACTGCTCTAACTGGTGCCGCCATTGGTCTCCTCTTGACATGCCCAAACCATCTTAATCTTCCCTCTCGTATTTTATCTGCGATACAGGCCACTTCTAGCTTCTGTCGAAACACTTCGTTTCTTATCCGATCCAGTCTTGTGTGACCGCACATCCAACTCAGCATTCGCATTTCCGCTACCTCTATTTGTTTCTTGTGCGATTTCTTTATGGCCCAGCAGTCTATTCCATATAGCATAGTTGGACGTACTGCCACTCGATATAGCTTTCCCTTTAGTTTTGCTGGAAACCTCTTATCACATAGGATCCCTGATGCTGCTCTCCACTTGCACCATCCTGCTTGAATACGGTGCGCTACATCACTGTGTATCTCTCCGTCCTCCTGCAAGTACGAGCCCAGGTATTTGAACCTAGACGTTTGTGGGACCGCCATACCCTGGATACTGATTTGGGTGTCCTCTTCCGCCTCGCCACTAAAGTTACAATGCATGTATTCTGTCTTAGAGCGACTTATCCTTAAACCTTTGCGCTCTAGTGCTGCTCTCCACTGCTCTAGCCTGTCGTTAAGCATCCTTTTAGATTCTGATATTAAGATAATATCATCCGCAAAGAGCATGCACCACGGAACTGGCTGCTGTATAGACTTGGTCATCTCATCCAACACTACTGTGAAGAGAAATGGGCTCAGTGCCGATCCTTGGGCTCAGGATCTAGAGTGAGTGAAAGATAATAATAAAGTACGAATGGGATCCTTGTCATTTGACCTCAGAGATCGTGGTTGCATGCCATGATGAGGGTAAAGCTTGACAGGATCTAGAACTAGTGAAAGAAAAAGATAAAGTACGAAATGAAAGAACATGTGAGATAATGAATGAAATGTACGATGTGTGATCATGTGAGAAAGTAAAGAAAATGTTGTTACAAATATAAGGTAATATATATTTTTATAAAACTAGAACTCACTCAGCAACGCTGACTTTTATGTATTTTCCATTTGGCAGGTGAGAGTTGTTGAGGATGGCACAGGTGCAGCTACTTGGCAAGTTTTGGATGGCATCCATTTTGTATTAGAATGATGTTTTTTTTGCGATGTAATGCAAATAAATGGTATCTTGTAACGATTAATAATGTTGTATTATTTTGCTAAAGCAAATGTTAATATATGAAATGATTTTAGTTAAACGATTCCGCTGTAATGTTTTAAATAAATGTGCGACTTATGTGCTATGAATGACCAACTGTGAGGTGCCCGAGAACGGAGCCTTACAGGTGGGTATCAGAGCCAAACTTTAAGAGAATTGGGTAATTATTTTCTAAAACCTAAACTTAAACTGAGAATGGGAGGGAAAGGGAAGGGATGCCACACCAAGTAGCTACGTGCCATCAGGTATGTTCGTTAATGATAACCGGTATTACGTGCACATGAAATGTGATTTATGTGCCTTTAGTATATTTAGATACTGATATAGTCAGGATAGGAAATGCTTGGGGTATGAAGAGTAAAGTATGTGGCTAATCACAACTGGCCACTGTAATTAGGGACTTACTATACTTGACCTAAACTGAGCTATTACCTTGAATGACCATGCTAGTGTTTGAATCTTATAGAGCTTCGGATGGCTCGTAGAGGATTCCAGAAAGTTGCTCGAGGTGGAGGTAGTGGTGGACGTGGCGCTGGGTCATGTGTTATGAGGGACATGGCTTTGAATGCCGAAAGAGTGCCTGAAGGGCTCGAGCTTCACCACCATGTAGGTGGGAATAGGAGCCATAATCTGACGGCCTTTGTGAAGGAGGCCATATCTGATGAGATGCAACAGGTCATGCATACGATACAGCCGGCGGTGGTGATTGGGGTCATGAAAGCCGTAAGGGAAGATGAAAGGACAAGGTGAAACTAGAGTGGGAAACATTCTGGTAGTGATGGTTTCACCCCCAATGCCAAAAAGACGAAGGTCAAGAGTCATAAACTGGCCGTAACCGCGGGAAGGGCGAAGATGTGTAGCAAGTGTGGGAAGAACCGTGCGAGAGAATGTAGGTGGGGGTCGAAGGTCTGGTTCAGATATGGAAGGAATGGCCACATGGCAAGGGATTTTCATGTGGTGAAGTGTTTTGCTCGTGCTAAGAAGGGGCATATGAGGAGAGACTGCAAGGAACGAAGGGTGGAGAGCTCCAGGGCAAAGGATGGAATTGAGCAGGAGAAAGAGAAGACTAGGGCAGATCTTGACGTCGTGACAGGTATATTCCTAGTAGACAAGACTTGTATCTCTATATTATTTGATTCTGTTGCTAGTAGGAGTTTTATTTCTACTACTTTCTTTGATAAGTTATCTGTTAGTAGTAGAAGTATTAGCAAGCCATTCGATGTAGAAACTGCTATTGGTAAGTCCGCTAGAATTACTGATATGATAGAGGATTGTGCAATGAAACTAGAAGGTCATAGGTTTTCTGCTAAATTACATGTGATGCCCCTAGGCGGATTCGATGTAGTACTAGGGATGGATTGGTTAGCAACCTATGAGGCAAACATCGTGTGCCGCAAGAAGATGATTAGTTGCGCCCAATGGGAGTTTGGTGATGGTTTACGGTGATCGCATCACTACGGTTCCAAAGGCGATTTCTATGGCGGTGGTAGAAAAGTGTATGAGGCGGGGATGTAGTGCCTATCTGGCCTACATAAAAGATGCGGATGTGTCAGTACCACAACTGTCTGATATGCTGGTTGTGCGTGACTTTTCGGACGTTTTCCCAAAGGACTTACCAGGTGTGCCACCGGATCATGAGATTGAGTTTCAGATTGATCTGATACCCGGTGCTCAACCCGTTGCTAAAGCACCATATTGATTAGCTCCTACGGAGATGAGGGAACTAATGGATCAACTGAAGGAGTTGATGGATAAAGGGTTTGTCCGACCGAGCATCTCTCCTTAGGGTGCTCCGGTATTGTTCGTGAAGAAGAAGGACGGTAGTATGCGGATGTGCATCGACTACCGAGAGCTAAATAAGCTGACGATGAAGAATCGCTATCCGCTACCGAGGATTGATGATTTGGTTGATCAACTATAGGGTGCCAGCTAGTTCTAGAGGATAGATCTTCGATCTGGTTACCATTTAGTTGAAGGTGAAGGAGCGGGACATTCCTAAGACAGCCTTTCGCGTGCGCTATGGAAAATTTGAGTTTCTCGTTATGTCCTTCGGTTAACGAGTGTGTCGGCCAATGCTAAATAAATCAGTGATTTATTCAAGAAGCGAGGAAGAACATGCCGACCACATACACGAGGTGTTGGAGACACTTAGAAAAGAGAAGTTGTATGCTAAATTTTATAAGTGTGCTTTTTGGTTACGTGAGGTTCAGTTTTAGGTTACGTGGTGAATTCCGAGGGAATAATGGTGGACTTGGCAATGGTGGAGGTAGTGATACAATGGAAGTCTCCAAAGTCGTCATCTGAGATCCGACGTTTCTTGGGTCTGGCGGGTTATTATAGGAGATTCATCCAAGACTTTTCCAAGATAGCCTCACCTTTGACCAAATTGACCCGTAAGGATATGAAGTTTGTGTGGGGTAAGAAATAGGAGGATGCTTTTGAGGACTTAAAGACAGATTAACTCAAGCTCCTTTTTTGATGTTACCCGAAGGGACTGAGGACTTAGTGGTATATTCGGATGTTTCTTATTCGGGGCTAGGTTGCATATTAATGCAACATGGAAGGGTAATAGCCTACGCATCTCGACAGCTAAAAACCCATGGAGTCAACTACCCTACCCATGATTTGAAGTTAGTGGCTATGGTTTTCGCGTTGAAGATTTGGAGGCACTCTTATACGGGACGAAGCGCACCATCTACACTGACCACAAGTGCTTGAAGTACTTTTTGAGCAGAAGGAACTCAACATGAGACAAAGGAGATGGTTAGAGCACATCAACGATTATGATTGTTAGATCCATTACCATCCGGGTAAGGCTAACTTCTTGGCCGATGCCCTTAGCCGAAAGGAGAGACCCGAGCCGATTCAGGTGAAGGCTTATCGATCGGTTATGACCGCTGATGTGATGACCCAGGTGAAAGGGTTCTAAGATGAGATGTTAAAAGAAGGTCGCTTAAATTCTAAAGAATGAGAGGTTTAGTCACAGAATTGGGTGAAAAACTCTAGGTGTCAGGAACCAAAATGGATTAATGTGGATCCCTCGCTACGGAGACCTACGGGGGTGGATCATGGATGAAGCTCATAAGACACGATACTTGATTCATCCCGGTGCGACGAAGATGTACCATGATATGAAGAGGGATTATTGGTGGCCAGGAAAGAAGCGTGACGTAGCGGAATACATGAGTAAGTGCCTAACTTGTTTGCAAGTGAAGGCGGAGCATCAGAATCCGTACGGGAAAATTCAACCTTTGGATATACCCGAGTGGAAGTGGGAGCATATCACCATGGACTTTATTATGAAGTTACCGTATACCCCAAGAGGGTATGATGCCATATGGGTGATAGTTGATCGTTTGATGAAGAGTGCTCAGTTCCTGCCGATCCGAGAGACGTATTCCTCCGAGAGATTAGCTGATTTATTCATCAAGGGGATTGTAGCTCGTCATGGCATACGGGTGTCTATTTTATCTGATCGTGACACTCGATTTACATCTAAGTTTTAGAAGAGTTTCTATGATGCGATGGGGACGAGGCTACACATTAGCATGGCTTATCATCCTCAAACAGATGGTCAGTCAGAGAGAACCATAGACACTTGAAGATATGCTTCGGGTATGTGTCATCGACTTTAGAAGAAGTTGGTATGACCACTTACCGTTAGCTGAGTTCTCATATAACAAAGTTATCATGCCAGCATTGGCATGCTACCATATGAGATGCTATAGAGTAGGAGATGTAGGACACCCGTTTGTTGGGGTGATATTGGTCAGAAGGAGTTGGGAAGTATTGAGGTGATTGAGGCTATGACTGAGAAGCTTGAAAAGATTAAAGCCTTTATGAAGGCGGCCAAAGATAGGCAGAAGTCGTATGCCAATAAGAGACTTCGACCGATTGAGTTCCTGTTAGGACCATTTTCTTACGGAGTTCTAACGGATTCTGTATGAGACCAGATCAAATAGCTCGGAATTCTATTTCATTGGCGATCCAATCAGTGAGAACAACAACCTGGTCGATCTAATTACTAAACAAACGTTAAGAATGAGTTGGAATCGATCAGGAATGAACTATGAAGTTGGATGGACGAACTGGGACGTTCTGGACGGCTAGGGTATGATAGTATTTGAAGTGTTTTGTTTTTCCATGAATTATGTGGTATTTATAGCTTTTCAGTATCCATTCGTACGACTGAACCATTAGCCATTAGCATGGTTTAGTCGTGCGACTGAGTCAATCTTATGTCTCAGTCATACGACTGATCCAGTCTCCTGGTTCAGTCGTGCGACTGGTCCATAAGAATGGTTCATTCATGCGTATGGTCCATAAGTATGGTCTATTAGCATGAATAACCACCTGACTAAGTTGAACACATTTCTGAATCATTATTGACTTAGAACTATGTACAATAGCCTCCAACCCATATATATGTTCATAAATATGAGTAGTATCAATTACAATAAGAATATGATGTAAACAAACACAATTAACATCAAAATGCATATCATATTTCATTAAATATTTCAATTACATATGTGTAAGAAATGAAAGACATTTATATTGAAGTACATAAACTAGGAACAATGTATCAACAAACTCCCCCTTGGACCTAGTTTATCCTATTGTCTAACATTCTTCACATATTCTTGAAATTTTTTGTACTTCTCCTCTTTGGTGACTCTTGCGTGTATCCCAAAAGCAAAGTAGAGTCGTATAACGTGTTGGAATTGGAGAGCTTATACAATATCTTACATGTCATAGAACAGTGCCACTTGAGTAATGTATAAACATCATTAGCTAACAAGTTAGTGAGCCACATTGGGTCAAATACCCTAATCGTCTTATCTTACCTTCTCTAATTAACACTTTGACCGCTTCCCCCGTTCTCCAATCGTAATACCACCATTTGAAGTGTGGAGTGAAGTCATGAGGCATCTCCTGTGAAGGGATCTTAGACATCATGCGTAGGGGACTCCACTTCAGCACTACCTTAGGCTTCCCAATGATAGGTCAAATTCAGTCTTATGAATGAACCTTTTTGGTTGTTAAGGTCTGAAGTTTACCCATGTGGTGTGGTATTCTCTCTTAAATGTCATCTCAAACCAGCTCCACATCTTCCTCAGGTTAGCATACAAAAGATCTAAACAGGCCAATCTGTTTAGCTCAAAACCAGGGAGAGTCTTCAGATCATGTGGATATCTGAAGTACTCAACCCCCTTCTCCCATTCCATTTAATATACATCTAGATCTTCAAAATAAGCCCAACTAATTATCTTTCCCGACACCTTCTGATGTCTCTTAACCTTGTATAATTTGGTGTAGGCGTTTAGCTTTGTAGGTTCATGTTGTGCGTTCATCTCTATCAAAGAAGAAGCCCATTCAACCTTCTTGAGATCAATATCAGCATCTGTAGCTTGGGCTTTACCTTCATCCTTTTCTTTTTCCTTCTCTTTCTCATCTAGTATGCCAAAAGTATCAGCATCAAATGTTTCACCCTAGTCGGGGATAACATTACCCTCAGGGTCAGTGTACTAAGGATAGTAGTCTGATGTGACATCTTCGATCACTATCTCATCCACACCTTGTAGCTCCTCATCACTCACAACATCTACTTCTGGAGCATCTTTGTCAAGCTCATCAAGATTTAGTCTGAACATATCAGCGAGCTGCTCATCTATCAAGTCATGGATGATTTCTCCTTCCTCGGGAGTGTAACTCACAGTCCGTCTTACGATCCCTTGCAAATCAAGAATCATAGTGAGTTGAGTCTTGATTTGCTGAAGGGGAGCAATATCATAATCATCGGTCTGTTGAGTTGTATGTGTTTGATTACACAACCACAATGCATACATTAATCAATTATCAAGACATTAAACATAAATTTTCATTAATTACATTAATGTAAAAAACAGTTCAAGTACAAAAGTTTCAAATACATAAACATTTTAAGCATTACCTTTCCCTTGATCTTGTTACTCTTCAGTATGAGGAGCTGAGGAAGAGGCTACTTGATCTTGATTTCTTTTGGTGCGCCTCTCACTTGTTGTCAAGGCTGATGCAGTTGCATCGCCTGCTGGATCATCCTCCTCATCGTCATCACCCTTCTTATCCTTTCCACTCCCTCCGACTTCCTCTTTATCTCCATCTTCTTCTGATTCATCATCACTAGAATCATCATCATCATCATCATCTCCATCATCATCTCTATCACCCTTAATCTTTCGAGGCTCACTCTTCGTCCCCTTCAGCCTGAACATCATCTTCTTGTTCTTCTTCTCTGACTCATCAATCCATTTGGCAGATGCAAACACTAGCTTGTCTTTAGCTTGTAGGGCATTATGACCTTGAACTAAAGCTCTCTCATGAGCTTCGTTCTTCTCTAAAGCCGGGCAATCTGCTTGCCCTGTGCTGCATTTACTGCCATCAGTTGGTTCAGTTGGTTGGCTCTTAGATCATCAGTTGCCAACAGCTTCAGCACTAATCTGTTTAGGCAAGCCAATTGTTCCTCTAACCCAACCGTGGGTAGAGTAGAGCTTGGTGGAGGTAGGAACTGGGAAGATGTGCCCGCTTGGGGAGTAGTAGGTGCAGTGGTGGATGTGGTGTAGATGGGAGTAGGAGTGGGAATGGATTGTGGTGAAATTGTTTTAGGTATGGCGGGTGAGGTGGATGTGCATATATGAGTGGTGGATGGTATGGTAGTGGTGGTGGTTGGGATGGAAGTGGTTGTAGTGTCAGTGACAGTGGTGGTGGCAGTGGTTATGGTGGTGTCTGTGACAGTGGTGGTAGCAGTGGCTATGGTGGTGGAAGAACTGATTAGTATAAATCTCTGCCTCTTGCCATTTTTGCCATAGGGTTGGGCCATTCGTTTCCTCCTGGAACCCTTGGCAATCGGGGCTCCCCCTGAGCTCATCGGCTGGTCGGGTGTGTATGATGGATCTGTGACATCAGTGTCACCACCCTTCGTACCAGCATGTCATCCGCCAACCGTCTCTTTGCCCTTCTCTTTAGCAACAACCCTGCTACCTACTCTCCTGCTGAGAGGCTCATCATCAGACTCATCATCATCATCAATCAGAAAATCCTGGTGGATGGTAGCTTGCTCAGATCCACCAGGTGCTAAAGCACCACTCTACTGAGGTGGTGGAGACATGATAGACGTGTAAGTGGCTTATGATTGGCTCGATCCTTCCACTCCACCACCTTCACCATGATCTTGGTCATCATCATCATCGTTGTTGTCGTCTGGGATCATGACCGGCTTAACATCGGAGTCGCTGTCATCATGGTGCCACTTCTTTCTGGCTGGTGCAACATAATCAATGTTGGCTAGATGACCAAATAACCTCCTAACCGGGGCTTCACCTGTTTACCCTGGTATAGTTTCATCCTTCCTAAGGTAGTGTCATCCATTACGTCTAGAACTACCTCATCATCCTTATTCTTGGGCAGTGAAGGGAGCTTCTTGTCTATAATCATCTATAGGAACCTAGGGTACATACAGAAACCCTCCTTCCCCTTTGCCTCTATGTTCTCCCTCAAATACCAAAGAACATCCTTGAAAAACTAAACGGGTGGTTTAGTACTAGTGCAACAAATGCATTTTGGATTAGATCACTCATCTCGTCAAATCCTCCTCTCCTTGACGCGATGCACTTAAGGATCATATGTGCCAAGTACTTGAACTGCGGCACATGTTGCCTTGTTAAGCACATCGGCATTGATGTCGCCGGCGTACTTAATCCTCTGGAAGCAACCCCTAACTGTTAGGGGTGTAGCTTGGTTGGGTAGTCTCCATCCTCACCTAAGTCCCAGACTCTCCTAAAGTCGTCTTCCCCTATATCAATATCGAGTCCGAAGATAGAACTTTGGATCCTGTACGGCTCGACTGAGCGATCGACCACAACATTCTCACAGAATGCCTGCTGTATGGATCGATACGGTGTGTAGGGAGCAGACACTGCTCTATAGATCCTCGACCGTCGAAGGAAATCGATGATCCCTACAAACTCTGAAGCGTTCCTAGATGTGGGCTCAAGATAAGCACATATATTATGCTTAGTGCTCATCGTCCATCTATCAGTCATTTTGCTGCAACACAAGTAACAAACATGTTAGATCCGTTCACAAGAGAGAACATTTAAGTTAGAATAGATTTTATCGAACTGGTTCAATCATACGATTGAACCATGCGACGAACTCAGTCGTACGATTCAGCCTCCACCGAACTTAATCGTATGCCATGATATGCGGTTGAGTCAGTCGTGCGACTGACTCACCGATTGATTCAATCGTGTGATTGAATCGTGCGTTTGGCTCTATCGTGCGACTGAAGTTCATCCGTATGTCCTTTCGCATATCCACTGTGCGAGTCCAAAATTTTGAATCTTTGTCAAAACAGTCATTTACGCATCAAGATTGGATCCATTAGCCATTAGACAAGCATGGACTTGATATTACACTTATTTTCTTTTATATACACGTTTAGGTCCATTTATGTGTTTTATTTTAGGGTTCTTTGTCTCAGTTCTTGTTTTAAGTGATTCGGACATTTTGGATTGATTTAACGTTCTCATATTGTATGTTATCAGTCTCACTGTACCTGTAGATGGATGACAATCGGTTAGTAAGGTGAAATCAGTGGAAGTTATAGAGAAAAATTTGAAAAGTGTGGCTTGGTAATCGGAGGTTTTGAGAGATTTTTGAAGTCAAGTGTAGGGCTACGACCGACTGAGCCCCTTTTTATACTGATTTGTGTTTCAGTCGTGCGACTGGACCCATACACATGATTCATTCATGCGACTGAGGTTCAGTCGTACGATTGTCTTAGACTTCTTCAGCCAGTCGTACGATTGGTTCATACTCTTGATCCAATCATATAATTGACCCATACTCATGGTCCACTCGTGTGATTTGCTCATACTCATGGTCCATTCGTGCGATTGGTTCATACTTATGGTCCAATCGTGCTATTGACCAATACTTATGATCCCATCGTGCGATTGGCTCATACTTATGAGTTTGACTTCATATGTCCCAACATTTCAAACACTTGTATTTGATATATAACATTATGACCATTGATCGTCTCAGACATGATCCCTTTAATTGAAAACTTTTGATCACCTTAGACGTGATCCTTTTAACTAAAAACTTTTGATCACCTCAGACGTGATCCTTTTAATTAAAACCGTTTGATCACCTCAGACATGATCCTTTTAACTGAAAACCTCATGATCACCTCAGACGTGATCCTTTTACTTGAAAACCTTGTGATCACCTCAGACGTGATCCTTTTACTTGAAAACCGTGTGATCACCTTAGATGTGATTGTTTTAACATCTCAAAAACAAGCTTTTACTAGATAATGTTTGGTTCAATTTGTGGCATTCGTAGATTTCATCTTGTCTCATAGTCCGGCATCGACTCGATACAAACATAACTAAAGCTAAGAGAAACTTAAACAAACTCAATTAAGACAACTTTTTGTATTTTTCATTTAAGGTGGTTTGAAAACATTTTAACATTCCTTAAACGATTTCTCCCCCTGAGCAGAACAACTTCAAGCACTTTCAACTTATCTAGAAAGATTCATATGGAATCATACAGGCACAAACATAATTATTTGGGACCTTTTATATTTACGTAGATACAGAGAACGTTATATTTACCAACTACAGAGTCTTATTTATCTAAGAGTCAGGAGCACTAATAGGAAATCATGCTGTAGCTGTTATGTAGCACACATTGATTTTGACAATCGGGGAATGCTACCATGATGATTGTCGGTATATTTTTCCACCTAAATCCATACACAGATTTTTGACATACATTGGTGATTATTTAGGTTTATTATTTCAACAAGCATTTGTGGATCCCATACTTATATGGTAATCAAATTTCCTTAGGAGAATTTTGAGCGGTCTATGGTTTTTACAAGAAGAAACAATTCTAAGAACTTTCAAAGAGATGCAAAGCCTTAGGTCACTGCCATCGCATAGCAGATAGGCGCAAACTACAATAAGTTCTTGAATATTTAGATTGTCCTTATCCTCAGGTCAGTGCCATCCATATCAGAGAGGCACACAATCTCTCTTCTTGTTAGAGCAATTTTATTTTACATATAACATACCAATAACATTTTTCACTAGCTTGATTGCGTTTCACTTCTTTTCATGCGCTTTGCCCCTTTTTATGGTCGTCCGCACACAATTGTGGCGTTCATTTTGCTCTTCACCCCTTATTGGAAATAAGTTGATTATGTTAACTAGGGATGAGATGAAAACCCACAGCCTGTTGAATGATTTAGTTTTAATTTATTCATGAATAAAGTCTACTAGTCTATTGTGGTGAATCTACCAACACATCATACAATGGACTAGCAACCCCTAGATCTACTTTCTCTATATAACCACAGTAGTAGACTGTCTTACTATCATTTTTCAACTCATTAGGCTTTGACTTCTTAAACTTATAATTTTCTGTAACTTTGAATATAACACTGTAGAACATTTAAATCTTTTTGGTGTCCCAAACAATTCGATGCATGTGTATTATCATTTTCCATTATCTTGAATTGATTTCACAGATTTGATGTCTTTGCTTTTCAGCTTATCTGCCCCCCCCCCCCTGTTTTTTTATAAAGTAATTAAATACTAACTACTGAAACTAAAACTATTCTCCCCCTAAAACTCTAAAACCGAAAATATTTTTGTGTTTTTGAAATTTTAAAGACAGAAAAGATACAATAAAATAAAGAAATTAAATTTAAAAACTAAAACATAGAGACGGACTATGAACTGGATTCGTCTAGAATCACATCATCTTTCCTTTTAACACCATTAACCTCTAAATAGATAATGAAATCGAGGTTTATCAGAAGCTATTGTGTAGAGATTGGCGCGTTGGAAATCCGTGTTAATTTTAACAACATCGATTAATTGTTTTTCAAAACAGTCACGTATAAAGTGATATTTAATTCCGATGTGTTTAGTTTTGGGGTGATGGACTGGATTTTTGGTGACAACAATAGCAGCAGAATTATCAACAAATATAGGGGTGTTAGAGAATTTCAAACCGTAGTCTCGCATTTGCTGTTGAATACAGATGATTTGTGAACGGCAACTTGCCGCAACAACGTATTCAGCTTCACATGTTGACAGAGCAACAAATGTCTGCTTGTTACACTGCCAGGTGACTAATCGTCTTCCAAAGAACTAACATCCCTCAGATGTTGACTTGTAATTTATCTTGAAACTACCATAATCCGAGTCACTCTACGCCGTTAGCTCAAAAGTCATCATCATGAGGATACCACAACCCAAGCGTTGGAGTACCCTTCAGATAACTAAAGATCCTTTTTACCCCAATCAGATGATTTACTTTGGTTTTGCCTGATATCTGGAATAGAGACACGTGGCATACATAATATCAGGACGAGACGTTGTGAGGTACGTCAGAGATCTGATCATTCCTTGATACATAGTGGCATCTAGAAGATCACTATTTTCGTCGGGTGCCACATCATGGTTTGTGGCAAGTGGAGTACCAGCAACCGTTGCATTCTCTATGTCGAACTGACTAAGGATATCTCCAACATATTTGGCCAGATGTATGAAGCTTCTATTTGGTGTCTGATCTACCTGTAAACCAAGAAAGAACTTCATCTCTCCCATGGCACTCACTTTAAACTCAGCTTTCATCACCGATTTGAATTCTTTAAATAATGCTTCATTTTTGGAACCGAAGATTATATCATCCACATATATGCACCATTAGTAAATCATCACCTTTTTCCTTTATAAACAACATGCAGTCAATTACACCTCTGCGAAATCCATGTTTCAGCAGATGAGTAGAGAGTTTCTCATAACCAGGCTCGAGGGGTTTAATGTAGCCCGTACAAAGCCTTATCGAGTTTATAAACTCTATCCTGATGATAAGGATCCTTGAATCCTTCGGGTTGACTGACGTAAACTGTTTCATGGATCTCATAATGAAAGAATGCACTTTTTACATCCAATTGATATACTTTGATTTGCATAAAGGATGCATAGGCTAGGAAGATTCTAATTGCTTCCATCACGGCCACTGGTGCAAACACTTCATTGTATTCAACTCCTTCGACTTTCCTGAACCCTTGAACAACTAGCCAAGCCTTGTTTCTCATTATGACCCCTTGGTCATCCTTCTTACACCGAAGAACCCACTTAGCGCCAATCACTTTTGCACCTTTTGGTCTGTCGATAATTGTCTAGACACCTAACTTCTTGAACTGTAGGAGTTCTTCTTGCATGGCACCTACCCATGCCTCATCCTTTAAGGCCTCGCTTACATACTTGGGCTCAACTCGAGACATAAATTATCGATATGCCCCATCGTGTATGTACCCCTTTTTCATGACCGCAGCATAATCAGCTGAGTAAAGCTGATTTCTTGTGTGAACTCCCAAGAGAATATCCCCGATGATATTGTCCAGGGGATGATTCACATTAATCCTAGTTTCGGGGGTTGTAGGAACTGCTACTTCATCATCCAGGTTATAAATCACAGGATCAGTTTTTGGCTGTTGAAGGACAGGGTTCAAAAGTTCCAGTTACTTCATGATCAGCCGCAGGTGTACTTTCAGCAGTGGGGACCTGTTCCTCCTGTTCATATTTTCAGGTTCAGCTTCTTCATCATCATAGAAGGAATCACTTATTTATAGCTCTCCCCCTGAAGGGATAGAAGTACCTTCTAATGGAGTCGAGGATGTCGAGTCTGGAGTAGGCGTGTTCAGAACATCATACATCATTTGAGTGGCCACCTCATCATCAGAATGGGAAGAAGGTAGATTGAAGGATTTAAAAAAATCCATCATTGTCAAAGAAGAAGGAAGATCCTTTTCCCGCAGGGGGGGTGGTGTATCTTTGTACATCAATAATGCACCACACTTCTACCTGACCAGTTGAGTTGTACTATGGCCAAGGAAGATACATTCTTCTGCCTTCTCAAAGAACTTCCAAGTCTGGTTTTTCTTTAACAGCATGCAGGGTGCGCCAAATGGTTCCAGATACTCCAAGTTGGGTTTACGTTGCTGGAGCAACTCATAACAAGTTTTTCCATGACGTTTGACCACTAATACTCGATTTAGAGTATAGCATGTATTAGCCACTACCTCGTTCCAGAATTGAACCAGCAGTTTTGAGTCAGCTAGCATTGTCCTTGATGTTTCTATCAAGCTCCTATTCTTCCGTTCAGCAACTCCATTCATCTGTAGAGTGTTGGTAGAAGAGAATTTATGAACTATCCCTTTCTCACGACGGAATGCCTCCATCCACTGATTATTGAATTCTGTCCTATTGTCTGAGCGTATTTTCCTTACTTTCAGCTTGTAGAGTGACTCCAGTGTGGTAACTAGATGTTTGAATGATTCAATGTCTCAGACTTCGCTTTCAAAAACATCACCCAAAGAATCTTGAGTAATCATCTGTCACCATAAAGCAGTACCATGTAGGATCTTATATGCCGAAGACACAAACAAGATTGATGTGGTTAGTACGTTATGATCCAAGTCAGGTCATACCCAATAACAACCAATACAAACACCAACATACATTTATTTATTGATAAGATCATATAATAAATGTTGACACCTATTTAGAAATTGGTTTCTAAATATTGCTTGTGATAGAACAACATTATATGGATAATTTGTTCTAGAGATATTTGTTTGTTCCATTATTTAAGATAGTTAGATAACAACATATAAAAGAGTGTTATGTTATAAAATTACAACTAGGTTTTAATTTTTATAAGTTGAATGGATGAAAGAGTGTAAATAAACAAGGGATTAAAATGGGTGGGAAACCCATTTTAATTGCATGCTTCGGCTGCCCAAAGGGGCCTAGGAGACCCCAACTTTTCTTGTTATTTGCAAGACTTAACCACAAACACACTCTTCCATTCATTCCAACCAACACACTCTTTCTCTATCATACATGCAAAACAAGTCTTCTCTCCTCCTTCTCTCCTAAAACTCGAAGTTCTTGGCTTAAATTGAAGTGGTTCAAGGCTGATTTTCGGTTTTAAGGAGTTGGACAACACTTGGTGTCATACTTCCTAGGGAACAAGGAGTTTGGAACAAGCTTGTGGGTATAGCAACTTGAGGTTCTCTTCTTTGAGAGCTGCATATTCGACATCATCATCATCTTCATCTCACTCTCCTTTCATTCGATTTTGAGCTGCAGTAAGGTAGATAATGGCAGCCCCCTGTGGCTGTCATATTATGTTGATTTATGCATACATAGCATGCTTATTCATATAAAAATGATCCTTTGATATATGGGTTTGTTTGATACATAAATATGGTCACTTAAGAACATGTTTTTCAGCTTTATAATTAAGTTTATAAAGTAATTATTCCGCTGCGTTTTCAGTAAGTTTAAGAGGTTAAACTATGTTTTGTGTTCTTACAAACCCATCAATGGCATCTAGAGCGGTTATGGATTTATGGATTTGAGTGATACCTATCTTTTGCATTGTCATCTTGGTCATATAAAGAAGAAACGTATACAAACACTTCAAAAGAATGGTCTTTTAAAAACAAATGAATGTGATTCATTTGATGTATGTGAATCTTGTTTACAAGGAAAAATGACTAAGGCACCCTTTAGTGGAACTAACGAAAGGGCAAAAGATTTATTAGGAATCATACATTCGGATGTATGTGGTCCTTTTAAACCAATGACTAGGAATGGTGAAAGATACTTCATTACCTTTATCGACGATTATAGTCGCTATGGGTATGTGTACTTATTAAGGCACAAAAATGAAGCTTTTGAAATGTTCAAAATCTTCAAGAATGAAGTAGAAAATCAACTCAACAAGTCAATTAAAGTTCTCCGTACCGATAGAGGAGGTGAATACCTAAGTGATGCCTTTCAAGATTATCTTCGGAGTTGTGGGATTGTCTCACAACTCACTCCACCTGGAACACCACTGGTGTGTCTGAGAGAGGAATCAAACCTTATTGGATATGGTCCGATCTATGATGGCTAGAAGCACATTGCCTCTATCATTTTTGGGTTTCGCTTTGCTCTCTGCGGCCCGTATTCTAAATATGGCCCCAACCAAAAAGGTGGAAGGACACCTTTTGAGATATGGCATGGAAGAGTTCCATCCCTATCATACCTAAGGGTCTTGGTTGTGAGTCTTATGTTAAGACTCCCACCCCAATCAAATTGGAAGTCCGATCCACCAAGTGTATCTTTATTGGATATCCTAGAGATTCTATGGGATATTATTTCTATGATCCACTGGAACAAAAGGTGTTTGTTGCCAGAAAGGGTGAGTTCTTAGAAGCAAAGTTCCTTATGGAAGGAACTAGCAGTAGAACAGTGGATCTTAAGGAGGATCAAGAACCACAACCCATGCACATTTGGTTGAAACTAGCACTCAACATGAGGATGTTGAGGATCATCAAGCGGTTGATCAATACACACAAAACGTTCGTAGAAGTGGTAGAACTAGTAATCCACCTGAATGATACGGATTTTTCATGGATGGATGCTATGTGGTAGATTCAGATGAACCAACCACATACCATGTTGCAGTGTCTAATTTGGATTGTGGCAAATGGCTTGAGGCCATGAACGTTGAGATGCAATCCATGTATGACAATCAAGTTTGGAAACTTGTTGTACCACCTCTTAATTCCAAGGTAGTTGGAAGTAAGTGGGTTTTCAAGAAGAAAACCGATATGCATGGAAACTTGGATACTTATAAAGCTAGACTTGTAGTAAAGGGTTTCACTTAAACTCAAGGGGTTGATTATGATGAACCTTCTCACCTGTTGCGATGCTAAAGTCTATAAGGATATTGTTTGCCATAGCTGCTCATTATGATTATGAGATTTGGCAAATGGTGTCAAAACCGCTTTCCTAAATGGATATCTTGAGGAAGATGTCTATATGGTTCATCCTGAAGGTTTTGTCGATCCAAAACATCCTAATAAAGTATGCAGTTAAAGAAATCAATCTATGGATTGAAACAAGTATCGAGAAGCTGGAATCACCGTTTTGATGAGGAGGTAAAGAAATTTGGCTTCATCAAAAACGCTGATGAGGCTTGTGGTATAAGAAGGCTAGTGGGAGCACAATAACTTTCCTAGTATTGTATGTTGATGACATACTACTATTTGGAAATGACATTCCAACCTTGGAAGGTGTAAAAACCTGGCTTGGAAGTTGTTTTTCCATTAAGGATCTTGGTGAAGCCGCCTATATTCTTGGAATAAAGATCTATAGGGATAGATCAAGGCGGTTGATTGGTTTAAATCAAAGTGCATACATTGATAAAATCTTGAAAAAGTTCAAGATGGAGAACTCTAAGAAAGGTACCGTACCTATTCAAAGAGGAACGATATTAAGTACGAATCACTGTCCTAGCTCAAAGGATGAGCAAGATAAAATGAAGGCAATCCCATACGCATCTGCTATTGGATCCATCATGTATGCGATGATATGCACTCGACCGGACGTGTTATGCACCTTAAGCATGACGAGCCGATACCAGCAAAATCCTAGAAACAGTCATTGGTTGGCTGTTAAGAACATACTTAAGTACCTAAGGAGGATAAGAGATATGTTCCTAATCTATGGATCTGGTGATGAGGAACTCGTTGTAAAGGTTACACGGATACGAGTTTCCAAACCGATCATGATGATTCACGATCACAATCAGGATACATTTTCATTCTGAATAGTGGATCGGTCTCTTGGAACAGCTCCAAACAGGATGTGGTGGCTCTATCAACTACAGAATCAGAATATGTCGCCGCCTCATTGGCAGCTCAAGAAGCTGTATGGTTGAAGAAATTCATTGCCGATATGGGGTTGTCCTTCCATTCAGGACCCCCTAGAGATCTTTTGTGATAACGAGGGTGCGATTGCTCAAATCAAGGAACCTCGTGCTTATCAAAAGACTAGGCACATTGAGCGGAGGTTCAACTACATACGAGATGAAGTTGAAAAGGGAAAGATATGTATTCGCAAAGTTCACATGGATCAAAACATTGCAGATCCTCTCACGAAGCTCCTTGAAAAGGCAAAGCATGAAGGTCATACTTGTGCCATGGGACTTTGATTTTCTAGTGATTGGATTTGATCTATAAATTTTGTATTTGGATAAGTGGAACTCTTTATTATTTAAATAAAATTATTTGGTTATAATCTTTCAATTAATGTTCTAATTAGCATGTTTAATCCATGAGTTAATTGTTTACCTAAATGTCTGTAGTCATTCAGACTTGTGGGAACAAGTGTGAGGGTAAGATTATTATGAACTTGAATTGGTTGATATTCATAAGGATGAATATAAAGCAATGGGTTGCTACCAAGGTTCATAGATATTTGTGGGATGCAAATATTGTACTGACCTGCATCTCAAATATTACTACATGGAATCTTTCTGATTGATCATAAGTAATTTTGAGTAAAGGCGAACATCATTTGGTATCCTCTAACCTGAGATACATATTAGGTTCTGATATTTATCAATATTATACTTCGGTTAGTTCTCCACTGTTCTAAAATACGGCAGTATATAAGTCTGAATTCAGGTATAATATAAGGTAATTATGAGAGACGTATGTAGTCAAGATGGGATTGTCCCTCTTATTCGTTGAGAGTAAGATGTCTAAGGCCTGATAAAGTTAAATCAATAAGAATGATCACTCCGTGTCTCTAGGATTTAACATGACATCTATGACAAAAGGATAGATGCTTGTTTCACCTAAAACATTTCAAGTATGGTACTTGAAGAGGATGATGTTATTGAATGGCACTTAGTCATACGTATTAAGGGAAGTAACCGTTGCTAGGCGGTATTTACTGCTTGCATCAATCTTGTATGAAACTTATGCAAGTGGGAGATTTAAGGATCTTATATGCCCAAGACACAAACATGATTGATGTGGTTAGTACGTTATGATCCAAGTCAGGTCATACCCAATAACAAGCTATACAAACACCAACATACATTTACTTATTGATAAGATCATATAATAAATGTTGACACCTATTTAGAAAATGGTTTTCTAAATTTACATTTGTGATAGAACAACATTATATGGATTTTGTTCTAGAGATATTTGTTTGTTCCATTATTTAAGATAGTTAGATAATGACATATAAAAGAGTGTTGTGTTATAAAAATTACAACTAGGTTTTAATTTTTATAACTTGAATGGATGAAAGAGTGTAAATAAAATAGGGATTAAATGGGTGGGAAACCCATTTTAATTGCATGCTTCGGCCGTCGAAAGGGCCTAGGAGACCCCAAATTTTCTTGTTATTTGCAAGACTTAACCACAAACACACTCTTCCATTCATTCCAACCAACACACTCTTCTCTCTCACACATGCAAAACAAGTCTTCTCTCCTCCTTCTCTCCTAAAACTCGAAATCTTGTCTGAAATTGAAGTGGTTCAAGGCTGATTTTCGGTTTTAAGAAGTTGGACAACACATGGTGTCATACTTCCTAGCAAACAAGGTGTTTGGAACAGCTTGTGGGTATAGCAACTTGAGGTTCTCTTCTTTGAGGGCTGCATATTCGACATCATCATCATCTTCATCTCACTCTCCTTTCATTTGATTTTGAGCTGCAGTAAGGTAGATTATGGCAGCCCCTTGTGGCTGTCATATTATGTTGATTTATGCATACATAGCATGCTTATTCATATAAAAATGATCCTTTGATAAATGGGTTTGTTTCATACATAATATGGCACTTAAGAACATTTTTTTCAGCTTTATAAGCAAGTTTATAAGTAATTATTCCGCTGTGTTTTCAGTAAGTTTAAGAGGTTAAGCTATGTTTTGTGTTCTTACAAACCTATCATACCATCACCAACAATGCTCTTTGTGCTGACAGGCTAAACACGATCTGTAGAAGCTCAAGAGGAATCTTGATAGAATGAACATTCTTTGATATTGAGACTTCTTTGTCTGTTTCCCTTTCTGCATGCTATGCAGAAATCTGGGAGCTGGAAGTTCCTAACAGTAACTCCGACAACCAGAGCATTTTGAACCAGATGGTTCATCTTCCTGGGATTGATGTGTCCCATTCTCCTATGCCAGGAAATTGAATCCCTTTCAGTTGCTTTTGACAAGAAACACTGAGCAGTAGACTCAGTGGTGGAGGCTTTTGAAAGTCCAAGACATACAGGTCGTTATATCTTGAGGCCGACATTAGAACTTGCTCCTCTAGGATAAATCCCTTCTTAGGTATGTAACACTTCTTATGTCAAACACGACCTTAAAGCCCTTATCAAAAATTTAGGAGACAGAAAGCAAGTTGTTTTGCAATTGCTGAACGTAGTTGACCTTGTCAAACTTTACCTTCTCGTTTGCCACTCCTCCTTGAGCGGTGATATATCCTCCTTTGTTTCCTGCAAAAGATACATGTCCCCTATTATTTGTTTGAAGTTGAAAAGGAGAGATGTTTGAAGTTGAAAAGGAGAGACGAATTCCCAGTCATGTGCCTGGAAGTCCCACTATCAATAATCTAGGTATTAGTGATAGCACTGTAGCGGACAATCTGCAAAAAGAATAGAAATGATTAGTTCAGGTTGGGGACCTAAGTCTTTACTTGCTTAGGTTTCCCATAGATATCACATATCATGAACTCAACCCACTGACCTTCAGAGGACGAGGACACATCTTTCTTCTTCTTATCCTCACTGTCAGACACGTTACTTGATATTTCCATAAACCATTTTGTGCAAGGCCTATTTGTGGTAAATAGACGACTGGCTTATTATGAACTTTTGGTTGACTAATAGTCCTAGGTTTAACCTTAGGTAACACAGTTTCGCTTTGAGCTTATCTATGTTGACTTTGGTATCTTGGAGGAGTATTAGATCTATTTTTGAAAAATCTTGTTTTTCATTAAAAGTTCAAATTTCTTTTAGGTGTCTAATAATGAGGACAATTGGAGAAATATGTCCTTGTTTTCCACAACTACAGCAGATCTCCCTCGATAGGTGTGGGAGAGCTTCTGTGAGGGTTGAGTATGATAGGGAGCTGGTCTGTTTCTCATCCTTCTAAGATGCTTCGCCTTCTTTAACAAAGTTAATTGTTTTGAGGTTTTGAACACACTTTTCTTCTTTTATTAGGATTTTGATGATTAACACGTTTAGGGTTTCTTGGTTTAGAATTTTAGGTTCTGACGTAGATGTTTGTGAACCTGACCCAACATTATCCTTTTCAACTTTATCACACTAATCCTCTTTCAGCACCTTATCTTTCAATTTCGAAGTAGTAGCCTTCTGTTCAGTGACAGACAACACAGGTTTACCTATGGACTCTGGATCACTGACCAGAGGAGTAGTCACCACATGATCCTTAACCGTTATTATTTATTGGTCTACATTTAGTATTTAAAAGGATTGCATGTGGTGGCAGTACTACTTTATGTCCCAGACCTTCCGCACCATTACGTTCTTTCACTAAGTTCTTAACTATGTGAGGAACTTCCTAACTATGCAGTGTTTGATTTAAGGATTCAACTTTGACTTGCAACACTGCTTTTTCCGTTTTAGTTTCCTCTAAAGTAGTTAGATAGAACTTATGTCATCTGATTCATTTACGGCAACACCTTGGTTTCCCTTAGTTTTTCCCTAGAAGTTCTATCTTTCTTTAAAACTGCACTCATTTAGTTTTAAAACACGGTTTGCTTCAGTGCATGGTTTTAAATCATTTACCAGATTATCATTATGTTCTAATAACCTAGCAAATTTTAAGTCAATTCTTTCTCTAATTATCACATTCATCATAAGCATGTTTATAACAATTCATCTTTAGAGTATACCTATGCAGAACTAGACGGGTCAGCCATAAGTGCAGATTCAGACTCTTCGATAACTTGAGATTCTGAGTTTGCAGCACTCAACTCTTCTTCAACAAGATGATCTACCACATCCATAGCTTCTTCAATCTCTGAACGTGCATGCTCAGCTATGATGTCTCCCTCGCTCGCAAATCTATCATCCAAATCATCAACTAGTGCCACATTTAATTCTCCCTCAGATACAAATCAGAAGGACCAGTCTTGTCCTTTATCGCCTTGAGCAACCATTGCTTTTGACTCTTTGCTTGATGATGCTCCAATCTTCTTTTTATCATGACGGTTGAATGGAGGAAAAGGGTTTACATTACCAGTCTTCTTTGGCTTTACGCATTCATGTTTGAAGTGCCCCTTCTCTCCACAGTTGAAGCATGTGACATTGGTTTATCTAACCCAATCGTAGTATCTTTAGTTCCAACCAAGTTCTGGCCCGTCTTCTTAACAAACATTTTGACTCTCCTAACTGCACTAGCCAAAGCCCACATTATATCCATACGCTCCGTCTCAGTCACATCCACCTACTCATAGTCCTCGTCAGCGAGATGACAATTTCCAATCTTTCCAGCGACTAACCCATCATAAGACTTTACAACTGCTGCTAAAATATCCATGTGGTCTCTGGCAACTTCTACAGTAACATTTCCGAGATTCTCTGTCTTTAGCTTAGTTGGGTTGGAATCAGGAACAATGTATTGGGTTCCAGATGAACCTGATGATTCACTTCCCAAGAAACTGCTTTGGGGAGGAGCAGATGAATTAGATACAAAAACGCCGTTTGTAGCGGTGCGCCTGATGAAGCTGAAGTAGGAACAAAATTGTATAATGAAGGATTCTGAGCGTAGGATCCTTTCTTAGACTTGGATTTCAGTCGTAGTTCTTCCTCCCTTAACTTCAAGATGAAATCATTTATGTCTAAAGTAGCAAGAGTGTCATTTTGTCTCAAATTAGACACAAATGGATCCCATTTGTCTGGCAGACCAACAGCAAAACTTGAAAGTTTGTCTTCCATAGATCATGAGTATGCAGTTCACTCATTAAATGATAAAACTGATGAATGATATCATCTAAGCTCTCATTTCCTGTTTATGAGAAATCATCAAATTCCTTTTTGAGAGCTTTAGCCTTCAGTGCCTTCAAGGTTGCGTTGCCATCATATCGTTTCTAAAGCCTTCTATAACTTCTTTGACTGCTTGTTATCCAAGAATTGATGGAATATATCCTTAGGTATCCGCTGAGTCAACAGTGCATACGCTTTTTTCAGCGTTATGTAGAACCTTCTGAGCTTCATTCATACCCCCCAAAGCCAACTTCACCCCACTTGCACTAACTGGTACAGTGTAACCAGTCTCTAGAGATGTCTAAAGATTAGGGTCAACACAATCAAGTATATCTCAACCGCTGTTTCCATTGTGGGTACTCATCCAATGTCAACAACTTTGGCGGTTTGTTGTGATTCCCTATCGCATTTTCCAGAAAAAGATGATTCTGGATACGCGAGCCTTTTCCAGCAGTGAACGTAGCAAACTGGTCTTCCATGGCTTAAAACTTGACAACTTGAGTCAAGACAGATTCACTTGTGCGATTGAGCAACGCTACTGGGTCGATCGTGCGATTGAAGGATGCGAATGACTTCAATCGTGTGATTTGATTCAGTCATGCGAATGAAGAGGAGATTGAGGTCAACCGACTAGAATAGCTTAAACTTCCGAATGAGCTATGCGAATGAGTCCAGTCGTATGATTAGAATATGCGAATGGGATTCAGTCGTGATTGATCTAATCATGTGACTGATGCTACTATAGTTGGAAAATGTCGAATTTTGAACACTTTGACACATAATACGATTTTTTTAGGAACCCTACCTGTTGTATGATTAAAAGTCGAAAATTTGACACATGCACTCGTCAAAAACACGTTTTTGAAGCAAAAAGTGAATCTTTTGATTAAAAACGTTAATTTTAACACCAAAACTAATCAAATCCATGCAAAATCACGAGCCAAAGCTCTGTTACCACTTGTTAGGACCGTTTTCGTACGGAGTACTAATGGATTCCGCATGAGACCAGGTCAAATAGCGCGAATTCTATTTGATTGGCGATCCAATCAGTGAGAACAACACCTAATCAATCTAACGATTAAACAAACTTTGAACGAATTGGAATCTATCAGGAAGGATCTATGAAGTTAGATTAATGAACTGGGATGTTCTGGACGGCTAGTGTATGATAGTATTTGAAGTTTTTTTTTCCACAAATTATGTGGTATTTATAGGTTTTTAGTATCCATTCGTACGACTGAACCATTAGCATGGTTTAGTAATGCGACTGACTCATGCGTTTGACTCATACACACGACTGAAGGTTCAGTTGTATGACTGGGTCAATCTTATGTCTCAGTCATATGACTGATCCAGTCTCCTTGTTCAGTAATGCAACTGGTCCATAAGTATGGGTCATTCGTTCGTATGGTCCATAAGTATGGTCCATTAGCATGAATAACCACCCGACTAAGTTGAACACATTTCTGAATCATTATTGACTCAAAACTATGTACAACAACCTCAAACCCATATATAATGTTCATAAATATGTGTAATATCAATTATATAATAATATGATATAACAAACACAATTAAACATCAAAATGCATATCATATTTCATTATATATCTGCATTACATATGTGTAAGAAATGAAAGACATTTACATTGAAGTACATAAACTAGGACAGCATATCAACAGTTCCAGGTGGGCGATAGAGTATTGTTGAAAGTCTCACCTTGGAAAAGGATCATACGGTTCAAAAAGCGGGGCGAGTTGAGCCCGAGGTACATAGGGCCTTTCCGAATTATACTCGAGTAGGAGAGGTGACCTATAGGTTGGAACTACCTAATGAGATAAGTGAATTCACCCGACATTCCATGTATCATACTGCGGAAGTGTTTAGCTAATGAGGATATGGTGTACCACTGGAGGATATTGAAGTGGATGAACGGCTCAATGTGGAGCAACCAGTGGCGATCATTGATCGTAAAGACAAAGGTTAAAGAATAAGGTGGTTCCCTTGGTGCGAGTGTAGTGGAAACATAGAAAGGGGTCCGAGTCTATGTGGGAGGCTGTGGAAGAGATGAAACGACATTACCCATATCTGTTCGGGAATGACAGGTTTCGGGGACGAAATCTATATAAGGGGGCAGGACTTGTAACACCCGGAATTTTAAAAAGTTGTGCAATAAAGAATAAAGTTCAAATAGGGAGAAATGTAATTTACCCAAGTTAAGGGTTAAATGTGTAAAAGGTAGAAAATTTAATATTGTTTTGTACAAAAGTGGCATGGCCGCACATAGTGCCCATCATATCACTTTTGTATTCAGGTTCTTGAGAGAGAAAGCAGAAGCTTTGGGTTTCTTGAAGAAGAACAAGAAGAAATCGAATTTAAGGTAAGATTTAGTGTTTTTAAGTTGTTCTTGGCTAGTTCTAGCCTCAGTCTTATGCTTATGTGTTTGTTTGTGTTCGGGTGTTTGTTTTGGTGGGTGTCTAGGTGATCGAACTCAATTTGCATTCGGGTTTTGAAGAAGTCATACACGAAAGTTGCCAAGGTGAGTTCTAGATCCCCTATTTTAAATGTTTTAAACTTGTTTGGGGATGGAAATGCGTGTGTGTTTGTTTATAAAAATCGGTATGTTACCCGTATGTTCATGTGTATGTATATAAGGGTGGGGTATGTCTTGGGTGATTATAATGTTATGATGATGTTTTGATGTGTTTCTGTTGCTTAGAATGTACGAACTAAGCTTAGAATATGATAGAATTAAGATTGGGACAGACTTATGATGATGGTAGTTAAAGTTAGTTGTCATGCACCTAAAGTCCCTACGCCTGAAACTCATGCGCCTGAATAGTATTCATGCGCCTAGGATAGACTAGAATTTGGCTAAGTGTCCATGCACCTAGATTGCCCATGTGCCTGCATAGTGCCCGAACGCCCAGGTTGTTGCCCAAAGGATTAAGTGTTGGATCATGCGCCCAAATAGTGTCCGCGCGCCCAAAGTGTCCCATGAGCCTAAGTGTTCATGCGCCCACATAGTGGTCATGTGCCTGCATAGTACCCATGCACCCAGAACATTTAGAATTATTTCTTAATTTTAGGAAAAAGGGAAATTTTAGGTTATGACTGGGGTGTTATGTAATGATTAGATAGGGGTGCTAGATGATGATGTGTGATGATCAAATGATGATGTGTGATGATGAATGATGATGTGTGATGATGTGTGATGTATGTTTTGTTCCTTAATACGTATTATTTACGTGGCTTCACGTAGTGCGATTATGTAATATATGTAAAGTATTATCTTAACGAAGCGAAAGAATTAAGATAATGAGAATGGAACATAATGAACGAATGAAAGCCTTGCAAGCAAATGGAAAGAGGTTCACAACTCCATGTGAGTTGTCAGAACCACTATGTGTGGATAGTGTGTGATTTTGGCTTACTCATGAGGGTTCACACATAGTGGGAGTCAGTCTTGGTGGCTGCTCCACACGTGCGATGTGGTATTAACTTTGTGTTATGTAGCGTGTGATCTTGGTTATCTCATGAGAGTTCACACACACAGGGGAGTCCGTCTTAGTTACTATTCCGTACGTGCGATATGGGATCCTTGTCATTCGACCTCAAAGATCATGGCTGCGTGCCATGATGAGGGTAAAGCTTGACAGGATCTAGAATCAGTGAAAGATATTAATAAAGTACGAAAAGAGATCCTTGTCATTCGACCTCAAAGATCGTGGCTGCGTGCCATGATGAGGGTAAAGCTTGACAGGATTTAGAATCAGTGAAAGAGAATAATAAAGTATGAAACAAGATCCTTGTCATTCGACCTCAGAGTTCGTGGCTGGGTGCCATGATGAGGGTAATCTTGACAGGATCTAGAATCAGTGAAAGATAATAATAAAGTACGAAGTTGGATCCTTGTCATTCGACCTCAGTGATCGTGGTTGCGTGCCATGATGAGGGTAAAGCTTGACAGGATCGAGAACTAGTGAAAGAAAGATAAAGTACGAAATGAAGGAACATGTGAGATAATGAACGAAATGTACGATGTGTGATCATGAGCGATAGTAAAGAAAATGTTTTAACGAACTGAAGGTAATATATATTTTCATAAAACTAGAACTCATTCAGCAACACTGACTTTTATGTATTTCCAGTTGGCAGGTGAGAGTGGCCGAGGATGACACGGGTGCAGCTACTTGGCAACTATTGGATGGCATCCATTTTGTATAGAATGATGTTTTATTGCAATGTAATGCAAACAAATGGTATTTTGTACCGATTAATAATGTTATATTATTTTGCAAAAGCAAATATTATATATGAAATGATTTAGTTAAATGATTCCACTGCAATGTTTTAAATAAATGTGCGATTTATGTGCTATGATGACAAACTGTGAGGTGCCCAGGAATGGGGCCTTACAAAATCAAAACAACACGATCCATATCAATATTTATTAAGCCAAGTTTTTTTATAAGATGAATAGAAACACTTTTGAGTATTAAATTTGTGTCTTCTGTAGGTATGTCATTACTTGTTCATCAGTTTCTGTGTGCTCACTCTGAGCACTTTGTTCTTCTTGTGTCTGCTATGTTATGAAGATGTGCCAACTACTTCTTGTTGACTTGTCTGTTTTCCAAAGATGAATCAATGTCTCTCGAAAGAGACGGCAATGTTTGTTGATCAGATAGAGTTGGGCTTTATGGTGGTGAAGGCATATGATATTCAAACTGAAATTGTTCCATTTGTTGTGCTTCTTCTATAGCATGTTCTTGTTCTTGATAACGATTAGTTAGGTTCAGGAGCAGCTTGCTCTTCTTGTATGACAGGGACTGTTTGAATGATTGGTTGTTGAGGATAAATGTTTTGGAACATCATGTTTGGTTCTCCTTGATCTGGAATCCTCAGGAACACATCAGGAATAGGAAGGTCATAGTCTATCATATAAGGTGGAACATGAACCTCATCTCCATGATAGAGGCTTGACTTGAATCTATTAAATACATGTTTATAAAATGACATGTTGCAAAATTGCACCTTCTCTTGGAATGTCTTGTAGGAGATCATCAATGATGATATGAAGGAATCTTGGAAACATCAAGAACTTGTTCCTCACCTTAGTCAAGTTGTATACCATTCTATTTAATACATAAGCAGTAAAGTTAAATGGTCTTCTAGCTATAATGATTGCTATAGCTGATGAATTCCTTAGAGAAGTGGCATCCACCCAGTCTTTCTGTTTGTCATTGTTTTCTGGTAAGTGTGCATTAGAAATCTGAATTGAGCACACATGTATGATTTCTTTATTTACTTTCTTTCAATAGTACCAGTGTAAACAATTTGTCTAAATACATGAAGAACATAGTTATCATCATACTCAGCTGTCCTTTTTGATCTTCATCTCTAAGTTGAAGAACTCTTCTAATCACTTATTCAGAGATAATGATCTGAGGATCATGCACAGTAGACACTACTACTTGCTGTTTATTTATCTGCTCTTGATGAGCATAAGTCCAAAATTAGACTATGTGATCCTCATATATTTCAGGCCTAGCTGTCATAGCATGTAGCAGCCTTGTTTGTCTTATTGCCTGACTCATGACTCTGTAATTTCCAGCCTTGGGAGAATCTACATTGAGAAAGGCATAAGGATTATGATCTCTGACAAATACTAGGTTTGCCATATCTATAATGAAGAAGAGAAATAAGTTAGTAACTTATGCAATGATGATGTATGGTGTTTAAACTGATAAAATGTTGATCTTGTTTGATGTAATTTGTTTTGACGCATATTGTATTTGCATATTATTTGTTTTTTCACAAAATAGTATTTTTGATCAAATCATACAGTAATTTAACCTATAACAATTTGTTTACGAACTCATTTTGATTCTTTAAAGTCAAAATGAGCATTTAATCTACATTGAATGATTATGCATTTAATGTTTGTGTGTTTAATACCATACCAAATTAACTAGTTTTACATGTTTGTTAATGAGTTTTCAACATGTTTACTAAGTTATAACAAATTTTGAGTCATTTTAAACATTTTCAAAGATTAAAACCTAGTTTTTTTATGATTTTTGGCAAGAACATCATGGATGTTCATGAACACGATGAACATTTAATCAAATTATATCAAAACAACAGTTATATTACATTTGACTAAGGTCATCTAAGACTTACTCAGAGTTTGATTTGGTTTAAAACAACAAAAGATTCGTGTGTGATTTTGGTTCAAAGTTCGACTTGGTCGAACAATGTTTGAATCTGAACCAATGAACAGGATGTTTTAAATAATGTTTGATGGTAAACATCATCTTGTTATACGTATTTGATAGTGAATCAGAAGGAAAATCAACTAGAATTTAGGTTTTGGATGATCAGGGGTTAAGGGTTTATCGCAGTGTTCATAACGTATTAGAAATTTAATTTTTCTCACACACTCATGATGATTGAAAAACCAGAAGTGTTGAACTATATACAATGGACAAATGTGCATCCACTATGTATACAGTGTGTGTGTCCACCGTGTAAATAGTTTGAACCTAAAATTTAATTTTAAGTGTCCGCTGTGAGTTACACATGCGCTGTGTGAACAGTGCATACGGTGTACAATTTTAAGTGTACATTATGAACCATTTGACCGTTTAACTAAGTATATAGCATATGATCACTTGGTCATGCCTTGTGGATCCTTTGTTTGTTCAGTATTCATAGCAGATGACTATTTTGTCATGCGCTGTGCCAACTTGGTTGATATTTTAAAATTCACATCTATGACTAAATGTCATACGCTGTGTGTTGATTACCATTTCCAGAGCGGATGAACATTTGTTCATGCACTGCGGACATTTGAATGATTTTTATGCTGTTCACAGAGGATGAACATTGTTCATGCGCTGTGGACCCTTAAAAATTGTTTGTTTGGTTGTTTACCGGGATGAAATTTGTTTATGCGCTGTGGACACTTTGTTTTGTTTTGTTATACACAGCGGATGATCATTTAGTTCATATGCTATGTAACATTTGAATGATTATGATATTCACACCGGATGACTTGTTATCATGGTTGTGAATGTTTATGATGATGTACAACGTATGTTGACCTGTGTACATATGCTGTGTACACTTGTACTGTTCTACAACTGATGACTAATACAAGTTATGCGCTGTGAGTTTAAACACTGTATTCATAGCGCATGCCTTACAAACATCATGCGTACGTGTATTGTAATGGTTACTATAGCTAGAGCGGATGAATGTTTGTATGTCCGCTGTGACAACAGTTGTCAAAATTAATTTTGAAATTTTGTTCGCTTTGAAATGGTTTCTTTTGAAAGAAAAGTTTGATAGAATTTTCTTCTGAAGCCATTAGTGATGATTTTCTTACGAAGCTAATTTTGTTACAAATTATCTTCCGAAGCCATTTGTGTTGATTTTCTTCCGAAGAAAACTTCAATAAAATTTCTTCCGAAGTTATTTGTGTTGATTTTCTTCCTAAGCAAACTTTAATAAAATTTTCTTCCAAAACTATGTTTAATAAATTATTTGAGAAAAATTGTATTATTCAATTAATATTTTGAATTGTTTTAAAATTTTAATGTTTGTTAAAATCTAATGTTTTAACATGATCAATATATGGATGTTTATGATATCACTCGCAAGCAATATTGTGCAATAAAATGCATATCTATGTGTGTCAAACCGCTATGTTTGGGTGCTTGCTTGACTTGGATTTGTTACAATTTAAAATATAATATTTTAAATTTTATCATGTACGATTGCACATATGTTCTGCTGACATTGATATTTCCATATTCAATTTCTCTCCTTAAATTTTTGCATATACTAAAAAACCTTTTATAAAATGACAAAAATTTGAATCTATTTGAATGGAAATTATCAAAGTCCAATCTGACTGTTTGTATGATAAGATTTAGAAAGATAACATTGTATCTAACTAATAAATGATTACTTTTCAAGCTTTGACACGAATCATTTGCAAATAACATGAGATAATACTAGACTTAAATCCTCATTGAGTTGTTTAAAGTAGTTAGAGGATAGAAATAGACTAATACAATATTGATTGTAGATATTTGGATCCACTTAAACTCATGCATGGTATTAATGATTTATTTAAACAGTGAGTGATTACTATGTTTTGGGTATATTAAGATGATTTGTATGTACCCCATATCAGATTGTATGTTAAAATCAATCATCCTCAAGATATACTAGAAAGCACTTTCAATACTTATGACCTAGTTACTTAGGAGTATAAATGCTCAATTTGATCCTGTTGTTTGATCCATATTAGGATTCTTTGTCACTACACATTTGAAGGTGATCCTTTTAGGGATTCTTTTGATTATTCGTTTTTAGTGGATGTGTTCCTCATTGGGAATCATTTTGGATCATGATTTAGGTCATTCAGGTCTGTGCTCAGCACAACAAAGAATGCCATGATGTACTCCAGGTCTTTGATAATCATAACAGAGGAGACACTTGTATGATTGAGCAATTTATAAACTATTTTACTTGGTGTATTATAGTTACTTTTCCAGTAATCTATATTGGATAGATCAATACTTACCATAAACCAAGATGTGTTGTTGACCACACAATCATGAATATTTAGTTCTTCACTGTTGTATGTGATTCTAGGTGTCCCATGCTGAGCCTATCCACATATAGAAGCGAAGTAATGTCAGTCTTTATTAGTGGAAAGTCACTTTAGTGAAGAGATAATCTAGTGTACTATCATTTCTCATAATGATTATGTGTCATTCCAAAATGTTTGTTAATTGAAAAACATGAATGTTTATATGATATCTTGTTTTTAAAAGTTGCTTGTTTGATTTAAACTTGGACTTTGACTAAATCAAGTTTGTATGACATTAATGTTTTCAGAACATTACTTGTTCGATTCATAGTTGATCATACTAAGTGACTGAACTAGAATTCAAATCTTATTGAATCAAATGGTTTTGTAAATGGGTCAGCCAATTGATTGTCTGTATGGACTTTGATCAACTTTATCATACCCTTTTCTGAGAAATCTCTCAGAAAGTGATATCTGATATCTATATGTTTTGTTTTTAAATGTTGAACTAGATTGTCGGTGATAAACATGGCGGCAGAATTGTCAATGTGTATGGGTGTTTTAAGAAAATTAAAACCATAATCAAGCATTTGGTTTTGAATCCAAAGCACTTGAGAACAACAAGCAGAAGCAGCTATATATTCTACTTCAGCTATTGACGCAGAAACATTTGTTTGTTTCTTGCACTGCCAAGAGATCAATCTTGATCACAAAAACTGAAAAACTCCAGTAGCGGATTTTCTGTTGTTCTTGCATCCACCATAATCACTATCTGTGTATGCATATGAAGAGAAATATCCATCTTTTGGATACCATAGGCAAAGTGCTTGTTTGCCTTTTAAGTATCTAAAGATTCTCTTTACAGCATTGATGTGTGATTCTTTTGGAGCTGCTTGGTATCTTGCACACATGCAAACTACATACATGATATCTGATCTACTTGCAGTTAGGTACAACAGGGAGCCTATCATAGATCTGAAATGTTTCTGATCAACTGATGTGCCTTCTGAATCTGGTCCAAACTTCAATCCAGTTGCAAATGGTGTTTTGCTTGATTTGCAATCAGATAGTTGCATTTCTTTAATATCTGATGAATATATTTGCTTTGATTGATGAAAAATCTTTAGTAGATTGCTGAACTTGAAGACCAAGGAAGAAGGTAAGTTCTCCCATTCACCTCATTTTGAACTTGGATTGCATAAGAGTTTCAAACTCTCTGTAAAGTTGGATGTTAGTAGAGGCCAAAATGATGTCATCCATATAGACTTGAACAACTAACAAGTCTTGTTCTTTCCTGTTTAAGAACAATGTCTCATCTATTTTCCCTCGGGTGTACCCATTTTGTAGTAGAAACTTAGATAAAGTTTCATACCACTTCCTAGGTGCTTGATGAAGACCATACAAAGCTTTATCTAACTTGTAAACTCAGTGAGGGAATTTTGAATCTTCAAACGCTGGTGGTTGAGCAACATATACCTCTTCGTCTATCTTTCCATAGAAGAATGCAAATTTGACATCTATTTGAAAGACAGGGAAAGTTTTTGGAGGAGGCATATGCTAGAAACACTCGGATGGCTTCGAGTCTAGGTACTAGAGCAAAGACATCATCATAATTAATGCCTTCCCCTTGAGTATATCCTTGGGCAATTAGCAATTTCTTTATTTCTAATGACAATCCTCCTGTCATCTGTTTTGTTTTGAATACCCATCTTATGCCAATGGCATATTGACCTTTAGGTAGGTCAACCAACTTCCATACATCTTGCTTATCTGAATTGTTGTAATTCCTCCTGTATTGCTTCTATCCAACTGTTGTCTTTGAGTTATTCTGTGATGTTTTTGGGTGCAGTTAGGGATAAGAAACAGGAATACAAGAAAATGTTTACTGTGTCTGATTGGCTTCTTATTAGTCTGGTATTGAGGTCACCTGTGATGTTTTCTAAAGGATGATCTTTGTGAACTCTGCTTGTTTCAGTTTGATCAACAGGGATTGTTAAATCAAGTTTGGCGATTGTTTGATCTGTTGTTGAACGATGGGCAAGAGTACTTGAAGTTGTAGGGCAATCTGACTATGTGGGTTCATTGAATGTTTCTGGAGAATCATGAAAGAAATTTAAGATTTCATCTTCATGATGTGTGTCTGGTAATGAATGATAATCATTATCTTCTTCAACTATGTTTGGTTGGTGTGACTTTGGTTGGTTGGTTGGTTGGGGTTGAGTGGTCACAGGTGTTAATGAAGATGGTGTGTTTATTGATGTTCTTTTTGAGGTGCTTGTTTGATCTTGTGGAGATGTAACTATGGTACTTGAAGGAGAAATTGTTATTCTCCTTGGATGATCAGCAGTTAATGGAACATCAATGGTGTTGGAGGACGTACCATTGGATATTCAATATTTTTCTTTGTACCTGAAATATCAAAATAAGATGTATCAAATGATTTTGTTAGTGAGTCAATATCAAACAACCAGTTTGATCCAATGACTTTCTTTGTGAAAGAATGTTCATTAAAAACACCTGTTGTTTCTTCCATAATATTAACTCTTGGATTGTATACTCTGTAAGCTTTTGAGCTTCCAGAATATCCAACAAAGAATCCTTCATCTGCTTTTGAAGCAAACTTGAATAATTGTTCTCTGGTGTTTAATATTGAAATAAAACATCCAAATGCTTTAATAAATCCCATGAATGGTTTTCTTTTAGACATTAGGTCATATGGAGTTTTTGAATGTTCTTTGATGGTTAATGTTCTGTTTTGAATGTAACTAGTTGCATTGATTGCTTCAGCCTAAAACGATATGGACAATATATAGTCAGCTAGCATAGATTTGGGGTCTAAGAGAATCACTATAAGGCATTCTCCGTAAATGGTTCATGACGAAGCCCAAAATGACTCCATTACGAATAACCAAAATAAAATATGTCCACCAAAAAGTTTCAACAAAACAAACATTCCAAACACGATAAACAATCGAAGACCCAACAAACACACCATCAAAACATCCAGTCATAATTAATCCAAAAATACCATAAATAAAGAAGACAAAATAAAAGTCCAAAAGTTGTTTAATGCTCCTGAGGGAGTGGTCTCATCTAAGTCTACATCCATTCCACCTATACATTGTTACTTGAAAAGACATGCTCATAAAAGTCAACATATGTTGGTGAGTTCATAGGTATAAAGTACATAACATTGTCATGTACACTTGTAATTAAATGAGTGTGTGAGTAACAGAACATAGTAGCCATAGAATTCATACAAGTCAAGTGACATGCCCATGCCCATAACCGGATTATATTCACCCAAGGGCTAGCACATGGCCAAGTTGGTCTTAGCGGGCATACCAACAATAGGGGTAGGGTGTCAGCCGTTGGTACTAACAATACCTCTCCATGATAGTCCAGTCCAAATACAGTCCAAGTACGGATAGCACATTTGTAAGAATTCTAGGCTCAACCCTATGGCTAAAACCACACACAAGTTGTTTATAACATAGCGTAGAAAAAAACATTTTAGCAAGCTTTCCCCTAAGAAAACATAATTAAAAGGGGCCGTGAAACTCACATTGAAGTAACAAAGTTCAATGTCCACAATATGCACGATAACAATGGAATACAAAACACAAAAGAATGACTTAAGGTCAAGCCGACCTGGTTGGGTGTAATCCTCAAAGACCCACCCTGATTGTTTATTCCAACTATTTTTAATAAGGTATTCTTTTAAGTAATAGTCTATGTCAATAACTAATGTTTGCGTTCTAACTCCCGTCCTCATTTAAATGTCTATGTTTTTAGCACCGCTTGATGTACATCTTCTTAGTCCCTTATTTTAATTATGACCATTAACTATTATGACTTTGAACGTATAGTGTTTATCCTTTAAACTCAACCATAACTTCTATTTAGTCAATTAGTTGTAAACCCTTTGTTCTTAATCTTTTAGAAATAATTTCGATTGATTAGCTGATCTAGGACCTGTGTTGTGTAGATTATCCGAAGGTCGAAATGGTTACAGTTCATCATATAATAGTTGTTAGTGGAAAGATAAGACATGGAAGTAATGCCCAGAAGAAGAAACAACTCAAACGGGTCATGAACAAAGAAGATATGATCCTTTGAATACAACCTATCATTCTGCTCGGATTTGACAGATTCAACACCTGAACTTAGACACTGACTTTGGAGGACCGAACGACATCAAAAACGTACGAGACCACTTGGGTTAGACATAGAATTCTTTAAAATTGCATTTAAATGAAAAGTTTGACCCATTTGGATTTGTTATGACCAAGTTACATCCAGAACAAGTTGACCCAAATTTTACACAGTATGTTGTCAGGTTTTCATATTCACCATCAACTATTAAATCTTTCTATTCTTTCTTCCTAGTGAACCATTAATATAAAATTAATGATTTTTGCAGAATTTTACATTCAATCATTCATTAAGAACAGATCTTCAAGGATTTACAACCCCAACCAACATATATACCAAGAGTCTCACGCGTATGAACTAGGGTTCACTTACTATGATGATCCGACACAAGAAACGAAGAAAACATGATGTTAGATGTTGAATCGTAATGAAAACATGCTTAGATAAGAGACTACATTAAAAACCTTGATTTTTTTCTTACTGGAAAGAAAGAATATGGATGATATTGTACCAAAGTTCAATCTTGAATGTCTTTATCCTTGTAGAAATAGATGGAAGTAGATGAACAAGGAGAACTTGGATGATGGAGGCAATAAGGAGAAACAGAAAGGAATTTTGGAGGATTAGGGTTTGCTAGAATGAAAAGGAGAGAAAGGGCCTAACCCCTATGGGGTTTCGGCCGAATCAAGTGGGAGGGGAAGGCCGCTCGGGCCCCTAGCCCGACTTGTCCAATTTCCTATCCTCTCGTTCCGTATGTCATTCACTTTTATGCATTTTTAAATTCTACATGATTCTATGATTGTAACAAACTATTATATGACCTATATGATATGGTTTTTTTATATAATTTAGGTTCATTAGTCAACCTAAGGACAAAACCCATCATGACCTGTTCCTAACGTACGACCGTGTAAACCCTAATGTTTCACTTTTTGTCAGTCCATGACCCAGTCCATGACCATAATGTCACCCTATGCAAACATTAGTGTGTAACACCCTGCACCAGTCCTACGCCCAATATAATCTATTAGGCCCATTAGCACACATCAAGCCCAGAACGTTCAATTTTTAGTACTTTACATGTCCACAAGTATCAAGCAAACTTTTCATAGGACAAGTTAACACTAGGTTAACTTACAAGTCAAAGTCCACGTCTATTCATGACAAGGTTAAATGGTCAAAGTCAAAGGTCAACACACCTGATTTGACTACGATTGTCACAGCATCCCCTAGTTGAGAGAATTTCATCGAGAAATTCAGTCGGAGTTATTAGCTACAACGTCTTCCATGAATAGGTGAGGATACTTACTTTGCATCTGGTCTTCTCAATCCCATGTAAACTCATGACCTCGAAAGGAGTTCCATCATACTTTCACATTGGGAATTCTGCTACGCTTCAGTGTTTTTACGTCTCTGTCCATAATTTCCACCGGCTCCTTAACAAATCGAAGCTGGTCATCCACTTGAATTTCTTCTAGTGGCATAAGTAGTTTCTCGTCAACAAGGCACTTTTTGAGGTTTGACACATGGAAGGTGTTGTTAACTCCGCTCAACTGTTGTGGCAATTCCAGCCTATATGCCACAGGACCAATCGCTCGGTGGTCTTGAACGGACCGACATACCTAGGTGCTAATTTTGTTCTTTTGCCAAAGTGAATGGTCCCCTTGTTGATACATATTGATGTACCTAGTTTATGTTCTCAAATGTAAAAGTCTTTCATGTCTTACAATTATGTAATCCAATGTAATCAAGTGATTAAATGATATATAAAATGTATTGTGATGTTTATATGTGATTGATTATGTCATGTTATCTTTATATTGAATGTGATTCACATGTATGAACTAAATATATAGGTTTGATGTTGGTTTTACATAGTTCTAAGTCGATAAGAACTTAGAAATGTGTTTAAGTTAGTCATGTGGACATTCATGCAAATGGACCATACTTATGGCCCATACGCATGAATGAAACATGCTTATGGACCAGTCGCATGACTGAACCAGGTGACTGGATCAGTCGTATGATTGAGACATAAGATTGGTATAATCAGATGACTGAACCTTCAGTCGTGCGTATGAGTCAACCTCATGATTCTGTGGCACGACTAAACCATGCTAATGGTTCAGTCGTATGAATGAACACTGATAACCTATAAATACCACATAATTCGTGAAAAAAACACTCTATAATAGCTCGTATACTTTTGTACCCTAGCCGTCCAGAGAGTCCCAAGTCGCAAATCCAAGTTCTTAGTTCGTTCTTGATCGATTTCAATCTGTTCTTAACGTTTGCTACATAGTTAGATCGATTGGGTTATTCGTTCTCACTGATTGGATTGCCAATTAAATAGAATTCCACACTATTTGATCTGGTTTCACGTAGAATCCGTTAGTAATCCATACATATAAGGTCCTAACAAGTGGTATCAGAGCTTAGGCTCGTGATTTTGCATGGATTCAATTGGTTTTGGTGTCAAAACTAACATTTTCACTCTAAAGATAAACTATTTCACTTCAAAACTTGTTTTTGATGAGTCTCTGTGATAAAAGTTTCGACCTTTTCCCATACGGCAAATTAGGGTTCGTAAAAATTCGTAATTTTGAGTCAAGTGTTCAAAAGTTCGATTTTTCCCGCAGTAGCAGCTTCAGACACACGATCAGCCCAATCGCACGACTGAGTCCCATTCATATAGTTCAATCACATGACTGGACTCATTCGTACAGTTCATTCGCACTGTTGAAGTATTCGATACGGTTGACCTCATTCGTCTTGTTCATTCGCACGACTGAATCCAATCGCATGATTGAAGCCATTCGCATCCGTCAATCGCACAGTTGAACCAGTCGGCTTGTCCAATCGCATAAGTCAATCTGTCCTATTCTTAGTTCATCACGTTTAAAAAAATGGAAGATCAGTTCTCTGCTTTAACTGCTGGAGAGGACTCTCGCATCCAAAATCTTCTACTTCTGGAAAGTGAGATTGGGAACTACAACAAACCGCCAAAGCTGTTAACGTTGGATGAATACCCACAGTGGAAGCAGCGGTTTGAAATCCACCTGAATGGAGTTAACCCCAATTTATGGACTTCTGTTGAGACTGATTATGTGGTACCAGTCAGTGCTAATAGGGTAAAGCTGACTTTGGGAGGAATGAGTGAATCCCAAAAGACTATGCATAATGCTAAAAGAAAGCGTATGCCTTGTTGACTCAGTCTATACGTAAGGACATATTTCATCAGTTTTCTAAGAACAAGTAGTCAAAGAAATTATGGTAGGACTTGGAAAAGAGATACGAAGGCAATGCAGCACTGAAAGCACTAAAGGCAAAAGCTCTTAAAAAGGAATTTGACAATTTCTCACCAATCGGAAAAGAGAGCTTGGATGATATCATTGACAGATTCTATCATCTGATAAGTGAGTTGCACACTTAGGGCATGACCATATCCATGGAAGATAAAGTCTCTAGATTTGCTGATGGTCTGCCAGACAAATGGGATCCATTTGTGTCTAATTTGAGGCAAAATGACATTCTTGCCACTTTAGACATAAATGATTTCATTTTGAAGTTAAGGGAGGAAGAGCTACGTCAGAAATACAAGTCAAAGAAAGGATCCTATGCTCAGAATCCTGCACTCTACAACTCAGTTACAACTCCTACTACTTCAGGCGCATCGCTTCAAAGGGCATTTGTGTCTAACTCTTCTACACCTTCCCAAAGCAGCTCTTCGGGAACCGAAACGTCAGGGTCAACTAGTACCCAATACATTGTTCCTGAGGCAAATACTAACAAGTTAAAGACCGAGAATATCGGAAATATCACCGTGGAAGTTGCTAAAGAACATATGGACCTTCTAGTTGTTGTTGTTTAGTCTTATGATGGGTTAGTTGCTGGTAAGATTGGAAACTGTCATCTTGCTGACGAAGACTATAAGCAAGTTGATGAAACTGAGCTGTAACGCATGGATATTATGTGGGCCTTCGCTTGTGCTGTTGAAGAGCCAAGAAGTTTCTCAAGAAGACAGGGCAGAATTTGGTTGCAACAAAAGACACAACATTTGGATTTGACAGACCAAAGTTACTTGCTTCAATTTTGGAGAGAAATGGGATTTCAAATGGGAGTGTGTAAAGCCAAAGAAGACTGGGAATGGAAATCCTTTTCCCACGTTCAACCGTCAAGACAAGGAGAAGGTTGGAGCATCGTCAAGTAAAGATTATAAGGCTTTGGTTACTCAACTTGATGAAGGACAAGACTGGTCCTTCCGATTTGTATTCGAGGGTGAATCTAATGTTGCATTTGTTGATACCTTGGATGATGGATCTGCTAGTGAGGGAGACATCATAGCTGGTCATGCTAGTTTAGATATCGAAGATGCTAGGGATGTCCTTAATCATTTGGTTGAAAAAGAGTTAACTGCTGCAAACCCAGATTCTCCAGTCACTGAAGAGTCTGATGCTGTGTTAATGGCTAATTCATCTAGCTCTACACAGGTATATTCTAAAGACGAATTATTTGATAAGCATGCTTGTTCTGTATGTGACAAATTTAGAGAAAGCATTGATTTAAAGTTTGCTAGGTTATTAGAACACAATGATAATCTAGTAAACGATTTACAACTCTGCACTGAAGCAAATCATATATTAAAACAAAATGAGTGCAGCTTCAAGGAAAAGATAGAACTGTTAGGGAAACAACTAAGGGAAACCGAGGTTGTTGCTTTAAATCAATATAATGATATTAAGTTTTATTTAAATTCTTTACAAGAAACTAAAAAGGGGAAAGGAGTTTTGTAAGTAGAAGTTGAATCTTTAAAACAAAAACTGCACAGTTTGGCTAGCTCTTCACGTACTGTCAAAGGGAGATCCTGCTACAGTTATGGAAAACAAGGACACATCTATCCAAATTGTCCTTACTATCAGTCACCCAAAAAGAAAATTAAACTCTTTGCTGATGAAAAATTGAGATTTTCTAAAATCTAATCTAATACTCATTCAAAACATCAAAGTCAACACAGACAAGCTAAAAGTGAAGTTGTGTCACCTAAGGTAAAATATAGGATTATTAGTGAACCTAAAGTTCAAACCATAAGCCAGTCATCTGTTTACCACAAACAGGCCTTACACAGAACTGGTTAATCTAAGGAAAAATCAAGTATTGTGTCTGATATTGAAGACAAAGAAAAGAAAGATATGCCCTCAGCCTCTGAAGGTCAGTGGGTTGAGTTCATGATGTGTGATATCTTTGGGACACCCAAGCCAGTTAAGGCTTGGGTCCCAAACCTGAACTAACCATTTCCATTGTATGTGCAGGGTGTCCGCTACAGCGCTATCACTAATACCTGGATTATTGATAGTGGGGCGTCTAGGCACATGACTGGGAATTCGTTCCTCCTTTTTAACGGCAAGCAAATTAATGGGGGACACGTGTCATTCGCTGGGAGCAAAGGAGGTTAGATCACCGCGCAAGGCGAAGTGGGAAACGAGAAAGTGAACTTTGACAAGGTCAACTATGTTTAGAACTATAGAACAACTTGCTTTTTGTCTCCCAAATCTGTGATAAGGGGTTCAAGGTTGTGTTTGACAACAAGAGGTGTGACATACTGAAGAAGGAGTATGTCATCCTGGAGAAGCAAGTTCTAATGTCGGCTTAAAGATACAACGACCTGTATGTCTTAGACCTATCAAAAGCCTCCACAACTGAGTCTACAGCTCCGTGCTTCTTGTCAAAAGCAGCACAAAGAGATTCAGTCTCCTGGCATAGGAGAATGGGACACATCAATCCCAGGAAGATGAATCATCTAGTTCAGAATGATCTGGTAGATGGAGTTATAGACAAGAATTTTCAGCTCCCAGATTTCTGTGTTGCTTGCAAGAGAGGGAAACAGAACAAGAAGTCTCATAAAGATAAATCGGAGACATTTGAATCATTCAAACATCTTGTTACCATATTGGAGTCACTCTACAAGCTGAAAGTAAGAAGGATTCGTTCAGACAACGGGATAGATTTCAAGAATCAGTGGATGGAGCTTGTTAGAGACATCAAGGACTATGCTAGCTGACTCCAAACTACCAGTTCAATTCAGGAACGAGGCAGTAGCTAATGCATGTTACACTCTAAATCGGGTCTTGGTAGTCAAACGTCATGGACAAACTTGTTATAAGTTGCTACAACAATGTAAACCCAATTTAGAGTATATGGAACCATTTGGGGCACCCTGCATGCTGCTAAAGAAGAATCATAATGGAAACTTTTGCGAGAAGGCAGAGAAGGTATTCTCCTTGGATACGGTATACCAGACAAACGGGTTTACAATAACTCAACTGGTCAGGTAGAAGTGTGGTGCAATATTGATGTTCAAAGATACACCACCCCCCCTGCGGGAAAAGGACCTTCCTTTTTCTTCGACTATGATGGCTTTTTCAAATCCTTCAATCTACCTCCTTCCCATTCTGATGATGACTTAGCCGCACGAATGATGTACGATGTTCTGAATGCTCCCATATTACACTCGACATCATCATTTCCATTAGATGATATGTCTAGCCATTTAGGAGGAGAGCTTGAGGTAAGTGATTCTTCCTCTGATGATGAAGCAATTGAAACCACAAATGTGGAACAGGAAGAGCAGGTTCCTACTATCGAAAACAATCCAGCCTCTGATCGTGATGCAGCTGACAATTCAAAACCGAATACTCCAATAGTTCAGAATCTAGATACTGAAGTCGTTGTACCCACCACTCCAGAAACTCTAGTTAATGTACATCATCCCCTGGACAACATCACTGGGGATATTCTACTGGGAGTTCAAATAAGAAATCAACTATACTCAGCTGATTATGCTGCAGTCATGGAAAATGGATACTTACACGATGGTGCTTATCGTTTCTTTGTGTCTCAAGTTGAGCCAAAGCATCTCAGCGAGGCTTTAAAAGATGGGGCTTGGGTAAGTGCTATGCAAGAATAACTCCTTCAGTTCAAGAAGTTAGGTGTCTAGACACTTGTGGACAGACCAAAAGGTGCAAAGGTGATAGGCAGAAAATGGGTTCTACGGTGTAAGAAAGATGACCAAGGGGTCATAATCAGAAACAAGGCTCGGCTTGTCGTTCAAGGGTTTAGGCAAGTCAAAGGCATTGACTACAATGAAGTGTTTGCACCTGTGGCAAGGATGAAAGCTATTCGTATCTTCTTAGCCTATGCATCTTATATGCAGATTAAAGTCTATCAACTGGATGTGAAAAGTGCATTCCTTCATGGTGAAATCCGTGAAACGGTGTACGTCAGTCAACCCGAAGGATATGAGGATCCTTATCATCAGGATAAACTCGACAAGGCTTTGTACGGGCTTCATCAAGCCCCTCGAGCCTGGTACGAGAAACTCTCTACTCATCTGCTGAAACACGGTTTTCGCAGAGGGGTCACTGACTACATATTGTTTATCAAGGAAAAGGACGGTGATTTACTACTGGTGTAGATATACGTGGATGACATAATCTTCGGTTCCAAGATCAAAGCATTGTGTAAAGAAATTGAGTCTATGATGAAAGCTGAGTTTGAAATGAGCGCCATGGGTGAGATGAAGTTCTTTCTCGGTTTACAAGTAGATCAGACACCAAATGGTATCTTCCTGCATCAGACCAAATATGTAGGAGATATCCCTAGTCGGTTTGACATGGAGAATGCAACGGCTGCTGGGACTCCACTTGCCACGAACCACGATGTGGCACCCGACGAAAATGGTGATCTGGTCGATGCCACCATGTATCGAGGAATGATCGGATCTCTCATGTACCTCACAGCTTCTCGTCCTGATATTATGTACGCCACGTGTCTCTGTTCCATATATCAGGAAAAACCTAAAGTAAACAACCTAATTGGGGTAAAGAGGATTTTTCGTTATCTGAAGGGTACTCCAACACTTGGGTTGTGGTATCCACATGATGATGACTTTGAGCTTACAGCGTATAGTGACTCGGATTATAGTGGGTGCAAGATGAATTACAAGTCAACATCAACGGGATGTTAGTACTTTGGAAGACGCTTAGTCACCTGGCAGTGTAAGAAGCAGACGTCGGTTTCTCTATCGACATGTGAAGCCGAATACGTTGCTGCTGCGAGTTGTTGTTCTCAAATCATCTGGATTCAATAGTAAATTCAAGACTACGGGTTGCAATTTTCTAACACCCCTATTTATGTTGATAATTCTACTACAATTGCTGTCACTAAAAATCCGGTCCAACACCCAAAGGCAAAACACATCGGTATTAAATATCTCTTTATACGTGACTGTTTTGAAAAGCAATTAATCGATGTTGTTAAAATTAATATGGATTTTTGAACGCGCCGACCTTTACACAAAAGCATTTGATAAACCTTGGTTTTTATATCTCTTAGAGGTCAATGGCGTTAAAAAGAAATTGATGTGATTCCAGAAGAATCTATTTCTTAGTCCGTCTTTATGTTTTATTTTTAATTTTTCTTTATTTTCTTGCCTTTAAAAATCCAAAAACACAAAAAGATTTTTAATTTTAGAATTTTAGGGGGAGAATAGGTTTAGTTTCAGTAGTTAGTATTTAAATTACTAAAAAAAATGAGGGCGGGCAGAAAAGCAAGGACATCAAACCTGTGAGAGAGATTCAAAACTATGAAATATGATAGTACACAGGGAACTAATTGTTTGGGACATCAAAAGGACTTAAATGTTCAAAATGTTACGCTAAAATTACAAGTCTGAGAAGGATAAGCCAAATAAAGGAAAAATTATAGTAAACTAGGCCGTTACTGAGGTTACATCGAAAAGGAGACCTAGAGGTTGTGAGTCCATTATATGATGTGTCAGTAGATTCAACACAATAGACGAGTAGACTTCATTGGTAAAACAACTTAAAACTAAATAGATCAACAAGCTATGGGTTTCCACCTTATCCCTGGTTAACACAATCAATGCATTTCCAATAAGGGGTGACGAGCAAAATAAACGCCACAAATGTGTGGGGATGACCGTAAAAATGAGCAAAGCACATGAAAAGAATGTAAAATGCAATCAAGCTAATGACTAATGTTGTTGGTGCGTAATGTGTAAAAGAAAAGTGCTCAAAGAAGAAGATAGGTTGTGTGTCTCTCTGTTGTGCGATGATACGGACCTGAGGATAAGCATAACCTAAATATTCTAGAATTCATTGTTGTTTACGCCCCTCTACTGTGCGATAGCACTGACTTAAGGCTTGGCATCTCTTTGAAAGATCTTAGAATAGGTTTTTCTTGTCCAAACCCATAGACCGCTCAAAATCTCCTGAGGAATGTTGATTACCATATAAGCGTGGGATCCACAAATGCGTGTTGAAATAACAAACCTAACTAATCACCAATATGAGTCAAAAATCTGTGTATGTATTTAAGTGGACAAATATACTGACAAATCATCGTGGCAGCAATCCTCGAGAGTCAAAATCATTATGTGTTTTTGACCGTTCTAGTATGATTTCCTGTAAAGGCTTTGGACTCTCACACAAATAAGAATAAGTTAAACAAACATATGCTAAAGAGTCCAAAATGATTATGTTTATGCCGGTATGACTCCATAAGAGTCCTTCCAGATAAGATGTAAATGCTTGATGTTGTTCTGTTCAGGGGGAGAAATCATTTAAGGAAAATTACAATATTTTCAACCCACCTCAAACAAAACCACAAAAATATGTTCTGTTTTACTTCAATTCAAGTTGTTTTCTGTTTTATCTATCAATTAGGTGTTAATGTCGGACTACGTAACTAGATGAACTTTGTGAATCATAAATTAAAAGGGTCACGTCTGAGGTGACCAAACTGATATGAATTTAAAAGGATCATGTCTGAGATGATCAGGTTTTGAAAATTTAAAACGGTCATGTGTGAGGTGACCAAACGATTTCAATTAAAAGGATCACGTCTGAGGTGATCAAAGGATTTCTGTTAAAAGATCATGTCTGAGATGATCATCGGTCACAACGTTTATTTATCAAAAGTTAAACTTGAGTGTATGGAAATCGATGAAGTCAAACTCATAAGTAAAAGGAGACTCAGTCGGTCGTAAACCCTACGCACTTCAAAATTCTCAAAAAAACCGCCCATTACCCAGACACTCTACCAAAATTTCCAATATTTGTAATTACGCTCCGATTTGATTACTAACCACTAAGGGTTCATCTTCAGGTACGTTGCGGACGAAATCAAGACAAATAAACAGTTAAATCGAACCTAATATGATCAAAATTGATAAAACAAATAATCGGGACTAATAACCTAAAATAGGCCACTTACATGGACACTAAATTGATTTTAATGACATTAAGTGCTATTTCGAGTCCCTGCGAACCTAATGATTCTAAACTCGAAGTCTAATTTAATGTTTTGATGAAGATTCAAATATCTTGGTTCGAACAGTGCTTGATACGAATGGACTGACTAATGAATTTCAGTCGCACGATTGAGCCAGACGTATGATTCAGTTGCACGATTGAGCCAACCATATGATTCAATCGCACGATTGAATAAATCGGTGACTCAGTCGCACGACTGACTCAACCGCATTGGTATAGCATACGACTAAGTTCAGTCACAAGCTCAATCGTACGACTGAACTCAGTCGTATGGTTCAATCGCACGATTGAAACAGTTGGTCAAAATCAGATCAATTCAATTGTTATCTTTTATGAACGGATCTAAAGTTTATGTTTCTTGTGTTGCAGTAACATGGCTGAGAGGTGGACTATAAGCACCAAGCACAACATTTGTGCCCATCTTGATGTTACATCCCGGAACGCGTCTGAGTTCGCCGGGATCATTTCCTTTTTACGTCGATCGAGGATCAACAGGGCCATCTCCACTCCCTGCACACCTTATTGATCTATTCAGCAGGCATTCTGGGAGAATGCCACTGTCGACCGCTCTGCTTAGCCATACTGCATCCGGAGCTCGATCTTCGGACAGGATATTTGAATTAGGGAAGACGACATGAGACGGGTCTTGGATTTGGGTTAGGACGTAGCCCACCCAACGAAGCTACACCCCCTTATGGTACGGGGATGCTTTCTTCAGATTAAGTACGCTGGTGACATCAATGTCAGCGTGCTTAACAAGAGCAACATGTGCCCCCAGTTTAAGTACTTGGTACATGTTATCTTGAAGTGCATAGCCTCTAGTTGTGGAGGGTTCGACGAGCTGTCGGACCAAATCCAGAATGCATATGTTCTGCTGGTACTGAACCACTCGTTCAGTTTCTCCCGCATGTTCTTCTCCTACATGACAGAGAACCTCGAGGCCCAAGGCAAGGAAGGCTTCTGCTTGTATCCAAGATTGTTGCAGATGATTATAGACGAGCAGCTTCCTATGCTGCCTAAGGAGGAGGATGATACAGTGATCCTAGAGGTGATGGATGATACCACCTTAGGAAGGATGATGGTATACCAAGGGAAGCAGGTGAAGCCTCTGGTGAGAAGACTCTTCGGCCATCTGGCCAATGAGGGATACGTGGCGCCAGCTCGTAAGAAGTGGCTTCACGACAATAGTGATTTCGACGTCGAGCCAATCGTGGCTCCTGCTGACGAGGATGATGATGATGATGACCATGATGATGGTCAAGGTGGTGGAGATGCAGGCCCGAGTCAATCACAAGCCACTGACACGTCTACCATATTTCCACCACCTCCCCATAGTAGTACCTCTGCTCCCGGTGGATCGGAGTAGGCTGCCATCCACCGAGACTTCTTGGTTAACGAAGAGGAGGATGAGTCAGATGAGGAGCCCCTCACGAGGACTATCGGTAGCCGAGTTATGGCTACCAAAAGGGGCAAAGAGGCGACCAGGGGACGCCAAGCTTGGGCCGACGGTGCTGAGACCGATGATCCGACTTACACACCTCCCCAGCTGACTAGCCCAGGGGGAGCCCAGATTGCTAGGGGGTCGATGTTGAAGAGAATGGCCCAGCCCTATGGCAAGAAGGGCAAGAGACGGAGGATTGTACTGATTACAACCTCCACTACTACATCCACCACTACCACCACTTCCACCACTCCTACCACCACTACCACCACCACTACCACCACTCCTACTACCACCACACATACCTCCACAGCCACCACCACTGCTACCTCCATAACCACCAGTACTCCCATCACCACAGCCACCACTATTCCCACCACCACACCTACCATACCCACATCTATTCCATCACCTTTCACCTTCATCCCTACTCCCACATACACCTCATCCACCACTACACCAACCATACCCCAAACCGGCCCTTCCACATAATCGATACCTTCACAGGGATCTTCTCTACCTATTGTTGGGTTAGAGGAGCAGCTGGCTAGCCTCAACCGTCTTATGCTCAAACTGCTTTCTACATATGACATACAAGCTAACCAGATGAACTAGTTGATGGTAGTCAATGCTGCATAGGGCAAGCAAATAGCCCTGCTGACAAAGAGAGATGCAGCTCACAGTCAACAGATCGGCCAATTGACTGAGAGAGATACTTCTCATGAGAGAGCCTTAGCTAGAGCTCATCGTGCCCTCACTGCACAGAATGAGCTACTATTGGCCTCAGTGAAGAGGATTGAGGAGGTCGAGAAGAAGAACAAGAAGCTTCTACTCATGGACGAAGGGTGAGCCCTTCTTATGGACGAATGAGCTACATTTGACTGAGAGAGATACTTCTGATGGACGAAGGGTGAGCCCTTAAAGATGAAGGGTCACGGTGATGACGGTGATGATGATGATGATGATTCGTCTGATGAAGAATCGCATAATGATGATGATTATGAGGGTGAGGCTGAAGGCAGTAAGAAGGACAAAGAAGGGGGAGATGATGATGAGCCTGAACATGAAGGTGATGCATCTACATCAGCCTCAAATCCATCTGCTCGGGAGAGGCACACTAAGAGAATCAAGATCAGCGACCCTTTTCCTCAGCTCCTCAAGCTGAAGAGTCGAGCGACCAAGGCAAAAGTAATGATTAAATGTCTTCGTATTTGAAAACTTTTGTACTTGAATTATGTATTATGCTAATGTAATTAATGTTTATTAATGTTTAATTATCTTGATTACTGATGTGTGTGTGATTGTGTTCTGAATGTTTAATCAAACAAATGAAGCTCAACAAATAGACGACTTTGATGTCGCACCCCTTCAGCAAATCAAGACTCAGCTAACCATGTTTCTTGATTTACAAGGGATCGTGCCATGATCTATGAGCTACACCCTCGGAGAGGGAAAGCTCATTCATGATCTTATAGGTGAGCAGCTGGCCGACATGTTTCGACTCAAGCCGGATGAGCTAGTCAAGGATGCTCCCGAGGTTGATGTCATCAGTGATGAAGAGCTGCAAGATGTACATGAGATTGATATCGAGGATATCACTGCAGAAGAATATCCTTAGTACACTGACCAACAAGGAAATGTTATCCCCGATCTGGGCGAAACATTTGGTAGTGATACGTTTGGATCTCTTGATGCAAAGGAGAAAAAGAAGGAGAAAGAAGAAGGGAAAGCCCAAGCTACGGACGCTGATGTTGATATTAAGAAGGCTGAGTGGGCTGTGTGTCTAACTGAGATGAGAGCCCAACGAGAACCGCCAAAGTCAAATGACTACACCAAACTCTACATATTGAAGAAACATTAGAAGGTGTCAGGCAAAGTTATCAGTTGGGTGTATTTTGAGGACTTGGAAGTGTATGCAATGAAGAGGGAGAAGGGGATTGAGTACTTCACATATCCTCATGATCTAAAGACTCTTCCCGGTTTTGAGCTAAACAGGCTTGCCTGTTTAGACCTTTTGTACGCCAATCCGAGGAAGATGTCAGGTTGGTTTGAAATGGCGCTAAAGAGTGAATACCATACCAGATGGGTCAACTTAAGGCCTCAACAGCCTAAACGGTTCATAAATAAGACCAAAGTTGATCCTAACACTGGAAAGCCTAAAGTCGTGCTGAAGTGGAGTCCTCCACGCATAATGTCAAAGATCCCACTGAAAGAAATGCCTCAGGACTTCACTCCACACTTCAAGTGGTGGTATTATGACTGGCGAATGGGTGAAGCGGTCATAGTTTTGCATAAAGAGGGCAAAATAGAGACTATCCGAGTATTTGACCCTATGTGGAAAACAAACTTGTCTGCATATGATATATATACTCCCCACAAGTGGCCACTATTCTATGATACGCAGGACATTGTACAAGCTCTATAGTTTCAACATGTCATAAGACTCTACTTTGCATTAGAGATACATGCAGGAGTTACAAGAGAAGAGAAGTACAAGAAGTTCCAAGAACACATGAAGAATGTTATACATTAGGCTAAACTAGGTACAAGGGGGAGTTTGTTGATACATATTGATGTACCTAGTTTATGTTCTCAAATGTAAAAGTCTTTCATGTCTTACACTTATGTAATCCAATGTAATGAAGTGATTGAATGATATATAAAATGCATTGTGATGTTTATATGTAATTGATTATGTCATGTTATCTTTGTATTGAATGTGATTCACATGTATGAACTAAATATATAGGTATGATGTTTGTTTTACATAGTTTTAAGTCGATAAGAACTTAGAAATCTGTTTAACTTAGTCATGTGGACATTCATGCTAATGGACCATACTTATAGCCCATACGCATGAATGAACCATGCTTATGGACCAGTCGCACGACTGAACTAGGTGTCTGTATCAGTCGTATGATTGAGACATAAGATTGGCTCAATCGCATGACTGAACCTTCAGTCGTGCGTATGAGTCAACCGCATGATTCAGTCGCACAACTGAACCATGCTAATGGTTCAGTCGTACGAATGAACACTGATAACATATAAATACCACATAATTGTTAAAAAAAAAACACTTCATAATACCTCGTATACTTTCATACCCTAGCCGTCTAGAGCATCCCAAGTCGGAAATCCATGTTCATAGTTCGTTCCTGATCGATTTCAATCTGTTCTTAATGTTTGTTACATTGTTAGATTGATCGGGTTATTCGTTCTCACTGATTGGATCGCCAATCAAATAGAATTCCACGCTATTTGATCTGGTTTCACGCAAAATCTATTAGTACTCCGTACGTACACGGTTCTAACACCCCTTCCAAGGCAAAACCTTTAATAATACATTGTCCCTAACATTAAACTCTAGCGACCATCTTCTATTATCAGCGTACCTTTTCTGACGATCTTGAGCTGCCTTTAATCTATCCTTGATCTGAAACACTTTGTCGGTAGTCTCCTGGATAATTTCGGGTGCAGTCATTTGACTTTCCCCAACCTCCGCCCAACACACCAGCGACCTGCACTTACGCCCTTACAAAGCCTCAAACGGTGCACACTAAATATTGATGTGATAATTGTTGTTATAAGAGAACTCCACCAATAGGAAGTCGGTGTCCCTGTTACCACAGAAATCAATTGCACAGGCCCTCAACATATCCTCTAACATCTGAATTGTACACTCGCTCTGACCATCGGTCTGATGGTGATAAACCCTACTCATATCAAGGCACGTTACTAGCGACTTCTGTAGACACTGCTAGAATCTTGAAGTGAAACTGGCGTCACGATCAGGGATGATTGATACTAGTACTAATAGGTTCAAAATGGATCAATCCTGTGTTATGATTAAGCACTCAATAATTAAAAGAACAAAGTAATCAATAATTGCAAAGATTCAAATCAGTTTCTATTGATTAGATACAAGGATTACAGTGTACAAATAAGAGAAATGTTCAAAACGTTTAACTACACAATACACCTAATCCCATTTATACTAAACAAAGAAACTAAGGAATATATTAGCAATAAGTCCCTATACTATTGCAAAAGTAAAAATACAATGCAAAAGTAAAATACAAAGACAAAAATAAAGACAACAAGTTAAATTTTTAAGAGATGATAACAATACTCGCCCTAAGATTTACATGGTCTTCAGCCTTGAGTTATCTTCAGTCTTCATTCTCTTGATCTTCTTCAGCTTTAATCTTCTATCTTCTCTTTATCTGCAATCTTCTTCCTTCTCGTGCATCCATCTTCAAAGTAATCTTCTGGTTCTTCTTTTACTTTAAACATTGGCTTCTTCTTGAATAATTCTTGTTCCTTTAAGGCATTAGCTATTGCAGACTTGAACTTGCTAGCAAAAATGCCCTGTTCTGGTCTTGATTCATTCGTTTTAATCTCCATCTGACTCATTCTCTCTAAGGTATCTTTTGATAGTCTAGTAATATCAATATCGGCGTATAACTCGATGGGTTTGAGTATACCTCCAATACACCTTTTCTTGAAATTCGCATGAACTTTATATCTTTTATAACCTTCTTCATGATGTTTCCATAAGCAAGGGATTTTCTTAGAGAAATTCTTTCCATGGCTGCATTCATCATATTAATGATGGAAAGAAAATACTTCTTGTCTTGTTCAGCAACTTCAGGAGACACTTTTTCAAACTTTTGTACGGAAAGAAATGAAATATAACATGGATGTAGCAATTTAAGCTCAAATGCACCAAAGAGAGTGATCATGTCCTCATCCTATTGTTCGAGATTTCGGACCAACTTTAGCTCAAATGTCTCCGTGTTAGAAAACCATCTAAGTATTGGTTTGGACTTTTGGATACCATCAATCACTTTTAATCCCAGTGTTGTAACTTTTTCAAAGTATTGATCACAGAATTCAACCAGGAAATGCTCTTCTTCAGATTGTAATCCCTTTATCTTTTTATTTTTCTTTAACATAGCAAAGTACTCCTTATCTTCTTGATCACATCTTGTTTGAAGGAACGTACTTCCTCTTGATATACCTCTTCTTAAAGGTTCAACAAACATATCACCTATTTTAGATCCAGACGGATTGATAAGTGGTAGTCTGTTCAACTCTTTCAGATCTTGTACTGGAAGCTTAATGATGCTAGAGTAAAAATGATAAACATCACATACAACATTTACTCTTTTTATCAAAAATGCATCAAAAACCTCATCATACTTCCATGTGATAATCTTGACTTGGTTAGTAAAATCTGGAGCAATCATTGCATTCAGAAGTTCAGCAACTGATGTCCTTTTTGCAAAACATTTCTAACCAAATCACCTGTAGATCTAGCATTATCAAATAATTGTTTCTGCTCAGGAGAAGCTTTATAAGCTTGTATTTCTGAACCATAAAACATCTTTATCAGCTCTCTTCTACTTTCATAAGAACTTGTCTTTTGAGCCATTTGCTTGATCTTTTGAGGCTTTAGATCCTTGTCCTTTTTGTAATATCCAAATATTGAGGATTGTCATTGTCAAGTATAATCATTTTGTTCGACTGCTTTTTAGTTTGCTGAAAGCTTCTGACAAGGATCCTCAGCGATATAGATTGAAGTCTTTTTAGTCTTTTCCAAGGATAATTTCATGCCTGCAACCAAGATCTTAAAGCTGGTATACTTATTTCTTCAGGGTCTGGGTGACGCAGCTCAGATCTAGGCACTTCTTCAATGTTTATGCTCTCTTGTGCTCTATTCCACTCACCATGTTCTATAACTATCTCATTTGGATCGATTGGAGCGACTGACTCGGCTTCAATACATTTCTCATATTCATCATTAATTTGAGAAACAGTCAACCCAACCAAAAATACACGGTTATACTTCATTCGAACAAGATAGTTATATCTATCTTCAAAGTCTAAAGGTACTTCACCCCGTTCTTGAATTGGTTCGAGTGGAGAGAATGTTGGTTCAAGATGTGCTTCAACAATATCCTCATCATCTAGCACTTCATCGTACCAATCATCACTGTACTCTTCTTTTATATCTTCTAGAGCACCAATTGTTTCTTGACTAGTTTGTTCTTGTTCTTCATGCACTTCTTCATCAAAACTTCTTCTATTCTTTGCATTTTTGTAGAAGATTCAGGTAAAACTAGATCCTCTATATCATCAATTTTCCTCTTACCTTTATCCATCTCAGTAGTTCTTTCAACATCAATTGGACTCATCTTAGATACAATCACAATATCTGGAGAGTTAGGCTTTTGAGACTTCTTTGACTTGCTTAGCTCATCTTTCAACAATTCATTCTCTTCAGTTAATTTCTTGTATTTCTCTTCAAGAAGATCATAGTCTCTTAACATTACTTCAAAATTCTTTATTACATCTTCTTTGTCTTTTGCAAAAACAACAAGTTTTTAATCTTTTCTTTGACTATTTTCGTTTAGCTTTTCATTCTCTTCTTTCAACATATAATTTCTTTTTCAAGAGACATGTTTATCTCTTTTGGTTTTTCATTTTCAGCATTCAATTCATCTACAATTCTTTCTTGAGCAAGATTTTCTTCTTTAAATTTTTCCAGCTCATTAACATCTAAAATGTCATCAGTCTGTACAGACATATTTTGTGCTATAATGATGGGAATATCTTTAGATTCTCCATGTGTTGTGCCTTGAAAGACAGGGTCAAAATTATGGTTTCCATAAAATCAAAATCAAATGTTTGATTTTGAATATCTTCTTCATGCATAATATCTTCATCTTGCACATTAACATCAGCTTCATCATCTTGAGCTTCATTCAAAGTTTCGTCATGAATAACATCACCAGATGTTCCTTCACCTATATCATGAGTATCATCAGCATGATCAGAAGCAGTCATTTCACTACTAACTGATTGATGTGCTTCAATTGCACCATCAGCACCATCATCATCATCACTATCATCATCATCATCATCTGATGAGCTTTCAGTAGCTTCATCATCATTATTATCTACATCATTTTTATCATCCTCATCATCCACCATCTCATCAACAACATCTTTAATAAGATAATTTGGATCTATTGGCTCATCTTTAGATAAATGGAAGTGTTGTTGATTGATATCCACCTTATCCATTGCTACATTTCTCATGTAGTCAAAAAGAGGAATGTTTGGAGCACCTATGATAACTGCAAGTCTTTTGTAAACAATTCAGACATGTGTTCCAGCTGCAGTTTATCACCTTCAATTCCATCAACATATAAATCAGGATGATCTTCATTAATAAGCAGCTGAAGAAACCTTGGATACATAAAGTATTTATTTTTCCTTCCGCTCTCTAAATTGAAGATAAATCCATTCATGATCCACTTAGCCATATTAAATCTTCTATTGGAGGCTAAGGCTATAATGGGGGATGCAATGTCCACTGGTAATGAATCCCAACCAGCACTTCTCTTGGACATGCATTGTTGAAAGATATAGCAGAGTAGTTTCCAGGGGTTATACACCCTGGCCCTAAAGAATTGCTTCTTGGGGAAATGGTTAGGGTGACCCATCTACATAAATACATCCCTACATTCATTAAATGTATGCTCTGATAAATCTTCAGGGTCATTCTCTCCCATTCTAAGAGCTATCCTTATTGCTTGTTCAGAGACTTCAAGCATTCTATCATTAGTAACGAATCTTTATTTCCTTCCTCATCTCTTTCAACCTCTACTGTTCTCCAGAATCTTTTGATCAGTCTTGCATGGACCATAGGCCTTGCATACATGTCATATACATATTTAGTCCTTAGCAAGAATCTAATATTTCTTCATATCCAGTGGCCTCTCTATTTTCTTCATCCAAGAAAGCAGCTACATTGTGCTTTGGTTCAAATTTTAGTTCAGCCATCTGCACAAACAAACACACAAATTTAGACATGTTGCACATAGTTGAACCGTTCATCAACTTCAATGTCCTCCAGTGGTATAACCATATCCTCATTAGCTAAACCCTTCCGCAGTGAGATACATGGAATGTTGGATGAATTCCACTTAACTTATCTAGTAGTTCCAACCTATAAGCCACCTCTCCTACTCGAGCAATGATTCGGAAAGGCCCTATGCACCTCGGGCTCAACTTTCCCCGCTTTCTAAACCAAATGATACCTTTCTAAGGTGAGACTTTTAACATAACCCTATCACCCACCTGGAACTCAATCGGTCTACGTCTCTTATCAGCATACGACTTCTATCTATCCTTAACTGCCTTCATAAAGGCTTTGATCTTTTCTAGTTTCTCAGTTGTAGCCTCGATTGACTCAATGTTTCCCAACTCTTTCTGACCAATGTCACCCTAACAAACTGGTGTTCTACATCTCCTACCGTATAGCATCTCATATGGTGGCATACCAATGCTGGCATGATAGCTATTGTTAAATGAGAACTCAGCTAATGGTAAGTGGTCATCCTAACATCCTCTAAAATCAATAACACATGACCGAAGTTATATCTTCAAGTGTCTGTATGGTTCTCTCTGACCGACCATCCATCTGAGGATGATAAGCCGTGCTGATGTGTAAACCAAGTGTCACGATCAGATACAATAGACACCGGTACGCCATGACGAGCGACAATCTCCTTGATGAATAAATCCGCTAATCTCTAGGAGGAGTATGTCTCTCACATCGTAGGAAGTGAGCACTCTTCATCAAACGATCAACTATCACCCATATGGCATCATACCCTCTCGGGGTACGCGGTAACTTCGTAATAAAGTCCATGGTGATATGCTCCCACTTCCACTCGAGTATATCTAAAGGTTGGATTTTCCGCCTTCACCTGTAAACAAGTAAGACACTTACCCACATATTCTGCTACGTCACGCTTCATACCCGGCCACTAATAATCATTCTTCATATCATGGTACATCATGGTAGCACCAGGATGAATGGAGTATCGAGTCTTATGACCCTCATCCATGATTTTCCCATGTAAGTCCCCATAACGAGGAATCTATATTCGTCCTAATCAGGTTCTAACACGAAGAGTGTTCTCACCCAGTTCCACGACCAAACCTTTCATCCTTTCAGAGTTAAGACGATCTTCTTTCAAAGCCTCGTCTTGGAACTCCTTGACCCATTTCATCACGTCATAGGTCATAATCAATTGATATGCTTTCACCCGAATCGGCTCGGGTCTTTCCTTTCAGCTAAATTGGCCTTCCCCAGATGGTAATGGGTCCCATAATCATAGTCCTTAATGAGCTCTAACCACCTCCTTTGCCTTATATTTAAGTCCTTCTACTCAAAGAAATACTTTAAGCTGTTGTGGTCGGTAAAGATGGTGCACTTTGTCCCGTATAAGTAGTGCCCAAACCTTCAACGCGAAGACCACCACAGCTAGCTCTAGATCGTGTGTGGGATAATTGACTTCGTGGGTTTTCAGCTGTCGGGATGCATAGGCTATTACCCTTCAACGTTGCATCAACACACAACCTAGTCCAGAATAAGAAGCATCCGAATATACCACTAAGTCTTCACTCCCTTCGGGTAATCTCAAGACAGGAGCTTATGTTAATCTCACCTTTAACTCCACAAAAGCATCCTCCTGTTCTTGACCTCACACGAACTTCACATTCTTACGAGTCAGTTTGGTCAACGGTTAGGCTATCTTGGAAAAGTCATGAATAAATCTCATCCAGTAGCCCGCCAATCCCAAGAATCTACAAATCTCGGATGGCGTCTTTGGAGACTTCCATTGCATCATCGCTTTAACCTTTGTTGGGTCCACCATGATTCCCTCAGCATTCATTACGTGACCCAAGAATTGCACCTCACGCAACCAAAAAGCACACTTAGAGAATTTGGCATACAACTTCTTTCTCCTAAGTGTCTCTAATACCTCGAATAAATCAGGATATCATCAATAAACACAATCACTGATTTATCAAACATCGGCCTGTACACCCAATTCATCAAGTCCATAAAAGCAGCTGGCGTGTTAATTAGACCAAAAGACATCACAAGGAACTCGTAGTGTCCATAACGCGTACGAAAAGCTGTTTTAGGGAATGTCTTGTTGCTTCACCTCCAACTGATGGTAGCCAGTCAAAGATCTATCCTCGAGAACCAACTGTCACCTTGAAGCTGATCAAACAAGTCATCAATCCTCCGTATTGGACACTGGTTCTTCACCGTCAACTTGTTCGATTCACGATAGTCAATACACATCTTTATAATACCGTCCTTCTTCTTCATGAATAAGACCGGAGCACCCCATGTAGAGATACTCAGTCAAATGAAACCCTTATCAAGCAACTCTTGCAGTTGCTCCATCAATTCCTTCATCTCTGAGGGAGCCAAACGATATGGTGCCTTAGCAACAGGCTGAGCACCTTGTACCAAATCAATCTGAAATTTGATTTCACGATCCGGTGGCACACCTGATAGATCCTTTGGGAACACATCGGGAAAGCCACACACCACCGGTACATCGGATAATTGTGGTGTTGATGTTTCCACATCCTTCACGTAGGTCAAATAGGCACTACATCCACGCCTCATGCACTTTCCCACCACCGCCATCGGAATCACCTTCGGAATCATCGTAACTCGATCACTGTATATCGTCATCGTACTGCCGTCAGGCACTATCAGTCTAATCATCTTCTTGTGACACACGATGTTCGCTTGAGAGGTTGCTAACCAATTCATCCCTAGTACTACATCAAATCCACCTAGGGGCATCACATGTAACTTAGCGACAAACCTATGACCTTCTAATTTCTATCACATCTGTAATTCTAGTGGACATACCAATAGAAGTTTCTACGTCAAACGGATCATTAATACTTATACTACTAACAGATAACTTATCACAGAAAGCGGTAGAAATAAAACTCCTACTAGCACCAGAGTCAAATAATACAGAGGCACAAGTTTAGTTTACTAAAACCATACCTGACACGACATCAGGGTCCACTCTAGCTTTCTCCCGGGTCATCATGAAGGCTCTAGCAGTTTCCCTCTATCCTCCTCCCTCTGGCTTCCTCTTCATCCCCGAACCCTCGACCGTGGCTTCTTACAGTCCTTGCTCACATGTCCCTCCTCGTCACAGTTATAACAACGTATAATTCCGCACATCTTCACCACATGACTAGGCTTCCCATACTCGAAGCACACATTCAATCACCACTTGCACTCACCAGTGTGCTCCCTGCCATATTTACCACACTTGTTCATTCCTGAATTCGATGACCCCATCCTACGGTCACCCACCTTCATCCTCTTGTTGTGTGGAGTGAAACCACCACATTCCTTTTCCTATTCCAGTTCCGGTCACCACCACTAGTCTTCTTCACCTCGACCACCGCCACCTCTCGTATAACCTCCTAGATAAATCCACTGTCAACCTAAAAGTGCTTGGTCGGGCGAGGATCAAGTGCCTGCGAATATCGGCTGGCAATCCCTGCACATACATCTTGATCTTTTCTGACATCGACGTCACCTGATCCGGCACCAGCCTCCCCATCTCGTTGAACTTGGTGGTGTACTACTGGTGGGTCATGGTTCCCGCCACAAATAGTAGGAACTCTCTCTCAATCTCATCTAGTTCCCGGTGAGGACAAAATTCCTCAATCACTATCTTCTTTAACTCTCCCCATCACATCCTCCTGATGCCCTTACTACCCTCAGCCTGGATAATATTGTCCCACCAACATAGCGCCGAGCCAACGAAGGAGTGAGCGGTGAACTTCACCTTCTTGTCCACACGACGCTCGCTAATCTCCAACACCACCTCCATCTCCTTAACCCAGCGGTGGGCGATGGCAGCATTGCCATTACCATTAAAAGTAGGAGGCTTACACCTCTGGAATGCCCCATAGTTGCACCCCTTAGTCTCCACCCCCACTAAAGAATCCTCTTCGTCATCGGACAACACTATTTGAGGCTCCGGCCATTCTTCTTCTCCCTTGTTTTCCTGCCCTGATGACCCTTCTTATCCTCCCTCTCCTTTCTTTCTTCATTCCTTAGTGCTCTGACTACTTTGGTCACCACAGACGGTAAGATTGTCTGCATGACCTGGTGCACCTCATTGACCATCGCCTCCCTAGCCGAGGCATTCAAGCTAACATCTTCATTCTCCTCATTCCAACCATGAACCTCAGGGTTCTCGTGAGCCGTCTTAAGAGCCTTAGCACTACTCCTTGTCACACATGGCCTAGTATCATATCCACCACGACCTCTACCTCTAGAAGCTTTGGAAGATTTTCTTCCAGCCATTCCCTAAACGCTATAAGATTCAAACACTAACACAGTCATTCAAGGAATTGCTCAGTTCATGTTATGTATAGTAAGTCCTAATTATAATGGCCAGTTATGATTAGCCACTTACTTTACTCTTCATACCCTAAGTATTTCCTATTCTGACTACATCAGTATCTAAATCTACTAAATGCAAACAGATCAAATAACATACGCACAAAATACCGGTTAACATAAAGAAAATACCTGATGGCAGGTAGCTACTCGGACTGGCATCCCTTCCTATTTTGTACCATTCTCAGTTTAAGTTTAGGTTTTAGAAAATCATTACCTAATTCCCTTAAACTTTGGCTCTGATTTCAACTTGTAAGGCCCCCGTTTCTGGGCACCTCACAGTTGGTCATTCATAACACTACAGATATAAAACATTACAAATTTCATAAAACAGTGCAGCGGGATTAATATCAAAAGTCACCCATTCTTTAATAAAAACTGTTGCTAAATAATACACCCATAATTGTTATCAGTTACAAAAGATTGTTTAACTACATTACAAAGCAACAAAATTATTAATCATGAACGGATGTCAGTCTTGCTCTGCCGAGTAGCTTTCCCCGCGTGCCATCCTCAGCAATAATTACCTGCCAACTAAAATGCATAAAAGTCAGCGTTGCTGAGTGAGTTCTAGTTTTAAAAGCATTAAAATACCTCGATTAGTTTATATATGAAATACTATTTTCATAAAAAACATCATACATGAGCATACATCGTACATACAATAAGGTATAATCTTATTCATTATCATACATTCCATTCATTTCGTACTTTATTATTATCTTTCACTATTTCTAGATCCTGTCAAGCTTTACCCCATTGTGGCCCGAAGCCACCATTCCAGGCACAAAGCCTCCTCATTCACTGGCATGAAGCTACGGACTATCCTTGCATAAAGCCATATCATCTTCGGGGTAAAGTGACAAGGATCCCATTTCGTACTATGGGTTCGGTCACCTAGACTAATCCCCCTGTGTGTGAACGCTCATGGGTTAAAATCACACGTTATAACACACAGTTGATCTGACAACTCTCAAAGTGTTGTGATCCTCTCTTCATTTTGCTTGCAAGCCTTTTCTTTCATTCCTTCTTTATGTTCCACTTTCATTATCATTAATCTTATCTCTTTCATTAATGATAATACTATATGTTTATGGTTATAATCACACAATGTAAAATCACACATCAATATATCATAGCATAAGGAATATAAGAACAAATCATACATATGCTTAACATCATCACACATCATCATTCATGATATATCACACATCATTCATTACTAAAAGTCAGCTTACGTTACCCCTGGGAACCTCCCAAGTCAATGCCTACACTTTACGATTTCCCTAAAATCTAGAAAAATATTCTAAGTGTTAGGCGCATGGGCACTATGCAGGCGCATGGCCTTCTGGGCGCATGGGAACACTTAAGCGCATGGGAAAGGTTCTGGGCCCATGGGCACAATGGGGCACATAGCCCAACACTTAGCCACTCTGGCAAATTTCTAGGTGCATGGATACTATTTTGGCGCATAAGTCTCAAGCACATGGGACTTAGGCGCATGACAACTAACTTTTAACTACCATCATCATAATTTCAAGCCCAAATTTAATTCTAACATGTTCTAAGCTTAGTTCTAACATTCTAAGCATTAGGAACACATACATAACCTCATCCTAACCATAAATCACCCAAATCATACCCCACCTGCATACATACATGCACATTCATACGGGTATACATACCCACTTTTATAAAAACATACATACATGCATTTCCAGCCCCAAATCAGTTAAAACATGTAAAAAGGGGTTCTATAAATCACCTTTGGCAGTCTTTTGAATAGAGTTCTTCAATCCCGAATGCATCTATGATTTCAAACACCTAAAAACCTACCAAAACACATAACCGAACACACAAACACATATAAGCACAAACCCAAGACTGAAAATCAGTCAAGAACACTTCAAATCATCAAAAACATACCTTGAATTCGATCTTCTTCTTGTTCTTCTTAAAAAATCCGAAAGATTTTTGCTCTTTCTCTCTCTAGAACTCGGTTGAAGTGAAGTGTGCAGACAACATGGGTGGCCATACCACCTTTATGCACCAACTTTTATACTTTTTGTCCTTTTTATCACTTTTAACCCCTCAACTTGGGTTAAATTATGTTTCCTACTTTTATTCATGTTTATTCTTTCTTTCTCGTCTATTAAAAATTATCTGGGTGTTATAGCAACTAAGCCAAATGGAGTAGAAATTAACCAAATTTCAATGCAAGACATCCATCATTCTTAGAAACTATGATGGCAATTCAAGAAACAACTGATGTTTCATTCCATCTTCTTAGTCTGAGTATATTGCTACTGGACTAACTGCTTATGATCTCTATTGAATTGATAACACATATGCCATTTCTTTATTTTCTCAAAACAAAAAAAACCCTAAAACTTAGAAAATCAAGAAAATCCAAAAATAGTTCTATTGAATCTTCCTGCATTTATATGAGAAATGATTGTACACTCATCTACTATCTTCTGCATCAATTTTTCAAATCAATAAAGACTGACAAGACTTCATTTGATATGTTAGTAGGTTCAGCTTGGATTGCAGATAAACATATTTATGATGAACTAAATCAATATGCATTGTGGACCAAAACCATCTTAGGGTATTGGTAAGCAATGATTTTTCCAAGTGTTTGCTTGACTGATTACCTAAACACACCATGCGAAAATGATTTATAAACTTCTCATTGATAAGAGCATCTGTTTCTCCTTTGTTGTATGTAAATGCAGACCTGGAGTAAACATGAGGACAACTTCTGTTGTGCTGAGCACAGACCTAGTTGACCTTGTACTAAAAGTGTTGATGCTAAAAAGAATCTCAATATGGATCAAAGGTAAAAGAATCCCAATGAGGATCAACTTCCACTATGAAGTATTAAAGAATCTTAATGTAGATCAAATATAAAACAATCCCAAAGTGGATCAAATCATGAGAATTTATACTCTAAGAATTCTAGTTCAAGTTGTGGTAAAGTGCCACCTTGCATTTCATGAGGAGCGTTATTCTTCCATACTTCTGAGTTTAGGGTACTCAATTAGCATATCTAATCAAAGCTAAACATGATAAATATCACAAAGTGTTAAAAATAGATCCTTGCATGAGTTTAAGTGGACAAACATACTTACAATCAACTCTGTTCTTTGTCTATGTCTATTCCCAACTTTAACATTCTTAGATGTAGAGGAGTTTGGATTAGTATGATCTCATGGTAGTTGAAGGATTCATGCTTGTAAATATCTTAATTTTGAAAAATCTAAAATACTAAAAAGATTTGTCATTTTAGTATTTTTTTAGTTTTGGCAGATTTACATGTGTTATTGATTTTGCAGGTGATGAATTGCATGACATGCCTGAGTTTCTTATTAAGTTCAATATGTTAAGATAACACTCTTACATCCTTCAATGATCTCCTGCCAGTTGCTGAGAACGAAGAATCCTCCTCTTGGTGTCTCATACACAAAAGTTCCTCACCCTCCAAAGCTTTTATTGAAGGAGAGTATATGTTAAGTCTAAAGAATTTCTGATGCTTCTCCTTCACTTCTGAAGTTGAGATAAAGCTGCTGATATTGCTACCTGTGCAATCCACAGTGTATGCAAATGGGTGTATCTTCAAGTCTGCAAAATGAGAGTAGAAGTTCAAGCTGATGAATCATACATCAAGTGCCAAACCAAATTCTTTATGTGCCGAAACAAAGTCCTTTTCTCAATGCCTTTTTATGAAGCTTCTAAGAAGATGCTACCAAAAAGGGGGAGAAGACTGGACTCCAAGACTTCACATCAACAAACATCCAAAGTTTTGATAATTTTAAGGTTTTGGCATCATCATCCTAGGGGGAGTATTGTTGGAATATTTGAAGATGATACTTACCAAAACCTAAGTGTCGAATCTCATGATGATTACCAAAACCTACACGGTGAAAATATCCTAAAGATATGATCAAAATGAAGAAAATGGACCAAAGTCAAACTTGGTCAAACTTGCTCAACCGTGGTCATAGTCAACAGTCAACAACAGCGGTCGTCCTGAATGACGTCAGCACCCGGCATTCATGCATCAGCAATAGAGAATTTATCATACTTAGAACTGTATTTGTGTAATCATTTTGTGCTGAAATGTAATTTTGTTTATTTATGTAAAGAGTATAAATAGACTAAGTGTAGTCACTTATACTAAACAAAGAAATAAAGAAACATACCCAGTATATCCCACTCAAGAGCAGGGTCTGGGAGGGGTAGGTGGTGGGGACTCTTTCCTCTATCTTGGGAGATAGAGAGACCGTTTTCAAAGAGACCCCCGACTCGATAACAAAAGCAATAGCAATAGCAAGCATAATATATAGCATACAACACATAGGTATAAATCACATAAAGATTTAGAAAATGGATACATCAAAAAGCTGTAAGTTTCACCTATAAAGGGCAGAAGTAGAATACCTACACATCACGGAAGGTGTCCCGCCTCGAGTCTTCAATAACCCTTCTTACCCACAGCTCCCACTAAAATTCCTTATTTTTCATTCTACGCATCCACACACTCCTATCCTCGGTCATGTGCTCGGAGAGGTGCAAGTCTACCATATCTCTCCTAATTTTCACGTCCCAAGGCAATCTAGGTCTTCCTCTACTCCTCCTACCCTCTATGTTGATGTTCCCTATTGCTCTAACAGGTGCTACCATCGGTCTCCTCTTCACGTGCCCAAACCATCTTAATTTTCCCTCTCATATTTCATCTGTGATACAAGCCATCTCTAGTCTCTGTCGAAACACTTTGCTTCTTATCAGATCTAGTCTTGTGTGTCCACGTATTCACCTCAGCATTCGCATTTCCGCGACCTCTATTTGTCTCTCATGCGATTTCTTTATGGCCCAGCAGTCTGTTTCAAATAACATAGCTGGACGTACTGCCACTCTGTATAGTTTTCCCTTTAGTTTCACTGGAAACCACTTATCACACAAAATCCCTGATGCTACTCTCCACTTGTACCATCCCGCTTGAACACAGTAGGCTACATCGCTGTGTATCTCTCTGTCTTCATTTACGTACAAGCCCAGGTATTTGAACCTAGACGTCTGTGAGACCACCATACCCTGGATACTGATTTGGGTGCCCTCTTCAGCCTCACCACTAAAGTTACAATGCATGTATTCCGTCTTAGAGCGACTTATCCATAAGCCTCTACGCTCTAGTGCTGCTCTCCACTATTCTAGCCTCTCGTTAAACAACTTTCAGATTCTAATAATAAGACAATATCATCCGCAAACAGCATGCACCATGGGACTGGCTCTTTTATAGTCTTGGTCATCTCATCCGATACTACTGTGAAGAGAAGTTGGCTTAATGCCAATCCTTAGTGGAGTCCCAATTACAGCGGGAAGAAGTCTGTGTCTCTTAATGGTGCTCGTACACACGTTTTACCCTGTCATACATATCCTTGATTATTTTGATACACCTCTCTGGTACCCTCTAAGTCGTAGACTATCCCAAATAAGTTGACGTGGAACACTGTCATAGGGGTTGATGAATACCATATGGAGGTCCCTTTTCTTTTCTCTATATTTCTCCATTATCCTCCTTATGACGTGTATGGCATCTATTGTAGAGCGTCCTGGCATAAATCCAAATTGGTTTATTGCTATCTGAGTTTCGCGTCTAATTCTCATGTCAATAACTCTTTCCCATAGTTTTATCATGTGACTCAATAGCTTTATTCCCTTGTAGTTACGCAATATTGGACATCTCCTTTTTTCTTATATGTATTCATTATGCTCTAACCAAGAAAATAAGTTTTAGAGCACTAACACACACAAAAGGTGTAATCACTAACAGTCAGAGAATTAAAGGTTGAGTGTGTGTGGGAGAAAGTGTTTTTCTTACAAACTCCTTTGTAATTCTCTTGATATCATACATATGAATGAATGAAATTTTTATAAATACGTGTTCTTGAATTTGTTCATCATTCATTCATCATCATACATGTTCATCTTGCAACAGATATTCACTTGAAATCATCAACGAGTCTTTGATATTTTGTATCATAGATCTGATAAACGGCAACAATATGATTCCAATATTCGATCCATTTATATCGATTTTCACAGATCTAACCATCTCAAATCACCCTTATTTCTTCATACTCACTTACTCTACTAAAATAGACCTCAACCAAAAATATTCTGAGACTGAGATAGGAACCATGACTAAGGCTCCTATTATCACTCCTGGAAATTTTAGACTTTGGTATCAATATATTGAAGGATTAATTAAGTATCAAGACAGGCGGATATGGAGATCTATCACTCATGGCCCATACAAGCCAAAAGTGTCATCATCAACTGGTGATGGTACTATGATTGAAAAGTAAATTGAAGACTACTCAGATGAAGACTTCAAGAAAATGGATATCTATAGCAAAGAAATGACTTTACTGCTCATTGTCATACCAAATTCCATAATGGTAGGCTTTCTTACACTACAACCAAAGAACTCTTTGATGCTTTGACATTGATGCACTCTGGTTCCTCAGAATCCAAAGATTCCAAGAAAGATTTACTAAAGTAGAAGTTTGAAAACTTCACTTACATTGTTGGTGAGACCTTAAGCCAACAATACTTCAGATGCATGGACTTAATTGCATCTATTCAGTCTATGGGAGTGACTCTTGAGAAGAGATACATAGTAAGAAAATTCATGAGTGCACTTACTCATGAGTGGACTTTCTATTATGTCAGAACGGCGAACTTGAACACACTCACCATGACTGAACTGTATGGGATCCTTAATAGATATGTTTGTTCTTGAATGGGTGGTACGTAGTAGCGAGCTGTGAATGCAAAATGGAAACTATGGTTATTAATATATAATATTAATTTAATATTAAATGGAATTTAGGTTAATAGGAATCCAATCTATTGTCCTTGCATTTATCTGTTGTTATGTATTCAAGATGAGTTTAAGGCCCCGTTTTACATATATTCTTTTTTGGGTGAAAAGAAGCATGTTCATTTTAAATGTTCATTCATTAGATCAATTTTATTGTACTTATCATATGTTTACTAGTGTTGTACCAATTTAAGTCCTCACTTTCAAACCGTTAATTTATGTTCTTTAGCGACTTAATTCTGAGTAGATCTACTGGGTTTAACAAATCTCACTCGGGCTAGTCGCGCTACCATGACTGCATGTCAAATGGGTGTTTAATTGACCTAATTTCTGTTGTCATGATCTGGTAACCACAGCCGAAACATACTTATATTTTTCAGATTCAGTTGCAAATTTCATGCCCTACGTAATTTGTTATGTACACTAGATATCTACTGATATTACTTTGTTTACTGGATCTTCTTTCAATTATAGTACTGTTTATCTAAACCTATGAAATCACCAACCTTGTGTTGACAATTTAATATGTTTCTTTTAGGTTCTTAAGATGTGCATGGCTAGGAGCATTTTACTTTTGCATACATCATGATTAATTTAAATGGTTAAATCACCAACTCTGTGTTGACACTTTAGCATGTTTTTTTCAGGTTCTAATGGTGTGCCCGGCTAGGAGCATTTCACAAATATTTGTTGCAAATTATATTTATTTGGATGCACGTGTTTTGTGCTATTTGAATTTATATATGATTATTAATTTTTGATTCCGCAAAGTTTACTTAAATTTATTATTAATTATATTTTTGGGATTATCTGATAATATTGATAACTATGTTTAGTAATTATCGTGTCGTTTGGTGTGATTATCGGCTGAGATCCCGGTATGTCACGCGACTAATGGTAAACCCCGTTTATAAAAATTGATGGTATGATGATGATGATGATGATAATAATAATAATAATAATAATAATAATGATCATAATAATAATAATAATAATAATAATAATAATAATAATAATAATAATAATAATAATAATAATAATAATAATAAAAATAATAATAATAGCAATAACAATAATAATAACAATAATAATAATAATAATAATAATAATAATAATAATAGTAATAATAGTAATAATAGTAATAATAATAATAATAATAATAATAATAATAAATAATGATAATGATAATGATAATGATAATGATAATGATAATGATAATGAAAATAATAATAATGAGAATGACAATGACAATAAATATGACGATAAATATAAAATAACAACAAAAATAATAATAAAGATATTAAGTAATTAAATTATGATATTAAATAATAAAAATGTTTAGTCTACCTAGTATAAATCACTAAATAGTTCACTATAAAGGCATCAATTATAAAATGATTAATACTAGATTATAGTATTAAATTATTAAATTTAAGTGCATACATCATATTTGATGGGGACAAATTTCAAATACATGCATACCACACTTGTATCATACGCTTCAAAAGTTATACCCAACATCTTAAAGTTTTAACATATTGACTATTTTGTTTAACGAGATGTATTATATATAATATAGATATAGATAATCAAAATTGACACTATTTGCTGATGAGGGGAGAAGATTGTAGCTTGTGGAAAGATTGTAAGGCAATCCCGGGCGAGACAGTAGTGACTCAACATCATACGTTGGTGGCGGATCTACATGTGAAGAGAGCAATTGTCGAACCAACTAAGAGAATTAGACCTACTATCTGATGCGGCCAATCAAAGATGAAAAGATTATAATCTTTAGAGATAAGGTCATACTAATGAGCCGAACTGGGCCACAGGAAGACACAAACCAAAAGTGGGAGGCTATGCCAACTAGAGTCATTCAAGCAGCTAAAGAAACTCTTGGAGTTATAACAAATAAGACAGTTGGTCATAAGGAATCCTAGTGGTGGAATGAAAATATACAGGAGAAGATAAGAATTAAGCAACAACAAAGTTTTAAAGAGCTTTTACGATGTAATAATGAGGAAGAACGAGCAGATCTAAAATTTAAATACAAGGAGGCCAAACGAGAGGCGAAAAAGTCTGGTGTCTGAGGTAGGAAAACAGCGTATGGGAGGATGTATAAGCGATTAGAGACGAAAGAAGGAGAGCATGACATGTTGAAGATTGCCAAGGCAAGAGAAATTAGAAGACAGGACTTGAGAATGGTGAAGTTTATAAAGGTTGAGGATGGAAAGGTCTTGGTGAAGGAGAAAGACATTAAGGCGAGATGGAAAACCTACATTGATAACCTTTTCAATGTGAGGAACCCTAATAAACAAACTAAGATTGATAAAACAACTCAAACAACGCAACAAAACAAGAGTTATTATAGAAGCATCACAGCCGACGAAGTTACGAGAGCTCTTAACAAAATGGGAAGGGCTAAGGCGGTGGGGCCAGACAACATACATATTGAAGTATGGAAGTGTCTGGGAGATGAGGGCCTGCAATGGCTAACAGACTTATTTAACACTATCTTCAAGACCGGGAATATACCGGAGTAGTGGTGAAGCATGGTCATAGTCCCCATATATAAGAAGAAGGTGATGTCCAATGTTGCGCAAACTACACTGGAATAAAGCTCTTGAGTCACACGATGAAACTATGGGAAAGAGTTCTTGACATGAGAATTAGACGCGAAACTCAGATAGCAATAAACCAATTTGGATTTATGCCCGGACACTCTATAACAGAAGCCATACACGTCATAAGGAGGATAATAGAGAAATATATAGAAAAGAAAACGGACCTCCATAAGGTATTCATTGACCTAGAAAAAGCCTATGATAGTGTCCCGCGTCTACTCATTTGGGAAAGTCTACGACTTAGAAGGGTACCAAAGAGGTACATCAAAATAATCAAGGATAGGTATGACGGGGAAAAAACGTGTGTGCGAGCACCAGTCGGAGACACAGACTTCTTTCCGATGGAAGTGGAACTCTACCAAGGATCGACATTGAGGTCATTTCTCTTCACAGTAGTGTTGCATGAGATGGCCAAGTCTATACATGAGCTAGTCCTACGGTGCATGCTATTTGCGGATGATATTGTATTAATATCATAATCTAAAAGGTTCTTAACAAGAGGCTACAACAGTGGAGAGCAGCACTAGAGCGCAAATGCTTAAGTATAAGTCGCTCTAAGGCGGAATACATGCATTGTAACTTTAGTGGTGAGACTGAAGAGGGCACCCAAATCAGTATCCAAATATGGTGGTCCCACAAACGTCTAGGTTCAAATACCTGGGCTCATACGTACAGGAGGACGGAGAGATACATAGCGATGTAGCCCACCGTGTTCAATCAGGATGGTGCAAGTGGAGAGCAGCATCAGGGACTTTGTGTGATAAGAGGTTTCCAGCAAAACTAAAGGGAAATCTATACAGGGTGGCAGTATGCCAGTTATGCTATAGAGAACCGATTATTGGGCCATAAAGAAATCACACGAGAGACAAATAGAGGTGGTCGAAATATGAATGTTGAGGTGGATGTGTTGACACGGAAGACTGGATCGGATAAGTAACGACATGTTTCGACAGAGCCAAGAGGTGGCTTGTATCACGGATAAAATAAGAGAGGGTAGATTAAGATGGTTTGGGCACGTGAAGAGTGGACCGATGGGAGCGCCTGTTAGAGTAGTACACAACATCACCCTAGAGGGTCGGATGAGTAGAGGAAGACCTAGGTTGACTTGGGACGCGATAATTAGGCGAAATACGATAGACATGCACCTCTCTAAGCACATGATCAATGATAGGAGTGTGTGGAGTTGTAGAATTAAAATTAAGGACTTCTAGTGGGATCTGTGGGTAGGAAGGGTAAAGGAAGACCGGATGCGGGACACCTCGCGTGATGTGTTGGTATTCGACTTCTGCCCTTTATAGGTGAAACTTACTGCTTATTTGATGTATGCACTATCTAAATCTGTATGTGATATATAACTTTGTGTTGTATACTATATAATTTGCTTGATATTGTTATTGCTATTGTTATCGAGTTGGGGGTCTCTTTGGAAGCGGTCTCTCTATCTCCCAAGGAAGAGGAAAGACACGCCACCACCTACCCCTCTCAAACCCTTCTCTTGAGTGGGATATGCTGGGTATGTTTGTTTGTTTATTTATTTATATTTATATCAACTAATGGGTTGTCCTGCGCGATGCAACGGGTGTCACCAAACCTTTTTTAGATTAAGATTACAAATATGATAGTATTTAATTTAAATAATACTTACTTATAATAATATAAGTATCAAATGCATATTTTAATAATATTTAAAAAACTATAAAAATAAGATAATTGTTAATGTAGTGAATTAAATAATCTGGTCTATATAAAATAATTATAATGTTATATAAGAAGGGTGATGCAACCAAAGCAACCAAAGGCTTGTTGCATGCATGCACTATGTACAAGATAGAAGTTGCTTCAAAAAGTTTTACACTCTGCATAGAAAATATTCTAAGTGTAAAATCTTCCGAAGCCAAAGACTAAATCTTCCGAAGCTAAAGACGAAGTCTTCCGAAACTTCAAAGACACAGTCGTCCAAAGCCAAATGAAGTGAAGTCTGATTTCTTCTGAAGATAGTGTAGAATATGCTTTCCTCGGATGTACTTTTGTATAAAGTTGACCCACTTTCTGCTACAACTCTGAAGTTTCACCAAGTTGGGAAAAGTTAGTGAAAAGGTCTATATTTTTGCAACTGTACATTGAGGTCTAGAGTCTATAACTTTCTACTTTATGTACTTTCATCCTTTTTGTAATATATTAGGATGTGAGCTATGTCATGTCATGTCACTAATCAAAATGAAATTTGCCTTTTGACTCTACATTGATCTTGTTATCGATCAATGTTTCGAGCTGGCTTTCAAAGTATTTCCAGTTGTAGAGTGTAGTATAAAGTATCTCAGGGTCTTGTATCTTATTTATGCATTGTAACACTTGTCAAAGAACTTGAGATTAATATACATTATTCTTGAAAACCATATCATATTTTTCTTTTGTATTATCTCCTTGTTTACTTGTGTTCTTTGTATCTTTCACTCAAACCGGTTCCCTATTTGAACTGTTAAGTGTTCTAACATTGTCCTCATAATGAGAGTGATTGTATTGACCTCCCTTAACTGGTCCTGTAACTGGTATACAAGCAATCCAGGCTCTTGATTGTCATATCTCAGTATCTTAAATCTCCTCAGTTCTCACAAAACACTTAACATCTCAAACGGCAGCTTTCAAGTCTGATATTGAAATCGGTACCATGGTAAAGTCCCCACTGATCACTCCTGATGATTTTGAAACTTGCTACCTCAGCATGGAAGGCTTCATCAAGTCATAAGAATATAGGATATGGGAGTTTGTTACCACAGGACCTTACATTCCACGTACCTCTTTAGCTATTGCTAGAGGTGGCTTGATACCAAAAGAAGTGGATGACTACTCTTAAGAAGATAGTAAAAGAATATATGTATATCAAAAAGCCATGACCGCCCTCCAAACAACTCTTCCAAATTCCATGTACAGAGGCTTTAAGAAATGTAAAATTGCTAAACAGCTATGGGATGCACTGAAGCTGATGTATGAGGGGTCAAGTGAAGTGACAGAGAACAAGAAAGACCTCCTGAAGTAGCAGTTTGAGAACTTCACCTTCAAGGCAGTGAAACCATGACTTAAAAATACTTCTGGTATGTTGAGATTATGGACACTCTAGCGGATATTAGAGTGAAATTGGAGAATAGGGATATTTTGAGGAAGCTCATGTCCTCTTTTCCAAGACAATGGACACATTACTATATGTTCATTAAGAGGGTTGAAATATCAAGACCCTTACTCTCCCTGAGTTATATGGCATACTTAACGGCTACTAGAAGGAAATGAACATGCAAAATTCATCTGGCAACTATAGCAATCAACAGAGTTCTGCCCTACATGTGGTTGAAAGGGATTATAGAGAACCACAACGCCATCTTATCTCTTACCCTGACAACTCACTAAAGGGCCCTTTCATCACCTTCCCAGAAACACCAAAGGAGAGCTACATCGAAGGAAGCCATTCTGAGAGATAAGCTCATCACAAGCCTTTGTGTCTTATGATGAAAGCACATGTAACTTCCTCTTCACCCTTGAAGATTTGGACTGTGTCCATTCGGATGACCTTGAGCATATGGAAATAGTCCAATAGATGGCTCTTCTTACTCATAAAGCCAAGAAATTCTACAAGAGGACAAGGATGAAGTTTCCTAGCAATGTGTCTAGTGTAATGTTTTGACTAGACAAAAGCAAAGTGAAATGTTTCAACTGTAACTAGATAGGACACTTTGCTAAGGAGTGCAAGGCACCCAGGAATAATGGTGGCCAAGCACAACCCAAGCCAAACTACACTGTAGGAACTCCATACACTGAAAAGTCCAAGCAACAAGCTGCAGTTTTTGTTGAAGAAGGAGGATTTGATTGTATTTTCCAGGTTGAACATGTGTCTCCAGACAAAGCACTAATGGCAGCTTGATTAAGCCAAGGTATTGGAACATCTTTGCACCCCAGAATGCATTGCTAAAGTAAATAGCTATTGGTCCTATAACTTAGATATGAGATCTGATCTTGTGTCGTTGAACATCTTAAAATCTGATTTCAAAAGAGATGAAAATAAGTATAAATTTGAAAATAGAAGACTTAAATAAAACCATTTCAACTCTCAAACATGAACATACCAACTACAGTACTTAATTAAGGATCTCATCACTAAGTTAACTGAGTGGCAGGCTGAGCTTGTGATCTGCAAAGCCAAGGCACAGAAACATGTTCTTGAAGAAGAGACTCATCCTTGCATGCCAAAGTGTGTTATTAAAACAAACAAGGACTGGAATCTAGTGAGAAATCTAGTGAGAAATCTAGTGAGATAGCTCCTCCACACATGATTGAAGATGTTGACCAAGGGGTGAGAACAAGAGGATAAACCCATGACAAAATGTTTGTCTACACTCTTGTTTCTTGTCCTTGATAGAGCTAAAGAAAGTTGATGAGGCTTTATGGGATGGAAGTTGGATTGAAGCAATGCAAGAAGAGTTGCTTCAACTCTAAAGGGAAAAGGTTTGGAACCTATGCGCTATTCCTTAAGGGAAGACTATTATAGGAACCAAGTGGGTTTTAGGAACAAGAAGGATGATAGAGGACTTGTCATTAAGAGCAAGGCAAGACTGGTTGTTCAAGGGTGCACACAAGAAGAAGGAATTGACTACACTAATGTCTTTGCTCATGTAGCAAGACTTGAAGCTGTTAGAATATTCCTTGAATTTGTAGCATCCAAGGACTCAAGGTCTACCAACTTGATGTCAAGCGTGCTTTCTTATATGGGATGATTGATGAAGAGGTGTATGTCAAACAACCACCTGGCTTTGCAGACCTAGATCATCCTGACTACATCTATAAGCTTGATAAAGCTTTCTATGGGGTGCACTAAGCTCCAAGGAAGTGGTATGAGACACTATCTTAGTATCACGGTCAGCATGGCTACAAGAGGGGTACTATAGATGGAACTCTCTTCGTCAAAGAAACAGGAAATGATTTAATGTTGGTTCAAGCATATGTAGATGACATTGTCTTCGGATCAACTAATCCAATGCTCTGCAAAGACTTTGAAAATCTGATGAAGAATAGATTTAAAATAAGTGCCATGGGGGGACTCAATTTCTTTCTAGGAATGCAAGTGAAGAAAGTTGACAATAGCATCTTCGTAAGTCAATCAAAGTATGTATAGGACATACTTACAAGATTCAACATAGATGAATTTAAGGTTGCAAAGACACCCATAGCCAGAAACCACTCCCTTGGACCTAATCTTAAAGGGGAGTGTGTAGATGAACTTCTTTACAGGGCTATGATTGGGTCTCTTATGTATCTTGTAGCTAGCAGGCTCGATATCATGTTTGCCACAAGTATTTATGCAAGATATCAAGCCAATCCTAAGATGTCACACCTTGTTGCTGTTAAGAGGATTCTTAGATATTTTCAAAGGAGCCCTTAAGCTATGCGTTTGGTATCCAAAGAATTCTGATTTCAAACTGTATACTTATACACATAGTGACTATGGTGGCTGCAACATGATTGCAAAGTGTACATCTAGGGATGTCAATTCCCTAGTGAAGTGATAGTCTCATGGCAATGCATCAACTTTTGAAGCTAAATACATTGCTGCTGCTAGCTGTTGTGCTCAAGTGCTTTGGACCTTCGCATGGTCATTCTATCACGAAGTTGGCATCAGATGCTGGACTATGGATACAACTTCAAAGAGACTCCCATCTAGATAGACAACAATAGTGTCATCTCTATCACAAAGAATCCATACAGCACTCAAGGACAAAACACATCAACATTAGGTATCATCTATTAGAGATAATTATGAAAAAGGATTGATAAAACTAGTCAAAGTTAACACAAATGAATAATATGCTAATCTGTTTACAAAGGCTTTTGATGAACAGAGATTTAAATATCTTGTATGAGCTATTAGGATAACTAACCTTAAATAGATTTTCTTAAAACTTAATTCAATATTATTTTTGAAAAAAACAATATGTCCTAAGTTGTCTAAACAATCATCCACATAAGCCCAGTTTCTCTTAGGAGAAAATCTTTTTTAAATATTCCTTAGAATTTTGAAATCTTAAATATATTTTATTTCAGAAGATATTAAGATATTAAAATTCTTTTGCCTAGGTTGACCAGTAGATCTTACGAATCTAGGAAATTCAACGAAAGTTGGGCGTAACACGCAGGAAAACTGTCGTGGGAATTTGGCAGCGAAACTAATAGCGAATCTGGGAGCAAAACTACCAGCGAACCTTAGACCCAGCCCCAGCTAGGGACATTGCCCCTTGGACCCTACTAGGGGTTGCTGCCTCTACAACCCCGCTATTAGGGGATGCCACCCCCAAACCCTCGCGTCCCGTGGAGGGTCGGTTATATGGTCTATTACTCATTGTTGTTGAAATGTGAATGTATAGACTAAGAGTTTATTTCTTATCATGTATAGGTATATGTAAAATTAAAGATGTAAGTGAAACTTAATGAATTGTTATTGAGCTCATATCAGTGTACCATTCCCAGTGTAAAGTCTTATGTTAGTCACAAGCATACACAAAGTAAAGACTTGTGTTTCTCACAAACATAAGTAAAGTCTTGTGTTTGTCATAAGCATTGTTAGACTAAAGTCTTGTGTTTGTCACAAGCATTAACAGAGTAAAGTCTTGTGTTTGTCACAAGCAGGGGTCGGGCCCTTGGGACGAGACATAGTAACCGGGAAATGACGGGTAAAGAAGAGTAATAGTTAATAATTAAGCAAAAGTCTTAATGATAAAGTATTGATAAAGTTATATTCTGTGTATAGTATATGCTTAGTTATGTCACGTTTAAAATTTTAAAATAATAAACCAAACCTTAGACTCACTCAAAAAAGCTTACTTTTGTTTGCATATTAGTCTGACAGGTGAGCTTTAGGTCTTATGGGGATGGGAGGCCAAAAATCCCTGATTCAGAAGATTGTTAAACACTCTTTTAAAATTTGTTAGATGTACTTAATATAATGTTAATGATTTTTCTTTGAGTTATGTCATGACGAATTCAATTTAAAGTAATTTCCGCCGAAATGTTACTTACATAGATGCTTTAAATTGTTGTTATGCTGTGAATGACCAACTGTGGAGCTTTCTGGGATTAGGGGCCTTACAAGTTGGTATCAGAGCCAATGTTTAAGAGATTTGGGAAAACTATTTTACAAACCTAAACTTAAACATAAATGGGAACAAGTAAAAGGATGCCAGTCCAACAAGCTCCATGCCATAAGGTAGAAAAATATGTGTTAAATACTATTCTGATAGGTAGTGCCTTATTACTTAAGTTAGAATCGAGGATAGGGTATGATAACATTAACTGTTATGCCTACCTGAATTTATGTGATCTATGCGTGCATAGAATAGGGATAGTAGGTTCAAGTGTTAGTGTGGCTCAGGATAAGAGAGTTTGGAATATGAGAAGTTCTATAAGTAGTTAATAATAACTGGCCACTGTTATAAAAAATTTACAAAACTTGTGATGATCTCAACCTGCCTTGACTGACCGTATTGACATTCCGAATATTATAGGAAGTAGAGATATGGCACCAAAGAAAGAGGTTCTAGCTATGGCCACTCAGAGGAGCACTAGGGGAAGGCCCCCTACTAAGGCAAAAGAAGCAGCAAGTAAGGCTGCAAAACCGGGAGGAAGGTCAACCAGAAAGCCAGTTAAGAAACCTGTTGAGGAAAAGATTGAGAAACAGAAGCTGAGGAAGCAAAGCTGTAGGAAATAGTAAAGGAAGTTATTGCCTAAGAGGTGCACCAAATCCTATCTGGTGTGATGCCCGCCTTGCTTGTAGAGTTTGTGGAACAGGTCAAGGGCGATGATAAGAAGGATGCGGCTCTAAAGAAGGATGATAAGAAGAAAGTGGTCAATACCAAAGAAATGGGTTATGAGAAAGACCGTCTGGGTAGTAATGATGACTATGAGGTTGAGGAGGTGGCAAAGGGGTGCAGCTATGGGGCTTTCCAAAGGTGTAAGGCCCTAACATTTGATGGTACCTGTAATGCTGTAACTGCCCAGCATTGGATTAAGGAAATGGAAGCCATGCTAAGGATCAGTGAGTGTTGGGAAGACCAAAAGTGAAGTTTGCTTCCAATTCACTTTTGGACCCAACAATGTGTTGGTAGGATAACATAGTTGACTCTCTTGGGGAGGAGGCTATTAAGAGGATGAAGTGGCCTGAAATAAAGAGATTGGTGATAGAGGAGTGTTGTCCGGAAAGAGAACTTGATAAGATCAAACAAGGGTTTGTGAGCTTGGAAGCTGGTAACATGACACATCAAGAATAGACCATGAAATTCAATAAAATGGCACATCTGGTGCCTGACTTGGTGACTCCTAAATCCAAGATGATTAAGAGTTACATACAAGGGTTTCCTGTGGACATTTGTAAGGACATGGTCACTTCCTCACATGGTACTTTTAGGTCGGTAGTGAATGTCAGTGGAAGGTTGTATGATCATCGGAGGTCGGTAGCGGTAGGCGAACCAAGAAAGGTTTGGAACAACAATGGGAAGAGATATGGAAGTGGTAGCTATCAACCGGGGAACAAGAAAGCAAGGGTGGATGCAAAGCAGGTGATTGTGAAGGGGGTGATGAAATGAAGGAGTGTGGAAAGTGTGGTAGGAGGCATCCGGGAGAATGTCGAATAGGTAGCTATCGATGCTACCGGTGTGGGAAAGCTGGTCATATAGCCAGAGATTGTCCGGGATGGAACAAGTGCTTCAACTGTAATGATTCGGGGCACCACAGCAAGGATTGCAAGAAGGCTAAGCCGGGGAGCTCAGGAACAAACGAGAATGATGACAAGGGGGATGATGGAAAGCGTAAGGCTAGGGCAGGGGCTTTCACCATGAACAAGAAGGAGGCAAGGAAGGACCCGGACGTGGTGTCAAGTATGTTTCTCGTCAATGATGTTTTTGCCTCTGTATTATTTGATAGTGGTGCTAGTAGGTGTTTTGTATCTACATCTTTCTCTGCTACCCTAGATACTCCAACTAGGGAAATAGATGATGTTTTTGAAGTATAAACGGCTGATGGTAAATACATTAGAATAATCAGGGTATAAGAAGATTGCCATATAAAACTAGGAGGTCATAACTTTCCTACGCAAATGTTTGTCATGACCTTAGGCCGTTTCGACATCGTACTAGGAATAGGTTGCTTAGCTACCCATGATGCTAACATATTATGCCAACAAAAGATAATCCAATTAGCAACTCCCGATGGTAGTCCGGTTACAATCAGTGGTGATTACATCCACAAAGTACCAAGGATCATTTCCGTGATCATGGCAGATAAATGTATTTGACAAGGGTGTGGGTCGTACCTAGCGTATGTCAAAGATGTTAAAGATAAAGCAAAGGAGTGTCGGATGTACCAGTGGTGCATGACTTTCCTGATGTATTCCCAGAGGATCTGCTAGGAGTACCGCAGGATAGAGAGACAGAATTTCAGATTGACCTACTGTCAGGAGCCCAACCCATTGCCAAAGCACCCTTCCGCCTAGCCCCGTCTGAGATGAAGGAGCTCATGTCGCAACTGCAAGAACTTCTTGATAAGGGATTCATTAGGCCCAACATTTCGCCGTGGGGTGCTCAAGTGTTGCTTCTGAGGAAGAATGATGGCAGCATGAGGATGTGTATTTATTACAGGGAATTGAATAAGCTGACCATGAAGAATCGATACCCTTTACCAAGAATAGACGATCTGTTTGACCAGTTGCAAGGTGCAAGTTGGTTCTCCAGAATAGATCTCAGGTCCGGGTGTCATCAGCTGAAAGTAAGGGAGCAAGATATCCCAAAGATAGCTTTCCAAACTCGTTATGGACACTATGAGTTTTTGGTTATGTCTTTCAGGATAACCAACGGTCCTGCAGCATTTACGGGCTTAATGAATTGTGTGTGTCAACCAATGTAGGACAGATCAGTAATAATCTTCATCGATGATATCTTAGTATACTCAAAGAATGAAGGAGACCACGCTTGTCATATCAGGGAGGTGTTAGAAATATTACGAAAGGAGAAACTATATGCAAAGTTCTCAAAATATGCATTTTGGCTATGTGAGGTGCAGTTCTTAAGGCGCGTTATAAATTCGGAAGGGATTATGGTCGATCGAGCAAAAGTTCAAGCAATTACGCAATATAAATCTCCAAAGACACCATTTGAAATCCGTTTTTTTCTTGGGATTGGCTGGTTATTATACAAGGTTCATCAAGGATTTCTCAAAGATATCCTCCCCATTAACAAGGTTAACAAGGAAGAACGTGGTGTTTGACTGGAGAAAAGACCAGGAGGATGCATTCCAAGAATTGAAGGATAGATTGACCAAAGCGCCAGTACTAACCTTACCGGAAGGGGATAAAGACCTAACGGTATACTTCGATGCCTCTTACTGTGGGTTAGGCTGTGTGTTGATGCAAAGAGGAAAGGTTATAGCTTACCCGTCCAGATTGCTAAAGGACACGGAGGTCAATTACCCTGTTCATCATTTGGAACTTGCAGCTATGGTGTTCGCATTGAATATATAGAGAAATTATTTGTATGGAAGTAAGTGCACTATATTCACCGACGGTAAAAGTCTGAAATATTTCTTTGAGCAAAAAGATCTAAATATGAGACAGAGAAGGTGGTTGGAGCTAATAAAGGATTATGATTGTGAAATCCATTACCACCCAGGTAAGACAAATATGATAGCCGATGCTCTGAGCCGAAAGTAAGGATATGAACCAATTCGAGTGAAGGCGTGCCAACTGGTAGTGACCCCATATGTTATGAAGTTGATAAGTGAAGCTCAGCTGGAAGCCTTGAAAGAACACCAAATTATGAAAGAAGGATGGTGGGAAGGGTATATGATCTAGTTGATAACACATTGGGTGTGAAGCCCATTTATGGTAGGATATGGATTCTGAGGTATGGGGATTTACGAGAGAAAAATTTTGATGAAGCACACAAGACTCGCTACTCAATACACCCTAGAGCAAATAAGATGTACCATGATTTGAAGAAAAAATATTGGTGGCCCGGGATAAAGAGAGAGGTGGTTACATATGTAAATAAATGCCTAACGTGCCTATAAGTGAAGGCTGAGCACCAAAGACCTTATGGGTATGTTTAAAGGTCAGAAGTGCTAGAATGGAAGTGGGAACATATTACCACGGATTTTATTACTAAGTTACCGCGTACAACCAAGGGTAATGATGTAATCTGGGTAATAGTAGATAGGTTGACTAAGAGTGCTCATTTCTTACCCATCAAGGAAGCAATCAATTCAGAGAAGCTTGCGGAGTTGTTCATCAGTGAGATAGTTGCATGACAAGGTATGCCTGTATCGAATGTGTCAGATAGAGACATGGGTATGCCTGTATCGAATGTGTCAGATAGAGACATGCGGTTTACCTCTAAATTCTATAGGAGGTTTAACGAAGAGATTCTAACAAGGATGCATATCAGTACCGCTTACCACCCTGTCACACCCCGGGCCCAGAGAGGCGGGACGTCACGATTAGTAAACAACAACCAAAATGCAGCGGAAACTAAATGGTTTAATACATTACAACTTTCAACATTTACATCAGAGTATTAGCTCTGTTTCAATTCACAAGGTGCCTAAGTCTACAGTCTATAGGTGTTATGATCAATCTTTTGGTAAAGGTTTCTTGATGCTTCAGTAACTAAAGCTTCTAGGCTCGACTTTTGTCTTCAACCCTACCCTCACTTCTTGCCTCGGATTTAGGTATCTTCTATAGCTCGACTATTCTCCCTAGCTGTACCTGAAGACATGCTCAAAAAGAATTGTGTCAACATAAAGTTGGTGAGTTCAAGTGGTTAAAGTTTCAAAACAATTTAAAAGGAACTACAAGAGTCCACAGTATAGGTTTTAGAGTCTAGTGTGATAGTTTATAAAAATCTCACTCGATTTTAAAAGCATCATCATAGTATCAGTCATCGTGGGGTATCACAATCAACCCTGCACTTGGTCCCCGGTTGGCCTCTTCTAAACTTGTGTTTAACCGGATATCCCCCGTAGGGGAGGAACCAAGCCTCAGAACAATGAACCATTCCTGCTAGGATGGTTCACCATAGTATCTTATTCAAAACCTGTTACATGTCACAAACGACCCCTCAGGATCTCAGTGGGGTACCTCCCTGTGGCGGGAGCCACTGTGCGTGGGGGATTCCCCAAATAGATCTATTCACGTAAAAACAAGCGGTTCACAAAAGAATTAATGATTATGACTAAAGTATCAGCAGGTATCCAAAAAGTCCCACATAGAAGCATCAAGTAAGCACAATCATAGTTCATAAAACAAAAGATCATGCAAATCAGTAAACAGTACCACATAAGAGTTTCAGTTTTAAAAGGAGCATGCATCATCCCCAAAACAAAGTAAAAAGGGGGAACACGAGAACTCACCTGGTGTCCTTATATAAATTCAGAGCTCGATAAGGAAAAGTGATGACCATCAACAAAGCCATCCTAACTAAAACATACAGGATTCACCTTTAGATTTAGCACGATGTTATTACATGCGTGCGGTTGAGCTCTTTAGTTAAATTTAAGTTGGTGATTAGTATCCTTAGTGTACCTTAGCTTCTTGCGTATTTATTAATTGTCATGAGTTGATTCGTGTACATTAGGTTATTTTATGCATTTAATCAAGAGTTGTGTCTTAGTATGAAGAATGTCGAAAAATCAATTTATATCATGGATTCCAAATTATTATAAATAACTTGCATTAACAATGTAGGTAATAGATAATGTTTCAAACGATGTTTATAATGTTCACATTCACATCATTTTAGTTAACTTGATTGACGCTAAGTAATTTAGTTAGTAATGGTAGTTGACTATATTTCTAATAAAAAGGGTGACATCAATAATATTTATCTTAATAAAATGGGATGACCGACAATTAATATCCACAAAATGATGGATCATTATAGAATTAATAACCCATTTGCCATAATTAAGTACGCGTGAACATCGGTTAACCTAATGTATCTATTGTGCAAATATATTTTTTGAAATCATCTTGACGCCTTTTAAGGATTATATACGCCACGAGGTTAATTAACTTGTTATATGTTTTTAACATCTTTAATCATAAAATAACGTTACCAAAGTTGTTTTACTTTATGCAATTGGTTACATTCTTTCAAATTTATGTATGCATTCATAACCATTTATAGATAAGTTGATATTTATGTGCTCTAAGCTCAACACACACGTCTTTTAATCATAAACATGTTTATATGCACGTTATACCTATCAATTTGCTTCGCACTCTTGAACCTTCGTATCGACTCGCATTGCGTTGAACATCCGTTGCCCAAGTTTGACCAGCTTTGACCGACGGATGACCGGAGTTTAACCTAAACAACGTACCAAAAACCGTGTGTAAGCACTAAAATAGCCTAGTCCACCTAAACCCAACCCAAAATCACATCACATGTTACCGAACAGTTTTGTCATAATCCTTACCACCATTTGACAGCCCATCACCAACGTAGCTAACAGCCCAACACCACCACAATTAACCAATCCAACCGACAGCCTAGACCATAGTCACCACATGCCATCACCACTAACACTATCACGAGTTAAACCATGAACCACAGCTAACAACTATCACATGCACGACTATTAACTATAATTCCAAACACAACCATAACCACAACCATCAACACCTTCACCATTATTGACACTTACAGCCCTAATCTACTCCAAACCATCCTTTTTGACAGCTTCTAACCAACTCAACAGCCTAACTCCCGTGTCACAGCCACCTCTGCCCTCAACTACAGCCAACAACAACCATCGCCACCATCATGGACCATCACCACTACAGCATCACCTGCAGCCACCCGAACAGCACCATCACCACGGCCATCAACAGCCCCAAATCACAACCACAGCAACATGCATACTGTTCCATGGTCATCAACAGCCCCAAAATCACAACCACAACAGCATGCATACTGTTCCACGGTCATCAACAGCCCTAAAACCACAACCACAGCAACATGCAGCCCACAATCATAGTAATTTGCGGTTTGTAGCCCAAGAAAACAAGGATGAATGGACTAATCGGTTCTAGGGGACCTTACCGTGAGTAAAGCAGTGGGCGGCCTAGGCCACCTTCGACCACCGTCGCATGTGGTGTGGGAACACCACGACAAAGCCATCACCATCGCGACCGGACCATTATCGGGCGACCTTCGTAACCGCGACCACCACACCACCATCATCACCATCGCGATCGATCTGCAACCGCCTCTATCGTCTTCGATTTGTGTCATCCGATTGTCTTTTAGGAGAAATCAAAGCCACTATCACGACCGGGGCGTCGAGGGGAAGCGGGGGCTGGCGTTCACTCGCCGGAATCGTCCGCCTCCTGCCGGTGGTTTGGCCGGATCGAAGGGAACAGGGGGGAAGAAGGGGGAGGTCGCGCGCATCTTTCTCTCTTCTCTGAATTTTTGGTTTTCTAAACCCTAAGTGAAGATCATGTTGTTTATATACTAGGTTTAACGAAACGGGTTCGATTCGCACACGTTCGGTTAAGGTTTTCACGTAGCGTTTAAATTTGTTTTTCGTTAGTTTCAATTTATACAAAACGTTATAAGTGTCCCGAGATTATGTATTTAAAACATGCCGGATAATCAAACGAGTTTGTAACTTATCGCGTATTTAACGCGTTCCACGGTTTCACGCGTTTTTATCGAATGAGCGTTAATATTTTCAATTTTCTATCAAAATATATACGATTAAGTATTAAAATGATATTTTGAGCGTTAACTTCCCATGTTGGTCGCGTTAAAAGCTTATCTGACGAATTCTCGGGTTTTACTGATCGTAACCCGGTTCGCGTCAAGGTCGCGTTTCGGAACGCAGTTATTCCGGACAACGTACCATTCATCAAATTCAATATGTTATGATAATAAACAATGATTAGATAAATATTTTCAGAGTTATGAGACTCGATCGTCATAACAGACGTCAGTTAAATGCCGGTGCAAACCGGTTTTCGCGTTTCGCTTACGAATTTCTGTTGATTAAGCTCGATTAATGAAAAATCTTTCAACAAGCATTGTTTATGATATTGTTAGCATTAACAAGGATTTAAATTGGACGACAAGCCATTATAAGGAATTCCTGGTGGAATTCAGACGTAGTACGCGGTAAATTGCCGGATTTTACCCGGCATGGGTTCTGAATCTGTTTTTAGTTTGGACCTTTCCATAGTGATTTCAAATCACCTAATAATTCATTGTTTCATGGTTTGTTGTTTAATTAGTTCTTAAACGTGTATTTGGACCTTAAATGGGCCTTTTTATAAGTTCAGGCCCTTTTTGGGCTTATTGGGCCCAAAAAGCTAGTTTCGTTTTGCAAGGTTTCTTTGGTAAGCCCAAATCAATTCAGACTTTTATTGTGTTTTATAACATTTATAGGTTTTCAATTGGGTCATATTTCAGAGGTGTTACACACCCGCAGACCGATGGTCAGTCTAAGAGAACAATACAGACAGTGGAACACATGGTATGAGCATGTGTTACGGACTTTGGTGGTAATTGGGATAGCCATCTACCATTAGCAGAATTTTCATACAACAATTGCTATCATTATAGTATCAAAATGCCTCTATATGAAATATTGCATAGGACACGAAGTAGAACTCTAGTTTGTTACGGTGACGTAAGACAAAAGGAGTTGGGAAGTTTAGAGGTTGTAGAAGCCACATAAGAAAACTTAGAGAAAATCACGGCTTTCATGAAAGCTACGAAGGATAGACAGAAATTATACGCCGAAAAAAGGAGGAGACCGATAGAATTCAGGGTGGGTGATAGGGTAATGTTAAAGGTGTCACTATGGAAGGGAATTATTTGATTTAGGAAGAGGGGTAAATTAAGTCCCAGGTTTATTGGACCATTTATGATACAGCACGAGTTGGTGATGTAGCTTATAGGTTGGACTTTCCAGTAAAGTTAAGTAGGATTCACCCTACTTTTCATGTGTCACACTTGTGGAAGTGTTTGGTTGGTGATGTGATGGGTGTGCCTCTCGATGATATTGAAGTGGATGAAAAGCTGAACTATATGGAGTAGTCGGTCTTCATTATGGACAGAAAGGTGAAGCAGTTAAGAAACAAAGTGATCAGACAAGTCAAGGTACAATGGAAACAGTGAAAGGGGTCAGATGCCATATGGGAATCTGAGGAGGAAATGAGACAACAATACCCTGATCTATTTAACGACTAGATAGGTTTCGATGATGAAACCTAAATAAGAGAGGAGACTTGTAACGCCTAAAATATCAAAGCAACCAATTTAGTACTAACAGGGAATTTTAAAAATGGATTACGGACCCAATTGGATCCATGGGTTAATTGATAGATGGGCTTAAGAGCCCACTACCACACTTAACCATCCCTAATCAGGCATTACAACACACACTTGCAACCCAAGCAATAAAGTATTCTAGAGAGAGAGTAGAGAGAGAATGAAGGAAGATCAAAGGTTGGGAGCTTAGTGGATTGAGGGTTAAAGATCTGAGTATTAGGGCATCAATCAACAAAGAAATAGCAAGGAATTCATGTAAGAATCATCCTCCAAACATATTTTTCAGAACAGATCTGGAAACTAGGGTTTTGGTTTGGAAAAGTTGCAAAAAATACATAAAGGTCATATTATTAAGTATAAAATCATGTAAAATGCTTAGATATAGTTTCATGCATGAAAAACCAAGGTTTTGGATGTAAAAGTTAAGTTTTTGGGTTAAAAACGAGCTGATTCATCATTTTTATATGTCCAGCGAAACTATGAGCCCGATCAGCGAAACTCTGAGCCCGATCAGCGAAACTGTGAGCCTGATCTGCGAAACTAGTGGTTCTCTTAGCAAAACTAGGAGAAGTTCTAGCGAAATTATAGTTTCGCTGGTAATTTCTCTAGTGCCTAGGTTGAGCAGTAGATCTTGTAAACCTAGGCAATTCCAATGAAAGTTGGGCGCAACTGGTAGCGAAACTACCAGGCGAAACTGGTAGCGAAAAGAATAGCGAATCTGGCAGCGAAAGTACCACCAAACCTGTTGGTAAAACTGTGTAGAGAATGACCCATGTGTGTGCTAACTTATATGCAGCCCGTGTGACCTGATCGTAGGCTAGGTAACTTAGATGCAAGGTTAGTTATCGACTAGTTGAGTTCTAGATTCCTTTATTTACATGTTTTTCCATGTTTTAGGGCTATTATGGATAGTAAACCTATAAGAAAATATGCTATATAAGGTCCTCTAAATAAAAATTTTTAATCAGGGTTGCTGCCCCTTGAACCCCGCTATCAAGGGCTGCTGCCCCCGAACCCCCACTGTCCCCTGGAGGCTCAGTTATATGGTTTATTACTCATTGTTGCAGAAATGTGAATGTATAGACTAAGAGTTTATTTCTTATAATGTATAAGTATATGTATAACTAAAGATTGAAATAAAACTTAACAAATTGTTATCGAGCTCACAACACTGTACCATTACTAGAGTAAAGTCTTGTGTTTATCACAAACATTAATAGAGTAAAGACTTATGTTTGTCACAAGCATATACAGAGTAAAGTGTTGTGTTTGTCACAAGTATTGACAAACTAAAGTCTTGTGTTTGTCACAAGCATTAACAGAGTAAAGGCTTGTTTTTGTCACAAGCAGGGGTCAGGACCTTGGACAGATCCCAAGAGATAGTAACTGGGAATTAACATGTAAAGAAGAGTAATAGTTAATAATTAAGCAAAAGTCTTAATGATAAAGTATTGATAAAGTGATAATCTGTGTATAGAAGATGCTTAGTTATGTGATATTTAAATTTTTCAACTAATAAAGTATTCCGAGGACTTACTCAGCAAAGCTGACTTTTGTTTGCATATTAGTCTGACATGTGAGCTATAGGGCTTAGAGAGATGGGAGCATGAATCTAAAGCTTCATGGAAACCGAGACTGGCATCCCTAATTCAGAAGATTGTTAAACACTCTTTTAAAATTTGTTTGATGTACATAAGACGATGTTAACAATTTTCTTTGAATTATGTCATGACGAATTTGATTTAAAGTAATTTCCGCTGAAATGATTATTACGCAGATGCTTTAAATTGTTGTTATGTTGTGAATGACCAACTGCGGGGCTTCCTGGGATCAGGGGTATTATAAAAGAAAATCCAAACGAATCCCTAGATAGGTTATTCAACTTGTGCAGGCCCCCATATCACCACCCATACAGGAGAAAGTGGACACTAAAGCTCCCACTTCCCCTAAGGAGAAAACCACTCATATCTCACCAATAATCAGTCATCACTTAGAGTCTCAACACTCTAGTGAACAACCTTCAGGGGAAAGTTACCATCCCTAACCTCTTGACCTAAACTAGCCTAGACTTCTATGATTATATGGATATGACACTCAGAGTTTACCATGAGTCTTTCTTCTTTTTCCTTGCTTAATGCAATAAGTGCTCCTTCTTCTTCCATATCTAGCCCGCATCATCCACCTACCACTGAGGTGGATCTTCCTTAACATGTTCAGGGATCAATATGGAAGAGGCTTTCACTTCTGTAAGTGATTACATCATCAATACCTCAACCATGGCAACCCAACCTATTTCACTTCAATTGAAGATGTCAATGTGCAGGGGAATCCAACAGCCATGAACAACACGTCGGTGATAAGAAAGAAGACTTAGGTCTATTCCTCTCATCCCCTAGTTATTCTTCTACTGAAGATGAGGGGAACCTTAGACTAAAGGTGCAAAAACTGCACAAAACATGCACTTATTTAGTCTCCAAGGTCAATCATTTGGAATCTCAAGTAACTACCTTCCAAAGAAGGGTCAATGATCAGCAACTTGAGATTTCTAATCTCAAGGAACAACTTGCTAGGAGACCCTTTAGGAGCATTCAACCAGGAACACAAGAACCTGAGGATGTGATAAACTTAACCCCCAACTCACCTATGCAAGAGGGTGATGCTACCAAAAAGGGGGAGGAAGTCCACACAATCATAGAACCTAGAGTCCTTTATATAGTATGGACATTGATAACTCACCACCCTCAGTTACAATTGTTCATACTCAGCAACCACCTCAAGTTCACATTGATATGGACTTACTCATACAAAGCTTGATTGAGAAGGGTATACCGAGGGCAATGTCATCCCCACCCTATCGAGCTGAAAATAAAATACTAGGGTGGATGTATGATGCTGATAGGAGAGCCCAGATACTGCACAGATTTCAAGGGCAACAAGAGCTCTTCAACTTTCAGACCTTGAACTACTATGACAGTCTCCCTCTTGTCAATATGCCACTTGTCAACCCAACTCAACATAGGCAAGCTGATAGAATGGCTGAGAGGATTCAAGAAATAATTGTTGGAGAATTTAGACAAACAAGAAGACAAATGTACAGGCAATGTCAGCTCAATTAGATGATGAGGTGGACCCTAAGATTAGCTTTTAAAGGGGAAACCTTGACTGAAGGCCCAGTGATAGAACCTATGAGCATTGTCATAGGAACTACTACGTCAACATCCTCTAACCTCAGTGAGGCACCAATTAGTGAAGGTGCTTCACAAACTCTCTTTGGCCAGAGTTGATTGTTGAATTAGGCAATGAAGGCCAAAGCTCTCTCCACACTAAGTCACCAACGCCAGTGAGTGACAGAAGGAAAAGGAAACGGACGCCTAAGGAGATTGAGGAGGAAGAAAGAGAGAGGAAGAGGAAGCTATGGGGAGAGAGCTCAAATGGGTCTCTAGACTTCATGGAAGCTGCAATCAAGGAAGCCCCCAGGCTAAATACTCAAGATGATGAGTTGAGGGCCGCCAGATTAAACTACTTGGGAACCAGAAATTACAATATAGATGAACTCATGTTTCATCCCTTAGAAGAACTGAATGAACTGGCCGACATAGGCAAAAGAAGCTTTACAAACATGCTCCTACCCTCTCCCCAGTTCATGAAAGCCCTGAGAGAGAGGCTGTGGTAACTGAACAACCTTTGATAGACAAGGACTTTGATATACAAAACATGATCAAATACCTGAGTACCACAGGCCTCTAACATGCATCTGCACTTCTTCCCTCCTCATATGAGTACATTAAAGAACAATTCATTAAAGAACAACAATTTATTAAAGAACAAAAGGCTGCTATGAGAAAAATAAGGGAAGAAGCTACAAAGTCAAGAGCCATCATCGAAAAGATTCAAAAGAAGTCTGCTTACATGAGGAGAATGATGAGTTTCTTGAAGCTGTATGGATTTTGTAGAAGGAGATTTGTTTCAATGTCTCTATCTACTATGGATGAGCATAATAGAGTGATAAAGTAGAAGGTTAAAAAGGGAGAGCTTATGGACTTGCATTCTCTAGTAAGCCCAGCTCCTCCTGAGGTTTAGGTTAAGGTTGCACCAATCAGAAAACACAACCTGGATGTAACATCGCGTATTTTCGTTAACCTTGTTAAATTCTTATAAGGTCTATACACGGCTTTTATGAAAAGTTAATTTTATAATCAATTAAATTTAATACGTTGATGTTAATTTCAACAATTACAATAATAATAATAACAATAATAATAATAATAATAATAATAATAATAATAATAATAATCAAATTTCTATTAATAATTTGTAAGCATTATTAAGAAAAAAAATTGGATTTAAGTTAGGGGGTTGTTTGCCATTTTGGAAACTTTAAAAGAAGGTTTATGCATGAAATAACAAACTTTAAACTACATGGACCAAAAGTGAAATTCTGTTTTAAAACCCAGCCCCCCCACCCGTCGACTTTCTCCCCTTCGGCCACCATCTCCGGCCACATTCCGGCGAGACCAAACACCCCAATTAACGCGATTTCAACCCGATTAAACACTCCCGACACACTTGTGTGGATGATTCGAACTCATGCCCCACAACAATTTAAAATTAGAATCGTTCAGTGCGATCTAGAACCGCCCCACTTTTGGCCGATTCCCTAGCCACGATCGCGCACTAACACCAATGATAATCTAATTAATTGAACATAAACGATCTTATATCTGTCTCTAATTGATTCCCATTCCCAATTTCATCCGAAAACACAATAACATAGCCATTCAATCACCTCCATTGTCGCGGACCTGCAACTTAATCGAAATCCATGTTCTAAGCTAAAATAACCGAAATTGATAGAGGGCTTTGGGTCTAGTGCACCATCTAAAGCTTCACACAAGCTTAAATTGATTATCATCATCATTTGACCCACAATCGAGCTCAACATGGTCGCGGCTTGTTTCTAACCCGATTCCATCAATCTAATCTTAAATCCAGGTAAGAGAACATACATACATACTCGGTTTCACATGGGCAATCAAAGCCCTAAACTTGATTTCATAAACAACTTCGAATTGCAGTTCAACAGAATCGATTTCAGTTCTAGGGTTCATGATGAATTAGGGGTTTCTTTTGTTGATGTTTAAAATCTCTTGGAACCAGAGAATACCGCGGCTGTATGCCTGGTTCACTGGTTTCCCCCTTGTATTCTAACTTGGAGGTCCCGGGTTTGACCCCGGGCACCCTCATTTATTTTTTTAAGGCTTTTTCAGCCATATATTTATTTTAGAAAATTTTTATTAAATATAAAAATAACTTTTGTAAACTTTAAATATATTTTTGGGCACCAGATAATTTCATGGATTATATTAAAGTTTTATCAAATTATTTACAAATATTGTTTTTTTATATAAAATATACTTTAACGGACGGTTTAGATTAATATTTTTCGTAATTATTCTTCGTTAATTATACAGACTTAATTACATTTTGAACTTCATCATTATATCTAAATTCATTTCTAAAACACTTAATAATTCATCTAATGGATTAAAAATATGATATTTATTTTATAAATTTAATTACTTAAACAAAACTCATAATTCTATCAAAACCCTAATTCTTATTCGAACGTTAATCATATAATTAATTAATAAAATTAGTTATTTGTTTTTCCACACTTTAACAATAAATCAAACGGTTACGCGTATTAATATATTATTTCTATTAAATTCTAAACATAATCACTTTCAATAAATTCATTTATTTATTTCAAGACACTCAAACTAAATAAGTTATTTCATTCAATACCTATTCCCAATGGAAACCCTGTCTATTCCCAATTCTTATATTATTATTATTATTGTTATTATTATTCTAACTCGAGACACCGTTCCGTAGATTACTCGTAAAGAAACCATTGGTGTCTAATCTATCACGTTAAAATTTAAATCTCATCAATCAAGGTGAGTTTACAGCCCCACTTTTACTTTATACTCTTTTTGGGGGAGAGAAACATGCTGCTTTTATAAACGTTACATTACATTGGCTTTTTGTAATACCGCATATACATGATACTATGGTGTTATACTTTGCCCTTCGGACCGTTAATATGCAAATAGCGAGGTGATTGTTAGTAGATCTACTGGGATTGACATACCCCGCCCGGGCTAGTCGCGCTAGCTTGACTGGAGGTCAAACGAGTGAACGGTTAGCCTGTTTTACAGTGTTGTGATGGGGAAACCACAGCCGGGCCTACATTATTACTATTGATTAGCTTCCGAAGATAAGACAGCTGCAAGTTCTGTCCCAACTGTTTCAGTTGCTAGGCCATCAGTCCCCATTTCCCCTTCGAAGCTAATCTCAGGTTCCATGTGGACCTTAGGTTGACTAACTTCTTCCGCAGTGGTAGAAGGTGCAGTCAGTCTTTGAAGCTCCTCAGCCCCAAAATATATGAGTGTGGTGTCGGGGCTGGGCTGTTCTAGGGAGGATCTCAATACAAAATTTGTGAAAAGTCTATAGAGATCTTGAAGCATCTTTGAGTCAATCTCTAGAAAAGATTGAGATGACTAAGGTAGTGTGATGAGTTGGGAAGTTAGAGATTAGGTCTGTGGTTCCTCAAGTGTTGTCTCTGAACTTTCTCCCCCTTTTTGGTAGCATCATCTTGAGAGCTAGATGAGCTAGAGGAAGAAGTCATTGAGACCTGAATAGGTACATGCCTAACAGACCTCTCCGTCTGTTTCTCAGCTAGTTTAGCCTTGAGGTTGTTAATCTCAAGTTGCTGAGTGGCAGTCCTTGATTCTAAGATCCTCACCTGTGATTCCAGGTTGGAGACCTTAGAAATCAAGTACTGAAGTGTTAGTTGCATACTTCCCTCATCTTCATGAGAAGAATCATGGGGAGATGAGATAACATACCTAGTATGCTCAGTCTCACCACCAGATGTTGCTTCTTGGCACCCTAGTTTCCTTTGCTCAGAGTAATCTCTTTCAGAGATGTCTATGGGCAAAGTTGCCGTAGACTCAGTCCAAATTATGTTACCACTGTCCTGAGAGCTCAATGAGAGACTCTGAGTAATAGCAGCTGAGCCTACATGAGTCCCCTCCACATCAGTGGGACTCACCTCAGTAATTGGCTACTGATGGGGGCTAGAGACAAGGGATCCCTCTTGGCTCTGTTGATCTTTCAGAGGGTGTTGTAGATCAAATTCATGGCCCTGGAGAGATGTAATCTCTTCATCAGTGCGGAGTAAAAGGTCAGTGAAAGATAGGGAAGTTAAACCTACTGACCCGGGACCTAGATCAATGTCTACAGGCATTGAGCCTTTGGTGGGGCTGTCCCTAGAAGGCTGCACAGGGGAGTGTAGATACTCACCCTGTGGGCTTAAGGTTTGGGGTTTGGGCTCAGGGGTTTGAGACTGAGGAGGCTCAAAACCCATATTGAGGTCGAATGTGAAGGGTGGTGTGACCTCGGACTGAGTGGGAGCCCATGATTCCACTCTAGCCCTTTTGGTTTGAAATGAAGGAGCTTCTTCAATCAGAGTAGATTGAATAAGGGTTTGTTTGGGTCGTCTCTGGTATGTAGCTTTAATGGGTAAAGAAGATTTTGGCATTGTGGTGGAGATTGCTGGTGTGGGTTCATCACCTGTGGGGATAACAGGGATGTCACTAGGAGCTATGCGCTCAGTCATCTCTGGAGGTAATGTAGTGTACCTTCCAGTGAAGTTGATGGAAACCTTCTTTAGTATTTTGAAGATGGTAGGCCTCATTTGTGGAACAGTAAGAGCAGCTGCGCAGACAAGCTTGCTTGGTTCCAGCTCACAGTTGATTATGTGTTGAATAAATCTGGGATACATGAAGAATGTATCCCTGCTCAGATTGCTGAGAAGGTTGGTCAACACAAATCGTGAGTAGTTGAATCAGAGACCACTCACCAACCCATGAACTAAACATCCTAGTTCATATGGGATTTGATCCCAACCCCCTGATTTGTTGGAGAGGCAGTGCAGGATAATGTGCAGCAGGAACTTCCAATGGTAAGAGATGTTAAACTTGTACACGGTCGATCTGCCGACATCTCCTCCATATCCCATGAGGATATAAGTGCCTTCCAAGTCTTCTTTGGGGAACTTAGTAGGAGCCCCATCATCATGGAGCTCGAGATGCTCCCTGATGAGCTGTTCAGTGATGACCAACTCTTGGCCACAAATGCGGGTCCTCAGGACTCGAACCCCATTCAGAACTGCAGTTTGACCGTTGCTCCAGAATTCGGACATATGGTTGGAGTATACGGTGGGGTTAACTGTAAGTGCAGTGAGGTATGTGGATTCGGTAAGAAAGGTGATGATTTGGGTGAAGTCGGCATCCCTTGACGAATCAAGTAATGAGACTTGGTTGTGCTGAGGGTTTAGCGCCATTGAAGAAAAGGTAAGCTTGAAATTTGGGTGAAATTGCAGGTTTGACAGAGAAGGGAATAGTTAGGGCAGTAAATTGGTAAAAGAAGATGAAATTGATCAGTCAAGATTATTTAAAAGTGGATGAATTGTGATAATGGCGGTAATAGGGTAACTGTTTGGGGGTACTGTGGGTGGTATGGTGGTTTACGGCGGAGAAATGATAGTGGCGGCAAGGATAATTTTAAATAATCTGACCATCATGGACAAAATCTTTACTTTTACAGAGTGGGGCCCAAAAGATATCCGTTACATATAAAAACCTTTACTTCCGAATGTAAAACATTTCCAAAGGTAATTGTCTTCCGAAGTCAATTTCTCTTCCGAAGCAAGGCATTGCTTCCGAAGGTAAAATGGTCTTTTAAAGATACTTTCTCTTCCGAAGCAAAGCATTGCTTCCGAAGGTAAAGTTATCTTTCCGAATGGAGAGTTTTATAAGCTTCGGAAGTAGATCTGATGTAAAATCAATCGCTTCTTCCAAGACCAAAAACTCTTCCGAGAAGACAATTTCCATTGAGGAATTTTGGCTTCGAAAGATATTCAAGAATATCTTCCGAGAGTTAGTTCCTCTTTGGAAGGAATTTACACTTAGAATAATTTTGAAGATCTTTTGTAACAGGGCTTAAATTGTATTGACACAAGACATTACACAAAAAAACTTTTCAAAAGAGGTAGTTAATCAATATTTATCATCCCAATAGTTGATATGAGATACTTAAATCTTTGTTCATCAAATGCCTTTGTGAACAAATCAGCATATTGTTCATTTGAGTCAACTTTGATTAACTTGATCAGTTGTTTCTCATGAATATCTCTAATGAAATGATACCTGATATCAATGTGCTTTGTCTTGGAGTGCTTCACCAGATTCTCAGTAATGGAGATAGCACTATTGTTGTCAATATGGATAGAAGTAGTCATGAAGTTGAATCCATAGTCTAACATCTGATTTTGAATCCATAGCAGTTGAGCACAGCAGCTAGCAGCAGCAATGTATTCAGCTTCAGCAGTTGATGTAGAGACACAGGATTGTTTCTTGCATTGCCATGAGATAATCCTTCCACCAAGAAATTGACATCCTCCTGATGTTGATTTCTTGTCAATGTTGCAGCCACCATAGTCACTGTCAGAGTATCCATAGAGATTGAAATCATTATTTCTTGGATAACAGAGACCTAGTTTAGGTGCTCCTTTGAGGTATCTGAGGATCCTCTTTGCAGCAGCTAGGTGAGACACCTTTGGAGCAGCCTGATATCTTGCACAAATGCATGTGGCAAACATGATATCTGGTCTACTAGCAGTGAGATACATCAGAGAACCAATGATTGCTCTGTACTGATGTTGATCGGTATCCTCCCCTCAAGGTCAGGGCAAAGATTATGGTTTTTGGGTATGGGTGTCTTGGCTGGTTTACAATCCTTCATTTCAAATCTATCTAAGATGTCTGAGACATACTTAGATTGACTTATGAAGAAAGGGCAAAGATTATGGTTTCTGGGTATGGGTGTCATGGCTGGTTTACAATCCTTTATTTCAAATCTATATAAGATGTCTGAGACATACTTAGATTGACTTATAAAGAACCCTTCCTTCATCTGTTTCACCTGAATTCCAAGGAAAAAGTCCATTTTTCCCATGGAACTCATCTCAAACTTCTACTTCATAGTGCTTTCAAAGTCCTTACACATTTGGTCGTTTGAATAACCAAATATGATGTCATCAACATAGACTTGTACAAGCAAAATGTCTTCTCCACTCTTTTTGATGAAAAGAGTCTTGTCAATGGTACCTCTAGTGTATCCATTCTTCAGGAGAAACTGAGACAAGATCTCATACCACAGCCTAGGTGCTTGGTGCAGCCCATATAGAGCTTTATCCAGTTTGCACATATAGTTGGGGTGCTGTGGGTCTTCAAATCCTGGAGGTTGACATACATATATTTCCCTATCTATATCCCCATATAGAAAAGCACACTTGACATCAAGTTGGTAGACTGTGAAGTTCTTGGATGCAGCATAAGCAAGGAAAATCCTAACTGCCTCAAGTCTTGCAACAGGTGCAAAGACATCAGTATAATCAATTCCTTCCTCCTGGGTGTATCCTTGAACTACTAGTCTTGCCTTGTTCTTGATAATCAAGCCTCTATCATCTTTCTTGTTCCTGAATACCCATTTAGTGCCTATGAGTACTTGACCAGAAGGTAGTGGGCATAGATTCCAGACCTTTTGTCTTCTGAATTGAAGCAACTCCTCCTGCATCGATTCAACCCAACTACTATCCTTTAAGGCATCTTCTACCTTCTTTGGCTCCATCTGAGACAAGAAGCATGAGTACAAACAGACATTCCTATGATGAGTTTGTCCTCTTGTTCTCACACCCTCAGAGACATTCCCTATGATGTTCTCAGTTGGATGAGTGTTGTGAATCCTAAGACGAGGAATCACTTCCAGTTGTAGAGATAAGCCTAGGTTAGACATATTCTGATCAAGAACTGGATTACTCTGTCCAACTGCTTTTTCAAAGTCATTCAATGAGGACTGATTGAATGATTGAGAAACATCATCAATGGTTGGTTGTGAAGTAGGATTAACAGTTGCCTGTTCCTTCAGAATACTACTTCCCTCAACCTGGTGTTGTAATGGATCACCTGAAGAACTTTGAGGTTGATCAAGTGATTCACTTGTTGAAGCTTCACCATTCCTGGACATAGTTACACTGTCAGATCTACGAATGGTTGAAGCTTGTTGCCTTTCAGCTCTTGGAGAATTTGGAAGAGGTCTGGGAAGCTCAATAGTTGACCTACATCATCATCAGCATCACCTTGAGCACCTGTTCCAACTGAAACATTCTCACAAGATGCTTTAAAATAGTTTGGAAACAATTCTAAATCAAAGATATACTCAAGTCCATTCCCCCTAACACAAGGAGTGTGCTCATTAACTACTATATTGGAGGACTCCTCAAATTGTTGATTCTTGATGTTGTATACTCTATAAGCTTTAGAGCTAGAAGAGTATCCAACAAAGATAGCATCATCCGACTTCTCAGCAAACTTTGCTAAGTTGTCTTTTGTGTTAAGTATGGTACACCTGCAGCCAAAGGACCTTAGAAAGCCAATGAACGGTGGCCTCTTGTTCCATAACTCATAAGGGGTTTTTCCATGGGGCTTAACTACAAGAACCCTGTTCTGCAAATAGCATGCAGTGCTGACTGCCTCTGCCCAGAATGTTAGAGGCAGCTTTGAATCAGCTAACATGGTCCGAGCAGCCTCAATAAGTGTCCTGTTCCTCCTCTCAGCAACACCGTTTTATTGAGGAGTTCTGGGAGCACTATATTGTCTGACAATCCCTTTGAGTCACAGAATGAGTTAAGAACAAAGTTCTTAAACTCAGTCCCTTGATCACTTCTAATGATCTTAACCTTGTGATCAATTTGATTTTCTATTTTAAGAATAAAAGATTTTAAAGTTTCAGCAGTTTCATCTTTACTTCTTAAAAAGAATACCCATGTAAATCTTGTAAAATCATCAACTATCACAAGGCAGTATGATTTCCTTCCAATGCTTATTATACTTGTGGGTCCAAAGAGATTCATGTGCAATAAGTGTAATAGAGTAGTGATAGAGTTAACACATTTGGATTTATGAGATGATCTGTGTTGTTTCCCTTTCAGGCATGCAACACAGTTATCTTTGTAGAAAAATTCCTTTTTAGGCAAACCATGTACCAAGTTATTTTTAGCCAATTTATTCATTGTTTTAAAATTCACATGACACATGCGTTTATGCCATAGTGTTGACTCATCACTATCAGCTTTGGAAAGAAAGCATGATACTTCACCCATAGGAGAAGCATTATTCATATCTAGCTTGTACATATCCCCTTTCCTGGGAGATCTAAGAAGCACCAATTCCGAAGGAATTGTCATCCCTGGTTGAAGGATAATGCACTCATGTTCTGTGAAAAGCATCTGATGCTTCTGGTCACAGAATTGAGAAACACTTAACAGATTGTGTTCAAGCTGTTCGACAAAGTGAACTTTGTCAATATTTATTCTGCCATTGGATATACTTCATCTGCCAGAAATATATCCTCTGGCCTCACCTCCAAATTGGACAGACCCTCCATCAAAGTTCTCGAATTGTTGAAGGAGAGATCTGTTCCCTGTCATGTGCCTGGAGCATCCACTATCTACAATCCAGATATTGTTGTTCTTGTCAAATGGATGTCCCTGCACATAAGATGAGATGGTTAGTTTTGTTTGGAAGCCCAAGCCTTGCTGGTCTTGGGCTCTTCCAACGATAGTGACATAATTGAACCAAAAGATATGCATTGGGGTTCAATAGAGGTCATTGTTGAAGAAGAGGTTTGGGCTGCAGCATCTTCCTTGATCTTCCAATCCATCCCTTGGTTGATCTTTGAGGATGAGCTTGTTGAAGCTTTTGCAGCATGGTCTTCTTCCAAAGCTTCTTTCTTTTCGGAAGAAGCCTTCACCACCTTTTCTTCCGAAGTAGTCTTCTTCTGAGATGGTTTCAAGGGAGCCTTCTTGTTCTTCCGAACCTTAGAAGGTTTGCTTCCGAAGCCATTTTCCCTTCGGAAGAAGTAGTTTCTTCCGAAAGCAACTTGGCTTCCGAGACCAACTTTCCCTTTTTCATCATTTGGACCATTTGAGATGGTCTACCTGAGAAACCTTCTCTGACTCCTTCTCTTCTAACATTATTTGCATAATATGTGCTTGCTGGATTGTAGTAACAATCTTTAGCCATGTGGTTGTGCAGACCACACATTATGCATGCAATGTTAGTCTTCTGGGAATTTGCAGGTTGCTGTTTCTTGGGTTTCTTCTCTTCATCAGCAACTTTCCCTTTCAACTTCTGATCCTTCGGTAGGTCAGGAGTGCTGGTACTACACTCCTTTCCTGAATCAGGAGTACCTACCACTTAAAATCCGACAGAAATGAAGACACCCTTTTGCTTTCGGTCGATCTTAAGCTTGGACTCTGCAACCTTCTTGGCAGTCCTTCTAGCAGCTTTAGCTCTGCTTCTTCTTGCCTTGGTGGTTAGGATTTGGTCTTCACAGGTGGAGATGAGTGTATCCTCCTATTTCTCCCCTGTGGTGGCCACTATTTTTGCCTCATCCTTTAGTTCCAAGGGAGAAGGGTCAGCAGTTGGAACCTCTTGCTCTTTAGTACCACATCTAGGTAGTCTAATAGCCTCATAAGAGTGTGGTGGAGCAATTTCATTAGTTCCCAACCCTTCTTTGTTTTGATAAAACATTTGGAATGAGAGGTTGATGCAAGAATAGTTTGGAAGCTTTGCTCAGCAATCGCTTGCTTCCTGGCCTGAGCCTCAGCTGTGACCAACTGGCCTTGAACCTCAAATAGTTTGGATATCAGATCTTTGATTTGAGTCTTATAGTTGGTCTTTTCATGTTTTAAAAGAGACACAGTTTTCTCTAACTCATCAATTTTCTTTTGATAGTCAGATTCAGCTCTCTTAAAATCAGATTTTAGCACATTTAAAGACTCAACCTCAGATCTGATTTCCGAAATGTAATCCTTATAAAGTTTAACTTTAGCAATACAGGCAGCACAACAAAGATGTTCATATACCTGATCATCATCTGTTCCGGCCATGAGTGCTTGAGCGGGAGTCACATCCTGTACCATGAAGCTCCAGTCAACTTCTTGAGCAACAGCAGCTGTTTCAGTTGACTTCTCTTCATGTTTTGAAGCAGTGGGATGTGTGGAGGCCTGTGGGGTTCCCGGGTAGTTCTTGGGAGCCTTGCATTCCCTAGCAAAGTGACCAAGTTGGTTGCAGTTGTAACACTTTGCTTTGCTCTTATCAAACCCAAACTTGCTGTTGACTGGGTTTTGAGGGAATTGCCTTCCAGTTCTCTTGAAGAATTTCTTCGCTCTATAATTTAAAAGAGCCATCTGTTGGACAATGTCCACATACTCCACATCATCTGGACTAAAGCACTCCAGATCATCAAAGCAATATTGAAAATCAGCAGAGTGTCCACTTCCAGAGACAAAGGCACAACTATCCTGAAAGGAGTTGTTTTGAACCTTTTGAGACTGTGGAGTCTCAGGTAGAGTAATGTAGGGTCCACTATGTGAGTTGTCAGGGTAACATAGCAACTGATGTTGTGGTTCTATGGTTTCCCTTTCAACCACATGAAGGGCTAAACTCAGCTGGTTATTGGAGTGACCAGAGGAGTTCTGCATGTTCATCTCCATCTAGAATGCACTTAGGATACCATACAACTCTGTCAGAGTAAGAGTCTTAAGGTCCGAAGTTCTCTTGATTATAACACAGTAATGTATCCATAGTTTAGGAAGTGAAGACATGAACTTCCTAACTATGTCTCTGTTCTCAAGAGCTACTCCAATATCCTCCAGAGTATCTACTAGCTCAACATACCTGAAGTATTGTTGAGTCAAGGTCTCACCGGCCTTGAAAGTAAAGTTCTCAAACTGCTGCTTCAAGAGATCCTTCTTGTTCTCTTGGGTTTCCTTGGATCCTTCATACATCAGCTTCAAAGCTTCCCATAAATCTTTAGCAGTTTTGCACTTCTTGAAGCGTCTGTAGACGGAGTTGGGGAAAGCAGTTTGGAGAGAAGTCATAGCCCTTTGATCTAGCTCTATTCTCTTCCTATCTTCTTCTGAGTAATCATCAACATCTTTTGGAATGATGCGATTACCAGTGGCAGAAGTGGTGCTTGGTATGAAAGGACCATTGACAATGGAGTCCTACATCCTTGAATCTTGACACTTGATGAAGCCTTCCATTCTGATACACCATGTGTCAAAGTCTTCAGGAGTGATCAGTGGGGACTTGGTCATGGTACCGTTTTCCATATCAGCCTTGGAGAGAGCGGCCATTTGAGTGAGTGGTTTGAAGTGAGGAGTGAAAAACAGGTTGATTTGGATGGTAAGATCTCACAATCAAGAGCCTGGGCTCTGATACCAATTGTAGGATCGATTATGGGTGGTTTTTCTCTCAACTCACTGCGAATAACACTCAGCAAGTAGTCTATAAAGAGTTGATCACAATATACCAAGTAGCAAGCAGTAAGAAAATAAACACAGCAAGTAAATTTTCAAGGTACTTTTATATATTGCCTCTCAACTCAAAGGATTACAAGACTCTTGGACTCAAATCACTTTTTTAAAGAGTTACAAGGAGAAGATATATATAATACTACCTACAGCCGGATATACTTTGATACCAGCTGGACACCTCTAACCTTACATCTATACTACAAGACTCTAGGTGAGGTCTTTCAGACATTTTGCCTGAGAGTTGGTAGTCAGGACATGTCCCTAACTTACCTTTTATCACCAACTAAAGTTGGTAACATGTACTATCATAAAAAGGTGAACAGTAGAATAAAGTACGGTCAACAACATGGCTCTTTAGGAAGATGCCATGTTGTATCAGAGGTCTGCAGCGGACTGTCCGGGACCATACTTTTATCTGCCGGACATAGCAATGTCTTCCGAAGGATAAAATGCTTCGGAAGAATAACTTCTTCCGAAGCCACTTATACTTCGGAAGACTGCTTCTTCCGAGGCTTGGAGTCTTCTTTGTCTTCGGAAGCAGACTTTGTCTTCAGCTCTTTCATCAGACTTTGTCTTCGGAAGCTCAGACTTTGTCTTCAGCTCTTTCACCAGACTTTGTCTTCGGAAGCTCAGACTTTGTCTTCAGCTCTTTCATCAGACTTTGTCTTCGGAAGCTCAGACTTTGTCTTCAGCTCTTTCATCAGACTTTGTCTTCGGAAGATAGTCTTCAGCTGTTGGCTTCAGCTGTTGTCTTCAGTAGTTGACTTCAGCTTTTGCCTTCAGTAGATATCTTCAGTTGTTGGCTTCAGTTGTTGTCTTCAGCAGTTGACTTCAGCTTTTGCCTTCAGTAGATATCTTTAGCTGTTGGCTTCAGCTGTTGTCTTCAGCAGTTGACTTCAACTTTTGCCTTCAGTAGATATCTTAGCTGTTGTTCTTCAGACTTTCGAAAGATCTCTTGCTCAGCTTCGGAAGCCTTTGAATGTAGTACCAAAAATGACTATGTGAAGTGGTTTTGGTTGCACCAGCCTCATCATGATCCAACAACATAGTGATTGCTATGGGCTAGCTACCCATTATATGCTTTGATTACTAAATCCGGGAATTTCATTACTGATACTTACTGTTTTCTAATAAACCTGTGAACTCACCAGTCTTGTACTGACTTTTGCATGTTTTCTCTCAGGACATTGATGTGGCACGTTTAGGAGCACAGCATCCACTGCATGTAATTCCGCATTCACCCCAAACTGTTTTCAAGATTTAATTTCATGTACTTAACATAAATTGGATTGGGCGCGTGTTTGCGTGTTCCAAAACCATTGTTAATTGTTTTTCTGTTTTCGCTTCCGCAATACTTAAATACAAGTTGGTTTATTTCATTATTACTAAGCAACTTATATGATTTGTAATTTTCGAGTCGTTTGGTATAACTGATGCTTATCTGAGATCCTGGTTATGTCACACGCCTAGCGGTAAAACCCCGTTTTTGGAAATTGAGGGTGTGACAGATTGGTATCAGAGCATTAGTTATAGCGAACTAAAATGAATTTTGCATCTCATTTGCATTGAATTTTAGACTATAGTTGGATTTGCATTAGTTACACACACATAGATTACTAAGCTGTACTTACTAAATTTGGTTGCCTGAGAACTTTTGCTTTAACATATCCCTGTGAGCTTACGACTGCAGGGATGGTGGCTCCGAGTTGCTGTGAGTCACGGGAGGTGTTACTTTTGAATTTCTTGAACCTTACTGATCCTTTCGTATACTTTGATTGATCGACCCCGATATAATACATACATATTTGGTACTTCTATCGTTGATAACCACTGTACTTGACAAGATATGTTAGCCTGATAGGAGGAACCGGGGGTGATCATGCAAAGCAAATTACCATTACGGGTGCACACGTAATTGTAATTTGTCGTGCATGCTAAGTCCGTGAATTTGGTCGGGTGGTAACATTGTAGTCGGTACAAGTCATCGTTTCTATGCCGTGAGCAAGAAATTTTCGATTTTCATAGAACATAGATACTGATGTGGAAACTATCCTTCAATTCTACTTGTATGAATGCTCACTCTTACCTCTAATTCGGATAAAATTCAAACCATGACATGTGTCCTAATTCCTCGGATTCGAACTGATCTTCTAACTTGTCTGTTACTTTAAATTCTTGGACCACTCTCCCTTTTCATTCCAAGACAAAAGGGGTCATTTTCATACGACTGATAGCTTTGGATTTTGATATCTGGTAGGATAATTACTTACTTATGTATATGGTAATTTAAAGAATGTCTGGAAGAGGACGTGGACGCGGGAGAGGTAACATCTCCATGACGCCTACAGAATTGGCGGCGCTAATCAATCAGAGTGTTACCGCAGCGTTGGCAAGCCAACACCCTCCATAACGGAATCCCATTGGACAACCAGCTTGCACCTACAAGTCCTTTATGGACTGCAAACCTAATCCATTCATGGGAACTGAGGGAGCAGTGGGACTGATCCGTTGGTTCGAAAAGCTGGAGTCGGTGTTTGAAATCTGCAACTACCCTGCTGAGAATATGTTGAAATATGCTGCTGGCACAATGGATGGTGCTGCTCTGAGCTGGTGGAACACACAAGTTCAGATGTTGGGTGTTGAAGCTGCAAATGCCACGACATGGGAAGAATTCAAGAACTAGCTGAAAGAGGAGTACTGTTCAAGAGATGAAGTACAAAAACTGGAAACCGAATTTCGGAATCTAAAGATGGTAGGTTCTGAAATCGAAGCCTACACAACTCGTTCTCACGAGTTGGCTACTCTATGCCCTACTATGATCAACCCGGCTTACAAACGGGTTGAGAGGTACATGGATGGGCTAGTTCGTGAAATAAAGAGCATGGTCACCACTGCTAGAACAGCTACCATTCAGGAAGCTATCCAACCGGCCCACAAGCTGACTGACCAGGCTGTCACTCAGGGTAAACTGCCCCCGCGAGGTGCTGCATCGGGTTCCAATGAAAACAAGAGGAAATGGGAACCTTCTGCCAGTGGGAAGCAATCTTCATCCTACACTCATCAGCAACAGCAATACAAGAAGTTCAACCAGTCACAACAGTCTCAAGACATGGGCAATTCGGGCGGCAATCATATAAATCTTCCAAAGTGCAACAAATGTAAGTTCCATCATACTGGGCAGCGCACAAGGAACACTTGTGAGAGGTGCGGAAAGTTTGGGCATGTTGCCAAGAATTGCAGGGTAAACCTCTCAGGAAAGGCACCTCAACAGCAGCAGAAGTACAATCAGACTGGGTGTTATGAATGTGGACAATCAGGTCACTTTAAAATGGAATGTCCGAAACTGAAAAGGAATGGTAACAATGGTGCTACTGAGAAGCCTAAAGACAACAACAATGGTGGCGGCGGTGGTAGAGGCAGAGCTTTCATCATGGGTTCAGGTGAGGCTCGAAATGACCCGACGTAGTGTCTGGTAGATCACTATTAATGGATGTTATGCCTCTGTTCTATTTGACTCTGGTGCTGAAAGAGTTATGTGTCCACCAAGTTTAGTAAAGTAATAGGAATAATACCTACTGACTTGAGTTCTGAGTATGCCATAGAAATTGCTGATGGTAGGACGATAACGGCAACCCAAGTCATAGAAATAGCTGATGGTAGGATGATAACGGCAACCCAAGTGCTTAGGAACTGTGAGTTAGGTTTGTCTGGTCACACTTTCCACATGGACCTTATTCCGGTCACACTCGGTAGCTTCGATGTAGTAGTCGGAATGGATTGGCTATCCAAGAACAGAGCTGACATCATTTGCAAGGAGAAGTTGATCAAGTTACCCATTTCGGATGATGAGATTCTTACAGTTGAAGGTGATAAAGTTGGTGCTGTGGTAGGAATCATTTCATATCTGAAGGCTCAGAAATGCCTCAAGAAAGGGCACTTTGCCTTATTGGCACTTGTTACTTAAACAAAGGTGGAGGAAAACCATGTCGAAGATATTCCAGTCATTAGAGACTTTCCAGAGGTTTCCCTAAACACCTACCTGACCTTCCTCCACACAAGCAGGTAGAATTTCAGATTGAGTTAGCACCTGGAGCAGCTCCGATCGCTCAGGCGCCATACCGTCTGGCACCGAACGAACTACAAGAGTTGTCTAGGCAATTACCGGAATTGTAAGATAAGGGATTCATACGTCCCAGCTCTTCACCATGGGGAGCTCCAGTGCTTTTTGTTAAAAGAAAGATGGAACCTTCAGGATGTGTATTGACTACCGCGAACTGAACAAGGTGACAATCAAGAATAGGTATCCACTTCCACGCATTGATGACTTATTTGAGCAGTTACAGGGATCAAGCTACAATTCCAAAATTGATTTCAGATTGGGTTATCATCAGTTGAGGGTTCGAGAGGAAGACATCTCCAAGACTGCGTTCCGGACTCGCTATGGGCACTACGAGTTTGCTGTAATGCCTTTCGGGCTGACCAATGCCCCAACAGTTTTCATGGACCTCATGAACCGTGTCTGCAAGCCTTATTTGGATAAGTTTGTCATTGTCTTCATTGATGACATACTGATCTACTCTCAGAATAAGGAAGATCATGAGGAGCATTTGAGGACAATTCTGGACTTGCTGAGGAATGAACAGCTTTACGCGAAGTTCTTAAAATGCAACTTCTGGATGCATGAAGTGCAATTCCTTGGGCATGTGGTGAATGAAAAGGGTATACATGTTAATCCTTCAAAGATTAAAGCAATCAAGGATTGGCCGGCACCAAAGACGCCTACTGAGGTGTGACAATTCAATGGTTTGGCAGGCTATTACCAGAGGTTTATCGAAGGATTTTCGAAATTGGCGCAACCTTTGACTGCCCTAACTCATAAGGGAACAGTTTACAAGTGGGGAAGCAAAGAGGAAACAGCATTTCAGGCGCTTAAAGCCAAACTCTGCAGCGCACCAATCCTAGCCTTACCAGAAGGAACTGATGACTTTGTTGTTTATTGTGATGCATCCATCCAGGGTTTGGGGTGTGTATTGATGCAACGTGACAAAGTCATAGCTTATGCATCTAGACAGCTCAAGGTGCATGAGAAGAACTACACAACACATGATCTGGAACTGGGAGCTGTAGTGTTTGCCTTGAAGATCTGGAGGCACTACTTATATGGAACCAAGTGCACGATCTATACAGATCAGAAGAGCCTCGAGCACATATATGACCAGAAGGAACTGAATATGCGGCAATGATGGTGGTTAGAATTACTCAATGATTATGACTGTGCGATCAAGTACCATCCGGGTAATGCTAATGTAGTAGCCGATGCCCTTAGTCATAAGGAAACCCTAAAGCCTCGTCCGGTGCGCGCATTGCAAATGACTATCCACTCTAACCTACCAGTGCAAATCAAAGCTGCTCAATCTGAGGCGTTGAAGACGGAGAATCTTAAAGCAGAATCCATACAAGGCATGGAGAAACAGTTGGAGATTAAAGCTGACGGAATCTGTTATTTTATGGAACAGATCTGGGTACCACAGTACAGGAATTTGCGAGTGCTGATAATGGATGAAGCTCATAAGTCACGTTACTCGATCCATCCAGGTTCAGACAAGATGTATCAGGACCTGAAAGAATTTTACTGGTGGCCGAAAATGAAAGCGGAGATAGCCACATACGTAAGCAGATGCGTAACACCCGGTTATTTTTTACTTCAAAAAAAGGGAAAGAAAGAATAAAGTGAAGAAAAAGAAAGAAAAGATATTTTACCCATGTTGAGGGGTAAAAAGTGTCAAAAAGGACAAAAGGTTGGAAAAGTGGGTGTAAAGTGGGCATGGCTGCCCACTCTCTCTTCTTACAACCCCAAATCATCAGATTTTTAGAAAGAGAAAGTGCAGATTCAGATTTTGAAGAACAAGAGCTGAATAGTCGAATTCAAGGTAAGAAATTCATGGTTTTTAAGTGTTCTTAACTGGTCTTGCCTTGGTTATATGCTTATGTGTGTGGTGTGTGTTCGGGTGTGTGTTTTTAGTGGGTTTCTAGGCGGTTGAACTCAATTGCAAATGAGTTTGGAAGAGCCATACTTAAGAGCTGCAAAGGTGAGTTCTAGAACCCCTCTTTTACATGTTTTTAACTGATTTTGGGGCTGGAACACATAGAAACTCGTTTATGAAAATGTGTGTGTTTGACCCATTTGGGTTTGATTGTGTATAGTGTGTTTAGAGTGTGATTTTGGGCTTGTGCATGCTTGAATAGTGTCATAGTATGTTTTCCTAAGGATTAGGAGGGTTTATTTGGGCTTAGAATGCGTTTGAAAGGGTTTGGAAGTCGAAAATCACGACTGAAGTTCGGGATGACATTTGCTAAACATTCAGCAACTAAGTCTTTTGTTCATCCGCATTTCTTTTTGTTCATCCGCATTTGCTACAGTCATCCGCATTTGCTACAGACATCCGCAATTGCTACAGTGTCATCCGTATTTGCTACAGTCCATCTGCATTTGCTACAGTGTCATCCGTATTTGCTACAGTCCATCCGCATTTGCTACAATGTCATCCACATTTGCTACAGTGTCATCCACATTTGCTACAGTGTTATCAGCACTTAGAATATTTTCTGACTTTTTTGGAGAAAAATGGAAATGTAGGCTTTGGCTTGGGAGATTCCCGGGGGCTATGTAAGTTGACTTTTTGAGATCATAGATGGTATGATGGGCATGTTATGATGTATGATTGATGCTTATGTATGATGGTATGTATGATGTATGTTATGTTAAGTATGAAGTTGGCATAATAGATGGTGATGACTGATGACTGGTAAATGTCGATGTTCCCTGTTTTGATACGTGTTTATCTTTCCATGGCTTCACGCGTTATAATTAATAAATGTAACGAAAGTATTATGTAACGTAAAGTGAAAGATAATGAAAGAGGAACATGACGATGAATGCATTTATTAATGAATGAATGAGAAAGAAATATGATAACGAATACATGCATTAATGAACGAACGAAAGAAGTCTTGCAAGCATTGGATAAGGAAAACGGGTCCTTCTTTGTGATTGACCATGCGCATGATGCCTCTACCGCTTACCTCTAGTAGCTAAGACTGATTGGGGTGTAGCCTATGGTATTGGTACAAAAGATATCCAATGTGCAAGTAAAGACGTAACGAACGAATGAATGAACGAACGAAAGAGATAATAAAGATATTATCTATGTGTACGTATGATGTATGATCACGTGAAAGAAAAGAATGGTTTTTAATGATAACAAAGTATGTTTACTATAAAAAAAACTAGAACTCACTCAGCAACGCTGACTTTTTATGTGTTTCCAGTTGGCAGGTACTGTTGCTGGGGATGGCACGAGGCGGCTACTCAGCTCTTTTGGGATGGCATTCTTTTGTTAATGTTTTTCTATTGTAATGCAAACAAATGATATTTTGTAATGAGTGTTGTATTACTTTGCAAAGGCATTTATATTAAAATTAAAAGTTCTTTTACTGATTCCGCTGCGATGATTTAAATAAGAGTATGATTTATGTGCGATGAATGACCAACTGTGTGGTGCCCGGGAACGGGGCCTTACAAGATGCCTAACATGTTCCAAGGTTAAGGTAGAATACTAGAGACCATCCGGTTTACTCCAACAACCGGAAATTCCAGTGTGGAAATGGGAGCAGATCTCAATGGACTTCATCACGAAGTTACCTAGGACTCGCAGCGGATGCGATACCATTTGGGTTATAGTAGATCGCCTAACGAAATCCGCACACTTTCTGGAAATCCGAGAGACTGATCGAATGGAGAAGCTGACACGTATCTATTTAAGGGAAATAGTCTCTCGGCATGGCGTGCCGATATCTATCATTTCTGATCGTGAAGTTCGGTTCACTTCTCACTTCTGGCAATCACTACAACGATCATTGGGAACACAGCTGGATATGAGTACTGCGTATCACCCGCAGACCGATGGTCAAAGTGAGCGTACGATCCAGACACTGGAAGACATGTTGCGTGCCTGTGTGATCGATTTTGGCAGCAGCTGGGAAACTCATTTACCATTGGTTGAGTTCTCCTATAATAACAGTTATCACACCTTGTTCAAGGCAGCTCCATTTGAGGCACTGTATGGACGTAAGTGCCGATCACCTATCTGTTGGGCAAAAGTAGGAGAAAGCCAACTTACAGGACCTGAACTTTTGCACGAAACGACTGAGAAGATCGTGCAAATTCGTAACCGTATGGCAGCAGCACGGATCGACAAAAGAGTTACGCCGACAAGCGTCGTAAGCATTGGAGTTTCAGATTGGTGACAAAGTACTGTTGAAAGTCTCACCCTGGAAGGGTGTAATACGCTTAGCAAAACGGGGGAAACTAAACCCTAGGTACGTGGGGTCGTTTGAGATTGTCAAACGGGTTGGCTCGGTGGCTTATCAACTGAGCTTACATGACGAACTCAGTGGAATACACAATGTGTTTCACGTGTCAACCTAAAGAAGTGTCTTGCTGATGAATCACTTGTTGTTCCATTAGAAGAACTGGAAACCGATGAACAGCTTCGTTTCATTGAAGAACCAGCAGAGATTATGGATAGAGAAGTCAGAACACTAAAGTGTAGCAAAATTCCCATTGTGCACGTTAGATGGAACTCTAAGCGTAGCCCAGAGTTCACCTGGGAACGTGAGGACCAATGAAATGCAAGTACCCTCATCTTTTCGTTTAGCCTCCTCGTGATTAAAATTTCAGGACAAAATTTCCTAAAGCAGTGGAGACTGTAACATCGCGTATTTTCGTTAACCTTATTAAATTCCTATAAGGTCTATTCACGGCTTTTATGAAAAGTTAATTTTATAAACAATTAAGATTAATACGTTGATGTTAATTTCAACAATTACAATAATAATAATAATAATAATAATAATAATAATAATAATAATAATAATAATAAAATTTCTATTACTAATTTGTAAGAATTATTAAGAAAAAAAAATGGATTTAAGTTAGGGGGTTGGTTTTGCCATTTTGGAAACTTTAAAAGAAGGTTTCTGCATGAAATAACAAACTTTAAACTACAGGGACCAAAAGTGAAATTCTGTTTTAAAACCCAGCCCTCCCCCCACCCATCGACTTTCTCCCCTCCGGCCACAATCTCCGGCCACATTCCGGCCAGACCAAACACCCCAATTAACGCGATTTCAACCTGATTAAACACTCCCGACACACTTGCATGGATGATTCGAACTCATGCCCCACAACAATTTAAAATTAGAATCGTTCAGTGCGATCTAGAACCGCCCCACTTTCGGCCGATTCCCTGGCCATGATCGCGCACTAACACCAATGATAATCTAATTAATTGAACATAAATGATCTTATATGTTTCTCTAATAATTGAACATAAACAATGTTATATGTTTCTCTAATCGATTCCCATTCCCAATTTCATCCGAAAACACACTAACATAGCCATTCAATCACCTCCATTGTCGTGGACCTGCAACTTAATCGAAATCCATGTTCTAAGTTAAAATAACCGAAATTGATGGAGGGCTTTGGGTCTAGTGCACCATCTAAAGCTTCACACAAGCTTAATTTGATTATCATCATCATTTGACCCACAATCGAGCTCAACGTGGTCGCGGCTTGTTTCTAACCCGATTCTATCAATCTAATCTTCAATCCAGGTAAGAGAACATACATACATACATACATGTTGGGTATTCTACCTTGGAAGAAATTGAAGATTTCAATATTATTAAAGTTGAAGACTTTAAGCACAAAATCAATAAAAATATTAGTCTAGGGTTTATTTTGTAAATATTGTAATCTCTAGATTAGTATATATTGTAACCTATGTCATCTTTATTGGTGTGACTAATTCACCACATGTTAGGGTGAATTAGGGTTTCTCACCAACAACAATAAATCATCATCTATCATGAATGATGAATTCAACATTATATCATCATTCTTTTGAATGATGATTTCAACAATATATCAATAAACATCAAGCATTCATCATCATTGTATGTGTTCTTCACGTTCATCATCATCATGATTTATATATTTTAGCAACTATTCATTATTTTCTTGTTATCATCAACATGAATCCTAAGATCCAAGCTCATGTTCATGTTCAAATCATGAACTCACAATTGGTATCAGAGCGGGGTTGTGGATTCATATTGATTGTGATAAGTTTTCATGTTTAGTTTGCTGAAATTATTGAAGTTTTGAAGAAAGCAACTTCATCAACAATCAAAATCAACATCAAAATCAGCATCAAAATCAGGGGATTCCACCACCGATTACTCCAGAATATCCACCGCGACATAGAATGGCAGAAGCTTAAGAACAACCAGCGACGTCGTTATCGCCACCGCCGGAGCAAGAGCACCGATGCCGCTACCGACGTTGAAGTCACCGACGACGACGTGAAGGAACTAAAAGCGTGTTTCGATCTAGGTTTCGGCTTCGATCTGTCGAGTAATCTGGATCCGAAGCTTTCGCAAGTTTTTCCGGCACTCGAGTTTTATGCCGCCGTTAATCGGCAGTATAACAGTAGACTCCTGTCAAGGTCATCGTCTCTGAGCTCTGATTCGTCGTCAAGTTCGTCAACTCCGACCACCGCCTTCATCGATCCAAGTGATGATCCGCAGAAGGTGAAAACGAAGTTGAAACAATGGGCGCAGGTGGTTTCATGTTCAGTTCTCGAAACTACTGTGAAAGCCGGGAACTTGTTCATTGTTCCTCGGTTCTTTGTCGTTTCCAAGTTTTCCAATAATGATGGGCTGGAATGGTTCTCTATCATCACTACACCCAACCCGATTTTCACTCACATGGCGGGAAGGACATCGGTATGGAAGGCGTTGTCGCCTGAGGTTCTGCAGGCTTCGTTCAATGTGACACCTGAGGTGGAGAAGACGTTCCGCTCGAAGAGGCTGAACAGTGAAATCTTCTTTGCTCCAACAAATTGATGAATCTTCTACTTCAGGTAGATGATGCTTTTGGGTATAATGTTTGGTTAATAATAATAAGAATATGTGGATTAAAAAAAAAAACACAAGAAAAGGTGGGCTCGGGTTTAGTTATTTGGGCCTCCTACATAAAAAACAACAATTGAACATGGGCTCAAGTGTTGAAGATTGGGTTTATGAACAACAAAACAAAATTGGGCTTCGTATTCGGGCTCTCATCAACAAAGACAAGTGACATCGAGTTACATAATATAGTGGTACCAAAGTTTTGAAGACCTCGCTTCCGCATCAACAACAAATTTCTCGACTTTGGATAACTATTCAACAAAAACAAGATCAAGCTTCAAGTCACATTGGAAATCTACAATTTAGGGGGAGTATTGTTGGGTATTCTACCTTGGAAGAAATTGAAGATTTCAATATTATTAAAGTTGAAGACTTTAAGCACAAAATCAATAAAAATATTAGTCTAGGGTTTATTTTGTAAATATTGTAATCTCTAGATTAGTATATATTGTAACCTATGTCATCTTTATTGGTGTGACTAATTCACCACATGTTAGGGTGAATTAGGGTTTCTCACCAACAACAATAAATCATCATCTATCATGAATGATGAATTCAACATTATATCATCATTCTTTTGAATGATGATTTCAACAATATATCAATAAACATCAAGCATTCATCATCATTGTATGTGTTCTTCACGTTCATCATCATCATGATTTATATATTTTAGCAACTATTCATTATTTTCTTGTTATCATCAACATGAATCCTAAGATCCAAGCTCATGTTCATGTTCAAATCATGAACTCACAATACATACTCGGTTTCACATGGGCAATCAAAGCCCTAAACTTGATTTCATAAACAACTTCGAATTGCAGTTCAATTGAATCGATTTCAGTTCTAGGGTTCATGTCGAATTGGGGGTTTCTTTTGTTGATGTTTAAAATCTCTTGGAACCAGAGATTACCACGGCTGTATGCCTGGTTGACTGGTTTCCCCCTTGCATTCTAACTTGGAGGTCCCGGGTTCGACCCCGGGCACCCTCATTTATTTTTTTTAAGGCTTTTTCAGCCATATATTTATTTTAGAAAATATTTAATAAATATAAAAATAACTTTTGTAAACTTTAAATATATTTTTGGGCACCAGATAATTTTCTGGATTATATTAAAGTTTTATCAAATTATTTACAAATATTTTTTTATAAAATATACTTTAGCGGACGGTTTAGATTAATATTTTTCGTAATTATTCTTCGTTAATCATAGAGACTTAATTACATTTTGAACTTCATCATTATATCTAAATTCATTTCTAAAACACTTAATAATTCATCTAATGGATTAAAAATATGATATTTATTTTATAAATTTAATTACTTAAAAAAAACTCATAATTCTATCAAAACCCTAATTCTTATTCGAACGTTAATCATATAATTAATTAATAAAATTAGTTATTTGTTTTTCCCATACTTTAACAATAAATCAAACGGTTACACGTATTAATTCATTTATTTCTATTAAATTCTAAACATAATCACTTTCAATAAATTCGTTTATTTATTTCAAGACACTCAAACTAAATAAGTTATTTCATTCAATACCTATTCCCAATGCAAACCCTAATCTATTCCCAATTCTTATATTATTGTTATTATTCTAACTCGAGACACCGTTCCGTAGATTACTCGTAAGGAAACCGTTGGTGTCTAATCTATCACATTCAAATTTAAATCTCATCAATCAAGGTGAGTTTACAGTCCCACTTTTACTTTATACTCTTTTTGGGGGAGAGAAACATGCTGCTTTCATAAACGTTACATTACATTGGGTTTTTGTAATACCGCATATACATGATACTATGGTGTTATACTTTACCCTTTGGACCGTTAATATGCAAATAGCGAGGTGATTGTTAGTAGATCTACTGGGATTGACATACCCCGCCCGGGCTAGTCGCGCTAGCTTGACTGGAGGTCAAACGGGTGAACGGTTAGCCTGTTTTACAGTGTTGTGGTAGGAAAACCACAGCCGGGCCTACATTATTACTATTGATTACATGTCAGCTCGGTCGCGACTTCATACATAGTGATTGCTATGGGCTAGCTACCCATTATACGCTTTGATTACTAAATCCGGGAATTTCATTACTGATACTTACTGTTTTCTGATAAACCTGTGAACTCACCGGTCTTGTACTGACTTTTGCATGTTTTCTCTCAGGACATTGATGTGGCACGTTTAGGAGCACAGCATCCACTGCATGTCATTCCGCATTCACCCCAAACTGTTTTCAAGATTTAATTTCATGTACTTTACATAAATTGGATTGGGCGTGTGTTTGCGTGTTCCAAAACCGTTGTTAAATGCTTTCCGGTTTTCGCTTCTGCGATACTTAAATACAAGTTGGTTTATTTCATTATTACTAAGCAACTTATATGATTTGTAATTATCGGTTCGTTTGGTGTAACTGATGCTTATCTGAGATCCTGGTTATGTCACACGCCTAGCCGTAAAACCCCGTTTGTGGAAATTGAGGGTGTGACACTAGACCTTCACTTGCATCTCTACCAACTTCATCTTTTATTCCATAGTAGGGTTTTGCTCCCATTCCTTTGAACCTGTGAGGGAATATGACCCAACTGAGAGAGGCACAACAGAACAACCTGGTACTCAAGACCAACCCTCTTTATTATGACAACAATGAGAAAAAAAGGGTAGCCATGAAGAGTGTATTCAAGAAGAAGTCAAAGGCATTCATTTCCAAACCTCAGGATAAGTCAGAGCATCCTAAGGGAGTGCAACAAGAGGCTGCTCAACTAACTCCTACTCAGGCACCACCTTTTGCAACTGGAAGACCCATCCTGTCCTGGATCTTTCCTACTAAGCCATATGGTATGTTATCAAAGATCAAGGTGGTCAACATATCTACTTCTAGAAAGGCATGCTTGATTTACCTCCGCATGATCTCCATGACATTAGAACATATTATGAAAGTCTAATGGATCCTGATCAAATGATTAAGAAGGGAATGGTCTTAATCCTAATAAGGACTGTCCACTACTAAACAATCTTCTTTTTTTGGTAGCATCAACCTAGGGTGAGTTTGTAAAGTTATATAAGAAGGCTGATGCAACCAAAGCAACCAAAGGCTTCCTACATACATGCACTATGTATAATATAGAAGTTACTTTAGAAGTTTTACACTCTGCAAGGAAAATATTCTAAGTGTAAAATATTCCAAAACCAAAGACCAAATCTTCCGAAGCTAAAGATGAAGTCTTCTGAAGCTTCATAGACAAAGTCTTCCGAAGCCAAATGAAGTGAAGAATAATTTCTTCTGAAGACAGAGGTGAATATGCTTTCCTTGGATGTACTTTGGTATAAAGTGACCCACTTTCCACTGCAACTCTGAAGTCTCATCAACTTGTATAAGTTTGTGAAAAGATCCATGCTTTTCCAACTGTATATTAAGGTCTAGAGTCTGTAACTTTCTACTTTATGTACTTTTATCATTTTTGTAATATAATAGGATGTGAGCTATCGCATGTGATAGTCACTAGTCAAAAGGCAATTTGCCTTTTGACTTTACATTGATCATGTTGTCGATCAATGTTTACAGCTGGCTTTCAAAGTATAGCCAGTTGTAGAGTGTAGTATAAAGTATCGCAGAGATACAATAACTTATCTACGCATTGTAACACTTGCAAAAGAACTTGAGATTAATATACATCATTCTTGAAAACCATATCATATTATTCTTGAGTTCTGTCTCCTTGTTTACTTGTGTTCTTTGCATCTTTCACTCAAACATGGTTCCCTATTTAAACTGTAAGTATTCTAACACTCTTCTCATTGTGAGACTGATTGTATTGATCTTCTTAACCGGTCCTGCAATAATGAATTAATTAGAAAAAGTTTATTAAATAAGGATAATTTAGAAACTATTGTATAAAATACTTATATGTTATGATTAAAATTGTCTTACGTCTATTACACTTTAAGCAAAATTAAAATTGTATCATACTTAAATGTTTTATATGATAATATAGATAAGCAATGTGTTGAAAATGATAATAAAATTTGATATAAATCATATTTTTTATGAAAAGGAATATAAGTTTGCATTTTGAATAAAAATACAATGTTTAAACAAAAAACAACACTGATGTATAATATGAAATTCTATAAATTACATCTTTATTTATGGTAGTTAGGATATTTAAATAGTAATCATATATCTTACACAACGGTTTTGATATTACAATAAACTACTTTCAGAAATCTTTCATTTCAAGCATAATAATTAAATGATTTTGAAGTGTAAACTTCACTTTTAATGAGTATAATATAGTGTTGCCAGAACAGACAATATGCAATGCGTTTTCCTCCTGTCACACGTTATTATCGCACCCCACGACGATCACCTTAGCCTAACCATCAAAACTCATTCCACGAACCCATAATTCCTTCTTTGTTTATAATGTTGTGTGCTTGACATCCACCACACGTACTTTCATCACTATACGGTGTCCCGACAAGGGTGGTGGTACATATGAACTCATTTTAACAGAATCTGGTCTAACTTGAAACCTACCTATATTTGTTTTTTTAACTGATCATACTCTTATGTTTCCAATGTAGAAAAAAAATCCGATTTTATTTTGAATAAATAAAAAGTTTTGTTATAGGTTCTAGAATATAATTTTGTATTGAAAATATAAGAAATCCATAGAGTATAAACATTTAAAAAGGTACACATCCAATTATAATTTTCCTTGCGAAATTGAAAAACAAAACCCTTCAATTACCGAAAGTCAATAAAAATGATATATGAGGGTTGTGGGGGCGTGTGGTATGCCTAGGTTGGCATCGAGGGGTTCCCACAAGACCGTGTCACTTGTGCTATGATAGTGCCACTACGGTTCAACCGTGGGTACTGGAAGTCGAACATCAAGACAATAAAATCCTATCATTCTTCTACAGTTAAACGGTCATTTGATCGTGCCTATTAAAAATATACATTAACCCTATAAATTAACATGCAACATGTTCATTTTACAAAAATTAATATCTTCTATTCCACATAACGCAATATAATTCATTACTCATTGTTCCATCATCTATATCCGACTCAGTTGATATTGATCTTCATTATTTTGAACTTATTGTCAAAATTACCTCCTCTTACGAAATTGAAAAAAGTGTGCAATTAAAACGAAACATGTGTCTCGTGAAACTGAAGTTGCACATAAGGTTTGATGGAAGATTACTTCATAGAAAAACAACATACGTTGATAAAATGTTCAGAACAAGATTTTAGGTGTTAAAGGAATTATTTTTAATGTAATAAAGGAAATGGACAATATCTTTGAATGTATGGAATGAGATTTGCTGAAAGAAAATCCTTTCTATATTTTTTGTTATTTTTAATCATGTACATGGCTTAAATTGTTTTAGGAAAAAACCCCTTTTTCTTCTTAATACTGTTGGTAGTTTTGAGAAATAATAAGATAAGACACATTTTGGTTGGTTGTTTCATTGGGTAGTTTTAAATACTTTCTAAGAACATCCTCACCACCGTAAACGATGTAAGGTAAGTCAAAAAGTTATAATATTTAAGAAGAATAAATAGAAATAAAACAATCGAACAAATCACATCAATGAACAACAACATGATAAAGAGTATGGGTAGGAATTCTTAAGGAACGTGTTCAATCGTGTGAGGTAAAAGTGGCCTACCGCTTTGTAACCCAAGATGTACAATACAAACAAAAAATTGACATCAAACTTAACGTTCCACTTTAGCCCAGAAAAAGGAAAATGAAGTCTTCAAGACTAAAGTGACTTTGTTCGTATGTTATCTATAGATTACACTCCATAGACGCACAAATATATATATATATATATATATATATATATATATATATATACATACATATATATATACATATATGTATATAGGATCAGAATCATTATAGAACCATTTTTTATTTTCAGAACCAAAAGAACCATTGATTTACATAAATGTAAATTATAAACCATTGATTTACATAGATGTAAGTTAAACCTAGTGATATTTAGTTGTTTTTTATATTTTATTATTACATGTCTGATATACACATATGTAAAACAGCTCAAGTATTACCAGACTTAATATACATTTATGTAAATCAATGGTTCTGTAGTTCTGAAAATAAAATATGGTTATGTAATGATCCTAACCCTATATATCTATACTATATTAATAAGCATTTGGGGAGGGCAAGAAAGTCATTTTACTCAAAACTCTTAAAATTAAGAGTTTTACAAGTTAATATGCATAGAGTACAACTCATCAAGCTTTGAAATCTCCCTCACACACACACACTAAAAACATCCAGATTCGAAAATCCATTTGCCATTTCAAAATTCAAACCGCTTCCTTGGCTTACTCTCTCTCCCTGCCATAAATTTGCATTCATCAAGCTGTTCATGTTCTCTGTGAACATCCACGTAACACCAGGATGCGATGCCTCTACTTTCACATGTTCCTCCTTAGCTTCGAGAAAGAAATCAAGGTTGGGGGTGCTGACAATCGATTAACAACATGAGCAAAAAAGAAATCGAGGTAGGGCGTACAGGCCGAAGGCCGCTACAGGGTGGTTTGCGATGTAACAGCGAGCAGTTAGTGATCCTTTTCACTTGACGGCAGAAGATTCTAGGGTTCCGGTGACCCAAAATATGAGAAAACCGATGGTTCTCAAGTGATGACAGAAGAAGAACCAAACTTCGGGGAGGGAAACATATGCAATCTTCATACATATCGAAGCCCCAAATCTCATCAATAATGCTGATGGATCAAGCGGAGCTCACCTTTAATGAAACTATGTTAAAACTCCATAAATGACACCGGGTTCAATTGCAGTGGATAACCAAAAATACCGATCAATTAGATCGTGGAAGGACTTATATTAGGTACTTGAACTAAAAATTTGCATCATCAAATATATTATATTCCAAAACTTCTCACGTATATATTTAGATCATCCATCCATGGGTTGAGACCAAAAAGAAAGAAGATGAGATGATGAAGATCTGGGTATCTGAAATTATAAGACACGTCAAAAGCTTTCAACGGGGAAACTTTTACAATGAAGATGGAACAACAAATATATCTGCGATAAAAAGGTGAGAAACAAGTTTTGGAGTTCAGGTGGTGTTTAACATTGTGTTTTGAAAGTGATTATCTGATTATTATCTGGGTATAGTGAATTTGATTCTAATTATTTAGGGATAATTACATGAAAATCTTTTAATAGTTGATCTTGATGTAGTTCGTGTAGATAATTTTGTATCAGACATATAAACTAACTGATTTTGTGGGCAATTTGAGGCTGTTTGAAAGAATTGATCTTGATAAAGACAATTTTGTATCACAATCAGAATTGAGGAGATTGATCATGGAACTAAACTCTGAGAAACTAGTAGAGGATGCAGATAAAGCAACAGCTAAAATAATGGAAGAACTTGACAAAAGTGGAGACTAGAAAATCGACGAACAAGAGTTTGTACACGGATTTAAAGAGTGGCTAAACGCGCCTGACCTAAACCCATCATCATAATGCAAACTTGTTATGATTAGTATTATTAATGAAACTATATTAAAACTCCATAAATGACCCCGGGTTCAATTGCAGCAGTCTCACCTTTACATTCACAAGTTGGATTACTTGGATCTTCCCCCAGTAGAGCTAGAGATGCCTCGTAAGGTGTAAGAATATGATGTCCTCCAAAGTGTAAGTAATTTCTTATGACTTTTTAACGCCTATAGAAAATTTGATAAGAGTCGGTTCTCAAAACAGTTTAAAATGGTTATACACTGATTTTCAGATGAGTAAATAGTACAAAATCTTCTCACATGTCTCATGAGCCAAAGTGAGCTAAAATGTGAAGGACCAGGCAGATCATTCAAAGTGGTGATGTTTGAGAGATTTGTTCTTCAACGTATGTGAGCAACACTTCTGAAGCAGGTATGAAACTTATGATTCAATTGATACTATAGGTAGCAAAATGCGCGGGTTGAATTGGGTTACTTGACAGGTCAGGCTGGGTTTGGGTCAAGATGGGTTTAGGTTAGAATGGGTCAAGATGGGTTTAGGTCAGGCTTAGATAGTTGACAGGTCTATGGGTGTTACAAGGGTGATACATAGTCTTAAAAAGATAACTTGTTCAAGATAGAAAGTTCAAGAAATGTTTCAGTTGATGAGTAAATCTCGGCCGCTCTGCTGAATCATGGAAGTTGGAATTCGATTTGTGCTTCAATAAAGAACTTTAAGATTAAAAGTTCAAGAAATGTTTCAGTTGATGAAAAAGTCTGCTTCTCAGATGAACTTTCATGTAACTGTGTTTAAATTGCTTCTGCAACTGATTTGGTATGCTATTTGGTTGTAACAGTGTTGCCCCTGCAATAATGCTAAAGTCATTCTGCAATTGAACTTGAGTTCTTTTGGATATATCCAAATTGGTCAATGGTTAAATCTGCTTGAGTAAAGTCATATGCTGCAAATCATGAATTGGACTCAATTTGATGTTCACCCAATTTTGTCCACTTACTGGTTAAAACCATGGCTGCAAGATCGACACAATGGAGGCCCACCTTCTTGTAAAGCAAGATAGTGAAGATGAAGTTGATGACTTGTTCAAGTAGATAGATATCTACAGCTGGACTCATTTTGTGTGAAAGTTTAAGAATTGACGGGTTAGGTATTAATTAATTTTTTTGTGGTTTTGGGTTCAATGCAGCGGTTTATTTCATAAACAACCCATCACATGTAAGTTTAACTGTCCTTAATCTACCATTGAATTTATTGCATCGTGACATAGATAAACTAACATAAAACAAATACAAATACCTTGTCTGTAAATCGTCATCACCGCTGCATCGCGCGGGTTCCCTGCTAGTGTATGTATATATATATATACACACACACATATATACATATGTATATATTCTAGTAGAAAACCCGCACGATGCAGCGGCGACGACAATTTATAAATGTTTTGTAATATTAGGAGACGACTGATCTCTATCTTCAGCTTTTAATGATAACTCAAAAAAGGAGCTCGTACAAGTTGTGTACAATTCCAAGAAAATTTAGAAAACTATTAGCAATACATGTGATAACACCACGTAAAACTGTACAAATTTCAATGAGAGTTGGCACAGTTAAAATATTCTTGCACACAAATTACAACATTTAACATAAATGATCACATGAAAATTAATACAAGTCAATTAGGATCATGCTTCACAGTTGATTGTAAGGTCCCTAAAAGGCAAAATAAAAAGCATAGGGATTAAAACAAGTCAATTATATGTACGTGAGGGTGTCGACATATGAAGTATTTTACTCATCAATTCATCGCATCTTCCGATCAAATTAACTTGCAAGATCAATGCATCAAAATCAAACAAAAGGTAACAAAAACATAAACCCAAGCAAGCGTCAAAGCCACCTGAATCACCGCCATCACAACTTGCATGAGGGCCTTTATGTTATGTAAATTTATAATATTCATATACACAAAATTTCTTAATAGTCTACAAATCTAATTACTAAATTACAAATAAGAAAAATAAATATGAAGCTACAAATAACAAAAGGGGCAATAATGGTTTGCATACCACAAGAAGTAGATTTTATTAGAAACATGTTGATACATTAATAGTTGGAACACTAACATAAAAAATAAATGTAACCCAACTTCAAAAACTAATATGTAATATGGTAATCTTGCATCACATATAACACATATCACCAAATAAAATTATTAAAACTTCAATTAGTAGAGACTATTTCTACACATTCACTTATGACTAGTAGAGTTGGGTCATGTTATAAGCCTAAAACGCCAAAAGCTCTTAATTTTAGAAACAGAATAGCAAACAAATTAAGACCTTCAAATTGTAAAGAAGACTTACATTTTCAACAATTCAATTTATGATTTCAAGTCTAGGTCACAATAGCCTTGATCACGTATGTTGGCCGGAACACGCTCGAGGGCCATGATGGCGCAGGCAATGTTGCACACTTGCACAACAACAACCATCCACTTAAACCCTATGTGTAATGTAATTCTTGTGCGGTTGTTTATATACAAAGACTTGAACAAACTCCACTCTAACCAAAATCCCACATTACTCATATATCTACAATACAAAAAGAATTTGTCAGGCCATTGTTTCCTTTCACCAAAGCAATAGAGGATGATAATTTATAATTAAGGCATCAAAAACAAGCCAATTTAGCAGAAAGTTCAGTCCCTTTGTTCAAGTAAGAAAACTAAAAATGAATCATCTCACTTCAAGGTTTAGTGAAGTAACTTTTAAAACAATAGCCTTACGCACGTATGTCCGTCGGACCAGTTACCCAACCCGCCTAACTCGCTTATTTACTGTATCTAGTAGAAAAATCAAGCACTTTAAACTAATATACAAAAAGTGTTTTGGGCTAACCCAATTCGACCCCTTTCAAGTTGCACACAAATTACATGTTTTGCTCATCTAGTTACAAAAATCAAGCACGTCAAACAAATGGACAAAACGTGTTTGGGGCCAACCAAGGACCTAACCCCATTTTGACCGTTCCCCACCAGTCTGACTCACCTCATGATGAACTGGAACAAAAAGATCATCCTCATCTTCATAGGTGCACTCATCATTCACATTTGTTTGGTTGTCATTAATGAAGTCCCAGGTTTATGAGTTATCTTGTCCATCATCATTAAATTCATTGTCATCATAAGCTTCATTGTCATCATAAGCTTCATTATCTGGTTCTACAAATATTTGGGAAGAAGAAAAACTATCTGCTGGTCTTCTATTTAACACCCAAAACTGATTATTGCAACTCAATCTGTTTAACACACATCCAAACAGACATAGATATACCATTTTCCTATTTTTCATAGTCAAAATCTAACACTTGATGAAACCATTAAGTGAGAATCTTTGCTATTCTTAACCACTTTAATCAATATTCACACTTAAAATGACCTAAAAACTTAGAAAAGTGAGCCATGCACCTACATAATTTGCATCAAAAGTGGAAAGATTTCACATTGTTATCAATTGGAAAGCAAACCTTTGTTGGATATATCATCTTATACACCTATGCATGATCCTTTGAAGTGATCAACCTTTTAGTAGCAGAGCTGCAGGAACAGAATCATGTGGTGAATCAGTCTACTAAGCACATCCATCTAACGTATCAATTATCAAACCACTTGGTACCACAACTTCAACAAATGATCTAAACCATAAGAAAAACTAACGAATCCAGCTTTCTACACTTGACAACAGGGAAACCTACGCGACCTTCCTCCTATGTCCTGCAATCCCCAAGCAACACATAGCAGATTAAACCAACAAATAGCATATACAAATAGCAAAAAACAACAACTTTCCAATCCCTAAACCCAATTTCATCATATAAAACACAATTTTATCATATAAAACAATATCATATAACACAATTTCATCATATAAAACAATATCATATTACACAATTTCATCATATCAGACTACCCAATCCCTAAACCCAAATCACTCAAAACCCTAACCATAACCCTAACCCAAAACATTTATGAATCTTACCTCCAAGAAGTTGTAGTAGGTTGAAAAACAACTACAAATCCAGATGTTGTGAGTTTATGTAGGGTTTTGAGGAATTTGAATTTGAATCCAGATGGGTTTCGAGGAGGTGATGGTGATGTTACCTTTGAGTCGAAAGCAACTCTGCGAAAGCAACTCTGATGGTACCTTGATGAGCCGAAAGCAACTATGCCGAAAGAGTGCAAGTCTGAATCTCTGATCTCTGAAAGCAACACTGAGTTGTTGCCAAAAGCGTGGGTGTCGATCTCCGAAAGCAGCCTCCTGTGTAAGCAACTCTGGTTGCCCGAAAGAAAGAAAGCAACCTCTATGATCTCTCCTCTTTTATCCGAAAGAAAGCAACTCTGGTTGCCCTTATGATTTAATGAGTTGTAAGTTATGCTTTAATAGATGTACATCTCTTAAAATTAAGAGATTTGTGTGAATATACCTTGGTGCCCTTCTCAAATGAATATTAAGGTAGTATAGATATATATATGTACATATACACACACACATATATATACATATATATATATATACACACATATATATACATATATATATACATATATATATATATATGTGTTTGTGTATATATATACATATATATATGCATATATATACATATATATATATGTATATAAACGTTTATCTATATATATGTGTGTGTGTGTATATATATATATATATGCATATATATATACATACATATATATGTATATATATATCAATATATATATATATGTATATATATATAAATCTATATATATACATATATAAGTATATATATACATACATATATATATGTATGTATATATATATATGTATATATATACATATATATATATACATATATATACATATATATACATACATATATATATACATATATATATACATATATATATATACATATATATATACATCTATATATACATATATATATACATATATACATATGTATATACATATATACATATATATATATGTATATATCTATGTATATATATGTATATATATATATCTATATATATGTATATATATGTATATATATATATGTATATATATACATATATACACATACATATATATACATATATATATACATATATATATATTTATATGTGCATATATATACATATAAATATATGTATCTGTGTATATATACATAAATATATATATATATATATATATATATATATATATATATATATATATATTTATATACATATATATACATATATATATACATATACATATATACATATATATACATATACATATATACATATATATATATTTATATACATATATATATGTAAATATGTATCTATATATATATGTATATACATATATATATGTATACTAGTAGGAGACCCTCGCGATGCGGCGGCGATGACATTTTACTGCACGATACTCGTTTTCTGTTAGTTTATCAATCTTTTGTGATATATTTTATTGTATGTCTGTTATTTTTTATTTATATCTATCATAACATACTAATTTGAAAATAAAATCTAAACATACATATAAAAAAATGTCATAAACATGAAAAGTAAAAAAGTATAAATCTGCATGTCAACCACTTGCATTGTGATGAGATTAATGTTTGTCATAAGCCTTGCACATTTCAATTACCTACATGCAAACCACAATAACTCTATCATCTCCTCACCGGTCTATACTTTTTACATTCGAAAATATACATGCGACAGTACATACATATATATAATATAATTTTAATATTTGATATGCATATCCCAATTAAAGCACAACCATCTTTATTGTTAATACTATTGTTCTGGACAAACATGCGCCACTTAATTTACTCATTGATTCTTCATATGAACATTTCATCATCGCATGTGTCAAAACAACCTATAAATATACATTTTATATCAAAGAATACATGTATGTCAAAGTGTAAAAAAATACATTTTATATCGAAAACGATCATATTAGATATTCAAAACAAGATTACATGTATACCACCAAACTCTCCAACAGTTCACCGGTGATTTATCAAGATAAGAAAATAGAGACTACATTTCACTAAAACATGCAAAAATACATTTTATATCACCCCCAGATTCAATGCAGATCCCGCTATTAAAAGAGCGTAATATTAGGCTATGCCAACATAATGGATTCATGATTCTTTTATTTTGTTCACAAACCATAATCTAACTAATGAATTTTCAAATTTTAGATTAGTCTTGAACTAAAACAAGCACACCATTTTCAAAATTGAAAAGAGAAATACCTTGAAAGGACAAGAATGTGTTGAGCTGCAAACTAATATGATATTAGATTAGTGTTGTTAGCATTTTGTGTAACTTATAGCAGGACAAAATTGTCAAATTTAAAATAACATGCTCTAAGCCCACAAACAACGCTTTAATACACAATAATCTTACTTAGTCCTAGTGACCAACCTCGTGTTCCCACAACCATAGACTTCTAGGAGTCAAAATGTGTTATTATGCATCTGTGTTGCTCTATGCCAAGCATCAGTTACCTCTAATCCATCATTTATCAGTACAATTGCAGGGCAATTTTTAATTAACTCCTTAAAGAGATAATTTAGAGCCATACAGTTGAGCAATATTCCTCAGGCTTCTCTGCGATATACGACCAAGGGTCGTCAATCCATGCTCTATACAAGCATATTTGAACATTATAGAAAATACAACAAACTTTGATTGAAATGAGCTCATGTAGAGCAAAAATGAGGCTTGTTAAAAATAATAAGCAAATGGACAAATCAAACAAGATTCAAAATATAAAATAAATGAATCAAAACTTAAAACAACTTGATAATCATCCATTATCTTCAACAATCTTCCCAACCCACATTAATCATCATCATCAAATACACACACACCCATCTTTCAAATCAATCCCAACCCAATTGATCATAAATCAAGCACAATCTTTGAACAATTTCAACAACCCAAGAACACTTACATTATGTTAGTTCATGAAAACCCCTTTTCAGTAAGCTTTTTGCTTACAAAAATGAAGATTTTGACGGCATTTGATGTGAGATTCACTCTTACAAAACCATCGGCGTAGGCTTTGGGATCATCGAATTCGTAATCCCAAACTCCTTCGAGCCACTGTCAATACTTCTTACCTGTCAATACTTCTTACCATGTTTTCATTTGGAATTGATCCAATTACCTGAAATCATGTTGAAAGAACTTCAAAAAAAATTGTTTATCTGCAGTACAAGCAATTAATTTTACATAAGAACATACCCTTTAAATATCACGATGTGAAGCTTCCTTTGTCCATTTTTATAAATCTTATTAAAAGTACTTCATGTCCATCTCTATTAGGTTAATTCTAAAAACATAAATGAGTAATTAAGAAACACAAGCGAAAATGCACTTTGATCTTGGATATATTGAATTCATCAAATTTGCAAGTCCTGATTAAAGCTTAATCATATTTTTAATTAAAAAGAAGACAAAAGCTTGATACTTGTAATCCAATTGAAACCCACAGCTTTGAGTCCTGATTTGCAAAACAAAGGCTTATTCATTAAAAACTGAATCATCTAATTTTTGTTATGTTTTTGTTGAAACCCTGCTTTCACTTAAACTTTATTATCTTTGCAATTATAAAACTCACAACATGCTGCAAGAATGCATTACCCCTCTCATCTAGAGCACCAAAAGTCCAAAACATTAGGAATCTTAAACCAGTAAACCAAACATTCTTAAAAATACACTATGTAAAGACAGATAAGCATGTCATATTGAACGGCAAATAAAGGACACAAAATAATACAATACCTAGGGCTCATAAAGCATGTGATTTACGTATAATTGATCTTCGATCTACCTCTATATACATAACAAATTTATAAAATGATATTCTTTATGCATAAAAGATCGATAACAACTACATATAAATTATTAGAACTGAAGTATTCAGAGAATAAGAAAATAAATTCACTCAAATCTAAGATTGGAAAGCCCAAAATCACACATGAATCTGAAAACTACCTGCACAAAGAGCAGGAGTATCCATGGAAACATGCTTGTCCTAACTCGCTCATCTTCCAAACCCTACCTCCGTTGCGGAACCGTTGCTTCCTCCGCTTCCGCCGCACACCCACTGTCAAGACTTCAAAAACCAAGTTTTCATGAAACCGATGCCATTTTTCTGCCTTCCACACCTTCCATTCCAAACACAATCAATCAATCAATATAACAACCATATCCACATAAAATAAACCAATCAACAATACGAAAACACATAATAAGAAATCGGACGTACCTCCTTCGTTATAAATAACAGAATCGGTGGAGAAACCATCTGGTCCATCAATTGTTTCAATAGCTGCAACACAAATCATCCGAACATTCTCGCCATTTGGAGAGAGAGAGATTTTGAATTTTGAAAACTGAAAGGTTTTGAGAGAGAGACCGAACTGAGATCTTTTGAGAGAGCAGGTGTGTGAATGTTGAGGGATTTAAAGCTTCAAGGTTTGTACAATATGCTTAAGGGTTGTACATCTCTTAAAATTAAGAGATTTGATGAAAAGACTCTTTTGCCCTCCTCATTTGCTTATATATATAGTATAGATATGTATATATATATATATATGTATATATATATACATATATATATATATATATACATATATGTATATACATATATATATTTATATATATATCTATGTATATATATGTATATATATATCTATATATGTATATATATATGTATATATATACATATATATATACATATATATACATACATATATATACACATGTATATACATATATATATATATATTTATATATGCATATATATACATATATATATATATATATATATATATATATCTGTATATATATATATATATATATATATATATATATCTGGGGTTTTTGGAAAGATAAAGAGTTATGTATACGTATAGCATGCGTCTCGTAATGACTGGAAATATGAAATTAAAAATATATATTACGACCTAAAATAAATCATAGTTTACTCAAATATTTTTAAATAATTAAAAAATATATTGTAGATAACTTTTATTGTTGATGGGAGGAAGTTTTAAAGGTCTTTCCATTAGTTATTTGTTTTGTGTTGACCTCTCCACTCTATATGAGTGTAAACGAATCAAACGATCATGGACATCGATATGTTCGTGTGCTTTCATTTAACTTTAACCCACCAACATGAACAAATACTCGAATATAATTTTTTCATGTTCGTTCAAAGAAAAAGAAAATGTTCGTGTTCATTCATGTTGATTTGTTAAACAAACAATTCATAAGCGTAAAAAAACACAAAGGAACAAAAATAAATGAACATAACTGACAAACGTAAATGATCATAAACAAACATTAATGAACGTAAAACAATAAGTCAAACGCATCACAATTCATCCAAAAATACATGTAACTTAGTGGATCAAATATACATGATTCATCCAAAAATATGATTCTACAATAACATCATAATAATATATAAAGAAAAAATCCATAATGCTTCATCTAAAACATTGTAAAAATATGTACATGAGATTTTCTTTCAAAACATAAACCAACAAACATAAGCAAACGAACACAACGAACGCTAACAAGCGAACATAAACATACATATTTAAACAAACATAAAAGAATGTTCACGAACGCAAATGAATGAACAAAACATTTGTTCATGATTGTTCGTTTAATTTAATGAACCAAAAATTTCCCTCCAAATCTCCTTACTGTGAAAAATCTACTTGTGACTGAAATTTAATGTTAAATAAACTATCAAAGTATTAGAAAATAATTATTAGTCACTAATATGAGTCCCAAAAAAACCAGTTCCTAATATCATTAGTAACTAATATATTAATCTTTGATACTATGAATCAGAGACTGTTAATTAGTCTCTTATAACTTAATCCTTAATAACCATTTTTCTTGTAGTACTAAACAAACTCCCCGCTAACTATGTGGCGAATAGTCCATAAACATTTGCTTTATTTACACGTCTACCACAACATATATATTTGGAATGTTATTGTACAAATAGAATTTTGTGCGCCAAGTGTAAAAATGATTACGCAAGAATAAACATTACACGTAGAATAGGATGTAAGAGGTGAAATTATTCATGCATAGATGAAATTATTAGGCATCAGTGAAAGTATCAGATATTTCCACCCCACTTTGTGTACTTTGTACAATAAAAACTTTGTATTCTAAACTTTAGATGTGTATATAGAGATAAACATACACATATACGTCCACATATACATATACATACACATATACGTATACATATATCCACACATATACGCACACATATACGTATACATATACGTACACATATACATACACCTATACGTATACATATATAGGGTTTGGATCTTTGTAGAAGTATTTTGTTTACAAAATCAAAAGAATCATAGATTTACATAAATGTAAATTATGGTCGCTAATATTTAGTCGTTTTACAAATTTTATGAATGTTGTCTAATATTCACATAAGTAAATCTACTCAAGTTTCAGCAGAGTTAATTTACATTTTTATAAAATAATGGTTCTTTTGATTCTCGAGATAATAAATAAGTATTTATTAATCCCGAACCTACACACACATATATGCAGGATCGATTATGGGTGTTTTTTCTCTCAACACACTGTGAATAACACTCAGCAAGTAGTCTACGAAGAGTTGATCACAATATAACAAGTAAGAAGCAGTAAGAAAATTAACACGGAAGTAAATTTTCAAGGTACTTTTATATATTGCTTCTCAACTCAAAGGATTACAAGACTCTTGGACTCAAAATCACTTATCTAAGAGTTATAAGGAGAAGATATATATAATACTACTTACAGCCGGATATACTTTGATATCAGCTGGACACCTCTAACCTAACATCTATACTACAAGATTCTAGGTGAAGTCTTTCAGACATTTTGCCTGAGAGTTGGTAGTCAGGACATGTCCCTGACTTACCTTTTGTCACCAACTAAAGTTGGTAACATGTACTATCATAAAAAGGTGAGCAGTAGAATAAAGTATGGTCAACAACATGGCTCTTTAGGAAGGTGCCATGTTGTATCAGAGGTCTGCAGCGGACTGTCAGGGACCATACTTTTATCTGCTGGTCATAGCAATGTCTTCCGAAGGATAAAGTACTTCGGAAGAATAACTTCTTCCGATGCCACTTATACTTCGGAAGACTGCTTCTTCTGAGGCTTGGAGTCTTCTTTGTCTTCGGAAGCAGACTTTGTCTTCAGCTCTTTCATCAGACTTTGTCTTCAGAAGCTCAGACTTTGTCTTCAGCTCTTTCATCAGACTTTCAGAAGATCTCTTGCTTGTCTTCGGAAACCCTTCAATGTAGCACCAAAAATGACTATGAAGTGGTATTGGTTGCACCAGCCTTATCATGATCCAACAAACTCCCCCTAGGCTGATGCTACCAAAACTTCACTTCCCTCTTCTTCTCAAAGCTCTCAGCACCATGGAAAGGAAGTGTTTATCAGTGTCTTCATTCTTTCTTGATGTGGTGCTGAGAATCTTGTACAGATCCTTGGTAGACAAAACCTCCACTCTGTCTCCTTGGATTATGTGTACCTTTTGTTGTGGCCCTCTAAAAAGAGTTAGTTGATGGGAACTATAGTCATATTCCCATCTAACTATTGGTTCCAATTCAGGACCTTCCACCATCTGTAGAAAGGTTGTGCCTTTGGTGGTTGGTCTTTCCTTGTCTTCCACTCTTTTCAGCTTCAACTCTTCTTCAATCTTGGCTCTTCTACTTTGTTCAACCATGTGGAGACCGCTGATATGATTTCTGATGTGTGCAGCAGTCTCAGAGTTGGAGGGATTGGAGAATGGCTTCTCTGCAAGCTCAGCAAGGTCAAATCTGCTGAGATGCAAAAGAGAAGTGGCATTGAGCCTGTTGGTTTCACCATTCTCCCTTTCCACAACAAAGTTGTGAGAAGGTTCATCGAACCTCCACTGGATTATAGCATTCCTAGGTCTAAGAGATTGACTAGAAATCCTGTCCTCTTTCCTGGTGTCGAGCAGAGTCACCAGTCTCCTTCTTAGTCTCCTCTCCTCAGCATTGAGGGTATCGGAGTTGAGACCAAGAAGTCTTGCACCCTGGCCCAAAGTGTCTCTAGGCAACTCAAGAAATTGTCCTAGGGTGAGGGAGTTTGAAGAGTTATCAACATAGGTGATGTTGATAAGGTCTCCCTCACAGGAGATGCTGCTCAAGGTGGTGCAGTTGATAAGCCTTGTGTTGAACTCCTTTATTTCCTCAAAGGAGAGATGTTGAGGAGGCTGAGGGGATGGTCTTGGTTTTTGTTGGGTAGGCTTAGGTTTAGTGGTTTTGGGTTGTGTTTTAGGTTTTAGGAGGGTAGTTTGGGTGGTTTAGGTGATGTGGTAGGTTTGGGTAGAGTTGTGGGTTCAGGGGTGAAGGTTTCATCAGTGGGTTCTGTTTTAATGGGAAATGGGATTGGTTCTTCTGGTGTGGGTTGTGGTTTAGTAGTTGGCTGTGGTTGAGTGGCTGGGGTGAACACCATTCCCGGTACCCTCCTGTACATCTCCCTCCTTTTCCCCAAACGGATGTCAGCTTTTATTTCACTGACAATCTGCTGGAGTGTCCTCTCGGACATAGGTCCCACCTGCCTACCAGAGAAGCCATGAGCCCGGAGATAGTCTTTCATCCAGGCTTTGTCATTGGACTCGTTGGATCATGATAAGGCTGGTGCAACCAAATTCACTTCATAGTCACTTTTGGTACTACATTAAAGGGCTTCCGAAGTCAAGCAAGAGATCTTCCGAGAGTCTAAGGAACAACAGCTGAAGACATCTTTCGAAGACAAAGTCTGATGAAAGAGCTTCCGAAGACAAAGTCTGAAAGAGCTTCCGAAGACAAAGTCTGATGAAAGAGCTTCCGAAGACAAAGTCTGAAAGAGCTTCCGAAGACAAAGTCTGAAAGAGCTTCCGAAGACAAAGTCTGCTTCCGAAGACAAAGAAGACTCCAAGCCTCGGAAGAAGCAGTCTTCCGAAGTATAAGTGCCTTCGGAAGAATAACAGAAGTTATTCTTCCGAAGCACTTTATCCTTCGGAAGACATTGCTATGTCCAGCAGATAAAAGTATGGTCCCTGACAGTCCGCTGCAGACCTCTGATACAGCATGGCATCTTCTTAAAGAGCCATGTTGTTGACCATACTTTATTCTACTGTTCACCTTTTTATGATAGTACATGTTACCAACTTTAGTTGGTGACAAAAGGTAAGTCAGGGACATGTCCTGACTACCAACTTTCAGACAAAATGTCTGAAAGACCTCACCTAGAGTCTTGTAGTATAGATGTAAGGTTAGAGGTGTCCAGCTGGTATCAAAGTATATCCGGCTGTAGGTAGTATTATATATATCTTCTCCCTGTAACTCTTTAGGTAAGTGATTTGAGTCCAAGTGTCTTGTAATCCTTTGAGTTGAGAAGCAATATATAAAAGTACCTTGAAAATTTACTTGCTGTTTGTTACTTGTTATATTGTGATCAACTCTTCTTAAAGACTGCTTGCTGAGTGTTGATTCACAGTGAGTTGAGAGAAAAACCACCGAAATCCGATCCTGCAATTGGTATCAGAGCATCCAGGCTCTTGATTGTGAGATCTTACCATCCTAATCAACCTGTTTTTCACTCCTCACCACAATCCACTCACTCAAATGGCTGCTCTCTCCAAGGCTGATATGGAAACTGGTACCTTGACCAAGTCCCCTATGATCACCCCTGAAGACTTTGACACATGGTGTATCAGGATGGAAGGCTTCATCAAGTGTCAAGACTCAAGGATGTGGGACTCCATTGTCAATGGTCCCTTCATACCAAGCACTACATCTGCCACTGGTAATCGCATCATTCCAAAAGATGTTGATGATTACTCAGAGGAAGATAGGAAGAGAATAGAGCTAGATCAAAGGGTTATGACTTGTCTCCAAACTGCTCTCCCCCTCCATCTACAGACGCTTCAAGAAGTGCAAGACTGCTAAAGATTTATGGGAAGCTTTGAAGCTGATGTATGAGGGATCCAAGGAAACTCAAGAGAACAAGAAAGATCTCTTGAAGCAGCAGTTTGAGAACTTTACTTTCAAGGCTGGTGAGACCTTGACTCAACAATACTTCAGGTATGTTGAGCTAGTAGATACTCTGGCAGATATTGGAGTAGCTCTTGAGAACAGAGACATAGTTAGGAAGTTCATGTCTTCTCTTCCTAAGCTATGGACTCACTACTATGTTGTCATCAAGAGACCTTCGGACCTTAAGACTCTTTCTCTCACAGAGTTGTATGGTATCCTAAGTGCATTTCAGATGGAGATGAACATGCAGAACTCCTCTGACCACTCCAATAACCAACATTGTTCAGCCCTTCATGTGGTTGAAAGGGAAAGCATGGAACCACAACATCAGTTGCTATGCTACCCTGACAACTCACATACTGGACCCTTCATCACTCTACCTGAGACTCCAAAGTCTCAAAAGGTTCAACACAACTCCTTTCAGGATAGTTGTGCCTTTGTCTCTGGAAGTGGACACTCTGGTGATTTTAAATACTGCTTTGACGATCTTGAGTGCTTCAGTCCAGATGATGTGGAGTACATGGACATTGTCCAGTAAATGGCTCTTTTAACTTACAGAGCGAAGAAGTTCTTCAAGAGAACTGGAAGGCAATTCCCTCAAAACCCAGTCAACAGCAAGTTTGGGTTTGATAAGAGCAAAGCAAGGTGCTACAACTGCAACCAACTTGGTCACTTTGCTAGGGAATGCAAGGCTCCCAAGAACAACCCGGGAACCCCACAGGCCTCCACACATCCCACTGCTCCCAAGCATGAAGAAAAGTCAACTGAAACAGCTGCTGTTGCTCAGGAAGTTGACTGGAGCTTCATGGTACAGGATGTGACTCCCGCTCAAGCACTCATGGCCGGAACAGATGATGATCAGGTATATGAACATCTTTGTACTGCTGCCTGTATTGCTAAAGTTATATTGTATAAGGATTACATTTCGGAAATCAGATCTGAGGTTGAGTCTTTAAATGTGCTAAAATCTGACTTTAAAAGAGCTGAATCTGACTATCAAAGGAAAATTGATGAGTTAGAGAAAACTGTGTCTCTTTTGAAACACGAAAAGACTAACTACAAGACTCAAATCAAAGATCTGATCTCCAAACTTTCTGAAGTTCAAGCCCAGTTAGTCACAGCTGAGGCTCAGGCCAGGAAGCAAGCTATTGCTGAGCAAAGCTTCCAAACTATTCTTGCATCAACCTCTCATTCCAAAATGTTTTATCAAAACAAAGAAGGGTTGGGAACCAGTGAAATAGCTCCACCACACTCTTATGAGTCTATCAGACTACCTAGATGTGGTACTGAAGAGCAAGAGGTTCCAACTGCTGACCCTTCTCTATTGGAACTAGAGGGTGAAGCAAAAATAGTGGCCTCCACAGGGGAGAAACAGGAGGATACACCCATCTCCACCTGTGATGACCAAATCCTGACCACCAAGGCAAGAAGAAGCAGAGCTAAAGCTGCTAGAAGGACTGCTAAGAAGGTTGCAGAGTCCAAGCTTAAGTTTGACCCTAAGCAAAAGGTGTCTTCATTTCTGCCGGATTTCAAGTGGTAGGTACTCCTGATTCAGGAAAGGAGTGTAGTACCAGCACTCCTGTCCTACTGAAGGATCAGAAGTTAAAAGGGAAAGTTGCTGATGAAGAGAAGAAACCCAAGAAACAGCAACCTGCAAGTTCCCAGAAGACTAACATTGCATGCATAATGTGTGGTCTGCACAACCACATGGCTAAAGATTGTTACTACAATCCAGCGAGCACACATTATGCAAATAATGTTAGAAAAGAAGTAGTCAGAGAAGGCTTCTCAGTTGGACCACTTCAAAAGGTCCAAATGAGGCAAAAGGGAAAGTTGGTCTCGGAAGCCAAGTTGCTTTCGGAAGAAACTGCTTCTTCCGAAGGGAAAATGGCTTCGGAAGCCAAACCTTCTAAGGTTCGGAAGAACAAGAAGGCTCCCTTGAAACCATCTCAGAAGAAGATTACTTCGGAAGAAAAGGTGGTGAAGGCTTCTTCCGAAAAGAGAGAAGCTTCGGAAGAAGACCATGCTGCAAAAGCTTCAACAAGCTCATCCTCAAAGATCAACCAAAGGATGGATTGGAAGATCAAGGAAGATGCTGCAGCCCAAACCTCTTCTTCAACAATGACCTCTATTGAACCCCATTGCATATCTTTTGGTTCAATTATGTCACTATCTTTGGAAGAGCCCGAGACCTGCAAGGCTTGGGCTTCCAAACAAAACTAACCATCTCATCTTATGTGCAGGGACATCCATTTGACAAGAACAACAATATCTGGATTGTAGATAGTGGATGCTCCAGGCACATGACAGGGAACAGATCTCTCCTTCAACAATTCCAGAACTTTGATGGAGGGCCTGTCCAATTTGGAGGTGAGGCCGGAGGATATATTTCTGGCAGAGGAAGTATATCCAATGGCAGAATAAACATTGACAAAGTTCACTTTGTCAAACAGCTTGAACACAATCTGTTAAGTGTTTCTCAATTCTGTGATCAGAAGCATCAGATGCTTTTCACAGAACATGAGTGCATTATCCTCAAACCAGGGATGACAATTCCTCCGGAATTGGTGCTTCTCAGATCTCCCAGGAAAGGGGATATGTACAAGCTGGATATGAACAATGCTTCTCCTATGGGTGAAGTATCATGCTTTCTTTCCAAAGCTGATAGTGATGAGTCAACACTATGGCATAAACGCATGTGTCATGTGAATTTTAAAACAATGAATAAATTGGCTAAAAATAACTTGGTACATGGTTTGCCTAAAAAGGAATTTTTCTGCAAAGATAACTGTGTTGCATGCCTGAAAGGGAAACAACACAGATCATCTCATAAATCCAAATGTGTTAACTCTATCACTACTCCATTACACTTATTGCACATGGATCTCTTTGGTCCCACAAGTATAATGAGCATTGGAAGGAAATCATACTGCCTTGTGATCGTTGATGATTTTACAAGATTTACATGGGTATTCTTTTTAAGAAGTAAAGATGAAACTGCTGAAACTTTAAAATCTTTATTCTTAAAATAGAAAATCAAATTGATCACAAGGTTAAGATTATTAGAAGTGATCAAGGGACTGAGTTTAAGAACTTCGTTCTTGACTCATTCTGTGACTCAAAAGGGATTGCCAGACAATATAGTGCTCCCAGAACTCCTCAACAAAACGGTGTTGCTGAGAGGAGGAACAGGACACTTATTGAGGCTGCTCGGACCATGTTAGCTGATTCAAAGCTGCCTCTAACATTCTGGGCAGAGGCAGTCAGCACTGCATGCTATGTGCAGAACAGGGTTCTTGTAGTTAAGCCCCATGGAAAAACCCCTTATGAGTTATGGAACAAGAGGCCACCGTTCATTGGCTTTCTAAGGTCCTTTGGCTGCAGGTGTACCATACTTAACACAAAGGACAACTTGGCAAAGTTTGCTGAGAAGTCGGATGATGCTATCTTTATTGGATACTCTTCTAGCTCCAAAGCTTATAGAGTATACAATATTAAGAATCAACAATTTGAGGAGTCATCCAACATAGTTGTTAATGAGCACACTCCTTGTGTTAGGGGGAATGGACCTGAGTATATTTTTGATTTAGAATTGTTTCCAAACTATTCTAAACCATCTTGTGAGAATGTTTCAGCTGGAACAGGTGCTCAAAGTGATGCTGATGCTGATGCAGGTCAACTATATGAGCTTCCCAGACCTATTCCAAATTCTCCAAGAGCTGAAGGCAACAAGCTTCAACTATTCACAGATCTGACAGTGTAACTATCTCCAGAAATAGTGAAGCTTCAACAAGTGAATCACTTGATCAACCTCAAAGTTCCTCAGGTGATCCACTACAACACCAGGTTGAGGGAAGTGGTATTCTGAAGGAACAGGCAACTGTTAATACCACTTCACAACCAACCATTGATGATGTTTCTCAATCATTCAATCAGTCCTCATTGAATGACTCTGAAACAGCAGTTGGACAGAGTGATCCAATTCCTGATCAGAATATGTCTAACCTAGACTTATCTCTGCAATTGGAAGTGATTCCTCGTCTTAGGATTCACAACACTCATCCAACTGAGAACATCATAGGGAATGTCTCTGAGGGTGTGAGAACAAGAGGACAAACTCATCATGGGAATGTCTGCTTGTACTCATGCTTCCTGTCTCAGATGGAACCAAAGAAGGTAGAAGATGCCTTAAAGGATAGTAGTTGGGTTGAATCGATGCAGGAGGAGCTGCTTCAATTCAAAAGACAAAAGGTCTGGAATCTATGCCCACTACCATCTGGTCAAGTACCCATAGGCACTAAATGGGTATTCAGGAACAAGAAAGATGATAGAGGCTTGATTATCAAGAACAAGGCAAGACTAGTAGTTCAAGGGTACACCCAGGAGGAAGGAATAGATTATACTGATGTCTTTGCACCTGTTGCAAGACTTGAGGCAGTTAGGATCTTCCTTGCTTATGCTGCATCCAAGAACTTCACAGTCTACCAACTTGATGTCAAGTGTGCTTTTCTATATGGGGATATAGATAGGGAAATCTATGTGTGTCAACCTCCAGGATTTGAAGACCCACAGCACCCCAACTATGTGTGCAAGCTGGATAAAGCTCTATATGGGCTGCACCAAGCACCTAGGCTGTGGTATGAGACCTTGTCTCAGTTTCTCCTGAAGAATGGATACACTAGAGGTACCATTGACAAGACTCTTTTCATCAGAAAGAGTGGAGAAGACATTTTGCTTGTACAAGTCTATGTTGATGACATCATATTTGGTTCTTCAAACGACCAAATGTGCAAAGACTTTGAAAGCATTATGAAGCAGAAGTTTGAGATGAGTTCCATGGGAAAAATGGACTTTTTCCTAGGAATCCAGGTGAAACAGATGAAGGAAGGGTTCTTCATAAGTCAATCTAAGTATGTCTCAGACATCTTAGAAAGATTTGAAATGAAGGACTGTAAACCAGCCAAGACACCCATACCCAGAAACCATAATCTTTGCCCTGACCTTGAGGGGGAGGATACTGATCAACATCAGTATAGAGCAATTATTGGTTCTCTGATGTATCTCACTGCAAGTAGACCAGATATCATGTTTGCCACATGCATTTGTGCAAGATATCAGGCTGCTCCAAAGGTGTCTCACCTAGCTGCTGCAAAGAGAATCCTCAGATACCTCAAAGGAGCACCTAAACTAGGTCTCTGGTATCCAAGAAATAGTGATTTCAATCTCTATGGATACTCTGACAGTGACTATGGTGGCTGCAACATTGACAAGAAATCAACATCAGGAGGATGTCAATTTCTTGGTGGAAGGATTATCTCATGGCAATGCAAGAAACAATCCTGTGTCTCTACATCAACTGCTGAAGCTGAATACATTGCTGCTGCTAGCTGCTGTGCTCAACTGCTATGGATTCAAAATCAGATGTTAGACTATGGGTTCAACTTCATGACTACTCCTATCCATATTGACAACAACAGTGCTATCTCCATTACTGAGAATCCGGTGAAGCACTCCAAGACAAAACACATTGATATCAGGTATCATTTCATTAGAGATATTCATGAGAAACAGCTGATAAAGTTAATCAAAGTTGACTCAAATGAACAATATGCTGATTTGTTCACAAAGGCATTTGATGAACAAAGGTTTAAGTATCTCATATCAGCAATTGGGATGATAAACATTGAATAACTACCTCTTTTGAAGACCTTTTTAAATGAGTAATGTCTTGTGTCAATACAATTTAAGCCCTGTTACAAAAGATCTTTAAATTATTCCAAGTATAAATTCCTTCCGAAGAGGAATTAACTCTCGAAGATATTCTTGAATATCTTCCGAAGCCAAAATTCCTCATTGGAAATTTTCTTCTCGGAAGAGTTTTTGGTCTCGGAAGAAGCGATTGATTCTATATCAGATCTACTTCCGAAACTTATACAACTCTCCATTCGGAAAGACAACTTTACCTTCGGAAGCAATGCCTGCTTCGGAAGATAAAGTGCCTTCAAAGGACAATTTTACCTTCGGAAGCACTATCATGCTTCGGAAGAGAAATTGCCTTCGGAAGAAAGTTACCTTCGGAAATGTTTTACCCTCGGAAGTAAAGGTTTTATATGTAACGGATATCTTTTGGGCCCCACTCTGTAAAAAGTAAAGATTTTGTTGATAATGTCAGATTATTTAAAATTATCCTTGCCGCCATCATCATTTCTCCGCCGTAAACCACCATACCACCCACAGTAACCCCAAACAGTTACCCTATTACCACCACCATACCACTATTCACCCCTTTTTAAATAATCTTGACTTATCAATTTCATCTTCTTTTACCACTTTACAGCCCTAACTATTCCCTTCACTGTAAAACCCTAAATTCACTCAAAATTTCAAGCTTACCTTTTCTCCAATGGCGCTAAACCCTCAGCACAACCAAGTCGCATTACTTGACTCGTCAAGGGATGCCGACTTCACCCAAATCATCACCTTTCTCACCGAATCCACCTACCTCACTGCACTCACAGTTAACCCAACCGTATACTCCAACCATATGTCAGAATTTTGGAGCAACGGACAAACTACAGTGATGAATGGGGTTCGAGTCCTGAGAACCAGAGTTTGTGGCCAAGAGTTGGTCATCAATGAACAGATCATCAGGGAGCATCTCGAGCTTCACGATGATGGGGCTCCTACTGAGTTCCCCAAGGAAGACTTGGAAGGCACCTATATCCTCATGGATATGGAGGCGATGTCAGCAGGTCTACAGTATACAAGTTCAACTTCTCTTACCATTGGAAGTTCCTGCTGCACATTGTTTTGCACTGCCTCTCCAACAAATCAGGGGGTTGGGATCAAATCCCATATGAACTAGGATGCCTAGTTCATGGGTTGGTGAGAGGCCTCAGATTCAACTACTCACGATTCGTGTTGAACAACCTAATCGCCAATCTCAGCAGGGATACATTCTTCATGTATCCCCGATTCCTTCAACACATAATCAACTGTGAGATGGAACCAAGCAAGCTTGTCTGTGCAGCTGCTCTTCCTGTTCCACACATGAGGCCTACTATCTTCAAGACACTGAAGAAGATGTCCACCAACTTCACTGGACGGTACACTCCATTACCTCCAGAGATGACTGAGCGCATAGCTCCTGGTGACATCCCTGTTCTCCCCACAGGTGATGAACCCACACCAGCAACATCCACCACAATACCAAAAGCCTCTTTACCCATCAAAGCTACATATCAGAGACGCCCCAAACGAACCCTTGTTCAATCTACTCTGATTGAACAAGCTCCTCATGTTCACACCGAAAGGACTAGAGTGGAATCATGGGCTCCCACTCAGTCCGAGGTCACACCATCCTTCACATTGACCTCAATGTGGGTTTTGAGCCTCCTCAGTCTCAAACCCTGAGCCCGAACCCCAAGCCTTTAGCCCACAGGGTGAGTCTCTACACTCCCCTGTGCAGCTTTCTAGGGACAGCCCCACCATAGGCTCAATGCCTGTAGACATTGATCAAGGTCCCGGGTCAGTAGGACTAACCACCCTCTCTTTCACTGACCTTTTACTCCGAACTGATGAAGAGATTACATCTCTCCATGGCCATGAAGTTGATCTACAACACCCACTAAGAGATCAACAGAGCCAAGAGGGATCCCTTGTCTCTAGCCCCCATCAGAAGCCTGCTACTGAGGTGAGTCCCACTGATGTGGAGGGGACTCATGTAGACTCAGCTGCCACTACTCAGAGTCTCTCATTGAGCTCTCAGGACAGTGGTAACATAATTAGGACTGAGTCTACGCAACTTTGCCCATTGACATCTCTGAAAGAGATGACTCTGAGCAAAGGAAACCAGGGTGCCAAGAAACCACATCTGGTGGTGAGAGTGAGCATACTAGGTATGTTATCTCATCTCCCCATGATTCTTCTCATGAAGATGAGGGAAGTATGCAACTAACACTTCAGTACTTGCTTTCTAAGGTCTCCAACCTGGAATCACAGGTGAAGATCTTAGAATCAAGGACTGCCACTCAGCAACTTGAGATTAACTCTCTCAAGGCTAAACTAGCTGAGAAACAGACGGAGAGGTCTGTTAGGCATGTACCAATCCAGGTCTCAATGACTTCTTCCTCTAGCTCATCTAGCTCTCAAGATGATGCTACCAAAAAGGGGGAGAAAGTTCAGAGACAAACACCTATGGAACCACAGACCCAACTCATTTCCACCAACAAATCATTACACTACCTGAGTCATCTCAATCCTTTCTGGAGATTGACTCAAGGATGCTTCAAGATCTCTATAGACTTTTCACACAGTTTGTATTGAGATCATCCCTAGAACAGCCCAGCCCCGACACCACACTTGCATACTTTGGGGCTGAGGAGCTTCAAAGGCTGACTGCACCTTCTACCACTGTGGAGGAAGTTGGTCAACCTAAGGTCTTCATGGAACCTGAGATTAGCTTCGAAGGGGAAATGGGGACTGATGGCCCAGCAACTGAAACAGATGGGACAGAATCTGCAGTAGTCTCATCTTCCGAAGCTCTAGCTGAGGCTTCCGAAGCTTACATGGAAGCCTCGGAAGAACAAGACAAGTCTTCCGAGGCCGAAATAGAAGCTGCGGAAGGCTTATTTCAGATGTCTGAGGAACTGACCATCACAGATGTCATTGTTGAAATTGCATCTGAGGTGAGCAGGGAGGACATTTCTGAAATACCTCCAACCCAAGCACCAGCTGAACTTCTCTCTCAATCACAGCCCTCCATCCAAGAACCACCACAGTCAAGCACAATCAAAGACAAAGGCAAAAGAAAATTGACTGCGGAAGAGCTTCAGGAGGAGGAGAAGATTGAGAAGGCCAAAAAGAAAGGTCGGTTTCCTACTGAGAAGCTGTTAGCTGCTAGTTCTAAGGCAGCTGCAGCCAATCAGGAAGAAATCAACCAGAGGAGAAGAACAGCACTCATTGACCAGCTCATCAATCTAGGAGCTGCCAATGAGGAAATACTCCTGCTACCATTAGAGGAGTTGGTGACTTTGGAGAGGTCAACCAGGCTACAACAAGAAAGGGAAGCCAGTTGGCCTTGGAGAAGGAAGAACAAGAGCAGAGGGAGGCAGCCCTGAAGCTGAGAGAGGCTAGGATCAAGTTCCTCCTCTCAAGAGGCTTCAGTCTTCCTGAACTGTCTCCACATGATGATGACATGATCCTGCTGCTCCACAACAAAGAGCAGGATCAAATGGAGAAGGAAAGGAAGAAGGCTGCTAGGGAGAAGTTGAAGGTGAAGAGAAGAGGGAGGAAGAGAAGGAGGTCACTGCTGCCAAGAAGTCAACTGACAAAGCCTGGATGAAGGACTACCTCCGGGCTCATGGCTTCTCTGGTAGGCAGGTGGGACCTATGTCCGAAAGGACACTCCAGCGGATAGTCAGTGAAATAAAAGCTGACATCCGTTTGGGGAAAAGGAAGGAGATGTACAGGAGGATGAAGGGAATGGTCTTCACCCCAGCCACTCAACCACAGCCACAACCCACACCAGAACCAACCCGTTTTCCCATCAAACCTGAACCCACTGATGAAACCTTCACCCTCAACCCACAACTCTACCCAAACCTACCACATCACCTCAACCACCCAAACTACCCATCCTAAAACCCAAGACTCAACCCAAAACCACTAAACCTAAGCCTACCCAACAACAACCAAGATCATCCCCTCAGCCTCCTAAACATCTCTCCTTTGAGGAAATAAAGGAGTTCAAGACGAGGCTCATCAACTGCACTACCTTGAGCAGCATCTCCTGTGAGGGAGAGGTTATCAACATCACCTATGTTGATAACTCTTCAAGCTCCCTCACCCTAGGCCAATTTCTTGAATTGCCTAGAGATACCTTGGGCCAGGCTGCAAGACTTCTTGGTCTCAACTCCGATACCCTCAATGCTGAGGAGAAGAGGCTAAGAAGAAGACTGGTGACTCTGCTGGATACCAGGAAAGAGGACAGGATTTCTGGTCAATCTCCTGGACCTAGAAATGCAATAATCCAGTGGAGGTTCGATGAACCTTCTCACAACTTGTTGTGGAAAGGGAGAATGGGGAAACCAACAGGCTCAATGCCACCTCTCTACTGCATCTCAGCAGATTTGATCTTGCTGAGCTTGCAGAGAAGCCATTCTCCAATCCCTCCAACTCTGAGACTGCTGCACACATCAGAAACCATATCAGTGGTCTCCACTTGGCTGAACGAAATAGAAGAGCCAAGATTGAAGAAGAGTTGAAGCTGAAAAGAGTGGAACACAGGGAAAGATCAACCACCAAAGGCACAGCCTTTCTACAGATGGTGGAAGGTCCTGAATTGGAACCAATAGTTCGATGGGAATATGACTATACTTCCAATCAACTAACTCTTTTCAGAGGGCCATAACAGAGGGTACCCATAATCCAAGGTGACAGAGTAGAGGTTCTGTCCACTAAAGATTTGTACAAGATTCTCAGCATCACAGCAGGAAAGAATGAAGATACTGATAAACACATGCTCGCCTTAGTGCTGAGAACTTTGAGAAGAAGAGGGAAGTGAAGTTTGGTAGCATCAGCCTAGGGGGAGTTTGTTGGATCATGATAAGGCTGGTGCAACCAAATTCACTTCATAGTCACTTTGGTACTACATTAAAGGGCTTCCGAAGCCAAGCAAGAGATCTTCCGAGAGTCTAAGGAACAACAGCTGAAGACATCTTCCGAAGACAAAGTCTGATGAAAGAGCTTCCGAAGACAAAGTCTGAAAGAGCTTCCGAAGACAAAGTCTGATGAAAGTGCTTCCGAAGACAAAGTCTGAAAGAGCTTCCGAAGACAAAGTCTGAAAGAGCTTCCGAAGACAATGTTTGCTTCCGAAGACAAAGAAGACTCCAAGCCTCGGAAGAAGCAGTCTTCCGAAGTATAAGTGCCTTCGGAAGAATAACAGAAGTTATTCTTCCAAAGCACTTTATCCTTCGGAAGACATTGCTATGTCCAGCAGATAAAAGTATGGTCCCTGACAGTCCGCTGCAGACCTCTGATACAGCATGGCATATTCCTAAAGAGCCATGTTGTTGACCATACTTTATTCTACTGTTCACCTTTTTATGATAGTACATGGTTACCAACTTTAGTTGGTGACAAAAGGTAAGTCAGGGACATGTCCTGACTACCAACTTTCAGACAAAATGTCTGAAAGACCTCACCTAGAGTCTTGTAGTATAGATGTAAGGTTAGAGGTGTCCAGCTGGTATCAAAGTATATCCGGCTGTAGTAGTATTATATATATCTCTCCCTGTAACTCTTTAGGTAAGTGATTTGAGTCTAAGTGTCTTGTAATCCTTTGAGTTGAGAAGCAATATATAAAGTACCTTGAAAATTTACTTGCTGTTTGTTACTTGTTATATTGTGATCAACTCTTCTTAAAGACTGCTTGCTGAGTGTTGATTCACAGTGAGTTGAGAGAAAAACCACTGAAATCCGATCCTGCAGGACTTCTTGGTGGCAGTGACCCCCTTCTCTTCTTCCCTCCTCTTCTTCTCCCTCAACTTCTCCCTAGCAGCCTTCTTCCTTTCCTTCTCCATTTGATTCTGCTCTTTGTTGTGGAGCAGCAGGATCATGTCATCATCATGTGGAGAAAGTTCAGGAAGACTGAAGCCTCTTGAGAGTAGGAATTTGATCCTATCCTCTCTCAGCTTCAGGGTGCTTCTCTTCGTTCTTCTTCTTCCCTCTCCAAGGCCAACCTGGCTTCTTTTTCTTGTCTTAGCCTGGTTGACCTCTCTAAAGTCACCAACTCCTCTAGTGGTAGCAAGAGTATCTCCTCATTGGCAGCTCCTAAGCTGATGAGCTGGTCAATGAGTGTTGTCCTTCCCTTTTGGTTGATCTCTTCCTGATTGGTTGCAGCTGCCTTAGAACTAGCAGCTAGCAGTTTTTCAGTAGGAAACCTACCTTTCTTTTTGAGCTTCTCAATCCTCTCCTCCTCCTGAAGCTCTTCCGCAGTCAATTTTCTTTTTCCTTTGTCTTTGGCAGTGCTTGACTGTGGTGGTTCTTGGATAGAGGATTGTGATTGAGAGAGAAGTTCAGCTGGTGTTTAGGTTGGAGGAATATCAGAAATGTCCTCCCTGCTCACCTCAGATGCTATTTCAGCAATAACATCTGTGATGGTCAGTTCCTCGGACATTTGGAATAAGCCTTCCGCAGCTTCTATTTCAACCTCGGAAGACTTTTCTTGTTCTTCCGAGGCTTCCATGTCAGCTTCGGAAGCTTCAGCTTGAGCTTCGGAAGATAAGACCGCTGCAAGTTCTGTCCCAACTGTTTCAGTTGCTGGCCCATCAGTCCCCATTTCCCCTTCGAAGCTAATCTCAGGTTCCATGTGGACCTTAGGTTGACCAACTTCTTCCACAGTGGTAGAAGGTGCAGTCAGACTTTGAAGCTCCTCAGCCCCAAAATATATGAGTGTGTTGTCGGGGCTGGGCTATTCTAGGGAGGATCTCAATACAAACTTTGGGAAAAGTCTATAGAGATCTTGAAGCATTTTTGAGTCAATCTCTAGAAAAGATTGAGATGACTCAGGTAGTGTGATGAGTTAGGAAGTAAGGGATTGGGTCTGTGGTTCCTCAATTGTTTGTCTCTGAACTTTCTCCCCCTTTTTGGTAGCATCATCTTGAGAGCTAGATGAGCTAGAAGAAGAAGTCAGTGAGACCTGAATTGGTACATGCCTAACAGACCTCTCCGTCTGTTTCTCAGCTAGTTTAGCCTTGAGGTTGTTAATCTCAAGTTGCTAAGTGGCAGTCCTTGATTCTAAGATCCTCACCTGTGATTCCAGGTTGGAGACCTTAGAAAGCAAGTACTGAAGTGTTAGTTGCATCCTTCCCTCATCTTCATGAGAAGAGTCACGGGGAGATGAGATAACATACCTAGTATGCTCAGTCTCACCACCAGATGTGGCTTCTTGGCACCCTGGTTTCCTTTGCTCAGAGTCATCTCTTTCAGAGATGTCAATGGGCAAAGTTGTCGTAGACTCAGTCCTAATTATGTTACCACTGTCCTGAGAGCTCAATGAGAGACTCTGAGTAGTGGCAGCTGAGCCTACATGAGTCCCCTCCACATCAGTGGGACTCACCTCAGTAATTGGCTGCTGATGGGTGCTAGAGACAAGGGATCCATCTTGGCTCTGTTGATCTTTCAGAGGGTGTTGTAGATCAACTTCATGGCCATGGAGAGATGTAATCTCTTCATCAGTGCGGAGTAAAAGGTCAGTGAAAGATAGGGAAGTTAAACCTACTGACCCGGGACCTAGATCAATGTCTACAGCATTGAGCCTATGGTGGGGCTGTCCCTAGAAGGCTGCACAAGGGAGTGTAGAGACTCACCCTGTGGGCTTAAGGCTCGGGGTTCGGGCTCAGGGGTTTGAGACTGAGGAGGCTTAAAACCCACATTGAGGTCAAATGTGAAGGATGGTGTGACCTCGGACTGAGTGGGAGCCCATGATCCACTCTAGTCCTTTTGGTTTGAACTAAAGGAGCTTGTTCAATCAGAGTAGATTGAACAAGGGTTCGTTTGGGTCGTCTCTGGTATGTAGCTTTGATAGGTAAAGAAGATTTTGGCATTGTGGTGGAGGTTGCTGGTGTGGGTTCATCACCTGTGGGGATAACAGGGATGTCACCAGGAGCTATGCGCTCCGTCATCTCTGGAGGTAATGGAGTGTACCTTCCAGTGAAGTTGATGGAAACCTTCTTCAGTATTTTGAAGATGGTAGGCCTCATTTGTGGAACAGTAAGAGCAGCTGCACAGAAAAGCTTGCTTGGTTCCAGCTCACAGTTGATTATGTGTTGAATAAATCTGAGATACATGAAGAATGTATCCCTGCTCAGATTACTTATAAGGTTGGTCAACACAAATCGTGAGTAGTTGAATCGGAGACCTCTCACCAACCCATGAACTAGGCATCCCAGTTCATATGGGATTTGATCCCAACCTCCTGATTTGTTGGAGAGGCAGTGCAGGACAATGTGCAGCAGGAACTTCCAATGGTAAGAGAAGTTAAACTTGTAGACGGTAGACCTGCTTACATCCCCTCCATATCCCATGAGGATATATGTGCCTTCCAAGTCTTCTTTGGGGAACTCAGTAGAAGCCCCATCATCATGGAGCTCGAGATGCTCCCTGATGAGCTGTTCAGTGATGACCAACTCTTGGCCACAAATGCGGGTTCTCAGGACTCGAACCCCATTCAGAACTGTAGTTTGACCGTTGCTCCAGAATTCGGACATATGGTTGGAGTATACGGTGGGGTTAACTGTAAGTGCAGTGAGGTATGTGGATTTGGTAAGAAAGGTGATGATTTGGGTGAAGTCGGCATCCCTTGACGAATCAAGTAATGCGACTTGGTTGTGCTGAGGGTTTAGCGCCATTGAAAAAATGTAAGCTTGAAATTTGGGTGAAATTGTAGGTTTGACAGTGAAGGGAATAGTTAGGGCAGTAAATTGGTAAAAGAAGATGAAATTGATCAGTCAAGATTATTTTAAAGGGGATGAAGTGTGGTAGTGGCGGTAATAAGGTAATTGTTTGGGGTTACTGTGGGTGGTATGGTGGTTTACGGCGGAGAAATGATAGTGGCGGCAAAGGATAATTTTAAATAATCTGACCATCATGAACAAAATCTTTACTTTTTATAGAATGGGGCCCAAAAGATATCCGTTACATATAAAAACCTTTACTTCCGAATGTAAAACATTTCCGAAGGTAATTGTCTTCCGAAGACAATTTTTCTTCCGAAGCAAGGCATTGCTTCCGAAGGTAAAATGGTCTTTTGAAGGTACTTTCTCTTCCGAAGCAAAGCATTGCTTCCGAAGGTAAAGTTATCTTTTCGAATGGAGAGTCTTATAAGGTTCGGAAGTAGATCTGATGTAAAATCAATCGCTTCTTCCAAGACCAAAAATCTTCTGAGAAGACAATTTCCATTGAGGAATTTTGGCTTCGGAAGATATTCAAGAATATCTTTCGAGAGTTAGTTCCTCTTCAGAAGGAATTTACACTTAGAATAATTTAAAGATCTTTTGTAACAGGGCTTAAATTGTATTGACACAAGACATTACACATTTAAAAAGCTTTTTCAAAAGAGGTAGTTAATCAATATTTTCATACCAATAGCTGATATGAGATACTTAAATCTTTGTTCATCAAATGCCTTTGTGAACAAATCTGCATATTGTTTATTTGAGTCAACTTTGATTAACTTGATCAGATGTTTCTCATGAATATCTCTAATGAAATGATACCTGATATCAATGTGCTTTGTCTTAGAGTGCTTCACCGGATTCTCAGTAATGGAGATAGCACTATTGTTGTCAATATGGATAGGAGTAGTCATGAAGTTGAATCCATAGTCTAAAATCTGATTTTGAATCCATAGCAGTTGAGCACAGCAGCTAGCAGCAGCAATGTATTCAGCTTCAGCAGTTGATGTAGAGACACAGGATTGTTTCTTGCATTGCCATGAGATAATCCTTCCACTAAGAAATTGACATCCTCCTGATGTTGATTTCTTGTCAATGTTGCAGCCACCATAGTCACTGTCAGAGTATCCATAGAGATTGAAATCACTATTTCTTGGATACCAGAGACCTAGTTGAGGTGCTCCTTTGAGGTATCTGAGGATTCTCTTTGTAGCAGCTAGGTGAGACACCTTTGGAGCAGCCTGATATCTTGCACAAATGCATGTGGCAAACATGATATCTTGTCTACTAGCAGTGAGATACATCAGAGAACCAATGCTCGCTCTATACTGATGTTGATCAGTATCCTCCCCCTCAAGGTCAGGGCAAAGATTATGGTTTCTGGGTATGGGTGTCTTGGCTGGTTTACAATCCTTCATTTCAAATCTATCTAAGATGTCTGAGACATACTTAGATTGACTTATGAAGAACCCTTCCTTCATCTGTTTCACCTGAATTCCAAGGAAAAAGTCCATTTTTCCCATGGAACTCATCTCAAACTTCTGCTTCATAATGCTTTCAAAGTCCTTGCACATTTGGTCGTTTGAAGAACCAAATATGATGTCATCAACATAGACTTGTACAAGCAAAATGTCTTCTCCACTCTTTTTGATGAAAAGAGTCTTGTCAATGGTACCTCTAGTGTACCCATTCTTCAGGAGAAACTGAGACAAGGTCTCATACCACAGCCTAGGTGCTTGGTGCAGATCATATAGAGCTTTATCCAGTTTGCACACATAGTTGGGGTGCTGTGGGTCTTCAAATCCTGGAGGTTGACATACATAGATTTCCCTATCTATATCCCCATATAGAAAAGCACACTTGATATCAAGTTGGTAGACTGTGAAGTTCTTGGATGCAGCATAAGCAAGGAAGATCCTAACTGCCTCAAGTCTTGCAACAGGTGCAAAGACATCAGTATAATCAATTCCTTCCTCCTAGGAGTATCCTTGAACTACTAGTCTTGCCTTATTCTTGATAATCAAGCCTCTATCATCTTTCTTGTTCCTGAATACCCATTTAGTGCCTATGGGTACTTGACCAGATGGTAGTGGGCATAGATTCCAGACCTTTTGTCTTCTGAATTGAAGCAGCTCCTCCTGCATCGATTCAACCCAACTACTATCCTTTAAGGCATCTTCCACCTTCTTTGGCTCCATCTGAGACAAGAAGCATGAGTACAAGCAGACATTCCCATGATGAGTTTGTCCTCTTGTTCTCACACCATCAGAGACATTCCCTATGATGTTCTCAGTTGGATGAGTGTTGTGAATCCTAAGGTGAGGAATCACTTCCAGTTGTAGAGATAAGTCCAGATTGGACATAATCTGATCAGGAACTGGATTATTCTGTCCAACTGCTGTTTCAAAGTCATTCAATGAGGACTGATTGAATGATGGAGAAACATCATCAATGGTTGGTTGTGAAGTAGTATTAACAGTTGCCTGTCCTTCAGAATACTACTTCCCTCAACCTGGTGTTGTAATGGATCACCTGAAGAACATTGAGGTTGATCAAGTGATTCACTTGTTGAAGCTTTACTATTCCTGGAGATAGTTACACTATCAGATCTGTGAATGGTTGAAGCTTGTTGCCTTTCAGCTCTTGGAGAATTTGGACGAGGTCTGGGAAGCTCAAATAGTTGATCTGCATCAGCATCAGTATCACCTTGAGCACCTGTTCCAGCTGAAACATTCTCACAAGATTGTTTAGAATAGTTTGGAAACAACTCTAAATCAAAGATATACTCAGGTCCATTCCCCCTAACACAAGGAGTGTGCTCATTAACGACTATATTGGATGATTCCTCAAATTGTTGATTCTTGATGTTGTATACTCTATAAGCTTTGGAGCTAGAAGAGTATCCAACAAAGATAGCATCATCCGACTTCTTAGCAAACTTTGCTAAGTTGTCTTTTGTGTTAAGTATGGTACACCTGCAGCCAAAGGACCTTAGAAAGCCAATGAACGGTGGCCTCTTGTTCCATAACTCATAAGGGGTTTTTCCATGGGGCTTAACTACAAGAACCCTGTTCTGCACATAGCATGCAGTGCTGACTGCCTCTGCCCAGAATGTTAGAGGCAGCTTTGAATCAGCTAACATGGTTCGAGCAGCCTCAATAAGTGTCCTGTTCCTCCTCTCAGCAACACCATTTTGTTGAGGAGTTCTGGGAGCACTATATTGTCTGGCAATCCCTTTTGAGTCACAGAATGAGTCAAGAACAAAGTTCTTAAACTCAGTCCCTTGATCACTTCTAATGATCTTAACCTTGTGATCAATTTGATTTTCTATTTTAAGAATAAAAATTTTAAAGTTTCAGCAGTTTCATCTTTACTTCTTAAAAAGAATACCCATGTAAATCTTGTAAAATCATCAACTATCACTAGGCAGTATGATTTCCTTCCAATGCTCATTATACTTGTGGGTCCAAAGAGATCCATGTGCAATAAGTGTAATGGAGTAGTGATAGAGTTAACACATTTGGATTTATGAGATGATCTGTGTTGTTTCCCTTTCAGGCATGCAACACAGGTATCTTTGCAGAAAAATTCCTTTTTAGGCAAACCATGTACCAAGTTATTTTTAGCGAATTTATTCATTGTTTTAAAATTTACATGACACATGCGTTTATGCCATAGTGTTGACTCATCACTATCAGCTTTGGAAAGAAAGCATGATACTTCACCCATAGGAGAAGCATTGTTCATATCCAGCTTGTACATATCCCCTTTCCTGGGAGATCTAAGAAGCACCAATTCCGGAGGAATTGTCATTCCTGGTTTGAGGATAATGCACTCATGTTTGTGAAAAGCATCTGATGCTTCTGGTCACAGAATTGAGAAACACTTAACAGATTGTGTTCAAGCTGTTTGACAAAGTGAACTTTGTCAATGTTTATTCTGCCATTGGATATACTTCCTCTGCCAGAAATATATCCTCCGGCCTCACCTCTAAATTGGACAGGCCCTCCATCAAAGTTCTGGAATTGTTGAAGGAGAGATCTGTTCCCTGTTATGTGCCTGGAGCATCCACTATCTACAATCCAGACATTGTTGTTCTTGTCAAATGGACGTCCCTGCACATAAGATGAGATGGTTAGTTTTGTTTGGAAGCCCAAGCCTTGCAGGTCTTGGGCTCTTCCAAAAAGAGTGACATAATTGAACCAAAAGATATGCATTGGGGTTCAATAGAGGTCATTGTTGAAGAAGAGGTTTGGGCTGCAGCATCTTCTTTGATCTTCCAATCCATCCCTTGGTTGATCTTTGAGGATGAGTTTGTTGAAGCTTTTGCATCATGGTCTTCTTCCGAAGCTTCTTTCTTTTTAGAAGAAGCCTTCACCACCTTTTCTTCCGAAGTAGTCTTCTTCTGAGATGGTTTCAAGGGAGCCTTCTTGTTCTTCCGAACCTTAGAAGGTTTGGCTTCCGAAGTCATTTTCCCTTCGGAAGGAGTACTTCCTTCCGAAAGCAACTTGGCTTCCGAGACCAACTTTCCCTTTTTCATCATTTGGCTCTTTTGAAGTGGTCCGACTGAGAAACCTTCTCTGACTCCTTCTTTTCTAGCATTATTTGCATAATGTGTGCTTGCTGGATTGTAGTAACAATCTTTAGCCATGTGGTTGTGCAGACCACACATTATGCAGGCAATGTTAGTCTTCTGGGAGCTTGCAGGTTGCTGTTTCTTGGGTTTCTCTCTTCATCAGCAACTTTCCCCTTCAACTTCTGATCCTTTGATAGGACAGGAGTGCTGGTACTGCACTCCTTTCCTGAATCAGGAGTACCTACCACTTGAAATCTGGCAGAAATGAAGACACCCCTTTGCTTAGGGTCAATCTTATGCTTGGACTCTGCAACCTTCTTAGCAGTCCTTCTAGAAGCTTTAGCTCTGCTTCTTCTTGCCTTGGTGGTTAGGATTTGGTCTTCATAGGTGGAGATGAGTGTATCCTTCTGTTTCTCCCCTGTGGTGGCCACTATTTTTGCCTCATCCTTTTGTTCCAATGGAGAAGGGTCAGCAGTTGGAACCTCTTGCTCTTCAGTACCACATCTAGGTAGTCTAATAGACTCATAAGAGTGTTGTGGAGCTATTTCATTGGTTCCCAACCCTTCTTTGTTTTGATAAAACATTTTGGAATGAGAGGTTGATGCAAGAATAGTTTGGAAGCTTTGCTCAACAATAGTTTGCTTCCTGGCCTGAGCCTCAGCTGTGACCAACTGGGCTTGCACCTCCGATAGTTTGGATATCAGATCTTTAATTTGAGTCTTAAAATTAGTCTTTTCATGTTTTAAAAGAGACACAGTTTTGTCTAACTCCTCAATTTTCTTTTGATAGTCAGATTCAGCTTTCTTAAAATCAGATTTTAGCACATTTAAAGACTCAACCTCAGATCTGATTTCCGAAATGTAATCCTTATAAAGTTTAACTTTAGCAATATAGGCAGCAGTACAAAGATGTTCATATACCTGATCATCATCTGTTCCGGCCATGAGTGCTTGAGCGGGAGTCACATCCTGTACCATGAAGCTCCAGTCAACTTCTTGAGCAACAGCAGCTGTTTCAGTTGACTTCTCTTCATGTTTTGAAGCAGTGGGATGTGTGGAGGCCTGTGGGGTTCCCGGGTTGTTCTTGGGAGCCTTGCATTCCCTAGCAAAGTGACCAAGTTGGTTGCAGTTGTAACACTTTGCTTTGCTCTTATCAAACCCAAACTTGCTGTTGACTGGGTTTTGAGGGAATTGCCTTCCAGTTCTCTTGAAGAACTTCTTCGCTCTATAAGTTAAAAGAGCCATCTGCTGGACAATGTCCACATACTCCACATCATCTGGACTGAAGCACTCAAGATCATCAAAGCAGTATTGAAAATCACCAGAGTGTCCACTTCCAGAGACAAAGGCACAACCATCCTGAAAGGAGTTGTGTTGAACCTTTTGAGACTTTGGAGTCTCAGGTAGAGTAATGTAGGGTCCACTATGTGAGTTGTCAGGGTAACATAGCAACTGATGTTGTGGGTCTATGATTTCCCTTTCAACCACATGAAGGGCTGAACTCAGCTGGTTATTGGAGTGATCAGAGGAGTTCTGCATGTTCATCTCCATCTGGAACGCACTCAGGATACCATACAACTCTGTGAGAGTAAGAGTCTTAAGGTCCGAAGTTCTCTTGATGACAACACAGTAGTGAGTCCATAGTTTAGGAAGGGAAGACATGAACTTTCTAACTATGTCTCTGTTCTCAAGAGCTACTCCAATATCCACCAGAGTATCTACTATCTCAACATACCTGAAGTATTGTTGAGTCAAGGTCTCACCGGCCTTGAAAGTAAAGTTCTCAAACTGCTGCTTCAAGAGATCCTTCTTGTTCTCTTGGGTTTCCTTGGATCCTTCATACATCAGCTTCAATGCTTCCCATAAATCTTTAGCAGTCTTGCACTTCTTGAAGCGTCTGTAGATGGAGTTAGGGAGAGCAGTTTGGCGAGAAGTCATAGCCCTTTGATCAAGCTCTATTCTCTTCCTGTCTTCCTCTGAGTAATCATCAACATCTTTTGGAATGATGCGATTACCAGTAGCAGAGGTAGTGCTTGGTATGAAAGGACCATTGAAAATGGAGTCCCACATCCTTGAATCTTGACACTTGATGAAGCCTTCCATTCTGATACACCATGTGTCAAAGTCTTCAGGGGTGATCATTGGGGACTTGGTCATGGTACCGGTTTCCATATCAGCCTTGGAGAGAGCGGCCATTTAAGTGAGTGGTTTGAAGTGAGGAGTGAAAAACAAGTTGATTTTGATGGTAAGATCTGACAATCAAGAGCCTGGATGCTCTGATACCAATTGCAGGATCGATTATGGGTGGTTTTTATCTCAACTCACTGTGAATAACACTCAGCAAGTAGTCTATGAAGAGCTGATCACAATATAACAAGTAAGAAGCAGTAAGAAAATTAACACAAGAAGTAATTTTTAAGGTACTTTTATATATTGCTTCTCAACTCAAAGGATTACAAGACTCTTGGACTCAAAATCACTTATCTAAGAGTTACAAGGAGAAGATATATATAATGCTACCTACAGCCAGATATACTTTGATACCAGCTGGACACCTCTAACCTAACATCTATACTACAAGATTCTAGGTGAAGACATTTTACCTGAGAGTTGGTAGTCAGGACATGTCCCTGACTTATCTTTTGTCACCAACTAAAGTTGGTAACATGTACTATCATAAAAAGGTGAACAGTAGAATAAAGTATGGTTAACAACATGGCTCTTTAGGAAGGTGCCATGTTGTATCAGAGGTCTGCAGCGGACTATCAGGGACCATACTTTTATCTGCTGGTCATAGCAATGTCTTCCGAAGGATAAAGTACTTCGGAAGAATAACTTCTTCCGAAGCCACTTATACTTCGGAAGACTGCTTCTTCCGAGGCTTGGAGTCTTCTTTGTCTTCGGAAGCAGACTTTGTCTTCAGCTCTTTCATCAGACTTTGTCTTCGGAAGCTCAGACTTTGTCTTCAGCTCTTTCATCAGACTTTCGGAAGATCTCTTGCTTGGCTTCGGAAGCCCTTCAATGTAGCACCAAAAATGACTATGAAGTGGTTTTGGTTGCACCAGCCTTATCATGATCCAACAATATATATACATACTCACACACACACACAACATATATATATATATAATATATTTATATATATACATATATATACATATATATATATAATACATTATTATATACGAACGTTAAATTTTTTATAAAAAATATAGAAAGACTATACTCGAATATAAGATTTAAGAACAATATATTTCATGTTGTAATTTGTATAAAAAATAGTATATTACAAAATAGTTAACTAGGTTTCAAAAAAAGGTGAACCTTTTTCAAAAAGGATGCGAAAATTTTGAATATGGGTGAAAACCATTATATTAGTAGTGTAATGGAGTATAAATGTAACACCTAAAATTTTGTTAAAAGAAAAGAAAAGAAAAGCATCTAGTAAAAAGGAAAAAGGAGCAAAAGTGAAGGGGATCAAAGTGTAAAAGTTACAAAACTCAAATATTTAATGTATTTTAAGTATGGTCGCCCATGTATATACACCAACTTCTGTTTTGTCGACAAAAATAGAAGAAGAGGAAAACGAAGCAGAGTTCTTCGGTTTTCGAGAGAGAAACTAGCTGTTCATGGCCTTGGTAAGTAATTCTTGAATAATTGGTTCGGTTTTGTTGGGATTTAGACCATGAAACCGAGTTTTAGATGTTCTTATGTGTTGATGTGTGTTCGGGTTCTTGTGTTCTTGGTGTCTAGGTGTTGGAAACATCAAGATTTCTGGAATTTGAAGGAGTTGTGTTTGGAAGAAGTCAAGGTGAGTTTTAGACCCGGTTTTATATGTTTTTAAACTTTTTTGGGGTTGAAAATGTATGTAAAATGTTTTTATAATTATTATGTATGTTACCCGTATGTACTTGTGAATGTATGTTAGTGTTTTATGGATGTTCATTTTCACTTGGTGTTTAGAATGGTAAATATAAGTCAAGGAACACATTAGGATTATGATTGGGACTGAAAATAACTTAGAAACATGTTAAATAGGTGGTCATGCGCCCAAATAGGGCTCATGCGCCTGGAATATTGACTTAGAAAGACTAAGTGAGGTTCATGGGCCCAAACAGTACTCCCATGTGCCCAACTAATCTGCTCAGGCACCTAAGTATTAGTCATGCACCTGAACAGTACTCATGCGCCTAAAAATATTGCCTTAGAATGACTAAGTAGGCTGATGCACCGATCATGTGGCGATGATGTCCGGGGGTTATATGGTGTTATAACTATGGCGAGAAAGGGTATGTGAGAAGAGATTGCAATAAGCCACGGGCTAAAGGTTCTGGGATGAGGAAGAAGCCATCGGAAGGAGGGAAAAGGGCAAGTGCTTGGGCTTTCATGATGACCCAAGTGGAAGCCAGAGTGAATCCCGATGTCAAATCAGGTATGTTTTGAAGTAAACCAAATTTGTGCCTCTGTATTATTTGATTCTGATGCTAGTAGGAGTTTTATTTCTGCTACTTTTTGTGCTAAGTTGGCTGTTAGTAGTAGAAGTATTGATGAGTCATTTGATGTAGAAACTGCTATTGGTAAGTCTACTAGAATCTTTGATGTGATAGAAGACTATGACATAAAACTAGAAAACCATGGCTTTTCTGCCAAACTATTTGTAATGCCTCTAGGTGGATTTGATGTAGTACTAGGGATGGATTGGTTAGCATCCTATGAAGCAAACAATATGTGTTGCAAGAAGATGATTCACGTAATTACGCCCGACGGAAGTTCGGTAACGGTCTACGGTGATCGCGTCACTACGGTTCTAAAGGTGATTTTGATGGCGGTGGCAGAGAAATGCATGAGACGTGGATGTAATGCCTACCTGGCTTATGTAAAAGATATGGACGCGTCAGTGCCATACTTGTCTGATGTACCAGTTGTACGTGACTTTCCGGACATGTTCCTAGAGGACTTACCAAGTGTGCCACCAGGTTGCGAGATTGAGTTTGAGATTGATCTGGTACCCAGTGCTCAACCTGTTGCCAAGGCACCATACCGAGATGATGGAACTAATGGTTCAACTACAGGAGTTGATGGATAAAGGGTTCATCAGACCGAGCATCTCTCCTTGGGGTGCTCTAGTTTTGTTTGTAAAGAAGAAGGATGGTAGTATGTGGATGTGCATCGACTACCGTGAGCTGAACAAGTTGACGGTGAAGAATCGATATCCCCTACCTAGAATAGATGACTTGTTTGACCAACTTCAAGGTACCAATAGGTTCTCCAGGATAGATCTTCGATTTGGTTACCATCACTTGAAGGTGAAGGAGCAGGATATTCCTAAGACAACTTTTCATATGCGTTATGGACACCATGAATTCCTTGTTATGTCCTTTGGTTTAACTGATATGCCAGTTGCTTTTATGGATTTATGAATCGGGTGTGTCGGCCGATGTTGGATAAATCAGTGATTGTGTTTATCGATGATATCCTGATTTACTCGAGAAGCGAGGAAGAACGTGTACGTCACATTCGTGAGGTGTTGGAGACGCTTAGAAGGGAGAAGTTGTTTGCCAAGTTCTCCAAGTGCGCGTTCTGGTTGCGCCAAGTTCAATTTTTAGGTCACGTGGTAAATGCTGAAGGAATCATAGTGGACCCGGCAAAGGTGGAAGTAGTGATGCAATGGAAGTCTCCAAAGACACCATCCGAGATCTGTAGTTTCTTGGGTTTCACGGGTTATTACAGGAGGTTCATCTGGGACTTCTCCAAGATAGCTTATCCGTTGACCAAATTGAACCACAAGCATGTGAAGTTCGTATGGGGTCAAGCGCAAGAGAATGCTTTCGAGGATTTGAAGACTAGGTTGACTCAAGCTCCTATCTTGACATTACCCGAAGGACGTGAAGACTTAATGGTATATTCGGATACTTCTTATTCAGGATTTGGTTGCGTGTTAATGCAACGTGGAAGGGTAATTGCCTACGCATCCTGACAACTGAAAACCCACGAAGTCAACTACCCTACCCATGATTTGGAGCTAGCAGATGTGGTCTTCGTATTAAAGATTTGGAGGCACTACTTATACGGGATGAAGTGCACAATCTTCACCGACCATAAAATATTAAAGTAGTTCTTTGAGAAAAAGGATCTCAACATGAAGCAAAGGATGTGGTTAGAGCTCTTCAAGGATTATGATTGTGAGATCCATTATCACCCGGGTAAGGCAACGTTATGGTCGATGTCCTCAGTCGAAAGGAGAGACCCGCTCCGATTTGGGTGAAGTCTTATCATTTTGTTATAACCGCTGATGTGATGATATAGGTGATAGAATTTCAAAATGAGGGTTGAAAGAAGATCGCCTTAACCCTGAGAGGATGAGAGGTCTAGTCTCAGAATTTGGAGAAAATACCCACGGAGTTAGAACCCGCTTCGGGCGAATATGGATCCCTTGTTATGGAGACTTATGGGGACGAATCATGGATGAGGCTCATAAGACTCGATACTCTACTCATCTCGGTGCTACCAAGATGTATCAAGACATGACGAAAGATTACTGGTGGCCGGAAATTAACCGTGATGTAGTGGAGTATGTGAGTAAGTGCTTTACTTGCTTACAAGTGAAGGCAGAGCATCAGAAACCATACAGGAAGATCCAACCATTGGATATACCCGAGTGGAAGTGGGAGCACATCACCATGGACTTCATTACGAAGTTACTTCATACTGCGAGGGGGTACGATACCATTGGGGTGTTGTTGATTGTCTGACCAAGAGTGCTCACGTCTTACCGATTCGAGAGACGTATTCATCTGAGAGACTGGCAAATCTATTCATCAAGGACATTATGGCTCGTCATGGTGTGTCGGTGTCTATCATGTCTGATCGCGACACCCAGTTCACATCAAAGTTTTGAAGAGATTCCATGATGCACTGGGGACGAGACTACATATTAGCACGACTTACCATCCTCAGACACATGGCCAATCTGAGAGGATGATCTAGACGCTCGAGGATATGCTCCGAGCATGCGTGATCAACTTTGGAGGAAGTTGGGATAATCACTTACCATTAGCGGAATTCTCTTATAATAACAGTTATCATGCCAGCATTGGCATGCCACCTTACGAGATGCTATATGGTAGGAGGTGTAGTACGCCCGTATGTTGGGGAGACATTGAGCAGAAGGAGTTAGGAGGTATCGAGGTGATCGAGGCTCTGACAAAAAGGTAGAAAAGATCAAAGCCTTTATGAAGGCGGGGAAGGATAGACAAAAGTCATACGCCGATAAGAGGCGTAGACCGATTGAATTGAAGGTACGCGACCGAGTCACGTTGAAGGTCTCACCTTGGATGGGAATCATCCAATTCAGAAAAAGTGGTAAGTGTAATGCCCGGAAATTTCGATTTAAAGTGTCATGCGACTGGAGCGTCCAATCGCATGGAAGACATGCGATTGAAGCTCAACCGCACGACTGAAACTCAATCGTGCGACTGGAGTGTTCAATCGCATGGAGCCGAGACGACTGGAGGTCCAGTCGCATGGAGACCTCGTGCGACTGGACAGTAGTATTTAAGGAAGTGGGCAGCCCACACTCCTTCCCCATAGTCGCAAAACCAGAGAGAAAGAAGGAGACAGTTCGGTCCAGGCGGGTTCGTGAGCCAAGATCAACGTATAGCGGGTCAAATTGAAGCTGTAACCGAGGAGGCTACTAAGGTGAGTTCTAAGACCCCTCTTTTACACGATTTTGGATGATTTTGGGGCTGTAACACATCTGAAACCCTATTTTTCGAGTTTTGGGTGTTTAACCCGTGTATGTACGTATGTGTATGTGTATGGTACGTTTAGGGCTTGATTCCGGACTAGGATAGGCTTGTATGAGGTCGAGGTATGTTTCCCTAAGTCTTAGGATGGTCGATTTGGGCTCAAAATGGGTTTACGATGAGTTTGAGTGCGTTGGTTCGCGACTGCTGTTCATGAAGAACTCCAGTCGCTGCCCAGTTAGGGTTATGCGACTGGAGGGCTATTCGGCCGAATGAGGATTAGTTGGTGTCCAATTGCACGATTGAGGCTCAGACGCACGATTGAGCCTCAGCCGCCCAATAGGCTATGCGATTGAGAGTTTCGGTCGCATAGGTCCAATCGCAGGGTAGTTCAGTCGTGCGGTTAAGAGTTAGTCGCATATAGCCCAGTCGTATAGTATCTAGTCGTGCGGAAGGAAGTCCAGTCGCACGATTGTATGCCCATTCACATGATAGCCCGATCGCATGGCCCAGTCGCGTGGAGGACATGCAACTGGTGTATGTTCAGTCGCCCGAATAGGGCTGATGTGAATGAATAGAGAAGTGTATGTATGATGTATGTATGTTAAGTATGATGTGGCCATGATAGATGGTGAATACCTATGTTCCTTATGTAAATGTGTGTTATCTTTTAATAACTTTACGTGAATGAATGAAAGAATGAAAAGAATATATTAATAACGTAAAGTGAAAGATAATAAAAGAGGAATACGCTGATTGAATGAACCATTAATGAACGAATGAAAACGTGAGAGGCTGTCATAGTTACCCACTTCGGTGAGGGTGTTGTTACCCGAGTTATGTTTAACTTCGGGGGTGTGGCATAAAGCCAAGCGTAGTTATGAGGTGAGCGACTTTGTGTCGCAACAGACTCGGATGGAGTTCAATCTTTGTGATTGACTCGTATGGGATCTTTGTCGCGTATCCCAGTGCTGTGTCAGTCTACGGACATGAGTCGGGGGTTTGCGAGCAGGACCCGGCACAGCATCAGCTTTCGAGCATGAGTCGGGGATATTGCATGAGACAAGATCTAGTTGGATGAGTAGAGGATCGCATGCTCCGGTACTGTGTCAGTCTTCGGACATGAGTCGGGGGTTTGTGAGCAGGCCCCGGCACAGTATCAGTCTTCGGACATGAGTCGGGAGTAGTGCGTGAGAGTGAGATAAGACGAATGAGGAATGTATCGCGTGCTCCGGTACTGTGTCAGTCTTCGGACATGAGTCGGGGGTTTGTGAGCAGGCCCCGGCACAATATCAGTCTTCGGACATGAGTCGGGAGTATCGCGTGAGTTAATGAATGAGAGAGATACTTGTGAAAGAAAGAAAGTAAGAGACGAACGAAAGATAATGAATGTAACGAAAGCTAAAGAACGAACGAATGACTATAATGAACAGAAGAAATATAGTGATAACGCATGAAACAGGGTCCCTGTCACTCGACCTCAGTAATCATGGCTGTGTGCCAGGAAGAGGGTAAAGTGTGACTGGACCCAGATGGAAGTGAAAGGTAGAGGGTGCATGAAAGTAATGAACATACGAATGAATGAAATGAACGTAAGAATGAAAGTAATGTACGTAGGAACGAATGTATCGAATGTATGAATGAAAGTAAGGAACGTACGAACGAAAGAAAGAGTTAAGAAAGAACGTGAACGTTAACGATGCACGGTACACGAACGAAAGCTAATGAATGAATGATGAAGATAATAATAATATTATCTACGTGTACGTATGTTGTATGATCGTATGTATGTAATAACGGTTTTGACGGAAAGTAAAGTATGTTTTTAATATAAAACTAGAACTCACTCAGCAACGCTGACTTTGATGTGTTTCCAGTTGGCAGGTATGTTGCTGAGGATGGCACAGGGCGACTACTCAGTTATTAAGGCTGGCATCCATATTTTCACATGTCATTGTATTTTGAGAAGAAAACAAATGTTGTAAAGTTATGAAATGACATGTTTTAGTTATTAATGAAAATTTAAATTCCGCTGCAAAGTAAATATACGTTTTAAAATGTTTTATGTGTGATGAATGACCAACCGTAAGGTGCCCAGGACCGGGGCCTTACAAGTTGGTATCAGAGCAAAAGTTTAAGTGAAATGGGTAAATTTCACAATAAACCTAATCTTAAACTGAGAATGGGACGGAAAGGGAAGGGATGCCAGACTGAGTAGCTGCGTGCCATCAGGTATTTTCTTACAGTTAATCGGTAATGTATGTGCATGTTATGTGTTTATGTGCTACTGTTAGATTTAGATGCTAATATAGTCAGGACATGTAATGCTCGGGGTATGAAAAGTAAGGTAAGTGGCTAATCACAACTGATCACTGTAATTAGGGACTTACTATACTTGACATGAACTGAGCTATTCCCTGGAATGACCGTGTTAGTGTTTGAATCTTTCATTGTGATAGAGGATGGTCGGTGGTAGATCTTCTTAGGCTTCACGTGGTGGAGGTGGTGGCGGACGTGGCGCTGAACCACGGGTCACGAGAGGAAGGCCTAGAGTTGAAAAGGTGGTTCATGAAGAACACGAGACTCCTCATCAGGAGGGAGCAGACGAAAGTGCCAATTTGAGAGCCTCGATGAGAGAGGCGGTTGTGGAAGAAGTACACCAAGTCATGCAGACGATCTTACCGTCTGTAGTGACTGAAGTGATAAAGGCTGTTAGGAATGAGGAAAGACAGGAAAGGGGTAGACCTTCGGGCGGAAGGAGACGAACGGAGACTGAAATGGTTTTCTCCGATGAGGAGGATGAGGAGGAGGAGCATGTGCAGGAGGCAGCACGAGGCTGTAACTATGGGGCGTTTCAACGATGCAAGTCCCCAACCTTGATGGTAACGGCAATGCTACTGCCGCTCATCGTTGGGTCAGAGAGATGGAAGCGGTACTGGAAATTAGTGAGTGCCGGGAAGATCAGAAAGTTAAGTTTGCCACTCATTCTTTCGTGGACTCAGCTTTATGCTGGTGGGACAATATAGTCCAAGCTGAGGATAGTCGGGCTATCGGAAGGATGAGATGGTCAGAGTTGAAAAGGCTGGATTACATCTAAGAAATTATTCCATCGAACGTACTCCCCTGGATGCAGGAATAGCGACATGGACTAAATGCCCTGTCCAAGCCAAGGAACTTACGCCGAGAGTGTCAGGGTTTATGTACAAAGAACGGGCAAACCCTTATGGGTTGTATCCGAAGACATGGAAAGAGATGTTTTTATGTCAGCAACAGAGGCCCAGCTTATGGAATTGTTGATCTTGAGGAGTTCTGTCCTTGGCGTGAAATGGATAAAGTTGAAAGGGAGTTCCTTCAATTGGAAGCGGGGACGATGACTCATCAGCAATACACCACTAAATTCAACGAGATGGCACGACTGGTGCCGGATCAGGTGACACGTCTTTCGCGGAAGATCAAGAGGTATATCCAGGGCTTACCGACGGATATCCGTAGGCACATGATCGCTGCCCGACCCAGTACGTTTAGGTCGGCAGTGGATTTGGCGGGAAAGTTGTATGATAAGCGGGAGACGATAGCGATAACAGGTGAAGCAGGGGAGCGAGCCTATGATAAGAAGGGGAAGGGAAGGCGAGATAGTGATGGTGGAATGGCGACCGAAGGTAAGATGATGAGGATCGATGATCGGGAGAGGATAAGAAGGAGGGATGAGGTATGTAAGAAGTGTAGTAGAGGTCACGAAGGGGAGTGCAAGTGGGGACTGAACGTCTGTTTTTAGTGTGGGAAGGAAGGCCACAGGGCAAGGGATTGCCGCATGGCTAAGTGCTACAATTGCGGCAAGACCGGACATCTGAGCAGTGATTGTAAGAAGTCAAGGGCGGGGAGCTCTGTTGCAAGGAAGGAGAATAGAGGGTGAAGGCTAGAGCGGACTTCGACCTGACGACAGGTATGTTTCTGGTAATTTAAGTTTGTGCCCTTACGCCTTGAATGTGATGCTAGTAGTAGTACGTCCCTATTGCCTTCTGTTATGAGTTGCATGTTAGGAGAAGAAACATTGATGAGCCCTCCGATGTAGAGATTATTATTAGTGGATTCACTAGGTTATCTGATACCCTAGAGGATTGAGTGATGCAATTAAGAAAGCCGTGTCACCCGTTATCTGAGGAACAGTTTCAGCCTGGGACTGTGCATGCAACAACTTTACACAAGTTGAAGGCCTTGTTCTTCACACACTTAAGCTGAAGGTTCCCAGTGATGCTCTGAAGCTCAATGATTATAACGCCGAGCCTTTGCTCGAGTATTGTGGTGTAGTAACTATATTCTACATGGCATGTTTAGAGTCACAGATGCTGGTCAAATGAACATTGATCAGTATGCATGGGTTGCCGATGGCGATAGGCCAAGATAGACCGGAAGTCAAATGTCGATAAACGATGTGGAGCGATAGGATTCCAAGTGATAGATCGAGAAAAGAGATGGGACGATATTGCCCGCGGAGGTTTAAGGAACAACAGGTTTCGGGGACGAAACCCGTTTAAGGGGGGTGGACTTGTAACGCCCGGAAATTTCGATTTAAAGTGTCATGCGACTGGAGCGTCCAATCGCATGGAAGACATGCGATAGAAGCTCAACCGCACGACTGAAACTCAATCGTGCGACTGGAGTGTTCAATCGCATGGAGCCGGGACGACTGGAGGTCCAGTCGTATGGAGACCTCGGGTGACTGGATAGTAGTATTAAAGGAAGTGGGTAGCCCACACTCCTTCCCCATAGTCGCGAAACCAAAGAGAAAGAAGGAGACAGTTCGGTCCAGGCGGGTTCGTGAGCCAAAATCAACGTATAGCGGGTCAAATTGAAGCTCTAACCGAGGATGCTATTAAGGTGAGTTCTATGACCCCTCTTTTACACGATTTTGAATGATTTTGGGGCTGGAACACATCTGAAACCCTATTTTTCGAGTTTTGGGTGTTTAACCCGTGTATGTACGTATGTGTATGTGTATGGTACGTTTAGGGCTTGATTCCGGACTAGGATAGGCTTGTATGAGGTCGAGGTATGTTTCCCTAAGTCTTAGGATGGTCGATTTGGGCTCAAAATAGGTTTACGATGAGTTTGAGTGCGTTGGTTCACGACTGCTGTTCATGAAGAACTCCAGTCGCTGCCCAGTTAGGGTTATGCGACTGGAGGGCTATTCGGCCGAATGAGGATTAGTTGGTGTCCAATCGCACGATTGAGGCTCAGACGCACGATTGAGCCTCAGCCGCCCGATAGGCTATGCGATTGAGAGTTTCGGTCGCATAGGTCCAATCGCAGGGTAGTTCAGTCGTGCGGTTAAGAGTTAGTCGCATATAGCCCAGTAGTATAGTGTCTAGTCGTGCGGAAGGAAGTCCAGTCGCACGATTGTATGCCCATTCGCATGATAGCCCGATCGCATGGCCCAGTCGCATGGAGGACATGCGACTGGTGTATGTTCAGTCGCCCGAATAGGGCTGATGTGAATGAATAGAGAAGTGTATGTATGATGTATGTATGTTAAGTATGATGTGGCCATGATAGATGGTGAATACCTATGTTCCTTATGTAAATGTATGTTATCTTTTAATAACTTTACGTGAATGAATGAAAGAATGAAAAGAATGTATTAATAACGTAAAGTGAAAGATAATAAAAGAGGAATACGCTGATTGAATGAACCATTATTGAACGAATGAAAACGTGAGAGGCTGTCATAGTTACCCACTTCGGTAAGGGTGTTGTTACCCGAGTTATGTTTAACTTCGGGGGTGTGGCATAAAGCCAAGCATAGTTATGCGGTGAGCGACTTTCTGTCGCGACAGACTCGGATGGAGTTCAATCTTTGTGATTGACTCGTATGGGATCCTTGTCGCGTATCCCGGTGCTGTGTCAGTCTACGGACATGAGTCGGGGGTTTGTAAGCAGGCCCCGGCACAGCATCAGCTTTCGAGCATGAGTCGGGGATATTGCATGAGACAGGATCTAGTTGGATGAGTAGAGGATCGCATGCTCCGGTACTGTGTCAGTCTTCGGACATGAGTCGGGGGTTTGTGAGCAGGCCTCGGCACAGTATCAGTCTTCGAACATGAGTCGGGAGTAGTGCGTGAGAGTGAGATAAGACGAATGAGGAATGTATCGCGTGCTCCGGTACTGTGTCAGTCTTCGGACATGAGTCGGGGGTTTGTGAGCAGGCCCCGGCACAGTATCAGTCTTCGGACATGAGTCGGGAGTATCGCGTGAGTTAATGAATGAGAGAGATACTTGTGAAAGAAAGAAAGTAAGAGACGAACGAAAGATAATGAATGTAACGAAAGCTAAAGAACGAACGAATGACTATAATGAACAGAAGAAATATAGTGATAACGCATGAAACGGGGTCCCTGTCACTCGACCTCAGTAATCATGGCTGTGTGCCAGGAAGAGGGTAAAGTGTGACTGGACCCAGATGGAAGTGAAAGGTAGAGGGTGCATGAAAGTAATGAACATACGAATGAATGAAATGAACGTAAGAATGAAAGTAATGTACGTACGGACGAATGTATCGAATGTATGAATGAAAGTAAGGAACGTACGAACGAAAGAAAGAGTTAAGAAAGAACGTGAACGTTAACGATGCACGGTACACGAACGAAAGCTAATGAATGAATGATGAAGATAATAATAATATTATCTACGTGTACGTATGTTGTATGATCGTATGTATGTAATAACGGTTTTGACGGAAAGTAAAGTATGTTTTTAATATAAAACTAGAACTCACTCAGCAACGCTGACTTTGATGTGTTTCCAGTTGACAGGTATGTTGCTGAGGATGGCACAGGGCGACTACTCAGTTATTAAGGCTGGCATCCATATTTTCACATGTCATTGTATTTTGAGAAGAAAACGAATGTTGTAAAGTTATGAAATGACATGTTTTAGTTATTAATGAAAATTTAAATTCCGCTACAAAGTAAATATACGTTTTAAAATGTTTTATGTGCGATGAATGACCAACCGTAAGGTGCCCGGGACCGGGGCCTTACAGTAAGCTGAGCCCGAGGTATATAGGACCTCTCCGAATCATCGCACGAGTAGGAGAGGTGGCCTACCAATTAGAATTGCCTGATGAGTTAAATGTAATTCATCCAACATTCTATGTATCTCATCTAAGAAAGTGCTTAGCCGATGAATATAGCATTGTACCACTGGAGGATTTCGAGGTGGATGAACAACATAATTATGTAGAGCAACCAGTGGCAATCGCTGATCGAAAGGAGAAAAGATTGAGGAATAAAGTGGTTCTGCTTGTGCGTGTGCAGTGAAAACACCGAAATGGTTCTGAGTCTACATGGTAGACTGAGGAAAAGTTGAGATAGTATTACCCACAGTTATTTGAAAAATGACAGGTTTCGGGGACGAAACCTCTTTAAGGGTGGTCGACTTGTAACACCGGCAATTTTGTTAAAAGAAAAGAAAATGAAAGCATCTTGTAAAAAGGGAAAAAAAGTAAAAAAGGAGGGAGCCAAAGTGTAAAAGGTACAATACTCAAATATTTTAATATAATTTGAGTATAGCCATCCATGTATATACACCAACTTCTGTTTTTATCGACCAAAAGATAAGAAGAAGAAAAAGAAGCAGAGTTCTTCTGTTTTAGAGAGAGAAAGCAGTTGTTCTCGGTCTAGGTAAGTAATTCTAGCATAACTGGTTTGGTTTTGTTGGGTTTTCGACCATGAAACCGAGTTTTACATATTCTTGTGTTTTTATGTGTGTTCGGGTTCTGGTGTTCTTGATGTCTAGGTGTTAGAAACCTCAAGATTTCTCGAATTTGAAGGAATGGTGTTTGGAAGCTGTCAAGGTGAGTTCTAGACCCCGGTTTTATATGTTTTTAAACTTCTTTAGGGCTAAAACTGCATGTAAAATGTTTTTATAATTATTATGTATGTTACCCGTATGTACTTGTGAATGTATGTTAGCGTTTTATGGATGTTTATGTTAGGTTGATGTTTAGAATGGTAAATATAAGTCAAGAACACATTAGGATGATGATTATGACTGAAAATAACTTAGAAAAATGTTAAATAGGTACCGATGCGCCCAAATAGGGCCTGGAATATTGACTTAAAATGACTAAGTGAGGTTCATGCACCCAAACGGTACTCCCATGCACCCAACTAATTTACTTTTGTGCCTAAGTGTTAGTCATGCGCCTGACCAGTACCACATGTGCCTAAAAATATTTCCATAGAATGACTGAGTAGGCGATGCGCTTCAATAGTAGTTCATGCGCCCAGGTACTTTGCCCAGATGCCTAAGTGTTGGGGTCAGGTGCCCCAATAGGGCCCATGCGCCCAACTTTTACTCAGGCGCCTAAGTATAAGCCTATGCGCTTGAACAGTTCATACACCTAAAGGATAGGCTGAAAATACCTAAGTGTAGAGTTCATGCGCCCGAATAGTGTTGATGCACCTAAGCAGGGCTCATGTGCCTACAAAGTTCCCATGAGCCTGGACACTTAGAAAATTATGTGAAATGTTAGAAAGTCTGAGATCTTTGGCTTTGACCCTAGTTTGACTTGTGAATTATATTTGCTTATTTTATGCATGAATATGTGTTGTTTTTATGTTCCATAACAAATAGTATCGTGTGACTTTACGTGATGTGTTTATGATCGTAAACATAAAGTATTATCATTTAAGAAAATGAAAGATTAATGATAACAAAAGTGGAACATAAAGAATGAATGAATGAAAAGTCTTGCAAACAAAATGAAAGGATGTTCATAACTCAATGAAAGTTGCTAGCTCAACTGTGTCCATGAGGGTTGACACATAGGGGGATCAGTCATGGTGACCGATCCATAGTACGAAACGGGATCCTTGTCACTTTACACTGGGAATGAGGTAGTTGTGTGCCGAGAATGAGGTCGCTACGTGCCTAACGATGGGGGTAAAGTTATGACAGGATCTAGAAATAGTGGAAGATAATGATGAAGTACGAAATGAATGAATACGTGCGATAATGAATGACGAATAAGGTTATACCTTGTTGCATGTATGATGAATGTTTACGTACGAAAGTAAAGAAAGTATTTGATTGTAAAAGAGTATCTTCATATATGAAGTGTATAAAGTATTTCAACACTTTAAAATTAGAACTCACTGAGCAACGCTGACTTTTATGCATTTTCAGTTGGCAGGTAATCATTGCGGAGGATGGCACGAGGGTGGAGCTACTCGGCAGGGCAAGATTGGCATCCATTCACGCTTAAGGATATTTTGTTTTGTAATGCAATTAAATGATGCTTTTTGTAACTTAAACAATGTTGTATTGCTTAACAACAATATTTATCGATGAAATGAATGGTTTTTGTTAATAAAATTCCGCTGCTTAATCTTATGAAATGTGTATTGTTTTATATAATAATGCGATGATTGTCCAACTGTGAGGTCTCCGGGAATGAGACCTTACAATAAAAGTTACTTACATTACATAATCATGGTGTAATCAAGTGTTTGCTACGGTAGGATTAAAACTTAAAAAATATACAATTGTTGACTTTTTTAAATTATCTTTGTTTTTTAAACGCGTAAAACTTTTTTATACGAAATTATTTTTATAAAAAATTACACCATAAGTGGAGCATTTTATTTTCTATAATTTTTGCATAGTATTGATATGCTTTTAAAAAATCAATAGTTTTTTTTAAAAGCAGCTATGTGCTCATATAAGTCATGTGATCATTAACTGCATAATTAGTTTTTAAAACATAAGTAATTTTAATGTGCATAATAATAAATATAATTTATGTAATAATACATATAACTTGTGTAATAATATATATCACTTCCAAAAAACACGTGTCACACCCTAGTAACTTTGTACACTTCGCCCATAAATTAAACTTTCTATTATACCAGCTCTTATATATGTATATCTATGGTCAGAATTTTTTCAAAACTTATAAAAATCAAGACCATTAGGAGAACTCATCCTAGCCATTAATTTTATTTAACTTGTATTTTTTTTCCTTTTCTTTAAAGGGCAATAGTGTAATAACCAATGTGTGAGTTGTAACTTCCTTATTTTTATCTAATCAATAGGGCAGTTTCATTTCTTTTCTTTTGTTGTAATCACTAATAATGTTGACCCAGCCAATAAAAGTTTCATTATTGAATTTGACGTAGAAGACAATTATCTTAGACAAATAAAATCAACTAAGTTAATTTCAACATATATTTCAAGCTTTCATGGAGGGTTTTTAAAGATGTTTTTATGTTTAAAACCATTTGTTCAGTCTCGGATATATTCACCTACCCAAGCATCATTATAACTGGAAATGAAGCTTTTAGTAAACCAAAATCAAGCTTTCAATAAGAATAGGGTTATGATTTTCAGTAAGAGTAGAGTTATGATTTTCAGTAAGAATAAGGTTATGTTTTCATCATTGGTTTAACACGATTTAAATATGTTCAAAATTAAAATCATACATATAAATTTTGAAGGTTTTTTTTAATCAGCGATCAAAGGAACAAATGTTCATAGCGACAAAAATGAAGACAGTGATGATGAAGATGATGTTTTTTATCTAGATGACGGGGAAGATACAAAAGGAGTGGTGTTTGGAAGCAGTCAAGGTGAGTTCTATACCCCGGTTTTATATGTTTTAAACTTCTTTGGGGCTAAAAGTGCATGTAAAATGTTTTTATAATTATTATGTATGTTACCCGTATGTACTTGTGAATGTATCTTAGTGTTTTAGGGATGTTTATGTTAAGTTGATGCTTAGAATGGTAAATATAAGTCAAGAACACATTAGGATGTTCATTGTGACTGAAAATAACATAGAAAAATGTTAAATAGGTAGCCATGCGCCCAAATAGGGTCTTGCGCCTGGAATATTGACTTAAAATGACTAAGTAAGGTTCATGTGCCCAAACAGTACTCCCATGCACCTAAATAATTTGCTTAGGCACCTAATTGTTAGTCATGCGCCAGAACAGTACCTCATGCGCCTAAAAGTATTGCCTTAGAATGACAAAGTAGGCTCATGCACCTGAATAGTATTTCATGTGCCCAGGTACTTTCCTAGATGCCTAAGTGTTGGGGTCAGGCGCCCTAATAATGCCCATACGCCCAACTTTTACTCAGCCGCCTAAGTATAAGCCCATGCGCCTGAACAGTTCATGCACCTAAAGGATAGGCTGAAAGTACCTAAGTGTAGAGTTCATGCACCCGAATAGTGTTGATGCGCCTAAGCAGGGCTTATGCGCCTACACATGCGCCTGGACACTTAGAAAGTTTTCTGAAATGTTGGAAAGTCTGAGATCTTAGGGTTTGACCCTAGTTTGACTTGTGGATTATATTTGCTTATTTTATGCATGAATATGTGTTGTTTTTATATTCCATAACAAATAGTATCATGTCACTTTACGTAGTGTGTTTATGATCGTAAACGTAAAGTATTATCATTTAAGAAAGTGAAAGATTAATGATAGCAAAAATGGAACATAACGAACGAATGAATGAAAAGTCTTGGAGACAAAATGAAAGGAGGTTCACAAATTAATGAAAGTTGCTAGCTCAACTGTGTGCAATACATCATGCGATTTTCGCTAACCCATGAGGGTTCACATATAGGGGGGTCTGTCTTGGTGACCGATCCATAGTATGAAACGGAATCCTTGTCACTTTACCCTGGGAATGAGGCGGCTGCGTGCCGGGAATGAGGTCGCTACGTGCCTAACGATGGGAGTAAAGTTATGACATGATCTAGAAATAGTGGAAGATAATGATAAAGTACGAAACGATTGAATACGTGCGATAATGAATGACGAATAAAGTTATACCTTGTTGTATGTGCGATGAATGCTCAAGTACGAAAGTAAAGAAAGTATTTTATTGAAAAAGAGTATTTTCATATATGTAGTGTATAAAGTATTTCAACACTTTAAAAGTAGAACTCACTGAGCAACGCTGACTTTTATGCATTTTCCGTTGGCATGTAATCATTGCTGAGGAAGGCACGAGTGTGGAGCTACTCGGTAGGGCAAGATTGGCCTCCACTCACGCTTAAGGATATTGTTGTTTTGTAATGCAAATAAATTATGTTTTTTGTAACTTAAACAATGTTGTATTGCTTAACAATAATATTTATTGATGAAATGAATGGTTTTTGTTAATAAAATTCCACTGTTATATCTTATGATATGTGTATTGTTTTATATAATAATGCGATTATTGTCCAACAGTGAGGTCTCCGGGAACGAGACCTTACAATTAAAGTTACTTACATTACATAATCATGGTGCAATCAAGTGTTTGCTACATTAGGGTTAAAACTTAAAAACAATATATAATTGTTTACTTTTTTAAATTATCTTAGTTTTTTAAACGTGTAAAAATTTTTTATACGAAATTATTTTTATAAAAAATTACACCATAAGTGGAGCATTTTATTTTCTTTAACTTGAGCATAGTATTGATATACTTTTAAAAAATTAATATTTTTTTAGAAGCGTGTATGTGCTCATATAAGTAGTGTGATCATTAACTGCATAATTAGTTTTTAAAACATAAGTAATTTTAATGTGCATAATAATAAATATAATTTACATAATAATAAATATAAGTTGTGTAATAATATATATAACTTCCTGTAATAATAAATATAAGTTGTGTAATAATATATATAACTTCCTGTAACACCCGAATATTTTTATAGACGAGAAAGAAAGAATAAACGTTAATAAAAGAAGGAAATGTCATTTAACCCAAGAAGAGGGGTTAAAGATGTCCAAAAGGACAAAACTTTGGAAAAGTTGGTGAATAAAAGCAACATGGCCGCCCATGTTAACTGCTATACCTTATCATTCGGATTTTTAGAGAGAGAGAGAAGAAAGAGCAGAGAACTTTCGGGTTTTGAAAGAAGAAGAAGAAGAAGACGGATTTCAAGTTAGAATCTGAAGTTTTTAAGTGTTAATGTTGGGTTTTGGTCTCGGTCATATGCTTATATGTGATGTACGTTTGTGTGTGTGTTTTGGTGGGTTTTTAGGCATTTGAACTCATTACATTCTGGTTTGAGGAAGTCATACATGAAGGCAGCTAAGGTGAGTTCTAGAACCTCTTTTTTTAACATGTTTTGAACAACTTTGGGGCTGGAAAATGCATGTGTGTATGTTTTATAAAAATGAGTTTCTACCCCTATGTGTGTGCAAATGTGTATGTTGGTGGATGTATGATTTGGGTGTAATGGTGTTATGGTTATGATTAAGAATGTGTTTTGTTGCTTAGAATGTAAGGACTGAGCTTAGAACATGTTAGATTCGAATTTAGGACTGAAAATGAGTTGATTAGTAAAAGTTAGTTTCTCAAACGTCTGAACAGTTACCCATGCGTCCAACGGTTTAATTTTCTAAGTGTTCCCAACCGCCCAAAAGCGCAACCGTTTGAATAGTGCCCAACCGCCTAAATAGGCCCATGCGTCTAAAGTGAAAAGTGAACAAGTGGTAGGCCCAACCATCTGAATATTGCCCATGCGTCTAAATAGGCCCATGCATCTAAATAGGCCCATGCGTCTAAGTGAAAAGTGGCAAAGTGTTAGGCTCAAACATCTGAATAGTGCCATGCGCCTAAATAGACCTACGCGTCTAAGTGAAAATTGACCAAGTGTAGGTCCAGACGTCTGCATAGTAGCAAAACGTCTGAATAAGGCAGAAACGCCCAAATAGTGCCCATGCATCTAGACACTTAGAATAATTTCTAAAAATTAATGAAAAACAGAAAGTCTAGGGTTTGACTTGATTTGACTTATGGGCAATGATTTTCCATTTCTAAGCATGATTATGGGAGGCTTTAGGGTTATGGAATGTATGAATGATGTATGGTATAAATAATGTGTTATCTTTTAATGGCATTTATACATATTTATTTTATGTTATAAAATACGCTAAATGTTATGTTATTACTTTACGTAGTATGACGAATGAATGAAAGAACGTAAAGAATAATGTAACAAAATGAAAGATAACAATGATGAAAAGTAAAACATAATGAACGAAAGAATGGCTTGCAGGCAAATGAAAGGAGGTGCCCGACCATGTTGCCGTTAGCTAAATTGTGATACGGGTTAGCTACCCCAAATGATGCACAGAAGGTCAATCATTGAGATTGATAAGACCCTTTGGTATGCCCTAGGTGACTGGATTAGCTTCATGCACAACATTCATGATTTAATTACCACAGGTCCTGCATCAGCTTCGTGCATAATGTTCGGGGTATGACCAATTGGTTGAATGAATGGGAGACATGACTTGCCCTAGGTGACTGGATCAGCTTCGTGCACAATATTCGTGGTTTAATTACCATATGTCCAGCATTAGCTTCGTGCACAATGTTCGAGTATTGTTCATCAATCCATATGAATGTAAAAGAATGACGTAACGTACGAAAGAAAGAAAGAAAGTAAACAGGCACGAAAGTAAAAGAATGGTAATAAGTACGTTACGAAAGAATGAGAACGGAAGTAAGAGAATGTTAACGAAAAGCATGAAATAAAAAATATGCTATGAATATGATGGTGGAAAATGAATGATAATGAAAGATAATATTAACATTCTCTATCTGTACGTATAATGCATGATCGTGTATGAAAGAAAAGAAAGGTTTTAACGAAAGTATGATATTTTATTTATAAAACTAGAACTCACTCAGTAACGCTGACTTTTATTTATTTTCTAGTTGGCAGGTAAAAGTTGCTGAGAATGGCATGGGGCAGCTACTTGGCACTTTTGGGATGGCATCCATTAGATTAACAATGACATTTTTGTGATGTTGTTGGTCCATATGATCGATTTTCAGTACAAATGAAAGTTTGAATCGTTCAATACCAGAAGTAACAATACACACAATGATTTATACGAATAATAAAGACCAAAATGTATTCAACGATGACCCATTAAGCAACAATACAAAGAAATAAGATAAGCTGAATATATATCAATAAGAAATAGCTTACAAAAGGCACTTGCAACACAGATATTCGATTAGGGTTTTTGCAAGGATGCTAAACAATGAACAAGATGATTTCTATATATATCAGTCTTAGTTTCACAGAAAGTTTTGCTGACTGTGAAACTGTGCTGCCGAAATTATAGTTTCGCCCGACAGAAACAACAGTTTCGTCGGGGAAACTAAACAGGTGACTGTGAGCGAAACTACAGTTTCACTCACAGTTTCGCTGGACTACAAAAAGTACTAATTAAACTAATCAACTTACAAAAGTAATCTAACAATAATCCTATTACATAGAAATATATATAAATGCTAATCTAAAGTGAGTCCAACCTATACTTGATCTTCAATACTCCCCCAGGTTGGATCTCATCGATTTTGCTTGTCTTGAAGTCTCTATTCAGCTCCAGCTTCCCCCGCTCCTACACCTAATATATCTGACTCAGCTCCTGCAGTCTTCTTTTGTTGATCTTCAGCAACTTATCCACCGTGGTCACCTCCTTCTTCATCAGCTTCTTTGCTTTTGTAGCAAATTCTATTTGTTCTTCGCCGCTTGGGTTGTGGGGCTTACTTCAAGCAGTTATTTAGGCGCAAACTCCCAGTTCTCTCTCTTCTTTCTTTTTTCTCATCAAAATTGATCAGTCTCGTCCAATAGGATTGATCAGAGCAGTGCCAGTTTGAGTCTGGCGAATTGCACTAGCTTGTTCAAATTGTTTTGTCAAGTCCCGGATTAAGATGTTTTGCTACTATGCAGACGTCTGGGTGTAATGGTGTTATGGTTATGATTAAGAATGTGTTTTGTTGCTTAGAATGTAAGGACTGAGCTTAGAACATGTTAAATTTGAATTTAGGACTGAAAATGAGTTGATTAGTAAAAGTTAGTTTCTCAAACGTCTGAACAGTAACCCATGCGTCCAACGGTTTAATTTTCTAAGTGTTCCCAACCGCCCAAAAGCGCAACCGTTTGAATAGTGCCCAACCGCCTAAATAGGCCCATGCGTCTAAAGTGAAAAGTGAACAAGTGCTAGGCCCAACCATCTGAATATTGCCCATGCGTCTAAATAGGCCCATGCATCTAAAGAGGCCCATGCGTCTAAGTGAAAAGTGGCAAAGTTTTAGGCTCAAACATCTGAATAGTGCCATGCGCCTAAATAGACCTATGCGTCTAAGTGAAAATTGACCAAGTGTAGGTCCAGACGTCTGCATAGTAGCAAAACGTCTGAATAAGGAAGAAACGCCCAAATAGTGCCCATGCATCTAGACACTTAGAATAATTTCTAAAAATTAAGGAAAAACAGAAAGTCTAGGGTTTGACTTGATTTGACTTATGGGCAATGATTTTCCATTTTTAAGCATGATTATGGGAGGCTTTAGGGTTATGGAATGTATGAATGATGTATGGTATAAATAATGTGTTATCTTTTAATGGCATTTATACGTATTTATTTTATGTTATAAAATACGCTAAATGTTATGTTATTACTTTACGTAGTATGACGAATGAATGAAAGAACGTAAAGAATAATGTAACGAAATTAAAGATAACAATGATGAAAAGTAAAACGTAATGAACGAAAGAATGGCTTGCACGCAAATGAAAGGAGGTGCCCGACCATGTTGTCGTTAGCTCAACTGTGATACGGGTTAGCTACCCCAAAGGATGCACAGAAGGTCAATCATTGAGATTGATAAGACCCTTTGGTATGCCCTAGGTGACTGGATTAGCTTCATGCACAATATTCATGATTTAGTTACCACAGGTCCTGCATCAGCTTCGTGCATAATGTTCGGGGTATGACCAATTGGTTGAATGAATGGGAGACATGACTTGACCTAGGTGACTGGATCAGCTTCGTGCACAATATTCGTGGTTTAATTACCACATGTCCAGCATTAGCTTCGTGCACAATGTTCGGGTATTGTTCATCAATCCATTTGAATGTAAAAGAATGACGTAACGTACGAAAGAAAGAAAGAAAGTAAACAGGCACGAAAGTAAAAGAATGGTAATAAGTACGTTACGAAAGAATGAGAACGGAAGTAAGAGAATGTTAACGAAAAGAATGAAATAAAAAATATGCTATGAATATGATGGTGGAAAATGAATGATAATGAAAGATAATATTAACATTCTCTATCTGTACGTATAATGCATGATCGTGTATGAAAGAAAAGAAAGGTTTTAACGAAAGTATGATATTTTATTTATAAAACTAGAACTCACTCAGTAACGCTGACTTTTATGTATTTTCCAGTTGGCAGGTAAAAGTTGCTGAGAATGGCATGGGGCAGCTACTTGGCACTTTTGGGATGGCATTCATTAGAATAACAATGACATTTTTGTGATGTTGTTGGTCCATATGATCGATTTTCAGTACAAATGAAAGTTTGAATCGTTCAATACCAAAAGTAACAATACACACAATGATTTATATGAATAATAAAGACCAAAATGTATTCAACGATGACCCATTAAGCAACAATACAAAGAAATAAGATAAGCTGAATATATATCAATAAGAAATAGCTTACAAAAGGCACTTGCAACACAGATATTCGATTAGGGTTTTTGCAAGGATGCCAAATAATGAACAAGATGATTTCTATATATAGCAGTCTTAGTTTCACAGAAAGTTTTGCTGACTGTGAAACTGTGCTGCCGAAATTATAGTTTCGCCAGGCAGAAACAACAGTTTCGTCGGGGAAACTAAACAGGTGACTGTGAGCAAAACAACAGTTTTTGGCGTATCTCTTTCTCTTCTTTACAGCCTTCAGTCCGTTTCTATCTCGTCTCCTCAGCACATTTGTCCTCGGACTCTATCACTTTCCTGATGTATGCCTAATGCTCTAGAGTATACATATTCTCCCATAAGTGTGTAATCTTTCGACTGAAGTAGTGCCTGATTGCACAACAATCAACAAAGATACATGTATTCATCGACACTAAACTTTTCACTTCTCTGTGTCTTGGAACGTTAGGGATTAGGTTGTTTATGAACATCTGAAGAAATCAGGGATATAACAACCATTTTTCTTTCTTCAGTGCCAGCATGTTCTCAGCCATACATGCAAATATCAAACTGGCTACATTTGCCTTCTCTCCCCTACAGCAAATCACCATTGTCTTCACCCATTCCAGATTCAGCCCATCTGATCCACCTTTATGGTGATCTAAGCACATAATAAACACATGAGCTATGTATCTCCACTCCTTGGACAGAAAGGACTTTTTGATTTCCTTTCTAGTCCCAAAAGGGGGTCCCTCATATCCCATTGAGCGGAATGCATCAAACACCTCCTCATCAGATAGCTCAACCTCCTCTCCAGAGTCCTCTTCTAGCCTCAGTACTCTAGATATAACATCTTCAGTAATAATCAGCTCGTTCTCCAGTACTTTGGTTATGATCCTCTATGAGTCTCCCCTTATATCATACTCAGCAGTACTCTAGAAATCTCGAATATGCAGATCATATATGGTAGTGGAGTGGGAGATAGCGTATGCAATCGGGGATCTTTGCAGCCACCGGATACAATCTCTAAACCCAGTTGCTTTCGGGTGAGTATCGTCTAATATGGTTGTAATGTTATTCCTCCCATCAAACTTGAAAGTAGCCATTTAAACTGAAAACCAAGTAGAACAAGTTAGCAAGATATATGCAAAAATAATATAATAATAAAAAGATATCAAAAGGTATAGTTTCGCTAGCCGAAACTATAGTTTCGCTGATATTATTTTAGTTTCGGCAAGAGAAAGAGACAATTTCGGCGCCCAAAACTAACAGTTTCGGCATGATTGAGTGGTAGATTCGACTGGCCGAAACTACAGTTTCGGCACAGTGAAACTGAGTTTGTTTAGCGAAACTGTTAAGTTCGCTCGGACAGCATAACTACATAGTTTCACTGAAAAATGAAGAACTTTCGCTCAGTTTCGCTGGACAATGGGTAGTTTCACAGAATGAACTGCGAGACAACCCAACAGTCTCAATGAAAATACTCAATAATGGTAGATAAAAACCTAGAAAAGACTATGGTCCTGAGTTCGAAACTCACTTGCAATGGTAAATCAGTGAAAAACCAGATCAAAACAACTCAAATGCGAAGATTTGCAGATAAAACCGATAAAAACCTTAAAAAACTTCGAAACTGTGAAAATGGGATCGTAGTTTCGTAGAGACACCTAAATAGTAAGTAGTTTCGCAGAGGAATCTACACTTTTGCTAGTTGTAGTTTCGCCGAAGTTATATACTTTCGCTAGAGCAAAACAATAGTTTCACTGAGCAAAAATGAGCGAAAGAACCAGGGCGAAAGTGTCAGCGAAGCTATAGTCTCGCAAGGCGAAGCTACAGTTTCGCATAGCAAAACTACCTGCGAAAGTATAATTTCGCAAAAATCCCTAATTTTTTTTTATTTTAAAAAATTGAGTTTCATATTCACAGAAAACCCTAAATAAAATAAATAAATAAATAAAATAAAATAAAAAAAATAAAAAATAGAATAAAATAAAAGAAACCAAAGACAAAATAAACATATCTAGAAAGGAAAAGCAAAGGAAAACGAAATCACAAGCAAAAGACCCCACACGATCACACCAAACATCATATAGTTTTTTCAGAAGAAAGAAAAGATCTTAGTTAAAAACGAGAAGCTGAAGGGATCTTCTGGAGCGTCATAGATCGGTGAGATTGCAGATATACTTGTCATTTTTAAGCCCATGCCTTCTTCTTTTCAACAAGTAAACCGTAGCTGTTGTTATCATGTTATCAGTTAGTTTTAGAAAAAAGACATAGGAAGACTCAGTCCCCACAGACATTTGACAAAGAAACTTGTTCTGTCCTCATGTTATTTTGAACGAATGACACCTACTGATTGATTAATTCTTTTGACGTACAATAAAGATCCCTTTATCAGAAGAAGCAAGATACAAATTGACAGTAGTTGATGAGAGCTCCAGGTTAGTACTCAAGTACAACAGAGGATATTATCAAGTTGTACTGATGAATACTCCAGGTCACTACTACCGTACAGCAGAGGGGTTCTTCAAATTGTGTCGATGAGAGCTCTAGGTCAGTACTATCATACAGCAAAGGAGATCATCACGTTGTGCCGATGAGAGCTCCATGTCAGTACTTCCGTACAGCAGAGGAGATCATCACTCCAGGTCAGTACTACCACACAGTAGAGGAGATGAGCACAAACATGACACAACAGTACACAGAGAAGCTTCGATGACACAAAGATGAATAAGCGTAAAGGTTTAGGGAACAGATAGGATTGTTTAAAAACAAGGATATATAAGACAAGAGCAAAACAACAAAGAAATGCCCTATTCTCAATCCTTTTAGAACGAAGACTTGAAACTTTATGAAGGCCCAAGATGTCAAGGGGATTGTCCGAGTAATCATGCTTTTTATTCTTTTAGTTAAGCTACGGGAATACTATCTACTTTGTTTTCGGGCTATGCCTATCAAGCAAATCCCAACACGATACTGTTGACCTACTTCATATTGTTCAGACATCTTAAGAATGCAAAAATTCTGCAAAAGGAAACAAAAGAAGCGGTTATTTAAAATTATTCTCCCTTGAAATTTCAACGACTATCAGGAAAAGAAATTTCTAAAATCTATTAACATGCAAAAAATTTGTATTTATTTTTTTATTTTTTATATATTATTTATTTATTTATTTATTTATTTTTTTTATTAAATATGAAGGAATGGCGAAGGGCGGTAGAGCAAATGAAAAGAAAGAAAGAAATAAAAGGAAGAAAGTTATGAAAAAAATATAAACACTATAAACATAGAATGTTTCGAGGAAAGACATGTTTAAAATGAAATTAATCCCAGCATGGAAATCAATTCATAAATACGAGGTTTATTAAAAGTTTTCATGAAAAGATCTGCCTTTGAGTTTTTGCATCAATGGGAATAATATTAATGAAACCCTTTTCCTGAGCATCGCGGATTGCATGAATCCGTGTCTCGATGTGCTTGGTTTGGGAATGATGAATAGGATTTTTTGCAGGATCGGATTTCGGGTGGTTTTCTCTCAACTCACTTTGAATCAACACTCGGCAAGCAGTCTTTAAAGAGTTGATCACAATATAACAAGTAACAAGCAGTAAGAAAATTAACACAGCAAGTAATTTTCAAGGTACTTTTATATATTGCTTCTCAACTCAAAGGATTACAAGACACTTGGACTCAAATCGCTTATCTAAAGAGTTACAGGGAGAAGATATATATAATACTACCTACAGCCGGGAATACTTTGATTCCAGCTGGACACCTCTAACCTTACATCTATACTACAAGACTCTAGGTGAGGTCTTTCAGACATTTTGCCTGAGAGTGGGTAGTCAGGACATGTCCCTGACTTACCCATGCTGCCAACTAAAGTTGGTAACATATACTATCATCAAAAGGTGAGCAGTAGAATAAAGTATGGTCAACAATATGGCTTTCGAGGAAAAACCCATGCTGTGTCAGAGGTCCGCATGCGGACTGACAAGGACCATACTTTTATCTGCTGGACTTAGCATTGTCTTCCGAAGGATAAAGTGCTTCGGAAGTATAACTTCTTTCCGAAGGCACTTACACTTCGGAAGACTGCTTCTTCCGAAGCTTGGAGTCTTCTTTGTCTTCGGAAGCAGACTTTGTCTTCAGCTCTTTCATCAGACTTTGTCTTCGGAAGCTTTCAGACTTTGTCTTCAGCTCTTTCATCAGACTTTGTCTTCGGAAGCTTTCAGACTTTGTCTTCAGCTCTTTCATCAGACTTTGTCTTCGGAAGATATCTTCAGCTGTTGGCTTCAGTTGTTGTCATCAGCAGTTGACTTCAGCTTTTGCCTTCAGAAGATATCTTCAGCTGTTGTTCCTTAGACTCTCGGAAGATCTCTTGCTTGACTTCGGAAGCCCTTTGATGTAGTACCAAAAGTGACTATGAAGTGAATTTGGTTGCACCAGCCTTATCATGATCTAACAAACTCCCCCTAGGCTGATGCTACCAAAACTTCACTTCCCTCTTCTTCTCAAAGTTCTCAGCACCAAGGCGAGCAGGTGTTTATCAGTATCTTCATTCTTTCCTGCTGTGATGCTGAGAATCTTGTACAAATCTTTGGTGGACAGAACCTCTACTCTGTCACCTTGGATCATGTGTACCCTCTGTTGTGGCCCTCTGAAAAGAGTTAGTTGATGGGAAGTATAGTCATATTCCCATCGAACTATTGGTTCCAATTCAGGATCTTCCACCATCTGTAGAAAGGCTGTGCCTTTGGTGGTTGATCTTTCCTTGTCTTCCACTCTTTTCAGCTTCAACTCTTCTTCAATCTTGGCTCTTCTACTTCGTTCAGCCAAGTGGAGACCGCTGATGTAATTTCTTATATGTGCAGCAGTCTCAGAGTTGGAGGGATTGGAGAATGGCTTCTCTGCAAGCTCAGCAAGATCAAATCTGCTGAGATGCAGTAGAGAAGTGGCATTAAGCCTGTTGATTTCACCATTCTCTCTTTCCACAACAAAGTTGTGAGAAGGTTCATCGAACCTCCACTGGATTATTGCATTTCTAGGTCCAGGAGATTGACCAGAATCCTGTCCTCTTTCCTGGTATCCAGCAGAGTCACCAGTCTTCTTCTTAGTCTCTTCTCCTCAGCATTGAGGGTATCGGAGTTGAGACCAAGAAGTCTTGCAGCCTGGCCCAAGGTTTCTCTAGGCAATTCAAGAAATTGTCCTAGGGTGAGGGAGCTTGAAGAGTTATCAACATAGGTGATGTTGATAACCTCTCCCTCACAGGAGATACTGCTCAAAGTAGTGCAATTGATGAGCTTTGTCTTGAACTCCTTAATCTCCTCAAAGGAGAGATGTTTAGGAGGCTGAGGGGATGATCTTGGCTGTTGTTGGGTAGGCTTGGGTTTAGTGGTTTTGGGTTGAGTCTTGGGTTTTAGGATGGGTAGTTTGGGTGGTTGAGGTGATGTGGTAGGTTTGGGTAGAGTTGTGGGTTGAGGAGTGAAGGTTTCTTCAGTGGGTTCAGGTTTGATGGAAAAAGGGGTTGGTTCTGGAGTGGGTTGTGGCTGTGATTGAGTGGCTGGGGTGAAAGTCATTCCCTTCATCCTCCTGTACATCTCCTTCCTTTTCCCCAAGCGATGTCAGCTTTTATTTCACTGACTATCCGCTGGAGTGTCCTTTCGGACATAGGTCCCACCTGCCTACCAGAGAAGCCATGAGCCCGAAGGTAGTCCTTCATCCAGGCTTTGTCAGTTGACTTCTTGGCAGCAGCGACCTCCTTCTCTTCCTCCCTCTTCCTCTTCACCATCAGCTTCTCCCTAGCAGCCTTCTTCCTTTCCTTCTCCATTTGATCCTGCTCTTTGTTGTGGAGCAGCAGGATCATATCATCATCATGTGGAGATAGTTCAGGAAGACTGAAGCCTCTTGAGAGGAGGAATTTGATCCTCTCCTCTCTCAGCCTCAGGGCTGCCTCCCTCTGCTCTTGTTCTTCCCTCTCCAAGGCCAACCTGGCTTCCCTTTCTTGTTGTAGCCTGGTTAACCTCTCCAAAGTCACCAACTCCTCTAGTGGTAGCAGGAGTATTTCCTCATTGACGGCTCCAAGACTGATGAGCTGGTCAATGAGTGCTGTTCTTCTCTTCAGGTTGATTTCTTCCTGATTGGCTGCAGCTGCCTTAGAGCTGGCAGCTAGCACCTTTTCAGTTGGAAACCTCCCTTTCTTTTTAACCTTCTCAATCCTTTCCTCCTCCTGAAGCTCTTCCGCAGTCAGTTTTCTTTTGCCTTTGTCTTTGATGGTGCTTGACTGTGGTGGTTCTTGAATGGAGGGTTGTGATTGAGATAGAAGTTCAGCTGGTGCTTGGATTGGAGGAGTTTCAGAAGTGTCCTCCCTGCCCACCTCGGATGCTATGTCAGCAATGACATCTGTGATGGTCAGCTCCTCGGACATCTGAAACAAGCCTTCCGCAGCTTCTATTTCGGCTTCGGAAGATTTTTCTTGTTCTTCCGAGGCTTTCATATAGGCTTCGGAAGCTTCAGTTTGAGCTTCGGAAGATGAGACTGCTGCAGATTCTGTCCCATCTATTTCGGTTGCTGGGCCATCAGTCCCCATTTCCCCTTCGAAGCTAATCTCAGGTTCCATGAAGACCTTAGGTTGACCAACTTCCTCCACAGTGGTAGAAGGTGCAGTCAGTCTTTGAAGCTCCTCAGCCCCAAAGTATGCAAGTGTAGTGTCGGGGCTGGGCTGTTCTAGGGATGATCTCAATACAAACTGTGTGAACAGTCTGTAGAGATCTTGAAGCATCCTTGAGTCAATCTCCAGAAAGGGTTGAGATGACTCAGGTAGTGTGATTAGTTGTTGGGTGGAAATGAGTTGGGTCTGTGGTTCCTTCGGTGTTTGTCTCTGAACTTTCTCCCCTTTTTGGTAGCATCATCTTGAGAGCTAGATGAGCTAGAGGAAGAAGTCATTGAGACCTGAATTGGTACATGCCTAACAGACCTCTCCGTCTGTTTCTCAGCTAGTTTAGCCTTGAGAGAGTTAATCTCAAGTTGCTGAGTGGCAGTCCTTGATTCTAAGATCTTCACCTGTGATTCCAGGTTGGAGACCTTAGAAAGCAAGTACTGAAGTGTTAGTTGCATACTTCCCTCATCTTCATAGGAAGAATCACGGGGAGATGAGATAACATACCTAGTATGCTCACTCTCACCACCAGATGTGGTTTCTTGGCACCCTGGTTTCCTTTGCTCAGAGTCATCTCTTTCAGAGATGTCAATGGGCAAAGTTGCCGTAGACTCAGTCCTAATGATGTTACCACTGTCCTGAGAGCTCAATGAGAAACTCTGAGTAGTGGCAGCTGAGTCTACATGAGTCCCCTCCACATCAGTGGGACTCACCTCAGTAGCAGGCTGCTGATGGGGGCTAGAGACAAGGGATCCCTCCTGGCTCTGTTGATCTTTCAGAGGGTGTTGTAGATCAACTTCATGGCCATGGAGAGATGTAATCTCTTCATCAGTACGGAGTAGAAAGGTCAGTGAAAGAGAGGGTGGTTAGTCCTACTGACCCGGGACTTAGATCAATGTCTACAGGCATTGAGCCTTTGGTGGGGCTGTCCCTAGAAAGCTGCACAGGGGAGTGTAGAGACTCACCCTGCGGGCTAAAGGCTTGGGGTTCGGGCTCAGGGGTTTGAGACTGAGGAGACTCAAAACCCACATTGAGGTCAAATGTGAAGGATGGTGTGACCTCGACTGAGTGGGAGCCCATGATTCCACTCTAGTCGTTTCGGTGTGAACAGGAGGAGCTTGTTCAATCAGAGTAGATTGAACAAGGGTTCGTTTGGGACGTCTCTGATAGGTGGCTTTGATGGGTAAAGAAGGTTTTGGTATTGTGGTGGCTGTTGCTGGTGTGGGTTCATCACCTGTGGGGATAACAGGGATGTCACCAGGAGCTATGCGCTCAGTCATCTCTGGAGGTAATGGAGTGTACCGTCCAGTGAAGTTGGTGGACATCTTCTTCAGTATCTTGAAGATGGTAGGCCTCATATGTGGAACAGGAAGAGCAGCTGCGCAGACAAGCTTGCTTGGTTCCATCTCACAGTTGATTATATGTTGAAGAAATCGGGGATACATGAAGAATGTATCTCTGCTCAGATTGGCGATTAGGTTTTCAACACAAATCGTGAGTAGTTGAATCTGAGGCCTCTCACCAACCCATGAACTAGGCATCCTAGTTCATATGGGATTTGATCCCAACCCCCTGATTTATTGGAGAGGCAGTGCAAAACAATGTGCAGCAGGAACTTCCAATGGTAAGAGAAGTTGAACTTGTATACTGTGGACCTGCTGACATCGCCTCCATATCCCATGAGGATATAGGTGCCTTCCAAGTCTTCCTTGGGGAACTCAGTAGGAGCCCCATCATCGTGAAGCTCGAGATGCTCCCTGATGATCTGTTCATTGATGACCAACTCTTGGCCACAAACTCTGGTTCTTAGGACTCGAACCCCATTCAGTACTGCAGTTTCACCATTGCTCCAAAATTCTGACATATGGTTGGAGTATATGGTGGGGTTAACTGTTAGTGCAGTGAGATAGGTGGATTCGGTGAGAAAGGTGATGATTTGGGTAAAGTCGGCATCCCTTGACGAATCAAGTAACGCGACTTGGTTGTGCTGAGGGTTTAGCGCCATTGGAGAAAAGGTAAGCTTGAAATTTGAGAGAGATTGAGGGTTTTACAGTGAAGGGAACAGTTAGGGCTGTAAAGTGGTAAAAGAAGATGAAATTGATAAGTCAAGATTATTTAAAAGGGTGAATAGTGGTATGGTGGTGGTAATAGGGTAACTGTTTTGGGGTTACTGTGGGTGGTATGGTGGTTTACGGCGGAGAAATGATGGCGGATAATTTTAAATAATCTGACATTATCAACAAATCTTTACTTTTTACAGAGTGGGGCCCAAAAGATATCCGTTACATATAAAAACCTTTACTTCCGAGGGTAAAACATTTCCGAAGGTATTTTCTTCCGAGGGCAGTTTCTCTTCCGAAGCATGATAATGTTTCCGAAGGTAACATTGTCCTTTGAAGGCACTTTATCTTCCGAAGCAAGGCATTGCTTCCGAAGGTAAAGCTGTCTTTCCGAATGGAGAGTTGTATAAGTTTCGAAAGTAGATCTGATATAAAATCAATCGCTTCTTCCGAGACCAAAAACTCTTCCGAGATGAAAATATCTATTGAAGAATTTAGCTTCGGAAGACATTCAAGAATATCTTCCGAGAGTTAGTTCCTCTTCGGAAGGAATTTACACTTGGAATAATTTTAAAGATCTTTTGTAACCGGGCTTAAATTGTATTGACACAAGACATTACTCATTTAAAAAGGTTTTCAAAAGAGGTAGTTATTCAATGTTTATCATCCCAATTGCTGATATGAGATACTTAAATCTTTGTTCATCAAATGCCTTTGTGAACAAATCAGCATATTGTTCATTTGAGTCAACTTTGATTAACTTTATCAGCTGTTTCTCATGAATATCTCTAATGAAATGATACCTGATATCAATGTGTTTTGTCTTGGAGTGCTTCACCGGATTCTCAGTAATGGAGATAGCACTGTTGTTGTCAATATGGATAGGAGTAGTCATGAAGTTGAATCCATAGTCTAACATCTGATTTTGAATCCATAGCAGTTGAGCACAGCAGCTAGCAGCAGCAATGTATTCAGCTTCAGCAGTTGATGTAGAGACACAGGATTGTTTCTTGCATTGCCATGAGATAATCCTTCCACCAAGAAATTGACATCCTCCTGATGTTGATTTCTTGTCAATGTTGCAGCCACCATAGTCACTGTCAGAGTATCCATAGAGATTGAAATCACTATTTCTTGGATACCAGAGACCTAGTTTAGGTGCTCCTTTGAGGTATCTGAGGATTCTCTTTGCAGCAGCTAGGTGAGACACCTTTGGAGCAGCCTGATATCTTGCACAAATGCATGTGGCAAACATGATATCTGGTCTACTTGCAGTGAGATACATCAGAGAACCAATAATTGCTCTATACTGATGTTGATCAGTATCCTCCCCCTCAAGGTCAGGGCAAAGATTATGGTTTCTGGGTATGGGTGTCTTGGCTGGTTTACAGTCCTTCATTTCAAATCTTTCTAAGATGTCTGAGACATACTTAGATTGATTTATGAAGAACCCTTCCTTCATCTGTTTCACCTGGATTCCAAGGAAAAAGTCCATTTTTCCCATGGAACTCATCTCAAACTTCTGCTTCATAATGCTTTCAAAGTCTTTACACATTTGATCGTTTGAAGAACCAAATATGATGTCATCAACATAGACTTGTACAAGCAAAATGTCTTCTCCACTCTTTCTGATGAAAAGAGTCTTGTCAATGGTACCTCTAGTGTATCCATTCTTCAGGAGAAACTGAGACAAGGTCTCATACCACAGCCTAGGTGCTTGGTGCAGCCCATATAGAGCTTTATCCAACTTGCACACGTAGTTGGGGTGCTGTGGGTCTTCAAATCCTGGAGGTTGACACACATAGATTTCCCTATCTATATCCCCATATAGAAAAGCACACTTGACATCAAGTTGGTAGACTGTGAAGTTCTTGGATGCAGCATAAGCAAGGAAGATCCTAACTGCCTCAAGTCTTGCAACAGGTGCAAAGACATCAGTATAATCGATTCCTTCCTCCTGGGTGTATCCTTGAACTACTAGTCTTGCCTTGTTCTTGATAATCAAGCCTCTATCATCTTTCTTATTCCTGAATACCCATTTAGTGCCTATGGGTACTTGACCAGATGGTAGTGGGCATAGATTCCAGACCTTTTGTCTTTTGAATTGAAGCAGCTCCTCCTGCATCGATTCAACCCAACTACTATCTTTTAAGGCATCTTCTACCTTCTTTGGTTCCATCTGAGACAGGAAGCATGAGTACAAGCAGACATTCCCATGATGAGTCTGTCTTCTTGTTCTCACACCCTCAGAGACATCCCCTATGATGTTCTCAGTTGGATGAGTGTTGTGAATCCTAAGACGAGGAATCACTTCCAGTTGCAGAGATAAGTCCAAGTTAGACATATTCTGATCAGGAACTGGATCACTCTGTCCAACTGCTGTTTCAGAGTCATTCAATGAGGACTGATTGAATGATTGGGAAACATCATCAATGGTGGTTGTGAAGTAGTATTAACAGTTGCCTGTTCCTTCAGAATACCACCTCCCTCAACCTGGTGTTGTAGTGGATCACCTGAGGAACTTTGAGGTTGATCAAGTGATTCACTTGTTGAAGCTTCACTATTTCTTGAGATAGTTACACTGTCAGATCTGTGAATAGATGAAGCTTGTTGCCCTTCAGCTCTTGGAGAATTTGGAATAGGTCTGGGAAGCTCATATAGTTGACCTGCATCAGCATCAGCATCACTTTGAGCACCTGTTCCAGCTGAAACATTCTCACAAGATGGTTTAGAATAGTTTGGAAACAATTCTAAATCAAAAATATACTCAGGTCCATTCCCCCTAACACAAGGAGTGTGCTCATTAACAACTATGTTGGATGACTCCTCAAATTGTTGATTCTTAATATTGTATACTCTATAAGCTTTAGAGCTAGAAGAGTATCCAATAAAGATAGCATCATCCGACTTCTCAGCAAACTTTGCCAAGTTGTCCTTTGTGTTAAGTATGGTACACCTGCAGCCAAAGGACCTTAGAAAGCCAATGAACGGTGGCCTCTTGTTCCATAACTCATAAGGGGTTTTTCCATGGGGCTTAACTACAAGAACCCTGTTCTGCACATAGCATGCAGTGCTGACTGCCTCTGCCCAGAATGTTAGAGGCAGCTTTGAATCAGCTAACATGGTCCGAGCAGCCTCAATAAGTGTCCTGTTCCTCCTCTCAGCAACACCATTTTGTTGAGGAGTTCTGGGAGCACTATATTGTCTGGCAATCCCTTTTGAGTCACAGAATGAGTCAAGAACGAAGTTCTTAAACTCAGTCCCTTGATCACTTCTAATTATCTTAACCTTGTGATCAATTTGATTTTCTATTTTAAGAATAAAAGATTTTAAAGTTTCAGCAGTTTCATCTTTACTTCTTAAAAAGAATACCCATGTAAATCTTGTAAAATCATCAACGATCACAAGGCAGTATGATTTCCTTCCAATGCTCATTATACTTGTGGGACCAAAAAGATCCATGTGCAATAAGTGTAATGGAGTAGTGATAGAGTTGACACATTTGGATTTATGAGATGATCTGTGTTGTTTCCCTTTCAGGCATGCAACACAGTTATCTTTGCAGAAAAATTCCTTTTTAGGCAAACCATGTACCAAGTTATTTTTAGACAATTTATTCATTGTTTTAAAATTCACATGACACATGCGTTTATGCCATAGTGTTGACTCATCACTATCAGCTTTGGAAAGAAAGCATGATACTTCACCCATAGGAGAAGCCTTGTTCATATCTAGCTTGTACATATCCCCTTTCCTGGGAGATCTGAGAAGCACCAATTCCGGAGGAATTGTCATCCCTGGTCTGAGGATAATGCACTCATGTTCTGTGAAAAGCATTTGATGCTTCTGGTCACAGAATTGAGAAACACTTAACAGATTGTGTTCAAGCTGTTTGACAAAGTGAACTTTGTCAATGTTTATTCTGCCATTGGATATACTTCCTCTGCCCGAAATATATCCTCCGGCCTCACCTCCAAATTGGACAGGCCCTCCATCAAAGTTCTGGAATTGTTGAAGGAGAGATCTGTTCCCTGTCATGTGCCTGGAGCATCCACTATCTACAATCCAGATATTGTTGTTCTTGTCAAATGGATGTCCCTGCACATAAAATGAGAAGGTTAGTTTTGTTTGGAAGCCCAATCCTTTCAGGTCTTGGGCTCTTCCAAAGATAGTGACATAATTGAACCAAAAGATATGCAATGGGGTTCAATAGAGGTCGTTGATGAAGAAGAGGTTTGGGCTGCAGCATCTTCCTTGATCTTCCAATCCATCCTTTGGTTGATCTTTGAAAATGAGCTTGTTGAAGCTTTTGCAGCATGGTCTTCTTCCGAAGCTTCTCTCTTTTCGGAAGAAGATTTCACCACCTTTTCTTCCGAAGTAGTCTTCTTCTGAGATGGTTTCAAGGGACCCTTCTTGTTCTTCCGAACCTTAGAAGGTTTGGCTTCCGAAGCCACTTTCCCTTCGGAAGAAGCAGTTTCTTCCGAAAGCAACTTGGCTTCCGAGACCAACTTTCCCTTTTTCATCATTTGGACCTTTTGAAGTGGTCCAACTGAGAAACCTTCTCTGACTACTTCTTTTCTAACATTATTTGCATAATGTGTGCTTGCTGGATTATAGTAACAATCTTTAGCCATGTGGTTGTGCAGACCACACATTATGCATGCGATGTTAGTCTTCTGGGAACTTGCAAGTTGCTGTTTCTTGGGTTTCTTCTCTTCATCAGCAACTTTCCCTTTTAACTTCTGATTCTTCAGTAGGACAGGAGTGCTGGTACTACACTCCTTTCCTGAATCAGGAGTACCTACCACTTGAAATCCGGCAGAAATGAAGACACCCTTTTGCTTAGGGTCAAACTTAAGCTTGGACTCTGCAACCTTCTTAGCAGTCCTTCTAGCAGCCTTAGCTCTGCTTCTTCTTGCCTTGGTGGTCAGGATTTGGTCATCACAGGTGGAGATGGGTGTATCCTCCTGTTTCTCCCCTGTGGAGGCCACTATTTTTGCTTCATCCTCTAGTTCCAATGGTGAAGGATCAGCAGTTGGAACCTCTTGCTCTTCAGTACCACATCTAGGTAGTCTGATAGACTCATAAGAGTGTGGTGGAGCTATTTCACTGGTTCCCAACCCTTCTTTGTTTTGATAAAACATTTTGGAATGGGAGGTTGATGCAAGAATAGTTTGGAAGCTTTGCTCAGCAATAGCTTGCTTCCTGGCCTGAGCCTCAGCTGTGACTAGCTGGGCTTGAACTTCAGAAAGTTTGGAGATCAGATCTTTGATTTGAGTCTTGTAGTTAGTCTTTTCATGTTTCAAAAGAGACACAGTTTTCTCTAACTCATCAATTTTCCTTTGATAGTCAGATTCAGCTCTTTTAAAGTCAGATTTTAGCACATTTAAAGACTCAACCTCAGATCTGATTTCCGAAATGTAATCCTTATACAATTTAACTTTAGCAATACAGGCAGCAGTACAAAGATGTTCATATACCTGATCATCTTCTGTTCCGGCCATGAGTGCTTGAGCAGGAGTCACATCCTGTACCATGAAGCTCCAGTCAACTTCCTGAGCAACAGCAGCTGTTTCAGTTGACTTGTCTTCATGTTTGGGAGCAGTGGGATGTGTGGAGGCCTGTGGGGTTCCCGGGTTGTTCTTGGGAGCCTTGCATTCCCTAGCAAAGTGACCAAGTTGGTTGCAGTTGTAGCACCTTGCTTTGCTCTTATCAAACCCAAACTTGCCGTTGACTGGGTTTTGAGGGAATTGCCTTCCAGTTCTCTTGAAGAACTTCTTCGCTCTGTAAGTTAAAAGAGCCATCTGCTGGACAATGTCCATGTACTCCACATCATCTGGATTGAAGCACTCAAGATCATCAAAGCAGTATTGAAAATCACCAGAGTGTCCACTTCCAGAGACAAAGGCACAACTATCCTGCAAGGAGTTGTGTTGAACCTTTTGAGACTTTGGAGTCTCAGGTAGAGTGATGAAGGGTCCAGTGTGTGAGTTGTCAGGGTAGCATAGCAACTGATGTTGTGGTTCCATGCTTTCCCTTTCAACCACATGAAGGGCTGAACTCTGTTGGTTATTAGAGTGGTCAGAGGAGTTCTGCATGTTCATCTCCATCTGAAATGCACTTAGGATACCATACAACTCTGTGAGAGACAGAGTCTTAAGGTCCGAAGTTCTCTTGATGACAACACAGTAGTGAGTCCATAGTTTAGGAAGAGAGGACATGAACTTCCTAACTATGTCTCTGTTCTCAAGAGCTACTCCAATATCCGCCAGAGTATCTACTAGCTCAACATACCTGAAGTATTGTTGAGTCAAGGTCTCACCAGCCTTGAAAGTAAAGTTCTCAAACTGCTGCTTCAAGAGATCTTTCTTGTTCTCTTGAGTTTCCTTGGATCCCTCATACATCAGCTTCAAAGCTTCCCATAAATCTTTAGCAGTCTTGCACTTCTTGAAGCGTCTGTAGACGGAGTTGGGGAGAGCAGTTTGGAGACAAGTCATAGCCCTTTGATCTAGCTCTATTCTCTTCCTATCTTCCTCTGAGTAATCGTCAACATCTTTTGGAATGATGCGATTACCAGTGGCAGATGTAGTGCTTGGTATGAAAGGACCATTGACAATGGAGTCCCACATCCTTGAATCTTGACACTTGATGAAGCCTTCCATCCTGATACACCATGTGTCAAAGTCTTCAGGGGTGATCATGGGGGACTTGGTCAAGGTACCAGTTTCCATATCAGCCTTGGAGAGAGCAGCCATTTGAGTGAGTGGATTGTGGTGAGGAGTGAAAAACAGGTTGATTAGGATGGTAAGATCTCACAATCAAGAGCCTGGAGCTCTGATACCAATTGCAGGATCGGATTTCGGGTGGTTCTTTTCTCAACTCACTTTGAATCAACACTCGGCAAGCAGTCTTTAAAGAGTTGATCACAATATAACAAGTAACAAGCAGTAAGAAAATTAACACAGCAAGTAATTTTCAAGGTACTTTTATATATTGCTTCTCAACTCAAAGGATTACAAGACACTTGGACTCAAATCGCTTATCTAAAGAGTTACAGGGAGAAGATATATATAATACTACCTACAGCCGGGAATACTTTGATTCCAGCTGGACACCTCTAACCTTACATCTATACTACAAGACTCTAGGTGAGGTCTTTCAGACATTTTGCCTGAGAGTGGGTAGTCAGGACATGTCCCTGACTTACCCATGCTGCCAACTAAAGTTGGTAACATGTACTATCATCAAAAGGTGAGCAGTAGAATAAAGTATGGTCAACAATATGGCTTTCGAGGAAAAACCCATGCTGTGTCAGAGGTCCGCATGCGGACTGACAAGGACCATACTTTTATCTGCTGGACTTAGCATTGTCTTCCGAAGGATAAAGTGCTTCGGAAGTATAACTTCTTTCCGAAGGCACTTACACTTCGGAAGACTGCTTCTTCCGAAGCTTGGAGTCTTCTTTGTCTTCGGAAGCAGACTTTGTCTTTAGCTCTTTCATCAGACTTTGTCTTCGGAAGCTTTCAGACTTTGTCTTCAGCTCTTTCATCAGACTTTGTCTTCGGAAGCTTTCAGACTTTGTCTTCAGCTTTTCATCAGACTTTGTCTTCGGAAGATATCTTCAGCTGTTGGCTTCAGTTGTTGTCATCAGCAGTTGACTTCAGCTTTTGCCTTCAGAAGATAACTTCAGCTGTTGTTCCTTAGACTCTCGGAAGATCTCTTGCTTGACTTCGGAAGCCCTTTGATGTAGTACCAAAAGTGACTATGAAGTGAATTTGGTTGCACCAGCCTTATCATGATCTAACATTTTTGGCAATGCCGATGGCTGCTTCGTTGTCACAGAATAACGGGGTATGAAGAAAGTTGATCCAATAGTCCATCATATGGTGCTGAATCCATAACACTTGAGAACACAACTGGAGACGACAATGTATTATGCTTCTCCTGTAGAGAGAGAGACAGTGGTCTATTTCTTGCTTTGCCATGAAACCAGACAATTGCCTAAGTATTGACAGCCTCCAGTGACTGACTTTCTGTTTAATCTGTAGCCATTGGAATCACTATCTGAGTAAGCATGTAAGTCAAAATTCCCACCATAAGGATACCAAAGTCCTAAACGAGAAGAGCCCTTTAGATAACGAAAAATTCGTTTGATAGCCTTTTCATGAGACTTTTTAGGAGCTGACTAGTATCGAGCACAATATCCTATAGCAAAGGTGATGTCAGGACGACTTGCTGTAAGATACATAAGGGAACCAATCTTGGATCTGTAAAGATGAGGATCAACTGGTTTCACGTTCTCATCAGGAGTGAGGCATGTTTGAGTAGTAAAAGGAGTCATCTCAAAAGAAGCATCATCCATCTTCAATTTCTTCAACATTTCTTTAATATACTTTTCTTGATGAATGAGAATTCCCTCTTGCTTTAGTTCAACTTGCAACACAAGGAAAAAGCACATCTCTCCCATCATGCTCATTTCAAATCGGCTTCGCATAACCTCCTCAAACTCCCAACATAATTTTGTATTGGTGGATCCAAAGATAATGTCATTGATGTAGACTTGCACGATTAGCATCTCACCATCTACCTTCTTCTTAAATAAAGTCATGTTGATGGTGCCTCGAAAACCATTGCATAAGAGATATTGTGTTAAAGTCTCATACCAGATTCGAGGTGCCTGATGAAGACCGTAAAGAGACTTATCAAGCTTGTATACTTTGTCTGGAAAATCTGGATCCTCAAAACCTAGTGGTTGACACACATATATCTCTTCATCAATGTCGCCATAGAGAAATGCACATTTCAAATCCACCTGATAGACTTTGAATTTCTTGTGAGTAGCATGCGCCAAAGATATTCTGATAGCTTCTAGATGGGTGACAGGCGCAAAGACTTCGGTGTAGTCGATCCCTTCTTCTTGAGCAAATCCTTGGACTAGTAGTCTGGAATTGTTTCTTACCACGATGCCCTGGTTATCAGGTTTGTTCTTAAACACCCGTTTTGTTCCAATGGGGCATTTGTTTGGTGGAAGATTGACAAGGGTCCACACCTTAAGTTTCCTAAACTGTTGCAGCTCTAATTGCATTGATTCAACCCAGCAAGGGTCCTAAAGAGCTGCATGAATGTTTTTAGGGATGATTTGTGATATAAAACAAGAGAATAAGAAGACATTAATTAAACCAGATTGACTTCGTGTCCGAACTCCATCAGAGATAGGTCCTATTATGTTATCTTGTGGATGATCTTTCAAGGTTTTGAAATCAGCAGTCATGGGTGGGGTGTGAGTGGATGGTTGGCTAAGGGATTGTTGATGAGCAGTGAAAGGTGAAGAGGATAAAGGAGATGGTGAGGTAGAGTGAATTGGGGGGATGGGAAATGTCGGTTGGGATGTGGTACATGTAGGTGATGAGGGAAGAGATGTTGACACAGGTGGGGGAGGAAGATCAAATGAGGATGAGGAAGATGCAACATCAACTGATGGAGCATCATTTACTAGTGTGATTGGAGGGACAGGAGGTTCGACTGGTAATGGAGTTGGAGGGATAATGTTTGTTTTAACATAGGAGATGGACGCATCATCATCGAAAACTGGAAGATTAAATGATTTGAACACCGTATCGGAGTCAAAGAACCATGCTGGTTCTGATGGAACATCAGAGGAATTAGATTCCTGCAAATCAACATACAATATACCCGATAAGCCTTTTGTGAAGAAGAATAACCTATAAAATAACATTCATCAGCTACGGGACCAAATTTTGTCTTCTGCGCCTGAGTGTTCAATAAAGTGCACGAGCAACTAAATGGTCGAAAGAAGTCAATCAAAGGCTTTCTCTTATGAAATAGTTCATAGGGGTCTTCATCTTGTCCTTGACTATCAACACCCTATTGAGAACATATGAAGCCCACTTCACTGCCTCAGCCAAAAGATGATGGGTAAGGAGGATTCTATGAGCATTGTACGAGCAGCTTCAATGAGGGTGCGATTCTTTCGTTCAGCCACGCCATTCTGTTGAGGGGTCCTCACAACACTGTATTGTCTTAAAATTCCCTTGGCAGCACAGAGAGAATCAAAGATGTGATTCCTAAATTCAGTACCGTTGTCACTTCGGATCACCATAACCTTCCTCTTACTTATCATTTCAATCGAAAGAATTAACTTTTGCAGCTCCTAAGCAGTCTCTCCTTTATGAGAAAGAAATCGTAACCAGGAGAATCTAGAATAATCATCTGTAATCACAAGACAGAAAGATTTCTTAGCAATCGATTTAACGCTGATTGGGCCAAGCAGATCAGTATGCAACAACTCGAGGGGATTGGATATGCTATTTTCAATTTTAGGTTTATGTGGTTTCTTATGTTGTTTTCCCTTTGCGCATGCCATGCATTTTTCAACCACAGAAAAGTCTTTTAAAGGTAATCCCCTAACAAGATTGTTTTTAACTAATTTGTTTATATTTTTAAATTTAATGTGGTCCAATCTGCAATGCCATAGGAAAGACTCAGAGGTGGAAGCTTTAGACAGAAGACAGGTGACAGTAGATGTTGAATCTATTGAACTCATATCAAGAAGATATGTATCATGTTTCCTTGGAGCCCGCATTAGTACCATATTATCTGGAATATCAATCTCAGATTTCAAAAAGAGACATTCATTGGACTTGGATAAGACCGGAATACTTTTATCACAAATCTGAGAAATGCTCAACAGATTGAATGCAAGCTCAGGTATGTAGTTGACTTTCTCTAAGGTAGCCATTGGAAACTTCTCCTTGACCGATCATTTTCCGTCCTTTCTTATCGCCGGCGAATGCAGCAAACCCTCCATTAATTATTCGATAGTTAGTCAATAGATCTTTGAGTCCCGTCATGTGTCTGGAGCATCCACTATCGAGATGCAATGCACTATTTACAACTTTAGCGGATGACTCCTGCACGAATATCAGAAAAAGTTAACCAGGTGAAATAGGAACCCAAGTTAGAACAACTTTTGGTTTGGGAGAAATTTTTACAAAAGAAATTATCAATTAATTGAGTTAATCTATTCCTAACAGAATTTGTATTAGCATGTCTATGATGAAGCATTTGACAATGCTTAACAACATGATCATCTTTACCACATCGAAAACAGTCTGGCTTTAATCTAGGTCTATTATGTAATGAGGTTGGGATTTTATCAATGCATATTTCCTTATCATATTCAGATAATCTAAAGTCAACATCACTATATGTCTCATATATGTCAATAGAATAGTTTTTATTTGAAAAAGAATGATTATTTATAGAAGAAGATGAGATGTCATCTGAAATACCTGTGGTACTAGTACCACTTGTACTTGCCTCAGATGAAGATGTAGCCCTGTCATGAGACACATAAATTTTAGCTGGAGTAAAAGATGGAATGGGGTGAGAAAAGAATTTTTCAAAAGAATTAATTTTAATTTCCTCATCACTATTCACAGTGATATCAGTCACAAGATCAACGCAATCAAAAGATGTAGCGACATCATAATCCATAGAATTTAAAGTGGAAACAGAAACATCACTAGAACATGAAAAAATAGAGTCTTTTACAGCATTACTAGAGATAAAAACAGAATTTAGACTTGATATATAATCTAAAACAAAATGTTGAGGGTTCAGGTGTACTAGGGATAGAGCATCCAAGCCCGCTAGTCGGTCCATAATCATAGTCCTCACGAACATGCATACGGTTCACACCTTCTAAGCCTGCAGACATACTGTTAGTATGTATTTGGATCAAATCATTGGAAGGATGGGGAACAGGCATAGGTGAATAACAGTAAGTACTAGGAGGAGGATAAACCTTAGCATTTTCATATCCCAAACCTGTTCATATCCCAAACCTGTTTTAATCCTAGCCCCCCGTTGAGATTTACATAAATCGTCATGTATCATTCCCGATATAGTCTATTTATCAAGTTTTGACTGAAGCTTGCTTGTCTCAAACTCAGCAAGAGCAACCCTTTCAGTCAAATTATTAACTTCAACATTTCTTTGCAAAACTATTCTTTTTAAATGACCATTCTCTTTTAAGGCCTCTTTTAATTTAACAAAATATTTCGACTCATTTGTTTTAAGCTCCTCATTAATCTGTTTCAAATCCTTTTCATTATCAATCAATAAACGATTACCTTTAAAGACTCCAAATAACCTGATTCTGCAAGCTGATGAACACATATCTTGAATTACCTCATAGGGAAATCCCATCACCACCTTTTCAGTCGCAAGAGCTTTCTCACATTGACACACCAGATTGTTTTCCTCAAAGTGGTAGCAACAACATCCTCATCCTTTTCTAGGTCAGTGGTTTGACTTCCTTGCTTCCCAATCTCCTTGATATCACCTTCTTTCGTCTTCTTAATCTCTCCTAAACCACTTCAATTTCACTCTTAAACTCCTTGAATAGTTTAAAGTCTTCCTTACAATTCACCTTCATCACCTCTTCCATAATCTCAGCTACCAGTGCTTGATTAACTTCTTCTCTTGTCTCTTCAACTTCAGCGCTCCATCGTCATTGCTTTACCTTTCAAATCCCCAGCTACTAGTGCTTTATAACTCTGAACAAACATGCCAAAAAGAGCCATTGTCTCAGATGGAACAAAATTTTCAATAGTTTCTTTCAAGTTCCCTTGCTCTCTCCTTCTATTACTACAACCTCTAGAGTAGTCACCAGTTTTCACTCCTCCTTGATGAGATGTGTGCATTGGAGAGCTTGCAGCGGAAGACAGTAATGCAGCATTCTAAGAATAACCGGATGTAGGCATCATAGTTTGATTAAATTCCCTCCTTTTCAGATCTAAGTAAAAAGACTTTAGCTTGTTAATTACATCCTTCAACTTATAGTCAGCAAAGTTTCTCTCTTGCTTCAGCATTCTCACTTGTAGGCTCCATTGAGGTGGAAGAGAGTCTAGGAGCTTATTCACTTGCTCATGATTACCTAACTGATCATCATACTTCTTTAGATTACTTGATACAGACAAAAATCGATTAGTGATGTCAGTCAGGTCTTCATTTTTTGTCTAACAAATGAATTGAACTCTTTATGAGCTTGGGCTTTCTTGTATTTCTTAAGATCTTCATTTCCGTCATAGAACTCACACAATGCATCATACAAAGATTTTGCATCTTTGTGTTTAGCAAAGCGATTATAAACATCGGGTGCAAGACAAAGTGTCAAAGTTCGAAAGGCTTTATGGTCTCGACCAATCAGCTTCTGATCCTTCTCGGTGAATGTGGAAGAGTCCATGTTTTGAGATACTATACCACCGACAGTAACTGTTGGCCTGTGCGGACCAGTGATAACTGAGTCCCATTAGTTGTGATCGGTGTAGAAGAATAAGACCTTGACACATCTCTTCCAGTCTTCAAAATTGTCCCTATTTATGAGTCTTGGAGGTCTATTGGGAGGAGCAACACTCTCTAGATCAGCAAGAGTGAGAGAAGTCATCTTTGACATGCTAATTTCGCTGAAGAAAAAGGTAATTTTATAGGAAATGGTAATTTCACGGAGTTAGTTTCACAGAAACTAGTTTCGTTGGTAAGTGATATTTTGCTCGCAATTCCTGCAGCAGTTTCGCTAGCCGGAAGCAGTCAAATGCTTAGTTTCGCTGAGAGTTTCGCAGGAAACAAGCTTCAACTTTTGTTCAGGGTATTTTCGACAGCAATTTCGCTTGAAATGAGACACAAGCACTCATAAAGTTTTGTTCAATGTTTCTACTTTCGCAGAAAGGCTAAAAACAACTTCAGAGTGTATAACACTTGTAGTTTTGCTGGGAGAATGTGACAGTTTCGCAGGTAGAACACTAGTTTCGCTGTATGAGTCTGAAAACCCTTTAAACCCCAAAAACAACCAGAAATCACCCAAACCTCAATGGATTTGAGATCTGAAGATTCACAAATCTTTCCCAACCAAAAACAAACAGAATTCAATCAACTTCCATATGAAATACACTCAAATTTGATCTAGAAATGAAAAAATATTGTTATTGAACAAAAACAACCAAAAACCTCAAACAATCAAGAGCACTAAGGATTTGATACCATATTGTTGATCCATATGATCGATTTTCAGTACAAATGAAGGTTTGAATCGTTCAATACCAGAAGTAACAATACACACAATGATTTATATAAATAATAAAGACCAAAATGTATTCAAAGATGACCCATTAAGCAACAATACAATGAAATAAGATAAGCTCAATATATATCAATTAGAAAAAACTTACAAAAGGCACTTGCAACACAGATATTCGATTAGGGTTTTTGCAAGGATGCCAAACAATGAACAAGATAATTTCTATATATAGCAGTCTTAGTTTCACAGACATTTTCACTGACTGCGAACCTGTACTGCTGAAACTATAGTTTCGCCCGGCAAAAACAACAGTTTCGCCAGGAAAACTAAATAGCTGACTGTGAGCGAAACTGCAGTTTTGTTGGACTACAAAAAGTGACTAATTAAACTAATCAACTTACAAAAGTAATCTAACATTAATCCTATTACATAGAAATATATACAAATACTAATCTAAGGTGAGTCCAACCTATACTTGATCTTCAGATGTAATGCAATTATAATATTTTATAACTGTTAACCGTATTGTATTACTTTGCAAAAGTTGTCATTAATATATAAGAAATGGCTTTAATTAATTTCCGTTGTGATGTTTTAAATAAATGTATGTTTTTTGTACGATGAATGAGCAACTGTGAGGTGCCCGGGAACAGGGCCTTACAAGTTGGCATCAGAACCAAAGTTTAAGTGAAATGGGTAAATATTTTCAAAAGAAAACTAACCTTAAACTGAGAATGGGACAAAGGGAAGGGATGCCAGTCCGAGTAGCTACGTGCCATCAGGTATTTTCTTTAATGTTAACCAGTATTATATACGCATGTTATTTGATCTATTTGCCCTTAGTAGATTTAGATACTGATAAAGTCAGGATAGGAAATACTTGGGGTATGAAGAGTAAAGTAAGTGGCTAATCACAACTGGCCACTGTAATTTGGGACTTACTATACTTGACATAAAGTAAGCTATTACCCTGAATGACCGTGTTAGTGTTTGAATCTTATAGCTTGTTAGAGAATGGCTGGAGGTAGATCTTCTAAGGCTTCACAAGGCGAAGTATGTGGTGGACGTGGTGTTGAGCCATGGGCCATAAGAGGGAGGCCTAGGGCTGAAAAAGGTGATCCCTGATGAGCCTGAGACCCCTCATCTGGAGGGTGGAGATGAGAGTACTACTTTGAGGGCCTTAGTGAAGGAGGCCGTGGTGGAGGAGGTTTATCAGGTCATGCAGACGGTCCTATTGCCTATAGTGACCGAAGTGATTAAGGATGTTAGAGAAGAAGAGGAAGAGGACTTCGAGAGGGAGAGAGCAACCCGAGACTGAGACGGTTATCCCTACTGATGAGGAGGGAGAGGAAGAGGAGCATGTGCCGGAGACAGCACGAGGCTGTAACTATAGGGCATTTCAAAGGTTTAAGCCCCTACCTTTGAAGGAAATGGCACTGCCGCTGCTGTTCACCGATGGATGAGGGAGATGGAGGCTCTTATGGAAATCAGTGAGTGCCAGGAGGACCTGAAGGTAAAGTTTGCCACCCATTCGTTTGTGGACTCGGCTCTATACTGGTGGGACAACATTATCCAAGCCGAGGGTAGCTAGGCGATTGGTAGGATGAGGTGGAGTGAGCTGAAGAAGTTGGTGATTGAGGAGTTCTGTCCTCATCGGGAGTTGGATAAGGTGGAGAGGGAGTTCCTGCAGCTGGAGTCAAGAACCATGACACATCAACAATAAACCACCAAGTTCCATGAGATGGCACGGCCGGTGCCAGATCAGGTGACACCCCTATTACAAAAGATCAAGAGATACATTCAGGGCTTGCCGGTGGATATCTGCAGGCACATGATCGCCACCCGACCGAGTGTGTTTAGGTTGGTAGTTGACTTGGCTAGAAGATTGTATGACGAGAGGGAGGTGAAGGTGGTCGAGGGAAAAAAGACAGGTGGTAGTGACCGGAACTGTAACAGGAAGCGGTTTGGATGGGGTGGAGCTCCGGCAAACAACAAGAAGGCTAGGGTGGATGATCGACGGGTGATTGCCATAGGCTCGGGGAGTGAAGAGATGCGGGAAGTGTGGAAAGGAACATGCTGGTGAGTGTAGGCTGTAGATTAATGTCAGTCTCAAGTGTAGGAAGCCCGGCCACATCTCTAGAGATTGCAGAGCAGCGAGGTGCTTCAACTGTTGCAAAGTAGGCCACATGAGTAGGGAGTGCAAGAAGCTGAGGGCAGAGAGTTCCGGAGCTGGGAAGAAGTCCGGGACTGAGGAGCAAAGGGCAAGCAGCAGAGCATTCACGATGACCAGGGAGGAGGCTAGGACAGACCCCGATGTTGTGTCAGGTACGTTTCTAGTAAATCAAACTCGTGCTTCTGTGTTATTTGATTTTGGTGCTAGTAGGAGTTTTATTTGTGCTGCTTTCTGTGCTAAATTGCCTGTTAGTAGTAGACATTTTGATGAGCCCTTCGATGTAGAAACTGCTATTGGTAAGTCCACTAGAGTTACTGATATGATAGAGGACTGTATCATAGCATTAGAGGGTCATAGGTTTACTGCTATGTTACATGTGATGCCCCTAGGTCGATTTGATGTAGTACTAGGGATGGATTGGTTAGCAACCTACGAAGCGAACATTGTGTTTCGTAAGAAGATGGTTAGACTGACAGGGCCTGACGGGAGTTCTGTGACGATATATGGTGACCGAGTTATGTGGATTCCGAAAGTGATTTCGATGGCGGTGGTGGTAAAGTGCATGAGGCGTGGATGTAGTGCTTATTTGGCCTATGTGAAGGATGTGGACACGTGAACACCACAATTGTCTGATGTTCCAGTGGTGTGTGACTTTCCCGATGTGTTTCCATAGGACTTATCAGGTGTGCCACCGAATCACAAAAATCAAATTTCAAATTGACTTGATACCCGATGCTCAGCCTGTGGCTAAGGCACCGTATCGGTTGACTCCGACTGAGATGAAGGAATTGATGGAGCTACTGCAAGAGTTGCTTGATCGATCGAGTATCTCTCCTTGGGGTGCTCCGATCTTGTTCGTAAAGAAGAACGACGGTAGCATGAGGATGTGTATCGACTACCTTGAATTGAACAAGTTGACGGTGAAGAATCGGTATCGATTACCGAGGATTGATGACTTGTTCGATCAGCTCCAGGGTGCTAGTTGGTTCTCGAGGATAGATCTTCGATCTGACTACCATCAATTGAAGGTGAAGGGGCAGGCATTCCTAAAACAACTTTTCGTACACGTTATGGACACTACGAGTTTCTCGTTATATCTTTTGGTTTAACCAACGCGCGAGCTGCTTTTATGGACTTGATGAATCGAGTGTGTCAGCCGATGTTAGATAAATCAGTGATTGTATTTATCGATGATATCCTGATCTATTCAAGGAGCGAAGAAGAGCATGCCGGTCACATTCCAGAAGTGTTGGAGGCATTGAGGAGGGAGAAATTGTATACTAAGTTCTCCGAGTGCGCGTTCTGGTTGCGCGAAGTTCAGTTCTTGTGTCACGTGGTAAATGCTGAGGGAATCATGGTGGACCCGGCAAAGGTTGATGCTGTGATGTAATGGAAGTCTCCAAAGACGCCATCCGAGATTCGTAGCTTCTTGGGATTGGCAGGCTACTACAGGAGATTTATTCAAGACTTTTCCAAGGTGGATTTACCTTTAACTAAACTGACTCGAAAGGATGTAAAGTTTGTGTTGGGTTGAGAAAAGGAAGATGTTTTTGAGGAGTTAAAGGAGAGATTAACACAAGCTCCTGTCTTGACTTTACCTGAATTTAGTGAAGAATTAGTGGTATATTCGGATGCATCTTATTCTGGGCTAGGTTGTGTATTGATGCAACGTAGAAGGGTGATAGCCTTCGCATCCTAACAGCAGAAAACCCACGAACTCAACTATCCCACGCACGATCTAGAACTAGCTGATGTGGTTTTCACGTTGAAGATTTGGTGGCACTATTTATATAAGACGAAGTGCACAATCTTCACAGACCACAAGAGCTTGAAGTACTTCTTCAAGCAAAAAGACTTAAATACAAGGCAAACAAGATGGTTGGAGCTCATAAAGGATTACGATCACGAGATCCATTACCATCCGGGCAAGTCCAACGTGGTGGCAGATGCCCTTAGCCAAAAGGAGAGACCCGAGCCGATTCGGGTGAAAGCATATCAATTGATTATGACCTCTGACGTGATGACGTAGGTCAAGGAGTTTCAAGATGAGGCTTTGAAAGAGGATCGCCTTAACTCTGAAAGGATGAGAGGTCCAGTCACGGAGTTAGGTGAGAACACTCTTGGTGTTAGAACCCGATTCGAATGAATGTGGATTCCTCGTTACGGGGATTTACGTGAAAAGATCTTGGACGAGGCTTATAAGACTCGATACTCCATTCATCTCAGTGCTACCAAGATGGACCACGACATGAAGAAAGATTACTGGTGGCGGGGTATGAAGCGTGACGTAGCAGAGTATGTGAGCAAATGCCTTACTTGTTTGCAAGTGAAGGTGGAACACCAGAAGCTGGACAGGAAAATCCAACCATTGGATATACCCGAGTGGAAGTGGGAGCACATCACCATGGACTTCATTACGAAGTTACCACGTACCCCGAAAGGGTATGATACTATATGGGTGCTATTTGATCGTTTGACGAAGAGTGTTCACTTCCTACCAATCCGAGAGATGTATTCTTCTAAGAGACTCGCGGATCTATTTATCAGAGAGATTGTAGCTCGTCTTGGTGTGCTGGTGTCTATTGTATCTGATCGTGACACTCGGTTCACATCCAAGTTTTGGAAGAAATTCGTCGACGCGATAGGAACGAGGCTACACATCAGCACGACTTATCATCCTCAGACGGACGGTCAATCTGACAGGATGATCCAGACACTCGAGGTCATGCTTTGAGCATGCGTGATCGATTTTGGAGGAAGTTGGGATGACCATATGCCGTTAGCAGAATTCTCGTAGAACAACAGCTATCATGCCAACATTGGCATGCCACCATACGAGATGCTTTATGGTAGAAGATGTAGGACACCCGTTTGTTGGGGTGACATTGGTTAGAAAGAATTGGGAAGTTTTGAGGTGATTGAAGCTAGGACAGAAAAGCTCAAAAAGATCAAAGCCTTCATGAAGGCAACCAAAGATAGGCAAAAGTCATATGCCGATAAACGGCAAAGACCGATTGAGTTCCAGGTGGGTGATAAAGTTATGTTAAAGGTCTCACCATGGAAGGGTATCATTCGGTTCAGAAAACGGGGCAAGTTGAGCCCGAGGTACATAGGGCCTTTCCGAATCATTGCTCGAGTAGGAGAGGTGGCATATAGGCTAGAACTACCCGATGAGTTAAGTGGAATTCACCTGACATTCCACGTATCTCATCTCCGAAAGCGTTTAGCAGACGAGGATATGATTGTACCACTGGGAGATATCGAAGTAGATGAACGGCTCAATTATATGGAGCAACCAGTGGCGATCATTAATCGTAAAGAGAAAATGTTAAGGAATAAAGTGGTTCCTCTTATGCGTGTACAGGGGAAGCACAGGAAGGGATCCGAGTCTACGTGGGAGACTCAAGGAGAGATGAGACAGCATTACCCTCATCGGTTTGAGAAATAATAGGTTTCGGGGATGAAACCTATATAAGAAGGGTGGACTTGTAACACCGGAATATTTTTATAGACGGGAAAGAAAAAAAAAACGTTAATAAAAGAAGGAAATGTCATTTAACCCAAGAAGAGGGTTTAAAGATGTCCAAAAGGACAAAACTTTGGAAAAGTTGGTGAATAAAGTAACATGGCCTCCCATGTTGCCTGCTACACCTTATCATTCGGATTTTTAGAGAGAGAGAGAGATGAAGGAGCAGAGAACTTTCAGGTTTTGAAAGAAGAAGAAGAAGAAAGCTGATTTCAGGTTAGAATCTGAATTTTTTAAGTGTTCATGTTGGGTTTTGTTCTCGGCCATATGCTTCTATGTGTTATGTACGTTTGTGTGTGTGTTTTGGTGGGGTTTTAGGCATCCGAACTCATTACATTTGGGTTTGAGGAAGTCATACACGAAGGCAGCTGAGGTGAGTTCTAGAACCCCTTTTTTTAATATGTTTTGACCAACTTTAGGGCTTGAAAATGCATGTGTGTATGTTTTTATAAAAATGAGTTTCTACCCGTATGTGTGTGAAAATATGTATGTGGGTGGGTGTATGATTTGGGTGTAAATGGTGTTATTGTTATGATTAATAATGTTTTTTGTTGCTTAAAATGTAAGGACTGAGCGTAGAACATGTTAGGTTTGGATTTGGGACTAAAAATAAGTTGATTCGTAAAAGTTAGTTGCTCAAACGTCTGAACAGTAACCCATCCAACGGTTTAGTTTTCTAAGTGTTCCCAACCGCCCAAACGCCCAACGTCTGAATAGTGCCCAACCGCCTAAATAGGTCCATGCGTCTAAAGTGAAAAGTGACCAAGTTTTAGGCCCAACCATCTGAATAGTGCCCATGTGTCACACACCCGCTGAGAGCGGAAACACGGGGATGCGAGCGAGACGGGATGGTCATAACACATGGTATACGTTAGAGAAGCAATATAAATATGATGACAAGCGTGTCATGACGACACCCGAACACAAATGGAGACTTGTGTCGTGTTTAGTCAATATTCACGACAAAATAGCCATAAGCATAACATGTAAGGATCACATAACCCTATAAAATGACATTGTTTAGTTTCCCACAACCCGGGAACAAGTGTCAAAATGTATAATGTATAAATCAGACTACAACAGTGTTTCTAAATGTATGATTGTCCAAAAATGTTTAGTCTCAAAAATGCATCCTAGGGTCTCCACTAAGGCAGCACACCTAGATCTTCAGTTATCATGATCACCTGAAAAGATATGGTCAAAACGGTCAACAAAATTGTTGGTGAGCTTCGCAGGTTTTATGTAGTAAATAAATTAAATGAAAAACATGTAAGTTTATATGAGCTACCGCAATTACATTTTTATGTAAGCGGTTTCAGCTGTTATTGATAGTTACAGCCAAACCTAGTCGTCGGTTCCACGCGGGAATAAATGGATGTAAGGAGGGTACCACACAGCAAAATAAGTTCCACATGGCATATGAAGGTCCACACAGCATATAAAGATCCAAACAGCGTATAAAGATCCACACAGAGTATAAAGATCAACACAGTGTATACGGTGTATGTCACAACCAAGCCAATCCTTAGGTCCCATTACTGGGATTAATGGTTGTATTGAAAGATCCATATAGAAGAACCACACAGAAGAACCACACAGCCAAATAGTATCACCCAACAAGTAGTATCACATAGTAATGTAGCGTCACCAAGTAACATGCAAGGTGGTAACATAGTATAGATTGATGAATCATGATATCATCATTCAGCAGATAAGTCATTCATAACAGTAGTAGTAAACTTCCACTAGGGAAGACGTGTAGATACAAGATAAATGGATGAGCATTCTTTTCCCCCATGTTTATAAATATTTTAAAGGTTGTATAAGAGTAAAAAGGGGTCACGAAACTCACTTGTTAAGTGGTAAGTATGTATAATGGAAGTTTTCTAAACGTTGTATGCAATAAACAGTCAAACACCTATTGACAGTTATCAATAAGCATGAATGATATGTATGAAGTAAATCAATAATGTGTAGCCGGGTCAGGTCGGTCGTGGGTAACACGCATAAGCAGACACACGTGATAGATCTTATATAGATCCAAGTAGTAGAATCATTGCCAATGTCGATGATTTAGTACAAAAGTGTTGTTGTTATTTGAGAAACACTTAGTAAATGTTAAGATTACAAATCGGTGGTTGATAGTTGTAAAACATTATGTTGATTGATTTAGAATACATCCATGAGTTTCATAATGTTAATTTAAAGATTGACATTAACAACGCCAACCGTGTCAATGTCACCTTGACATCACACACCAAACACACACCACATACAAAAAGGAGAACACACACAACACTTCCAATCGCACGACTGGACCAGATGCATGACTCAACACTCCATTCACACGAATCAATTCTCAATCGTGTGAATCAGCTACATTCGCACGATTGAATCCCCATTAGTGCAACTAAGCATTCAGTCGTACCACACAGCACCCAATTGCACGACTCAATCTTCCATTCGCACAATTCAGCCTTCATTCATACAAATTAGCTTCATTCGTATGACTGAACTTTCAATCGTGCAACTGGACCTTCAGTCGTGCGATACACATAGTCGCACACATTCATCTGCATTAACTCAATCACACGGCAATACTCATCCACATGACTCATTCGCATGACACATACAATCGTGTGGGCTCAGTCGCACGACTCACCCAGTCGCGCGACTCAGTCGCATGACAGACCCAGTCGCCTGAACAGTATGTTCGCGACTACAGAGTGCTGAGCAGCCGAAGGCTGTTCCGTGCACGGGTTTCACACATCACGAACCTCCAGAAACACTCATCTAACATATCTAAGTAAAATACACACTTAGAAAGGCAACACACGCACCCCCCGACCTCTTGTGCTCGGGTTGAATCGGAGCACCCGAAACCCGAGAATTCACAGAAGTAAAACGAGCAAAAACGGACGACCAAGGTCGTCTACCTACTTGAAACGTGTTGTCTAGGCTGTAGTAGTAGTCTAAACGGTGAAATCATGAAGAAAACAGGGCGGTTCTAGGTGCAAGGGATGTGGAGAAAGTGGAAGAAGAAAATGAAGAAGGAAATGTGGTTGTGAAGGCTAGGGCTGAAACAAGGGTATTTATACCCAGCCCTAGTTTGGCCATTGTCACTTTTAGTCCCTGCACTTAGCCCCTGGGTTCCCAAATTTGCTTCGGTTGAAAGCATCGGTGAAAACGCGCAATGCTCAAAGCAACCGAGGCAGGGATGGATAGAGAGGTTCTACCTATTCTCTCGATCAATGAGGGAGACTATAAGAAATGGCCAATCTCGATCCTAAGGCAATTATTGCCAAAAGAAAGGAATACATCAAAGCAAGGGTTAAAGCGAAACCTCAACAACCTAAGCTTATGAAGCCTAAAGTAAAGGAGAATGATCCATGCTTTGAGCATGGAGAGATAGAACAATAAAAGGGAATTGTCCCTCCTCTCTCAAGGAGTTAAAAAATAAAGAGGGATGCTAGGCAAACCTCGAATACAATTTTCATGATTCACATTGTATTAAATAACATTTCTTCAAACACATGGGTATTGGATACCGGATGTGAGACTCATACTTGTAATTGTTGCAAAGGGGTTCAAAAGAAATGTGCACTTCAAAAGAGGAAACTCTATTTTGAGACTTACAAATGGTTTGGAAGTTGTTCTCAAAACCTTTTGTATGCACCTAGTTTGACTAGGAACATAGTTAATGTTTCCTCTTAAAACAATACGGTCATGATTTAAAGTTTGTATATAATGGTATTAAGTTTTATGGATGATGTATTTCATTTTAAGGATATGCCTTTTAATGATATTCATGAATTAGTTCATGATAATTCATCCTATAATAACTCATTATACACATTAAGCACCAAGAAACTTAAAATCGGTTTAAGTTATTATTATCTTTGACATTGTCATCTTGGTCACATAAACGAGAATTGGATTCAAACACTTCAAAAGAATGGTCTTTTGAAAACAAATGAATATGTTTCATTTGAAAAGTGTGAACCAAAAGACTTATTAGGAATGATACATTTGGATGTATATGATCCTTTTAAGACAATGACAAAGATTGGTGAAAAGACACTTCATTACTATTACCGACGATTACAGTCGCTATTATTGTGTGCACTTGATGACACATAAGAACGAAGCTTTTGAAATGTTCAAAATCTTCAATAATGAAGTAGAAAATCAACTCTACATAACAATCTAAGTTCTTCATTCTGATAAAGGAGAAACTGAACCCTATTTGGATATGGTTAAATTCATTAAGGCTATGAGCTTACCACCTTTATCATCTTGGGTTTTCGCACTACTCTCCACGGCTCGTATTTTGAATATGGCCCAAACCAAGAAAGTGGGTTCGACGCCTTTTGAAATATGGCATGGAATGAGTTCTATCACTATCATGTTTAAAAGGTATGGGTAGTAAAGATTTTGTTAAGCTTAACACCCAAAACAAATTTGAAAGTCGATCCACTAAGTGTATATTTGTTGGATATCCCAAAGACTGTATGTTATACTACTTCTTTGATCCAAACAGAGCAAAAGGAATTTATTGCTCGAAGGGCAGAGTTCTTGGAAGCCAAGTTCCTTATGGAAGGAATGACGAATAGAACAATGGAGTTTGATGAAGATCAAGATCCACAAGCCGATACACGTTTGGTTGACCCTAGCTGTCAGCAAGAGGTTGTTGATAATGATCAAGAGGTTGATCAATACACACAAAACGTTCATAGATCTGGTAGAGTTAGCATTGCACCTGAAATATATGGATTTTTCATGGATGGTTGCTATGAGATTGACTCCGATGAGCCAACTACATACCATAATGCTATGTCCAATTCAGATTATGACAAATGGCTGGAAGCCATGAATGTAGAGATGCAATCCATGTATGACAACCAAGTTTAGGAATTGGTTAACCCTCCACTTAACTCCAAACCGGTTGGATGCAAGTAGGTTTTCGAGAAGAAAACAAATATGCATGGAAACTTGGACACTGACAAGGCTTGTGTGTATAAAAAGGCTAGTGGGAGTGTAATCATATTCCTAGTATTGTATGTTGATGACATAATACTATATGGAAAGGACATTCCAACCATGGAAGGTGTTAAAACCTGGCTTGGAAGTTGTTTTTCCATAAAAGATCTCGGTGAAGCCGCCTATATTTTAGGAATAAAGATCTATAGGGATAGATCGAGGCGGTTGATAGGTCTAAACCAAAGTGCATATATTGATAAAATCTTGAAAAGGTTCAAGATGGAAAACTCTAAGAAAGGTATGGTACCTATTCAAAAAGGGACAATATTGAGTGCATCTCAATGTCCAAGCTCAAAGGATGAGCAAGATTGTATGAGGGACATCCCAGATGCGTCTGCTATAGGATCCATCATATATGCGATGATATGCACTAAGACCGGACGTGTCATGCGCGTTAAGCATGACAAGAAGATATCAGCAGAATCCAGGTAATAGGCATTGGATGGTTGTTAAGAGTATTTTGAAATACCTTAGAAACACTAAGGATATGTTCTTAATATATGGATCTGGTGAAGAGGAACTCGTTGTAAAGGGTTACATGGATGCGAGTTTCCAAACTGACTCTATCACAATCGAGTATGTCTCCATTATGAATAGGGTAGCATTGTCCACTACAAAATAGGAATACATAGCCGCCTCATTAGCAGCTTTGGAAGCTGCATGAATAAAAGGTTTATCACCGATCTAAGGGTGGTCTCTACCATTCAAGACCCCTTAGAAAATCTCTTATGATAACAAGGGTGTGATTGCTCAAATCAAGGAACCCCGTACACATCAAAAGATTAGGGACAATGAGCGGAGATTCAACTACATAAGGGATGAAGTTGAAAAGGGAAAGATATGTATTCGCAAAGTTCACTTTGATAAAAAATATTGCGGATCCACTCACGAAGCTCCTCGAAAGGGCAAAGCATGAAAGTCATACCTATGCCTTAGGACTTCGATATTCTAGTGATTGGAATTGATCAAATTTTGTATTTGAATATGTGGAACTCTTTATTATTTGAGTAAAATTATTTGGTTATAATGTTTCAACTAATGTTCCAATTTAGCATGTTTAATCCATGAGTAAATTATTTACTCTAAGTGTCCGTAGTCGTTCATACTTGTGGGAACAAATGTGAGGGTAAGATTATTATGAACTTGGATTGGTTGATATTCATAAGGATGAATATAGAGCAATGAGTTGCTACCAAGGTTCATAGATATTTGTGGGATACAAATATTGGACTAACCCGCATCTCAAATTTTACAACATGGAATCTTATCGATTGATCATAAGTAAATTTGAGTAAAGGCGAATATCATTTAGTGTCCTCTGACCTGAGATACATATTGGGTTTTGATATTCACTAAGTATTATACCTTGAACTAATTCTTCACTGTCCTAAAATAGTGGACAGTACATAAGGGTATGTTCAGGTATAACACGAGGTGTTTGTGAGAAACATATGTAGTCAAGATGGAATTTGTTCCTCTTATTCGTTGAGAGTTAGATGTCTAAGGCCTGATTAAGTTAAATCATCAAGGAATGATCATTCTGTGTCCTTGGATTTAACATGATATCTGTAACAAAAGGATATATGATTGATTCACCTAAATCATTTCAAGTAAGGTACTTGAATGGGATGATGTTATTGAATGGCCATAAGTCATGCTTATTAAGGGTAGTAAACCGTTGTTAGGCGTCATTTTCTACTTGCATCAATATTCTATGAATCTTGGGCAAGTGGGAGATTGTAGGATTCTATGTGCCCAAGACACATAGAATATTGATGTGGTTAGTACGTTATGATCCAAGTCGGGTTATACCCAATAACAAGCTTAGCAAACACCAATTAATATTTAATTGATGATATGATCATGCAATTAAATATTTACACCAATTTAGAAAATGGGTTTTCTAAATAAGTTGCATATGAGATGGAATAATTTATTAGGATATTTTGTTCAATAATATTATTTGAAGTGTTATTTAAATTAGTTGTATAACACCAAATAATAATGAGAGTATACCACTTATACAATTAATTGGTTAATTGTATAAACTACTTAAAATACTAGTCACTACATATATGTGTGTCAATGTTTGATATTTATAAAAGAAAACTCTTTTATTTTGATATCAAAACCGTCCCCTTTGAATAAAATGGGAGACACATGCATGTGGTTCACTAGATTCCTCTCTTGAGTGAAGAGAACACTTGCATGCTTGTGGGGCTTTCCACCTAATGATTCTCTTGGTAGAATCATACACATGCAAGTTCCACTTACAATATGTATTCAGCTCTCAAGATCAAAAACACGCACATGAGAACAAGCACAAAAAAGTTCCTTCTCTCTCTCTCAACTGACGAAAATGGCAGCAGCATTGAGAGGCTTTAGAGCTGATTTTTGAGCTGATTTTGGTTTGTTCTTGGTGTGTTCTAATGACAAGAAAGGTTCTTGCATTCCATGATCATGAATCTCATTCACACATGCAACTAACAACACAAGAAAACTCTCCTCTCTCTCCCTCAAACAAGCTACGGCCAGCAGCATAGTTTCAGGGTTTTCTTGAAGGTTTTTTGGTGTTGTTTTGGTGATTTCTACCTAACAAGAGAAGGCGTTTGCAAGGAGGCTTGGGGTATACAAGCTTGAGGATCTCTACTTTGAGCTCTTGGCCAATTTCAAGCATCCAAAACCACCCATCTTTGGTTGAAATTCTGTTGCAGTAAGGTAGTAAATCACAGCTCACTGAAGCTGTGATTTTATGTGCATTTACATATGTTCATAGCTTGCATATTCACATAAATGATCCTTTGTTCTTTGGGTTTGTTTTATACATCAATATGGTCATCTCATGAACATATTTTTCAGCTTATAAAAGGGTTTATAAAGTTGTAATTCCACTGCGTTTTCTGAAAGTTTAAATGGTTAAACTATGATTTTATGTTCTAAGAAACCCAACATCATCAACCAGGCACTTTTTGAGGTTTGATACGTGAAATGTGTCGTGTACACCACTGAGTTCTTGTGGCAACCTTAATCGGTAAGCCACCGGACCGATTCTTTCTGTAATCTCAAATGGTCCTACGTATCTTGGGCTAACTTCCCTTTCTTTCCAAATCGTACAATCCCTTTCTAGGGAGAGACTTTGAGTAGAACGTGATCTCCAACATTGAATTCTAGAGGCTTCCGACGGTTGTCGGCATAGCTCTTTTGGCGATCTCTTGCAGCTTTTAATCTGTCTTTAATTTGGAAAATCTTGTCAGTTGTCTCTTGGATGATCTCTAGTCCTGTTAGCTGGCTTTCACCAATCTCAACCCAACAAACTGGGGATCTACATTTCCTCCCGTACAATGCTTCAAATGGAGCACATCCAATGCTTGTATGGTAGCTGTTGTTGTAAGAGAACTCAATCAATGGTAGATGAGTGTCCCAGCTACCACCAAAATCGATTACACAAGCTCTGAGCATGTCTTCCAACGTTTGTATTATTCGTTCACTTTGGCCATCTGTTTGTGGGTGATAGGCGGTACTCATATCTAATGGAGTGCCCATCGCTTTCTGTAGTGTTTGCCAAAATCGTGAAGTAAACTGGCTGTCATGGTCGGATATGATTGACACCGGCACTCCGTGCCGTGTCACGACCTCTTTTATGTACAATCTCGCCAACTTTTCCATCTTGTAATCCTCCCAGATAGGTAAGAAATGAGCGGACTTCGTCATCCGATCCACTATGACCCATATCAAGTCATGCCCATTACTTGTTCTAGGGAGTTTGGTAATGAAATCCATGGCTATGTTCTCCTATTTCCACTTGGGAATTTCAGGTTGTTGTAATAATCCTGATGGTTTTTGATGTTTAGCCTTAACTTTCAAACATGTCATGCATCGGCGTACGTACATAGCAATGTCTTTCTTCATGCCTGGCCACCAGTATAGATCCTTAAGATCGTGATACATCTTGTCTGCACCAGGATGAATAGAATATCATGTCTTGTGTGCTTCCTCCATGATTAGGGTATGAACGTCTCCCTATTTGGGTACCCATATACGATTCATGAAGTACTGTATACCATCATCCTTGCAAATCATCTGTTTATCTAACCCTCGGAATTCTTCTCCCGTAAGGTTTTCTTCTTTCAATGCCTCACTTTGTGCAAGTTGGATCTGAGCCTTCAAGTTTGTTTGAATAGTCAATCCCAAAGCTCGAGCACGTAGTGGTATCACACGTTCTTTATGACTTAGGGCGTCAGCCACCACATTGGCTTTCCCCGGATGATACCAGATTTCACAATCGTAGTCACTAAGTAACTCCACCCAACATCGCTGACGCATATTGAGATCTTTCTGAATCAGGATGTGTTGAAGGCTCTTAAGATCTGTGTAGATGATGCATTTGGTTCCATACAGATAGTGCCTCCATATCTTACGTGCAAATACTACAGCACCCAACTCCAAATCATGAGTTGCATAGTTCTTTTTGTGCACCTTAAGTTGTCGTGAGGCGTAGGAAATCACCTTATCTTTCTGCATTAGCACACAACCCAATCCTTGATGTGAAGCATCGCAGTACACCACAAAATCATCAGTCCCGTCTGGGAGGGACAATATCGGTGCGTTGCACAACTTCTCCTTCAACATTTGGAATGCTTGTTCTTGTGCATGTCCCCAATCAAACTTCTTGTCTTTTTGAGGCAACAAATTTAACAGTTGAGCAATCTTTGAAAAATTCTCAATGAAGCGACGATAATATCCGGCCAATCCTAAGAATTGCCATATCTCTGAAGGTGTCTGGGGTGCATCCAATTTCTTCACTACTTCAATCTTGCCAGGATCTACATGAATCCCATTTTCATTGACCACATGCCCCAAAAACTTCACTTCTCGAAGCCAAAACTCATACTTAAAGAGTTTAGCGAAAAGTTTCTCCTCTTTTAATAGACTCAGTATGGCCCGATGGTGTTCCTAATGGTCCTCTTTCGAACGAGAGTAGATAAGTATATCGTCTATGAATACGATCACGAACTTATCCAAGTAAGGTTTGCACACTTCCATGAACACGGCTGGTGCATTAGTCAGTCCGAACGGCATGACTAAGAACTCATAGTGGCCATAACGAGTCCTGAATGCTGTTTTCGGTATGTCATCCTCGAAAACCCTTTGTTGATGATATCCAGAGCGAAGATCAATCTTGGAGAAATATGAAGCCCCTTGCAGTTGATCAAATAAATCATCAATTCTAGGAAGATGATATCGATTCTTCACAGTCAATTTGTTCAACTTGCGATAATCGATGCACATACGAAACAACCCGTCTTTCTTTTTGACAAATAAGACCGGTGCTCCCCATGGTTAATGGCTCTGTTGAATAAAACCCTTCTCCAGTAGCTCATGTAATTGGCTAGATAACTCTTGCATTTCGGATGGTGCTAACCGATACGATGCTTTTGCTACAGGAGTAGCTCCAGGAACCAACTCTATACGAAATTCCACCTATCGTGGAGGAGGCAAACCCAACAAGTCATCATGGAATACATCCGGATAATCTCGTACTACAGCAATATCTACCAACTTGTTGCCTTCTTCCTTCTTTTGCACTACATGGGCCAGAAATGCGTAACACTGCTTTCATAGACATCGACGCGTCTTCATGCAAGAAATAAGCTTTAGAGTTATTCCCGGCTGTTCCCCTTGAATCTTGAGTATCTCCTCGTCTGGAATAGTGATTCGTACTACTTTCTCCCGAAAAACAATCTCGGCTCCGTGTTTCGACAACCAATCCATCCCTACAATCACATCGAAACTTCCCAGCTCAAAAGGTATTAAGTCTATATCAAAGGCATGGTTTTCCAATATCATGGAGCACTTTCTAATAATCTCATCGGCTTGTACAACTCTACCGTTGGCCATTTCTTCTGAAAAGCTAGTTTCTAGTCTACTAGGGTTCAAGGCAAGCATGTGTGCAATATCAGAGGATATGAAACTATTGTCTGCTCTAGTATCAAACAATATGGATGCGAAGTGGTGGTTGAGCAAGTACATACTCGTAACAACATTCGGGTCCTGACGAGCATCGTTAGCTAATGACAAATGCACGTCCCCGAGCGATATTCCCTTGATTAGTCGGTCCTTGATTCCCAGCTATGGCCATCACTTGCTATTGGTTATTCCCTTGTTGACCTGGTGCCCTATTTAGTTTGGGGCACATGTTCCAGTAGTGACCCGGGTTTCCACACTCATAACAGACCATAGCATTCCCGGTGGGGTTAACCGCGTTGATGGGTGCCACTAGGTTTGGCGCCACTCCGCAGTCTCTCGCTTGGTGCCCCGGGCGTCTACAGTTTAGGCACACCCAACACGGCATTATTGGGGGATGATGAAGGTTGCACCTGTCACATTTCGGGTGCAACCCAGCATATTCCTTCTTTCCTTGAGTCACAGCCACAAAATTTCAGGTCTTCTTGGCCCTCTTATCAAACCTCCAGGTGTTAGACCGGCTCGTTTCCCCATCCTCCTTTCTCTTCTCTGCTCCCCTACCCAACACTCCTGTTCTTACCATCTCACTAGTTAGAGCGCCATCCTTCAGAATTGCGCACTGAATCGTAGGAGGAGCAGCTGTTGTTACCAATGCTCGGATTTGAGGCGCGAGTCCCCAAATATACCTTTCAATCCTCTTTGATTCTGGAGTTACTAGATGTGGAACCAATCTTGCCAACTCGTGGAATCGATCAACATAAACTGCGTGCCCAGCCCCCACCATAGTATGATTCTAGAATTCATGCTCCAGTTTCTACATTTCGTTGAGTGGATAATATTCCTCGGTGATTAGGGCTTTAAACTCATCCCACATCATCTGCATTGCGGACTCTCTTCCTCTAGCTTGAACATGGGTGTTCCACCAGGTTAGTGCCTTGCCCTATAACCAACACGTGGCATACTTAATTCTTTGGCTGTCGAGGCACTCACCGATGTTAATCACTGCCTCCATCTTTTCAAGCCATGTTGTTAGGGCTATCACCCCACCTTTCTCATCAAATTCTCGGGGTTTGCAGGCCACAAATTCCTTGTAAGAACATCCCCGTCTTGCATCAACAACCCCAGTGTCATTACCAGTTGTTCCACCAATCCCAATATCTTCCCCTGTTCCTTGGTTATGCTGATCATTAGTATTATGATCCCCGTGGAGATTATGATTCAGAAGCGCGTCGCTCACTTGAGTCACTATAGTTGGAATCAGTGCAACTAGCTACTGAGCAATCATAGCAGCTATATCAGGGTTTTCAGTTCCCTGATTGTTGTCCGCGGGAGCTCCACTTTTCCTTACTGAATTCATTCTATGCGAAAGAGTCTCGCGGCAAGCACCTGTTCTTGGTGGTCTACCCTACCTCTGCCTTGTGGGGTTTCGCCTTCATGATTTGTACTGTGTTTGACTCTTCGAGGCGGCGTCTTCTAATCATTAAAGGAGTAAACATGTAAACTTTAGTAAACATGTAAACCTTAGTCACTTGAAGATACATGTATGATTCCACTCATCAAGTTCCAACAATCCATGCCTCAGTCAATCAGGATCACCACGTAGGCCAGTTTAAGCACATTCTTAGTACACCGGTGATGCTTATATATAGGGTTCCCCACAGCATTCCCACCACATCCACGATATGCCTATAATGATGTTTAAACCGGTCACTTGACTTCTGATTTTCCTTAGCATCATCCCAATGAGTAACATAGTGTTTGTGTAGAGAGTATCATCACTCCTCTACATTTCTTTGAAATCCACTTTCATTCTAAGCATTTAATCAGTTCCTTAGTTACTGAAATGCTAAGTGGAGGAATGTTTCGTGGAGAATAAAATCAATGTCATGATTAGAAATACCATGAAGGCTCTAAGTAGGACAGGACGTAGGTAATAGTAGGTGTTAGTAATGTTTTGTTACCCTTAACAAGGTCTTACTAGAATAATGATCCTAGCACCCTTGGGTATAGAATAGAAAACTTGTGATACTCATGATCGCTACCTCATGGTAAGATTAGCCAGACTTCTCATGCACTGCAAATTACAATTACGTGTGCACCCGTAATGGTAATTTGCCCTACATGGTCACCCATAGCTTCACCTACCCAAGTTAACATCATAGTATTGTCAACACTCATCAAACACGAATCATGTAATGCCCTCATGTCCATGAGCCACTAGTATTCCAATAGTAGTATGTGATAGCAAATAAACTCTAAGCACATAAGTACAATTTGTCTAATGATAGTTGCCTATCCTTCATACTTTCAGAATCTCATGCGTACTATCTTAGGGTCGGATTTAGTATTTGAGATCGACGCTACGCGTGATCTGTGAAGTTTCCCTTCAGTTTGGGTATTCCGACCTAATGATATGATTTAGTACACATACGAACGTAAAATTCTAGTATAAAGGCATCCCGTGTAGAAAGACTAAGGGTAATAGTGTCTTCCTTAGGATAATCAGATAACAAGCATGTATGTATAGAATCATGTATAGAGACATGAAACAAGTATAGAGGAACATACATGTAATATCAAATGCAAGCCAGTCCTAGCATGCATTCTACATGAATGTTCCTAGGTTATAGTCTAGGTCAAGTGAATTGCCTAATTCTCTATAACCATTGGCTCTGATACCAGTCTGTCACACCCCCGCTGAGAACGGAAACACGGGGATGCGAGCGAGACGGGATCGTCATAACACATGGCATACGTTAGAGAAGCAATATAAATATGATGGCAAGTGAGTCATGACGACACCCGAACACAAATGGAGACTTGTGTCGTGTTTAGCCAATATTCACGATAACATAGCCATAAGCATAACATGTAAGGATCACATAACCATATAGAACGACATCGTTTAGTCTCCCACAACCCGGGAACAAGTGTCAAAATGTATAATGTATAAATCAGACTACAACAGTGTTTCCAAATGTATGATTGTCCAAAAATGTTTAGTCTCAAAAATGCATCCTAGGGTCTCCACTAAGGCAGCACACCTAGACCTTCAGTTACATGATCACCTGAAAAGATATGCTCAAAACGGTCAACAAAATTGTTGGTGAGCTTCGCAGGTTTTAAGTAGTAAATAAATTAAATGAAAAAACATGTATGTTTGTATGAGTTACCGTAATTACATTTATATGTAAGCGGTTTCACCTGTTATTGATAGTTACAGCCAAACCTAGTCGTCGGTTCCACGCGGGAATAAATGGCCGTAAGGAGAGTACCACACAGCGAAATAAGATCCACATAGCATATAAAGGTCCACACAGCGTATAAAGATCCACACAGCGTATAAAGATCCACACAGCGTATAAAGATCCACACAGCGGTGTATGTCACAACCAAGCCAATCCTTAGGTCCCATTACTAGGATTAATGGTTGTATTGAAAGATCCACATAGAAGAACCACACAGAAGAACCACACAGAAGAACCACACAGCCAAATAGTATCACCCAACAAGTAGTATCACATAGTAATGTAGCGTCACCAAGTAACATGCAAGGTGGTAACGTAGTATAGAGTGATGAATCATGATATCATCGTTCAGCAGATAAGTCGTTCATAACAGTAGTAGTAAACTTCCACTAGGGAAGACGTGTAGATACAAGATAAATGGATGAGCATTCTTTTCCCCCATGTTTATAAATGTTTAAAAGGTTGTATAAGAGTAAAAGGGGCCATGAAACTCACTTGTTAAGTGGTAAGTATGTATGATGGAAGTTTTCCAAACGTTGTATGCAATGAACAGTCAAACACCTATTGACAGTTATCAATAAGCATAAATTATATGTATGAAGTAAATCAATAATGTGTAGCCGGGTCGGGTCGGTCGTGGGTAGCACGCACAAGCAGACACAAGCGATAGATCTTATATAGATCCAAGTAGTAGAATCATTGCCAATGTCGATGATTCAGTATAAAAGTGGCGTTGTTATTTGAGAAACACTTACTAAATTTTAAGATTAGAAATCGGTGGTTGATAGTTGTAAAACATTATGTTGATTGATTTATAATACATCCATGAGTTTCATAATTTTAATTTAAAGATTGACATTAACAACGCCAACCGTGTCGATGTCACCTTAACATCACATGCCAAACACACACCACATACAAAATAGAGAACACACACAACACTTCCAATCGCACGACTGGACCAGATGCACGACTCAACACTCCATTCACACGAATCAACTCTCAATCATGCAAATCAGCTTCATTCGCACGATTGAATCCCCATTCATGCGACTAAGCATTCAGTCGTACCACACAACACCCAATCGCACGACTCAATCTTGCATTCGCACGATTCAGCCTTCATTCGTACAAATTGGCTTCATTCGTATGACTGAACTTTCATTCGTGCGACTGCACCTTCAGTCGTGCAATACACACGGTCGCACACATTCATCCGCATTGACTCAATCGCATGGCAATACTCATCTGCATGACACACACAATCGTATGAGCTCAGTCGCACGACTCACTCAATTGCTTGGACTTAGTCGCATGACAGACCCAATCGCAAGCACTTAGTCGCACGACTCACCCAGTCGCCTGAACAGTATGTTCATGACTAAAGAGTGCTGAGCAGCCTTTGGCTGCTCCGTGCATGGGTTTCACACATCACGAACCTCCAGAAACACTCATCTAACATATCTAAGTAAGATGCACACACAGAAAGGCAACACATGCACCCCCACGACCTCTTGTGCTCAGGTTGAACCCGAGCACCCAAAACACTAGAATTCGCAGAAATAAAACGAGCAAAAACGGACGACCAAGGTCGTCTACCTGCTTGAAAAGTGTTGTCTAGGCTGTAGTAGTAGTCTAAACGGTGAAACCACGAAGAAAACAGGGCGGTTCTAGGTGCAAGGGAGGTGGAGAAAGTGGAAGAAGAAGATGAAGAAGGAAGTGTGGTTGTGAAGGCTAGGGCTAAAACAAGGGTATTTATACCCAGCCCTAGTTTGGCAATTGTCACGTTTTAGTCCCTGCACTTAGCCCACGGGTTCCCAAATTTGCTTCGGTTGAAAACGACGTAAATACGCGCGTTATATTAATTATAGGGATGCATTTAATGTTGTTTGTATCTTGAATATGATGTTATTAATGATGTTTATATTATATAACATAATTCAGTTAGTGATATCGTCGGTGCTATTCATAAGCGTTTTAAGTGATACGGATACAAATAATGATAACACCACTGAAAAAGAAAATAAATCAAGTATGATATCCACACGAATGGTTTATAAGTATGAGGAATGATTGTTCTAAGAATAGTTAACGAAATTCACGTTAAATGATGGACCTTGTGGTGACGGATGTCACACCATGCATCTAAATAGGCCCATGCGTCTAAGTGAAAAGTGGCTAAGTATTAGGCCCAAACGCCTAACTAGTGCCCATGCGCCTAAATAGGCCAATGCATCTAAGTGAAAATTGACCAAGTGTAGGTCCAGACGTCTGCATAGTAGCAAAACGCCTGAACAGGGCAGAAAGGCCCAAATAGTTCCCATGCGTCTAGACACTTGGAATAATTTCTGAAAATTCAGGAAAAACAGAAAGTCTAGGGTTTGACTTGATTTGACTTATGAGCAATGATTATCCATTTTTAAGCATCATTATGGGATGCTTAGGGTTATGGAATGTATGAATGATGTATAGTATATATAATGTGTTATCTTTTAATGGTATTTATACGTAATTATTTTATGTTATAAAATACGTTAAATATTATGTTATTACTTTACATAGTATGATGAATGAATGAAAGAACGTAAAGAATAACGTAACGAAATGAAAGATAACAATGATGAAAATTAAAACGTAATGAATGAAAGAATGGCTTGCAAGCAAATGAAAGGAGGTGCATTCTTGGACCAAAAGAACCAATGAGCCTGATCAGAAAAACCTTTAAGTCCCACAGACATCACAACAACTACTGAAGGCTTCATCAGCTGATGACAACAACTGAAGACTTCATCAGCTGAAGTTCAAGTGCTGAAGACATCAGCTGAAGTTCAAGTGCTGAAGACATCAGCTGAAGTTCAAGTGCTGAAGACATCAGCTGAAGTTCAAGTGCTGAAGACATCAGCTGAAGTTCAAGTGCTGAAGACATCAGCTGAAGTTCAAGTACTGAAGACTTCAGAGGTTGTCACAACAGCTGAAGTAGTACTCTTCAGTTGTTGTGATGGTTTCTTTTCAGTTGTTTTCTTTCAGTACTTTACTAAATGTAAAATGTCTGAAGAGCCTGTTCTTCAGACGTTGTAGTTCAGTAGTTATAGTTTCAGTAGTTATGTTAGTTTACACTTAGCTTTTGTAAGAAGATGTCAGCTGTTGTAAGACATCTTCAGTAGTTTAGTTATCTTTCAGTAGTTGTTGTAATAACGGTTACATGTCACTATCAAGTGACATCAGCTGATGTCACCTTTCTTATAAAAGGGAGGATGACCTAATTTTGTAAGTGCCGAAGCGTGTGTTGAATGAAATATTCCTTTTTATAGAAATACATTTTCTCTCTATAACCATACTGTTCCATTGATTTATCATTTGTGTTCTTGCTTGAATTTGTCTAATTCTTATACTATTCCGCTGCAAATCCTAATCTAATTGATCAAACGAGGTCTGAGATCCTTTCAAATGGTATTAGAGCAGGGTAATCATTGATCGATTTAACAATTGATCATTGAAGCTGCTCTTTTGATATCTACGTTTGATCGAATTAGCAAATTTGCAAGAATCGGTTATAAAGTTTAAGTTTCAGTTGCTTCTGGTCAATTAATCTGAGGTTCTACGTGGTTTTGAGGTAGATTTGTTGAAATTACATTGAATTTGCTTGAATTTGTGAAATGGCGACACCAACCAATGATCCTCACAATACTGGCTCCTCAACAAAGCCTCCGATGCTTGTTAGGAGTGAATATAACATATGGCAACGACGTATGCTCCATCACCTGTCTATCAACAGCGCAAGATGTTGGAAATCTGTGGTGCATGGACCATACAAGCCTATGGTGAGTACTCCGGAGACAAATGAGAAGGTTCCAAAGAAACCTTATCAGTATTCGGATGAAGATCTAAAGCTGTTCGAAATTGATGCTATAGCCCATGGAATTCTGGCCATGGCACTGCCTAATGAAATCTATTCAGGGCTTATGCATCATGAAACTGCTCATGACCTCTGGGTGGTTGCTTTGAAAGAAAAATTTAAAGGAACTGATGAGGTTTTGGTAAATACTAGGGAAATCCTTGCCCAGCAATATGAGACATTCTCTCATAGGAAGGGTGAGTCTCTGACTCAACAGTTTGAGCGATTTTCCTGTTTGATTTCTGAGCTGAAAATGGTCAAACAAGAATATACAAACAGCCAGATGAACAACCGATTCCTCATATCCCTGCCTGAGAGATGAGACACATACACTATTGTCCTACGCTTCAGTGCAAATCTGAGCACTCTATCTCTCACTCAACTTCATGGGAAACTGTTGACATTTGAAAGAGAGATAGAACAGAAAAGGAAATTGTCTTCATCTTGAAAGCTCACTGATGACTTTTTATCAAGCAATACTGCCCCGATAGGTCAGGAGTTAGAGTATGCTGCATCAGAAGGTTCCTATGATGAGCATATTGATTTTTCTACTAACATTGGAGAACATGCATTTGTTGGTGTGGATGGTAGTTCAGGTGGTAGTGGTGATAATTTGTGCTTTTTAATGGAGGACTTGAAAGGAATTCTGGATGATGATCTGGAAGAGATGGATATTTTGAGCCAAATGGCAATGATCAATATCAGATCTCAAAAGTTCTACAAAAGAACTGGTAGGAAATTCCCAGGTCTCTCTGGCAAAACCAAAGTTGGTTTTGACAAGGGCAAGTTGAGGTGTCACAAGTGCCATTGGCTTGGACACTTTGCAAGAGAGTGTAGATCATCTGGATCTAACTCATTTGCACCCTTTATGACCTTCCCAGGTAAAATCTCACAAAACAAAGGGCAACATTCCACCAGTTCTGGTCATCCATCACAAGCTCAATCATCACCTGCATATTTTGTTCCTCAAAGTCCTATGCCATATCCTTACCCCTGCTTCTACATGTCTCAGACAAGTCAGGTTCAACCACCCATTGCTCCACAACCACATGCCCTTCCTGAGCCTCAACCATCTCAATCTCATCAACAATCTCAATCTCAACTACATCACAGCTTTTTCACCCCTGGTGTTGTTGACTGGAGCAGTCTACCAGATGATATGTCTGGTCATCATGAACAACTGTTCCCTGGTGCTGGTGAACATGGTGGTGACAATCCTTTTGGAAATCTTGCTCTCATGGCCCTGGAGTCTACTGATAGTTCAACCTCAAATGCTTCAACATCACAGGTATCTTCAGAGGCCAAGGACAAGTTATGTTCTGAATCATGCATAGCCATATTTGCATCTATTAGAGAAGCAAATGTGGCTTTAATTAACAAAAATCTTGAGCTAGAGAACATAATTTCCAAAAGAAAAGCTGAGTTTGAGTCTGTGCTAAATGAAAAGAACGATTAGATTTACAAATTAAAATGTCAAATCACTGATGATAAGGCTAAGGAAGAGGTACTTTTAGAGAAGTATAAGGACCTCAAAGAAACTCTTACATCTACCCAGGTAGAGTGTGCTGAATCAATATTTCAGATTCATTGAGCTTGGATCTTAGGATTCATCACTTTCAGATCTGAAAATTTAAAATTAAGATGGGTGGACGTGTGTGAATCAAAGAACAAAGACATGGATAATAATAATGTTATGATTTCATTGATGTTGATAACAAGTTACAACGAGAATCATAAATGGTTGGTGAAATCAAACCCACCCAAAGGAGAGGATTTCTCCTTGGGTGGTGATTTACACCATGAGAAACACACACAAAAAGCCACACTTGCAAAAATGCACTAGTGGGTCTATTTATATTATTAGTACAACATGACCTAATTTTAACTTTTCTAATTGTCTTGATCTTGACATTGTCATGTTGTATTGTCTTGTATTGTTGTTTTTGTTGTAATCAACTTGGTCTCTGAACTTGTACAATGAGATCTTCAGTCAGGTGTGATTGTGATTTGGAAAGCTTCAGGTTATCCAATTGTTGAACCCAACAGAGTGTGAAGCTGGGTAACTTCCTGCAAGGGTTTTGAAATGCTTCTCAGCAAGTAATCAGCTTCCAATGTCAAGTTTGGAATTGGTTATAATCACACTGCTCCTCCTACAGATTTTACTCCCAGGTTAGAAGTAGAATCTGAAGGAGAAAGCAATAACCAATCCACCTCATCATGTGATTTATCCTCTGATAATGCACCAAAATTAGAGGATGAAGTCAGCATTAATACCTCAAAAAACCAATCAGTTGATATTGATACAGTTGAGAGGTCAAATGCTGACAGTCACATGATCAAGAAAGAGTTGATCACTTCAGGTGTTGTCTCACAAAGTACTGAAAGTACTGAAGAGCAAGTTACAACACCTGAAGAACAAACCCAAACTACTGAAAGTAGAAAGGGTTTGAAAACTACTGAAGAATGTATCAGGAAGTCTGCAAGTACTGAAAGGAAGAAAACTACAAGCACTGATAGAAAACAACTGAAGAACAAATCTTCAGTAGTCAAGAATCCTTCAGTACTTATCACAAGTACTGAAAGGAGGAAAGTACTGAAGAACAAATCTTCAGTAGTTTCATCTTCTTCAGCAGTTGATCAACAAAAGATAAAGAAAAAACCATGTGAAATATGTGGCTTATTCAATCATCTCACTGATGATTCCTGGTATAGAAAGGGTTCCAAACTCAACCAAGATAAGAACATTAAAAAGAAAATTAACAAAATGAAAGTTGAGTTTGAAACCAAGTTTGTACCAGCAGCATCTCAACCTGAAAACCCAAAATCCTTAAAGAAATCCAAAAAGAAGGAAGGGGTTAATCAGGAAACAGCTGAAGGTGTTCAAAGGAAGATGGTGTAACACAGGAATCCATTAAAATCAAGCACTGATGTGTCTGATAAGCTGAAGGCTTTAGCAAACAATCAAACACAACTTGTTATGATCGTTCAACATCTATTGGGGAGAGTCAACCAAATAGATGTTCCTGTGATTAAACCACAGAAAAGGAAACCTAAGCCTAAAACAAAGGAACCCTTTTCTGCACCATCTCCATCACCACAGGCTGCAACTCATGACAAACCAGTTAGTGTGAAATATGTTGATAAGAACAGACCCAAAACCAAAATGGTTTGGGTCTCAAAAGCTAACTAGTTTCTTGTGATGAATTCAGGGTTCTTCAGCACGCTAAAGAAGCATCTGGTATGTGGACAGTAGAGGATCCATGACTGCTCTCAAGGAAAGAAGGGGTTTGTCTCTTTTCGCAATTTTGCTAAGGGTTACATCATCGGCAAAGGCTTTGTTTCCAATAGTGAAATAAGGTTTGATGATGTCAACCATGTGGAGAATCTCAAGTATAACCTCTTGAGTGTCAGTCAAATGTGTGATAAAGGTCATATTGCCCTTTTTACCAGTCAGAACTGTAGGATTCTGTCTTCCAAAGCTCTAAGTATGATTGACAAGGTATTGGATGATCATACTCTCCTGAAGGCGAACAGGACAGGAAAAGTATATGCCTTGGATTTGTCAAAGAAAATCGATCTAAAAGGCCATCCTTGTCTATTCTCCAAGGCTTCTCCTCAGGAATCTACTCTATGGCATAGAAGGCTTGGTCATGTGAATCTCAAAAACATGAACCAGCTGATTCACCATGGTTTAGTAAGAGGATTGCCAATGAAGGAGTTCAAATGTGATGACAACTACTCTGCTTGTTTAAAAGGGAAGCAACACAAGGTCTCATTCCCTCCAACAGAAGAGCCAAAGTCCACTGCCTGCTTGCAATTGTTGCATATGGATCTTTTTGATCCTGTAAGAGTGATGAGCATGGCAAAGAAGAAATACCGTCTGGTAATTGTGGATGATTACTCTAGATTTGTATGGACTTTCTTCTTGCATTCCAAAGATGAAGCTGCATAAGCTATTATGAACTTTGTGTTGTATCTTGAGAAACAGTATTCCCTTCCAGTCAAGTGTGTGAGGAGTGATAATGGCACGGAATTTAGAAATCACACACTTGAAGAATTCTACCTTTCAAAGGGAATCAAGCGGCAGTTCAGCATTCCAAGAACTCCTGAGCAAAATGGAGTGGTGGAGAGAAAGAACAGGACACTTATTGAAGCTGCCAGGTCAATGCTGGCTGATTCAGGACTGCCACTAACCTTTTGGGCTGAAGCTATCAACACAGCTTGCTATGTGCAGAATAGAGTATTAGTAAATCAGAGGTTGATGAAGACTCCTTATGAAGTGCAGCATCATTTGGCCCCTTTGATTTCATTTTTAGAGCATTTGGGTGTCCCTGTTATATTCTCAACACAAAGAATCCACTTCAGAAGTTTGAATCAAAGGTGGATACAGGGTACTTTGTTGGTTATTCATCTACCTGCAAGGCATACAGAGTTTTCAACTGCAGAAGAAAGATGGTTGAAGAGACTTTGCATGAGAAGTTTAATGAATCTCCAAAGGATAAAATCCCATAAAACCCTGTGGAGCTATTTGATTTGGACATACTGTAATATGTTCCTTATCAGACTCCAGCTTTTGTAGTTCCTGATACTCCATCACCAATTACACATAGTTCTCCACCTGCTGGTACTGATGATGATGCTGACAGTACTCACCTTTTCAGGTTTAGTGATCAACTGCCTTATTCATCTAAACCTGATGCTCCTGTAGCTTCAGCAGCTCCATCCACAACAAATGCTGATGAGATTTCTGAATCATCTACTTCATTTGAGTTGCCATCTCCTATATGGTTTCAAGAATCTCCATCAACATCTGCTGCTGCTGAATCTCCTACAAACACTTGCACAGACCTCATTGTTTACTAAGATATGAAGGATCACCCAATGTCTCAGATCATTGGTGATATCAATGCTAGAGTCTCAACCAGAAGTCAGTTGTCTAATTTCCGCTTCTATGCTCTCTTCATCAGTCAGCAAGAGCCAAAGAACTATCATGTTGCATTAGGAGACAATGGATGGGTTGAAGCCATGCAACTTGAGCTTCTTCAGTTCAAAACGCAGCAAGTGTAGGAGCTGGTTCCTTTACCCCAAGGTAAGTGTGCAATAGACACTAAATGGGTGTTTAGGAAATAAAACAGATGAAAAGGGTCAAATTGTAAAGAACAAGGCCAGACTGGTTGTATAGGGGTTTGCACAAGAAGAAGGTATTGATTATGATGAAACCTTTGCCCCTATAGCCAGACTGGAGGCAATTAGATTGTTCTTAGCTTATGCTGCTTTCCAGAATCTTAAATTTTTTCAAATGGATGTCAAAAGTACCTTTTTATATGGTAAAATAAAAGAAGAGGTTTATGTGTGTCAACTACCTGATTTTGAGGACAATAAACATCCAGATTGGGTGTATAAGCTTGATAAGGCTCTATATGGGTTGAAACAAGCTCCTAGAGCCTGGTATGAAACATTATCAAATTTTTCTTCAAAATAATTTCACTAGAGGCTCCATAGATAAAACTTTATTCATAAAGAAAATGGGACAGCATAAGCTACTTGTTCAAATTTATGTTGATGATATTATTTTTGCATCCTCTGATCCACAGTTGTGTGATGAATTTACAAAGTTAATGCAACAAAAGTTTGAAACGAGTGCCATGGGAGAATTACAGTTCTTTCTGGGTTTGCAAATCAAACAAAGGGCTGATGGAACTTTCATTCATCAGTCCAAATATACAAAAGATCTTTTGAAAAAGTTTGATTTACAAAACTGTAAGCCCTGTTCTACTCCCATGAGCAGCACCACACAACTGGATGTTGATCAGAAAGGTAAAGCGGTTGACGAAACCCTTTACAGATGTATGATTGGTTTCTTGATGTACCTTACAGCCTCTAGACCAGACATCATGTTTGCAACTTGTGTTTGTGCTAGATTTCAGGCTGCACCTAAAGAATCCCATTTGATTGCAGTCAAAAGGATCTTTAGATACTTGCAAGGAACTCAATCTCTAGGACTTTTGTATTCCACTGGGCACTCTTGCAAATTAGTTGCTTTCTCTGATAGTGACTATGCAGGGTGCAAAGTCACCAGAAAATCAACTTCTGGTGGATGCCAATTTCTAGGCAATTGTTTAGTTTCTTGGCAGAGTAAGAAACAAACTTTAATTGCTACATCAACTGCTGAAGCAGAGTACATTGCTGCTGCAAGTTGTACATCTCAGGTACTCTGGCTTCAAAATCAATTATTCAATTATGGCATTACAGATACTAAGACTCCATTACTAATGGATAGTGCTTCAGCTCTTTGTATTGTTAAGAATCCAGTCCAGCATTTTAGGACCAAACATATTGAAATCAGACATCATTTTATTAGGGATTGTTATAAAAAGGTCTGATTGATCCAAAGTTTGTTCCTAGTGCTGATGAGCTTACAGATATATTTACTAAGCCTTCAGACAGTGCAACTTTTTAACATCTGGTACTGAGGCTTGGTATACTGCAGCTGGAATAACTTGACTAATACTAATGCTCTCAGATCACAAGTACTGATGAGCATTAGTATCCAAAAGTCAAAAATAAGTACTAACGAGTTATTTAGTCTTCAGCATTTTTCATAACTACTGAAGACTAAAATACTTCAAAGTACTAAAGTACATTATTTGTTGAAAAGAACTAATGATGTTACAACTACTGATGTGGTTATAACTCCTGATGCCTTTTCTAACAACTAAGTACTAAAGAACAAATTTTTGTCTAAAAGTACTGATGTGTAATCTTCCACAAGAACTGAAGCCAATATTTGTTCACAAGTTCTGAAGAATAATTTATTCCATAGATCTTCTGAACATTTGTTCACAAGAGCTGACGAATAAATATTTCAAAGAGCTGATGGCCAATGAAACGTCTGAAAATCAGACAAAGTCTGATGAGTAAAGGTTGAGGTCAGAATGAAACATCTGAATTGACGACAACAGCTGATGAGTAAATTTACTCATCAGCTGATTCAAACTACTATTGTTTCATATCAAAACAACTGAAGCGAAAACCATGTCTTCAGTAGTTTACAACTACTGATGACTAACACCAAGTCTTCAGTCGTTTACAACCTCTGAAGGTTAAAACCATGTCATCAGTCGTTTCAATCACCTGATGACTAACACGAAAACCTTCAGACGTTTTCTATCAGCCGTTTCATGACCATACCCTATAAATACCTAACCCTAACTTTAGAGTTTTTCATTCTCACAACCTAACGTTCCAAAACTCTGAAACTTCTCTCTCACATTAATGGCGACCATGCAGCTCAAACCACGCCATAACTGTGTCGCCTACCTCACAAAATCAACATTTTGGACCAAGTTAGATGTCGCCATCAATCTGATGGTTACATCTCCTTACAAAACGGCCTTTCTTCTAAATCCAATCATCCACGCCGAATCCCTCATACAGTTCTGGACAAACGTCACCATTATAATTGGTGAAAATGACACCGAGGTCATTCTCCAGTCGTTTGTTAACCAACAGAAGGTGGTCATCACTTCTGACATCATTCGACAAACCCTAAATCTGAATGATGCCACCTTCTTCACTGAATATCCTAAGGGCACCATCAACCTATCTTTCGCCCAGTATGGATATGAAAGCGACCTCCGTGCTTCCACAATCCTGAAGAAGCACTTCCATGATCCTGAACGACTTGTCTTTCACATGGTCAATGTCTGCCTTGCCCCCAAATCATCTTCATGGGATCAAATGTCATCAAGGTGGCAGCAGGTATTATACTCTATCCTTGAGCAACAAAATCTTAATTTTTCTGAAATAATCTTTTTAGAATTAAAAGATATGGCCATGAAACCTGTGGCTACCATATGGATATTATATCCAGGTTCCTCATGGCCATTATTGAAAAACAATTAAAAACTGAGAGCCTTGTTGGCCTAGGAGTCCCTGGTCTGGCTGTATTGCCTGAAGTATACTCCAGGCACAACTCAGACACACACCTCAAACAGGCTGCCAAGCTGCTAAAACCCAAGCAGCGGGAACCCACAGCCTCCTCCTCCAAACCTAAAGTCCCCACCAAGCCAAAAGCCAAAAAGCCCAAAAAGGCTACTCAACGAGTTAAGTCCCCTGAGGATGCCGCAGCACCACAAAGGCAGGAAGTAGCTACTGGTATTAATCCCCCAGTAGTTACAAGGACTCTACCAGCCACATCCGCTCAGGTATCCTCTCAACAGGATCCTGAAGCAACCACTTTCAGGGCAGCCACATTTCTAGAACCTATCTCACTTGAGAAGGTTACCATTGAAGAGCACCACTCTCCCCAGGTGCAAACAAATTCACCCCTATCTCCCATTGCAACGCCCCACAAAGTCCAACCATTATAATTGCAAAAGTGCTGACTCAGCTTAACACTCCACCCTCTCCCCTGGAATCTATTACAATAGGGCAAACCTCAACCACTGAGATGGAGGATCTAAGTGTTGCTGAGAGCCCACAGCACAGGGATTACTATGTTCTATCTCCTTGTGTGGAAGAGGAGATCAAAACATCTAGTGAGGCTGCCACTTCTCCTGCTTCAGCACATGAACAGGGTGAAGTTGGTAACATCTCTAAGTCCTCACCAGAGGCAACTGTTGATGAAGGATTTCGTCCTGAGGCAGGAAGTCCCCAGTTCCAAGACAAAGGGGCACATGTGCATACTGATCCATACTCAGCACATGTTCATCCTGATATAATCAGGAGGTCAGGTGATTCAGCTAACACTGATGATGACCTGGGCTTCTTTTATGATGTTTTAGCCTAAAACACAATTCTTGAGGATAAGGTAAGTAGATTAAAAGAACTACTTGCAAAATTCGCTCAAGACTCAAGTCCATCTGCCAACATTCACCCACAGACGACACTTTCTTCTGAAGGTCTCCCACACACAGAGCCACTCCTAAATATCAGTCACCAGCCTCTACTTCTAGCACCATTTCTCAGGAATGGAACCCCTTTGAGCAAATGGTTTCTATCTTTAAAACATCCCTGCCTCTCATCACTCCCATCATCACTGATATTGTGAATCACACCCTTGATGAGAGGCTTTCCTCAAACATCAAAACCCTGGTTGATGATGATGTGTCAAAGAAATTTTCTGACATTCAAACCCCTACAACCAATGCAACCAAAAAGGGGGAGTCAGTGAAAGTCATTAAGAGAAAAAGAGTTGAAGAGGTGAAAGAGAAAGAGAAAGAGAAAGAGAAAGAGGTGGAGAAGGAGGTGGAGAAGGGAAAGGAGATGGTTGAGGAGACTGAGAAAGAGAAGGACTTTTATGTAACTTATCAGAGAAAGAAGGGTGATGAAAGTGAGAAAACTCCTGCTAAGAAGAATTTGGATGATATGATCAAGAAAGCTGATGACCAACACAGCAGGTCAATGGATAAAATCATTGATCAACTGCTTAGGTAAGGCTTTGATACAGCTAAGCTTGATTCTGAGATCAGGAGGTTGGAGATTCAGGAGATTGAACACCGATGGTCTTGCTATAGTGAAAAAGAGAAGGAGAGACTTGAAGCTATGGCAAGATTCATTTCAAAGTATCTAGGGAGATCAGACCTTGAGGTAAAATCATGGTCCAGGGACTGTATCTTGGAAATAACCAACAAGATCTGTTCGTCTGAGGTATTCACTAAAGGGATGATCATAGAAGCCCTGAATGAAGCTAGTGCTGGGAGCAGGACTGATCTAGCCAAGCACAACAAAGCTTCTCTTACAAAAATGCTAGAACACCCTGTCCAATCTCCCACACCAAAACAACCCACATCACAACCCACAAAACCAACTCCCTTTCCCAAGAAACCAATAGTCGATGATGCACCCCAGAAGAGGAAGAGAAGGGTGTTGAGGCTTGAAGAAGAAGAAGATGATGATGATGAGGATGAGGACAGGCTGCCTATTTCAGCTGTCATTACACTGCCTAAGGCCAAAAGTCAACCATCAACAATCACTCCTGCCATTCAGATGGAAACAGTGAAGGTGAAAATGGAAGAAGAGCAACAACATAGACTACATGATGAGGAGTTGTTGAGAATGGTTGACAAAGTTTATACTCAAACTTCATCGATTATATCCATGAGAAAACATGCTCAGAGGTTATATGCTCTCAAACAGACTTTTCGATATCAGAAGGAGAGAATAAGGATTTGGCCTGATCCCAGGGTGAGTCATAGGATTCACAAGAAAGACATTCCACACAGATAAAATGGCCAAGTGAAAAAAATAATAGATGCAGTGATCATGCTGGCCATTATAGTATCACCCTGGGAGATCCTAGAAGACTTCAAGAAAGCCTATAAAGGCAATCTTCCCCCACAAAAGCTGTTGGAGAACAAAATGGTGAAAGAAGGGTTAGTATACAAGAGGCTTGAGGAAGTCAGACATAATGAACTCCAGTTGCTGCTAGAGGGTAATCACCCTAATGAATTTGCTTATAGAGAAATCACAACTGTTGAGTTAAGAAATGGGAAACAGGTCAACTACCTGTCTGAGTATTATGGGCCTGAATCATTTTTTGAGGGAGAAGCTGAAGACCTTACCAAGGAGGATCAACTAGTCTTACTTGAGGCTTATGTGAGAGAGTCTTACAGACTCATAGTTGGGAAATAGGTTCAATGGATGGGGTAACAGCTCTGTGTCCAGTTCCCCAAGACAGAGTTCCCATCTATCCTTTGCCAATCAGATTTTTGAAACCTCTTCCCTGGCATGTGCTTACAGTCGTCATTTCTGAGCTGATCCAGAAGAAAAAGACAACTTTTCTGCCAAATAAGTAGGACTCAAAATGAAGTTAAAGGTTTTGGCTGCATTGGTTCAGGGGGAGTTTGTTGTACCAAAAGAACCAATGAGCCTAATCAGAAAAACCTTTAAGTCCCACAGACATCACAAAACTGCTGAAGGCTTCATCCGCTGATGACAACAACTTAAGACTTCATCAGCTGAAGTTCAAGTGCTGAAGACATCAGCTGAAGTTCAAGTGCTGAAGACATCAGCTGAAGTTCAAGTGCTGAAGACATCATCTGAAGTTCAAGTGCTGAAGACTGTAACGCCTGACAGTTTGACTTTTTGGTAGGTTATGCGACTGAGCCTCAGTCGCATGGAATTGATGCGACTGGAGGTTCAACCGCATGCTATTTGGCCGATTGAAGCTCAACCGATTGGAGTTCAACCGCCCGAATGAAGGACGAACCGCATGGAACACATGCGACTGGGGTCCAATCGCATGGTGTTCATGCGACTGAAGGTCCAGTCGCCCCTGGACCAGATGCAACTGAGCTGTGGGTATAAAAGAGGAGTAGCTCCCTTCTCCTTCCCAACACTTGCATATTTCAGTCGGCAAGGAGAGCAGAGAGCGAACGAGAGCAGAGAAGAAAGAGGGAAGTGCTGACCGAGCTCCGGATTTGTCGTGAAACTAGCCAAATCGAAGCTCATCAACTCCTACCTGTTATTGTGAGTTCTAAGACCCCTCTTTTACACGTTTTGAAATGATTTTGGAGCTGGAATCACATAGAAACCCTATTTTTGAAATAGTGTAAGTTCGACCCATTTGGGTGAATCTCGAGTAATGTGTTTATAGTAAGAATTAGGACTTGTATATGCTTGTATGATGTCCTAGTATGAATCCCTGAGACTTGGGAGGGTCAATTTGGGCTGAAAATGGGTTTATGACGAGTTTGAGTGTGTTGGTTCGCGACTGCTGTTCATGAAGAACTCCAGTCGCTGCCCAGTTAGGGTTATGCGACTGAAGGGCCATTCGGCCGAATGAGGATTTGTTGACGTCCAATCGCACGATTGAGGCTTGGACGCACGATTGAGCCTCAATCGCACGTTAGACTATGCAATTGGGGGTTTCGGTCGCATAGATCCAATCGCAGGGTAGTTATTCGTACGATTAAGAGTTAGTCGCATATAGCCCTGTCGCGTAGTGTCTAGTCATATGGAAGGAAGTCCAGTCGCACGATTGTATGCCCATTTGCATGACAGCCCAATCGCACGGCCCAGTCGCATGAAGGTCATGCGACTGGGATAAGTTCAATCGCCCATGAAGGGCTGATGTGAATGATGATGCTATGTATGAGTACGTATGTATGATGCTATGTATGATGATGAATGTATGAAGGGTGTGTATGTTCCTTGTGATTGTGTATGTTTATCTTTCTGAAACTTTACAAATAACGAGAATGAATGAATGAAGTATTATGTAACGTAAAGTGAAAGATAATGAAAGAGGAACACGATGATGAATGCATGTATCAATGAATGAACGAAAAGATGAATGATGATGAATACATGCATTAATGAACGAATGAATTAAGTCTTGCAGCATTGAATAACGCGATTGGTCCTTCTCTGTGATCGACCATGGTCATGGTACCTCTACCGCTTACCTCTAGTACCGTGGCATACGTTTTGTTGTTCATATGTTGACTTCGGCCCGGTAGCTAATAACGATCGAGGTGTAGCATATGGTATTGGTACAATCACCTTTCAATGTGCAAGTAAGTTTGAAACGGGATTCTTGTCATTTGACCACAGTAATCATAGCCGAGTGCTATGAAGTGGGTAAAGCCTGACAGAATCCATACGAGAAGTTAAAGATAACGATGTATAACGAATGATGAAGATAATAATGAATATTATCTCTGTGTACGTATGATGTGTGAACGCATGTATGAAAGGGTACTTTTAATGAATAAAAGTATGTTTTAATATATAACTAGAACTCACTCAGCAACGCTGACTTTTTATGTGTTTCCAGTTGGCAGGTAGCTTTTTGGGGATGGCACGAGACGGCTACTCAGCTCTTTTGGGATGGCATTCTCCATTTGATAATGCTGCAACGTCATGCGTTGTGGGCCCGTAACGCACGCAACTCATCACGTTGCATGCCATTACGAGATTCTTGAGGATTCCCATAAAAGGGATTACTTAAGAAATCTCCTTTAATTTTGAATATGCTGCCACGCACTGGAAGTGCGTGTGCATAGTACATGCAACAAGATATGTTGCATGAGAGTGTCAAGAGTGTTCCGTAAGGGTTCGATGTACGGAATTACCTAAGGAATATTCTTTAGTATAAAAATATAATTTTTATATTTTTGAACTTAATATCTTCTATTAGAGGTCACTGTATATGACCCTATGATTGTTGAGCTTCAGCAGCAATCATAGTAATAGGCAATGTAAAGAAAGCTTGTATTTTGTAATCAGGTCAATGATGTAAATGACTTTTATGAATGAATGAGAATGTATATTTTATTAATTCCGCTGCGTTATTTTATGATTATATACATTATGTATGTTTTACGTGCGATGAACCACCAACCGTAAGGTGCCCGGGAGCGGGGCCTTACAAAGACATCAGCTGAAGTTCAAGTGCTGAAGATATCAGCTGAAGTTCAAGTACTGAAGACTTCAGAGGTTGTCACAACAGCTGAAGTAGTACTCTTCAGTTGTTATGATGGTTACTTTTTAGTAGTTTTCTTTCAGTACTTTACTAAATGTAAAACGTCTGAAGAGCCTGTTCTTCAGATGTTGTAGCTCAGTAGTTATAGTTTCAGTAGTTATGTTAGTTTACACTTAGGTTTTGTAAGAAGATGTTAGCTGTTGTAAGACATCTTCAGTAGTTTAGTTATCTTTCAGTAGTTGTTGTAATAACTGTTAAATGTCATTATCAAGTGACATCAGCTGACGTCAACTTTCTTATAAAAGGGAGGATGACCTAATTTTGTAAGTGCCGAAGCGTGTGTTGAATGAAATATTCCTTTTTGAAGAAATACCTTTTCTCTCTATAACTATACTGTTCCATTGATTTATCATTTGTGTTCTTGCTTGAATTTGTCTAATTCTTATACTATTCCGCTGCAAATCCTAATCTAATTGATCAAAGAAGGTCTGAGATCCTTTCATACATGACCATGTTGTCGTTAGCTCAACTGTGATGCGGGTTAGCTACACAAAAGGATGCAGACAGGGCCAATCATTGAGATTGACAAGGCCCTTTGGTATACCCTAGGTGACTGGATCAGCTTCGTGCACAATATTTAGGGTTTAATTACCACAGGTCCAGCATCAGTTCTGCACAATGTTCGGGGTATGACCAATTGGTTGAATGAATGGGAGAAATGACTTGCCCTAGGTGACCGGATCAGCTTCGTGCACAATGTTAGTGGTTTAATTAACACAGGTCCAGCATCAGCTTCGTGCACAATGTTCGGGGTATTGTTCATCAATCCATATGAATGTAAAGAATGACGTAACATACGAAAGAAAGAAAGAAAGTAAACATGCATGAAAGTAAAAGAATGATAATAAGTACGTTATGAAAGAATGAGAACGAAAGTAAGAGAATGTTAACGAAAAGCATGAAATGAAAAACATGCTATGAATATGATGGTGGAAAATGAACGATAATGAAAGTTAATATTAACATTCTTTATCTGTACGTATAATGCATGATCGTGCATGAAAGAAAAGAAAGGTTTTAACTAAAGTATGATACTTTATTTATAAAACTAGAACTCATTCAGCAACACTGACTTTTATGTATTTTCTAGTTGGCAGGTAAAAGTTGCTGAGAATGGCACGTGGCAGCTACTTGGCTCTTTTGGGATGGCATCCATTAGAATAAGAATAACATTTTTGTGACGTAATGCAATTATAATATTTTGTAACTGTTAACCGTATTGTATTAGTTTGCAAAAGTTGTCATTAATGTATAAGAAATGGTTTTAATTAATTTCTGTTGCGATGTTTTAAATAAATGTATGTTTTATGTGTGATGAATGACCAACTGTGAGGTGCCCGGGAACGGGTCCTTACACTTCCATAATTATTATTATAACTTGTGTAATTATGTATGTTATATGCGTAATCATGGCGCATGTGAAATTACCCCTCCATCAAAAAACACGTATCACACCCTAGTAACTTTGTACACTTCGCCCATAAATTAAACTTTCTATTATACCGGCTCTTATATATATGTATATATATGGTCATAATTTTTTCAAAACGTATAAAAATCAAAACCATTAGGAGAACCTATCCTAGCCATTAACTTTAAAGGGCAATAGTGTAATAACCAATGTGTAAGTTGTAACTTCCTTATTTTTATCTAATCAATATGGCAGTTTCATTTCTTTTCGTTTGTTGTAATCACTAATAATGTTGACCCACCCAATAAAAATTTCATTATTCAACTTGACGTTAGAGAAGACTATTATCTTAGACAAATAAAATCAACTAAGTTAATTTCAACATATATTTCAAGCTTTCATGGAGGGTTTTTAAAGATGTTTTTATTTTTAAAACCATTTGTTCAATCTCGGATATATTCACCTACCCAAGCTGTAACACCCGTAATTTCTTATTAAAGGAATAAAAGTGAAAGAAAAAGGGGGAAAAGAAAGTCAACCAAAAGTTGAGGGGTAAAAAGTGCCAAAAAGGACAAAGAGAATAAAAGTTGGTGAATAAAGGGGTATGGCCGCCCATTTTGGCCTGTCAACAAGCTCTCATTCGGATTTTAGAGAGAGAAAGCAGAGAACTTTCGGACATTTGAAGAACAAGAAAAAAAAAGTTGAGTGTTTTGAGTTGTTCTTGGCAAAATTAGCCTCGGTTAAATGCTTATGAGTGTTTCTATGTATTCAAATGTGTGTTTAGAAGGTTTCTAAGTGTTGGAATCGTTTGAAGAAGCTCGGGTGAAGAGTGTTAAGATTGGAAGCAGCAAAGGTGAGTTCTAGACCTCGTATTTCACATGTTTTACAAACTTTTGGGGCTGGAAATACATGTAAAAATGTTTTACACTTATTATGAATGTTGCCCGTATGTGCATGCGTATGTATCTTAGTGATTTATGTTATGATTCATGCTTAGTATTGTATGTACATGTTTAGAACTAAGTATTATGATGTTTGGGGACTGGGATATGAATTAGATACAAGATTAGGATGCTAATACAACTAATATGACCAAATAGTGGTCATATGTCTGAAACATTGACTTAGAAAATCAAGTACAAGGTGATATGTCTAAATAGTGCTTATACGACCCATGAAATTTGCCTTAGAAATATTTTAAGGGTTATATGTCTAAACAGTGGTCGTATGACCAGTAGAAATTTTCTAAGTATGGGGTTATATGTCTGAACAGTGGTCGTATGACCGGTAGAAATTTTCTAAGTATGGGGTTATATGTCTGAATAGTGGTCGTATGACCAGTAGAAATTTTCTAAGTATGGGGTTATATGTCTGAACAGTGGTCGTATGACCAGTAGAAATTTCCTAAGTCTGGGGATGATACGACTGAACAGTGGTCGTATGACTAGAAAAATTTTCTAAGTTTAAGGTGAAACGACTAAGCAGAGCTCATACGACTGAGCAGGGCTCATACGACTGAATAGGGCTCATACGCCCAAACACTTAGAATTTTTACAGAAATTTTATGGAAATCTGATTTACGGGGTTTTGACCAGAGTTGACTAGGGTTAATAAATGATGATGTTTTATGAAGGTAATGATGATAATTGATTGACCCTTATTACTACTGATTTTATTATCAGTATTTTATTATTGTTAACAATATTATTATTATTTTAATATTGTTAAGTATGTACTGGTATGACGAAGAATGACTAGAATTCAACGAAGAGCATAATCATTAATAAGTAAAATATTAATGATAATGAGAAATGGAACGTAAAGTGAAAGATAATGAAAGAGGAACATGATGAATGAATGCATGCATTAATAAATGAACAAATGAACGTAAGAAAGGCTTGCAAGCAAATGAATGGAGGTGCACACCCCTGGCAGGTGTTAGCTCAATTGTGATGCGGGTTAGCTACCCCGAAGGATGCACACAGGGTCAATCTTTGAGATTGATAATGAGGTGAGCAACTACGTGTTGCAACAGACTCGGTTAGCAGGCAAATCATAAGATTTGCCACTGAGGTGAGCAGCCGTGTGCTGCAACAGACTTGGCTAACATATTGACAATGGGTGAGCAACTTTGTGTTGCAAAAGACCGCAGAAGACTTACAACCCGTGGGGTTGGTAATGGGTGAGTGACTCAGTGTCGCAACAGACCAAAAGTCTTGCCATCCTTGAGATTGCTAATGGGTGAGCAACTATGTGTTGCAAAAGACCGGAAGAAGAATAATAAAAGTACGAATTGAACGATGATGAAGATAATGAAAATATACCTATGTGTACGTACGATGTATGATCACCCATGAAAATGAGGAACGGTTTTTGAATGAAAACAAAGTATTTTAATTATAAAACTAGAACTCACTCAGCAACGCTGACTTTTATGTATTTTCCAGTTGGCAGGTAACAGGTTACTGAGGATGGCACACGGGGATGGCTACACGGCGGGCAAGACTGACACCCATTTATGTTTTGACAACACTGTTGTTTTGTAATTCATGCAACTAATTATTTTGTGAATTCCTAAACTAGAATGTATTGCTTAGCAACAGTGTTTAAAATGAATGAATGGATTTTTGTTAAAATTAATTCCGCTGCTTTAATTTATAATATATGAATGTTTATGCTGTGAATGACCAACTGTGAGGTGCCCGGGAAGGGGGCCTTACAAGTTGGTATCAGAGCCAAAGTTTAAGTGAAACGGATAAATTTTCAAAAATAAACCTTAACTTAAACTGAGAATGGGACGGAAAGAGGGATGTCAGCCCGAGTAGCCAGGTGCCATCAGGTATTGTTTTTCTCAAAAGTTAATCAGTATTATGTGCGTGTGCTATATGATTTATGTGTTCTTAGTAGATTTAGATACTGATGTAGTCAGGATAGGAAGTGCTTGGGGTGTGAAGAGTAAAGTAAGTGGCTAATCACAACTGGCCACTGTAATTAGGGACTTACTATACTTGACATAAACTGAGCTGTTCCTTGAATGATTGTTTTAGTGTTTGAATCTTATAGTGCATAGGAGAATGGCTGGGAAGAAACCTTCTAAGGCTACCAGAGGTAGAGGTCGTCCACGTACGACTAGGAGCAGTGCTAAAGCTCCTAAGATGACTCCTGTAAACCCCGAGGTTCCTGACCGGAATGAAGAAACTGAGAATGCGAGTCTGAATGCCTCAGCTAGGGAGGCGATTGCTGATGAGGTACACCAGGTCCTACAGGCAGTTATGCCATCTATAGTGACCGATGTTATTCGAGCTATGAGGAACGAGGAGAGGAAGGAGAAGGAGGACAGGAGAGGGTCGACTGGAAAGGAAAGCAAGGGAGAAGAGGAACGACCGGATCCTGAGATAGTAGTATCTGATGAGGAAGGGGATGATGTAGTAGGGGTGACGACCAAGGGGTGCAGTTACGGGGCATTTCAGAGGTGCAAGCCCCCGACTTTCGATGGCAATGGCACTGCTGCAACCGCTCACCGATGGGTAAGGGAGATGGAAGCGGTACTCGAGATCAGCGAGTGCCGTGAGGATCAGAAGGTGAAGTTTGCCACCCACTCCTTTACTGACTCAGCACTATGCTGGTGGGACAATATCGTCCAAGCTGAGGGTTCCAGGGCCATCGGGAAAATGAAGTGGTCCGAGTTGAAGAAGCTAGTAATTGAGGAATTCTGTCCTCACAGAGAACTTGATAAGGTCGAGAGGGATTTCCTGCAACTCGAGGCAGGAACCATGACACACCAGCAATACACTACCAAATTCAATTAGATGGCGAGGCTGGTGCCGGATCAGGTGACACCGGTATCTCGGAAGATTAACCGGTACATTCAGGGACTGCCAGCTGACATCCGCAGGCACTTGATTACTGCCCGACCGAGCACCTTTAGGTCGGCAGTACTGGGAGGCTCTATGACAAGAGGGAAGTGATGGTGGTGGAGGCAAAGAAAGTCGGTGGTACTAACCGGAACTGGAATGGGAAACGGTTCGGGCGTGGTGGCTTTACCCCGAATAACAAGAAGGCGAGAAGGGATGACCGTAGGGTGGGGTCATTAAGCTCGGGACCCAAAAGATGTGACAAGTGTGGTAAGGAGCACGGTGGTGAATGTAGATGGGGGTTAAACGTCTGTTTCAGGTGTGGAAAATCCGGTCATATGGCTAGAGACTGTAAGGCTGCGAGGTGTTTCAACTGCGGTGAAATGGGGCATATGAGTAAGGATTGCAAGAAGTCGAGGGCTGAGAGTTCCGGGAGAAAGAAGACGGCCGGGACTGAAGGGCAGAAGACGAGTGCCAGAGCTTTCACCATGACCAGAGAGGAGGCTAGGACGGACCCCGATGTTGTGTCAGGTACGTTTCTAGTAAATCAAACTCTTGCTTCTGTGTTATTTGATTCTGGTGCTAGTAAGAGTTTCATTTCTGCTACTTTCTGTGCTAAATTGCCTGTTAGTAGTAAATGCATTGATGAGCCCTTTGATGTAGAAACCGCTATTGGTAAGTCCACTAGAGTTACGGATGTGATAGAGGACTGCGCCATAGAGTTAGAAGGTCATAGGTTTGCTGCTAGATTACATGTGATGCCCCTAGGTGGATTTGATGTAGTACTAGGGATGGATTGGTTGGCAACCTATGAAGCGAATATCGTATGTCGAAAGAAGATGATTAGATTGAGGGCATCTGACGGAAGTCTGGTGACAATATACGGTGATCGGGTAACGATGATTCCGAAGGTGATTTCGATGGCGGTGGCGGGGAAGTGCATGAGGCGTGGGTGCAACGCCTACCTATGTTATATGAAGGATGTGGAAACGCCAACACCACAACTATCCGACGTTCCGGTTGTGTGTGAGTTTCCAGATGTGTTCCCAGAAGACTTATCGGGATTGCCACCTGAATGAGAAATTGAATTTCAAATTGACTTGATACCCGGTGCCCAACCTGTTGCTAAAGCACCGTATCGATTGGCTCCGACAGAGATGAAGGAGTTGATGGAGCAACTGCAAGAGTTGCTTGACAAGGGCTTTATTAGACCGAGTATCTCCCCTTGGGGAGCTCCAGTCTTATTTGTGAAGAAGAAGGACGGTAGCATGAGGATGTGCATCGACTACCGTGAGTTGAACAAGCTAACGGTAAAGAATCGGTATCCGTTACCGAGGATTGACGACTTGTTCGACCAGCTCCAAGGTGCTAGTTGGTTCTCGAGGATAGATCTTCGATCTGGCTACCACCAGTTGTAGGTGAAGGAGCAGGACATTCCTAAAACAGCTTTTCGTACGCGTTATGGACACTATGAGTTTCTCGTTATGTCATTTGGTCTAACTAACGCGCCAGCTGCTTTTATGGATTTGATGAACCGAGTGTGTCGGCCAATGTTAGATAAATCAGTGATTGTGTTCATCGATGATATCCTGATTTATTCGAGGAGCGAAGAAGAGCATGCCGGCCACATTCGAGAAGTGTTGGAGTCTTTGAGAAGGGAGAAGCTGTATGCTAAGTTCTCCAAATGTGCTTTTTGGCTATGTGAGGTGCAATTTCTGGGTCACGTGGTAAATGCAGAGGGAATCATGGTGGACCCAGCAAAGGTTGAGGCTGTGATACAATGGAAATCACCAAAGACGCCATCCGAGATTCGTAGCTTCTTGGGATTGGTGGGCTATTACAGGAGATTTATTCAAGACTTCTCCAAGATAGCCTGACCTTTTACTAAGTTGAACCACCAGGATGTGAAATTCGTGTGGCGTCGAGAGCAGGAGACTGCCTTTGAGGAGTTGTAGACGAGACTGACACAAGCTCCTGTCTTGACATTGCCCGAGGGAAATGAAGACTTAGTGGTCTATTCGGATGCATCTTATTCTGGGCTAGGTTGTGTGTTGATGCAACGTGGAAAGGTGATAGCCTACGCATCTCGACAGCTGAAGACCCACGAAGTCAACTATCCCACACACGATCTAGAATTAGCCGCGGTGGTTTTCGCGTTGAAGATTTGGCGGCACTATCTATACGGGACGAAGTGCACAATCTTCACCGATCACAAAAGCTTGAAGTACTTCTTCGAGCAGAAGGACCTAAACATGAGGTAGAGGCGATGGTTGTTGCTGATAAAAGATTATGATTGTGAGATCCATTACCACCCGGGCAAAGCCAATGTGGTGGCTGATGCCCTTAGCCGAAAGGAAAGGCCCGAGCCGATTCGGGTAAAGGCTTATCAATTAATCATGACCTCTGATGTGATGACTCAGGTTAAGGAGTTTCAAGATGAGGCTTTGAAAGAAGATCGTCTTAACTCCGAAAGGATGAGAGGTCTAGTTACGGAATTGGGTGAGAACACTCTTGGTGTTAAGACCCGATTTGGGTGAATGTGGATTCCCCGATACGGGGATCTACGTGAAAAGGTCATGGATGAGGCCCATAAGACATGATACTCCATTCACCCCGGTGCTACCAAAATGTACCACGATATGAAGAAGGATTACTGGTGGTCGGGTATGAAACGTGACGTAGTGGAGTACGTGAGTAAATGCCTAACTTGCTTACAAGTAAAGGCAGAACACCAGAAGCCTTACGGGAAGATCCAACCGTTGGATATACCCGAGTGGAAGTGGGAGCACATCACCATGGACTTCCTCACGAAGTTACCACGTACCCCTAAAGGGTATGATGCTATATGGGTGATAGTTGACCGCCTGACAAAGAGTGCCCACTTCCTACCGATCCGTGAAACGTACTCATCTGAAAGATTGGCGGATCTATTCATTAAGGAAATTGTAGCTCGTCATGGTGTACCGGTGTCTATTGTGTCTGATCGCGACACCCGGTTTACCTCCAAGTTTTGGAAGAGATTTCATGATGCAATGGGGACGAGGCTACACATTAGTACAGCATATCACCCTTAGACAGACGGTCAGTCTGAGAGGACGATCCAAACACTCAAAGACATGCTTCGGGCGTGCGTGATCGATCTTGGAGGAAGTTGGGATGATCACTTGCCGTTAGCAGAATTCTCGTACAACAATAGCTATCATGCCAGTATTGGCATGCCACCCTACGAGATGCTATATGGTAGGAGATGTAGGACGCCCGTATGTTGGGGAGACATTGGGCAGAAGGAACTGGGAGGTGTTGAGGTGATTGAAGCAACGACTGAGAAATTAGAAAAGATCAAAGCCTTCATGAAGGCGGCGAAAGATAGGCAAAAGTTGTATGCTGACAAGAGGCGAAGACCGATAGAGTTCAAGGTTGGTGACCGAGTCATGTTGAAGGTCTCGCCCTAGAAAGGAATCATTAGATTCAGGAAACAAGGTAAGCTAAGCTCAAGGTATATAGGACCTTTTCGGATTGTCGCACAAGTAGGAGAGGTAGCCTATCGACTTGAATTGCCAGATGAGTTAAGTGGAATTCATCCCACATTCCATGTATCTCATCTGAGAAAGTGCTTAGCTAATGAAGACATGGTTGTACCACTGGAGGACATCGAGGTGGATGAGAGGCTCAACTACGTGGAGCAACAAGTGGCAATCATTGATCGTAAAGAAAAGAGGTTGACGAATAAAGTGGTTCCTCTTGTGCGTGTACAGTGGAAGCACAGGAAGGGATCCGAGTCTATGTGGGAGACTGAGGAGGAAATGAGACAACATTACCCACATCTGTTTGAGGAATAACAGGTTTCGGGGACGAAACCTATATAAGGGGGGTGGACTTGTAACACCCGTAATTTCTTATTAAAGGAATAAAAGAGAAAGAAAAAGGGGGAAAAGAAAGTCAACCAAAAGTTGAGGGGTAAAAAGTGCCAAAAAGGACAAAGAGAATAAAAGTTGGTGAATAAAGGGGTATGGCCGCCCATTTTGGCCTGTCAACATGCTCTCATTCGGATTTTAGAGAGAGAAAGCAGAGAAACTTTCGGACATTTGAAGAACAAGAAAAAAAATTCGAGTTTAAGGTAAAGTTGAGTGTTTTGAGTTGTTCTTGGCAAAATTAGCCTCGGTTAAATGCTTATGAGTGTTTCTATGTGTTTAAATGTGTGTTTAGAAGGTTTCTAAGTGTTGGAATCGTTTGAAGAAGCTCGGGTGAAGAGTGTTAAGATTGGAAGCAGCAAAGGTGAGTTCTAGACCTCGTATTTCACATGTTTTACAAACTTTTGGGGCTGGAAATACATGTAAAAATGTTTTACACTTATTATGAATGTTGCCCGTATGTGCATGCGTATGTATGTTAGTGATTTATGTTATGATTCATGATTAGTATTGTATATACATGTTTAGAACTAAGTATTATGATGTTTGGGGACTGGGATATGAATTAGATACATGATTAGGCTGCTAATACGACTAATATGACCAAATAGTGGTCATATGTCTGGAACTTTGACTTAGAAAACCAAGTACAAGGTGATATGTCTAAATAGTGCTTATACGACCCATGAAATTTGCCTTAGAAATATTTTAAGGGTTATATGTCTAAACAGTGGTCGTATGACCAGTAGAAATTTTCTAAGTATGGGGTTATATGTCTGAACAGTGGTCGTATGACCAGTAGAAATTTTCTAAGTATGGGGTTATATGTCTGAACAGTGGTCGTATGACCAGTAGAAATTTTCTAAGTATGGGGTTATATGTCTGAACAGTGGTCGTATGACCAGTAGAAATTTCCTAAGTCTGGGGATGATACGACTGAACAGTGGTCGTATGACTAGAAAAATTTTCTAAGTTTAAGGTGAAACGACTGAGCAGAGCTCATACGACTGAGCAGGGCTCATACGACTGAATAGGGCTCATACGCCCAAACACTTAGAATTTTTACAGAAATTTTCTGGAAATCTGATTTACGGGGTTTTGACCAGAGTTGACTAGGGTTAATAAATGATGATGTTTTATGATGGTAATGATGATAATTGATTGACCCTTATTACTACTGATTTTATTATCAGTATTTTATTATTGTTAACAATATTATTATTATTTTAATATTGTTAAGTATGTACTGGCATGACGAAGAATGACTAGAATTCAACGAAGAGCATAATCATTAATAAGTAAAATATTAATGATAATGAGAAATGGAACGTAAAGTGAAAGATAATGAAAGAGATACATGATGAATGAATGCATGCATTAATAAATGAACGAATGAACGTAAGAAAGGCTTGCAAGCAAATGAATGGAGGTGCACACCCTGGTAGGTGTTAGCTCAACTGTGATGCGGGTTAGCTACCCCGAAGGATGCACACAGGGTCAATCTTTGAGATTGATAATGAGGTGAGCAACTACGTGTTGCAACAGACTCGGTTAGCAGGCAAATCATGAGATTTGCCACTGAGGTGAGCAGCCGTGTGCTGCAACAGACTTGGCTAACATATTGACAATGGGTGAGCAACTTTGTGTTGCAAAAGACCGCAGAAGACTTACAACCCGTGGGGTTGGTAATGGGTGAGTGACTCAGTGTCGCAACAGACCAAAAGTCTTGCAATCCTTGAGATTGCTAATGGGTGAGCAACTATGTGTTGCAAAAGACCGGAAGAAGAATAATAAAAGTACGAATTGAACGATGATGAAGATAATGAAAATATACCTATGTGTACGTATGATGTATGATCACCCATGAAAATGAGGAACGGTTTTTGAATGAGAACAAAGTATTTTAATTATAAAACTAGAACTCACTCAGCAACGCTGACTTTTATGTATTTTCCAGTTGGCAGGTAACAGGTTGCTGAGGATGGCACACGGGGATGGCTACACGGCGGGCAAGACTGACACCCATTTATGTTTTGACAACACTGTTGTTTTGTAATTCATGCAACTAATTATTTTGTGAATTCCTAAACTAGAATGTATTGCTTAGCAACAGTGTTTAAAATGAATGAATGGATTTTTGTTAAAATTAATTCCGCTGCTTTAATTTATAATATATGAATGTTTATGCTGTGAATGACCAACTGTGAGGTGCCCGGGAAGGGGGCCTTACACAAGCATCATTATAAATGGAAATCAAGCTTTTAGTAAATCAAAATGAAGCTTTTAGTAAGAATAGGGTTATGATTTTCAGTAAGAGTAGAGTTATGATTTTCAGTAAGAATAGGGTTATGTTTTCAATGTGGTCATCATTGGTTTAACATGATTTAAATGTGTTCAAAATTAAAATCATATATATAAATTTTTAAGGCTTCTTTTAATCAATGATCAAAGGAACAAATGTTGATAGTGAAAAAATAAAGACAATGATGATGAAGATGACGTTTTTGATCTAGATGACGATGAAGATGTAAAAGGAGTGGTGTTGGAAGCAGTCAAGGTGAGTTCTAGACCCCGGTTTTATATGTTTTTAAACTTCTTTGGGGCTAAAAATGCATGTAAAATTTTTTTATAATTATTATGTATGTTACCCGTATGTACTTGTGAATGTATGTCAGTTTTTTATGGATGTTTATGTTAAGTTGAAGCTTAGAATGGTAAATATAAGTCTAGAACACATTAGGATGATGATTATGACTGAAAATAACTTAGAAAAATGTTGAATATCTAGCCATGCGCCCAAATAGGGCTCATGCGCCTGGAATATTGACTTAAAATGACTAAGTGAGGTTCATGCGCCCAAACCGTACTCCCATGCACCCAACTAATTTGCTTAGGCGCTTAAGAGTTAGTCATGCGCTGAATAGTGCCTCATGAGCCTAAAAATATTGCCATAGAATGACTAAGTAGGCTCATGCGCCTGGATAGTAGTTCATGCGCCCAGGTACTTTGCCTAGATGCCTAAGTGTTGGGGTCAGGCACCCTAATAGTGCCCATGCGCCCAACGTTTACTCAGGCACCTAAGTATAACCCCATGCGCCTCAACAGTTCATGCACCTAAAGGATATGCTGAAAATACCTAAGTGTAGAGTTCATGCGCCAGAATAGTGTTGATGCGCCTAAGCAAGGCTTATGCGCCTACAAAGTTCCCATGGGCCTGGACACTTAGAAAATTTTCTAAAATGTTGGAAAGTCTGAGATCTTAGGGTTTGACCATAGTTTGACTTTTCGTTTATATTTACTTATTTTATGCATGAATATGTGCTGTTTTTATGTTCCATAACAAATAGTATCTTGTGACATTATGTGGTGTATTTATGATCATAAACGTAAAGTATTATCATTTAAGAAAGTGAATGATTAATGATAATAAAAGTGGAACATAAAGAATGAATGAATGAAAAGTCTTGCAAGCAAATTGAAAAGAGGTTCACAACTCAATGAAAGTTGCTAGCTCAACTGTGTGTAATATAGCATGCGATTTTGGCTAACCCATGAGGTTTCACACATAGGGGGATCAGTCTTGGTGACCGATCCATAGTACGAAACGGGATCCTTGTGACTTTACCCTGGGAATGAGGGGGCTGAGTGCTGGGAATGAGGTCACTACGTGCCTAACGATGGGGGTAAGTTATTACAGGATCTAGAAATAATAGAAGATAATGATAAAGTACGAAACGAATGAATACATGCGATAATGAATGACGAATAAGGTTATACCTTGTTGTATGTACGATGAATGCTCACGTACGAAAGTAAAGAAAGTATTTTATTGAAAAAGAGTATTTTCATATATGAAGTGTATAAAGTATTTCAACACTTTAAAACTAGAACCCAGTCAGCAACGCTGACTTTTATGCATTTTCCGTTGGTAGGTAATCATTGCTGAGGATGGCACGAGGGTGGAGCTACTCGACAGGACAACATTGGCATCCATTCACGCTTAAGGATGTTGTTACTTTGTAATACAATTAAATGATGCTTTTTATAACTTAAACAATGTTGTATTGCTTAACAACAATATTTATGTATGAAATGAATGGTTTTTATTAATAAAATTCCGCTTCTTAATCTTATGAAATGTGTACTGTTTTATATAATAATTGTGAGGTCTCCGGGAACGAGACCTTACAATAAAAGTTACTTACATTACATAATGATGGTGTATCAAGTGTTTGCTACATTAGGGTTAAAACTTAAAAACAATATACAATTGTTGATTTTTTTAAATTATCTTATTTTTTTAAATGCGTAAAACTTTTTTGTACAACATTATTTTTATAAAAAATTACACCATAAGTGAAGCATTTTATTTTCTTTAATTTGAGCATAGTATTGATATACTTTTAAAAAATCAATATTTTTTTTAAAAGCATCTATGTGCTCATATAAGTAGTGTGATCATTAACTACATAATTAGTTTTCAAAACATAAGTAATTTTAATGTGCATAATAATAAATATAATTTACGTAATAATAAATATAACCTGTGTAATAATATATAACTTCCATAATTATTAATATAACTTGTGTAATTATGTACGTTATATGCGTAATCATGGCGCATGTGAAATTACCCCTTCGTCAAAAAACACGTGTCACACCCTAGTAACTTTATACACTTCGCCCATAAATTAAACTTTCTATTATACCGGCTCTTACATATATGTATATATATGGTCAGAATTTTTTTAAAACTTATAAAAATCAAAACCATTAGGAGAACTCATCCTAGCCATTAATTTTATATAACTTGTATTTGTTTTCCTTTTATTTAAAGGGCAATAGTGTAATAACCAATATGTGAGTTGTAACTTCCTTATTTTTATCCAATCAATATGACAGTTTCATTTCTTTTCTTTTGTTGTAATCACTAATAATGTTGACCCAGCCAATAAAAGTTTCATTATTGAATTTGACGTTAGAGAAGACTATTATCATAGACAAATAAAATCAACTAAGTTAATTTCAACATATATTTCAAGCTTTCATGGAGGGTTTTAAAGATATTTTTATGTTTAGAACCATTTGTTCAATCTCGCATATATTCACTACCCAAGCATCAGTATAACTGGAAATCAAGCTTTTAGTAAATCAAAATCAATCTTTCAGTAAGAATAAGGTTATGATTTTCAGTAAGAATAGAGTTTTGATTTTTAGTAAGAATAGAGTTATGTTTTCAATGTGTTAATCATTGGTTTAACACGATTTACATTTGTTCAAAATTAAAATCATATGTATAAATTTTGAAGGCTTCTTTTAATCAGCGATCAAAGGAACAAATGTTCACAGCGACAAAAATGAAGACAATGATGATGAAGACGATGTTTTTGATCTAGATGACGATGAAGACGTAAAAAGAAGTAAAATAAATGAACTTTCACATCTTTAGATGGTTTTCAAGAAACTAAATGGTTTCAATTTACATTTATACCCTTTATGCTTAAAAATGAACGGATATATTAGTTTATTTATTACTTTTTTTAATCTCCACAATAAATTACTCTAATCAATGATTAATATTGGTTTTGTAAGTTCGCATTTTAAAGGGATCTCTACAAAGAACCTAACCGTAGACATACATAAATAATTTTAATCGGGAACCCTCTTTTTCAAGAAAAAGTAAACACTTGACAATGAGTAGTCTTAAAGAAAAAGGAAAAAAGAACTTGTTTCTAGTGAGATTAGAACTTAGGACCGGTTAGGGAGCCAACAACTTCAACCATTCAATGAGTTGTGATGGTGCCTTTTTTTATTTACAAGTCCAACTAGATTTATATGCATACCATATTTTACTTTATTTTTTAAAATGTTTTACCCTTAGTGTTTAGGTTTTAATGTTTAGCTTAGGTTTTAGATTTAGAGATTAGCTTTATGCTTTAATATAGGTCCCGATGAAATACAAATCTTTGAATCTAGACCAAATGTCACAAACTCAAGTGTAGAATCCTAACCTAAGTGTTTCATTTATGCCAGCAAATCAATATGATAACAAGATAATTACAAAATCAACACAAGGATGTAAATAAATGTTTATTCTCATTCGGTATAATAGCACTTTAGTGGTACAAAACATTCAAAGTTTAACAACCATTACAAACAAATACTCATCTACATTAATTGAGATAGACAAAAAACCAAAAACTAACTAGTAATTTTTAGATCAGTCAGGTGAAATTAACTAGTTTCGCTTAAGGTAAAACTAACTATCTGCTTATGAGTTTCATTCTAACTTTACAAACTCCTACTTGATATAAGTATAAAAAGATATACACAAATAATATAAAAAAACCATAAAACAAACCACTGGACCATCTAAGCTTTCACAACCTTAAAATCCATGCGTGGAATTTTATCACAAGCCCTGTGAACAAACAAAGGATATGAGTCATTAGTTACTCAGAACAACTTCTATATGAGTTTTCAAAACAAATCGTAGAGTTAAAGAATTCAAACATTACATAAACATAAGTATAAACATTAAAAACCATGTAGTCTGAAAAGAAAATCTGAAAATCACACACCCAAATACCAAAGTCGAAATGTAAAAACATAAGTATGTTTGCATGTTATGTGACCGATGATGTGCTCCAATATGCACCTGGAAAGTTAGTGACATGAGAAAGACACATAAAGTGTCAACATAGAGTTGGTGAGTTCGTAAGTTTGTAAGTAAGCAAAACAGTTAAGTTTGTATAACATCAGTAATATGTAATGAAATAGATAGCTAATCAGCAACATAAGCATAACAATAGTGTTTTTCACATTTGAAGTTGACTGTGTTCGTTTGTTTGCGTTCCGTCATGATTTTCCATGTCATGATACTGCGTTAGTCGTTTAAGACAACGTTGCACCCATTTGACCTCCAATCATGGGGGTGATGCTTGTTAAACCTAGTAGTACTACCCATTATTTTCTGCTAATTTCCTTAATTAAAGATCAGAAAGAGTATACTTTCTCCCCCAAAAAAGTATGCAACAGAGGGGCGGTGAACTCATCTTAAATGTATGCCAAAAATCATTGCAAATCAAAAGCTAGATTGAAAGACAACCCCTCACAAGTTACATACAATATACGAGTACATAAATATGTGCAGGATAGGTCGGTTTAACAAACCCTAAGTATCCAATCAAACTTCTTGATACATGAAATTAGAAACATTGGCCCAAATTGACCAAATTTACCTGTTTGACCCGTTGGTGACAAGTTAAATGAAAACATATTTGCCTATACCTGACAACCCAAATATTTATGAGTTTAATCAAAAACATACACGTATTATACATAAAGAGTTGTAAACTATGACATGATTTTCATACTAGTAAAACCTAACATACGACACATATGAATCCATACTAGTAACCAACATGTACATTTCTATAATAAATTACCCGATCACTTTAGATACTCCAAGTGGTAACTACCTATATTACTATCATGTAGCCTAAGCACCCATAGGTTTCCAAACAGTAACTACATGCCATGTGAAGTAACTTACTACTTCTCATCCTAAACACTACCAATCCTGCTAACTAGGGGTCTTATATCCGTATGCATGTACAACATTCACCATTACAATCCAAGTGTTCCAAGTATAACTTAAACTAACAAACTTTTTTAGTTTTGCCATATTGATCAAACATACGTATGCTCAAGTTTCTATCATGTAAAATCGTTACTAACATTATTCCATGTAGACATGAACATCTAATTTACCAAACCATCAAAATCATATTTCCATCAACATGATATAACTACTGGATTCCCATCCATTAATAATAACAACACATGTGAATGTTCCCGATAACCATTCTAGCATGTGCCTAACATACCATGCATGTTTCAAAAACATTAAACTTTAAAACCATATATACAAAGTTTTCTTATTAGGAGGGTGGCATCTAGTAAGCCGTATTGTATGAAACCAATCAATAAATCAACAATTATACGATCAATCCAGTCTATATTCATCATTAACACTTAACAAACTTCCCTAGATCTCAAAATCCCAAATACATGGAAATTAAAGTTTCCACTTTGGGTAACTTATGAACTAGATGTAAAAACTACGATTTTATTGCACAATCCACATAAAACATCATAATAGCATCAAACTAACACAACTACAACATTCAATTCCATCAATTTTATGAAAAATGGTTGACAATTCTTACCATATACCTGTTGGATCAATAGAGAATCTTACTATTACGTTTTAACGATTAAATCGAGCAAAATCTAAGGGATGTGTGTGTGATAATGGCTGACTGCAAAGGTGAAAAGAGGCTCGATCACAAGTTGGGATTATACAGATTATGTTTTGGTTTCCGTTTTTATATTCACTACATTTCAAGTCTAACCCCTTTTATTTTTTTAAATCATGAAACCTACTTTAAAATGTTATAAGTTATTTTATTAAACTTTAGGTTTCATAAACTATTAAATAGATCTATTAATCATTCCACAAAATTTGTAATAACATATAGTTCTCGTAACAATATGCTAGCACATAAATCATAAAGATAACATGCAACATGTTGATTTCACATAATCATATAATAACATCACGTAATTATGAATTAGGTTATATTGGTTAAATCAGTATTAATCATTTGTTAAGGCACCAACATTAAAGGACATGTAGGTGCTTAAATATTGTGTATGCAAGAAACTCTTAATGATATAACGAGTTCTAAAAGCAGTTTAAGGCTATCCTCCTATCGGACTCTCAGTTGATGGTAACCAGACCTCAAATCAATCTTGGAATAGTAACTCATTTCCTAAAGTTGATTAAACAGATCTTCAATACAAGGTAGAGGGTTTCGGATTTTTTATCGTAACCTTGTTAAGCTCCCTGTAACCGATGCATATATAGAAAGTGAATAGGGGCTCCCTGTAGCAATGAACTTAGCCTGATGCACTAACAATTCCTACAGCTCATTTGGTGCCAATGGCAAGGACTCGTGCAATTAGGGTCACTCTAGGAGTTACGCCAATTTGGTATTCAACTTGACGATGAGGCATTAGTCTAGACAAGTCTACTAGGAACACTCCTAGAAACACCCTTGTGAAAGGAAAATCCTTTAACCTTTTCTTTTCTAACTGGTTGTTGGTTAAGAGAACTAATATGCCTAGAGGACCTTTACACAACCATTTTTGGGCTTTCATATAAGATATGATGCCTATGACTGCACCACTCTTTTAACCCCAAATAAAAAGTATTTCTCCACTAGTGAGAGGAATATGAGTGATCTCTTTGCTTGATTTTCTAACAACCAATCCATGCCTATAACTATGTCAAAACTACCTAGTGTAATAGGCATACGGTTTAGGTCAAACATGCATTCTAATATTTCTAATTTGCATCAGCTAAGAATATGTGTCAGATGAATTTGCGTACCATCGGCTAATTCTACCATATTCTTTGATTCAAAAAAAGGAATATCACATAAAAGGCTACTAAACTTAGTAGACATAAAGCTCTTATCAGCTCTAATATTAAATTAAACTATTGCATACTGACCATTTACGGAAAATTTACTAGTGAATATATATTCATAGCTCACCTGAACCCATGAGAAAGGCTCTTCCTTTTGCTTCACCATTGTTTCCACCATAGTTGATAGTGTTGTCACCATGCCATTGTTTTTACCACCATTTCCACTAATTTTACCAAGCTTTTTTTAATTACGGGTAGTTGTTTTTATAATGACCTTCCTTTCCTAATTTGTCTCCTATGTCTGCTATGACTTTTTCATCAACTCACCATACTGATCTTTAGTTGCATGTCCCACCTCCCATGACGTTGGAACCATAAGTTATCTCTCTTTCTAGTGTGATGATAGTTGTACTTATTACACTAAGGGTATTGCCCAATGTGCCCTTCCTGATACTGATTTGATGATGATGATTGATTGAAGTTCTAATTAGACTTGAACTTTATTTACTACTAGTAAGGCTGACAAGATGATGAAGAACCCTTGTTACAAGAAGTATCATACTTTTGCTTGTTGTCGGGCATGCTCGCCATAACACCCCCGCTTTGAAAGGTCCCCTTGCTTTACTGCCTAATCCGTCTACTTATGAGCCAAATAGGTTTCTTTTTGAATATGGTAGGGTTTGATGAAGTCACCATACTTAGAATTTCTAGTACTAAACCATGCAAATACAATTCAATCTTCGTGTATGCAGGGTTCCCCGTACCCAGGCAAAGAGTAGCTATCGAATGAGATCGGGTGGTGTGAGCTTCGATTTTAGATCCTTCCATCTTCAATTTCTAGAACTTTGTTTCTAGCTTTTGCACTTTATCATGAGGACAGTAGTCCTCCATCATTATTATCTTAAATTCCTCCAAAAGTAGGGTATTAGCTTTTGCTTGACCTAGCATTTGCACATGTGCATTCTACCATAAGAGTGTCGCACCCTCCAAATTATATTTTGCGTACTTCACTTTATCAGCAAGTCAAACAGTTAGACTTTTCAAACATCAATACGGTCTTCTCAAACCACCAAACAAGTCCGACCGCCTTTTCAGCTCCATTGTAGTAATGAGGCTTACCATCCATGAAAGCCTTGTATGTACAGGCTAGTGGGCCAAAGTTAACAAATTGGAACAATAAGTCTATTAGTTTCAAAAACTAAGTAATAGGATACACAACCACAAAATTTGTAACCTAATTAATTACTCAAGATAATAAGTTCCTAAACTATTAAATCAATGTATAAAATTCTAGGTTTTCAGTTGGGTAGGAAACAAACCTTCCCACATAGGTCATGAAATAATCCTATGCAATATAAAGAAACTATGAAATGAATCGGTCTAGGATAACACATCCATCACTATCTTCATCCTCCACCTTTAGATCCTTATCTAGGTCCTCCTTTGGATCCTCCTTCGTGTCCTCTTTGGGTTCTTCATCTATGTTGATACATCTTGATGTACCTAGTTTATGATCTCAAATGTAAAAGTCTTTCATGTCTTACACTGGTGTAATATGATGTAATTGATGATATTAATGATATATGAAACGCATTATGATGTTTATTTCTGATTGATTATGTTATATTATCATTAGAATGTGATTCACGTGTATAAACTTAATATATAGGTTTGATGTTGTTTTACATAAGTCTAAGTCAATAAGAACTTATGGACATTCATGCTACTGGACCATACTTATGGCCCATACGCATGGATGAACCATACTTATGGACCAGTCGCACGACTGAACCAGGTGACTGGATCAGTCGTATGATTGAGACATAAGATTGACTCAGTCATACAACTGAACCTTCAGTCTTGCGTATGAGTCAACCGCATGAGTCAGTCACACGACTGAACCATGCTAACGGTTCAGTCATACGATTGAACACTGAAAACCTACAAATACCACATAATTCATGGTAAAGCAGAACACTTCAAATACTTTCATACCCTAGCCATCCAGAGGGTCCCAAGTCGCCAATCCAAGTTCATAGTTCGTTCCGGATCGATTCCAATCTGTTCTTAATGTTTGTTACATCGTTAGATCAATCAGGTTATTCGTTCTCACTGATTGGATCGCCAATCAAATAGAATTCCACGCTATTTGATCTGGTTTCACGCAGAATCCATTAGCACTCCGTACGTACACGGTCCTCACAAATGGTATCAGAGCTTAAGCTCTTGATTTTGCTTGGATTCAATTGGTTTTGGTGTCAAAACTAACGTTTTCATTCAAAAGATTCACCTTTTTGCTTCTAAAAGTGTTTTTGACGAGTGTATTTATTAAAAGTTTGATTTTTTCATCAAACAGCAGATTAGGGTTTCTAGAAATTTCGTTTCGTGTGTCAAAGTGTTAAAAATTCGATTTTACAAACACAGCAGCCTTCAGTCGTACGATTGATTCAATCGCACGACTGAATCCCATTCGCATACACTCATTCGCACGACTGAACTCAGTCGCCACACTCATTCGCACGGTTAAACTACTTCATTCAGTTGATTCCAATCGTCCTACTTATTTGCATGACTGAATCCTATCGCACGATTGAATTCATTCGCATCCTTCATTCGCAAGAGTGACTCAGTCGCATAGCTCATTCGCATGAGTAAATCTGTCCTATTCTAAGTTTACCAAGTTTAAAGCAATGGATGATCAGTTCTCTTCATTCACTGCTGGAAAGGACTCACGCATCCAGAATCTTCTACTTCTGGAAAGTGAGATCGGGAACCACAACAAACCGCCAAAGCTGTTAACATTGCATGAATACCCACAGTGGAAACAACGGTTTGAAATCTACCAGAATAGAGTTGACCCCAATCTGTGGACGTCTATTGGGACTGGTTATGTGGTACCAGTCAGTGCTAATGGGGTAAAGTTGACTTTGGGAGGAATGAGTGAATCCCAGAAGACTATGCATAATGCTGAAAAGAAGGCATATGCCTTGTTGACTCAGTCTATACCTAAGGACATATTTCATAAGTTTTCTGAGAACAAGCAGTCAATTAAATTATAGGAGGCTTTGGAAAAGATATATGAAGGCAATGCAACTCTGAAAGCACTGAAGGCAAAAGCTCTTAAAAAGGAATTTGATAATTTGTCACCAATTGGAAAAGAGAGCTTAGATGATATTATTAATAGATTCTATCATCTGATGAGTGAGTTACACACTCATGGCGTGACTACCTCCATGGAAGATAAAGTCTCTAGCTTTGCTGATGGTCTGCCACACAAATGGGATTTATTTATGTCTAATTTGAGATAAAACGACACTCTTGCTACATTAGACATAAATGATTTCATTTTAAAATTAAGAGAGGAAGAATTATGTCAGAAATACAAGTCAAAGAAAGGATCCTATACTCAGAATCCTACACTACGCAATTCAGTTCCAACCCCTGTCTCATCAGGTGTACCGCTTCAAATGGCATTTGTGTCTAACTCTTCTACTCCTTCCCAAAGCTGTGCATCGGGAACCGAAACGTCAGGGTCATCTAGAGCCCAATACATTGTTCCTGAGGCTAATACTACCAAGTTAAAGACCGAGAATCTCGGAAATATCACCGTGGAAGTTGCTAAAGAACATATGGATCTTTTAGCTGCTGTTGTTTAATCGTATGATGTGTAAGTTGCTGGTAAGATTGGGAACTGTCATCTTGTTGACGAGGACTACGAGCAAGTTGATGAAACTGGCTGGAACGTATGGATATTATGTGGGCCTTGGCTAGTGCTGTTAGAAGAGCAAAGAAGTTTGTCAAGAAGATGGGGCAGAACTTGGTTGCTACTAAAGATACGACATTCGGGTTTGATAAAACCAAGGTCACGTGCTTCAACTGTGGAGAAAAGGGGCACTTCAAACGTTAGTGTGTAAATCCAAAGAAGACCGGAAATGGTAATCCTTTTCCTACGTTCAACCATCAAGAAAAGGATTAGATTGGAGCATCATCTTCAAGTAAATAGTCAATGGATTTGGTTGCAGACGGTGATGAAGGACAAGACTGGTCCTTCCGATTCGTATCTGAGGGTGAATCAAATATTGCATTAGTTGACACCTTGGACGATGGATCTGCTAGTGAGGGAGACATCATAGTTGAGAATGCACATTCAGATATTAAAGAAGCTATGGATGTTGTTGATCACTTGGTTAAAGAAGAGCTAAGTGCTACAACTTAGCTTCTCCAGTCACTGAAGAGTCTAACGCTGCATTAATGGCTGATTCGTCTGGTACTTCACAAGTATATTCTAAAGACGAATTATTTGAAAAACATGCTTATACTGAATGTGATAAATTTAGAGAAAACATTGATTTAAAGTTTGGTAGGTTATTAGAACCCAATGATAATCTAATAAATGATTTACAACTCTGCACTGAAGCAAATAGAGTATTAAAACAAAATGAGTGTAGCTTCAAAGAAAAGATAGAATTGTGAGGGAAACAATTAAGGGAAACCGAGGTTGTTGCCCAAATTCAATCAAATGACATTAAGTTCTATTTAAACTCTTTGGAAGAAACTAAAAAAGAAAAAGCAGTTTTGCAAGTCGAAGTTGAATCTTTAAAACAAAAACTGCACAGTTTGGCAAGTTCTTCTTACATAGTTCAAACTTAGTGAAAGAAGGAAATGGAGGGGAAGGTATGGGTTATAAAGTAGTACCACCACCACATGCAATCCTTTTGAACACTAAATGTAGACCAATCAATAATAACCCGGTGAAGGATCATGTGGTGTCTACTCCTCTGGTCAGTGATCCAAATTCTACGGTTAAAACTAAGAAGTATGTCATTGAACAGAAGACTACTACTTCTGGATCTAAAGATAAGATGCTTGTTGAGGATTTGAGTGATAAAATTGAAAGGCTAACTTAGGTTCAGATTCACAAACGTCTATTTTAGAACCTAAAATATCTAAATCACAAACCTAAACAAGTAACTCATCAAAATCCAAATAAACAAAAGCCAAAGATGTTCAAAACGTCAAAATAATTAAATTTGTTAAAGAAGGAGACACGTCTAAAAAGGAAACAAAATTACCCAGCCCCCAACCACACTCAACCCCATATCAACATTTTCCACAATATGTCAAAGGGAGATCCTTATTATTCGATACCTAAAAGGAAAATTGAACTTTTTGATGAAAAACCAAGATTTTCTAAAATCAGATCTAATACTCCTCCAAAACACCAAAGTCAACACAGACAAGCTCAAAGTGAAGTTGTGCCACCTAAGGTTAATTCTAGGATAATTAGTGAACCGAAAGTTCAAACCATAAGCCAGTCGTCTGTTTACCAGAAACTGGTCATACACAAAGCTAGCTTATGGAAAGAAAAATCAAGTAATGTGTGTGATAGCAAAGACAAGAAGAAGAAGAAAGATGTGCTCTCATCCTCGGAAGGTCAGTGGGTTGAGTTCATGATGTGTGATACCTATGGGATACCAAGCCAGTTAAGGCCTGGGTCCCAAACCTGACTAATCACTTCTTTTGTATGTGCAGGGTGTCCGCTATAGTGCTATCAGTAATACCTAGATTATTGATTGTGGGGCTTCCAGGCACATGACCGGGAATTCGTCCCTCCTTTTCAACATCAAGCAAATTAAAAGGGGACACATATCATTCACTGGGAATAAAGGATGTTACATCACCGTGCAAGGCGAAGTGGGAAACGAGAAAGTGAAGTTTGACAAAGTCAACTATGTTCAGCAACTACAGAACAACTTGCTTTCTGTCTCCCAAATCTATGATAGTGGTTCAAGGTTATGTTTGACAACAAGAGGTGCTACATACTGAAGAAGAAGTATGTTATAGAGGAGGATAACATTCTATGTTAGTATTTATGTCTTGGACTTATCAAAAGCCTCCACAACTGAGTCTACTGCTCAGTGCTTCTTGTCAAAAGCTACAGAAAGATATTCAATCTCCTGGCACAGGAGAATGGGACACGTCAATCACAGTAAGATGAATCACCTAGTTTAGAATGATCTGGTAGATGGAGTTACAGTCAAGAATTTCCTGCTCCTAGATTTCTATGTCGCTTGCAAGAAAGGGAAACATGCCAGAAATTCACACAAAGCAAAGAAAGTTAATTCTATTGACATTCCTCTCCAGCTTCTACACATGGATCTGTTTGGCCCAGTCAGCACAAAAAGCATAGCCGGAGATGGGTACTGCTTTGTGGTGACGGAGACTACTCAAGATTCTCTTAGGTGATGTTTCTGAAAGCTAAATCAGAGACCTTTGAATCATTCAAACATCTTGTTACCGTATTGGAGTCTCTCTACAAGCTGAAAGTAAGAAGGATTCGATCTGACAACGGGACAAAGTTCAAGAATCAGTGGATGGAGGCCTTCTGTCGAGAGAAAGGAATTGTTCATCAGTTTACCTCTGCCTACACTCCACAAATGAATGGTGTTGCTGTAATGAAGAATCTTAGCTTGATAGAGACAACAAGGATAATGCTAGCTGACTCCAAAATGCCAGTTCATTCTGGAACGAGGCGGTGGCTAATGCGTGTTACACTCTAAATCGGGTCTTGGTACTCAAACGTCATGGAAAAACTTGTTATGAGCTGCTCCAACAACGTAAACCCAATGTAGAGTATCTGGAACCATTTGGTGCACCCTGCATGGTGCTAATGAAAAATCAGACTGGGAAGTTCTGCGAGAAGGCAGAAGAAGGTATCTTCCTTGGATACAGTATACCAGACAAAAGGGTTTACAATAACTCAACTGGTCAGGTAGAAGTGTGGTGCAATGTTGATGTCCAAAGATCCACCACCCCTCTGTAGGAAAAGGACCTTCCTTCTTCATCGATTATGATGGATTTTTTAATCCTTCAATCTCCCTCCTTCCCATTCTGATGACGAGTTAGCTGCTCGAATGATGTACGAGGTTCTAAACACTCCTACACGAGACTTGACATCATCGGTTTCATTAGAAGATACCTCTAGCCCTTTAGGGGAAGGGCTTAAGGTAAGTGATTCTTCCTCCGATGATGAGGATGTTGAAACTGAGAGTGCAAACCAGGAGGAGCAAGTTCCTACTACTGAAAATACACCAGTATCCGATCATGATGAAAATGGAACTTCTGAACCCCATACTCCAAGAGTTCAGAATCTGGAAAATGAAGTTACAACACCCACCACTCCCGGAACTAGAGTTAATGTACATCATCCCCTGGACAACATCATCAGGGATATTCTATCAGGGGTTCAAACAAGAAATCAGCTATACTCAGCTGATTATGGTGCAGTCATGGAAAAGGGATATCTACACAATGTGTTTATCGATGTTTTGTGTCTCAAGTTGAGCCAAAGCATGTCAGAGAGGCTTTAAAGATGAGGCATGGGTAAGTGCTATACAAGAAGAACTCCTTCAGTTCAAGAAGTTAGGATTTTGGACAGTTATGGACAGACCAAAAGGTGCAAAAGTAATTGGCACGAAATTGGTTCTTCGGTGTAAGAAGGATGACCAAGGGGTCATAATCAGAAACAAGGCTCGGCTTGTCGTTTAACGGTTTAGGCAAGTCGAAGGCATTGACTACAATGAAGTGTTTACACCTGTGGAAAGGATGGAAGCAATTCGTATCTTCTTAGCCTATGCATCCTATATGCAGATTAAAGTCTATCAACTGGATATGAAGTGTATTCCATCATGGTGAAATCCGTGAAACTGTGTACGTCAGTCAACCTGAAGGATTTAAGGATCCTTATCATCAGGATAGAGTTCATAAACAGGACAAGGCTTTGTACGGGCTTCATCAAGCCCTCGAGCTGGTACGAGAAACTCTCTACTCATCGGCTGAAACATCGTTTCGTAGAGGTGTCATTGACTGCACGTTGTTCTCAAGGAAAAGGACGGTGATTATACTGGTGCAGATATACGTGGATGACATAATCTTCGGTTCTAAGAACGAAGCAGTATGTAAAGATTTGATTCTGTGATAAAAGCTGAGTTTTAAATGAGTGCCATTGGAGAGATGAAGTTCTTTCTCGATTTAAAAGTAGATCAGACACCAAATGGTATCTTCCTGCATCAGACCAAATATGTAGGAGATATCTTAGTCAGTTGACATGGAGAATGCAACGGTTGCTGGGACTCCACTTGCCACAAACCACGATGTGGCACCCGACGAAAATGGTGATCTGGTGGATGCTATATGTATCGAGGAATGATCGGATCTCTCATGTACCTCACAACTTCTCGTCCTGATATTATATATGCCACGTGTCTTTGTTCCAGATATCGGGCAAAACCTAAAGTGAATCATCAAATTACGTAAAGAGGATATTTCGTTATCTGAAGGGTACTCCAGCACTTGGGTTGTGGTATCCTCAAGATGATGACTTTGAGCTTACAGGTATAGCAACTCGGATTATGGTGGTTGCAAGATGAATTACAAGTCAACATTAGCGGGATGTCAGTTCTTTGGAAGAAGTTTAGTCACCTGCAGTGTAAGAAGCAGACGTGGTTGCTCTATCGACATGTGAAGCCGAATACGTTGCCGCTGCAAGTTGTTGTTCTCAAATCTCTTGATTCGACAGCAAAATACGAGACTACGGTTTGCAATTTTCTAACACCCCTATTTTTGTTGATAATTTTGTTGCTATTGTTGTCTGTAGAAATCCGGCCCAACACCCCAAGACTAAACACATCGGTATCAAATATCACTTTATTCGTGACTGTTTTGAAAAGCAATTAATCGATGTTGTTAAAATTAATATGGATTTTCAACGCGCGACCTCTACACAAAAGCGTTTGATAAACCTCGGTTTTTATAACTTTTAGTGGTTAATGGCGTTAAAAAGAAAGTGATGTGATTCCAGAAGAATCGAGTTCTTAGTCCACCCTTATTTTTTATTTATTTTTAATTTTTCTTTATTATATTTTTTCTATTGTCAAAAAATTTTAAAAACACAAAAAGATTTTCAGTTTTAGAATTTTAGGGGGAGAATAGGTTTAGTTTCTAGTTAGTATTTAGATTAGGTACTCAAAAAACACAACGAGGGCGGGTAGAAAAGCTGAAAGGCAAAGACATCAGTCTGTGAATTTATTCAAAATTATGGAAAATGATATACATAGAGAACTAATTGTTTGGGACATCAAAAAGACTTAATGTTCAAATTTTACATTAACTTACAAGTCTGAGAAGGATAAGCCAATAAAGGAAAAATGATAGTAACTAGTCTGTTACTAAAGTTACATAGTGAAAGTAGGCCTAGGGGTTTCTATTCCCTTATATGATGGGTCGGTAGATTTAACCACAATAGACTATACTTCATTGGTGAAACAAATAAAAAGTAAATAGTTCAATTAGCTGTGGGCTTCCATCTTATCCCTGGTAAACACAATCAACGTATTTCCAATAGGGGTGTGAGCAAAATAAACTGTAAGGCCCCGCTCCCAGGTACCTCACAGCTGGTCATTCATCGCACATAAATCATACTAATATTTAATTCATCACGCGGAATCAGTAAAACCCCTTTCATTCTTTTTCATTTTAATATAATGCTTTTGCAAAGTAATACAACCCTCATTACAAATATTGTTTGCTTGCATTACAATACAAAACATTACAAGAATGTCATCCCAAAGAGCTCATAGCCGCCTCGTGTCTCCCCACAAACGCTACCTGCCAACTGGAAACACATAAAAAGTCAGCGTTGCTGAGTGAGTTCTAGTTTTATAATAAACATACTTTGTTCATATTAAAACCGTTCATTCTTTACACGTGATCATACATCGTACATACATATCATAATATCTTTATTATCTCATTCGTTCATTCGTTCGTTCGTCATACATCGTTATCTTTCACTTCTCGTTTAGGTCCTGTCAGGCTTTACCCACTTCATGCACGCAACCATGATTACTGTGGTCGAATGACAAGGACCCCGTTACATCTTTTCTTGCCATTGGATATCTTTTGTACCACTACCATCTGCTATACCCCGAACGTTATTAGCTACCGGGCCGAAGTCATTAAATGAACAGCAAAACGTATGCCACGGTACTAGAGTAAGCGGTAGGGATACCATACATATGGTCAATCACTAAGAAGGACCCTTAACTTATCCAATGTTTGCAAGCCCTCTTTCGTTAATTCGTTCGTCATACATCGTTATTTTCACTTCTCGTTTAGGTCCTGTCAGGCTTTACCCACTTCATGGCAGCAGCCATGATTGCTGTGGTCGAATGACAAGGACCCCGTTACATCTTTTCTTGCACATTGGATATCTTTTGTACCACTACCATCTCTATACCCCGAACGTTATTAGCTACAGGGCTGAAGTCATTAAATGAACAGCAAAACGTATGCCACGGTACTAGAGTAAGCGGTAGGGATACCATACATATGGTCATCACTAAGAAGGACCTGTTAATCTTATCCAATGTTGCAAGTCATCTTTCGTTAATTCGTTCGTTATGCATGTATTCATCATTTTTTTAATCATCGTTCATTCATTTCATTCATTAATACATGCATTCGTCATCGTGTCCCCTTTCATTATCTTTCACTTTACGTTACATAATACTTCGTTCGTTCGTTCATCAATGTAAAGCCATAGAAAGATATTCACGCTTTCGTTATTATAAGGAACACACACATCATACATACATCATCATACATAGCATCATACGTACATCGTCATACATAACATCATACTGCATCATCATACATCATCATACATAACCTCGTACATACATAGCCTACATCATCAATCGTCACTAGGCACTTATGTAAAATCCATGTAGGGACTTACTCCCGTATCCTTCCCGAAACCGGGACTACTAACGTCATCTGAGTGCGGTAGCACTAACTGTCCCTCAAGATCGTGGGGACTCATACTAGGACCTTATTAACATATCGAGTCTACAACCATACCTTAGACGTATAACTACATTATACCCAATGGGCCATACATACATACGTCAATAAACAAGTTATATGTGTTCCAGCCCCAAAATTATTTAAAATCAGTAAATGAGGGGTCCTAGAACTCACCTGTGCTTGACAAGTAGCTTCTCAATCAAGCCTTAAAGTCGCAGGTCACACTACACTGCCTGCAGATAAGTTAACACTCAAAAGAGTAATTTCTGCCTAATTTCGCTACTAAGTTCGCAGGTAGTTTCGCCCGTAAATTCGCCAGCAGTTTCGCTGGGCAAATCAGCAGTTTCGCTGCTAGTTTCGCCGGGCAGCATTCTGCCAGTTTCGCTGGACAGATTCGCCCTCGAGCGCCAACTTTCGTTGGAATTCCCTAGTTTCGCAATATCTAAGGTCAACTGGGCATTGGCATAGTCATCAGCGAAACTATAGTTTCCGCTCAGGCGAATATGTAGTTTCGCCGAAGCGAAATTGTAACTTCGCTGTAAATCCTTTCAGTTTCGCTGGACGAACTTACAGTTTGCGCTGGACGAGACCTTAAATTCGCAGAACGAGCTGAAATTTATGAATCAGCTCGTTTTAGCCAAAAACCAAAATCCATCTTTCCACCCAAACCCTGGATTATCATCCAGGAAGCTATATCTAAGCTCATTACACGTTTTCTTACCCTAAAACGTGTGTTTTGGCGATTTTTTGCCACTTTATAACCTCAAAAACCCACACTCGGGTTTTTCACCAAATGTAGAAATTTAGATACGTTTCTTACCTTGATTCTTATAGTTTAGGAGTCCACACACCAGCCTTCGATTCTTGACCACCCGAGCTTCAATCCGGCACTTTCTCTCTCTACACTTTCTCTCTCTAGAATGGGGTTTGAGTGAAAATGAGAGTTGCTCAGATGATCCATATATTATATGGCAGGCGTTCCCGGACCCCAAACTCGTTAAACTCGTGACCCGGAGGGTTAACTCGGTGTAATACCCGCAACCATTTTATATTTATAAATGGTTTTTCATCCGAGCCCATCACTATCACTTGACTCGATTAGAAAAATTCCGGATGTTACAAGTAACCCCTTATTTAGGTTTCGTCCCGAAACCTGCTATTCCTCAAACAGTGTGGGGTAATGTTGTCTCATCTCTTCTTCAGTCTCCCACGTAGACTCGGATCCCTTCCTGTGCTTCCACTGTACACAGCACAAGAGGAAACACTTTATTCCTAACCTCTTTTCTTACGATCAATGATTGCCACTGGTTGCTTCAACGTAATTGAGCAGTTCGTCTACTTCAATATCCTCCAGCGGTACAAACCATATCTCATCGGCCAAACATTTCTCAGATGAGATACGTGGAAGGTCGGTGAATTCCACTCAGCTCATCTGGCAGTTCCAACCTATAGGCCACCTCCCCACACGGGCGATAATTCGGAAAGGGCCTATATACCGCGGGCTCAGTTTACCCGCTTTGGAACCTAATAATTCCTTTCCAAGGCGAGACTTCAACATGACCCGATCACCGACCTTGAACTCTATCGGTCTCGCCTCTTATAAGCATACGACTTTTGTCTGTCTTTCGCCACCTTCATGAAGGCTTTGATCTTTTCTAACTTTTCAGTCGTTGCTTCAACTACCTCGACCCCACCTAGTTCCTTTTGCCCAATGTCTCCCCAACATACGGGCGTCCTACATTTCCTACCGTACAACATCTCGTAGGGCGGCATGCCAATGCTGGCATGATAACTGTTATTGTAAGAGAATTCTGCTAACGGCAGGTGATCGTCCCAACTTCCTCCAAAATCGATCACGCACGCTCGAAGCATGTCTTCGAGTGTTTGGATCGTCCTCTCAGACTGACCGTCTGTCTGGGGATGATATGCCGTGCTAATGTAGCCTCGTCCCCATTGCTCATGAACCTCTTCCAAAACTTGGGGTAACAGGGGTGTCACAGTCAGACACAATAGACACCGGTACGCCATGACGAGCTACAATTTCTTTGATAAATAGATCCGCCATCTTTCAGATGAATAGTCTCGCGGATCGGTAGGAAGTGGGTACTCTTCGTCAATCGATCAACTATCACCCATATAGCATCATACCTTTCGGGTACGTGGTAGTTTCATGATGAAATCCATGGTGATGTGCTCCCACTTCCACTCGGGTATCCAACGGTTGGATCTTCCCGTACGGTTTCTGATGCTCTGCCCTCCTATGAACAGTCATGCACTTACTCACATATTCCACACATCACGCTTCATGCCGGCCACCAATAGCTCTTTCTTCATGTCTTGGTACATTTGGTAGCACCGGGGTGAATGGAATATCGAGTCTTATGGGCCTCATCCATGATCTTTCCACGTAGATCCCCTTACCGAGGAATCCACACTCGCCCAAATCGGGTCTTAACACCAAGAGTGTTCTCACCCAGTTTGTAACTAGACCTCTCATCCTTTCGGAGTTAAGACGATCTTCTTCAAAGCCTCGTCTTGGAACTCCTTAACCTGTGTCATCACGTCAGAGGTCATAATTAGCTGCTAAGCCTTCACCCGAATCGGCTCGGGCCTTTCCTTCCGGCTAAGGGCATCAGCCACCAATTGGCTTTGCCCGGGTGGTAATGGATCTCACAATCATAATCTTTTATCAGCTCCAACACGCCTCTCCCTCATGTTTAGATCCTTCTGCTCGAAGAAGTACTTCAAGCTCTATGATCCGTGAAGATGGTGCACTTCGTCCCGTATAGATAGTGCCGCCAAATCTTCAACGCGAAAACCACCGCAGCTAGTTCTAGGTCGTGCGTGGGATAATTGACTTCGTGGGTCTTCAGTTGTCGAGGATGCATAGGCTATGACCTTTCCGCGTTGCATCAATACGCAACCCAGCCAGAATAGGATGCATCCGAATAGACCACCAAGTCTTCATTTCCCTCGGGGCAATGTCAAGAAGGTGCTTGTGTCAGTCTCGTCTTCAATTCCTCAAAAGCGTCCTCCTGTTCTCGACCCCACACGAACTTTACATCCTTGCGAGTCAATTTTGTCAAAGGTGAGGCTATCTTGGAGAAGTCTTGAATAAATCTTCTATAGTAGCCCGCCAACCCCAAGAAGTCAAAGGTGAGGCTATCTTGGAGAAGTCTTGAATAAATCTTCTATAGTAGCCCGCCAACCCCAAGAAGCTGCGAATCTCGGTTGGCGTCTTCGGTGACTTCCATTGCATCACGGCCTCAACCTTTGCTGGATCCACCATATATTCCTTCTGCATTCACTACGTGACCCAGAAATTGCACCTCGCTTAACCAAAGGCGCACTTGGAGAACTTGGCGTACAATTTCTCCCTCTCAACGTTTCCAATACTTCCCGAATATGCCCGGCATGCTCTTCTTCACTTCTCGAATAAATCAGGATATCATTGATAATACAATCACTGATTTATCTAACATTGGTCGACCACTCGTCGGTTCATCAATCCATAAAAGCAGCCGGCGCATTGGTCAACCCAAAGAGACATGACAAGAAACTCGTACTGACCATAGCGCGTACGAAAGGCTTTTTAGGATATCCTACTCCTTCACACTTCATTCAGTTGATGGTACCCCGATCAAAGATCTATCCTTAAAACCAACTGGCACCCTGAAGTTGATCAAACAAGTCATCGATCCTTGTAAGGTATCTGTTCTTCACCGTCAGCTTATTCAGCTCGCGGTAGTCGATGCACATCCTCATACTACCATCCTTCTTCTTTACGAACAGGACCGGCACCCCAAGTGAGATACTCGGTCTGATAAACCCCTTATCCAGCATGCTCAACTGCTCCATCAACTCTTTCATCTCCGTCGGAGCCAAGCGATATGGTGCTTTTGCGACAGGTTGGGCACCCGGTATCAGTCGATCTGGAACTCGATCTCTCGGTCAGGTGGAAATCCTGATAATTCTTCGGGAAACACGTCTGGAAGGTCACACCCCACTGGCACATCGCATAGCTGTGGTGTTGGCGTCTCTACATTCTTTACATAACATAAGTAGGCGCTACATCTGCGCCTCATACACTTTCCCGCCACCGCCATGGAGATCACCTTCGGGATCGTCGTAACTCGATCGCCATATATTGTCACCGGACTTCTGTCGGTCTCCGTCAGTCTAATCATCTTCTTTCGGCACACGATATTCGCTTCGTAGGTTGCTAACCAGTCCATCCCCTAACACTACATCAAATCTTCCTAGAGGCATCACATGTAACTTGGCAGCAAACCTATGGCCCTCTAATTCTATGGCACAGCCTTCTATCACATCCGTAACCCTAGTGGATTTACCAATAGCGGTTTCTACTTCAAAGGACTTACGAGGCGAGGCATTTACTTCTAACAGTAGTTTAGCACAGAAGGTAGTAGAAATAAACTCCTACTAGCCCCGAATCAAATAATATAGAGGCTAAAATTGGTCTATTAGGAACGTACCGGACACAACGTCAGGATCCGTTATAGCCTCCTCCTGCGTCATGGTGAACGCCCTAGCCTTTGCCCTCAGTGCTTCTCCTCCCGTCTTCTTCTCCCCTGCCCCTCAGCCCTCGGCTTCTTGCAATCTCAGCTCATAGACCACTTTCCCCACAGTTAAAACACTTGCCCATTCGGCAATCCTTGGCCATATGCCCAGTCCTCCTACACTTGAAACAGATGTTGGATCCCCACTTACACTCCCCGAGTGTCCCCTCTTTGCTCTTCCACACTGTCCACACTTCCTCAACCCTGCTCCCTTCGCAACCACCTCTGCGTCGTCTACCCTTGCCTTCTTGTTACTTGTCGAGGTATCACCTCGACCACTCGGCACGAGGCTGTAATTATGGGGCGTTTCACCAACGATGCAAGCCCCTAACTTTTGATGGTAATGGCACTGCTACTGCGGCTCACCGGTGGGTGAGAGAGATGGAAGCTGTTTTGAACATCAGCGAGTGCCGGGAGGATCAGAAAGTAAAGTTTGCTACCCACTCTTTTGTGGACTCAGCTTTGTGCTGGTGGGATAACATAGTCCAAGTTGAGGTTAGTCAGGCAATCGGAAGGATGAGATGGTCAGAGCTGAAAGGGTTGGTGATTGAGGAGTTCTGCCCTCACCGTGAGATGGACAAAGTAGAAAGGGAGTTTCTGCAGTTAGAAGCGGGGACGATGATGTATCAGCATACACCACAAATTCAACGAAATGGCACAGCTGGTGCCGGATCAGGTGACACCTCTTTCGCGAAAGGTTAAGAGGTATATTCAAGGATTGCCGGCGGATATCCGTAGGCACATGATCACTGCCCAACCAAGCACGTTTAGGTCGGCAGTTGATTTAGCGGGGAGGTTGTATATGAAAGAACTGTGGTGGTGGTGGTTGAAGACGGCGAGAAGGATGATGGAGACCGGAACTGGAGGGGGAAGAGAACTGAATGGGGTGGTGTCCTGACAAATAATAAGCATGCACGGGGGGATGACCGTCGTGTGGTTGCACCTGGCGCGGGGTCGGATAGGTGTGTAAATTGCGGGACGGAGCATTCGGGGGAATGCAAAAGGGGACCAAATACATGCTACAAGTGTGGGAAGCGTGGTCATATGGCTAGAGATGTGGAACCGTGAGATGCTATAATTGCGGAGAAATTGGCCATATGAGTAAAAACTGTGAGAAGCCAAGTGCGGAAGGTTTGGGACTGAAGAAGGCTGGAGGAGAAGGACAGAGGGCAAACGCAGCGCCTACACGACGACGCGGGGGAGACTAGGGCGAACCCCGATATTACGTCAGGTATGTTTCTAGTCAATCAACCCTTTAGCCTTTATGTAGTTCGATTATGGCGTTAGTTTAATTCCTGCTGCCTCTGTGATAAGTTGCATGTTAGGAGTAGGAAGATCGATGTCAATCGATGTAGGAATTACTATAGGTAAGTCTACTAGATTACCTAGTGCACTAAAGGACCACGCAATAGAATTGAGAGAGCGCTTGTTTTCTGTTAGACCATCCCTAATAGACGTAGGTGGATAGATGTACACCTCCTAGTAAATCATGAGGCAAGCACCAAGTGCTGCAAAAGATGGATTGATTGCTGGTGCCCGAAAAAAGTTCGGTGCGAATTTGCGCACAAGGATTATGATGAAGGCTTCACCGGGAAGGTTGTACGATGAGTGGGAGACGATGGTGATAATGGGCGAAGCGGAGGAGCGAGTCTATTTTAAGAAGGGGAAAGGGAGGCCAAGCAATGGTAGTGGATTTGTGTCCGAAGGTACAACATTGAGGGACGATGATCGGAAGGAGAACAAAGAAAAGGAGAAGGAACCTCGAGGAGCCCTACGATGTAGAGATTACTATTAGTGGATTACTAGGTTACCTGATGCCCTAGAGGATTGCGTGATGCAATTGAGAAAATAATTATTCCTGCTAGACCGTTTGGCACAGCCTTGGGTGAATAGGCGTACACCATAAGATGACACTGGATACACTAGGTATCCTGTGCAGGCTAAGATTGGAGTGAGAAAGTTGTGTCACCCGTTGTCTAAGGAACAGTTCAGCCTGTGATTGGTTCATCGAACGGTACGTACGATAGTTTCGACATCGTAGCAAACAAGTAGAATGGGAGGTCGGAAGCAAAAGGAGAAGATAAATTTGATTAGGGCCACCAAAGAAGCCGATTTGCCTTTCAATAACAGTGTACCTGCAAGGAGCCTGAGAAAAACCAATCTTGGTGCAGTTATATTTAGAACAACACATAGCACGATTAATGAATGCCTTTCATGTCAGTTGTTTGGTTTGCCAGAGGGTCATTATTCATACACAAAGAGAATTAGACGAGGACTTGTGGTATTTCAATAGCAGCAACTTTACACAGGATGAAGGCCGTGTTCTTCAAGCACCAAAACTGAGGGTTCTCAGTGACGCTCTAAATCTCAATGATTATGATGCGAGCCTTCGCTCATATATGGTGATGTTTCTTTAATTAATTATAGTGACCGTACTCCACATGGCATATTTGAGGCCGCAGGTCCTGGTCAAATGAGCATTGATCAGTATGCATGGGTTGCCAATGGAGATAGTCAAAGATAGACAAGAGTCGAATGTTGATAAACGATGTAGAGCGATTGAATTCCAGGTGAGAGACAGGAAAAGGGGTGAGAAAGTATTGCCCGCAAAGGTTAAGTAACAATAGGTTTCGGGGACGAAACCCCTTTAAGGGAAGTAGACTTGTAACACCCTAAAAATTTATTTAAAGAAAAGGAAAAGAAAACTAAATGGAAAGAATAGATAATGGGCACAAGTGGAGGGGGATAAAGTGTACAAAGTACAAAAGTCTAATATTTTATATTGAAATGGGTATGGGCCGCCCAATTAAAGCAAAGAACTGCCTCTGCTTTCGGCCAAGGAAGAAAAGAGAAGAAAAACTCTCGGTTTTTAGAGAGAGAAAGGAAGAAAGCTGTGAAAGGTAAGTTTTCTTAATCTAAGTTCGGTTTTAACTGAATTCACAGCTTTTTGACTGAAGTTCTTGGTGTTTAGTGCTTGTTTTCGGGATTTAAGAACTGAATTTGAAGGTGGGTCTCGGACTTGAAGTATGTTGCTCAAAGGCTGCTTAAGGTGAGTTTCTAGAACCCCTCTTTTTACTGATTTTAAGTGTTTGGGGCTATTATGCATACCAAGTAAACGTTTTAAAAGAAATCATGAGTTTACAACTTTATGTTCGAGGATGATCTGTGTATGTATGTTTTAGAGTTTGTTTATGGGCTAGAATTGATGTTTAGCATGTTTAAGAGCCTTAGTATGCTAGACCTGTGTTTGGGTAGTGTTAGAATAGTAATCAGGTCATGTTTGTAGCATAAATAACATTTCAGAATGTTCCCATGCGCCTAGAATAATCTCATGCGCTTAAGTGGCCTCTTGCGCCTAAGGCCATGCGCCTAAATAGTGCCATGCACCCAGAAAATGTGAAGTTGGCTAAGTATGGGTCATGCACCTGATTAGTGGCCATGCGCCCAGAGAATGTGAAAATTGGCTAAGTATGGGTCATGCGCCCGAATAATGGTCATGCGCCCAGAAAATGTGAATTTGGCTAAGTGTTCCCATGCGCCCAGAAAGCCATGCGCCTGCATAGTGGTGAAGCGCCCAAACAGGGCTCATGCACCCAAATAGTGCCCATGCGCCCAGACTGCTTTATACTTAGAATTTATTTCTCATGCGCCTGAAATGTTCCATGTGCCTCATTTTGGACTTAGGGTTTCCTAAGGGTTTTAGGAGGAAGATGTTTGAGAAATGTCTTGTTGTAATGTGATGGCTTATGTATGCTGATGGTGATGAGGGTTATGATGTGTGTGTATGATATGTTATCTTCTTCGTTCAAAAGTTTTCAAAACGTACGTATTATAATTTATAATAAATTATGTATGACATTACGTGGTGTGATGAATGAATGAATAAATTAATGAACATAAAGCATACTGTAACGAAGTGGAAAATAATGATAAAGTACAAACGAATGAATACGATAAAGTACGAAATGAACGAACACATGAAATAATGATGGATGAAAGGCAAGCAAGCAAGCGTATGAGGTGAGCGACTCTGTGTCGCAACAGACTCGAAAAAGGTCCTTGTCACGTACTCCGTATTACAGGAGACAGGATCCAGATGAATGAGAGTAAGATTGGCTTGCAAGCAGAAGGAAAGGAGGTTCACGACTCATTGAGAGTTGTTTTAGCTCAACTGTGTGTGTGTGTTATAGCGTGCGATCTTGGCTAACTCATAAGGGGACATAGACACAGTGGGAGTTCAGTTTTTGGTAGCTGCTCCGATACGTGCGATGTGGTATTTACTGTGTGCTATGTAGCGGGCGATTTTGGCCTACCTCATGTGGATTATGTAGCGTGCGATTTTGGCTAACCCATGAGATGGCGTGCGATTTTGGCTAAACCCCAAGAGTTCTCACACACAGGGAGAGTTGGTCTTAGTGACACTCTATTGGTGCGAATTGCATGAGATAAGAGTCGAGTAATGAAAAGTAATGAGCTGAGAAATGAATGAATGAATGAACGATGATGAAGATAATAATAATAATTATATCTGTACGTATGTAGGATGTATGCTCACGAACGAAATATCATAATAAAGAACGAAACGGGATCCTCGTCATTCGACCTCAGTAATCGTGGCAGTGTGCCATGAAGAGGGTAAAGCCTGACGGGATCTAGATAATAATGAATGATAATGAGTTACGTTGAATGAATGAAAGTTAACGAACGCAACGAAAGATAATAATGATATTATCTACGTGTACGTATAATGTGTGGGCATGTACGAAAGTATAGTATGATTTGAAGGAAAGTAAAGAACGGTTTTAATTAAAGTAAAGTATTTTATCTATAAAAACTAGAACTCACTCAGAGTCGCTAACTTTTGTATGCATGATAGTTGGCAGGTATTTTGGTTGATGCTGAGGAGTTGCAGGCATGGATGCATAAGCTACTGGGAGTGTTTTGAGGCTAGCATCCATATTTTGACATGTCATTGTATTTTAAGATAAAAAAGAATATTGAAATGTAATGAAATGACACATTTTTAGTTATTAATGAAAGTTTCAAATTCCACTGCAAAGTAAATGTACGTTTTAAAATGTTTTATGTGCAATGACTGACCAACTGTGAGGTGCCCGGGAATGGGGCCTTACAGCCGGCGACATCAATGCCGGCATGCTAAACAAGAGCAACATGTGCCCCCAATTTAAGTATTTGGCATACGGGATCCTTAGGTGCATTGCCTCCAGGCGTGGAGGATTCGATGAGATGTCAGACCAAATCCAGAACGCATACGTTGCGCTGGTACTGAACCACCCGTTCAACCTCTCCTGCATGTTCTTCACATACTGGACAGAGAACATAGAGGCCAAGGGCAAGGAAGGCTTCTGTATGTATCCACGATTCTTACAGATGATTGTAGATGAGAAGCTTCCTCAGCTGGCCAAGGAGAAAGACGATGCTGTGATTTTAGAGGTGATGGATGACACCACCTTGGGTAGGATGAAGTAAACCAAGGAAGCAGGTGAAGCCCCCGGTAAAGAGACTCTTTGGCCATCTAGCCAACGAGGGATACGTGGCGCCCTCTCGTAAGAGGTGGCGTCACGACGACAGTGATTCCGACGTTGAGCCCATTGTGGTTCCAGTTGATGAAGATGGCGATGATATATGATGACCATGATGATGGTCAGGGTGGTGGAGATGCTGGCCCCAGTCAATCATGGGCCATCGACACGTCTACTATATCTCCACGACCTCCACATAGTACGTCTGCTCTCGGTGGATCTGAGCAGGCTGCCATCCACCGGGACTTCCAAGTCGTGGCTACCGAACGAGGCAAAGAGGCAGTTGGGGGATGCCAAGCTGGATCTAAGGGTGCTAATACCGATGATCCTACTTATACACCCACCCAGCCAATTAGCCCAGTGGGAGCCCAAATTGCCAGGGGCTCAAGGAAGAAGAGAATGGCCCGGCCCCATGGCAAGAAGGGCAAGAGACGGAGGATTGTCCTGATTACCACCTCCACTACCACAACTACTACACCACACGCCACTACCACCACGTTTATCACCACCACTACCACCACTTCTATCACCACCCCTAACACCACTCCTACCACCACTACAACCACCACTACAGCCACCACTATTCCTACCACCACACCTACCATACCCATATCTATTCCACCAAAATCCACCTTCATTCCCACTCCCTTATGCACCACATCCACCACCACATCTACCATACCCTAACCGGAGAGCTTCCACTGCATCTACACCTCCACAGAGATCTTCTCTAACCACCGTTGGCTTAGAGGAGCAGTTGGCTAGCCTCAATAGACTGGTGCTCAAGCTGCTCACAACAGATGGGATGGGAGCTAACCAGCAAAATCAGTTGATGGCAGTCAATACTGCTCAGGGAAAATAAATAGCCCATTTGATAGAGAGAGATGCTGCTCATAAGAGAGCATTAGCTAGAGCTCACCGTGCCCTCACTGCACAAAAGGAGCTACTGATGGCTTCGGTGAAGAGGATTGAGGAGGTTGAGAAGAAGAACAAGAAGCTTATGCTAAGACTGAAAGGGACAAATGGTGAGTCCTTGAAGATAAAGGGTGATGGTGATAGTGGAGATGATGATGATGACGATTCCTCCAATGATGAATCGGATGATGATGATGATGGTAATGAGGTTGAGGCGGAAGGTAGCGGGAAAGACAAAGAAGGAGGAGATGATGATAAGCATGAGCATGAAGGTGATGCATCAGTATCAGCCTCAAATCTATCTGCTTAGGAGAGGCACATAAAAAGGAATCCAGATCAGCGACTCTCTTCCTCAGCTCCTCAAGCTGATGAATCGAGCGATCAAGGCAAAAGTAATGATTAGATGTCTTAGTACTTGCTAAACTTTTGTACTTGAATTATGTATTACATAGATGTCATTAATGATTATTAATGTTTATTAATGTTTAAATATCTTTATTACTAATTTGAGTGTGATGTGTTTTGAATGTTTACTCAAACAGATGAAGCTCAGCAGACAGACGACTATGACGTCACCCCCTTAAGCAAATCAAGACACTGCTAACCGTGATTCTTGATTTGCAAGGGATCCTAAGGCGATCTGTGAGTTACACCCCCGAGGAGGGAGAGATGATCCATGATCTTACTGACGAGCAGCTAGCAAACATGTTTAGACTTAATCCTGATGAGCTAGTCAAAGATGCTCCCGAGGTTGATATTATGATTGATGAGGAGCTGCAGGATGTAGATGAGATTGAGATAGAGGATATCACTTCCTAAGAGTATCCTCAGTACACTGACCAACAGGGCAATGTTATCCCCAACTTGGGTGAAACGTTTGGCAGTGCTACTTTTGAGAAGTTGGATGAGACGGAGAAGGAGAAAGAGACAGAGGAAGGGAAAGACAAGCCACGGACGCAGATGTCGAGCTAAAGAAGGCTGTGTGGGCAGCGTGTTTAGCTAAGATGAAAGCCCAACGAGTTCCTCCAAAGTCGAACGCCTACACCAAACTCTATCGAGTGAAGAAACATCAGAAGGTGTCCGGTAAGATTATCAGTTGGGTATATTTTGAGGACATGGATGTTTACGCAGTGAAGAGAGAGAAGGGATTGAGTACCTTAGATATCCTCATGATGAAGACTTTTCCTAGTTTTGAGTTGAACAGGCTTGCCTATTAAGACCTTTTGTACGCCAACCCGAAGTAGATGTCGGGATGGTTCGAGATGGCGCTCAAGAAGGAATACCACACAGATGGGTCAACTTCAGGCTTTAACAGCCTAAACGATTCATACATAAAACTAAAGTTGATCCTATCACTGGAAGGCCTAAAGTCGTGCTGAAGTGGAGTCTTCCACGCACAATGTCGAAGATCCCACTACAGGAAATGCCTCAGGACTTCGCTCCACACTTCAAGTGGTGGTATTATTACTGGCGAACGGGTGAAGCGGTTAGAGTTTTGCTTAAGGAAGGAAAGATAGAGACTATCCAGGTATTTGACCCTATGTGGCTCACGAACTTGTCTGCAGATGATGTTTACACTCTCTACAAGTGGCCACTATTCTATGAAACATGCAGGACATTGTACAAGCTCTATAGTTTCAACATGTGATATGACTCTACTTTGCATTGAGATACACGTTGGAGTCAGAAAATAAGAGAAGTACAAGATGTTCCAAGAGCACGTAAAGAATGTTAGACATTAGACTAAACTAGGTTCAAGGGGGAGATTGTTGATACACCTTGATGTACCTAGTTTATGATCTCAAATGTAAAAGTCTTTCATGTCTTACACTGTGTGTAATATGATGTAATTGATGATATTAATGATATATGAAATGCATTGTGATGTTTATTTGTAATTGATTATGTTATATTATCATTATATTGAATATGATTCACGTGTATGAACTTAATATATAGGTTTGATGTTGTCTTACATAAGTCTATGTCAATAAGAACTTAGAAATGTGTTTAACTTAGTCATATAGACATTCATGCTACTTGACCATACTTATGGCCCATATGCATGGATGAACAATACTTATGGACCAGTCGCACGACTGAACCGGGTGACTGGATCAGTCGTATGATTGAGATATAAGATTGACTCAGTCGTACGACTAAACCTTCAGTCGTGCGTATGAGTCAACCGCATGAGTCAGTCGCATGACTGAACCATGCTAATGCTTCAGTCATATGATTGAACACTGAAAACCTATAAATACCACATAATTCGTGGAAAAATAGAACACTTCGAATACTTTCGTACCCTACCCATCCACAACATCCCAAGTCGCTAATCCAAGTTCATAGTTCGTTCTAGATCGATTACAATCTATTCTTAACGTTTGTTACATCATTAGATCGATCAGGTTATTCGTTCTCACTGATTGGATAACCAATCAAATAGAATTCCGTACTATTTGATCTGGTTTCACGCAGAATCCATTAGTACTCCGTACGTACACAGTCCTCACAATCTACTACTCGGGGCTCCAGCTGTCCCTCTAGGTCATGTATCCTCACTTTGGCCTAATGTAGATGGTCCTATACATCCGTCAAATGGGTAGTGAGATCTTTAACTCATCCCCTCAAAGCTCTTACTTCTGTACCTTGCATGTCATGATGATCCGAAAGACAACCACACATCCTTATGGTTATCAAATGCTTTAATAGTATGCATCTGCCTATCGTGGATCCTAACAAATTCACTTGCTAATTTGCATCGCACACGGTCATGTGATGCTACCTGGGAAGCAAAATTCATTTGAGAAGGGTAAGGTAGGGTAGGTAACGTTGGTGAGTTTATGAGTTTGTGAGTAAGCAAAATAGTTGATTTTGTGTAACATAAGTAATGTGTAATGAAATAGATAGCTAATCTATAACATAAGTATAATAACAGTGTTTTTCAAATCGCAGCTGATTGTGTGTTTGTTTCCTTATGTCATGATTTGTCGCGTCGTGATAATATGTTAGTCGTTTAGGATGATGTTGCACCCGATTGACCTCTAGTCATGAAAATATGTATATATATGAAAATTACCTCATAACATATGTATATCATCTATTTTTATTCGCTTCCAAAATTATTTTAGGGATGAAGGTGAGAGGAGTAAAATATGTGATCTTTCATATCTTTAGAAGGATTTCAAATAACTAAATGGTTACAATATACTAATATCCCTTTTATGCTTAAATTACACAAATAAATTAATATATTAGTTTACATTATTTCCCTTTTAATCTCAACCATTAATTACTATAATCAATGTTAGTCGTTTCGAACGATGTTGCATCCGATTGACCTCTAGTCATGAAAATATGTATATGTATGAAAATTACCTCATAACATATGTATATCATCTATTTTTATTTGCTTCCAAAATTATTTTAGGAATGAAGATGAGAGAAGGAGTAAAATATGTGATCTTTCATATTTTTAGAAGGATTTCAAATAACTAAATGGTTACAATATACTAATATCCCTTTATGCTTAAATTACACAAATAAATTAATATATTAGTTTACATTATTTCCCTTTTAATCTCAACCATTAATTGATATAATAAATGGTTAATATGAGTTCCCTGAACTCACAAATTTCAAGGGAGCCCTAGAAAGAACCTAACCATACACTCACAAATAATTTTAACTGGGGAACCCTTTTGTAGAATAAGTAAACATTTCACAACAACTAGTTTTGAAGAAAAATTAAAAAAAAAAAAAAACTTGTTTCTAGTAAGATTCAAAATTAGGACAACTTAGTTAGGGAGCCAACAATTCAACGAGTTGCATTGGTTTCTTCTTTATTTACAAATCTAACTAGATTTATATACATATGATATTTCGCTTTATTTTTTGTAATCTTTACCTTTATTTTTTAGCTTTTAAGGATTAACTTAATTTTAGATTTTAAAATTAGCATCTATGTTTGAGACTACGTCCCCAGTGCAATACTGAACTTCGAATCTTAATCAACGGTCATAAACGCATGTGTAGAATCCTAACCTAAGTGTCTCATTTGTACAAGCAAATCAATACACTAACAAGACAAGCAAATCAATACACTAACAAGACAATTACAAAATCAACACAAGCATGTAAATAAATATTTGTTCGCATTCACTATAATAGCACTTCAGTAGCATACAACATTTAAAGTTAAACATTCGTTACAAACAAATACTCATGAATATTTATTGTGAAAGAGAAAGTACCAAAACTAAGTAGTAATTTGTGGATTAGCCAAAGGGAAATTAAGTAATTCTACCCAAGGCAAAACATACTATTTGCTTATGAGTTTCTTTCTAACTTTTATGGACTCTGACTAGATACAAGACTTATAGAAAGCTATACACAACATATATAACAAAACATAAAAAAAACACATGACCAATCATCCATCGCCACTTCTCCGGTCACATGATTGACATGCCATCGTTTCATATTTTCTAACATATCTATTGGAAATATGTGAAGTGGAATATTCTTCAAAAAATTCACAGGTTTATAAACCATACAACTCAAAGGTTGCTTCGTTAATAGATCAATATTCTGCTTATCTTTAACCTGTTTATGTGCTTGCAGTTCCACCTTTTTGCATTTCCTTGAATTTAGTTCCTCTTTGATGGTTGATGCAACGAAATTCGCAAATGGATTTTGTGATTGATTAATTAGTTCCCGTTGTGCTAACCCACATAGGTCACACATGGGTAAAGAGTTAAAGAACTAAACTCTTTCCTAAAGTATTGTACTTCCTATGTTCATTTGATTGTAAATAGATTAAGCTCAAAATCAAGAATCTAGCTAACAATCCTACCTATGCATTCACCTTGAGATACACACTCTACTTTTAGCACTTGCTTAGGTGGTGTAGTGACATCCTCTTAAACCATAACTTCCTCAAATCAACTTCAGACAATTTTGGTTTTGGTTTAGGTATACTAGGCTAAACTTTAGGTATAACTATAATAGTCTTGGTATAATCACTAATCTCTTAAGCGGTTGTCTATTTGAAAATCCATAGTAGTCTTCGTAAAATCAACAATCTCATGAACAACCTCATTAATAGTATCTCTAATGAAATTGTCGACGAACCTAATTATGATCTCATCACCTTCTACATTTGATAAACATTTGTTTAAGCACCATCTTCAATCTCTATCTTTTTAACTTCTTTACCACTCAACAAATCATCACCATCATCAATGTAAACCAGACACTCCACCTTCTCAAATGCAGGATCAAATAATTGTGTCTTGGTCACCACATCAGTCCCTGTCACCTTTTTATTCCTTTCTCCAACCTATCACCAATCACTCTTTCTTCTAGACTCCCCCTAAACACTTTGGTTAACGCCTTGCAAGAAACATGATGTTCCCCACCAGTTGAAGGTTCAAGATCTTTGTGTAGTCATCATCATCTCGGGACTTCATTTCTTTACACATTCGTGAACTCTCACTTAGGAAGAAAGTTTCTCTATTACAATCAACAGCCTCTTAGTAAGGATATTTCATATTTTCAATTCTATAATTTTGTCATAGACTTGTGTTAATCGCAAGTAGTCCATCTCCATCATCATTGCATATGGAAATATAATAATTAGAGAAGAAAAGATATGATCAAATAATTGTATGAAATAAGTGAGTTTATATGTACTTCTTTCTCCCTAAAAGTTTGGGGTTTGAAAATTACGGAAGACGACAAACTTTACAAAACTGAAAATCTTTTTCTTATATCTTCCAAGCTAACGAATAAATAATGATATTTTTGGTTTTTAATTTTAAAGAATCCATTCATTGATGAATCTCATGTAACACCCGGAAGTTTGACTTTTGGGGTGATATATGACTGAGTCTCAGCCGCACGGAATTCATGCGACTGGAGGCCCAATCGCATGATGCTCGGACGAATGAAGGGTCAAGCGCATGGAACTCATGCGAATGGAGGTACAGTCGTATGGTGTTCGTGCGACTGAAAGTCCAGTCGCCTGGACCTCGGGCGACTGGGCTGTAAACTATAAAAGAGGGGCAGCCCTCTTCTTCCCCACACTTGCACGTTTTCAGTCGGGAAGAAGGGGCAGAAAGAGAGAGAGCAGAGAAAGAAGAGAAAGAAAGATAGAGTGGTGATTCGGGCTCAAGATTTGTCAAGCGGCTAGCCAAATCGAAGCTCTTCATCTTCTCCTTGATAATGTGAGTTCTAGTACGATTTTGGGGCTGGATCACATATAAACCCTATTTTTGTAAAGTATATGTTTAACCCATTTGGGTGAAATCGGGTTTAGTAAGTTTAATGTATGAATTTGGACTTGTATAAGCTTGTATAATGTTCTAGTATGAACCCTTGAGATTTTGGAGGGCTAATTTGGGCTGGAAATAAGTTTAGAAGAGTTAGGTCACGGCTGCTGTTCGTGATGAACTCCAGTCGCTGCCCAGTTAGGGCTAGACGACTGAAGGGCCTGTCGGACGACTGAGGGAAGACTGATGTTCAACCGTACGATTGAGGCTCAGTCGTACGGATGGGGCTCAATCGCCCGACAGGCCATGCGATTGAGGGATTCGGTCGCATAGGTCCATTCGCATGATAGTTCAGTCGCACGTATGAGGGTTAATCGCCTAATAGTCCATTCGTATAGTGTTCATTCGCACGGTAGGAGATCCATTCGCACGATTGTATGCCCATTCGCATAACTGCCTAATCACACGACCCAGTCGCATGGAGGCCATGCAACTGCAGTATGTTCAATCGCCCAAATAGGGCTGATGTGAAGGAGGAGAGATGTGTATGTAGGACGTAATAAGTATGATGTTGCCCTATATGATGGTAATGACTGATGATTTGCAAATATTTATGTTCCTTATGATTATGTATGTATATCTTTTCACGACTCACGTATTATGACAATGAATGAACGAAGTATTAAGTAACGTAAAGTGAAAGATAAAGAAAGAGGAACATGACGATGAATGCATGTATTAATGAACAAATAAATGGGTAAAACAATAATGAATACATGCATTAACGAACGAACGAATTAAGTCTTGCAAACATTGAATAAGTCGATTGGTCCTTCTTTGTGATTGGCCATGGTCATGGTACCTCTACCGCTTACTTACTAGTACTGTGGCATACGCTTAGATTCACGGCCCGGTAGCTGAGACTACTGTGGCATACGCTCTATTGATTCACGGCCCAGTAGCTAAGACTGATCGGGGTAGATCATGTGGTATTGGTACAAAAGAATTCAATGTGCAAGTAAGGATGAAACGGGATCCTTGTCATTCGACCACAGTAATCATAGCCGAGTGCGATGAAGTGGGTAAAGCCTGACAGGATCCATATGAGAAGTTAAAGACATTGATGTATAACGAATGATGAAGATAATAATGAATATTATCTCTATGTACGAATGAATGAACGTAAAGAATGTATGCACGAACGTGAATGAGAACGATGAATGGTAAATGAATGAAAGCTAATGAACGAATGATGATGATAATAATAATGTTATCTAAGTGTACGTACGTTGTATGATCACATGTATGCAAGGACAGTTTTAACAAATGAAAGTATGTTTTCTTATAAAACTAGAACTCACCCAGCAACGCTGACTTTTTATGTGTTTCCAGTTGGCAGGTAGTGTTGCTGGGGATGGCACGAGACGGCTACTCAGCTCTTTTGGGATGGCATTCTCCATTTGATAATGCTGCCACGCAATGTGTTGTGGGCCCATAATGCACGCAACACATTATGTTGCATGCTAGTGCAAGATTTCTTGAGGATCCTGATAAACAGGATTATTTAAGAAATCTTCTTTATGATGAAAAATTTTTATGTCTTTATACTAGAGGTCACTGCATATGACCCTTTGTAATTAGAAATAATGAAATCTTTTGTATAATGCCTTTGTGATGTAATGCAACCTTATATGTTTTGTAACTGACGTACGTTGTATTAAATGGCAAAAGTATTTATAGTAAAAGAAAAGTTTGTTTCAGAAATTCCGCTGCAATGTTTAATTAAGATGCTTATAAATATATATCAAATGTATGTTTTATGTGCGATGAACGACCAACTGTGAGGTGCCCGGGAACGGGGCCTTACAAGTTGGTATCAGAGCCAAAGTTTAAGTGAAACGGGTAAATTTTCAAAATAAACCTAAAGTTGAAGTGAAAATGGGATAGAAAGAAAGAGAATGCCATCTGAGTAGTTGTGTGCCATCAGGTATTTTTATTAAAGTTAACCAGTATTACGTGCGCATGTTATGTGATGTATGTGTTACTGTTAGAGTTAGATACTAACGTAGTCAGGACAGGTAATGCTCGAGGTACGAAGAGTAAAGTAAGTGGCTAATCACAACTGGCCACTGTGATTAGGAACTTACTAATTTGACATAAACTGAGCTATTTCCTTGAATGACCGTGTTGGTGTTTGAATCTTTCAGTGTGAGATAGATAATGGCTGGTGGTAGATCTTCTAAGGCCTGATGGGGTGGAGGTGGTGGCGGACGTGGTGCTGAACCGCGTGTCATGAGAGGGAGACCTAGAGTAGAGAAAGTGGTTCACGAGGAAACTGAGACCCCTCATCAGGAGGGAGTAGACGAAAGCGCCAATTTGAGAGCCTTGGTAAAAGAGGCAGTGGTTGAAGAGGTACATCAGGTCATGCAGACGATCCTACCGTTTGTGGTGACTGAAGTGACTAAGGCTATCAGGGAAGGTGAAAGAAAAGAGAGGAATAGGTCCTCAGGAAGACAGGAGCAACAAGAGCCGGAAACGGTCCTATCTGATAATGAAGAGGAAGAGGAGGAGGAGCCGGTACGGGAGACAACACGGGGTTGTAATTACGGGGCATTCATGAGGTGCAAGCCCCCTACTTTTGACGGTTCTGGCACCGCTGCTGATGCTCACCAATGGGTGAGAGAAATGGAGGCTGTCCTCGATATTAGTGATTGCCAGGAGGACAAGAAGGTGAAGTTTGCTACCACTCTTTTACGGGTTCGGCCTTATGCTGGTAGGACAACATAGTCCACGCTGAGGGTAGCAGGGCCATCGGAAAAATGAAGTGGTCCGAGTTAAAAAGGATGGTGATCGAGGAGTTCAGTCCTCGTCGTGAAATGGACAAAGTTGAGAGAGAGTTCCTGCAGTTGGAGGCGGGAACAATGACCCACCAACGGTATACCACCAAATTCAATGAGATGGCGAGAATGGTGCCGGATCAGGTGACGTCGGTGTCTTGAATGATCAACCGGTATATTCAGGGGCTGCCAGCTGACATCCGCAGACATTTGATCACTGCTCGACCGAGCACCTTTAGGTCGGCAGTGGATTTGGCTGCGAGATTATATGATGAACGGGCTGTGGTGGTGAAGACTGAGATTAGTAAGAAGGGAGGTGCTGAGAGAAGCTGGCAGGGGAAGAGGTTTGGTCGAGGTGATACTTTGACGAGTAACAAGAAGACAAGGGTGGATGACCGCCGTGTGGTCACGTCAGGAGCAGGGTTAAGAAAGTGTGGCCAGTGTGGAAGGGAGCACTCGAGGGAGTGCAAGTGGGGGTCCAACATCTGTTTCAGATGCGGGAAGGCAGGGCATATGTGAAAGGATTGCCGGGCAGGCAAATGTTTTAACTGTGGGGAAAGTGGTCATATGAGCAGAGACTGCAAGAAGTCTAGGGCTGAGGGGTCAGGGGCGAAGAAGGCGGGAGTTGAAGAACCGAGAGTAAAGGCCAGGGCATTCACGATGACGCAGGAGGAGGCCAGGACGGACCCTGATGTTGTGTCCGGTACGTTTCTGGTGAACCAAACCTTAGCCTCTGTATTATTTGATTCGGGTGCCAGTAGAAGTTTTATTTCTGTTGCCTTCTGTACTAAGCTGCCTGTTAGTAATAGACGTGTTGATGTGCCCTTTGATGTAGAAACTACCATAGGTAAGTCTACTAGGATCTCTGAGGTGATGAGGGTTGTGATGTTGAATTGGAGGGCCACAAATTTCCGGTTAGACCGTTTGCGATGACTTTGGGTGGTTTCGATTTGGTGCTTGGGATGGATTGGTTGGCGGACTTTGAGGTGAACATCGTGTGTCGCAAGAAGATGATTCAATTGATAGCGCCTGGCGGTAGTTCAGTGACAGTTTATGGTGATGGGTTACTACGATTCCGAAGGTGATCTCAATGGCTGTGGCGGGAAAATGTATGAGGCGTGGGTGCAGCGCCTACTTATGTTATGTGAAAGATGTGGAAATGCCAACACCACAACTATATGATGTTCCGGTTGTGCGTGATTTTCCAGACGTGTTCCCGGAAGACTTATCGGGATTGCCACCTGACAGAAGATCGAGTTCCAGATTGACCTGATACCGAGTGCTCAACCTGTCGCCAAGGCACCGTATCGATTGGCCCCGATGGAAATGAAACAGTTGATGGAGCAGTTGCAAGAGCTGTTGGATAAGGGTTCATTAGACCGAGTATCTCACCTTGGGGTGCTCCGGTTCTATTCGTAAAGAAGAAAGATGGTAGTATGAGGATGTGCATCGACTACCGCGAGCTGAACAAGTTGACGGTGAAGAACAGATACCCCTTGCCGAGAATCGATGACTTGTTTGATTAACTTCAGGGTGCCAGTTGGTTTTCAAGGATAGATCTTCGATCAGGCTACCATCAACTGAAGGTGAAGGAGCAGGATATCCCGAAAAAAGCCTTTCGTACGCGCTATGGTCACTACGAATTCCTTGTCATGTCTTTTGGTTTGCCAACGCGCCGGCTGCTTTTATGGATTTGATGAACCGAGTGTGTCGGCCGATGTTGGATAAATCAGTGATTGTATTTATTGACGATATCCTGATTTATTCGAGGAGCGAAACGGAGCATGCCGGTCACATTCGAGAAGTACTAGAGACGTTGAGAAGGGAGAAATTGTATGCCAAGTTCTCCAAGTGCGCATTTTGGTTGCGTGAAGTTCAGTTCTTGGGTCACGTGGTTAACCCGGAGGGGATTTGGTCGATCCGGAAAAGGTGGAAGCAGTAATGCAATGGAAGTCTCCAAAGACGCCATCCGAGATCCGTAGTTTCTTGGGTTTGGCGGGCTACTACAGAAGATTCATTCAAGACTTCTCCAAGATTGCTTCTCCACTGACAAAGTTGACCCGGAAATATGTGAAGTTTGTATGGGGTCAAGCTCAAGAGGAGGCGTTTGAAGAATTGAAGACGAGGTTGACGCACGCTCCTGTAATGGCATTACCCGACGGACGCGAAGACTTGGTGGTTTATTCTGATGCTTCCTACTCGGGGTTGGGGTGCGTATTAATGCAAAGGGGGAAGGTGATAGCCTATTCATCCCGACAGCTAAAAGTTCATGAGGTTATTACCCTACTCATGACCTGGAGCTAGTAGCCATGGTCTTTGCATTGAAGATTTGGAGGCACTATCTGTACGGGACGAAGTGCACCATTTTTACCGACCACAAAAGCTTGAAGTATTTCTTCGAACAGAAGGATTTAAATATGAGACAACGGCAATGGTTGGAACTGATAAAAGACTATGATTGTGAGATCCACTACCATCCGGGCAAAGCCAACGTGGTGGCTGATGCCCTTAGCCGAAAGTAGAGGCCCGAACCGATACGGGTGAAGGCATACCAGCTGATTATGACCTCGGATGTGATGAAGCAAGTCAAAGAGTTTCAAGATGAGGCACTGAAAGAAGATCATCTTAACTCAGAACGAATGAGAGGTCTGGTCACGGAACTGGGTGAAAACACGTTTGGTGTTAAGACTCGATTTGGGCGGATGTGGATTCCTCGTTTTGGGGATCTACGGATAAAGATCATGGATGAAGGTCACAAGACTCGGTACTCCATTCATCCCGGTGCTACCAAGATGTACCAAGACATGAAGAAAGATTATTGGTGGCCGGGTATGAAACGTGATGTGGTGGAGTATGTGAGTAAGTGCCTTACTTGTCTGCAAGTGAAGGCCGAGCATCAGAAGTCGTACGGAAAGATTCAACCTTTGGATATACCGGAATGGAAGTGGGAACACATCACCATGGATTTCATTATAAAGCTGCCACGTACGCCGAAAGGGTATGATACTATATGGGTGATTGTCGATCGTCTGACGAAGAGTGCTCACTTCCTACCGATGCGCGAGACATATTCATCCGAAAGGTTGGCCGATCTTTTCATCAAAGAGATTGTGACTCGTCATGGTGTACCGGTGTTGATTGTGTCAGATCGCGACACCCGGTTTACATCCAAGTTCTGGAGGAAATTCCACGACGCTATGGGGACGAGGTTGCATATTAGCACGGCATACCATCCTCAAACTGATGGTCAGTCGGAAAGGACCATTCAGACTTTGGAGGACATGCTTCGTGCATGTGTTATTGACTTTGGGGGAAGTTGGGATGACCACTTGTCGTTAGCTGAATTCTCATACAATAACAGCTATCATGCCAGTATTGGCATGCCACCCTATGAGATGCTATACGGCAGGAGATGCAGGACACCCGTTTGTTGGAGTGATATTGGTCAAAAGGAGTTGGGAATCGTCGAAGTGATCGATGCTACGACTAAAAAGCTTGAAACGATCAAGGCTTACATGAAGGCAGTCAAAGACAGACAGAAGTCGTATGCTGACAAACGACGCAGGTCGATTGAGTTCCAGGTGGGGGATCGGGTTATGTTGAAGGTCTCACCTTGGAAAGGAATCATTCGGTTCTGAAAGCGGGGCAAATTGAGCCCGCGGGATATAGGACCTTTCCGAATCACTGCTCGAGTAAGAGAGGTGGCCTATAGATTGGAGTTGCCGGATGAGCTAAGTGGAATTCACCCTACCTTCGACGTATCTCATCTGAGAAAATGTTTAGCCGATAAAGATATGATTGTTCCACTGGAGGATATCGAAGTAGATGAACGGGTCAATTATGTGGAGCAACCAGTGGCAATCATTGACAGAAAAGAGAAGAGGCTGCGAAATAAAGTTGTTCCTCTTGTACGTGTACAGTGGCGGCACAGGAAGGGATCCGAGTCAATATGGGAAACTGAAGAAGAAATGAGGCAGCATTACCCATGATTGTTCGAGGAATAACAGGTTTCGGGGACGAAACCTAAATAAGGGGGGTGGACTTCTAACACCCGGAAGTTTGACTTTTGGGGTGATATGCGACTGAGTCTCAGCCGCATGGAATTCATGTGACTGGAGGCCCAATCGCATAATGCTCGGACGAATGAAGGGTCAAGCGCATGGAACTCATGCGACCGGAGGTCCAGTCGCATGGTGTTCGTGCGACTGAAAGTCCAGTCTTCTGGACCTTGGGCGACTGAGCTGTAACTATAAAAGAGGGGCAGCCCTCTTCTTCCCCACACTTGCACGTTTTCAGTGGGGAAGAAGGGGCAGAAAGAGAGAGAGCAGAGAAAGAAGAGAAAGAAAGAGAGAGTGGTGATTCAAGCTCAACATTTGTCAAGCGGCTAGCCAAAACGAAGATCTTCATCTTCTCCTTGATAATGTGAGTTCTAGAACCCTACATTTTCATGTTTTCTTATGATTTTGGGGCTGGATCACATATAAACCCTGTTTTTGTAAAGTATATGTTTAACCCATTTGGGTGAAATCGGGTTTAGTAAGTTTAATGTATGAATTTGGACTTGTATAAGCTTGTATAATGTTCTAGTATGAACCCTTGAGATTTAGGAGGGCTAATTTGGGTTGTAAATGAGTTTAGAAGAGTGAGGTAGCGGCTGCTGTTCGTGATGAACTCCAGTCGCTGCCCAGTTAGGGCTAGGCGACTGAAGGGCCAGTCGCACGACTGAGGGAAGACTGATGTTCAACCGTACAATTGAGGCTCAGTCGTACGGATGGGGCTCAATCGCCCGACAGGCCATGCGATTGAGGGATTCGGTCGCATAGGTCCATTCGCATGATAGTTCAATCGCACGTTTGAGGGTTAATCACCTAATAGTCCATTCGTATAGTGTTCATTCGCACGGTAGGAGATCCATTGGCACGATTGTATGCCCATTCGCATAACTGCCCAATCGCACGACCCAGTCGCATGGAGGCCATGCAACTACAGTATGTTCAATTGCCCAAATAGGGCTGATGTGAAGGAGGAGAGATGTGTATGTAGGACGTAAATGTGATAAGTATGATGTTGCCCTATATGATGGTAATGACTGATGATTTGCAAATATTTATGTTCCTTATAATTATGTATGTATATCTTTTCACGACACACGTATTATGACAACGAATGAACGAAGTATTATGTAACGTAAAGTGAAAGATTAAGAAAGAGGAACATGACGATAAATGCATGTATTAATGAACGAATAAATGGGTAAAACGATGATGAATACATGCATTAACGAACGGACGAATTAAGTCTTGCAAACATTGAATAAGTCGATTGGTCCTTCTTTGTGATTGGCAATGGTCATGGTACCTCTACCGCTTACCTACTAGTACTGTGGCATACGCTTAGATTCACGGCCCAGTAGCTGAGACTACTGTGGCATACGCTCTATTGATTCACGGCCCAGTAGCTAAGACTGATCGGGGTAGATCATATGGTATTGGTACAAAAGAATTCAATGTGCAAGTAAGGATGAAACGGGATCCTTGTCATTCGACCACAGTAATCATAGCTGAGTGCTATGAAGTGGGTAAAGCCTGATAGGATCCATATGAGAAGTTACAGACATTGATGTATAACGAAGGATGAAGATAATAATGAATATTATCTCTATGTACGAATAAATGAACGTAAAGAATGTATGCACGAACGTGAATGAGAACGATGAATAGCACATGAATGAAAGCTAATGAACGAATGATGATGATAATAATAATGTTATCTAAGTGTACGTACGTTGTATGATCACATGTATGCAAGGACAGTTTTAACAAATGAAAGTATGTTTTATTATAAAACTAGAACTCACTCAGCAACGCTGACTTTTTATGTGTTTCCAGTTGGCAGGTAGTGTTGCTGGGGATGGCACGAGACGGCTACTCAGCTCTTTTGGGATGGCATTCTCCTTTTGATAATGCTGCCACGCAATGTGTTATGGGCCCATAATGCACGCAACACATTATATTGCATGCAAGTGCAAGATTTCTTGAGGATCCTGATAAACAGAATTATTTAAGAAATCTTCTTTATGATGAAAAATTTTTATGTCTTTATACTAGAGGTCACTGCATATGACCCTTTTGTAATTAGAAATAATGAAATCTTTTGTATAATGCTTTTGTGATGTAATGCAACCTTAGATGTTTTGTAACTGACGTACGTTGTATTAAATGGCAAAAGTATTTATAGTAAAAGAAATGTTTGTTTCAGAAATTCCGCTGCAATGTTTAATTAAGATGCTTATAAATATATATCAAATGTATGTTTTATGTGCAATAAACGACCAACTGTGAGGTGACCGGGAACGGGGCCTTACATCTCATTTAGTTCACTCAAAATTGATCATGTCGAGGGATTCAATCAAATTCTATGATCTTGTCGACTCTAATGCTTTGGTAAAAGTGCTGGCGATTTGATAATCGCTTTTAACCTCCATAAATTTTGATAAATCATTTCAATAGAATAAGGTATAAAATTATAATACATTTGAATATGTGTGTGGTTTCAGAGTGTTAAACTAGATTCTTGGTGATATTGGAGATCATAATATTATTATAATGAATAGGAGCTTTTAGAAAATTCAAATCATAGTCTCTCATTTGATCTTGTACCAAGATAAACTGAGGACAACAATATGAAGCGACAATATATTCAGTTGTGGCAAATTAAATGGACACTAACGTCCGCTTCCTACATCGCAAAGACACAAGTTTATTTCCGAGATACTAACATCCACCAGATGAGTTATGGTTCGGATTGCTTCCATCATAATCTGAGTTAGAATAAACAAACAAATTAAATTCATAAATTATGTGATACTAAATACAACACCCAAAATTTCTAGTCAAATAAAAAGGAAAGAAAAATAATAAGAAAGGAAAGTAAAGAGAAATAAAAGAAAGATATTTAGTAAAAAGGAGAAAAGAGGCCAAAGTGGAGGGGTGCAAAGTGTAAATAGGACAAAATAATAATATTATTGATAGGTTCAAATGGATCAATTCTATGTTGTGATTAAGCAATTAACAATTATATGAACAAAGTAATCAACAATTGCAAAAATTAATAGGAGTTTGTATTGATAGTTGCAAGGGATTACAATATACAATTGAGAGAGTTCAAAACGTCAATGTCTACACAATACATATAATCCTATTTATACTAATCAAGAAACTAAAGGAACATATATTTATACATAAATCCCTATACTATTGCAAAAATTAAAATACAAAGACAATTAAAGACAACAAGTTAATCTTGAAGAAGTACTAACAATACTCCCCTTAAGATTTACATGGTCTTCAGTCTTCAAAAATCTTCAATTTTTTTATATCTTTTTCTTCCCAGCTTCATTCTTTTCTGGTTCAGGCTTCCCTTCTTCAGTCTTCTCTATTCTTTTCATCTTCAATCCTCATTCTTCTTTCCATCCATCTTCAAACTTCAAAATAATCTTCAGGTTCTTCTTTGATCTTATACATCGGTTTCTCCTTGTATAACTCCTAATCTTTTAAGGCTTCAGCAATAGCAAATTTGAACTTGCTTGCTAAAACACCATGTTCAGGATTTGCCTCGTTTGTCATTACTTCCATATTGTTCATCACCTCAAGTGTATCTTTTGATAATCCTGTAACAAAAATGTTAGCATACAGCTCAATAGGTTTTGAATTACCTTTCGAATACACCTCCAACATGCCTTTACTGGATATTCTCATGAATTCAATCTCTTTAATATCTTTCTTGACTATGTTGGCATAAGCTAACGCTTTCCTTAGTGACTTTCTCTCCATTGCAGTCTTCATCAGTTTAATGATTGACAAAAGTATTTCTTATCATTCTCTACAATCTCTGGAGATACTCTTTTAAATTTTTAAACTGTTAGGAAAGAGATATAGCTTGGGTGTAACAGTTGAAGCTCAAACACACCAAAAAATATGATCATATCCTTATCCTAGTTCTCGAGATTTCGGCCTAACTTGAGCTCGAATGTTTCAGTGTTGTAAAACCATCGCAGAATTGGTTTGACTTTTGAGTCCCCTCTATTACTTTCAATCCTAGAGTAGTTACTTTCTCAAGATACTCACCACAAAATTCAATCAAGAAGTGCTCATCTTCTGATTGTTTTTCTTTAATCTTTCTATTCTTCTTCAAAGTAGCAAAATACTCCTTATTTTCTTGTGAGCATCTTGTTTCTAAAATGCACTAGCTCTAGTTATCCCTCTGTTTAACAGCTCAACAAACATATCACCATGTTTAGCTCCAGTTGGATTAATTAACGGAATTTTATTCAAATCCTTTAGGTCTTGAACTGGGAGCTTGATAATACTCGAGTAAAAATGATATACATCACGCACTGCATCTACTCGTTTAATCAGGAAGGCATCAAATATGTCATCGTACTTCCATGCAACAATCTTAACTTGGTTTGTAGAATCAGGAGCAATCATAGCATTTAGTAGCTCAGAGATTGATTATCCTCTCTGCAATAAATTTCTCACCAAGTCTTCGGTCGATCTTGCTTTGTTGAATAGTCGTTTCTGATCAAGAGAAACTATGTATGCTTGTTTCTCTGGTTTAGGAAACATCTTCATAAGCTCTTTCCTTCTTTCATACACGTTTGTCTTTTGAGCCATCGACCGGATCTCTTGTGGTTTTAACATCTTTATCCTCTTAGTTATCTCAAGGTATTAAGGATTATCAGTATCCAGAATGATCATCTTGTTAGATTGTTTCTCCGTAGCTTGAAAGCTTCTAACAAGGTTCCTTAATGATTCACCTTGAAGTCTCTTCAGCCTTTTCCAAGGATAATTTCTAGCTCAGAGCCAAGATCTCAAAGCTAGAATGCTCATCTCATCAGGATTAGGATGGTGAAGTTCAGAGCTCGGCATCTCTTCCATATTAATGCTCTCTTGCAGTGGATTCCATTCCCCATGCTCCACTACAATTTCATTTGGATCCACTAGGGCTACTGACTCTGCAATTATACACTTTTCATACTCTTTGTTTATCTGAGTCACAGTCAAGCCATCCAGGAATACTCTGTTATACTTCATTTTAACCAAAAAATTGTATCTATCTTCAAAATCAATTGGTAACTCATCTTGAGTTGTTTCCACTGGTGTGAAGTTCTGTTCAAAGTTAGCTTCATCAATGTCTTCATCTTCAAGAACTTCATCATATTAGTCATCATTAAACTCATCTTCAATATCATCCAATGCTTCTATAGTCTCTTGTGAAAACTTTTCACCTTCCTCCCGAACTTCAGAGATCTTTTGAATTTTAGATGAAGACTCAGGTAGAACTCATTCATCTATTTCATCTAACTTCCTTTTACCCTTGTCTACAGTAGGAGTTTCCTCAACATTGAATGGATTGATTTCAGACACAATCTCAATCTTAGGTGAATCGACCTTTTGAGTTTCTTTTAATTTAGCTAACTCTTCTTTCATCATTTCATTTTATTCAGTTAACTTTTTAAATTTTTCTTCCATTACATCATAACCTCTTATCATTAAATCAAAAGTCTTCATGATTTCATTGTTATCTTTCACCACAGTAATCGTCTCAGCATCCTTCATTTGAATACCTTCTTTGAGCTTCAAATTTTCTTCTTTTAAATAAACTATTTCCTTTTCTTTAGCCAAGTTGATTTCTTTTAGCTTTTCTAGCTCATTAACATCAATGGTATCATCAGTCTGTACAGACACATTGTGTGCTGTAACAACAGGAATGTCTTCAGATTCAATAGGAGTTGTGCTTTGAAAGACAGGCTCAGACAATATAGCTTCCATGAAATCAAAATCAAATGTTTGATTTTTCACATTAGCTTCTGCTTCCTCAGCACATTGAGCTTCAGTCATTGGTTCATCATGAGTCATTCATTCAGTAGTTTCTTCACCAACATCATGTGCCTCAGTAGCATGTTCAGACTCAGTAGACTCACTACTATCTACTCGAGGTGCCTCAGCTGCTCCATCAGCACCATCATCATCACTATCACTTGATGAACTTTCATCAGATTCATCATCATGATCACTTTCAACATCATCTTCATCATTCTCTTCATCATCATCATCATATAAGACTTAGGAGCTTCATCAACTAGATTAGCTGGATCCACTTGATCACCTTCTATCAAGTGGAAATGATCTAAGTTGATATCCATATTATCATTAGCAACATCCCTCAAATACTAAAAGATAGGAACATTTTGAGCTTGTATGATCATGGCTAGTCTTTTATATGATATCTCAGTCATGTGTTTAAGTTCCATGACATCACCACCAACACCATAACCTTGGACACATCAAATACTTGTTCCTGATACCTTTTTTAAGGTTGAAGATAAATCCATTAAGAATCCACTTTGCCATATTAAATCTTCTGTTTGTAGCAATGGAAACAATTGGGGGTGCAATGTCCACTGCCCTGAAAAACTGTTTCTTTGGGAAATGATCAGGATGACCCATTTCCATGAATGTTTGTCTACATACATTGAATCACAACTCTGACAAATCAGCTGGGTCATCTTGTCCCAATCTAGGAGCAACTCTTACAGATTCTTCAGATACTTCAAGCATTCTCTCATTGGTGATAAAACCTTTCGCCACTTTTCTTACATTATCATCAATTTCTACAGAGGCTGTGTGCCAGAATTTGTTGATTAATCTTGAGTAGAGCACTGGCTTATAACACATAGCATAGATATACTTTGTCCTCAGTAGGAATCTGATCATCTCCTCATAGAATACAACATCTTGAACATCCTTGTTAAGCAAAGCGGCTATGTTATCTTTTGGCTCAAACTTTAGATCAGCCATCTACATAAATGTACACACAACTTTAGATTCTTTGATTTCTTTAAAACAATTTGATTTTATCAAACTTTGAATTAAATTTTAATGAATTATTATGTTTTGAACACTTAGTTTTGGTTTTACATCAACTTGTACTTATCATTTTCTAGAATTTTAAAAATTCTATCCAAATCATATTAAATACAAGTTGTTGCATGTCTGTTTTGAAATACACTAACTTAATTAAAATTTTATCAAAGTTATTTAACAATAAAGTTTTTATGAATTTTTAATTTTTATTAAAAATTTCAAAATTTTAAAACTGTTCATCTTCATCCTTCAAACTGATGGAGAACACCCTTTGATCAATGTTCATGAAATTGACTGTTCCATGTATCAAACTGCTCGAAATTCAGTGTATATCAACAATCTATGATCAATTTAAGTTCATAGTTTTGTTTTAATCCACCTATTTCAAGTTTTTAAAATTTTTAGGGTTAAAAACGCCTGAACAGATTTGAAATGTCCGACTGATTATGAATCAGTGACTTGAAATGGAATGATTTTAACTATGAACTTACGTTTGTCAATCAAGTATACACCCTTTCAATTGCAATATTTCAGAAATAGATGACAGATTGAGTGTAATGAAGTGAAACGAGTGTCGAATGAGTTCAGGGGTTTTGGGATTTTGAATGAGTAAAAAATGAGAAGTGTTGTTTATATACTAAGTGAAAACTTTTAGACGCATGAGCACTGTATGGGTGTATGAAGTTAGGCGCATGAGCACTGTTCAGTCGCATAAGCACTGTGTAGGCGCTTTTGCAATATTCAGGCGCATGTGATTATATGAAACGCCCAACACTTGGTAAATATTTTCACTTGAAACGTCTGGTACTGTGTGGACGCATGAGTAAGTTGAAACGCCCAACACTTAACCTATTTTTCAGACGTATGACAACTGTTTAGGCGCATGAGGATATGAGAAACGCCCAAACACTTGTAAAATTTCTAACAACTCATCATGCTCCTACTTGGACTTATGGCCACTGTTTAGGCGCATGAGTTTCCATACACTTGTATTTTTCACATCTTTCACCTGAACACTGTTTAGACATATTAGCACTGTTCACGAACTAATATTCAAACAATTTTCAGAATTTTAAATTTTTCCCAAAATTTACATTTTTGACCCTTAACTTTCACTTTTGACATTTTAAACCCTTTTATTTTATTTAATTTTTCAAATTACAATTTCTCTTCATTTTAGCCTCAAATTTTAATAGTCTCATTTATAAAAATTGCAAGAAGCTTTGCCACTTGAAAATTTTATAGGCTCATTTGTCATTATCAAACTTTTACATTATCAACCACACACTTGCTTAGAACCTTTAGCTTCATCCTTTCCATTCAAACATTTTAATATTGATTTTCTTTGAAACTCTTACTTTTATTACTCTCCCTAAACTTTTAAATTTGACAAACTTAGAAGTTTCCCAAGTTGTCACAAAAAGATTACACTGATCATTGTTAAATTGCTTGCACCCATAAAACATGTATAAAATCAAAATAAAAGCAGAATAAAAATCTAATATTTAAAATAGAATCATTGTCTGTAGTAAGATTATATCTATTAAGATCAGCACATTAAAATAAAATAGAGTGTGGATAGTCATAGACAATGAATAAATCCTGATCAAGTGTGTTCCAGGTTAGTAATTTCACAACAAAGGAGACACAAAATCTAAGGACAGACAATGAGTGTTTTTGACAAAAGAATCACCTCACTTACTTTTTCAATTTGTGGATTGATTAGGGTAGAATGAGATATGACATGATGTGACTCATATCAAGAGTTAGAGAGATCAACTATCTTAAAGACATGCAAGAAAGCACAAATTCCCAACTTATTACCTGACATATATGCAAACCAGAGTTCATGTTCTAATTTAGCAGAGAATGACCATGGATAACCATTTGATCAACTGTAACCATCCATTTGAATAGGTTGTGCACATTGTCATCTTTTGCATCAAAGGAGAATATACAGGTCTGTAATCACTTACAACAGAGGATATCTCATCAATTCAGGTCTATGATAACTCATAACAAAGAAGTGAGGTGATGCTTGTAACAACCACTGTTGCTTAATCACAACATAGAATCGATCCATTTGAACATATCAAATATTTTGTTTAAAGTGGGTATGGCCGCCCACATATCCTAATTTCACAACTGCTCGACATTTTAGAGATAGAAAACATCAAAGCTTTGGTTCTAGATGGAGAAACAGCTGAATTCATCTAAGGTGAGTAAATTTAGTGTAATTGTGTTAGTTTTTATGCGTTTTTTTGCCATGTAGCTGGTTTATACATGTTCTCATGGGTATGCATGTGTTCGGGTTTGTTTTTTTGGAAGTGTTTAGGTGTTAGAAACATCTGCAAAGTTCAAGATGGAGAGTTTGAGGTTTAAAGTAGCTAAGGTTAGTTTCTAGACCCCGATTTTATAAGTTTTCAAATGTTTTCGGGGCTGAAAATGCATGTTACAAAAGATTTTAGAACTGTTATGTATATAAACGTATATATGTATGTTTGTATGTTGATGCTTTATGGTTATAAATGCTTGATTAAGGCTTAAATGGTAAGGTATTTAGTAAGGTAATGCGCCCAAACAGGGCCCATGCTCCTGAAAATTTGGCTTAAAAGTCTATGTATAGGATGATGCGACCAACAGTAGTTATGCGCCTAAGTTTTTGGTAGAAACGCCTAAGTATAGGGGTGATGTGCCTAAATAGTGCCTATGCGCCCAAGAGGCTCATGCGTCTAATTGAGGAAATGGTTAAATATAGGCTCATGCGCCTGCATAGTGTAGAAATGCCCAAACAGTCCTCGTGCGCCTAAATAGCTCCCATGCGCCCAACACTTAGAAAATTTTCTGGAATTTTGAGAAATAATAGAATCTTCGAGTTTGACCCTAGTTTGACTATTGGACTGTTTTGAACTATTCTAAGCATGAATATGTGAGGGTTTATGCTTGAACATTTATAATATGATGATGAATGTGTGATATGTATATAAATATAAAGTATTATCTTTTAATGATTTACAAAATGTATATACATCATATTATAATATATGTTAAGTATTATGTTATGACTTTACGTAGTATGACGTATGTGTGAATGAACATAAAGTATAACATCACAAAGTGAAAGATAACAAAGATGAAAAGTGAAACATAATTAAAGAAAGAAAAGGCTTGCGAACAGATTTAAAGGAGGATCACAACTCTTTGAGAGTTATTAGCTCAACTATGTGTCTTATAACGTGTGATTTTAACCCACAAGGGTTCACACACAGGGGATTAGTCTAGGTATTTGAATCCATAGTATGGAACGGGATCCTTGTCATTCGACCACAGACTTTATGCCAAGATATGATACGGCTTTGTGCCAGTTAGAAACGGGGTTTTGTGCATAGAATGGTGGCTTCGGGCCACGATGGGGAAAAGCTTGACAGGATGTAGAATCAGTGAAAGATAATGATAAAGTATGAAAGAAAAATAATGATAAAGTATGAAACGAATGATAAAGGTAAAGTACAAAACGAATGATAAAGGTAAAGTACGAAACCAACGAAAGGACAAAGAACGAAACGAATGAGTATGTGCGATAACGGATGAACATGTGTGAAAGTAAAGAATAGTAGTTTAAGGAAAATAGTATTTTTATGTACGAAACTTATAAAGTTTTTTAATACATTAAACTACAATTCACTCAGCAACGCTGACTTTTTTACATTTTCAGTTGGCTGGTAAATTGTTGAGGATGACACACAGGAAGGCTACTCGGCAGGGCAAGATTGGCATCTATTTACACATGTTATTATTGTTAATTTATAATGCAACCCGTGAAAGTTTCTTTTGTAGTTGAATAGTGTTGTATTGCATACAACAGTAATTTTTGATAAAATGAATGTTTTTTTTGTTTATGACTTCCGCTGTGATATTTTATGAAATGTATCAGAATATGTATGTTTAGTGCTATGAATGACCAACTGTGAGGTCTTCGGGAACGGGGCCTTACAAGTTGGTATCAGAGCCAAAGTTTAAGTGAATTGGGTAAATATTTTCAAAAACCTAAACTTAAACTGAGAATGGGACGAAGGTACGATGCCAACCCGAGTAGCTACGTGCCATCAGGTACTTCTTTTCTTAATGATAAGTAGTATTATGTGTGTGTGCTATCTGAATTATGTGTTCTTAGTAGATTTAAATACTAATGTAGTCAGGATAGGGAATGCTTGGTGTGTGAAGAGTAAAGTAAGTGGCTAATCACAATTGGCCGCTATAACTAGGGACTTACGATACTCAACATAAACTAAGCCATTACCTTGAATGATCATGTTAGTATTTGAATCTCATAGTGATTAGACAATGGCTGGAGGTAGATCTTCAAAGTCTTTAGAGGTGGAGCGTGTGGTGGACGTGGTACTGAGCCTCGTGTCACCAGGAACCAGGCTAGAGATGTTGAGACGACCCCTGCTGATCCTGAGGTTCATTAGCGTGAGGGCGTAGACGAGAGAGCGAATTTGAGGGCCTTAGTGAAAGAGGCAGTAGTGGAGGATCTTTATCAACTCATGCGGATGATTTTGCCGTCTGTAGTGACTGAAGTGATTAAAGTTGTGAGAAAGGATGAGAGGAGGGAAAGGAGGAGGACCACTAAGAGAGAAGGTGGAGAACAGCAAGAGACTGAGATGGTTGTCTCAAGTGAGGAGAAGGAGGAAGAAGCGGTGCAGGAGACTGCACGAGACTGTAACTATGGGCCATTTCAAAGATGCAAGCCCCCCGACTTTTCACGGGAATGGCAATGATGTGCTGCTCACCGATGGGTGAGAGAGATGGAGGCGGTGTTTGATATTAATGAGTGTCGAGAAGACCAGAAGGTGAAGTTAGCCACTCACTCATTTGTAGACTCAACATTGTGTTGGTAGGACAATATTGTCCAGGCTAAGGGAAGCAGGACTATTAGCAGGATGAGATGGCCAGAGTTGAAAAAATTGGTGATCAAGGAATTTTGTCCTCACCAGGAACTCGACAAGATAGAGAGGGAGTTCTAACAGCTGGAGGCAGGCACCATGACACACCAACAGTACACTATAAAGTTCAACAAGATGGCAAGGTTGGTCCAGATCAGGTGATGCCGGTGTCGAGAAAGATGAAGAAGTACATTCAGGGATTGCCAGCCGACGTCTGCAGGCATTTGATCACTGCCCGGTCGGGTACCATTCGATCAGTGGTAGACCTGGCGGGAAGATCGTATGATGAGAGGGAGTTAGAAGTAGTGGAGGTGGAGGGGACGGGTGATGGTGACAGAAGCTGGGGCTGGAAGAGGTTTGGATGCGGTGGTTTCACTCCAAAAAACAAAAGGAGGAAAGTGGATGACCGAATGGTGGTGTCCTTAGGTTCGGGGATAAAGAAGTATGGTAAATACGGGAGAGCACGCTGGTGAATGTAATTGGGGTTTGAATGTGTGCTTCAAATGCGGAAAGTCCGGTCATGTGGCAAAGATGTGTGGAGATATACGGTGTTATAACTGTGGCATGGAGGGCCACATGAGCAGGGACTGCAAGAAGCCACAGGCTGAAGGTTCAAGGATGAAGAAGAAGCCGGTGGAAGGAGGATAGAGGGTGACTGCTAAAGTCCTCACGATGATGCGGGAGGAGGCTAGAGAGGATCCTGATGTCATGTGAAGTATGTTTCTAGTAAACCAAACTTGCCCCTCTGTATTAATTGATTTTGGTGCTAGTAGGAGTTTTATTTCTACTACTTTATGTGATAAGTTATCTGCTAATGGTAGAGGTATTAGCGAGGCATTCGATATAGAAACTTCTATTGGTAAGTCCACTAGAATTACTGATATGATAGAGGAATGTGCCATAGAATTAGAAGGCCATAGGTTTTCTTCTAAATTACAGGTGATGCTCCTAAGTGGATTTGATGTAGTACTAAGGATAGATTGGATAGCAACGTATGAGGCGAAGATCGTGTGTCGCAAGAAGATGATTCGATTAATTGCACCCGATGGTGGTGGCAGGGAAGTACATGAGACGTGGATGTAGTGCCTACCTGGCCTACGTAAAAGATATGGATGCTTCAGTACCACAACTTTCTGACGTACCCGTGGTATGTGACTTTCCGGACGTGTTCCCAGATGATTTTCCAGGAGTGCCACCGGATCGTGAGATTGAGTTCCAGATTGATGTGATACCCGGTGCTCAACCCGTTGCCAAAGCATCGTATCGCTTAGCTCCAACTAAGATGAAGGAACTCATGGATCAATCACAGGAGCTAATGGATAAAGGATTCATTCAATCGAGTATCTCTCCATAGGGTGCCCTGGTCTTGTTTGTAAAGAAGAAGGATGGTAGCATGCGGATGTGCGTCGATTACCGAGAGCTGAACAAGTTGACGGTGAAGAATCGGTACCCGTTGCCAAGGATTGATGACTTGTTTGATCAGCTCCAAGGCACCAGTTGGTTCTCAAGGATAGACCTTTGATCTGGCTGTCATCAATTGAAGGTAAAGGAGCAAGACATTCCTAAAACAGCTTCTCATACATGTTATAGACACAACGAGTTTCTAGTTATGTCCTTTAGTTTGACTAAAGCTGCCGTTATGGATTTGATGAGTCGAGTGTGTCGGCCGATGTTAGATAAATCAGTAATTGTGTTTATTGATGATATCCTGATTTATTCAAAGAACGAGGAAGAGCATGCCAGTCACATACGAGAAGTGTTAGAGACACTTAAAAGAACGAAGTTATATGCCAAATTCTCAAAGTGTGCCTTTTGGTTGTGCGAGGTTCACTTTTTAGGTCACGTGGTAAATGCTGAAGGAATTATGGTAGACCCGGCAAAGGTTGAGGCGGTGAGGCAATGGAAGGCCCCAAAGACGCCATCCGAGATCCGTAGTTTCTTGGGTTTGGCGGGTTATTACAGGAGGTTCATCCAGGACTTTTCCAAGATAGCCTCACCTTTGACTAAATTTACTCGCAAGGTCATGAAGTTTTTGTGGGGCCGAGAATAGGAGTGTGCTTTTGAGGAGTTAAAGATGAGATTGAGTTAAGCTCCTGTCTTGACATTACCCGAGGGGAGTGAAGACTTATGGTATATTCGGATGCTTCTTATTCGAGTCTAGGTTGCGTGTTGATGCAATGTGGAAGAGTAATTGCCTATGCATCCTAACAGTTGAAAACCCACGAAGTCAGTTACCCTACTTATGATCTGGAGTTAGTGGCTGTGGTCTTCACGTTGAAGATCTGGAGAACTACTTATACGGGACAAAGTGCACCATCTTCACAGACCACAAGAGTTTGAAGTATTTATTTGAGCAAAAGGATCTTAACATGAGGCAAGGAGATGGTGAGAACTCATCAAAGACTATGTCTTTAAGATCCATTACCATCCGGTAAGGCCAATGTGGTGGCCGATGCCCTTAGCCGAAATAAAAGACCCGAGCCGATTTAGGTGAAAGCTTATAAGTTGGTTATGACTGCTGATGTGATGACATAGGTGAAAGAATTTCAAGAAGAGGCATTGAAAGAAGATCACCTTAACTTTGAAAGAATGAGAGGACTAATCGTAGAGTTGGGCGAGAACACTCATGGTGTTAGGACCTGAAATGGATGAATGTGGATTCCTCGATACGGAGATCTAAGTGGACGAATTATGGGCGAAGCTCATAAGAATCAATACTCTACTCATCGTGGTGCCACAAAGATATACCATGATATGAAGAAGGATTATTGGTGGCCGGGTATGAAGCGCGATGTAGTGGAGTATGTGGGTAAGTGCCTTACTTGTTTGTAAGTCAAGGTAGAACATCAGAAGCCATACGGGAAGATCCAACCATTGGATATGCCCAAGTGGAAGTGGGAGCACATCACCATGGATTTTATTACTAAGCTACCTCGTGCGGTGAGAGGGTGCGATACCATTTGGGTGATAGTCGATTGACTAATGAAGAGTGCGCACACCTTACCGATCCGCGAGACATATTCATCTGAGAGGTTGTCGGGTCTGTTCATCAAAGAGATCATAGCTCGTCTTGGTGTGCCGGCGTCTATCATGTCGGATCATGACACTCGGTTTACATTGAAGTTTTGGAAGATATTTCATGATGCAATGGGGACAAAGCTACATTTTAGAACGGCTTATCATCCTCAGATGGATGGTTAGTCTGAGAGAACGATCCAGACGCTCGAGGATACGCCTCGAGCATGCGTGATCGATTTTGGAGGAAGTTGGGATGTCACTTACAGTTAGTAGAGTTCTCGTACAACAACAGTTATCCTGCCAGTATTGGTATGCCACCTTACGAGATGCTATACGGTAGAAGGTGTAGGATACCCATATACTGGGGTGATATTGGACAGATAGAGTTGGGAAGCATTGAAGTGATTAATGCTACAACTGAAAAGTTGGAGGAGATCAAGGCCTTTTTGCAGGCGGCGAAGGATAGACAAAAGTCGTACGTCGACAAGAGGCGTATACCGATCGAATTCGAGGTGGGCGATCGAGTTATGTTGAAGGTCTAAACTTGGAAAGGAATCATTCGGTTCCGGAAAAGGGGTAAGCTAATCCCAAGTTACATAGGGCCTTTCCAAATCATCACACGGGTAGGAGAGGTTGCCTATCGATTAGAGCTGCCTGATGAGTTAAGTGGAATTCATCCGACATTCCATGTATCTCATCTAAGAAAGTGCTTAGCTGACAAAGGTATTATTATACCACTGGATGATATCGAAGTGGATGAACGACTCAATTATGTAGAGCAACCAGTGGCGATCATCGATCAGAAGGAGAAGAGTTGAGGAATAAAGTGGTTCCATTGGTGTGAGTACAATGGAAGCACAGGAAGGATTCGGAGACTACGTGTGAGGCTGAAGAAGAGATGAGACAACATTACCCACGGTTATTCGAAGAGTGACGAGTTTCGGGGACGAAACCTATTTAAGGTGGTAGACTTGTAAGACCCGAAATTTCTAGTCAAATAAAAAGGAAAGAAAAATAATAAGAAAGGAAAATAAAGAGAAATAAAAGAAAGATATTGTAAGGCGCCCCGTTCCCGGGCACCTCACAGCTGGTCATTTATCGCACATAAATCGCACATTTATTTAAAACATTGAAGCGGAATCATTTAACTAAAATCATTTCATATATTAATAACTGCTTTTATAAAATAATACAACATCGTTACAAAATGTCATTCGTTGCATTACATCACAAAAGCGTCATTTTACATAGAATGGATGCCATCCAAAATAATCCAAGTAGCTGCCCTGTGCCATCCTCAGCAACTTTTACCTGCCAACTGGAAAATACATAAAAGTTAGGCGCTTTCCCGCCACCACCATCGAAATAACCTTCAGAATCATCATAACTCGATCACCGTATATCTGCAGCGAACTCCCGTCAGGCGCTGTCAGTCTAATCATCTTCTTATGACACACAATGTTTGCCTCGTAGTCCGCTAACCAATCCATTCCTACGACTACATCAAACCCGTCTAAGGTCATCACAAACTGTCTAGCAGGAAGCTTATGACCTTCTAATTATATATCACAACCATCAATCAAGTCAAAATGAATCCTTGTAGACTTACCTATGGCAGTTTCTACATTGAAGGGATCATCAATACATCTACTACTGACAGGCAAATTAGCACAGAAAGCAGCAGAAATAAAACTCCTACTAGCATTGGAATCAAATAACACAGAAGCAAGAGTTTGGTTTACTAGAAATTTACCAGACACCATATCTAGGTCCGTCCTAGACTTCTCCTGGGTCATCATAACTGCCCTGGCACTTGCCCTTTGCCCTTCAGTTCCGGTCTTCTTCCCTGCCCCGGAAGTCTCCGCCCTCGGCTTCTGGCACTCCCCGCTCAGATGGCCGTTTTCTCCACAGTTATAACACCTTATAACCCCAAACACTCTCACCATGTGACCAGGCTTCCCACATTTGAAGCAATTTTTTAATCCCCATTTGCACTCTCCCGAATGCTCCTTGCCACATTTACCCCACTTCTTCATCCTCGAACTCGATCACACCATCCTCCGGTCATCCACTCTCCTCCTTTTGTTATTTGGAGTGAAACCTCCACGTCTAAACCACTTCTTTCCCAAGATCTTGTCACCATCACCCGTCTTTTTCACCTCGACTACCGCTACTTCCCTCTCATCATACAACCTACCCGCCAGGCCTACCACCGATCAAAAGGCACCCCGCCGGGCTGCAATCAAATGCATGCGTACGTCAGCTGGCAATCCCTGGATGTACTTCTTAATCTTTCTCGACACCGGCACCACCTGATCCGGCACCAACCTTTCCATCTCATTAAACTTAGTAGTGTATTGATGGTATATGATGGTACCAGCTTCTAGCTACTGCAACTCTCTCTCTACCTTATCGAGTTCCCGATGAGGACTGAATTCCTCAATCACCAGCTTCTTCAACTCCGACCACCTCATCCTGCTGATGGCCCTGCTACCCTCAGCCTGAACAATATTGTCCCACCAACATAAGGCCATTTCCACAAATGAGTGGGTAGCAAACTTCACCTTTTGATCTTCTCGGCACTCGCTAATGTCAAGTACCGCCTCTATTTCTCTCACCCATCGGTGAGCGGCAGCAGCAATGCCATTCCCATTGAATGTCGAGGGCTTGCACCTGTGGAATGCCCCATAGTTGCAACCATGTGCAGTTTCTTGCATTGTTTCTTCCTCCTCATCTTCACTCGAGAAAATGGTCTCGGTCTCCGATCGTTCCCTCTCTTCCCTTCTAATGGTCCTTCTCCCCTTTTTCTCATGCTCTCTCACCGCCCTAATAACTTCAGTCACCACAGATGGCAGTATCGTCTGCATGACTTGGTGCACTTCCTCAACCACTGCCTCTTTCAACGAGGCCCTTAAATTCACACTTTCATCACCACCTTCCTTAAGATGCGTCTCGGGCTCTTCACAGGCCCTCTCAGTCATCTTAGCCTGGTTCCTAGTAACATGCGGTTCAGCACCACGTCCTCCCCATGCTCCACCCCTAGAGGACTTAGATGATCTACCTCCAACCATTCTCTAATCACTATAAGATTCAAACACTAACACAGTCATTTAATAAATAGCTCAGTTTATGTTAAGTATAGTAAGTCCCTAATTACAATGGCCAGCTATGATTAGCCACTCACTTTACTCTTCACACCCCAAGCATTTCCCATCCTGGGTACATCAGTATCTAAATCTACTAAGAACACATAATAAACTAGCACATAACTCCAATTAACATTAAAAAGAAATACCTGATGGCACGTAGCTGCTCGGGCTGGCATCCTTTTCCTCTAGTCCCATTTTCAGTTTAAGATTAGGTTTTGAAAATATTTACCCAATTCGCTTAAACTTTGGCCCTAATACCAACCTGTAAGGCCCCTGTTCCAGAGCACCTCACAGTTGGTCATTCATCACACATAAATCGCACATTTATTTAAAACATTGCAGCAGAATCATTTAACTAAAATTATTTCATATATTAATAACTGCTTTTGCAAAATAATACAACATCGTTACAAAATATTGTTCATTGCATTACATCACAAAAGCGTCATTTTACATAGAATGGATGCCACCCAAAATAATCCAAGTAGCTGCCCCGTGCCATCCTCAGCAACTTTTACATGTCAACTGGAAAATACATAAAAGTCAAGGTTACTGAGTGAGTTCTAGTTTGATAAAATATATATACCTTTCGCTCGTTAAAACATTTTCTTTACTATCGCACGTGATCAAGGTAATATTTTTTATCTTCCATCATCGTTCATTTCGTACATCTCGCACGTTTCATACATTTCACACTTTTGGTACTTTTCGCAATTTTTATTATCTTTCACTTCTATCCAGATCCTGTTGTATGGATAACCCCCTTTTTGGGCACAAAGCCATATCATCTTGGGTTAAGCGAAAAGGATCCCATATCACATAGCAGTCACCAAGACTGACTTCCCTGTGAGTGTGTGAACTCTCATGAGGTAGCAAAGATCGCACACTACATAACACACTTAATACCATATCGCACGTATAGAGAAGCCACCAAGACTGACTCCCACTGTGTGTAAACCCTCATGAGTTAGCCAAATACGCACACTATTCCACACACAGTTGTTCTAACAACTCACATGGAACAACTCACATGGAGTTGTGAACCTCCTTCCATTTTGCTTGCAAGACTTTCATTCATTCATTATGTTTCACTTCTCATTATCTTAATTCTTTTGTTTCGTTAAGATAATACTTTACGTACATTATCATAATCACACTACATAAAGCCATGTAATAATACGTCATAAGGAACAAAACATTCATCACACATTAACAGGCATCATCACATATCATCATCTTTTTTTCACACACCATCATCTAGCACCCCTATCTAATCATCACACATCACCCCAGGAACATTCTAAGACATAACCTAAAATTTCCCTTTTTTCCAAAATTCATAAATAATTCTAAGTGTCCTAGGCGCATAGCACTATGTAGGCGATTGGCCACTATGTGGGCTCTTGACCACTATGCAGGCGCATGACCTCTCAGGCGCATGGGAACACTTAGGCGCATGGGAAAACTTTGGGCGCATGGGCCCTGTTTAGGCGCTTGACCGACACTTAGTCATCTGGGCAACATTCTAGGCGCATGGGCACTATGCAGGCGCATGGGCCTGACTTAGGCGCATGAGCACTTAGGCGTTCCGGCACTATTGGGGCACATGAGCTTTGGGCGTTTGGGAACACTTAGACATTCAGGTAGTTGGGCACATGGGTACTATTTTAGGTGCATGAACAACTACTTATAACCAACATCACCATAATTCAAGCCTAAATTCAATTCTAACAAGTTCTAAGCTTAATTCTCACATACTAAGCATCTAACAGGCATACAAACATGAACATAACCATAAATCATACCCCAAACATACACCCACCCATATTCACATACACATACATACGGGTATATACACCTAATTATTATAAAAGCATTTTAAAAATGCACTTCTAGCCCGAAAATCAGTTAAAACATGTAAAAGTGGGGTTCTAGAACTCACCTTATACAACTTTGAGTATGACTTCTTCAAACCCGTTTGCTATGATGATAGGATCTAAGCCTCTAGTTTGATCAATCAGGTTGTATTCGCAGTGGATTTAGTACAAGAATTAGAACAAACAAGCAAGAACACAATAGATTTAACAATAAAACAGTAAGTTATAGAGAAAGATAGAAGTTCTACAAAAGAGAATATTTCATTCAAAACATGCTTCGACTGCGGCTGTGACTAGCAGCAGCTACAATTAGGTCATCTTCCTTATATAAGGAAGAATAACCTAATGCTGATGTCACTTGACAGTGACATCAACCGTTATTGACAAACTGCTGATAGAACACCTAAACTACTAAAGATGTCACAAGAGCTAACATCTTCTTACAAAATGCTATGTTCTAACTATTACAAGTACTGAAAGGAAACAAGAAACTACTAAAAGTTACAATGACTGAAGAACAAACTCTTCAGTCGTTTACAAACTACTGAACTATAACAGCTGAAGAACAAACTCTTCAGCTGTTCTACAAACTACTAAAAAGTAAAATTACAAACTACTGAAAGAGAAAAACCATCACAACAACTGAAGACAACTTCTTCAGCTGCTGTGACAAACTCTGAAGCTTCAGCACTTGGTCTTCACACTTTGACCTTCAGATGTTTCATCAGCTGATGACTTCAGTAGTTGTCATCAGCTGATGTCTTCAGTCTTTGTCTTTAGACTTTGTACATCAGTTGTTGATCTTCAGTTCTTCAGTTCTTCTGCTGTTGATCTTCAGCACTTGAGTCTTTAGTACTTGAAGTCTTCAGTACTTGTATTCTTTAGTACTTCAGACTTTAGTACTTATGGTCTTCAGCACTTTAGATCTTCAGCTGTTGTTCTTCAGTTCTTTGATCTTCAGCTGTTGAGTCTTCAGTCTTTGTCAAACTGCTGATGAAGCCTTCAGCAGTTGTTATGATGTCATGTGGGACTTAGAGGTTTTCCTGATCTTGGCTCATTGGTTCTTTTGGTCCAACAAACTCCCCCTGAACCAATGCAGCCAAAACCTCTAAGCAATTTATTGTCCCACTTATTGTTGGCAGAAAAGTTGGTCTATTTCCTTCTGGATTAGATCAGAAGTTGACCCAATTGAGCACTGGCCTGGGAAGACGTCTCTGAGATTTGATTGGCTTAGTATGGATAGGAACCCTGACTTGGGGAACTGGACACAGGGCTGTTGTCCCATCCATGAGACCTGCTTCCCACGTACGAGCCTGTAGGATTCTCTGGTGTAGGCTCGAAGGAATGTCATTTGTTCTTCTTTGGATAGGTCCTCAGGCTCACCTTCGTATAATCCTTCATGGCCGTATAGCTCTGAGACAAACTTGGCCTGTTTGCCATTCTTGAGCTCAACAGTTATGATCTGCCTATAGGCGAATTCATCAGGATGTCTGCCTTCTAGTAGCAGGTTGAGCTCATCCTTTCGGAAGTTCTCAAGCCTCTTATAGACTAAGCCTTTCCTAACCACCCTATTCTCCAACATCGTTTGGGGTGATTGCTTAGTCTTATAGGCTTTCTTGAACTCATCTACAATCTCCCAGGGTGTTATTACAAGAGCCATGTGATCACTTCATCTACGATCTTCTTCACTTGGCTCTTGTATCTCACAGGAATATCTTTCTTAATGATCCTGTGAGCCACCCTAGGATTAGGCCAAGCCCTCACTCTCTCTTTATTATATTGGAATGTTTGTTTGAGAGTAAAGAGTCTCAGAGCTTCCTTCTTCATGTTCATTATAGAAGAAGAAGCAGCATAAGCTTTGTCTATGCTTTTCAGCATCTCCTCATCATGACGTTTCTTCTGCTCTTCTTCTTCTATCTTGACCCTCACAGCTTCCATTTATGAGGTGGGAGTGATGGGTTTAGGATTGGCTTTAGGTAAGGGTATGACTGCAGAAAGAGGCAGTCTATCCTCCTCATCCTTCTCTTCTTCCTCTTGCAGCCTCAACACCCTTCTCTTCTTCAGTAAGGGTGGATCATCAGAATAGGTTTTGATGGTGAAGGGGTTGGTTTTGTGGGTTGTGTTTGGGTTGTTGGTGTGGGAATTTGGGCAAGCTTTGCTAGCAACCTAGAGATAAGGGCAGGTTTAGTCTGTTTGACTAGCAAGGTCCTGTTCCCAGCACCGGCTTCAGATAGGGCTTCTGCGACCAGTCCCTTGGTAAAATCACTAGCCGAACAGATCTTGGTGGCTATAGCCAAGATTCTGTTCCTGGTCCAAGCCTTCACATCTAGGACTGGTCTCCCGAGATACTTCGAAATAAACCTACTCATAGCCTCGAGTCTTTTTCTTTCCTCTTGGCTATAAGTGGTCCATCGGTATTCTATTTCCTCTGTTTCTAACTTCCTAATTTCCTGATCTAGTAGCCTTGCCTGAACAGCTGATCAATGATAGAGTCCATTGATCGGCTATGCTCAGCATCAGCCTCCTTGACCAGGACTGCTAGATCAGTATCTTTCACCACCTTCTCTCCCTCCTTCTCTCCCTTCTTCTTTTTGTAAGTGATACTGAAATCTTTTTAGATTTCAGCCACTTCTATATGTTCAGCTCTCTCCTCCCTCACCTTCTCCTTCCCCTTTACCCTCTCAGTCTCCTCAGTCCTCTCCCTCTCGTTTTCCTCCTCTCTCCCTACTTCTTTCTCTTCCTTTACCCTCTTCCTCTTAGCTTGCACTGATGTCTCCCCCTTTTTGGGTGCATTGGTTGGGGTTTGACTATCAGCAAGCACTTTAGTAACAGTAACCTCCACCATGGGTTGTATTTGTGAGGGAAGCCTCTCATCAAGGGTTTTTATCACAATGTCTATGATTATTGGTGTGATGAGATGCAGGGATTTTTGGAAGATAGCAACTAGTTGCTCAGGAGGGTTCTGTTCCTGAGAACTAGTGCCAGAAGCAGAGGCAGGTGGCTGAGTTTGTGGGAGTGGCTGAGTGTTTGTGAGACCTTCAGGTGAAGGTGCCATCTGTGGGTTAATGGTGGCAGATGGACTTGATTCTTGGGAGAATTTGGCAAGCAGCTCTTTGAGTCTGCTTACCTCCTCCTGAAGAATGGTATTTTGAGCAACTACGTCAAAGAAGAAGCTCAGGTCATCATCAGTTTGCATTGAATCACCTGACCTCCTGACCGTGTCAGGATGTACATGCACTGAGTGTGGCTCAGTAGTTGCATGTGCCCCTTTGTCTTGGTTCTGGAGACTTCCAGCCTCCGGATTGGATCCATCATCAGTAGTTGCCTCTGGTGAGGTCTTATTGATGGTACCAGCTTCTTCCTGCTCATATGCTGATGCAGGGGAAGTGGCAGTCTCACCAAATATCCTATCTCCCTAGCCACACTGGGAGATGAGATATGTGATTCTCTGTGTTGTGGGCTCCCATCAACACTTGTGTCCACCCTCTCTTTGGTTGGAGATATCCCAGTGGTAATTGGTTTCTAGGGAGAGGGTGGAGTGTTTAGATGGGTCAACACTTTGGTGATTATTAGGGTAGGGCTTTGTAGGTCGGTTTCAGTGGGTGATGGGCTAGAAGCAGAGTGCACATGGGGAGGAATGTGCTCTTCAATGGCAATCTTCTCAATTGAGAAAGATTCCAGATTTGTGGCAGCCTCTGAAATGGTTGCATCAGGCTCCCGTTGAGAGGAAACCTGTGCGGTTTTGGTAGTGGAGTTGTGGTGATTGCTGGGAGAATCCGGCCAGCAGTCACTTCCTGCATTTGTGTTGCAGGGGCATCCTCAGGGGACTCATCTCCCTGAGTAGCCTTTGTGGGTTTCTTTTTGGGTTTGGGCTTGGTGGGGACTTTAGACTTGGAGGTGGAGGCTGTGGGTTCCAGCTGCGTGGGTTTTCGCAGCTTGGCATCCTGTTTGAGTGTCTGGTCGGTGTTGTGCCTGGAGTATACCTCAGCTAGAACAACCATGGCAGGGACCCCAGTGCCAACAAGTCCCTCAGCATTAAGCTGGTTCTCTATCATGGCCATAATGAACCGAGGATATAAAACCAACGGTTTGCAAATGGTTTTGAGGCCATGTCTTTGAGTTCCAAAAATATTATTTCAGTAAAATTAAGTGGTTGTTTCTCAAAGATAGAGTACAATACCTGTTGTCACCTTATGGACATCTGGTCCCATGAAGATGTTTTCAGGGCCAGACAAACGTTCACCATATGAAATATAAGGCGTTGAGGATCTGGGAAATGTTTCTTCAACAAGGTAGAAGCAGCGAGGTCACCCTGATAGTCATTAGCAGTGAAAGAGAGATCAAGGGTGCCTTTGGGGTAAGAGGTTGGGAAAGTGGCATCCTCCAGCTTTAGGGTTTGTCGGATTGTAGCTGGAGTAATGACCACTGGGTGGTTGTTCACGGACGACCGGAGAGAGACCTCGCTATCGTTCTCTCCAGTTTGAACGGTTATGTTCGTCCAGAACTCCGATAGGGAATCGGTGTATATGGTGGGGTTGATAAGGAAGATCGTTTGGTAAGGTGAATCGGTCATCAGATCGATGGCATGGTGGAATTTTGACCAGAATGGCGATTTCGTAAGGTATGCGACGCAGTTATGTCGAGGTTTGAGTTGCATGGTCGCCATTAATGGTGTATGGGAAGTTTCAGAGGTTTTTGAAAGTTAGGTCAAGTGAGAATGAAAAGCTCTGAAGGTTGGGTATTTATAGGGTATGGCAAAGGCTGAAAGAAAACTACTGAAGGTTTTGGTGTTAGTCATCAGTTGTTGAAACGACTGATGATGTGGTTTTAACCTTCAGTGGTTGTAACATCTGAGGACTTGGTGTTAGTCTTCAGTAGTTGAAACTACTAAAACCTTGGTTTTGTCCTTCAGATATTGTAAACGGCTGAAGACTTGTTGTTAGTCATCAGTAGTTATAAACTACTAAAGACATGGTTTTCATCTTCAGATGTTGTAACAACTGAAGACTTGGTGTTAGCCTTCAGTAGTTGTAAACTACTGACATCAGAAGTTGTAAACTACTGAACATGTGGTTTTTCTTCAGTTGTTGTAAACAACTGAGGACTTGGTGTTAGGCATCAGTAGTTGTGAAACTACTGAAGATATGGTTTTGTCCTTCAGTTGTTTGGGTATGAAACAGCAGATGTTGGTATCAGCTGAAGAGTAAAGTTACTCATCAGCTGTTTCCGTCAATTCTGTTGTTTCATTCTGACCTCCACATTTACTCATCAGCTCTTTGGCCGACTTCAGATGTTTCATTGGCCCTTCAGCTCTTCTGAATATTTATGCCTCAGCTCTTATGACCAGATGTTCATAAGTGCTGATGAGATATTCTTCAGAACTGGTGAACAAATTTTTCAGTACTTAGTGTAAGATTACACATCAGTACTTGTGAACAAAATTTGTTCTTCAGTACTTACTTGTTTGAAAATTATACATCAGTAGTTATAACCACATCAGTAGTTGTAACTACATCAGCTATTTTCAACAAATAATGTACTTCAGTACTTTGAAATGTTTTAGTCTTCAGTAGTTGTGAAAATGCTAAATACTAAATGATTCATCAGTACTTATATTTGACCTTTGCATACCAATGCTCATCAGTACTTGTGAACTGAGAGCATCAGTATTAGTCAACTTATTCTAGCTGCAGCATACCAAGCCTTAGTACCAGATTTTGAAATGTGGCACTATCTAAAGGCTTAGTAAAGATGTCTGTAAGTCCATCAGCACTAGGCACAAACTTTTGATCAATCAGACCTTTTTCATAGCAATTTCTTATAAAATGATGTCTGATCTCTATATGTTTGGTCCTAGAGTGTTGGACTGGATTTTAACAATACAAAGAGCTGAAGCACTATCCATTAGCAATGGAGTCTTAGTCTCTGTAATGCCATAATCCAAGAGTTGGTTCTGAAGCCAAAGTACCTGAGATGTACAACTTGCAGCAGCAATGTACTCAGCTTCAGCAGTGGATGTAGCAATTGATGTTTGTTTCTTACTCTGCCAAGAAACTAAACAATTGCCTAGGAATTGGCAACAACCAGAAGTGGATTTTCTGGTGACTTTGCATCCTGCATAGTCACTATCAGAGAAAGCAACTAATTTGCAAGAATGCCCAGTTGAATACCAAAGACCTAGTGATTGGGTGCCCTGCAGATATCTAAAGATCCTTTTGGCTGCAATCAAATGGGATTCTTTAGGTGCAGCCTGAAATCTAGCACAGGCACATGTTGCAAACATGATGTCTGGTCTAGAAACTGTAAGGTACATCAAGGACCCAATCATACATCTGTAAAGGTTTCATCAACCGCTTTACCTTTCTGATCAACATCCAGTTGTGTGATGCTGCTCATGGGAGTAGAACAGTGTGACGCCCTAAACCCGGCAGGGCACCGGAGGCACGTCACGCAGTTGGATTAATATTTTAAACACAAATCAGAGCTTTCAATTTACAGCGGAAGACTTTAAACACTAATATATATATATATTAACCCAACTTTTTAAAACATTTACATACGATTGTATTTAATTATACATTGTTAACAAGCTCTAAATCCAATGCCAGCAGTTGCTCCGGGATAGCGTCCTCATCATCTCATACTTGCTTTCCTCTATTATTAGAGGATCCCTCCTTACCTAGCACACACAACATACTCAAAATATCAGATAAACTGGTGAGTTCTAATTTTTCATTAAAACATTAACAACATTTTCACACACACCACAGCTATTTTTTTATTGGCAATATTATAAATTCAAATTTTATCATTATTCTGTCCCACTGGACCTGTCCCATCGAACGTCGGTTGCCCACATCTAGTAACTACCAGTTCCCCATACCCAGTAACGTCGGTTGCCCACATCCAACAACTACCAGTTACTACACCCAGAGACATCGGTTGCCCACATCTAGCAACTACCAGTCTCCCATACCCAGTAACGTCGGTTGCCCACATCTAGCAACTACCGGTTACTATCTCTCATCCAGTAGGATGCCAAATAATCATCTAGGGTCATCACCACAAGATGTTCACAAAGTTGAGTGATCGTCATCACTCCTATCAAACTGTACAGTTTCACACCCAGGCATCTTACCCTAACTGGCCTGTTGAGATTTACATCATATTACCATTTCAAAAACATTTCTTTTATTTATTGCCAATATTATCACATTCACTCACACCCCACACATTCTTTCTTTTTAGCACCAGTTTTAACATATTTTCATAAATCATCACACCCCATCTGACCTATTGGAATCATTACCATCACATAATGATTAACAATGTTCAGATGACTATCTTTTACACCCTACCTGACACATTGCAATCATTACCATCATGTAATGATTAAAGATGTTCAGGTAATCATTTATTACCCCCACTTTCCTTCTAACAGCTTGACAAACTGTTAGAAACATATCCATCATTACTATCACAATTCTGGTACTAAAACATTCAATTCATTTATCAATATGTGTGTGCTAGCCCGAATGTTAAAACCAAACATTTAAAAAGGGCTTAGAACTCACCTTATCAACTTTCTCACGACAATCTACACAATCCACGTACCCAAGATAACTAGTCCTTCCTCTAATAAAGGTATATCAAAACGAAGTTCCGCCTAATTAATTTCGTGAGAGCAGGGTTTTGGGTGTGAAGGGGACAAGGGAACAGAATAGGTGCAGATAGAGATCTGCCCTTAAACCCCTGCACCACCCTACTTATCCATAAACTAAACTTAACCGCCTAACCTTCAGTCGTACGACTGAACCATTCGTACGACTGAACCGTGCGACTGAAGCTCATATGCCTACTATTCGTACGACTGAGTTTCAATCGCACATAAGGAATGCGACTGAAGTTCATTCGCACATAACTTATGCGACTGAACACTTAAACACTCAAACACCTCAACTTAATTTAATTAATTATAACTATAATATAATTTACAAGTCCGGATTTAGAAACCGGATGTTACAACTCTCCCCCCCCCCTTAAATAGGTTTCGTCCTCGAAACCAGCTATTCAAACAACTGGGAATAATCTCTCTTCATCTCCTCTTCTGACTCCCAAGTGAAATCAGACCCCTTTCTATTCGACCACTGCACTTTAACTAACTCAATATTTTTATCCCTCAGCCTTTTCACCTTTCTGTCTACTATAGCAGTAGGTTTCTCAACATAGTTCAACTTATCATCCACCTCTATATCATCCAAAGGTACATAAGCATTCTTATCAGCCAAACACTTACGCAACTGTGATACATGAAAGGTTGGGTGAATTCCTTGCAACTGATCGGGTAATTCTAGTTTATAGGCCACTTCCCCAATCCGTTCTATAATGTTAAACGGTCCTATAAAACGAGGACTCAACTTTCCACTCTTTCTGAATCTGATAATTCCCTTCCAAGGAGATACCTTCAACATAACTCTATCTCCTACTTCAAACTTTATATGCCTTCGCCTTTTATCTTCATAAGACTTCTGTCGATCCTGAGCTTCTTTAAACCGAGCTTTGATCTGATCCAGTTTCTCATTCGTAGCCTGTACAATTTCCAAACTGCCCAACTCTTTCTGCCCAACTTCTCCCCAACATATGGGACTCCTACACTTCCTGCCATATAACATCTCATAAGGGGCTCTCCCAATCGTAGAATGATAATTGTTATTATAGGAGAATTCAACTAATGGCAGATGACTATCCCAACTACCACCGAAATCTATAACACAAGCTCGTAACATGTCTTCAACTGTTTGGATAGTTCTTTCAGTTAACCCATCAGTTTCTGGGTGAAAAGATGTGTTGTGTAACAGACGAGTACCCATATCTTCATGAAACTTTCTCCAAAACCTCGAAGTAAAACGTGTATCTCTATCTGACACAATGGACAACGGTACTCCATGACGAGCAATAATTTCTCGGATAAATAGTTCTGCTAACTTCTCAGAGTTATACGTCTCTTTAATTGGTAAGAAATGTCCACTACGTGTCAATCTATCTACTATGACCCAAATGGTATCATAACCTTTAGCTGTACGCGCAAGCTTAGTTATGAAATCCATTGTCAATTCCTCCCACTTCCATTTTGGGATCTCTAAGGGTTGAAGCTTACCATATGGTTTCTGATGCTCAGCTTTAACCTAAAGACACGTCAAACACCTATTTACGTACTGCATCACATTAAACTTCATACCGGGCCACCAATATTCTTGTTTCAAATCTTTGTACATCTTAGTAGCACCAGGATGTATAGAATATCTGGACTTATGAGCTTCATCTAACACTAATTCCCTCATCTTAATCGGAACCCATATACGACCACATTTTATCTTAACCCCAAAGCTATTTTCTTCCAGATCCTTTGTTTGACCCTTCATTCGTTCCTGCTTCATGTTCTCTTCTCTCAAGGCTTCTAATTGAGCTTCTCGTAACTGATGCATAAAATCTGGGGTTATCACTAACTTGTATGACTTAACTCGAATTAGAGGGTGTTCATTCTTTCGGCTTAATGCGTCAGCAACCACATTTGCTTTACCAGGATGGTAAAGTATTTCACAATCATAATCTTTCACCAACTCTAACCATCTTCGCTGGCGCATGTTCAATTCCTTCTGATCAAAGAAATATTTCAAACTCTTATGATCTGTGTAAATCGTACATTTCACCCCATATAAATAATGCCTCCATATCTTCAAGGCAAATACAACTGCTGCCAATTCTAGGTCATGTGTCGGATAATTCTTTTCATGTTCTTTTAATTGTCTGGAAGCATAAGCAATTATTTGTCCCCTCTGCATTAAGACACAGCCTAGACCTTGATACGAAGCATCTGAATAAATCACCAAATCTTCATTTCCATCTGGCAACGACAGCACTGGTGATTGGGTTAATTTCTGCTTCAGTTCTTGAAATGCATTTTCTTGTTCTGGTCCCCAAACGTATTCTTCATTCTTCCTCGTCTGTTTCGTTAACGGGGATGCGATTTTGGCAAAATCTTGAATAAATCTTCTATAATAACCAGCCAGACCCAAGAAACTGCAGACCTCAGATGGCGTTTTTGGAGGACTCCACTTCACTACTGTTTCAATCTTAGTAGGGTCTACTAAAATACCCTCTGCATTGATCACATGTCCTAAAAACTGTAGTTCCCGCAACCAAAACTCACACTTAGAGAATTTTGCATAAAGCCTTTCTTTTCTCAATCTTTCCAATACTTCACGAAGATGGCAGGCGTGATCTCCCTCATTCTTCGAATAGATCAGTATATCATCAATAAACACAATTACTGATCGATCTAACATTGGCTTGCACACCCTATTCATCTAATCCATAAAAGCAGCAGGGGCATTCATCAACCCAAAAGACATAACCAGAAATTCATAATGACCATAACGTGTGCGAAACGCTGTCTTAGGTATATCTTCTTCCTTGACTTTCAACTGATGATATCCCGAGCGAAGGTCTATCTTAGAAAACCAACTGGCTCCCTGTAGCTGATCAAACAAATCATCTATTCGTGGGAGTGGATACTTATTCTTTATTGTCAACTTGTTTAATTCTCTGTAATCAATACACATACGCATACTCCCATCTTTCTTCTTCACAAACAATACTGGAGCACCCCACGGGGAAGAACTGGGTCTAATAAAACCTCTTCCCAACAAGTCTTCAGTCTGTTTCATTAACTCCTTCAATTCCGATGGGGCTAATCTATAAGGTGGCTTAGCGACTGGCTTAGCACCCGGAACCAAATCAATTCTAAACTCGACTTCACGATCTGGGGGAATACCCGGTTATTCCTCTGGAAACACATCCGCAAAATCTCTAACCACAGGAATGTCTTCATTCTTTCTTACAGGCTTTTGCGAATCAATTACATATATCAAATAGGATACACACCCGCGGTTCATTAACTTATCAGCTTTTATCATAGATATTATTTTCACCGTTGACTCCTCTCTATCACCATATACATTGATCGTTTTCCCATCCGGTGCTCTTAACTAAATTAACTTCTTATTACATATAATATGGCTTCATGGTTTACCAACCAATCCATACCCAATACTACATCAAACCCTCCTAACACCATTGGATATAGTTTAACAGGCAACTTATATCCTTCTAATTCAAAATAACAACCATCAATCATATTACTAATCATCACAGATCTATCATTAGCAGTTTCAACTACAAAGCTACTTCTAATGGTCGAACTTCACATGCAAGCATAGGGCAAAAATCAATAGATACAAAACTTCCACTCGCACCAGAATCAAATAACACATTAGCTGGAATTCCATTCACTAGAAACATACCTGAAACTACATCTGGCAACGCTTTAGCCTCACTGGCTGTCATAGAATATGCTCGCCCCTTGGCCACACTCGATCCTTCTCCTGACCCTTTCATCGATCTAACCGGTTCAGGCTTTCTAACTACCAACTTTGGACATTCACTTCGAATATGCCCCGTTTCTCCATACTTATAACATTTACGAGGACCTTCACTACATTCATTAGCATAATGTCCCATTTTTCCACATCTAAAACAAGTCCTGCTACCAATCATACATTCACCCTGGTGTAGCCTACCACATTTCCCGCAACGTGGCAACTCGTTTCTAGCATTCCTCGGAAATTGACCCCTTCCGAACCTACCCTTCTTTTGAAAACTTGGGTTCTCAAATCTTCTTTGCACGACAGGTTCTTCACGCCTCCTTTTACTTCCGTCAGGAGCAACATTACTACTATAAACTTCTTGATGCATATCTGCAGCTAAGTTTACCGTCAACTGGTAACTACTCGAAGCAGAAGATCTAACCAACTTCCTAACCTCCTGAGGTAACCCCTGTGTATACCTCAAAATTTTCTTCTCTTCGGGAACCACCAAATGAGGCACCAACCGCGCCATCTCCTCAAACATAGACGTGTATTCCCTATGAGACATATTACCTGCCTGAAACTGCAGGAAACTCATTTCTATTCGATCCATCTCGCCTTTCGGACAAAACTTGTCCGACACTAACTTTCTAAATTCAGGCCACAACATTTTGTCAGTAGCCTCCTCGCCTAACGTCTGGATAATCATATCCCACCAATACAGAGCCTCACCTACAAACGAGTGGGCTGCAAACTTTACCTTCTGATTCTCCCTACACTCACTCAACTTGATCACGGCTTCCATTTCATAAAGCCATTTATAAGTGGCTACCACATCCATAGCCCCAGAAAATCGTGGAGGATTACATTCTTTAAACTGACTGTACGTAACTTCCTTTTTCTCGCTAGACCCTTCAGCTTTATCAACATTCCTACTTTCATCAGGTCTAGCCACATTCAAGGCTTTACGAACCTCCTCAGCAATTGCATCACGGAATTGTTGCCTCGTCATACTAAGCACCTCGGTGCTCTCATCAACATTTCTTTCTGAGGTTCCACCTTGCATTCTTTCACTCTCCCTATCAGCCATAACCTATTAAAACGAGATCGGGATTATTTGGTATTCGCATGTAAGTATATAACCAGAATATTAATAGTAAAGTAAATTATTAATAATGTTGGCCAAGTACTATTAATTGTTTACTTTACTTTTACTATTCTCGTTATTCCTTCTCATGATAGTCCCATCACCTTCTCTTGTTTTAATAAACTATTATATCTAGCTATCCCTACTGGCATATCTATTTTCTAGTTAAAGTCTAGTTATTATAACACTAGATCCCTTTAACTACTGCTCTGATACCAACCTATGACGCCCTAAACCCGGCAAGGCACTGGAGGCACGTCACGCAGTTGGATTAATATTTTAAACACAAATCAGAGGTTTCTATTTACAGCGGAAGACTTTAAACACTAATATATATATATATATATATATATATATATATAACCCAACTTTTTAAAACATTTACATACGATTGTATTTAATTATACATTGTTAACAAGCCCTAAATCCTATGCCAGCAGTTGCTCCGGGATAGCATCCTCATCATCTCATACTTGCTTTCCTCTATTATTAGAGGATCCCTCCTTACCTAGCACACACAACATACTCAAAATATCAGATAAACTGGTGAGTTCTAATTTTTCACTAAAACATGAACAACATTTTCACACACACCACAGCTATTTTTTTATTGGCAATATTATAAATTCAATTTTTATCATTATTCTGTCCCACTGGACCTGTCCCATGGAACGCCGGTTTCCCACATCTAGCAACTACCAGTTCCCCATACCCAGTAACGTCGGTTGCCCACATCCAGCAACTACCAGTTACTACACCCAGAGACATCGGTTGCCCACATCTAGCAACTACCAATCTCCCATACCCAATAACCTCGGTTGCCCACATCTAGCAACTACCGATTACTATCTCGCATCCAGTAGGATGCCAAATAATCATCTAGGGTCGTCACCACAAGATGTTCACAAAGCTGAGTGATCGTCATCACTCCTATCAAACTGTACAGTTTCACACCCAGGCATCTTACCCTAACTGGCCTGTTGAGATTTACATCATATTACCATTTCAAAAACATTTCTTTTATTTATTACCAATATTATCACATTCACTCACACCCCACACATTCTTTCTTTTTAGCACCAGTTTTAACATATTTTCATAAATCATCACACCCTATCTGACCCATTGGAATCATTACCATCACGTAATGATTAACAATGTTCAGATGACTATCTTTTACACCCTACCTGACACATTGCAATCATTACCATCATGTAATGATTAACGATGTTCAGGTAATCATTTATTACCCCCACTTTCCTTCTAATAGCTTGACAAACTGTTAGAAACATATCCATCATTACTATCACAATTCTGGTACTAAAACATTCAATTCATTTATCAATATGTGTGTGCTAGCCCAAACGTTAAAACCAAACATTTAAAAAGGGCTTAGAACTCACCTTATCAACTTTCTCATGACAATCTACACAATCCACGTACCCAAGATAACTAGTCCTTCCTCTAATCAAGGTATATCAAAACGAAGTTCCGCCTAATTAATTTCGTGAGAGCAGGGTTTTGGTTGTGAAGGGGACAAGGGAACAGAATAGGTGCAGATAGAGATCTGCCCTTAAACCCCTGCACCGCCCTACTTATCCATAAACTAAACTTAACCGCCTCACCTTCAGTCGTACGACTGAACCATTCGTACGACTGAACCGTGTGACTGAAGCTCATACGCCTACTATTCGTACGACTGAGTTTCAATCGCACATAAGGAATGCGACTGAAGTTCATTCGCACATAACTTATGCGACTGAACAATTAAACACTCAAACACCTCAACTTAATTTAATTAATTATAACTATAATATAATTTACAAGTCCGGATTTAGAAACCGGATGTTACAAACAGGGCTTACAGGTTTGTAAATCAAACTTATTCAACAACTCTTTTGTGTATTTGGACTGATGAATGAAGATTCCATCAGCTCTTTGTTTGATTTGCAAACCTAGAAAGAACTGTAATTCCCCCATAGCACTCATTTCAAACCTTTGCTTCATGAGCTTTGTGAATTCATCACACAATTGTGGATCAGAGGATGCAAAAATTATGTCATCTACATAAATTTAAACAAGGAGCTTATGCTGTCCTACAGTCTTTATGAACAAGGTTTTATCAATGGTGCCTCTAGTGAACTTATTTTGGAGAAGAAAAGTTGATAGTGTCTCATACCAGGCTCTAGGAGCTTGTTTCAGCCCATAAAGAGCCTTATCAAGCTTATACACCCAATCAGGATGTTTATTGTCCTCAAAGCCTGGTGGTTGACACACATAAACTTCCTCCTTTATTTTACCATATAAGAAGGCACTTTTGACATCCATTTGATAAACCTTAAGACTATGAAAGGCAGTATAGGCTAAAAACAATCTAATTGCCTCCAGTCTGGCTACAGGAGCAAAGGTTTCATCATAATCAATGCCTTCCTCTTGTGCAAACCCCTGGACAACCAGCCTGGCCTTGTTCTTAACAATTTGGCCCTTTTCATCTGTTTTGTTCCTAAATACCCATTTAGTGCCTATTGCACACTTACCTTGGGGTAAAGGAACAAGCTCCCACACTTGCTGTTTTCTGAACTGAAGAAGCTCAAGCTGCATTGCTTCAACCCATCCATTGTCTCTTAATGCAACATGATAGTTCTTCGGCTCTTGCTGACTGATGAAGAGAGCATAGAAGCATAAGTTGGACAATTGATTCCTAGTTGAAACTGCAGCATTGATATCACCAATGATTTGAGATGTGGGGTGATTCTTCAGCTCTTGATAGACTATAATATCAGTGCAAGTGTTTGTAGGACTTTCAGTAGCAACAGATGGTGATGAAGATTCTTGAACCATGTAGGAGATGGCAGCTCAAATGAAGTAGAGCATGCAGAAATCTCATCAGCATTTGTTGTGGATGGTGATGCTGAAAGTACAGGAGCATCAGGTTTAGTGGACTCAGGTAGGTGGTCACTGAACCTGAAAAGGTGAGTACTGGCTACATCATTATCAGTACCACCAGATAGAGAACTGTTGACAGGCACAACAGCTGGAGGTTGATAAGGAACATATTGCAGTATGTCCAGATCAAACAACTCCACAGGGTTTTGTGGAATCTTGTCCTTTGGAGATTCATTGAACTTGACATGCAGAGTTTCTTCAACCATCTTTGTCCTACAGTTGAAAACTCTGTATGCCTTGCAAGTTGATGAATAACTAACAAAATACCCTGCATCCACTTTACTAGCAAAATTCTAGAGTGGATTGCTAGTGTTGAGAATAAAACATGGACACCCAAAGGCTCTAAAGAAGGAAATCAGAGGGGCCAAATGATGAAGTACCTCATCAGGAGTCTTCATCAACCACTGATTCACTAATGCTCTATTCTACACATAGCAAGCTGTGTTGACAGCTTCAGGCCAAAAGGTTAGTGGCAATCCTGAGTCAGCCAGCATTGACCTTGCAGCTTCAATGAGAGTCCTGTTCTTCCTCTCAACCACTCCATTCTGTTCAGGAGTTCTGGGAATACTGAACTGCCTTTTAATTCCCTTAGACAGGTAGAAGTCATCAAGTGTGTGGTTTCTAAACTCTGTTCCATTGTCACTCCTCACACACTTGACCTGCAGGGAATACTGCTTCTCCACAAATAACACAAAGTTCATCATAGCCTTGGCAGCTTCATCCTTGGTGTGCAAGAAGAAAGTCCATACATATCTGGAGTAATCATCCACAATTACCAGACAGTATTTCTTCTTTGCCATGCTTATCACCCTGACAGGACCAAAGAGATCCATGTGCAAGAGTTGCAAGCAGGTAGTGGACTTTGGTTCTTCTATTGGAGGGAATGAAACTCTGTGTTGTTTTCCCTTTAAGCAAGCAGTGCAGTTGTCTTCACACTTGAACTCCTTCAAAGGCAATCCTCTTACTAAACCATGGTTTATCAGCTGATTCATGTTCTTGAAATTAACATGCCCCAGCCTTCTATGCCATAGAGTAGACTCTTGAGGAGAGGCCTTGGAGAATAGGCAAGGATGGCCTTTTATATCAATTTTCTTTGAAAGGTCTAGGGCATATACTCTTCCTGTTCTATTGGCCTTCAGGAGAGTATATTCATCCAACACCTTGTCAATCAAAATTAGAACTTTGGATAACAGAATCCGACAGTTCTGGCTTGTGAAAAGGGCAACATGGCCTTTATCACACATTTGACTGACACTTAAGAGATTGTACTTGAGATTCTCCACATGGTTAACATCATCAAACCTTATTTCCCCATTGGAAACAAAGCCTTTTCCGATGATGTAACCCTTTGCATTATTGCCAAAGGAGACAAATCCCTTCTTTCCTTGAGAGTAGTCATTAAGAAGGGAACTGCTTCCTGTCATATGCATGGATCCTCCACTGTTTATATACCAGATGCTTCTTTGGCATGTTGAAGAACCCTGCAATCATAACAACAAGTTAGTTAGTTTTAGAGACCCAAACCTTTTTGGTTTTGGGTATGTTCTCAACAACAGGTGCAACACTAACAGGTGTGTTATGTGTGACAGCCTAAGGTGAAGGAGATGGTGTAGAAGAGGAACCCTTTGGCTTGGATATCCTTTTCTGTGGTTTCAACACAGGAGCATCTAATTGGTTGACTCTTCCCATTAAATGCTGAACCATCATCACAAGTTGTGTCTGACTTTGTGATAAAGCCTTCAGCTCTTCAGACACATTAGGGCTTGCTGATGATGGATTCTTGAGTTGCACCATCTTCTTTTGAGCAACCTCAGCTGTTGCCTGAGTAACCCCTACCTTCTTTTTAGATTTGCTTTTGGGCTTAGGGGTTTCAAGCTTTGATGTTCCTAGTACAAACTTGGTTTCAAACTCATTTTTCATTAAACTCATTTTTCATTTTATTCATTTGCTCTTTAATTTTCTCCTTTTGTTTGAGTTTGGAACCCCTTTTGTACCAGCAATCATCAGTAAGATGATTAAACAAGCCATATATCTCACATGGCTTCTTCTTCATCTTATGTTGATCATCTATTGAAGAAGATGAAACTGCTGAAGACTTGTTCTTCAGCTGTTTGCCGTCAGTACTTGCAGTTTGCTTCCTTATAGTACCTGCTTTCCTGACATCCTCTTCAGTAGTCTTCAAATCCTTTCTACTGGCAGTTTTCTTCTCTTCAGTACTGGTAGTAGTTGGGGTTTGAACTTTAGGTGTTATCACTTGGTCTCCAGTACTTTTAGTACTTCTAGAGACAACACCTGAGTTGATCAACTCTTTGATCATGTGATAGTCAGCATTTGAACCATCAACTGTTATAGCATCAGCTGATTTGTTTTGGGAGTTAATGCTGATATCTACCTCTGATGATGCTGTATCAGATAGTAGGTCACATGATGAGAAGGATTGGTTATTGCTCTCTCCATCAGATTCAACTTCTGCTCTTGAAGTTAAATCTGTAGGAGGAGCAGTGTGATTATAACCAATGCCAAACTTCACATTGGAAGCTGATTGCTTACTAAGAAGCATTTCAAAACCCTTGCAGGATTGCACCCATCGATCACACTCTACTTGGGTGGTTGCAAGAGTTTCCTTGAAGTCTCTGTACTTCTCTAGAAGTACATCTTCCCTAGCCTTATTATCTTTTATTTGGCATTTAAGCTTATAAATCTCATCATTTTTATCATTAAGTGCAGCCTCAAATTCAGCTTTCTTTTTGGAAATGGTTTGCTCTAGCTCAAGGTTTTTATCAATTAAGGCCACATTTGCCTCTCTAATAGAAGCAAATACTGCTATGCATGAATCAGAACAAAGCTTGGCTTTAGCTTCAGAGGATACCTGTGATGAAGCATTGGAGGATGGCCTATCAGCAGACTCCAGGGCCATAAGAGCAAGGTTCCTAAAAGGATGATCACCACCATGTTGACCAGCACCTTGGAATAGTTGTTCTTGACCAGATAAGTCATCTGGTAGACTACTCCAGTCAACAACTGCGGGGGTGAAGAAGCTGTGTTGTTGAGGTTGGGGTTGATGATGAGATTGGGAAGATTGAGGTTCAGGGAGAGCATGTGGTTGCTGAGCATGGGGTGCTTGAACTTGACTTGGCTGAGGCATGTAGTAGCAGGGGTATGGGTATGGCATATGACCCTGAGGCACAAAGTATGCAGGTGATGCCTGTGCTGGTGATGGATGACTGGAACTGGTGGAGTGTTGCCCTCTGTGCTGTGAGCTATTGCTTGGAAAAGTCACAAAGGGTGCAGAGGAGTTAGATTCAGATGATCTATACTCTCTAGCAAAGTGTCCAAGCCTCTGGCACTTATGACACCTCAACTTGCTCTTGTCAAAACCAACTTTGATTTTGCCAGAGAGACCAGGAAATTTCCTCCTAGTTCTCTTGTAGAACTTTTGAGATCTGATATTTATCATAGCCATTTGACTCAAAATATCCATCCCTTCTAGATCATCATCTGGAATGTTCTTCAAGTCCTCCATAAGAAAGCACAAGTTATCACTGCTACCTCCTGAACTACTATCAACACCAACAAAAGCATGTTCAGAATTAGTAGAGAAATAAATATGCTCATCATAGGCATTCTCAGATGTAGCATATTCTGACTCTTGACCTATCAAGGCAGCATTGCCTGAGACAAAGTCATCAGTGAGCTTCCCAGATGATGACAACTTCCTTTTCTGTTCTCTCTTTCAAATGTAAGCAATTTTCCATGAAGTTGGGTGAGAGATAGAGTGTCCAGATTTGCACTGGAGCGTAGGACAATGGTATAAGTGTCCCATCTCTCAGGCAGGGATCTAAGAAAGCAATTGTTCATCTGACCATTAGAATACTCTTGTTTAACCATTTTCAGCTCAAAAATAAGACAAGAGAATCGCTCATACTGTTGAGTCAGTGTCTCACCCTTCCTATGAGAGAATGTCTCATATTGTTAGGTGAGGATTTCCCTAGTATTTTCTAAGACCTCATTGGTTCCTCTGAATTGTTCCTTCAGAGCAACCCAGAGATCATGAGCAGTTTCATGATGCAAAAGTCCTGAATAGATCTCATTTGGAATTGCCATAGCCAAAATGCCATGAGCTTTAGCATCAATCTCGAACAGCATAAGATCTTCGTCCGAATATTGATCAGGTTTCTTCGGAACCTGCTCATTTGATTCAGGAACGCTCACCATAGGCTTGTATGGTCCATGCACCACTTACTTCCAATAACCAGCACTGTTGACAGACAAGTGGTGGAGCATACGACGTTGCCATATGTTATACTCACTCCTCATAAGCATCGGAGGCTTTGTTGAGGAGCCAGTATTGTGAGGATCGTTAGTTGGTGTTGTCATTTCAGATTTTAGTCAAATTCAAGGGAAACAAAACAAATCTAGCTCAAAAACCACGACAACCTCAAGTTTAATAGTCAGAAGCAGCAGAAAATCAATCTCTATAACTAATTCTTGCAAATTGCTAATTCGATCAAACGTAGAACAAACAAGCAAGAACACAATAGATTTAACAATAAAATAATAAGTTATAGAGAAAGATGGAAGTTCTGCAAAAGAGAATATTTCATTCAATACATGCTTCGACTGCAGCTGTGATTAGCAATGGCTACAATTAGGTCAGCTTCCTTATATAGGGAAGAATAACCTAATGCTGATGTCACTTGACAGTGACATCAACTGTTATTAACAAACTACTGATAACAGACTAAACTACTGAAGATGTCACAACAGCTGACATCTTCTGACAAAATGCTAAGTATCAAACTATTACAAGAACTGAAAAGAAACTACTAAAAATGTACAACGACTGAAGAACAAACTCTTCAGTCGTTTACAATTACTGAACTATAACAGCTGAAGAACAAACTCTTCAGCTGTTGTACAAACTACTGAAAAGAGAAAATACAAACTACTGAAAGAGAAAAACCATCACAACATCTGAAGAAGACTTCTTTAGCTGTTATGACAAACTCTGAAGCTTCAGCACTTGGTCTTCAGACTTTGGGCTTCAGATGTTTCATCAACTGATGACTTCAGTAGTTGTCATCAGCTGATGTCTTCAGTCTTTGTCTTCAGACTTTGTGCATCAGTTGTTGATCTTCAGTTCTTCAGTTCTTTAGTTGTTGATCTTCAGCACTTGAGTCATCAGTACTTGAAGTCTTCAGTACTTGTATTCTTCAGTACTTCAGACTTCAGTATTTGTCTTCAGTACTTGGGATCTTCAGCTGTTGTTCTTCAGATCTTTGATCTTCAGCTGTTGAGTCTTCAGTCTTTGTCAAACTGCTGATGAAGCCTTCAGCAGTTGTTGTGATGTCATGTGGGACTTAGAGGTTTTTCTGATCTTGGCTAATTGGTTCTTTTGGTCCAACACACACTCCTCCAAGTCAATCTCTACCTCAAGTAGAGGTTAAGTTTGAACAACAAAAGACAACTTAAACAAGAACCTCCAGCTTCATCTTCTGATCCACAGCAGGGTCAAAGGCCAGCCTCTTCAACTATTGGTCAACAGCAAAGTCAAAGGCCAGCCTCAACATCTGACCCACAACAGGGTCAAACTCCCTCTCCTTCTAAACCTGTGAGGGAGGAACACCCAACTGAGGAAGACACAACTAATCTACAAGGTGCTGCAGGCCAGTCTTCTCATTTAAAGACTGCAAAGAGGAAGAAGAGGATGGCTTCTAAATCTGATACAAAGAAGAAGAAGAAGTCAAAATCAACCTCCTCTGATCCTCGGGATGAATCAAAACATCCTAAGGAAGTGCAAGAAGAGAAAGACAAATCACCTCCAATTCAAATGGCTCCTCTTGCATCAGGAAGACAGTGAGCCACTGAATATCTTCAAGTATTTTGGTAGCATTAGCCTAGGGGAGTTTGTAAGGATTCCTAGAAGTCTGATGCAGCCAAAACACTCTTGTAACTATCTACTGATCATAACATCTGATGAAGACTTCAGCTGAAGACATCAGCTGAAGATAACAACTAAAGACAACAGCTGAAAGTAACAGCTGAAGACATCAGCTGAAGACAACAGCTGAAAGTAACAGCTGAAGACATCAGCTGAAGACAACAGCTGAAGGTAACAGCCAAAGATAACAACTGAAGACATCAGCTGAAGACATCAGCCGAAGACAACAGCTGAAGGTAACAGCTGAAGACATCAGCTGAAGATATCAACTGAAGACAAAGTCTGAAGACAAAGTCTGAAGACAGTTTTCAGTAGTTGTGATGATCCTCCTTCAGTAGTTATCACAACAGCTGAGGAAGTACTCTTCAGTAGTTGTGATGATCCTCCTTCAGTAGTTATCACAACAACTGAGGAAGTATTCTTCAGTAGTTGTGATGATCCTCCTTCAGTAGTTATCACAACAGCTGACGAAGCATTCTTCAATAGTTGTGACAAGTTCTTTTTTCAGTAGTTCTATGAAATGATCAAGTCTTCCTACATGCTACACAGAACATGAAGTAGTATTGCTACAAAAGTTTTACACCAATTCAGAAACATTTCAAGTGTAAAATCTTTCATAGCCAAGACCAATATCTTCAAAAGCTAGAAATGAAGTCTTTCTTAGCTTCAAGACAGAGTCTGCTGAAGCCAAGAAACCAAGACAGATTCTTCCGAAGACTTTTATCATACATGCTTTATTTGATGTACTTTTTCTGCATAGCTGAACCACTTTGCCGCTACCCACTCTGGTTGGTCACCAACTTGTATGAGTTGGTGAAAAGGTCCATGCTTTAGTAAAACTGTACATTGAGGTCTTGGGTCAAACCTTTCTACTTTATGTACCTTTATCCTTTTTGTAATATATTAGGATGTGAGCTATGGCATGTCATAGTCACTAGCCAAAAGGCAAATCTGCCTTTTGACTCTACATGGATTGTGTTGTCTAATTCGTGTATCCAGCTGGCCTTCAAAGTATGGCCGTCTGTAGGTTGTAGTATAAAGTATCTCAAAGTCTTGTAATGTATGCATGCTGAATACTTGTAACTTTGAATTTGAGAAGCAATATACAACATCCTTGAAAACCAACCACTTGTGTTGTTATGTTGTTCTTTCTTTCTGAGTATACTTTTGTGTTCTTAGCATCATCATAACCGGCTCCCCATTTGATCTGTTAAGTGTTCTAATACACTCTCCTCATTGTGTTATTGTGTTGTAAGTGCTAACCCTTCACCCGGTCCTGCATTTTAGCTTATATTATTAATGGTTTTGTTATGATTAATCAACTCCGGTGATTAAGCTGTTATCTTCGATTCTCAAGTGGACAGCTAGGTCTTCCTCAAAATCGCCACTATCAGGTATTTTTAACATCTTGATTTTGTTATTATCATTATTTTATTATTTATGGTACTAGATAATTAGTCTAAGAACCCTAGATTTTCTGAATATTTCAACTGATTTGTGATCTTTACGATGATCAGGGCCGGCCCAAGTATGGTTCAAGGATACAAACCGGGTCCCCGACCGGACCCGAAAACCCACCTGGAACCGAACCGGGTTCAACCCGGGAATAGACCAAACAGGTTCCAACCTGGAAAAAACTAGCGGTTTGGGATCGGTTTGTAATTTTTTGACCTAAACCGGTTTGGAACCGGTTTTTACCCAACCTGGTTCAGGAACCAGTCCAGAAAAACTGGTTTGAACCCGGTTTTGACCGTTAAAAAATTCAAACGGTAATATAGATGTTTGAAGCTTTTTTGACCCTTTTTGAAGTTTTTTTGATCATTTTGCTCTTATATGATAGTATAAATAGGTAGTGGGTGTCATGGTTTAGTCACAACAATCAAAAGCTCAAAAACGTGCTTAAAAATGAAAAAAACGTTCTCTCACTTGCTCTACTTTCTAGTTTCTACTCTCTTTAGTCACTTGAATTATATAATATGGTTTCTGAAGCATCGATTCCAACCGGTTGTAAGGCCCTGTTCCCGGGCACCTCACAGTTGGTCATTCATCGCATATAAAACATATAATTATTTAAAACATAGCAGCGGAAGTTAAACAAAACCATTTCATATATTTTAATGAACAACTTTTGCAACGTAATACAATACTGTTAACTGTTACAAAATATTATAAATTGCATTACATCACAAAAATGTCATTATTATACGAATGGATGCCATCCCAGAAATGCCGAGTAGCTGCCTCGTGTCATCCTCAGCAACTATTACCTGCCAACTGGAAAACACATAAAAGTAAGTGTTGCTGAGTGAGTTCTAGTTTTATAAATAAAATACTTTAATTCGTTAAAACCTTTCTTACTTTCTTACGTGATCATGCATCATACGTACAGGTAGAGAATATTACTTTTACTTTCATTATCATTCATTATTCTTCGTCATGTTCATAGTATATTTTCATTCCATGCTTCTGGTTAACATTCTCTTATTTTCATTCTCATTCTTTCTTAACGTACTCGTTATCATTCTTTTACATTCATACTTGTTTACTTACTTTCTTTCTTTCTTTAGTACGTTACGTCATTCTTTTACATTCAAATGGATTGATGAATAATACCCCGAACATTGTGCACGAAGCTGATGCTGGACCTGTGGTAATTAAAACATAAACATTGTGCACGAAGCTGATCCAGTCACCTAGGGCAAGTCATCTCTCCCGTTCATACAAACTGTTTGGTCCTACCCCGAACATTGTGCACAAAGCTGATGCTGGACCTGTGGTAATTAAACCACGAACATTGCGCACGAAGATGATCCAGTCACCTAGGGCAAACCAAAGGGCTTTGTCAATCTCAAAGATTGACCCTGTGTGCATCCTTTGGGGGTACCTAACCCGCATCACAGTTGAGCTAACGACAACATGGTCATGCACCTCCTTTCATTTGCTTGCAAGCCATTTGTTCATTCATTACGTTCCACTTTTCATCATTGTTATCTTTCCTTTCATTACGTTATTCTTTACGTTCATTTATTCATTCGTCATACTACGTAAAGTAATAACATAATATATAACGTATTTTACAATATAATACCAATACGTTTAATTGTAACATCTTGTAATTTTAGGTTAATTTAGAGTTAGCTTTGTTGATTATTATAAGGACCATTGTTGCCTAAAATGAAACTCATGGGTTACTTATGCATATTGTTTTAATTCGTCTTTTAATCCTTTAACTTGAATGATTAATAATAATAATAATAATAATAATAATAATAATAATAATAATAATAATAATAACAATAATAATAATAATAATAATAATAATAATAATAATAATAATAAATAATAATGGTAGTAAAGATTATACTATTGATAAATGAAATAATAACAATAAAATTATACAATAATAATAATAACTAAGAATAATATTAAAATAGCATTAATATTGTTAGTTAACTAGTAAGAAACCCGCACGATGCGGCGGTGACGATAATTTATGACGAGCTATTTTTTATCGTTAGTTCATCAATCCTCTCATGATATTTTGTATAATACTTTTGTTAATTTCTTTTTCATAGCATTGGTGTGGTCTATCTACACTATGAGACTTACAAATCATAATTAATATTAACAAACACAAAAATAATAAAATATCAAGCATAAACATAATAATTTTGAAAAGAAAAATCCGAGCATACAAATAAAAAAATCTCAATCATAAATGTAGTAATTTAAAAAGATTAAACTACCCTTACAACTATTACAGAATAGTTTAGTCATTTTGTACAAATAAAAGGCTGCAAACTTTTACAATACTAATTTTAAAATAAAACATAAACATCAATTAGATGAAGATATAAACACCAAACTAAATCGTTTGATAGACAATTATAACTTGTAGACTTGATCATTATGCTTTTAAAATAGTACCTAATCATTAGAAGATGTATGTCATTCATGAGTACCATCATAGTCCCAAAAATGATGATATTTTGACCTTTCATGAATTGTTTCATTTGATATTGTTTTTCTTTGCTCTTCACCTGTAATAGAGCTTTTAGCTTGATTAGAAAATGAACCCTCTTTAAAGAAATACTAAATACATGATAATTTAACCTTCCATTATCATCTTATATTAATCCCTAAATATTTTCACCTTCTTAAAATTATCATTATCATCTTCTGTTGGTAAGAATTGTTTCACATTATAAACTCAAAAAAAGAAATTAATTAGCAATGATAGGTATTACATACATTGAGATTAGATACATAAAACATGGAGTAAGCATGCTGCACATTTGTTATCTCGTATATCCAATTGCAACATTAATAAAAGTTAAAAGAATCTAAAATCAGGTTATATATGATATGAAACATACCTTGTAAAACAGACCGGTCAAGTTGAGTGAGGTGCCAGGTTAGGAAGTTCAGGTCAAGATGGATTGATTTAAAAATATGTTAAAATAGGTTAGGTTCATGACATATTTGAATCAAGATAAACTCAAGTCGGAACGGGTTGATTCTAAAAGAGGCCAAAATTCCCCTACAACACATTTTTCCAACAAAAATCACAAAACTATATAAATAACAAATAAATGATGTTCTAAACATGATTTTAGTAAAACCTACAACCCCTATTTGTTTGTTTAGATCTAGCTATTGGTTTCGTTCTCCTACTTTTTCTTTAGTCCTTGCCATCAAACACACAAATTGCATTATCTTTCAATCCAATCTCAAATCTATCAAGCAAACACCCACAACAATATTTTACATTTTACAGGTTCAAGAATTTTAGACTAAAAACAATAAAGAAGCTAAAATGTGACATACAAAGAAGAATATATCAAGATTTTGATTTGATGATGTTTGAAAATAAAACAAAGGATTATGAAATCAAAGATTCATCATTTAGAATACTTCATTTTTCAATCTATATATATAAAATGATGTCCACATCAACACTAAGTTCCACCTGCAAAATTTAAATATTTTGATAATAAACTTTTGCTTGTATCTAATCCAATCTATGAGATCCCCGTTGAATTACAACAGAAACCTATGACATATATAGACAACATCGTTTAACCAATACGTACAAGGAATGAATAAATTAAATAAATGATAATTTAATCTTCCATTATCATCTTAGATTAATCCCTAAATTGTTTCACCTTCTTAAAATTATCATTATCATCTTCTGTTGGTAAGAATTGTTTCATATTATAAACTCAAAAAAGAAATTAATTAGCAGAGATAGGTATTACATACCGCGAATCGACGGGACACCGCGACCGAGTTCACCATTTGAAGTTGCATCAAAGTCAACAACTGTTGAGCATCCGCTTGAAGATTCTGATTTGCTTAGTGGGCGACATCGGCAAAATACCCTTATATTTCCTGATAATTACAGTAAAAAATAAATATGCAACGTCATCTAGTGTTTGTATAATTAATTGTTATGTAAAATACTATTTGCAGACCTTTTTCATCCTCAACTTGATTATGAAGCTTCCTTCGCTTTGCTTGTTCTTCATTGTACTTCACTTTAAGATCCTCACATTGTGCAACTACAAATTGATGATTAAGTAAAAATGACAAACTTACAATATAATTATTCAATAAAGTAAATAAGTGTAAAGTTAGATATTTACCCCACGCTTGAACTGCAGAAGTCATTTTATTTAGATCCGGAACTCAGTCAGCACATTGGTGGGCTTCAAGAGAGAGCTGGGAGTGGTCTCTTTTTAAGACCTGATAAATAGATTATGTTAATTAGGTATAAAAATTAAGTTGATCATAATTTTTGTAATGCTGTTGTTAATTAATTACCGTTATTCTGTGCGATAATTCCTTAACTGCAGCAACACAAACCTTCTTGTTATGTTCATATCTACTTGATATTTCCCCCAGCATTTCAGATTGTTTCTCCATTTTTTGGTCTATTCAAGAAATTCAGGAACTTATAAGGTAAACATATACAACTAAAACACAAAAATGTTCCCTTTGATCAAAAATTAATGTATTGATTCGATTGACTTCACAAACTTACCAAGAGAGGATGTTTGGAACAATTTATTATCATGTTCCATACGGACCTTCTCCAGCTGCTCATTTGCTGCAGTCAAAGACATCCAAGCTTGATAACATTCTTTAGTCTTACGTTGGCATTGACTGGTCAACTCCTGTATCCTTTTCTCATACTTCTCTACTGATTTCTTTCGCATCACTTTCTTCTGAAATATTAAATAGTTCAACAACAATTATACTTCTTTCAGTATCATAGATAAATTAATGAGAAGCATACCTGAGCAAAAGGGACTTCTATATTAGCATCACAGTTTTGATATCTTAGAAAATCATGTTTTACATCATCATCTGTGAGTCAAATCAACACAGAATTGAAGTCAAGTTCAAGTTGCGTGTCACAATTACAATAATAATGTTACAAGAAAATTTAACTACCAAGAACATGAGGTGCCCTTCTTATAAAGATTCCACTGACCAACGGGCTACAAGTTATCCCTTCTAACCTAACGACAATAGTCTCACCCATCTTCACTTTGACTCTCGAGTCAACTAACTATAGTGGTTTATTGGCTCCAACGACAAAGAAGATGTCAAAATCCGCAAGAATCTGGTAGATAACAATATGAAATTTCAAATTCCAAATTTGGTAGTAACTAATTAAGGAAATTTATAACTTTAAAGGGAATTTTCACTTGCCTTCTCTTTCTGCAAGTATACATTGAACACTCTCATTCCTTTAGGACCAAATGTGTTTATCATCTCAACAAATGAAGGTCAACATAGTAATCTCCCTCTGGAAAACCGTCAAACCGATACTGAAAATTCCCTAGCCTCGTTGTGTGGTAAATGAATGGAACATCACCACCCTCAGTTATACACTCATTCGTTTGGAAAACATCACCCCCCTCAAAATACTTATCTGCCACCATGTTTATAGTTGAATCGGGCTCCACCATGGTTTGGGCTCCAGCATTCACAAACAGAACAATTTCATCTAATTCTAAAAGGAGATGAAATCATGTCAATTCATTTATAAACTTACTATCTGCTCATCACTTAAGTCGAATCTATATAGTAATATGATTTACTAATTTACTATATTTTATAGCAACACTTTCTCTACAATCTGGAACAGATGATGCATGATTAAAGTGGAAATCAATCAAACTACAAACTTGTGCAGTTTGGTTTCATAACCCCTTTGGAATTAGACTGAAACTCGAATCACAGACCTAAATATGATTAATTCTATAGCATTTTTAGGTGGATCGAAACTCAAAAGCAAAAACCTAAACTTTAAAAGCCCAGAAAACTTAATGGTTTTGGAAGCCTCTTATTTTTAACTAAATTAAAGATCTTAACTAAATTAAAGATCTTGAAGAAAACAAAATGCACGATTTACACAAATAAGGCAACTTAAATCGAAAATCAGCCAAAATTCTAACATGTACTGTTCGATTTCATAAAACCCTTTGGAATCAGCCTAGCACCCGCATCACAGACCATGGATCATACAAACCATCTGTTATTTTAGCTTTCAAGTTTCCAGTTGGTGCCGAGTATGTATATTAGTCAAGGGGTGCTTGGGTTGAGGATTAACAAGGTAGTGAAAATGGAAATGATAGAATGTGTAAGAGAAATGAGTTTTGAAATTAGGAACCATATACTCAAAATTGGTTATTTACATTACCTTGCAGAAGGGGTGTATATTTTCAATTCCACATCTGTTTGTCAAACCCATACCCATAGTGATTCCTGATTGCAAACCAAACACTACCTTAGATTTCTCTGTTGTTCTCTATAGGTGAACAGGTCCGGACGACTTGAGAATAGCGAAGCACAATACTCTATTGATGTGGAGTTATCTGGCCTGGTTAGTGTCACAATCTTCTCAGATCAGTGAATGATCAAGGAAAACCCCCAAAATCCAACAAAATGGACTCAAGAAATCTGCAAAATTATTTCTCTTTTCATGCTATATTGCTATGTAGGGTGCAAGGGAAGAAAAGAAGAAGTGATGACCTTCTTCTTTCGGAAGGAAGGAAGATCGTTGGTGTTGTGATGACCGTTCTTTCATGAAAGCCTTATCTAGGGTTTTGGTGATTGAAGGAAGCAAGATGGTGTTGAGCCGGAACAATATCGCCGTGCAAGATGATGATGATGATGACAAGCAGGGGAAGAAGATGACGATGAACAATATCTCCGGAACAATATGGCAGTGGTCGTGGAGCAAGAGCTCCGGCTGCCAGATCTGGGGTAACAAACAATGGGAGTAGGGGTTGATAAGGGTCTTGGGTGTTATATCTGGACAATGCTTTTGAATTTTAAACCCACACTCTCCTTTGTTGCCTTATGTGTGCTTTATATGTTGTACACAATGCTTTAAGAGTTGTAAAACTCTTAAATTTAAGAGATTTGAGTAAATGACAATGTTGCCCTCTTCATATGTTTATTAATATAGTATAGATAATAATTGATCTAATCTATTATTTAAATTTTGTTTTTTTATAAGTTAAGGGTTTAAATTGCAATTTATGAAACTTAAAATAAAAGTTTCTGGCACGAAATAATAAAGAACCAAACCATGGGGACCACTTGTGTAAAATTTTAAAAATCCTTTTCCTTTCCCCTTCGTCGGCCCGTGTTTCCGGCCAAACGTCCGGCGCACTCCGGCAACGCTCGTCACCCGCTAAAACCCATCTATTTTAATCTGAAACCGATCCCAAACCGTTTCAGAAGATGATTCGAACCGTTATGCTTCAATTATCAACCTTTAAACATCGGTTATCAACCCCAATCGAATGGGTAACCGAAGTTTTTATTCATAGAGACGTTCGAGCCTTAAACATCATTAGTAATGCAATTAACTTCACCCAATCGAACGTATAATCATCTCTAATCTGTAGCAACTTACAAATTTACCTGAAACTAACTTAAACATTACATTCGATCACCACAGTTATCGCAACCTACAATTAATCGTGATCTATGATTGAAGCCATGTTAATCATAATTAAGAAAGGGCTTTTGCTTATCATTGACCTTAGAATCAACCTGCAAAGTTAATTGGATTAACAACAAAGCGTGCACTTTGAATTAACCACCGCGTGGTCGCGACGGTTCCAACTATCGATTTTATCAAATCCGAACTTAATCATGTAAGTTTTACACATCTTTATGCTCGGTTTCGCATGGGCAATCAAAGCCCTATGGTTGATTTCATTAACAACATCAAATCGGGGTTTAATATGATACAAATCGAATCTAGGGTTCATGGGTTTTGGGGAGTTTCCTTGTAGTCATGTTTTATAACTTAAATGATACTTCAGAACGCGGCTGAGGCCTTTGGTACAATGGAAAGACGCATGGCTCATACACATGAGGTCCCGGTTCGAACCTGGGCACCATCATGTAATTTTTTAAGGGCTTTTAGCCCAAAATAATTTTTCAAAAAATTTAGAATAAATATAAAAATTCTTTTTATAATCTTCAAATATTTTTAAATCACCTAATTAATTTTCTGAAATTTATTTTCTAAAATATCTTAACATTTTTTATTTATTATTATTATCTTCAAAACAAATGATATAATTAGTCTAACTTTTTATAAAATAGATTTAAATATTGTTTATTTTACTAAAACATTACATGTTCAATAATACAATTGGATTATTTTCTTATTTTAACTTATTAATTATCATTTGTTTCAAATAATAAATAATAAATCTTTTGGTCCAAATGTTAGTTTCAAAAAACATAATTATTATTTTTATGTTTATTTAACTTTTATATTTAAATAGTTTTCTTTTAAAATAATTAAATAGTTATTGGACTTGAAACAATAAATCTTTATAATATTAATGGACACTTTATTAATTAAAGATTTATCATGATAATTGTAGAAATTATATATATTTTATAATTACACAAAATATTTAAGAATATTATTTCTTATAAGTTACACTTTAACTAATGGTTTAGATTAATAATTTGTTATTAATCAATACATTATTCTAATTAATCTTAAATAATTATAAAGATTTATTTATACTTAAATTCATTTCTAAAATATTTAAATATTTAATTCTTCTAATGGATTAAAAATATGAATAATTACTCTATAAATTTATTTACCTGTCAAATCCCTTTAAATCTATCAAAACCCTAATTAATTAATAGAACGTTAATCTTATTATTTTATCTTGTAATATATATTTAGGTGCCTTGTAATGGATACGTTGGATTGTCGTTTAAACTTTTATATCATCTTTATGCATATATCTAAGTGAGTATTTCTATACCCCTTTTATTATTTTTACACTTTGGGGTGGAACATGTTACTTTATAAACATTGCACTTGTAAACACGTTTGATTCTTGTAAACTTATGGCATTTCACATGTATGTTGTGGTTAGTTGACCTTTGTAGGTACCATGTAATGTCGAATATATGTACAATCATTAACTATTGCTAGCCTGGCGACGTCATAGATCTATGGGCCTGACAAGCCTGCTTGGTTGATCCAAGTACACTTAGCTAATCGTATATACTTGTAAACGTTTGAGACTTGTAAAACTTTGTCAAGGTTTAGTTGTGGATTCTGTCTTACATCCCTAGTTACTTTGTTCTCTAACTTACAACATGAATTGCTATCTTTTATATACTATTATATTGCAAACTATGGAAATCTCACCAACATTATGTTGACCTTTTATTTTTAACATGTTTCAGGAAATACTCATGCTTGATCGCCACTTTTGAAGTTTGTTCACACCTAGGAATGGACCTAGTTAAATAAATGAATGAGCTTGTTATGTTTTCTTTATTTGAGACTTATGTTTGTAATATTACCTTAGAAACTTATTAATAATATATTTGGATTTAATAATAGCGTTATGTGGCTGTGAACGATCTTAACTCTCACATCTCGATGTTTACGTCGTCTATGTTGGGGTGTGACAGATTGGTATCAGAGTCTATAACTATAGGGATTTAGGTTATTAGAAATGGTGACCTAGACTATAGTTGCATGAACCTCATAGAAAGAACCTTATAAATTTATGTTTACTTATTGTTGCATGTCACATGATGCTATTTACTTAGGGATGCCTTTTGTGTAATATGATGCCCTTAGATAGGTGTGCCTTATAATTAATTACCTTGGTTACTTGTCTCCCTAAACTTAACTTTAAATCTTTGATTCTCCCCGACAAATGAACTTCCTAAACCTATTCTCAACGATATGTGGAATCTACACTTATCATCGTGGGTTCAATTCCTTAGACCCTATGTCTAATTTATGAAAATCTCATCAAGGTTTTGATTCTATGAACCAAAGAAATTTATGTGACACATAGACACCTGTATTCTGGATTTCCTGGCAAAAGGCCTTCGGGCTAAGGCAAGCATATCGTATAAATCTCATTGCGAGACCAGTTATGCTTACCAGGGGATTTCTGGGATGAGTGATACACTATGGTCAACATACACAAGTCTCTAAGGCAAATGGGTCAATTTACCGTGACGTGTCAACGATTCCAAATGGTAATGCGTTACCAAATGGGACCATCCTCTTGTATCTTAAAAATCCTTGATTCCATGAACCGGTTTATCGCTAAAGCTTTAATATCTTCTCATTCTTATCATACAGAATGTTCCTGTTGATATTGAACCCATCTTACATTTCAACACCTACTTTTAAAATCGTTATACGTTGGGCGTTTTATGTAACTATTTCTATACCTTGACCAACGTGTACATGACTCTTAATATATCCAAGATATTGGGAATCTAAACCGAATGGCCTTCAAAACTCTAAATCGATACTTATGGTTTTCAGATCTTCTTAAAAATGTGTCCTATAATTGAAGTCATGCAATGCCTTAAGGTGGAATTCCTACATCTCGGGATACTATGTCTAGGCAAGGTGAAAATAGTAAACTGATACGACTGTTGGATTAGTTTATTTGACTTGAAACCCTTGAGATGAGTGACCGCTTATAGGTAAGCGTGCCTTCAATAAGGTTATTGTTAACCTCATATCTTGAGAAGTCTACGTGTTTCCTTTCGATTGCAAATTGAATGTTCACATCTCATTGTGGTGCTGAATCATTCTTGTCATTTATTTTTTCTTCCTGATTTAAACTATTCAAGATTTGAACATCATCATACCTAATTTTGTTATCTCGAACTTTGACCTTAAATCTTGTAAGTATGATTTTCCCTTTTGTTACATTGATGTAACGTGAAATTTTCCGATTTCTAATTGATATTCTTTTCCTTTCGTTGTTAAGTCAAACTTTGTACCGTTTGTACCGTAGGAGATGCAAGAGTATGCAAGTCAACCTATGACTAAAGACACTCGTATCTCCTAAATGATTCTATCTCATCAAAACAGGGGTAATTTCCTTACTTGATGATAATTCTTCATTCGTTTCGATAAATGGTTTCCAATTGTGTGTTATGAAATTTCATCCTCTTGATCGGGGTGATTTCTTTATCTTGAGAACTGACTTCAATTATTTTCTTGGAACTTGCATTTCACGAGTGACATGATCTCACCAAAATAGGATTGAAACCCGTACTTTGGTGACAAATGTCAATCCTCGATTGTTTTCTTGTTATTATGAAGCTCAATCATCAAGATAGGCGTGAATTCCATACCTTGATGATAATTTCATTTTTATAGAATGTATTTTCTCAAATGAAACGACCTCATCAAAGTAGGAGTGAATTCTGGATTTTGATGAAGAATTTCATTTTGCTATATTTTGTTTTTGTAAAACTTTATCGTTAAGATAGGAGTGATTTCCCTTACCTTAATGGTGAGTTACCTCGTCTTGTTTCCGTGGATCCTTAACAATGAGTTAGGATCGAACTTTTTGATTTGGTAAGTTAGGAGTCATACTTTGGGAAATACACCATCAAGTTAGGAGTGAAAACCACACCTTGGTGGCTATTCTCATTTCTTGATCTCAAACTTATCAAAGTTTTAATCACTTGACAAGAACACATGTAGTAACTTCAAGGGAGAATCAATGTTAGCGTTTCGACCTATCAAACCAAAGCATGATTTCTGAACTTGAAAGGAGACCTAATCGCTCTAGGTTAATTTTTATTCCGAGCTTGGAGCATTTAAATTCTTAAATCGATTTCTTTCCCTTTTATCCTCATGTTTGGATTTGATCTAGCTATATGGAACCATTTATTCCTTACGTAACGACTTTCATTTTGAGTTATCATCAAAACCTGATTGCGCGATGATAGTCTTCCTAAACAATCTTTCTACCAAATAAAGACATTATCAACTTGTGTTCATCTCTTTTTAGTCACAAGAATGTTCTTAGCTATGCTTGTGGGTTTGAAGAACTGCGTATGTAAACTGTACTTGGAAAGTTGCTATCTTGCAAAATATATTTACAAATGCATTTCCTATTGTTCGCGTCATTTCTTGAATCGGTTTTGAATCCTTAACCTAAAAAATCTTTAAAACTCTATCTTGATTTCGATCAACGAGACTTGTTATTACTTACATTGTGACACGGATATGGAGGTTCATAAATTTTCACAATTTGTACTTATGTTTTGGCATAAGGGAAAAAGAGACATAATTTGGGGTATGCCCAAGTGTCTTAGCTTCTCATATGTCAACGCCAAATATTCGTATTCTTAGGAATCTCCTATTTAACTTTTCATCACTAAAATGCCTCTTATCTTAGGTGTCAGGATGAGAATTGGTGCATTATAGACCAATTGACTAATTCCATATTGACTTATGTGGGATAACGGGTCGAGAAATTGACTTGTATCTGTCTCAAATAATCGTTTATCGTGGTATGTCGTTAAACATCGATCGTTAATTATGATGATTGATTCATCTTCCTGCTATTAGCAATGTTCCTAATCATCGTTGTGAACTCATCCCAAAATCTTCGCATATCGTATTATCCTTAGTCGGATGGTTTGGTCAAAGGATCAATACATATTCACAATATATGCGTTAATATCGTTTCGTTATATATAGTGACGTTTGGGATTCTTAAATCCCGACGGTAAACCTTTCTTACAAATGTTGGTCTTTTATTGATTTCAAGACATCGCGTTACTACGAAACTACATTCTAAAAGTTGTGGCTTATAAATCTAAGGTACCACGGTAAGTCGTCATCGTTTTCCAACGTTTCATCTCAAAACGTCTTGTATTTCACTGGAATAGTTCAAATTGGCATGCATTATGTCAAGAATCTTGTAAGATTCTATAAAGTGAAGTATCTCATCCGTAAACAAATGCCAATCGTTGTCTGTTATACACTTATCTTTAATTATTGTTCTCTTGTTCGTTTAAGTTTCATTCTTAATTTCGGGACGAAATTCTTTTAAGCTGGGGAGACTGTAACATCTTGTAATTTTATGTTAATTTAGAGTTAGCTTTGTTGATTCTTATAAGGACCATTGTTGCCTAAAATGAAACTCATGGTTACTTATGCATATTGTTTTAATTCGTCTTTTAATCCTTTAACTTGAATGATTAATAATAATAATAATAATAATAATAATAATAATTATAATAATAATAATAATTATGATAATAATAATAATAATAAACAATAATGGTAGTAAAGATTATACTATTGATAAATGAAACAATAACAATAAAATTATACAATAATAATAATAATAACTAAGAATAAAATTAATAATAGCATTAATATTGTTAGTTAATAATAATTGATCTATTCTATTATTTAAATTTTGTTTTTTATAAGTTAAGGGGTTAAATTGCAATTTATGAAACTTAAAATAAAAGTTTCTGGGATGAAATAATAAAGAACCAAAGCACAGGGACCACTTCTGTAAAATTTTAAAAATCCTTTTCCTTTCCCCTTCGCCGGCCCGTGTTTCCGGCCAAACGTCCGGCGCACTCCGGCGACGCTCGTAACCCGCTAAAACCCATCTATTTTAATCCGAAGCCGATCCCAAACCGTTTCAGAAGATGATTCGAACCGTTATGCTTCAATTATCAACCTTTAAACATCGGTTATCAACCCCAATCGAATGGGTAACCGAAGTTTTTAATCATAGAGGCGTTCGAGCCTTAAACATCATTAATAATGCAATTAACTTCACCCAGTCGAACGTATAATCATCTCTAATCTGTACCAACTTACAAATTTACCTGAAACTAACTTAAACATTACATTCGATCACCACAGTTATCACGACCTACAACTTAATTGTGATCTATGATTGAAGCCATGTTAATCATAATTAACAGAGGGATTTTGCTTATCATTGACCTTAGAATCAACCTGCAAAGTTAATTGGATTAACAACAAAGCGTGCACATTGAAATAACCACCGCGTGGTCGCGACGGTTCCGACTATCGATTTCATCAAATCCGAACTTAATCATGTAAGTTTTACACATATTTATGCTCGGTTTCGCATGGGCAATCAAAGCCCTATGGTTGATTTCATTAACAAGATCAAATCGGGGTTCAATTTGATACAAATCGAATCTAGGGTTCATGGGTTTTGGGCATTTTCCTTGTAATCATGTTTTATAATTTAAATGATACTTCAGAACGCGGCTGAGGCCTTTGGTACATCGGAAAGACGCATGGCTCATACACATGAGGTCCCGGGTTCGAACCCGGTCACCATCATGTAATTTTTTAAGGGCTTTTAGCCCAGAATAATTTTTCAGAAAATTTAGAATAAATATAAAAATTCTTTTTATAATCTTCAAATATTTTTAAATCACCTAATTAATTTTCTGGAATTTATTTCCTAAAACATCTTAATATTTTTTATTTATTATTATTATCTTCAAAACAAATAATATAATTAGTCTAACTTTTTATAAAATAGATTTAAATATTGTTTATTTTATTAAAACATTACATGTTCAATAATACAATTGGATTATTTTCTTATTTTAACTTATTAATTATCATTTGTTTTAAATAATAAATAATAAATCTTTTGGTCCAAATGTTACTTTCAAAAAACATAATTATTATGCTTATGTTTATTTAACTTTTATATTTAAATGATTTTCTTTTAAAATATTTAAATAGTTATTGGACTTGAAACAATAAATTTTTATAATATTAATGGACACTATATTAATTAAAGATTTATCATGATAATTGTAGAAATTATATATATTTTATAATTACACAAAATATTTAAGAATATTATTTCTTATAAGTTACACTTTAACTAATGGTTTAGATTAATAAATTGTTATTAATCGATACGTTATTCTAATTAATCTTAAATAATTTTTAAAGATTCATTTCTAAAATATTTAAATATTTAATTTTTCTAATGGATTAAAAATATGAATAATTACTTTATAAATTTAATTACCTGTCAAATCCCTTTAAATCTATCAAAACCTAATTAATTAATAGAACGTTAATCTTATTATTTTATCTTATAATATATATTTAGGTGCCTTGTAATGGATACGTCGAATTGTCATTTAAACTTTTATATCATCTTTATGCATATATCCAAGTGAGTATTTCTATAACCTTTTTATTATTTTTACACTTTGGGTTGGAACATGTTACTTTATAAACATTGTACTTGTAAACACTTTTGATTGTTGTAAACTTATGGCATTTCACCTGTATGTTGTGGTTAGTTGACCTTTGTAGCTACCATGTAATGTCGAATATATGTACAATCATTAACTATTGCTAGCCTGGTGACGTCATAGATCTATTGGCCTGACAAGCCTGCTTGGTTGATCCAAGTACACTTAGCTAATCGTATATACTTGTAAACGTTTGAGACTTGTAAAACTTTGTCAAGGTTGTGTTGTGCATTCTGTCTTACATCCCTAGTTACTTTGTTCTCTAACTTACAACATGAATTGCCATCTTTTATATACTATTGTATTGCAAACTATGGAAATCTCACCAACATTATGTTGACCTTTTATTTTTAACATGTTTCAGGAAATACTCAAGCTTGATTGCCACTTTTGAAGTTTGTTCACACCCAGGAATGGACCTAGTAAAATAAATGAATGAGCTTGTTATGATTTCTTTATTTGAGACTTATGTTTGTAACATTACCTTTGAAACTTATGAATAATATATTTGGATTTAATAATAGCGTTATGTGGCTGTGAACGATCTTAACTCTTACATCTCGACGTTTCCGCCGTCAAGGTTGGGGTGTGACAATAATCATTGTTAAAAGATAATACATCATACGTACCGTACATTATTCATACAATTTATACCCATCATACATCATGCATACAACCCATAATCCATAAAACATCTCATAATTATACTTAAAATGGGTAATCATTGCCCATAAGTCAACTTTAGTCAAAACCCTAGACTTTCTGTTTTTCCCAAAATTTTAGAAAATTATTCTATGGGTCTGGACGCATGGGCACTATTTTGGGCGTTTCTGCCCTGTTCAGATGTTTTGCCACTATGTAGACGTCTGGACTTAACTTATTCTCTTTTTCACTTAGATGCATGGGCCTGTTTAGGCGCATGAGCCCTATCCAGATGTTTGGCTCTACACTTAGCCATTGTTCTACTTAGACGCATGGGCCTATTTAGACGCATGGGCCCTGTTCAGATGTTTGGGTCTGCACTTAGTCATTTTCTTAGTTAGACGCATGGGCCTATTTAGGCGCATGGGCACTATTTAGACGGTTGGGGTTTTGGGCGGTTGGGCATACTTAGCAGATCTTCCGCAGAACATCTGCAGAACCTTAACATCTGCGGATGTCTTAACATCTGCGGATGCCTTAGCTCAAATGCAGTACCTCTATGTTACTAGCACATCCGTAGTTTACCAATCCTACGATTATACAGTTACATTGTTATTGTTACTTCTGCTGAAGCAGAAATTTCACTGTTACTTCTGCTGATGAGAAATATTACTGAAACTTCCGCGGATGCAGAAATTTCAATGTTACTTCTACGGATGAGGAATATTACTGAAACTTCTGCGGAAATTAAAGTTTTGTTAAAACTTTAAATGTATGATATCTACTAAGTAAGTAGAATCATGTGTTGATATTGGACATTGTTGACTTTGTTTGCATGGCAATTAAGTACAAGAAAGCAAGTTTCCTGTATCCTGTATTCAAGTTAGTGCTCAAGTTCCAATTCCTTCAAAGTGAATTCACAACTTTTTATTGATTTTTCATGCATGACCTACTCCCCTTAAATTTGTGATTAATGTTAAACTGTTGCATTCATCATAAATTTATGTTAGAAATAGGCATGAAAGGCATATGACAGTCTAAATGAGAGGTAATCAGTTAAGAGGACAAATTAAACAAATGACTTAAACGATACAAGCATGCCCTGTAACACCCCGAAATTTCCTGAAACCAGCCATTTAATAATAAATGGCTTTTAAGGGTCAATTTAAGAAATAAAGGGGTAAATTAGTGGGCTATGGATAAAATTAGTCTTAATGGGCTAGACTTGATGGGTTTAAGGGCCCTAATCAGCCCTTAAACATGCATGATCAGATCCATCTCCTCACTTCAACCCTAGCCACCAAAATTTCGTAGAGAGAGAAAGTAGAGAGAGAAAGTGGGAAGAACTCAAGATTTGAGCTTGGAAGATTGAAGGATTGAAGAGCTGGGTGTTTGGAGCATCAAAACCAAAGGAAATAGCAACAAAACAAGGTAAGAATCGACCTCTAAGACCTTCTGTAGATCAATCCCGGATTCTAGGGTTTTGGGGTTTTGAAAAGTTCAAAGAAACACATAAAGGTCAAATTTTTACGTATGAAAACGTGTAAAAAGATTAGATTTGGTTTCATGGAAGGTAAACCAAGGATTTGGACGTAAAAAGTTAAGATTTTGGGTTAAAAACGGGCTGGTTCTTAGTTTTTATTCATCCAGCAAAACTGGGCCCCGATCCAGCGAAACTGTGAGTTAATCCAGCGAAACTGTGCACTCATTCAGCGAGACTAGGAGAAAATTCAGCGAAACTACAGTTTCGCTCGGGTTTCGCCGGTAATCTCGCTAAGACCCTGACTGACCTATAGACTTTGCGAGACTAGGGAATTCCAATGAAAGTTGGGCGCTCAAGGTAGCGAATCTGTCTAGCGAAACTAGCAGAAGTGCTGCCCAGCGAAACTGCAGGCGAAACTGCAGTTTCGCTGTAGCGAAACTATGGGCGAAACTATGAAGAAAATGACATTTTTGCATGTTAACTTTCGTGCAGCTAGAGTACTCAGGCTATAGCCTAAGTGACTTAGAAATTAAGCTACTTGGACGAGTTCAGGTGAGTTCTAGATCCCCTATTTTATACATGCTTTAAATGTTTTGGGGCGGTATGCATACAAAGATATATACTTTTATGATAAGTTCTTTTAGAGTAAAGTTTTACTTACTACCTTATATGGGAAACGGGATTTTCTAACGGATTGATAACGTGTTTTTCCCTATTGAGATATAACCTTGTAGTGATGGATTGCCTTCGAGATGTGTTGTGTTATATTTTATATATATAACTCAAATAAGAAAGTGAAACGTAAAGAAAGGTTATGTGGCCCATAACGTGTACCTGGATAAAGTAAAGTCTTGCAAGTAAAGTCCTGCAGGCAAGGGATAAAGTAAAGACTTGCAAGCAATGGCTAAAGGAGGGTTGCATTTGTTGTGCCCTCACCCGGATAAAGTAATGCTCGAACAGGCAGGTCTGTAAGCCCTGAATTGGCATGACAATAATGGCCCGATCGAGTACGACTGTAAGCCCTTAATTGGCGTGTCGGTAAAGTCCTAGGCGAGCCTAGGCACCGAATGTGACAGAGAATTGACGGATAAAGAAGAGTAATAAATAACGAGAAATGAAAAGTAATGATAAAGTATCGATAAAGTGATAGCCTGTATGTATTGATGCTTGATAAACGAGGACTATTTTCAACTGCTAAAGCTAATACTTTTACAATAGTATTTACAAAGAAAACCTAGAATTCACTCAGCGAAGCTGACTTTTGTATGCATATCAGTTGACAGGTAAGAGTTAGAGCTACGGAATAGAGGCATGGGACTGAAGCTTCTTGGCACTAAAAGACTGGCATCCCGAATGAAGAAAAGCTAAACAAAGAACTCTTAAATAGTTTTGTGGATTAAAGACAATGTTTATATTTTACTTGTAATGAATTGAAATGACAGTATTCTTCCGCTACAATATATATTTTATACGTATATGAGTAAATGACTGTTTTAAATCGATGTTTTGCTGTGAATGACCAACTGTGAGGCTTCCCTGAGAGAGGTGGGCCTTACAAGTTGGTATCAGAGCCAATGTTTAAGAGATTTGGGAAAACTATTTTTGTAAACCTAAACTTAAACAGATAATGGGACCAAGTGTCAAGGATGCCAGTCCAAGAAGCTCCATGCCAAGAGGTAACAAAGTATATTGTAGGTATTATTCTGAGGGATAGTGCCTTCTTATTTAAGTAGGATCCGAGGTAGAGTATGATAAAGTTATCTGTGACACCTATCTGAATTTATGTGACTTATACGTGCATAGACTAGGTATAGTAGGTTCTGGTGTTGGTGTGGTTCAGGATAGGAAAGTTTATGGCGCGAGAAGTTCTGTAAGTAGTTAATCACAACTGGCCACTGTTATTAAAAATTTACAAAACTTGTCGTGAACTGAACTTGCCTTGAAAGACCATATTAACATTCTGAATCTTATAGGAAGTAGAAAGAATGGCACCAAAGAAAGAAGTCCCAACAATGGTCACCCGGAGAAGCACTAGGGGAAGGCCCCCGACTAAGGCAAAGGAAACTGCAAGTGCAACTGTGAAGCCAACAAAAAGGTCAACCAGAAAGTCGGTTGAGGAACCGATTAAGGAGGAGGAGGTTGAGTTAGAAACGGGAGCCGAGGGGTCTACCCCTGATCAGGCCAAACAGAAAGAGACAGTAAAGGAAGCTATTGCCCAAGAGGAGCATCAGGTCCTGTCTGGAGTGATGCCCGCTCTGCTTGCGGAATTTGTGGAGCAGGTTAAGGGCGACAGTAAGAAGAGTACGGCTTCAGAAAAAGTTGATAAGAAAGGGGCAGTCAAGACTGGGGAATTGAGCGACGAGGGAGATCGTCTGTGTAACAATGATGGCCCTGAAGTGGAAGAGAGGGCGAATGGGTGCAGCTACGGGGATTTTCAGAGGTGTAAGCCCCTAACGTTTGATGGTACTGGTAACGCTGCCACTGTTCAGCGTTGGATCAGGGAAATGGAGGCCGTACTGAAGATCAGTGAGTGCCGTGAAAACCGAAAGGTGAAGTTTGCTTCCCATTCCCTTTGGATCCAGCATTGTGTTGGTGGGATAACATTGTTGAGTCTTACGGAGAGGAGGCCATTGAGAGGATGAAGTGGCCGGAGATGAAGAGGTTGGTGATAGAGGAGTACTGCCCGGAAAGAGAGCTCGACAAGATTGAGCAAGAGTTTGTGAGTTTGGAGGCTGGAAATATGACTCACCAGGAGTACACTACAAAATTCAATGAAATGGCACGTCTGGTGCCTGGCTTGGTGACTCCTGAATCCAAGAGAATCAAGAGGTACATACAAGGGTTGCCTCTGGACATTCGTAGGGACATGGTCACGGCCCGACCTGGTACTTTTAGATTAGCGGTGGACCTCAGTGGAAGGTTGTACGATCATCGTAGGCCGGTGATAGTCGGTGAGACGAAGAAGGCTTGGAGTAACAATGGGAAGAGATATGGAAGTGGTGGCCACCAACTGGGGAACAAGAAAGCAAGGGTGGATGCAAAACAGATGGTTATGAAGAGGCTCGAGGAAGTTAAGAACTATGGGAAGTGTGGGAGGAGGCATCCCGGAGAGTGCCGATTGGGTAGCCATGGGTGCTACCGGTGTGGGAAAATGGGTCACATGGCTAGGGAGTGCCCGGAAGTAAACGAGTGCTTTAACTGCCATGAGTCGGGGCACTACAGCAGGGATTGCAAGAAAGCCAAGCCGGGAAGCTCGAGCACGAGCAGGGGTGATGACAAGGGGGAAGATGGAAAGCCCAAGGTCAAGGCAAGGGCTTTCACCATGAACAAGAAGGAAGCAAGGAAGGACCCGGACGTAGTGTCAGGTACGTTCCTTGTTAATGATGTTTGTGCCTCCGTATTATTTGATAGTGGTGCCAGTAAGAGTTTTGTATCTGTATCCTTCTGTGCTACACTAGATGTCCAAACTAAGGAAATAGATGATGCCTTCGAAGTAGAAACGGCCGATGGTAAGTCCATTAGAATAGTCAGAATGATAGGGGAATGCCACATTAAACTAGGAGATCATTACTTCCCCGCACGATTGTTTGCCATGCCCTTAGGAGGTTTCGATGTCGTACTAGGGATGGATTGGTTAGCTACCCACGATGCTAACATAGTATGCCAGCGAAAGATGATCCGATTGACGGCTCCAGATGGTAGTCCGGTTACGATCTACGGTGATAACGATTGTAAGGTTCCAAGGATCATTTCCATGATCAAGGCGGAGAAATGTATGAGGCGAGGGTGCGGAGCTTATCTAGCGTATGTCAAGGATGTTAATAAATAAAGCGAAAGAGTTGTCCGATGTACCAGTGGTGCGGGACTTTCCTGACGTATTCCCGGAGGATCTGCCCGGAGTACCACCAGATAGAGAGATAGAGTTTCAGATTGGCTTAATGTCAGGAGCCCAACCCATTGCCAAAGCACCCTACCGCCTAGCTCCGTCCGAGATGAAAGAGCTCATGTCACAACTGCAAGAACTCCTTGACAAAGGATTCATTAGGCCCAGCATTTCTCCATGGGGCGCTCCCGTGCTGTTTGTGAAGAAGAAGGATGGCAGCCTGAGGATGTGTATAGATTACAGGGAGTTGAATAAGCTGACCGTGAAGAATTGATACCCTCTACCCCGGATAGATGATTTGTTTGATCAATTGCAAGGGGAAAGCTGGTTCTCCCGAATAGATCTCCGATCCGGATATCATCAACTGAAGGTAAGGGAGCAAGATATCCCAAAGACGGCCTTCCGAACGCGCTATGGCCACTATGAGTTCCTGGTTATGTCTTTCGGGCTAACCAATGCTCCTGCGGCATTCATGGACTTAATGAATCGCGTGTGTCACCCGATGTTGGACAGATCAGTGATAGTCTTTATTGACGACATTTTGATATACTCAAAGAATGAGGGAGACCACGCTTGTCATATCAAGGAGGTGTTAGAAACTTTACGAAGGGAGAAACTATATGCGAAGTTCTCTAAATGTGCCTTCTGGCTACGGGAGGTGCAGTTTTTAGGGCACATTATAAATTCCGAGGGAGTTATGGTTGATCCAGCAAAAGTCGAGGCAGTTACGCAATGGAATTCCCCGAAGACGCCATCCGAATTCCGTAGTTTCTTGGGATTGGCTGGCTATTATAGAAGGTTCATCAAAGATTTCTCGAAGATAGCTTCCCCATTATCAAGGTTAATGAGGAAGAACGTGGTGTTCGACTGGGGAAAGGAACAGGAAGATGCGTTTCAGGAATTGAAGGATAGATTAACCAAAGCTCCAATGCTAACCCTACCGGAGGGAGTTGAAGACCTAACGGTATACTCCGATGCTTCTTACTGCGGGTTAGGCTGTGTGTTGATGCAAAGAGGAAAGGTTATAGCCTACGCCTCCAGACAGCTAAAGGACACGGAGGTTAACTACCCAGTTCACGTTTGGAACTTGCCGCAGTAGTGTTCGCATTGAAGATCTGGAGACACTATTTGTATGGAACTAAGTGCGCCATATTTACTGACCACAAAAGTCTAAAATACTTCTTTGAGCAGAAGGATCTAAATATGAGACAAAGGAGGTGGTTGGAGTTGATAAAGGATTACGACTGTGAAATCCATTATCACCCGGGTAAGGCGAACGTGGTAGCCGATGCCCTGAGCCGAAGGGAAGGATATGAACCAATCCGGGAGAAGGCGTGCCAACTAGTAGTGACCCCAGATGTTATGAGGATGATAAGCAAAGCTCAAATGGACGCTTTAAAAGAGCAGCAAATCAATAAGGAAAGGATGGTGAAAAGGTGGATGAATTGGTAGAGAACACCTTGGGTGTTAAGACCTTCCGTGGCAGGATATGGGTTCCGAAGCATGGTGACTTGCGGGAAAAGATTATGGATGAAGCGCACAAGACCCGCTACTCAATACATCCAGGTGCAAATAAGATGTACCACGATTTGAAGAAAGATTATTGGTGGCCTGGGATGAATAGATGTGGTTGCGTATGTGTAAGGCCCCGCTCCCGGGCGCCCTACTGTTGGTTCTTCATCGCACATATAACGTACATAATGCATATAATCAAAATCAACGCAGCGGAAATGATAAAATATATACATTCTCATTCATTAATAATAGTCATTACATCATTGACTCGATTACAAAACGAAGCTTTCTCTACTTTATCTCTCCTCATAAGATCATACCGCGACCTCTAGAGGAGATATTGAGTTCAAACATTTAAAGTTTATAATTTTTATACTAAAGAATTTCCTTAAATAGTTCCGTACATCGGAACTCTGACGGAATACTCTTGACATTCACATGCAACATATTTCGTTGCATGTGCTACGCACACGCACCCAATGCGTGGCGAACTTATCAAAATCTAAAGAAGATTTCTTAAATAATCCCTTTCGGGGAATACTCAAGAAATCTCGTAATGGCATGCAACGTGATGAGTTGCGTGCGTTATAGACCCACAACGCATGACGTTGCATCATTATTAAATGGAGAATGCCATCCCAAAAGAGCTGAGTAGCCGCCTCGTGCCATCCCCAGCAACGCTACCTGCCAACTGGAAACACATAAAAGTCAGCGTTGCTGAGTGAGTTCTAGTTTTATAATAAAACATACTTTTACTTATTTAAAAGTATCCTTTCGTGCATGCGTTCAAACATCATACGTACACAGAGATAATATTCATTATTATCTTCATCATTCGTTATACATCATCATCTTTAACTTCTCGTATGGATTCTGTCAGGCTTTACCCACTTCATAGCACTTGGCTATGATTACGGTGGTCGAATGACAAGAACCCCGTTCATACTTACTTGCGCACATTGAAAGGTGAATTGTACCAATACCATATGCTACACCCCGATCAGTCTTAGCTACCGGGCCGTAGTCAACATATGACGGAAATCGTATGCCCGGTACTAGAGGTAAGCGGTAGAGGTACCATGACCATGGTCAATCACATAGAAGGACCAATCGCGTTATTCAATGCTTGCAAGACATAATTCGTTCGTTCATTAATGCATGTATTCATCATCATTCATTCATTCGTTCATTCGTTAATACATGCATTCGTCATCGTGTTCCTCTTTCGTTATCTTTCACTTTACGTTACATAATACTTCGTTCGTTCGTTAATACGTAAAGTCATGGAAAGATATTCATACATCATTAGTATAGGAACACACACACACCATACCTATGTCATCATACATACATCATCGTACATTCATCATCATACATTCATCATACATTCATCATCATACATACATCGTCATACATAACGTCATACGTACATCGTCATACCTCATCATACATTACCTCGTATATTCATCGTCTACATCCTCAATCATTACTAGGCACTTACCCCCGTATCCTTCCCGAATCCGGGGCTTGCTAGGCGTCATCGTGAGTGTCAAAGCACTAAGTGTCCCATCAAGGCATTAGGGACTCATACTAGGACCCTATATAATATATCTAGTCCCCAATCATACCTTAAACGTCTAACACAACATTATTCCCAAATGGGTCATACATACATAGATCATTAAACCAGTTTATATGTGTTCCAGCCCCAAAACCGTTTAAAACAAGTAAATGAGGGGTCCTAGAACTCACCTGTGCTTGACAAGCAGCCTCTCAATCAAGCCTTTAAGACGCGGGTCACACTACACTGCCTGCAGATAAGTTAACACTCAAAAGAGTTAATTTCTGCCTAATTTCGCCACTAATTTCGCAGGTAGTTTCGCCCGTAAATTCGCCCGTAGTTTCGCCGGGCGAATTAGCAGTTTCGCTGCTAATTTCGCTGGGCAGCAATCCGCCAGTTTCGCTGGACCGATTCGCTACCTCAAGCGCCCAACTTTCGTTGGAATTCCCTAGTTTCGCAATATCTAAGGTCAACTTGGACATTGGCATAGTCATCAGCGAAACCATAGTTTCGCTCATGCGAACATATAGTTTCGCTGCAGCGAAACTGTAACTTCGCTGTAGGTTCCTCCAGTTTCGCTGGACGAACTTACAATTTCGCTGGACGAGACCTTAATTTCGCAGAACGAGCTGAAATTTACGAATCAGCTCGTTTTAGCCCAAAAATCCAATCCTTTCCACCCAAACCCTTGCATTATCATCCAGGAAGCTATATCTAAGCTTCTTACACGTTTTATTACCCTAAAACGTGTGTTTTGGGCGATTTTTGCCACTAGAACCCCAAAAACCCCCAACCCGGTTTTTCACCAAATGTGGCAATTTAGATACGTTTCTTACCTTGATTCTTGTAGTTTTGGAGTCCACAAACACTAGACTTCGATTCTTGACCACCCGAGCTTCGATCCGGCACTTTCTCTCTCTACACTTTCTCTCTCTAGAATGGCGTTTGAGTGAAAATGAGAGTTGCTCGGCTGATCCATCTATTTATATGCCAGGCGTCCCCGGGACCCCAAACTCGTTAAACTCGTGACCCGGAGGGTTAACTCGGTGTAATACCCGCAACCACTCTATATTCATTAAATGGTTTTCATCCGAGCCCATCACTATCATCCGACTCGATCAGAAAATTTTCCGGGCGTTACAAGTCCACCCCCCTTATTTAGGTTTCGTCCCCGAAACCTGTCACTCTTCGAACAAATGTGGGTAATGCTGTCTCATCTCTTCTTCAGTCTCCCACGTAGACTCCGATCCCTTCCTGTGCTTCCACTGTACGCGCACAAGAGGAACCACTTTGTTTCTTAGCCGTTTCTCTTTTCTATCAATGATCGCCACTGGTTGCTCCACATAGTTGAGCCGTTCGTCTACTTCGATATCCTCCAGCGGAACGACCATATCTTCATCGGCTAAACATTTCCTCAGATGAGATACGTGGAAGGTCGGGTGAATTCCACTCAGCTCATCTGGTAGCTCCAACCTATAGGCCACCTCTCCCACACGGGCGATAATTCGGAAAGGGCCTATATACCGCGGGCTCAGTTTTCCCCGCTTTCGGAACCTAATGATTCCCTTCCAAGGCGAAACCTTTAACATGACTCGATCCCCGACCTTGAACTCTATCGGTCTTCGCCTTTTGTCAGCATACGACTTTTGTCTGTCTTTCGCCGCCTTCATGAAGGCTTTGATCTTTTCTAACTTTTCAGTCGTTGCTTCCACTACCTCGACGCCTCCCAGTTCCTTCTGTCCAATGTCTCCCCAACATACGGGCGTCCTACATTTCCTACCGTATAACATCTCGTAGGGTGGCATGCCAATACTGGCATGGTAACTGTTATTGTACGAGAATTCTGCTAACGGCAGGTGATCGTCCCAACTTCCTCCAAAATCGATCACGCACGCCCGAAGCATGTCTTCGAGTGTTTGGATCGTCCTCTCAGACTGGCCGTCTGTCTGAGGATGATATGCCGTGCTAATATGTAGCCTCGTCCCCATAGCATCATGAAATCTCTTCCAAAACTTGGAGGTGAACCGGGTGTCACGGTCAGACACAATAGACACTGGTACGCCATGACGAGCTACAATTTCTTTAATGAATAGATCCGCCAATCTTTCGGACGAATATGTCTCGCGGATCGGTAGAAAGTGGGCACTCTTTGTCAATCGGTCAACTATCACCCATATAGCATCATACCCTTTTGGGGTACGTGGTAACTTCGTAATAAAGTCCATGGTGATGTGCTCCCACTTCCACTCGGGTATATCCAATGGTTGAATCTTCCCGTACGGTTTCTGGTGCTCGGCCTTTACCTGTGAACAAGTCAGGCACTTACTCACATATTCCACCACATCACGCTTCATGCCTGGCCACCAATAATCTTTCTTCATGTCTTGGTACATCTTGGTAGCACCGGGGTGAATGGAATATCGAGTCTTATGAGCCTCATCCATAATCTTTCCACGTAGATCCCCGTACCGAGGAATCCACACTCGCCCAAATCGGGTCTTAACACCTAGAGTGTTCTCACCCAGTTCTGTAACTAGACCTCTCATCCTTTCGGAGTTTAGGCGATCTTCCTTCAAAGCCTCGTCTTGGAACTCCTTAACCTGCGTCATCACGTCTGAGGTCATAATCAGCTGGCAAGCCTTCACCCGAATCGGTTCGGGCCTTTCCTTCCGGCTAAGGGCATCAGCCACCACGTTGGCCTTACCCGGGTGGTAATGGATTTCACAATCATAATCTTTTATCAGCTCCAACCACCGCCTCTGCCTCATGTTTAGATCTTTCTGCTCGAAGAAGTACTTCAAGCTCTTGTGGTCCGTGAAGATGGTGCACTTCGTCCCGTATAGATAGTGTCGCCAAATCTTCAACGCGAAAACAACCGCAGCTAGTTCTAGATCGTGCGTGGGATAATTGACTTCGTGGGTCTTCAATTGTCGAGACGCATAGGCTATGACCTTTCCGCGTTGCATTAATACGCAACCTAGCCCAGAATAGGATGCATCCGAATAGACCACCAAGTCTTCATTTCCTCGGGCAATGTCAAGACAGGAGCTTGTGTCAGTCTCTTCTTCAATTCCTCAAAAGCATCCTCCTGTTCTCGACCCCACACGAACTTTACGTCCTTGCGAGTCAATTTTGTCAAAGGTGAGGCTATCTTGGAGAAGTCTTGAATAAATCTTCTATAGTAGCCCGCCAGCCCCAAGAAGCTGCGAATCTCGGTTGGCGTCTTCGGTGACTTCCATTGCATCACGGCCTCAACCTTTGCTGGGTCCACCATTATCCCTTCTGCATTCACTACGTGGCCCAGAAATTGCACCTCGCGTAACCAAAAGGCGCATTTGGAGAACTTGGCGTACAATTTCTCCCTTCTCAACGTTTCCAACACTTCCCGAATGTGGTCGGCATGCTCTGTCTCGCTTTTTGAATAAATCAGGATATCATCGATGAACACAATCACTGATTTATCTAACATTGGTCGACACACTCGGTTCATCAAATCCATAAAAGCAGCCGGCGCATTGGTCAACCCAAAAGACATGACAAGAAACTCATAGTGACCGTAGCGCGTACGAAAGGCTGTTTTAGGGATATCCTGCTCCCTCACCTTCAGTTGATGGTAGCCCGATCGAAGATCTATCCTGGAAAACCAACTGGCACCCTGAAGTTGGTCAAACAAGTCATCGATCCTTGGTAAGGGGTATCTGTTCTTCACCGTCAGCTTATTCAGCTCGCGGTAGTCAATGCACATTCTCATACTACCATCCTTCTTCTTTACGAACAGAACTGGAGCACCCCAAGGTGAGATACTCGGTCGAATAAACCCCTTATCCAGCAGCTCCTGCAACTGCTCCATCAACTCTTTCATCTCCGTCGGAGCCAAGCGATACGGTGCTTTTGCGACAGGTTGGGCACCCGGTATCAGGTCGATCTGGAACTCGATCTCTCGGTCTGGTGGCAAACCCGATAAGTCTTCGGGAAACACATCTGGAAAGTCACACACCACTGGTACATCGCATAGTTGTGGTGTTGGCGTCTCTACATTCTTTACATAACATAAGTAGGTGCTACATCCGCGCCTCATGCACTTTCCCGCCACCGCCATCGAGATCATCTTTGGAATCGTCGTAACTCGATCGCCATATATTGTCACCGGACTTCCGTCGGTCGCCGTCAGTCTAATCATCTTCTTTCGGCACACGATATTCGCTTCGTAGGTTGCTAACCAGTCCATTCCTAACACTACATCGAATCCTCCTAGAGGCATCACATGTAACATGGCAGCAAACCTATGGCCCTCTAATTCTATAGTACAGCCCTCTATCACATCCGTAACCCTAGTGGACTTACCAATAGCGGTTTCTACGTCAAAGGACTTATCAAGGCATTTCCTCCTAACAGGCAGTTTAGCACAGAAGGTAGTAGAAATAAAACTTCTACTGGCACCCGAATCAAATAATACAGAGGCTAAAATTTGGTTTATCAGGAACGTACCGGACACAACGTCAGGGTCCGTTCTAGCCTCCTCTTGCGTCATCGTGAACGCCCTAGCCTTTGCCCTCGGTGCTTCTCCTCCCGTCTTCTTCTCCCCAGAGCCCTCAGCCCTCGGCTTCTTGCAATCTCGGCTCATATGACCACTTTCCCCACAGTTAAAACACTTGCCCATCCGGCAATCCCTTGATATATGTCCCGTCTTCCCACACTTAAAGCAGAGGTTGGATCCCCATTTGCACTCCCCCGAGTGCTCTTTCCCACACTGTACACATTTCCTCAACCCTGCTCCCTTCACGACCACTCGGCGGTCGTCTACCCTTGCCTTCTTATTACTTGTCGAGGTATCACCTCGACCAAACCTCTTTCCCTGCCAACCCTTCTCTCCACCTGCCTTCTTTCCACCCTCAGCCTTCACCAACGCCGCTCGCTCATCGTATAACCTCCCCGCCAAATCCACCGCCGACCTGAAAGTGCTTGGTCGAGCAGAAATCAAATGCCAACGGATTTCGGCTGGCAACCCTTGAATATACCGGTTGATCTTTCGAGACACCGGCGTCACCTGCTCTGGCACCAACAGCGCCAACTCGTTAAACTTAGTGGTATATTGTTGGTGGGTCATCGTCCCCGCCTCCAACTGCAGGAACTCTCTCTCTATCCTATCCATTTCCCGTCGAGGACTGAATTCCTCGATCACCAACCTTTTCAACTCAGCCCACTTCATCTTCCCTATAGCCCTGCTACCCTCGGCTTGGACTATATTTTTCCACCAGCATAAAGCCGACCCTGTAAAAGAGTGGGTGGCAAACTTCACCTTCTTGTCCTCCTGGCAATCACTGATATCGAGGACAGCTTCCATTTCCATCACCCATTGGTGAGCATCAGTAGCAGTACCAGACCCATCGAAAGTTGGGGGCTTGCACCTCATGAATTTCCCGTAATCACAGCCCCGGGCTGTCTCCCGTACCTGTTCTTCCTCCTCATCATCGGACAATACCGTTTCTGCCCCTGCCTGTTGTTGTCCACCGGAGGACTGATTTCTCCCCCGTCTCTTATCCTCACGTACTGCCTTTAACACTTCTGTCATTACAGACGGTAAGATCGTCTGCATAACCTGGTGCACCTCCTCGACAACTGCCTCCTTCACCGAGGCCCTAAAATCATCACTCTCATCCCTTTCCCCCGAAGGTGTAGTATTAGGTTCTTCAGGAACCTTTTTCTCTTGTCTAGGCCTTCCTCTTGTGGCTCGTGGTTCCGCACCACTTCCGCCACTGCCTCCACCAAGTGGGGCTTTAGATGATCTACCACCGACCATCTTCTATCTCACACTGAAAGGTTTAAATACCAACACGGTCATTCAAGGAAATAGCTCAGTTTATGTCAAGTACAGTAAGTTGCTAATTACAGTGGCCGGTTGTGATTAGTCACTTACTCTACTTTTCGCACCCCAAGCATTACCCTTCCTGACTACACCGGTATCTAAATCTAACAGCACACATAACCACATTTCACACGCACATACTTTAATTAACTTTAAGAAAATACCTGATGGCACGCAGCTACTCAGATGGCATTCTCATTCTCCCTGTCCCATTCTCAGTTTAAGTTTAGGTTTATTATGAAAATTTTTACCCATTTTACTTAAACTTTTGCTCTGATACCAACTTGTAAGGCCCCGCTCCCGGGCGCCCTACTGTTGGTTCTTCATCGCACATATAACGTACATAATGCATATAATCAAAATCAACGCAGCGGAAATGATAAAATATATACATTCTCATTCATTAATAATAGTCATTACATCATTGACTCGATTACAAAACGAAGCTTTCTCTACTTTATCTCTCCTCATAAGATCATACCGCGACCTCTAGAGGAGATATTGAGTTCAAACATTTAAAGTTTATAATTTTTATACTAAAGAATATTCCTTAAATAGTTCCGTACATCGGAACTCTGACGGAATACTCTTGACATTCACATGCAACATATTTCGTTGCATGTGCTACGCACACGCACCCAATGCGTGGCGAACTTATCAAAATCTAAAGAAGATTTCTTAAATAATCCCTTTCGGGGGAATACTCAAGAAATCTCGTAATGGCATGCAACGTGATGAGTTGCGTGCGTTATAGACCCACAACGCATGACGTTGCATCATTATTAAATGGAGAATGCCATCCCAAAAGAGCTGAGTAGCCGCCTCGTGCCATCCCCAGCAACGCTACCTGCCAACTGGAAACACATAAAAAGTCAGCGTTGCTGAGTGAGTTCTAGTTTTATAATAAAACATACTTTTACTTATTTAAAAGTATCCTTTCGTGCATGCGTTCAAACATCATACGTACACAGAGATAATATTCATTATTATCTTCATCATTCGTTATACATCATCATCTTTAACTTCTCGTATGGATTCTGTCAGGCTTTACCCACTTCATAGCACTTGGCTATGATTACGGTGGTCGAATGACAAGAACCCCGTTCATACTTACTTGCGCACATTGAAAGGTGAATTGTACCAATACCATATGCTACACCCCGATCAGTCTTAGCTACCGGGCCGTAGTCAACATATGACGGAAATCGTATGCCCGGTACTAGAGGTAAGCGGTAGAGGTACCATGACCATGGTCAATCACATAGAAGGACCAATCGCGTTATTCAATGCTTGCAAGACATAATTCGTTCGTTCATTGATGCATGTATTCATCATCATTCATTCATTCGTTCGTTCGTTAATACATGCATTCGTCATCGTGTTCCTCTTTCGTTATCTTTCACTTTACGTTACATAATACTTCGTTCGTTCGTTAATACGTAAAGTCATGGAAAGATATTCATACATCATTAGTATAGGAACACACACACCCATACCTACGTCATCATACATACATCATCGTACATTCATCATCATACATTCATCATACATTCATCATCATACATACATCGTCATACATAACGTCATACGTACATCGTCATACCTCATCATACATTACCTCGTATATTCATCGTCTACATCCTCAATCATTACTAGGCACTTACCCCCGTATCCTTCCCGAATCCGGGGCTTGCTAGGCGTCATCGTGAGTGTCAAAGCACTAAGTGTCCCATCAAGGCATTAGGGACTCATACTAGGACCCTATATAATATATCTAGTCCCCAATCATACCTTAAACGTCTAACACAACATTATTCCCAAATGGGTCATACATACATAGATCATTAAACCAGTTTATATGTGTTCCAGCCCCAAAACCGTTTAAAACAAGTAAATGAGGGGTCCTAGAACTCACCTGTGCTTGACAAGCAGCCTCTCAATCAAGCCTTTAAGACGCGGGTCACACTACACTGCCTGCAGATAAGTTAACACTCAAAAGAGTTAATTTCTGCCTAATTTCGCCACTAATTTCGCAGGTAGTTTCGCCCGTAAATTCGCCCGTAGTTTCGCCGGGCGAATTAGCAGTTTTGCTGCTAATTTCGCTGGGCAGCAATCCGCCAGTTTCGCTGGACCGATTCGCTACCTCAAGCGCCCAACTTTCGTTGGAATTCCCTAGTTTCGCAATATCTAAGGTCAACTTGGACATTGGCATAGTCATCAGCGAAACCATAGTTTCGCTCATGCGAACATATAGTTTCGCTGCAGCGAAACTGTAACTTCGCTTTAGGTTCCTCCAGTTTCGCTGGACGAACTTACAGTTTCGCTGGACGAGACCTTAATTTCGCAGAACGAGCTGAAATTTACGAATCAGCTCGTTTTAGCCCAAAAATCCAATCCTTTCCACCCAAACCCTTGCATTATCATCCAGGAAGCTATATCTAAGCTTCTTACATGTTTTATTACCCTAAAACGTGTGTTTTGGGCGATTTTTGCCACTAGAAACCCCAAAAACCCCAAACCCGGGTTTTTCACCAAATGTGGCAATTTAGATACGTTTCTTACCTTGATTCTTGTAGTTTTGGAGTCCACAAACACTAGCCTTCGATTCTTGACCACCCGAGCTTCGATCCGGCACTTTCTCTCTCTACACTTTCTCTCTCTAGAATGGCGTTTGAGTGAAAATGAGAGTTGCTCGGCTGATCCATCTATTTATATGCCAGGCGTCCCCGGGACCCCAAACTCGTTAAACTCGTGACCCGGAGGGTTAACTCGGTGTAATACCCGCAACCACTCTATATTCATTAAATGGTTTTCATCCGAGCCCATCGCTATCATCCGACTCGATCAGAAAATTTCCCGGGCGTTACAGTATGTAAATAAATGTCTCATGTGCCTACAGGTGAAGGCTGAGCACCAAAGACCTTATGGTTATGTTCAACCATTAGAAGTGCCAGAGTGGAAGTGGGAACATGTTACCATGGACTTTATCACCAAACTACCCCGCACGACGAGAGGCCGTGACGCGATATGGGTGGTTGTGGATAGACTGACTAAAAGTGCGCATTTTCTGCCAATCAAGGAAGCAATTAGTTCAGAAAAGCTTGCTAAACTATTTATCCGAGAAATTGTGGCGCGACATGGTATGCCCGTATGATTGTTTCAGATAGGGATACGCGGTTCACCTCAAAGTTTTGGAAAAAGTTCAATGAAGAGATGGGTGCGAGGTTGAATGTTAGTACCGCATACCACCCACAGACCGATGGGCAATCGGAAAGAACGATCCAGACACTGGAGGATATACTTCGGGCATGCGTTATCGAATTTGGCGGTAATTGGGATGATCATTTGCCACTAGCCGAGTTCTCGTATAACAACAGCTACCACGCCAGTATTAAGATGCCCCCATATGAGTTACTGTACGGTCGACGGTGCAGAATTCCTATTTGTTGGGGTGATGTCGGTCAGAAAGAGTTAGGAAGATTAGAAGTCGTGGAAGCCACAACAGAAAAGTTGGAGAAAATCAAGGCGTATATGAAGGCTGCAAAGGATAGACAAAGCAGGTTTTGAGGACAACACTTGTAATAGCAAACAAGTGTTGTTTTAATTCATTCAATTGGGTTGTAATATTTATGTTTATTATTTGGGTTTTAATTATTTATTCATTTGGTTATGTAATAAACGGATTAGGTGCATTTCTTTTATTAGAAAAATGTATTAGGATATAATTTTTGTAAAAGGAAGATGCACAAGATCAAGACCCAAAGATGGACATCAAAGACATGGACCTTGAAGTATTTGGATATGGATTCAAGTGGGAGTTCATGGACACATATAATGTGTCATTACAAACCCTTAAGAGAGACCTTATGACAACACTTGTGATGGCAAACAAGTGTTGTCAACTTAGTGGCTATGGTTATGCACTCATCTTTATATATTTATGCTTGTTTGAATGTTTGTTGTTTGATTGTTTGGTTGATATTTGGACATATATTACAAACTCATTAACAAAATTAACAAGCTGAAAATTGATGGTTCTTAATCATTAAAAGTTAATAAAAGGTTATTAAAAGGATTAATGATTTTATAATAAAATGGGTTTTATAAAAGAACCATAGGGTATCTTGTATTTGAAAGCATGCAAATACAAGTACATAGAGTTTTCTAAACTAGAATTATGAAACCTCTAAATATTCAAATCCCTTTTAAAACAAGTCAAACACCATCCTCTTATACAACACTCGAATCATTTGAGAACTTGATATGGGATAAAGGTCACCTAACCACATTAGAGGGAACTTATGAGTTTGAGGTGGGTTTGCCATATTTATGGGATAAAGGTCACCTAACCACTAATATTAGCAAATCCACACGTGTGTCTAAGTAGGACGACTTAATTTGGAAATCATGCATTAGGATCACCGAAGCATGACGTACAAAGGGTGTTGATGGGATAAACATGCCAAACAAACATAAGATGTTTAACCGATCCCATACACTAGAAATTGTAATAGGTTACAATTGTCAAACGTTGACTACCTTGTTAATTTAAATAATGGGATAAAGGTCACCTAACCGATATTTAAATGTAACGTTGGATTCTAGATTTTAAATATTAATTGTCTATGAGACGTAAAGGGTATTAATGATTAAAATGTAATTTTTTCAGAAATACTAATACGAACTTTGTAAATTTTGTAGAATGGCCGCAAACAACAACAACACAAACCCGCCCGTCCATAACCTATCACTAAGAACAATCCTTGAAAAGGAATGTCTAAACCATGGGAACTTCACGGATTGGTACCGAAACTTGAGAATCGTTCTCAAGAATGAAAGGAAGTCCTATGTGTTAGACGATCCCATTCCCGATCAACCCGATGAAAATGACGTTGAGGCCTTTGCCGAGTGGGTCAAGTACACCAAGGACTCTGTGCAAGTCGCATGTCTCATGCTAGCAAGTATGATTCCCGATTTGCAAAAGGACTTTGAGAACCACAATGCCTATGACATGATCACCCAGTTGAAGGAAATGTTCTAACAACAATCAAGGGTGGAGCGCTTCGAAACGGTTCGAGCACTCCATGCATGTCGGATGGGCGAGACCCAATCGATGTCATCTTACATTCTTAAGATGAAGAGCCACATTGATCGCCTCGAAAGGCTTAACTGTCATGTGTCCAATGAGTTGGCAACGGATTTGATCCTCAACTCTCTATCCAAGAAGTTTGATAGCTTTGTTATGAACTATAACATGAATGGATGGGACAAGAGCATTGGTGAGCTTCACTCAATGCTCAAAACGGCCGAGGCGGGCATGGGTAGAAAGGTTCTACCGGTCCTTACGATCTATGAAGGAAGTAGTAGGAAGAAGCACCTCCCCGACCCTAGGGCAAGTGTTGCAAAGGGGAAGGGTCACGTCAAAGGGAAGGGTAAGGGTAAAGAAAAAATGGAACCGCCCAAACCGAAAGAAAAGAAGCAAAAGGTTGCTCATGATGACCCATGTTTTGAGTGTGGTGAGGTAGGCCATTAGAAACGCAATTGTTCAGTCTATCTCAAAGCGTTGAGATCAAAGAGGGATGCGGGGCAAACCTCAGGTACAATCTTTATGATGCATGTTGAGCTAAATGTTGTTTCTTCTAACACATGGGTATTAGATACCGGATGTGGAACTCATATTTGCAATTTGTTGCAGGGGTTCAAAAGAAGTAAGCATTATGCAAAAGGGGAAATTAGTCTCATCATGGGGAATGATGCAAAGGTTCACGTGGAAGCCCAAGAAGACTACATTTTGAAGCTTCCAAGTGGTTTGGAAGTTATTTTAAAGAATGTTTTGTATGCTCCTAGTTTGACTAGGAACATTATTTCTGTTTCCCGTTTAAGACAATGTGATTATGATTTCAAGTTTGTTGACAATGATATTCATGTTTCTTTCAATCATATGTTTTATTTTAAAGCCATACCTTGTAATGGTATTTATGAATTGATTTATGAAAACACAACATATGATAGCTCAGTGTACCAAGCAACCACCAAAAGGCTCAAATTAGATTTGAGTGATTCCTATCATTGGCATTATCGCCTTGGTCACATAAATAAGAATCGTATTGAAAAACTCCAAAAGAATGGTCTTTTGAAAACTAATGAAAATGATTCATTTGATGTATGCGAGTCTTGTTTACAAGGTAAAATGACAAAGGCCCCATTTAGTGGGACTAATGAAAGGGCAAAGGATTTATTAGGAATCATACATTCGGATGTATGTGGCCCTTTTAAACCAATAACTAGGAACAATGAAAGATAATTCATTACCTTTACCAATGACTATAGTCATTATGGGTATGTGTACTTGTTAAGACACAAACATGAATCTTTTGAAATGTTAAAAATCCTCAAGAATGAAGTAGAAAATCAACTTAATAAAATGGTCAAGATTCTTCGTACAGATAGAGGAGGTGAATACCTAAGTAGTGAATTTCAAGAGTATCTTAGAAGTTGTGGGATAGTCTCACAACTTACTCCACATGGAACACCACAACATAATGGTGTGTCTGAGAGGAGGAATCGGGCTCTACTGGATATGGTTCGATCTATGATGGCTAGAAGTACACTACCTCTATCATTTTGGGGTTTCGCGTTGCTCTCCGCGGCCCGTATTTTAAATATGGCCCCAACCAAGAAAGTGGAAAGGACACCTTTTGAAATATGGCATGGAAGGGTTCCATCATTATCATATTTAAAAGTTTAGGGGTGTGATGCTTATCCTAAGCAATACACTCAAAACAAACTGGAAGCCCGATCCACAAAGTGTATCTTCATTGGATATCCTAGAGATTGTATTGGATATTATTTCTATGATCCGACAGAACAGAAAGTGTTTATTGCTCGAAAGGCAGAGTTCTTGGAAACTAAGTTTCTTTCGGAAGAAACTAGTGGAAGAGAAGTGGAACTTAAAGAGGTTCAAGATTCACAAGACGATACACAATTGGTTGATACTAGCAATCAACATGAGGATGTTGAGAATGATCATGTGGTTGATCAAGATACACAAAACGTTCGCAAATCTGGTAGAATTAGTGTTCCTCCTGAGAGATATGGATTTTTTTCATGGATGGATGCTATGTGGTAGATTCGAATGAACCAACCACATACTATGAGGCAATGTCAAAACCTGATTTTGACAAATGGCAAGAAGCCATGAACGTTGAGATGCAATCCATGTATGATAACCAAGTTTGGGAATTGGTTACACCACCTTTAAGCCCAAGATAGTTGGAAGTAAGTGGGTTTTCAAGAAGAAAACCGATATGCATGGAAACTTGGATACCTATAAAGCTAGACTTGTATCAAAAGGTTTCACTCAAACTCAAGGGGTTGATTATGATGAAACCTTTTCGCCTGTGGCAATGCTAAAGTCTATCAGGATATTGTTTGCCATAGCAGCATATTATGTCTATGAGATTTGGCAAATGGACGTCAAAACCGCTTTTCTTAATGGATATCTTGAGGAAGATGTCCATATGAAACAGCCTGAAGGTTTTGTCAATCCAAAACATCCTAACAAGGTATGCAAGTTAAAGAAATCAATCTATGGGTTGAATCAAGCGTCAAGAAGTTGGAATCACCGTTTTGATGATGAAGTAAAGAAATTTGGCTTCAATAAAAACGCTGATGAAGCTTGTGTATATAGAAAGCTAGTGGTAGCATTATTACTTTCCTTGTATTATATGTCGATGACATTCTACTAATTGGAAACGACATTCCAACCTTGGAAGTTGTAAAAACCTGGCTTGGAAGCTGTTTTTCCATTAAGGATTTTGGTGAGGTCACCTATATTTTAGGAATAAAGATCTATAGGGATAGATCAAGGTGGTTAATAGGTTTAAACCAAAGTACATACATTGAAAAGATCTTGAAAAGGTTCAAGATGGAGAATTCTAAGAAAGGTTTGTTACCTATTCAAAAGGGGACTATATTGAGCTCATCTCAATGCCCTTGTTCAAAGGTTGAACAAGAAAGAATGAATGGAGTCCCATATCCATCTGCTATAGGATCCATCATGTATGCAATGATATGTACTAGGCCAGACGTGTCATGTGCTCTAAGCATGACAAGTAGATATCAACAGAATCCTGGTAATAGTCATTGGATGGCTGTTAAGAGTATTTTGAAATACCTTAGAAACACTAAGGATATGTTCTTAATATATGAATTTGGTGAGGAGGAGCTCGTTGTAAAGGGTTACACGGATGCGAGTTTCCAAACTGATCGAGATGACTCTCGATCACAGTCAGGATATGTCTTCATTATGAATGGAGGAGCAGTCTCTTGGAAGAGCTCAAAGCAAGATATAGTGGCACTATCTACAACAGAATCAGAATACATCGCCGCTTCATTGGCAGCTCAAGAAGCTACGTGGCTTAGGAAGTTCATTGCTGATCTAGGGGTTGTTGCTACCATTCAAGACCCCCTAGAGATCTTTTGTGACAACGAAGGCGCGATTGCTCAAATCAAGGAACCCCGTGCTCATCAAAAGACTCGGCACATTGAACGGAGATTCAACTACATAAGGGATGAAGTTGAAAAGGGGAAGATATGTATTCGCAAAGTTCATACTGATCAAAACTTACGGATCCATTCACGAAGCTCCTAGATAGGTCAAAGCATGAAAACCATACTTGTGCCTTAGGACTTCGATATTCTAGTGATTGGACTTGATCAAATTTTGTATTTGGATATGTGGAACTCTTTATTATTTGAGTAAAATTATTTAGATATAATGTTTCAATTAATGTTCCAATTTAGCATGTTTAATCCATGAGTAAATTGTTTACTCTAAATGTTTATAGTCATTCAGACTTGTGGGAACAAGTGTGAGGGTAAGACTATTATGAACTTGGATTGGTTGATAGTCATAAGGATGAATATAGAGCAATGGGTTGCTACTAAGGTTCATAGATATTTGTGGGATACAAATATTGGACTAACCCGCATCTCAAATTTTACTACATGGAGTCTTATCGATTGATCATAAGTAAATTTGAGTAAACAAGGAATGATTATTCTATGTCCTTGGATTTAACATGACATCTGTAACAAAAGGATAGATGATTGATTCACCTAAATCATTTCAAGTAGGGTACTTGAATGGGATGATGTTATTGAATGGCTATAAGTCATGCGTATTAAGGGTAGTAAACCGTTGTTAGGCGGTATTTACTGCTTGCATCAATCTTCTATGAATCTTGGGCAAGTGGGAGATTGTAGGATTCTATGTGCCCGAGACACTTAGAATATTGATGTGGTTAGTATGTTATGATCCAAGCGGGTTATACCTAATAACAAGCTTAGCAAACACCAAATTAATATTTAATTGATGATATGATCATGCAATTAAATATTTACACCAATTTAGAAAATGGGTTTTCTAAATAAGTTGCATATGAGATGGAACAATTTATTAGGATATTTTGTTCAATAATATTACTTGTAATGTTATTTAAGTAAGTTAGATAACATTACAAATTAATAATGGGAGTGTATGGATTATATAATTAGAAAGGTTAGTTGTATATATCTAATAAGAGGACTAGTAGACAATATATATGTGTGTTAGTATCAAATTTTATAAAAAAGTAAAGAGAGAGACCATGTGGCCATCCCCCCCCCCCACATGCATGTGATAATGCTTGTTCCTGATAAGAACACTCATGCATGCCTTTCATGTTTCCACTAACTATATTCCTTTGGAAAGAACAAAACACACGTATATTGTCTCCACTACTAACTAGAAAAACACTCTCATCTTCTCATTCATCATACATGCAAACTTGACCAACAAAAACTCTTTCTTTCTCTCCATATTCCTACGGGTTTTTCAGCAGGAAAAGAAGGGTTTTGAGCTGCTTCTTGGTCATTTCTACCTAGCAAGAAGAGGTGTTTGCAAAGAGCTTGGGGTACACTAGCTTGAGGACTTCTATCCTTGAAGTCTTGGCTGAATTTTGGACATCATTTCAACCTTTCTTTGGTCAGTTTTGGAGCTGCTGAAAGGTAGTAATCACAGCTCTATGTAGCTGTGATTTTATGTACATTTACATGTGTTCATGGCTTGCATATTCACATAAATGATCCTTTGTTATATGGGTTTGTTTTATACATTAATATGGTCATCTAATGAACATATTTTTCAGCTTATAAACAAAGTTATAATGCTATACTTCCGCTGTGTTTTCAAAAAGTTTAAATGGTTAAACTATGATTTTATGTTCTAACAAACCCTACTGCATTAACAAATTCAGTCCCATTATCACTCCTGAAAATTTTAACTTTTAAATCAAGTTGATTCTCAATCTTGACCACAAAGTCCATTAATGTTTCAGATATTTCACTCTTTTGTTTTAAGAAAAATACTTATGTGAATCTAGTGAAATCATCCACTATCACCAAGCAATATTGCCTTTTTCCAATGCTTATCACATTGGTTAGACCAAAGAGGTCCATGTGAAGCAATTTGAGTGGTGTAGTGTTAGTATTGATTAATTTGGATTTATGAGACACTCTATGTTGTTTTCCTTTGTAACATGAAGAACAATGATTTGAACAATGAAATTCTTTCTTTGGTAATCCAATGACCAAGTCATTTTTCACCAGTTTATTCATATTCTTCATGTTGGAATGAACAAGCCTTCTATCCCACAATTGTGATTCATCTCCTGAAGACTTAGATAGCAGGCATTTCTCATGGATTGTGAGTGTTGTGTTGTTCATATCCAAAACATAAGTGTTTCCTTTTCTTGATGCTTTAAGAAGGATCCATTATGCTAGAACTACAAAACCTGGCTTAAGAATGTAACAATTACTGTTATCAAATAATGTTGTGTAGTTTTGATCACAAATTTGAGAAACACTAAGTAAATTATACTGCAAATTTTCACAGTAATTCACTTTTTCAAATGTTAACACACCATTTGTTACCATTCCTTCACTAACTATTTTACCTCCCTTCTTATCCCCACCAAATGCCATATAAGAGGCATGTTTATGTTTGAAGTCATGGAGAAGAGAACAGTTTCCTGTCATATGTCTGGAACAACCACTGTCAGCATACCACTTGTTGTCTGCTCTCCATGATTGTTCCTGCACAGAATAAGAAATCAATTAGAATTGACAACCCAAGCCTTAATTGTCTTGGGTTTGCAAGACGTGTCTACAATAGTTACTCCTTCATGAATTAATCTTGAAGTTTCAGTATTAATTGATTCTTTTTGATTTGATGGTGGTGAGGATGATTCTGTTGAAGATGAGTCAGATTTTTGGATGTTTTCTTGCTTGTCTGATTCTTTCTTCATCTTGTCTTGTTTTGGTTGATATTTTGATTTTGAGGATGATCCTGAATTTCTGAAAGTTATTTCATCTTTCAATTTTGATTGAGGCACAGGAGTTCCTTTTTCAAAATTATCAAAGAAATCATCATTCATTTCAGTATTCTTGTCTGACAGATCCACCTTTTTGTGAGGTGTTTTAGACTGAGTTGATGCTCTCTTCTTCAAAGTCTTATCCACAGCAGAGGATTTTTGCTTTGATTTTGGTTGATCTTTCTTCAACTTTGATTCTTTGTCACTGTCAGAAGATAGAGAATCTGATTCAGATACTTCATCATGTGACTTCTTTGTGCTCTTTTTCTTGTTCTTTTTGTTGAAATAACATTCCTGAGTTGAATGATTATTTTTATTGCATATTGCATAATGTTTATTGAAGTAGCACTCAGAAGTCATGTGATTGTTCATATTACATATGGAACAGTAGCTGCTGAAGTAGCAGTCCTCTGTGTTAGGATTTTTCATATCACACCATTTGCAATATTTTTCTTCCGAATTGTCTTCAAATTCAGACGTCTTTTTCTTGTTCAATTTGTTGGACTTCAACTCCTTTCCTGATGGATCACTTGATTTTTTCTTGCTTTTGCTAGGAGCATCATCAACTGATTCTTGTTTACCTTTGGCTGCTCTTTGTTGCTTGAGATCCGATGTTTTTTGAACATGTTTGTTGGCAGTCCTTTTTACCTCATCCGGAGATTCGACTTTACTCTTCCGCGGCTGTTCTACGGATTCAGCAGTTTTTCCCTTCCGCAGATGTTCTACGGACTTGGCTGATTTTGCCCTCCGCAGATGTTCTACGGACTCTTCAGATGTTGCCTTTCACAGATACTCAACACTTGAATTTTTCTTGTGCTTGGTTGAAGTTTGTTGCTTCTTACCTTTATCTGAAAGTGATAAAGGTACCTCCTTACTGGATCCACAGTTAGCAACTTCCTTTGATGAACTTTTGTGAAGATTCAGTTCTTGAAGTCCTTCATTCAGTTCAGCAATCCTCTTGCAGATAGTCTTCAGCATGTTTCGTTGCTTTGGAGGATATTGCAGCTTTGATTCTTCAAGAACTTTTGGAAGACCAGTTTCAACTTGAACATTCTTACCAATGTTCAGTTGATCAATGTCATGTTCATCAGAATCATCCAAGTCATCACATTTATCATAATCAAATTCTGAGTCATTATGTTTTAGAGATTCTGATTCAGAAGATTCAGTTTCACTCACCTCATCTTCATTGTTAATGTTTATTTGACTTGTTTTTATGTTAATTTTGGTGCTTGGCACAAAATGATTTGACAATGTGTTTGTCATTGTTTCAGGTAAGTTGTGTAATGCATGATCAGCCATGGATTTGGTTAAGGAAGTGGTCAGATGCTCAACTTGGGCTTTAAGGCTGTAATTTTCATAAACAAATTTTTCTAAATCCTTTTGCAAAGAACTAATTTTAATTTGATATAATTTATGTTCTCTTAAATGGGATTCATTTAAAATCATGGTTTCTTTTACTTTGTCAGCCAACTGTTGAGCATGGACTCTATAACGTTCAACTTCCTCAACACATGATGATGAACATAACCTTTCTCTTACCTCTCTGATCATTGGAGGAACTTTGTTTTCCATATGAGCCATCAATGCTTGATTCTCTTCCAAGACTTCCTTTTCATATATACTCCAGTCACATGTTCCATCTTGAAGTATGATCGCCCTGATTCCTTTATGTTACTAGGTCCTGCTGAATCATTTGTGGCTGGTGGGAATTTATTTGTCAGCTGTGGTTGTCTGAGCAGAGATTTTTGAGAGGTTGGTTGCTGATGAGGTTGAGCCTGATACTGTTGGTGCTGCTGATGTGGTCTCATCTCCGGAGGTGATTGTTGATTGCATTATCTAGAAAACTGTCCATAGAGATTGCATTTGAAGCATCTGACCTTGGATTTATCCACACCAATCTTAGATGTTTTGCTTGCTGCGGCCAGATTCTTGTTTCTCCTGAGATATTGCTTAGCTCTGTAAGCAATCATTGTCATCTGCCATTATAGATCCATCTCTTCCACTACATCAGGATGTAGTTCTTCCAAGTCTTGCTGAAAAATATTTGCTGATGTTAGTGAGCTTCCCAGGTATGCTTGAAAGCTAGAACTAAAAGCTGCAAAGGCTGCTTTTTGTTCTTCAGAATCCAATATCATAGTGATTGGTTCTGACTGATTGTTTTGTTGAGAAGATTTTGTAGTTGCTGTAGTTGTATCTCTTTTCTCAGCAGATCTTCCTTTTTCCTTTTGATTTTTACTTTGAGTTTATTCCTTAGAGGGTTTAGAGGCATAGAAACTGACTTCCTCTTCATCATCACTCAAAGTACAAGAGTTATCACCATCATTATTTGAGATAAATTCACTTCTAGCATTTTTGGTTTCTTTGAAGTGATAAGGTGAGACATGAGTTCTCACACTCTTGCTTCTTGATTGTTCATCCATTTCAAGAGCCTCTACTTTAGCAACCAGTGTGTCTAGACCAGTTGTCTTAAGATCTATGGTGCTCTTGAACATGGACACAGTTTGCTTACAACTTTCAGGCAAAGTATGGAGCATCTTCTTGTTAAGTTCCTCAGTAGTATACTTCAACTCCAAGATGTTCATCTCAGTAACGAGTTGCATGAATCTAAGGAGTTGTTGAGGAATTGATTCACCCTTAATATGATGAAAGGTTTCATATTGTGATCTTAGGGTGTCTTTCCTGATGCTTCTGATCTCATCACTCCCTTCACAGAGAGTATGAAGTATCTTCAACAAGGAATTTGTTGTTTTATAATTCTCACATCTGATCAATATCTCTTCTAGCAAAGCCATACTAAGCAAACTGTATGCTTTAATATCAACTTTAACATTTTTGACATCATCAGGTGACAAATCTTTTGTGCTGATTGGTTGATTCTTGTCATTATAATCCGGCCCAAGAGTGGGTGGAATATAAGGACCTTCAGTGATGGATTCCCACAAGTCAGAATCAGTGTAGTTCACATGATTCCTGAACTTGATTTTCCAAGACTTAAAATCAACTTTTGTTTCCAACTTCGATGGTTGATATGATCCACCAAAAGTACTCATATTGTTATGAATCAAACATTGAATGTTAAAGTAGACAAATCTATCAAAGACTCAGATCTAGTATTCAATTGATTTGAATATAGATCTAAATCAATCAAGCAATGAGAGAATGCTTGCTGAATGATAAGTCGCTGAATTAATTGTATAAAAGACAATTATACAATTTTAATACTGATAGATCAATTGATCTAAATCAATGAGCACTTGGCTCTGATACCACCAGTGAATCCAAGGATCTCAATTCAGGAATTATCAGTATTAAAATAAAACCAAATTAATGATCGCGGAATTATCATTAATTGCTGTTTAATTGAGTTAATTGTTATTGAAGAACACAAACACAATGACACAGTAAATACGAACACAATAATTATTCAAAAGTATTTCATTAATTATCAAGTAATGATTACAAAAGAATAATTATGAATAACTATGAACAATGATTTCTTCAATCGAATTAATGTTGTTGATGTGACGGCGGCTAGGGTTGCACAATTATGTAATGCTTGACAGCCGTAATATTGCTTGATCGTATTCTACGAGATGTGAAACCTAGGACTCATATTTATAGGCGCTTTGAGTCAGTTAAGGAAACAACGGATCTCTTGGGATTTGTTATTGATTGGTTGACTTGTTTGACTTGTTGATATTTGAAATCATACAAGTGTTCTGAACTTCCGCAGGAGCCTTGTCTTCCGCAGGAGCCTTGTCTTCCGCAGGAGTCTTGCTCTTCCGCAGGAGCCTTGTCTTCCGCAGGAGTCTTGCTCTTCCACATGAGCCTTGTCTTCCGCAGGAGTCTTGTAAGAAACATATCTACGGATTAACAATAATGTTAATCCGAAGATGTTTCTTACACTTGGTTAATTTCAGAAATCCTACCAAGTATATTGATTTTGCCTGTCATCATACAAAAAGCAACACATATATATATATATAGGTTAACCTATATATTCAATGCACATATATATATATATATATACTGATAGTTAGTTACAATCGTTAATTACAAGACTTGACTAAAGTTCTAAGCCTATACAAAATAATCTAGACCTATACTATCTAGATCTAACACGTTACGTCATTCTTTTACATTCAAATGGATTGATGAACAATACCCCGAACATTGTGCATGAAGCTGATGCTGGACCTGTGGTAATTAAACCACGAACATTGTGCACGTAGCTGATCCAGTCACCTAGGGCAAGTCATCTCTCCCGTTCATACAAACCGTTTGGTCCTACCCCGAACATTGTGCACGAAGCTGATGCTGGACCTGTGATAATTAAACCACAAACATTGTGCATGAAGCTGATCTAGTCACCTAGGGCATACCAAAGGGCCTTGTCAATCTCAAAGATTGACCCTGTGTGCATCCTTTGGGGTAGCTAACCCGCATCACAGTTGAGCTAACGACAACATGGTCGTGCACCTCCTTTCATTTGCTTGCAAGCCATTCGTTCGTTCATTACGTTCCACTTTTCATCATTGTTATCTTTCCTTTCATTACGTTATTCTTTACGTTCATTTATTCAGTCGTCATACTACGTAAAGTGATAACATAATATATAACGTATTTTACAATATAATACCAATACGTATAATCATTATTAAAAGATAACACATCATACGTACCGTACATTATTCATACAATTTATACCCATCATACATCATGCATACAACCCGTAATCCCTAAAACATCATAATTATACTTAAATTGGGTAATCATTTCCCATAAGTCAACCTTAGTCAGAACCCTAGACTTTCTGTTTTTCCCAAAATTTCAGAAAATTATTCTAAGGGTCTGGACGCATGGGCACTATTTGGGCGTTTCTGCCCTGTTCAGACGTTTTGCCAGTATGCAGACGTCTAGACTTAACTTAGTCTCTTTTTCACTTAGACGCATGAGCCTGTTTAGGCGGATGACCCCTATTCTGACGTTTGGGTCTACACTTAGCCTTTGTTCTACTTAGACGCATGGGCCTATTTAGACGCATGGGCCCTGTTCAGACGTTTGGGTCTGCACTTAGTCATTTTCTTACTTAGACACATGGGCCTATTTAGGCGCATGGGCATTATTCAGACGGTTGGGCTTTTGGGCGGTTGGGCATACTTAGCGAATCTAACCGTTGGACGCATGGTCCACTGTTTGGACGGCTGGGTAACTAACTTCCATTTAAACATCATAAATCAGTCCCAAATCGTCCTAATTCATAATCTAAGCCTAGTATTAGCATCCTAAGCATTATAACATGAACATAACCTTATTTGTATCCCAAAATTTCACCCACCCACATACACCTTCACACATACATGCATACGGGTAAAAATCCATTTGTAAAAACATGTTCACAGGCATTTTCCAGCCCCAAATCAGTTAAAACATTTTAAAAGGGGGTTCTAGGAACTCACCTTTGCTTCTTTTGAGCTTATACCCTTCTCTTGAGCTTTTCAGATGGATTCTAGCACCTAAAACACCCACACAAATACAACCCGAGCACACAATCACATTTATAGGCATATAACCGAGTCTAGAATCGTCTAAAGCATCATAAATTCAAGGAATTCTTACCAAAAAATTTGAAGTTCTTGTTTCTTCTAAACTTCCCGAGAGTTTCTTCTAAACTTCTCGAGAGTTTCTGCTCTCTCTCCCCTTCTCTCTCTAGAAAATCCGAATGTCAGGGTGTAAGAAGCAACATGGGCGGCCATGTTGCTTTATTCACCAACTTTTCAATAGTTGTGTCCTTTTGAACACTTTCAACCCCTCAACTTGGGTTAGCTTGCATTTTCTTTCTTTTCCTTTGCTTTTATTCTCTTCTTTATATTTAACAAAATAGCGGGTGTTACACCGGTGGATCCTCAAGCGCCGCTACCCTTGTAAGAATTCTACCAACAATGAGAAACCAAGAGATTTGGTGCAACTACGACTTATACAAAATGTCAATGATCAAAATAAATCTCGATGCAAGGCTTGTGGTTCGTTTTTCGAGTCGGATTCAAACTCAACTTTGAGAAACCATATGACCAAATTGTGCAAGGCTTTTAAAAGTACGTCGAGTTAAGACCAAACATTAATCGCATCCGATGGTGGTATATGGAACTTCGACGTAGGTGTGGTTCGAGATAGAATGACAAAATTTGTAATTTAAGAAGGATTACCATTCGACAACCCTCGGTTAAGAAGATTGATTCAAGAAACTCTTCAACCGTGCTACACTCACGTAAGTCGCACAACTCTTAGAGTTGATTGTTTAAAACTTTGGAAACAAGTAAAAATTGATTTTAAAGTTTTATTTGAAAATTTACAAACCGGTGTGAACTTAACTACCAATGTTGGGTCCGCCCCACACGGTTTACCGGAATCGTACCTTTGCGTCACTGCCCATTGGATAGATCCAAGTTTGTGGCAAATGATGAAACGTACGATTGCATTTGAATTATTTGAATATCCGCATACCAGTGATAATCTTTTTCAAATTTTAGATTTTGTAATCAAAACATACAAATTAGAAAATAAAATTTTCTCAATGTCATTTGATAACGCCTCGAACAATGCATCCGCTGTTGTTAAATTAAAATTAGAATATAAACCGGTTTGCGACGGCGTATTTTTTCATTCAAGATGTGTTGCACATATTATTAATTTAGTTGTGCAAGATGGTCTTGCCGTTCGTGAAGTTGAGAATTTCAAAACATCTTTCAAAAATATGTTACGTGATATTTTTAAAACAAGTAAAAAAAGATATGTTAATTATAAAAAAATGTGTCACGATACGAATTCCATTTGTTTAGGACCCAATAGGGATGTCCCGACTAGATGGAATTCAACTTGGAAAATGTTTAATAGTGCTTTGCGACAAAAAGAAACACTTCATATTTTTCATGATGGTCTTGCGATGCGGGGTCAGGTTGTTCTGTTTCCATTAGAGGGTTGGGAATGTATTCAAGAAATAACTCAATTTTTACAGGTTTTTAAAAACGCAACTACAAGTGTATTTCATGATGGTCTTGCGATGCGGGTTTATTATTCGACAAGTTGTCTAACACTTAATCAAGAGTATTTAATGACACATAAATTAAGTGAATTTAAAAAAAGAAACGACATATTTTCAGCAATGGTGGCGCCTATGAAAGAAAATTTTTTAAAATATTTCACCATACTACCCCCTATTTTTACGTGTTCCGCCGCACTAGACCCGTGCTTAAATGTTTCAGGAATGGAAACATTAATTGATGAGATAACTTATGATTTAGATTTACGTGAAGAAAATCCATTTTTTGCGGTTAATGCAAAAGAACAATTTAATGAGTATCATAAAATATTTATTTAATGTCTATCTAGAAAAATATATTATAACATCAAACATCCGCCGGTCATCGACCGTAATGAAATTGAGTTCATCGAGCTCAAGTAGAAACACGATGCTTAATTTATATAATACTTTTAGAAATGAAAACAGTAAACGACAAAGATGTAACACCCCAAGTAACGAGCTTGGAAGATATACCAGAACCGATTTTTTATCTACTACGACCCCCGAGGAATTTTTATCGTTTAATATTCTGACATGATGGAAATAAAAGGAATCACAATTTGCAATCCAATCCGCTATGGCCCGTGATTTACCAACTGTCCAAGCTTTGCCGGTAGCTTTGGAGTCTGCATTTTCTGTTAGTGATAGGGTTTTATCGATAAAAAAAACAAGGCTAACTCTAACAGTGGTAGAGATGTGTATTTGTTTAAAATAGATGCGGCCGAATGAAGACAAGATGAATTAAATCTTGAAGAAGAAATACCAATTGAAGAAGAAATACACGAACAAGAAGTACAAAACGGACGATCATCACCACTCTCCGACGAAGAACTCGCTTATGATTTGTCTCAATGCATTTGCACATAAACTGATGAAGTTGATTAAATTAAAAAATTTGTATTCGTAAGATGTATCTTTTGTTTTGTTTAAAAATATATATGAGTGTTTAGTTTTAATTTTATTTTTAATGTACTTTTTAAAGAAACACCACTCAATAAGAATATATTTGTAGTTGTTTCAATTAATCTACTTTTAATTAAATTGTATACTTTAAATATTATTTATTAAAATTAAAAAAATCGGTTTTTTGAAACCGGTTTTTGGACCCGAACCTGTTTGGAAACAAGCCTGAGCGGTTCCAACCGGGTTGGGTTTTATTGGCCCAAAACCGGTTCCGGACCCGACCTAGTTCTTGGTAAAAACCGGTTCCAAAAAGGTTGACCTGAGCCCAGTTCGGTTTGAACCTGAACCGGTTGAGGTAAAAAAGCGGTTTGCGCACCTCTAAAGGGAAGCAAGGGGCTTCGGGCCCCCATTTTTATGGTGCCCCTATTTTTTTAGGGCTCCCACTTTCTAGAAAATATATATCAATGATTTGGCCCATTTGGGTTTTGGTTTGATGTTGTGAATGCAAGGATCTAACAGGAAATTATCAGTATAGATCGTACGAATAATGATCGTGGAATTATCACAATTCGTTGTTCAATTTATTGTTGATGAAATTGTAATTGTAATGAAAATCAATGAAGAACATATTAGAGAAATAAAAATACAACAAAGTAATACGATAAACATGATTGCTTCAAATGATTTTCATTAATACTGAAATATGGTTACAATTTAGCAAATATTGATTGGTTGCTATTGTTGTTCTTGCTATTGCTATTGATGTGTTGTTGAATTTGTTCTATTGATTGCTATTTCACTGGTGCCCTAAAAGTGTGTACCCGTGCCTTCTATTTATACGCTAAGAGATTTACTTTTACAGAGGGTAAAGGTAACTTTCTTATTATGGTAAGAAAGTTACACAAATGGAATGTTTGACACTAACGTAGTTTCTGACTAAAGTGTGGTCTTCCTTAGAAGTTGATTCGATGACTTCACTTCAGAGTTTGACTTGTTGACTTCATGTGACTTCCTTGATGATTAAAGTACATGAAGTATTTTGTTCTTTCGTAGGAGTTGGTTGGTCTTCAAATTGAACTTTATCCGTAGCAGTAAGTTATTCGTCTTCCACAAGAGCAACTTTAACTTAATCCGAGGACTTGTTCTTCCATTTTTGTAACAGTACTTTCATAGGAGTTCCACGGATGCATATACCTTTGTTATGTTCCAGATCATCTACGGAAGTACAAGTTGTTCATCCGTAGATAATTCACACTTAGTCAATTTCCAAAATTGACTAATTATGATGTTTTTTTTGCAATCACACATATAAATCAACACACATATTATTTGGGTTAATCTATATATATATTGCATACAAAGAAAGAAATATGTACAAGAATTCACTACAAGAGTTGAATAGAGTTCTAAACCTGTACAATGAATCTAGACCTAACAGATGTCTAATGAATTAGGCTTTTGGTTTAATAGAAAGAAAGTGACTAGAACAATTAGGCATTTATATCTAGGAAGTTGTGATAGAACCGACTTATATGGCTATAGTTGAGTACTCGACGCGTGATGAACACAGAATATCCAATCATCCCTTCAACTAGCAGCTAATCAACTTTCGAAATCTCTTGTAAAATTGGAGATTTCATAAAAAGAAATCAAAATCTTTATAGTCACTATCATATGAGTTTTTTAAGAAACTTGATTATTCAATCGATACCGGAGCTTTCATACATGAAAGGAAATCAAAACTTCTGCAGTCAAAACCGTTTGAGTTTTTGAAGAAACTTGATTGTTCCATCAGAATCAAAGTTTTCATAATGTTTCTGTTGCGTATTCTACCTTGGAAGAAATTGAAGATTTCAATTGTATTGAAGTTGAAGACTTGAAGCACGAAATCAACAAAAATATTAGTCTAGGGTTTAAATTGTAATTATTTGTAATTCTAGACTAGTATATATTTTAGCACATATCATCCTTGTAGTGGGTGACTAATTCACCACATGTTAGGGTGAATTAGGGTTTCTCACCAACAACAATATATCATCATCCCTCATGGATGATGAATTCAACATCATATTATCATTCTTATGAATGATGATTTCAACAATACATCAATAGCATCAAGCATTAATTGTCGTTCTTCATGTTCATCATCATCATGATTTATATATTTTAGCATCTAATCATTCGATTCTTGTTATCATCAATATGAATCCTAAGATCCAAGCTCATGTTCACGTTTGAATCATGAACACACAATTGGTATCAGAGCTAGAGTTGTGGATTCATATTGATTGTGATGAGTTTTCATGATTCGGTTGCTAAAATCATTGATTGAATCAAATCAACAATGAGTGAGTATGGCTGCGAAATCAACATCAATATTTGCGGTTCATCTAACTCAACAATCATCTCAACAAACATGGATCGATCAATACGTGGCTGCAAAAAAAAATCGGCAGCTTTGTAACGGCCCAAAGTGGCTGCCAAAATCGACTGCTACTTGGTGTTTCATGCGACTAAAGAGCTGCCAAATATGGAGGCTGCCGAACCAAAATGCAGTTGTGAATTAGGATTGCACTAATTAGGGTTTCTCAGCCATTCTTGGATTGCAACCGAATGAATGCAGCCGATTAGAGTTGGCTGCGAATGAAGGCTGCCAAAATCGAATGGTGGCTGCCCAATTGGGGTTTCCCAACCGAATGAAGGCTGCCAAAACCTAATTAGGGTTGCCCTAATTAGGGTTTCTTGGATAAACAAGGGTTTGCAACCTAGTGTTGCAAATGGGCTCGAGAACAAAATTGGGTTTGTTTCTTGGGCTCCATTATTAAACAAAAACGTTAGTTGGAATTGGGCTCAAGTGTTGAAGACTGGGCTTATGATCAACAAAACAAATTTGGGCCTCGTATTTGGGCTCTCAACAACAAAAACAAGTGACATTGAGTTACATAATATAGTTGTACTTAAGTTTTGAAGACCACGCTTCCGCATCAACGACATATTTCTCGACTTTGGATATCTATTCAACAAAAACAAGATCAAGCTTCAATTCACATTGGAAATCAACAATTTAGGGGGAGTATTGTTGGGTATTCTACCTTGGAAGAAATTGAAGATTTCAATTGTATTGAAGTTGAAGACTTGAAGCACGAAATCAACAAAAATATTAGTCTATGGTTTAAATTGTAATTATTTGTAATGCTAGACTAGTATATATTTTAGCACATATCATCCTTGTAGTGGGTGACTAATTCACCACATGTTAGGGTGAATTAGGGTTTCTCACCAACAACAATATATAATCATCCCTCATGGATGATGAATTCAACATCCCTCATGGATGATGAATTCAACATCATATTATCATTCTTATGAATGATGATTTCAACAATACATCAATAGCATCAAGCATTAATCATCATTGTATGTGTTCTTCATGTTTATCATCATCATTATTTATTATATTTTAGCACCTAATCATTGAATTCTTGTTATCATCAATATGAATCCTAAGATCCAAGCTCATGTTCACGCTCAAATCTTGAACACACAATTATTGTTGGATCTAGATTGTATAGGGCTAGATCATTTTTGTATAGGCTTAGTACTTGAATCAAGTCTTGTAATTAATATTTGTAACAGTCAAAATATATATATATGTGCTTTGAATCTATAGGTTAACCCCATATATATGTGTGTTGATTTGTGACTTGATAGGGAAAAACATATACTTGGACGGATTCCTGGAATTGACCAAGTGTAAGAAACATCTACGGATGAACATTTTTGTTAATTTGTAGATATGTTTCTTACAAGACAAAATGACCAAGTGCATGTTCCTGCGGATGATCAAGTACCGTGAAGTGAAGACTCCTACGGAAGAAGGATTTCCTACGGAAGAACAACTCTTCTACGGAAGACCAATTCATCTACGGAAGAACAAAAGTTCTGCGGACGACAAGACTCCTGCGGAAGATCATTATACTTGTGCGATTGCAACTATCAAGAAGTCAAACAAGTCAACACAATCAATAACAAATCCCGAGAGATCCGGTGTTTCCTAAGCCGACTCAAATCATCTATAAATATGAGTCCTAGGTTTCACATCTCGAGGAACACAATCAATTAATATTACGGCTGTCGAGTTACATCATTGTGCAACCCTAACCGCTGTCACATCAAACATTATTCGATTCACAGAATTCGTTGTTCATAGTTATTCATTATTATTCTTTTGTAATCATTACTTTATAGTTAATGAAATACGTTTGAATAATTATTAATTTCGCATTTATTGTGTTTCTGTGGTTGTGTTCATCATTAATCATTAAACCAATTAAACGTCAATTAGTGATAATTTCGCGATCATTAAATTGATTTATTTTAATACTGGTAATTCCTGAATTGCGATCCTTGGATTCACAGTTTCTTTACTTTGGAACTAAAGATTTCGATCTTCTTTCACACTTGAAACTTGGTAATTAGCTCATGCTTCTTTTTGATTCGTGTTTATTAAATTGTTTGTAATTATTTATGTCGATCACCTTGTAAATCTTTGATGCAATTGATATATTTGTTTGTTTAATATTTGCTGGTTTGCCATCCCAAATAACTTGGTTTGAGATATGATAACACTCATAATCCTATGAAGTAAAGAAAGCTAAGTGTTTATGTTAGGAATATCAATAAAGCCACACATTAATTCTCATGTTACAGACATACAATTCTGTGAATTGATTATTTTTTCAATCTATTTGAAGAGACCTGATTATCGTTACGATTATGACTAATTAATTATGATTTGATTTATATGAACTGATTATATATTTGGTGAGAATTTGATACTTGAAACCTTATTTAGGTTAGTGTTTATGAAACCTACAATCGGTAACGGTTTATGCTTGTAAAGTATTAATCGATCAAAATTAGAAATAAGGCCCCACATTTTACCTTCGGTTCGGGCCCCTGAATTGGTTGAGCCGCCTCAGATGATGATTTAGGTATAGATTACCTATATTGTCAAGGACTTCTAATTATTTAATTTAGTGATTCTAATGAGAATATTCTTCAGTTTGAAGATGGTTATTTGGTAGAAACAGTTGTGGAAGGGAATCAACTAGAGGGGATTTTCTGTTTTACTTAAATATGCATCTTGTATGTTAGGTAATAAACCTTTAAATGTTAGCAATATTTCAATAAGCCAAATTAAGGATCTAAATAGTCAACATGATGAGCGTTCAAGTTTTGATTCCTTAAACCACTTAATTATAATTGTTTCGTTAAAATTTTGTTCTACACAGATGTAATAATGCTTTTGACCTCTCAAAGATGAGGGTTCAAGAGTCGTGTGTTTCTTCATCAGTTTGTTCCAAATCAAGTGTTAAAGATGAGGCAGCTACGAAGTTGCGAATAGCGTATAAAAGCTTTTGAACATGAAACTTTTATGTATGTGTTTGGTCTAATGTTGTCTTTTGTATAATTGAGCAAACATCTTTTGGCTTGCACTTCTAGTAAACTGATTTTCTAATGAATTAATCAACTTTTGATGCCTTTTTTATTGGCATATGATTTTTTCATGATCTTTAGCTATTTTGCTGGTACGTGTGAATTAGTGATCAATGCTACCTACCAAAAGGTAGGAGAAAACTATTATATAAGAACAAAAGTAACATACATGAACTTAAAGAATGTATATATGAAAAGTCACTGTAATAAAGAACATTAATTATATCAATGCTACCTACCAAAAGGTGCCAATTTGTGATCCACGTAGATACGGATATACATGAGAAACAAATGGATGAAAGTTGGTATACGTATGTATACGAGAAATAGGACTTCAAAGGGAGACTTGTTACGAAGAACCGGAGTTGGGAGACGATTTATAATGTATACCGTCGTGCTAAAGAGAAACAATAAGAAGAAAAGAAAAAAAGAATTTTGGAAGGAAAGGAAAAGAAAAGAAAAGTAGAAGGGGGTTTTGTGTAAAAAGTACAAAAAAAAAGAAAGTATCTGATATACATAGGGAAGGCTGCCCACTTTTTTCCCTCACAACCCCAATTCAGCGAAAGTTTTAGAGAGAGAAAGAGCAGACTACAAGTTTTGAAGGGAGAACAACAAGAAGAAAAAAACGAATTCGAGGTACTGGGTTCCACGGCGACTAATTTTGAAGAAGCCATACCCAGCAACACAATGTGAGTTCTAAGACCCCTTCTTTTATGCATTTTTGAACGATTTTAGGGCTGGAACACATCTTAAAACTGTTTTCAAGTTTCGGGTGTTAACTCGTGTATGTATGTGTATGTATACGCGTATACGATCTGTTCGGGACGCTGGTGTGAACGTTTCAGAACAGACATATATAGTCCACGCATGAATATTCATAGGTATACTGTTACGGTATGCGCTAGAATGGTATACATGAGGTTTAGGTGAATCTAGATGCATAATATGATGATTCTGTGCTTTAGAGATGTTAAGATGATGAATGAGTTATGAGAATGGTTGAGTTGCATGTTGCCACGCTCAACCGCATTGCTCAATGCGGACTGCCAAGGCAAAGATGGCTAAGGTGGTCATCCGCATTAGCCAATGCGAACGACCAAGCGAATGCGGTTAAGGCAGTGAGCCGCATTGACCAATGCAGAAGACTAAAGAAATGTGGACCAGACATTACATCATCCGCATTGTCCTAATGGAATGAAATGGCCAAGGCATCTCACCCGCATTGACCAATGGTGACGACCTATGAAATGCGGTAAGGCAATTGCCAACCGCATTGACCAATGCGGACAAGTGCATGAAATGCGGCTAAGGTATTACTCATCCGCATTGACCAATGCACATGGTCAGACAAATGCAGATGAGTCAGAATGAGAAATGCGGATATAAGTTTAGCAAGACCTGATTTATTTGGGTAAACGAGTAACATAGGCATGATGAGGATGATGATGTTGCATGGGTATACCTGCTGTATACTATATATGTATGATGCCTTGTATGATGATGAATGAATGTTATGTGTATGTTCCTTATGATTATGTATGTTTATCTCTCTGAAACTTTACGAATTATGGAAATGAATGAATGAAGTATTATGTAACGTAAAGTGAAAGATAATGAAAGAGGAACATGATGATGAATGCATGTATTAACGAATGAATGAAAAGAAAGATGATGATGAATACATGCATTAATGAATGAACGAATTAAGTCTTGCAAGCATTGAATAACGTGATTGGTCTTTCTTTGTGATTGACCATGGTCATGGTACCTCTACCGCTTACCTACTAGTACTGTGGCATACGTTTGTTGTTCATTGGTTGACTTCGGCCCAGTAGCTAAGACTGATCGGGGTATAGCATATGGTATTGGTACAAAAACTTTTCAATGTGCAAGCGAAGATGAAACGGAAGCCTTGTTATTCGACCACAGTAATCATAGCCGAGTGCTATGAAGTGGGTAAAGCCTGACAGGATCCATATAAGAATATAAAGATGATGATGTGTAACGAATGATGAAGATAATAACAAATATTATCTCTGTGTATGTATGATGTATGATCACGAGAATGAATAGTTTTGATGAAAACGAAGTATGTTTATTATAAAACTAGAACTCACTCAGCAACGCTGACTTTTTATGTGTTTCCAGTTGGCAGGTAGTGTTGCTGGGGATGGCACGAGGCGACTACTCAGCACTTTTGGGATGGCATTCTCCTTTTGATAATGCTGCCACGCAATAGGATGCGGGCTTATAATGCATGAAACACATTATGTTGCATGCAAGTGTCAAGTGTTCCTTGAGGATCCCGATAAACAGGATTATTTAAGGACCCTTCCTTAAAGATTCTGATAAACGGGATTACTTAAGGAACCTTCTTTATGATGAAATCACAAAGTGTCTATACTAGAGGTCACTATATATGACCCTATGATTGTTGAGGATTCACATAAACAGGATTACTTAAGAAATCCTCGGTTTTATATGCTTCCGCGAAAATCATAGTAAAGTTAGGCAATGTAAAGAAAGCTTGTATTTTGTAATCAGGTCAACAATGTAATGCATTGTAAAAGCTTTTATGATGAAATGAGAATGTATTTCTTATTAATTCCGTTGCGTTATTTTACTTAATATATGTTGTTTATCTAAGATGCTTATGAATGTATACCAAAAGAATGTTTTACGTGCGATGAATGACCAACCGTGAGGTGCCCGGGAGCGGGGCTTTACAACCCAATATGACGCTGGCATATAACCATGAACTAGCATAACTAGCCCGGTCTCGACAACGTGTCGATGTTTGCGTTCCACCCGACCATTCTGTTGAGGTGTGTACTGGCATGATAATCGGTGAAGTGTGCCATTTTCTTCGAGAAGTTTTGTAACATTGTGGTTTACAAACTCGGTCCCACCGTCACTTTGAAAGATTTTATCTTTCAAGAACATTGTGTTTGAACAAACTGTATAAAAACCTTGAACACGTCATAAAACCCGGATTTTGTTTTTAGTGGATAAAACCACGTGAAACAAGAAAAATCATCCACAAAAATCACATAGTAACGATAGCTATCAACTGAAAGTACCGGGGAGGGTCCCCATAAATCACAATGTATCAGATCCAATGGGTATAAAGCCCGTTTTTCATTCAATTCAAATGGCAATCGATGTGCTTTTGCCAATTAACAAGGAGAGCATATAGTTGATTTTGGTAAGATAGAAGAAACAGATAAATATCCCAATTTATTCAAAAGTGAAACAATATCAAACGAGACATGTCCCAAGCGGGAATGCCAAAGTTCAAAAGAAGCGTGAGGCATGGTACGTGAGGATGCCACATAAGCTGTTGGATTATTATGAAGAACGTATAAACATTGCTCACATTTGCCTTGGGCTAGGACCTCCTTCGTTGACCGGTCCTAAATATAAAAATAAGGTTGTGAAAATAATACATCCACATGGTTGTCGGTTGTTAATTTACTGACAGATAATAAGTTTTTAGTGATGTCAGGAATAATAAGAATATCATGTAATGAATGTTATTAGGAATGGTAGAGTGACCAGTATGAGAAATAGGAAGAACAGTACCATTTCCAAAAGTAACCTTGGTATCTCCCAAGAAAGTTTCAGGCTTGGAGATATTGGTGGTGGATGAAGCCGTATGATCGGACACACCTGAGTCAACAAACCAGTCGGGTGCCAATGTGGTGACATGACATTGAGCATTAAACGCTTTGGACAAGTCGGAACTAGTAGCACGAGCATTCTGAGCGTACGCGGCAAGTTGTGGGTAACCATTAGCATAGTGACCATCTATACGACATAGTTGATAGTGTGGGGGTCGGCGACCACGAACCCTGCTAGTACGATGAAACCGGCCACCACGACCACGAGTAAGAGGTCCGGACCTGCCAGTTTAGGCGTTAAACGCCACAGTAGGAGTGGTTGTTCCTTGTAGTGAGCTAATGAACATTTCATGACTTTCAGCTTGAATAAGCAGGTCACGGAGAGTTTCCACAGATCTAGAGGTTCTAATAGAGGTGGAAAAATTCTCAAAAGAAGGCCCAAGGCCACGTAAAAACCAATGGATTTTGTCAGCTTCAACAACGGGATGCCCAACAGCCGCAAGCTGATCACAGATAGCTTTAAAACGTCAACCAAAATCAAAACAAATTGAATACCCTTGGATAACATACGTAATTGATCACGTAGATTTTGAATGCGTTCGGTGGACGAGTTGTTGTATGTTGTTTCAAGTGCAACCCAGATCTCACGAGCAGTGGATAAACGACAACTTCAGTAGCGGTTTCTTCGGTGAGAGAGTCTTGAAGAATAATAATGGCTCGTTGGTCGGCGGACACCCAGGTCAAATACTCTGGGTTTAGGATCGATTTCTCAGAGACAACAACCTCGGCAGCAGGGATGGTGGATGAGCCATCGACGTGAGAGATCACGTTCTGGAAGGCGAGAACAGGCATAAGTTGATTTCTCCATAACTTGTTGGTGATCATGTGCATAATTTGGTTCATGGGGATGGAAGAATCAAGAGAAGAAGATGAAGCCATAGCAGAAAGATGAAAATGGAAGAATGGACGAGAGGGAAGGGAAGGGAGGGGCCAGGAAGGAAGACTCTATACAATAGATCTTAGTGATAGGGAAGGGACGATCGATGTGGTAGCGTTATAGTTTGCGGTCATCACTACAATAATTGACAAAATTCATTTTAGTATTTCTGATAAATTTATTTTAATCGTTAATACCCTTAAATGTCTCATAGACAATTAACAATTAAAATCTAGAATCCAAAATTATATTAAATGATGATTAGGTGACCTTTATCCCATTATTTAAATTAACAAGGTAGTCAACAGTTGACAATTGCAACCTATTGCAACTTCTAGTCTTATGGGATCGGTTAAACATCATATGTTTAGTCGGCATTTTTAATCCCATAAACATCATTATACGCCATGCTTCGGTGACCCTAAGCACATGGTTTCCAATTCAAGTCGTCCTACTTACACACACGTGTGAGTTTTCACATACAAGCGGTTAGGTGACCTTTATCCCACAAGTACATTAGACTCACCTCAAACACACAAGTTCCCTACAAGTTGTTAGGTGACCTTTATCCCACAAATAGTTCCCAAGTGATTCAAGTGTTGTGTAAAATGATGGTGTTAGACTTGTTACCAAAGGGATTTAAGTTTCCATTAATTCTAGACTTTGAAAACTCTATCTACCTTGTAATTGCATGCTTACAAATACTTGGTACTCTATGGTTCTTTAATAAAACCCATTTTATTATGAAATCATTAATCCTTTTAATAACCATTTATTATCACTTAATGATTAAGAACCATTTTTATATTAGCTTGTTAAGATCATTTTTATTAAGATTGTTTATCATATCCAAACATCACACAATCATTCACAAAATCACAATCAAACAAGCATAATATAAACAACCACATGTGCATAACCATAGCTACTATTGTGACCACACTTGTTTGCCATAAAAAATGTGGTCATTTGGTCTTTCCTAAGGGTTACAAAAGAAAAACAAAATTGAGATTACAATGGATCTCCCACTTGATGTCGCATCCGTATGCTTCAAGTCCACTTTGTGTCTACCTTTTGTGCTTCCTTCCCGAGCATCTTCTTTTACAAAATATATATCCTAATACATATTTTCTAGTAAAAGAAAAATACTCCTAATCTATTATTACATCCCAATGAATAAATAGATAAATTACAAGCACAAAGCTTTACAACCCAATTGAATGTATATAATCAAATAAATACATTCTTTCCAAACCAAACAACACAAGGTCTAAGCTAGGTTATGCACTATCAAATGAACAATCACAAACATCATTCAATAACAAAATAAACCCCATCAAACCCCAAATTTTCAGCCAACATAAACTAAAAATTAGGGTTTGTTTGTCCAAACAAACAATAACCAAACATATCAACCAATTGACATTCCTATCTTTCAAAGTTTAAACATAAGCATAAAGATATAACTTTGAAAGACATGGGGTTTATTGAATCAACCAAAATCAGCCTCTAATGAGTTGATAAACATCCTTTAAAACCGATTTTACGAGGATAATGATGCTAGTTTCCACATAACCAGCTCTAGATGCCATTGATAGGGGTTTGTTATACCATTTACAACTTGTTTAACCATTTAAACATATGAAATACAGCGGAATATACTACTTTAAACATGTTAAAGTTTCTGAAAATTACCTTTATCATGTGTAAAAACAACAAAACCATAGACAAAAGGATCTTTATTATGTGAAAAGCTAGCATACAATATGAACAAGAACACCCAAAACATGACATAATCATACCACAATACTACCTTTCTGGATGCTGTCAAAAATGACCAAAGAGAAGGCAGAAATGAGGCTAAAAATGGCCAAGACTTCAAGGGTAGAAGTCCTCAAGTTTCCATACCCACAAGCCTCTAAGCAAACATCATGGTTGCTAGGATTTGAAGCACCAAAACACCCAAAGGGCTGCTGAAAACCATTTTCAGTCATGAGCTGCTGGAAAAACGATTTTTCCAGCCTTGATTACCTTCAAGAAAGGGAAGAAATTTTATTCTTCTTGGTCTTTTTCATGTATGTGAGAGAGAGAGAGTTGGAGTGTATGTGTTCTTCTTGGATTATGGTGTGTTGAAAACACAAAATGCCTCTCCCCATAAGGGCGGCCGAAAGGATTCAAGGAAGGGGTTTTCCCCCCAAAAACACCCCTTTACTTTTTTGTTTAACAAGTAATTAGAATAAGTTATGTACTTACCCCTTTAATTATATAAATTATACACACACTCTGATTATTTGATGTTATTTAATCAAATTAAACAAGATTACAAATAATATCCATGAACAAAATATCCATATAGGTTTTTCAATCTCATATGCAACTTAATTAGAAAACCCATTTTCTAAATTGGCGTATTTATTTAATTGCATGATCCTATCATCAATTAAATATTAATTGGTGTTTGCTAAGCTTGTTATTGGGTATGACCTGACTTGGATCATGACGTACTAACCACATAAATATCTAGGTGTCTGGGCATAAAGAATCCAACAAAAGATAGGTCACTCACAATAGTCACTTCCTTTCCAACCTTCCTACTCCAGGAACGATACTGTATATGATAATCTTAGTGTTCGAGTAGGTCCAGTAGGTCCACCCATCTTATCTGACGCATGTCAAGAGTTTCCCGATCTAGGGTGTGTTATAAGCTCTTATGAACTAACGTTAGGAGAGTTCAGAAGTTCATGATGTGATACGGGTGAAGTCAGTAAAGGAAGATCCTAACTGTAGGCTATCCGCAGTCATCATTGCGGGTAAGTAGAGACAAGCGTGGTCAAGACTTGTTCTCTCGCGTTAGGAAATACAGATGTCTTAGGACAATGCGGATGATGGCCTCCTATCCGCACTGTCAATGCGGTTGACATTCCCGATCGTCGATCACCCTATTGTACTTGATCTAGTATTCTGATGTGTAGTTGGTAGTGTCGTACCAATAATGTATGCAGATGCATCCTTTTATTTTTACGGAAGTTCCAGTTCATGCTTAATGTAGCTCTCCATATATTTTCGTATCTATCAACACACGTCTGAAACTTTCTTATTCGCGCCCAAACAAATTCCTCATTTTCCCAAGGTAACGATGCCAGTCGTATAGCTACACGAGTGAATTTTTTATTAATCCTTCCATAATTTTCGCCTAACCCTAAACATTGACATATGTAAATGAGTTTTTACTACTTCTCGGACTTTGATAGCCCCAATTTTTAGCGAATTGTCTCGAATTTTATCTTGTTAGCAATGACAAGACAACAGGCATGTCTAAGTATGGCTTACAAAACCCATTCATCAGGCTCATGAATACCCTGGGTGTGTGAGCCACCCTAAACAAGCTTGAATGTGATTTGTATATTGACTATAATTTATTTTAAATGCAACCTTGGTAACGTCGTTTCACTTATATACTCGGCTGATAACATTTAAGGTGTAAGTAGCATCTTGCAACTGATTAAGCAGGCTAACAATTCTAGGAGGGGGTATCGCTTCTTCTAGGTAACTTTATTCAACTCTTGATAGTCTATCCATATTAGGAGCATTCCATTCTTCTTCCCACAAAGTGTATAAGGGTTCTTCAAGGTGACACACTATGTCTTATGATTCGTTTATCTAACAGCTCTTGGATTTGCCTTCCTTCCACGAGCTTCTTAACATACATCGAATTTCGTATCACCATACATCACCACTTCTCTCCGATTCACCTTACTTTAGAGCAACCTCATTTGTTGTCTTAAACTACAGAGCTGCTGCAAGCATTCCCACTAGTTCCTTTATAGTGATTTCCAACTAAGGTCAACCTTCTTGATGACCTCTCCATCTCTCCATGTTCTCCAAGGTGACCATGCCCTGTAGTAGGTCCATTCGTACAGCAAGTAACTCCATTTTGATCCCAATTCCTTACAAGCATATCGATTGTCCCAACGAGATATGGGAGTAAGACTTTTAGCTCAAATTTTCGAATGTACGGAGTTTTCTAGGGTATGGCATTTGAGAATTACTTTAGAAAAGGTTTAAGAAGTTTAGAGGGGAAAGTAATTAATGCTTATGACTGGAATTATTGTGCAGACTTTCTTTGTCTACCATCTGCTGCATGTTTATCACTTTGTTGTAGATGGATATCAAGTCATTTAACACATGAGATTTCTTGTAGGTGGTCTTCTATGCTTCTTAATACATCCTTTTGGAGCCATACCATCCTTTAAACTCAACCATGAGTCTTCCTCATGAAGGCTTCATTATCATTGACAACATAGACTTGAACAAGTTTAGAACTTATTAAGGGGTTTGTTAGTAAAAAGGAGGTTAATTACCGCTCTAATAACTTGTCATATAGCTTCAAGATGTACTCCAACTTCATGACCTTCGCTCTCATATCACGAATTTATCACTTAACTAGTAGAGTTCTCCGAGTAGAGATAACTTGCAAGGTTTTAAAGTTGTCCGCATCGACTATCACGTGTTTTCAACAATTAGGGTCATGATAGTGGTTTTAGGGTGAGTAGTACCACTCGTTAGACCATGAACTTTATAGGAAATAAATCGGGAGCAGAGGGCGAGTGGGAAACTGGGAATTCACAGAAGTTGTAAGTTCATATTTTGTTTTGAAAGCTCGAAGTTTAGTTTTCTCGGCAAATATCTCTAGCACTACTTCTATTATTTCTATGGAATCAGGATTTTAGAACGAGGTTTCACCTCCTACTTATTCTCCCACTCAAAGTTTACCAACAACACAACCAATTAAAAGCATGGTCAAATTAATTCACATATGCTGCAGGTAAAGATTGTTATTAGGTAACTAACGGTTCATTGATGATGAAGGATTTCACAACCACCTGGTACTATGAAAGGTGATTGTTAATCATTATCAGAGCTGATATTAAGAATTTTCTTTTGGATTAAGTGGTTCTATGAAGTCGAAAAGCTATTAAGTAAGTTATTAAAGACTTTAAGAATTGATAGAGGAATTCTGGACCCCAGAATGTCCTATGAAGTGCGGGCTAATATGGAAGAAAGAAGTGACAAGTCTTCTATGTCATTGACCACATGACGTGCTTCTCGACAATCCATTACTCCAATCTATTCTCGGTTGTAGATTTTAAGCTAGAGAGTCTTTTACGATACTGAAAAGGTTGAAACGAATCCTGTAATAGGTAGGAAGAAATCTTTGGGCATCACAAAAAATGAACAATATTGCTAAAGTACGCGCATAACTTAGGTGAAGTACCGTACACTCAGCGCGAGGCTGGTTGAGCTTGAGAAGGAACATTTGATGATCTTTTGAGTCAGATGATTGCATCATTATAACCCACTAGGGTAGTAGAACAAAAGAAAAGAGAAGAAGAAGAAAAGGAATAGTTACTACAATGTCGTCCCTGGTAGCTCTTCAAATGTCAAATGGCTTCGCCCAACACGAAAGTTTTGGAAATTATATAATCATTTAGTATATGTTGGATATCTGTGTTTAAATCTTGTATTTATTAGTTTCTTGAGTGTTATACATTGATATTGGTTTGCAAGACAAGGCCCACCAGAATTCAAGTGTACATGTAAGTTCACCCATTATGTGTGCACCCGTAATCGTCAATTTACCTTACACTATCATTCTAGTTATTCCCATCATAAGTTCCAAGTTTTGTGTAATTAGGTCGTGGAGTTAAAATTCTCATTTAGTCATCAACTGCAATTAAGCACGCTTAGATTCTAATTATGCTAACATTCTTGTTAACCCAAAAATTGTGTCAAAGTATAGTTCTACAAACCAAGTAATAAATGAGCATTCAGGTACATGCTATACTAGGGAGCAGATCAACAAAAGGTACCATTGTTACCATCCTATTATGATCTTCCAACATGTATCATCATATGAATGAAGCATATAAGCAAGTATCATCATTCCAACATGTATCATTATAGCAGTTGTCTCATGTAATGACACAAGTCGTATCAAGTGTATAGCTAACAGCAGTTATTTCATATAGTGACAAAAGTCAGCTGTGCTATCAGATAAGTATATCTCCAAAATAAGTCCCAATTTATATGCACACCTTGGGTTTCTAACATTCTCAGTACTTGATGTTCAGTGGTCCTATTAGTCAACTCCAAAAGGTTCCATACCTTCCTAATTTACTCGGGTGCACCTATCATAGGTAATACCCAAATGTATCAAGGTTTCTTATATGGTAGAGAATTCTTAATGGGATATATGTAATCCTTAAGGTATACAAGTTAAAGATGGGAGTTCTTAAGGGAACCTATTCTTACTGCAAACTTTGGATCACTGGATCATGGAAAGAACCTACTAGGCTGGTCTTATTTATGGTTACAGCTTAGGTATTGCAAAGCAAACCCACATTTCTACACCTTGGTTCAACAAAGATCAAAAGAGTCATCTTACTAAGGTGGTCCTATGGGGTTCATATGGTTATAGTTTAGGTCTCGCGAAGCAGACCTACTTCTCTACAACCTTTGGCTCTGATACCAATCTGTCACACCCCAGGCCCAGAGAGGCTGGACGTAACGATTAGTAAACAACAACCAAAATGCAATGGAAACTAAATGGTTTTTTACAATACAACTTGCAACATTTACATTAGGATATTGGCTTTATTTCAATTCACAAGGTGCTCCAATCTACAATCTATGGGTGTCATGATCATTCTTTCGGTCAATATTTCTTGTGGCTTCAGTAATTAAGGCTTCTAGCCTCAACTTTTGTCTTCAACATCTACCCTTACCTCTTGTTTTGGAATTAGATATCTTCTATAGCTCAACTATTCTCCCTAGCTGTACCTGAAGACATGCTCAAAAAGATTTTTTGTCAACATAAAGTTGGTGAGTTCAAGTGCTAAATGTTTAAAAACAAAAGTCTCTTTAGAATCCATTAGTTGACTTTCAAAACATATGTTCATAAAGTCTTAAAACAAAAGGGACTCTGGAAGTCCACAATTCAAAGTTTAGTATCAGTTATCACTGTTGTGGGGTCACAATCACCCTGCACTTAGTCCCCGGTTTTTCTCTTCTAAACTTGTGTTTAACCGGATATTCCCCGAAGGAAGAACTGAGCCTCAAAACGGTGAACCATACCTGCCATGATGGTTCACCATAGTTTCTTACTCAAAACCTATCACATGCCACAAACGACCCCTCAGGATCTCAGTGGTGTACCTCCCTGTAGTGGGAGCCACTATGTGTGGGGGATTCCCCAAATAGATCTATTCACATAAAACAAGCGGTTCATGAAAGAATTAATGATTGTGATTTAAGTATCAACATGTATCAACAACAACCACAAGAAACAAGCATCATAAAATAGCACAGTTAATAGTTTCAGTTCAAACAGAGCATGCTTCATCCCCAAAGCAGTAGTAAAAAGGGGTCACTAGTACTCACTTGCTATCCTTAAATAATTCTGAGCTTGATAAAGAAAAAGGATGATCACCAACAAAGCGATCCTAATTAGAACATATAAGATTCACGTTTAGTATTAGCACGATGTCATTACATGCGTGCGGTTGAGCTCTTTAGTTAACATAAAGTTAACAATTAGTATCATTGATGTACCTTAGCTTCTTGTGAAAATTATCAATTGTTATGTACTAACTCGTGCATATTAGGTTAATTAATGCCTTTATCCAATAAATGATTCTTTGCATAAAGAATGTAGTCATAAATGGTTGATATCAAGGATTCTAAATCTTTATAGATAATTTATATTGATGATGTAAGTAATCTATAATGTTCCAAATGATGTTTATAATGCTTACACTTACATCATAATGTTAAACCGATTGATGCTAGAGTAATCCAAATATTGATAATAGTTGTCGATATATTGAATAAAAGGGGTGATACAAATAATATTTATTCCAATAATAATGAGATGATCGACTAATAATAATAATAATAAGATGATGGATTTTTATAGTGTTTATAAATCTTTTTCCTTGAATAAATACGTGTAGATGTCGGTTAACCTAAGTATTTATTGTATACATGCACAGTCGTATTTGAATGTATTTTACATCCCGAAGCCTTGTAAGGTTTTAGTGTGCCATGAGATCAAACAGAGTTGTATCATCAATAACATGTTATAATCATTTCTGTATTGTAATGCTACATATACTATATCTAGGTTGGTTTCTAATAAATATCGTTGCTATTTAAGTCTCATGTTAGAAACTATCCATTTAAATTAGATAATTATATCAAACGGCACTCATTTTCATTTTATAATTTATGTGTTTTGTATAATTGGAGTTCAAGTAACATGTATATAAATTACAATTAAATTTCAAATGCGTTGCGCGTGCGATTATACCTTTCACTCTGTTCACGTTCGCTAACCCACTCGTATTGCTCTTGATCCCATCACTATCTTGTTGTGACTACCCGTGACCTTAATTGACCAACAACTTAGACCATGGCTTAACCTAGTCAAGACACACTAAAATTATTTACAAACACTTCTATATTGTTATCTCATATCCAAACGAATTTATATCCACAACGTACGTTACCATACACTTCGATTATGACCTTTACCACCAATATCCACCATGCAGCCACTGTCTACCCTGAACCGCCTCTATCACTGCTAGAACCTCCTAGTCGACTAGAATCCTCACCGGAAACAACCCAACGTCACCAAATCACCCGTATCTTGTCTAGAATCTGGCATGCATCCATAAGAGCAGCCTTAGATCACCACCACTAACCCTTACCAACATCATCACCTTCGGTTTACATCTCCATCACCAAAATACCAACCATCATTCACTTAAAAAACCCTATCGCAACCACATCACGGCTGCCATCACCATCACCACCATCGCAAGCCTCTACCAAGATCTATACCACCGCCTTAGGCAGCCTAACCCTAATCAACTCCGCCACCATCGCTATAGCCGCCTTCATCACTATCATAACTTGACAACCACTACCACAATTACCACCATCACGGACCATCACCACTGTAGCAGCCGTCACCGACAGCCACCCAAACAGCACCATCACCACGGCCATCAACAGCCACAACCACCATCACGGACAACAACTATCAACCGCCAACATCAACCACAACCATCAGTTGCAACCCCATACCAACAAAACCACCCTCGTAGCATCGACCATAGACCTCAACCATGTCTACACCCACGGCCGACCGCCACACAACCTCACCCACTGCCGCGACCAACGGCAGCCACAAAACACAGCCTTCCAACCGCCACCTTCATCATAATATAAATTTCGATCAGTTGTGAGTTAGAGAACGCAGCTACCACCATTGAAAGATCTTGTCGAGAGGAGAAGAGCATGGGCGGCACTCACTGCCACTCGCCGCCAGTCGCAGGCTGCGGCGGCCGGAACCTCGTCGGAACCCTAGCCGCCGCCGCCTTCTCTCCTCTGTATCCCCCTCATCATGATGTTTCACAGAAAACTAACACCACCATTGGATTCGGGAGGCTGACTTTAGCAAGGGTAGGTTGAGACTTTGCCGGAAAACCGCTGCCGCCACCGCAGCTCCGCCGTGCTCCGCGGTGGAGCCTCCTGCTCCGCGATGGCGGCTGATGCAACTTCTTGGGAGTATTTTCTTGTTTTAGGGTTTATAAAATGAGGAAAATGGTGGAATGTTAGGCTTATATACTTAGGTTTTCTTTAGATATCACGTATGCGCTCTGTCCACTCCGTTAACGCGTGTCAACCAGAGTGTTTCAGACCAAACCCCGTTAGAAGACCTATAATAGATATATCAAATTACTTTGGCTTGAAATAAAACAATTGGGTAATTTATCACCAAATTCTAAGGTTGACTAAATCTCGGGCCGGTACACGCCCGGTCACGTCTCGAAACGCACTATCTCTAGATAAACGTCTCTGTGACAACCCTCGATTTCCGGGTATTTCCCTAGAAACCCTAGATCTTGATTTCTATGCTCAGTCTTGTTTTAGAATATATAGCACTAATAAACTAATCTAAATATTGATTAGAGTCCTACGTGTGCTTACGTTTCTATTTCGTGTGTTTCGGTCATGAAAACCCGAGACTGTTGAATGTCTGAAATAGACGCCACTACGAACTGACCGGGAAATAAATATTAACGTCATAGGTAAAAATGAGAATTTTTCCTAATTTAATCTTAGTTACACTAATATTAATGTTATTATGTGAAGAAACGACTATCGTAACGAGAAAACCCGATAACAGCATCTACGCGCCTTAGTGCGACGAGATGGCTCAATCTAGCGGATAAACAATAAAATGCCCAAATGGATGATAAAACCAAGATATGGGGCATTTAAATAGTCGTTTTGGACTAGAATTTCACAAGGAGTTAGAATTTAACATGTTCAGGTTTTGAAAGTCGGGTCGAGACGGGAGAAAAATAAAGAGACCGTTCGACTACCCCTCCCCCTACCTACGACCGCCCCCTCCCCCTTTCCTCTCCTCCCTATATAAACCCCTCTCCCCCTCTCATTTCACTTCTTCCACTTCATTTCTAAAGAAAATCACTCTCTCCCTCTCTTCTCTTATAAAACCTACGGCCAACACCACCACACCACCACCATTTTCGTTTTCGTTTCAAGTTCTTGAAGATTAAGGCTTGGAATCCCGAGTTGGAAGTGTTCTTAGCAAAAAGGAGAGCTCGTTTGTGGTGAAGCAAGAAGAAAAAACCATCATCCTACGTTCTTTTTAGTGAAAATAGCTTGCTAAGACTAAGGTAACCTTAATCTTTCGTTTTAGTTACGTTTTTATATGAAAATGACTACCTAAAACCTATAGATCGTTCATCCAAGTAAGATTTTGGGAAAAATCTGTTTTGAAACAAAAAATATGGATTAAAAATGAGTTGTATATGTGTATGTGTGTATGTATGTGTCCGTACGTGTGCATGTATGTGTGTCGAAGTTTGGATGCTAGATTGTTACTTGATGATGCGTTGTTGATGTTGAATCGTCCATGCAAGTAGATTAAAGTATTAAATCTGTTATAAATCATATATTGTGACATTTTAATGAACGTTTACATGTATTAATGTGTGTATGGATGACCGTATGCATGCATGTGTGTATGTTGACGTTTGGGTGTTTGTTCTTGCAAAAAGTGAAGGTTTATGACTAGATTTGAACATGCAAGTATGGATAATATTATGGATGGTTTAGAACAGAATATTTCAGTTTTTTGATTGATTTTGATGGATATAATGTGTGTATGAATGTCGTATATATATATGCATGTATTGGTTCATATCTTGCGAAATGTGAGGAAATAAGACTTGATCTTTGACATGCAATAAGTTGTATTGTTATGGATAGTTTAGAACAGTAATTTGGGATATAATTTAGCATGAAAACATGATAGATTGTGGACGGATCATTGATTGGTTGATTTGAATGTTTATGGTTGAAATTTACGTCGAAATGCTTGCTAGACTAGGTTTTTTGTATGGAATAAAGGAACTATTGAAATATGGAACTAGGACAGTAATGTGATGATATTTGTGTCCAAATAATATATTTTTGATAATATGTATGATTCTTGGTGATTGGATGCATTATATTACGTTTTAGGCTTAACTAGTCGTAAAAACGTTGACTTTTGGCATGAAGATTAGGCATAATATGGGTCTGAGTTTAATCAGTAGTTATGGACTTGTTGTATGTATTATTTACGGCATATGAGGTACAATTGGTTCATAAAGTGATACGTGCGTTTGAACATGTTTATGCTGTTTAAATGGTCACTTATGCGTAGAAATTGCCATTATTTAGAGACTTTTATACCAAGTTAGTTAAAGTTGGTTGATTCATGAAATGTGATTTAGGATTTATGAACATATATATATAAGTGTTTTTATGTGCATTTGGTTACAATCTTCACATTTTGTTGTTAATTCGTACTTGTCTAAGTAATGTGTAATCCACCGTTTTCGTTGAGATCTTAACCGAGTGTTATAATCACCAACTACTCGCGTAAATAAATATTTTCTTATAAATAATATAAGTCTAGTAGGTTGGATGAACAACTTGCTTGTAAGACTTGAGTATCAATTCTTAAACTGTCTATCGTATTTAGGGCACTATTAGGATTGACTGGACGTTCGTTGGTGTAATTGCACGTATTTTCAATTTCGTTGATCAAGGTGAGTTTTCCATGGCCCCTTTTTAACTTGTTATCGTTTTACAAAATCGTGGGGCAAATACTTGGCTTCTTTTGTTGTATCATGATCATGTGGCTTACTCGTATGTGTTCGTACGATAGTCTCGAGTATGGGTGTTTCGCGATTGTGTTCATGTCAGTCGTTCATGAATACCCCCTTTTGCCATATAATCATTAGCCTTGGGTTAGGCCACAGTGTATATTGGTAGATCTATTTGGGTTTGACAGCCCGCACTCGCGATCAGTAGCTCTGATCAAGCGTTTTGGATGCGAGTGAATGTATGTTGAATTAGTTTCGTGGGGATTGCTTACTTTATGTAAGGCTTTCATGTCTTGGTTGATTATAGCTCCAGGTACTATCATTAAGTTGTATTCCTAGGTAGTTTACAACTTACCACATTGCTTGTCAATGATATCTGATACTGTTGTATGTAATGTTTTCGTAAACCCTGAAACTCGCTCAACTTTATGTTGACTTTTTAAGCATGTATTTTAGGTACATAGGAGCATGGATGGTGGTATGAACTGGGCTTGGGAAAACGTGGATGTGCCATCTTTTGGTTTATTTTGGCTATTATTTCAAAAATACGATCTTTGTGTATGATCGTTGTTAAACAATTTGAACTTTTTCTTATTTTGGAATGTTGTGACAAATCCTGTGGTTTGTAATTTAAACTTATGTTTTAACGTTTGCCTATATATCATGTTGGTTTTCAACTTTGTCATCGCCATGCTTAACGCATATAGAATTCCACTGCGATATTCAACGTCGTTTATGGTTGTGACAGAAGTTGGCATCAGAGTCAATGGTTATAGCGAACTAGAAAAGGATTTTTTTTTAAAAAAATTTTTTATCTAGACTATAAATTTTTTTTATCTAGACTATAACTTTTTGTAAAAGAAGAATGTTTTAGGGATTTTGGGAAAAGGCGTACTCATACCACTTGCCCTTAGTAGACGTAAGATTATATTTATATTGCCTGAATTAAGTATGCCATACTTTAGGTGCCGTGTGCAAGATTTAAACTAATACGTTTGTTGTTTAGCATGCGTAAGTGCTATATTGAGTTTGGATTCATATGATGAAATCGTTTGCATGCGTAAGTGCTTACATATTAATTTGAATGCCACATGAGACATTATTTGCATGCGTAAGGGCTACAATCGAGCTTGAATTCATATGATGAAATTGTTTGCATGCGTAAGTGCTTACATATGAGTTGACTGTGGAATATTCTAGTTGTTGCATGATTTCATGATCATATGCAGGGTAAGATGTTAATCTAGAATAATTACCTTTTACCGTAGATGTCAACAAACTCGAGTGATAAGGATCAGGAGTCTAAGGTCCCGCAGGTTAAGAGATCATCGCTTACTTCAAGTTTTTATGCTGATCCCAGTACCTTTGCACCCGCTATGTCACCTCATGCTAGTGATCCTAGTAACAAGAATGGGTGGATCGAGGAGTCCGAAGAAGAGGAGCCCATTGAAGTTCCATCCAAAGATGAGACAAAGCCTGTAGTTCCTATGGTTAATGGTGTTGATGACTCTAGTGATAGTGATGATAGTGATGGCAGTTCTGGGGATAGTGATTCTAGTGATGATGGATCTAGTGAAGATGGTTATGTTGATGGTGATAGTGATTATGAGTGTAGGGATGAGGTTAAGGAGGTTGAGTTGTCTACTGGTGGAGTTAGGAAGACACCTAACACTCCTGTTCGAGCTAGTGCTGATAGGGATGTAGATGGAGACAGTAGGATATGTTGTGGAGTCACCCCTCAAGACGACACATGCATATGTGCCTAGGAAATAGGAATGGTTAGGAGATCGAGTTTAGAGGTGGACTGATAAAGAAGGTATACCAGTGATTAGAGGAGTTGTAGAGTCTTCTGAGTCAAAAGCATTACCCCTGACGAGGCAGCCGATGGAGAGGACTGTGCCTCTACTAGCTGCTAGGTGCGTCCGGTTAGAGAGCAGGTTAGACTCGCTAGAGATGAGGAATGGCGAAGGTAGTGATGACAAGTTGGATGAGCTAGATGGTAGACTGGGTACGTTAGAGGTAGAGAATGTAGTTGATGATGATGCACAGGCGTAGATGCATCACAAGATCCAACTGTTGGAGGAGAAGATGCTCGAGATGCAGAGAAAGTTGATCTCTGCTGAAGCCAAGATCGAGGACGTGACACTGACAGATGATGTGACCAGGATGAGGTTGGATGCCTCAAGAGTTAAATAAATGGATTTGAACCATCGTGTGCGAGTGATGGAGCAGCATGTGAGGGTTACCATGCGACTCATGATTGTTTGCATTCTACTTCTCATGGTTACCGCACGTTCCGGAGTTTATTTTGGCGTGAGCTATCAGGAGCTAGGCGCGGATTTCCATGATTGTCTTATTTCCATTTGTCTATTTCATTTCATCGTTGTAATTGTTGCGTGAAACAATTTATTAGCTCGCGTAAAAACATGTACTTGTTAGGGGATGGCATTTGACCGCCCCAGTATTTTGTTTGGGCCAAGTTGTTCTATTGGCATTTGTTGAAAAACAAGTAACATGGTTTGTGGGTTAATTTTGGATGAATGAAATGTGATGAATGGTTATGTTATGATGTTATGGTTAAATTTTTTTTGCTTACATACGCGACTGATTTGGATATTGCGTGATATCTCGACTCACTTATATCATGATTGTTATGTTTAAAAAGAAAAACCATGGCTCCAAGATGGGAAACCCACGTAACCCCTTCCACAAACTGCTGAGGAATTAGCTCAACTTATTGCGCAACACGTTCAAGCTGCCGTCGCCCAACATAATGCAAATCAAAGGAACCAAAATGAAGGATGCAGCTACAAGACCTTCCAAGCATGCCAGCCAAAGAATTTTGATGGGACAGAAGGACCAGTTGGAGTTCTCCGCTGGATAGAAAAGATGGAAGCAGTTATGATGATCAGCAACTGTACGCCAGCACAGCGTGTGAAGTATGCAACACGTCCACTCCAAGACGAGGCGTTAACTTGGTCTTCTGAGTCAAAAGCATTACCCCTGACGAGGCAGCCGATGGAGAGGACTGTGCCTCTACTAGCTGCTAGGTGCGTCCGGTTAGAGAGCAGGTTAGACTCGCTAGAGATGAGGAATGGCGAAGGTAGTGATGACAAGTTGGATGAGCTAGATGGTAGACTGGGTACGTTAGAGGTAGAGAATGTAGTTGATGATGATGCACAGGCGTAGATGCATCACAAGATCCAACTGTTGGAGGAGAAGATGCTCGAGATGCAGAGAAAGTTGATCTCTGCTGAAGCCAAGATCGAGGACGTGACACTGACAGATGATGTGACCAGGATGAGGTTGGATGCCTCAAGAGTTAAATAAATGGATTTGAACCATCGTGTGCGAGTGATGGAGCAGCATGTGAGGGTTACCATGCGACTCATGATGTTTGCATTCTACTTCTCATGGTTACCGCACGTTCCGGAGTTTATTTTGGCGTGAGCTATCAGGAGCTAGGCGCGGATTTCCATGATTGTCTTATTTCCAGTTTGTCTATTTCATTTCATCGTTGTAATTGTTGCGTGAAACAATTTATTAGCTCGCGTAAAAACATGTACTTGTTAGGGGATGGCATTTGACCGCCCCATATTTGTTTGGGCCAAGTTGTTCTATTGGCATTTGTTGAAAAACAAGTAACATGGTTTGTGGGTTAATTTTTGGATGAATGAAATGTGATGAATGGTTATGTTATGATGTTATGGTTAAATTTTTTTTGCTTACATACGCGACTGATTTGGATATTGCGTGATATATCGACTCACTTATATCATGATTGTTATGTTATAAAAGAAAAACCATGGCTCCAAGATGGGAAACCCACGTAAACCACTTCCACAAACTGCTGAGGAATTAGCTCAACTTATTGCGCAACACGTTCAAGCTGCCGTCGCCAACATAATGCAAATCAAAGGAACCAAAATGAAGGATGCAGCTACAAGACCTTCCAAGCATGCCAGCCAAAGAATTTTGATGGGACAGAAGGACCAGTTGGAGTTCTCCGCTGGATAGAAAAGATGGAAGCAGTTATGATGATCAGCAACTGTACGCCAGCACAGCGTGTGAAGTATGCAACAAGTTCACTCCAAGACGAGGCGTTAACTTGGTGGAATGCACAAATCCAGGCTTAAGGTGAGGTGTCTGCCTATGCACTCACCTGGGACGAATTCAAACTTTTGTTGATGAAGGAACACTGTCCGCGTAATGAGATTCGAATGGTTGAAGCCGAGTTTTGGAACCTCTCGATAGAAGGAGCAGATGTTCGTGGATACACTACACTATTCAATGAAATGGCAAGAATTGTACCCCATCTCGTAACCCCCGAGTACAAGAGAATCAAACGCTACATTTGGGGATTGGTGCCTCAGATTCATAGCATGGTGACATCATCAAACCCTACTACTTACCAGGAAGCAGTGCAGCTAACACATACCCTGACCGATGATGCTGTACGAATGGAAACGTTAAGGAAAGCGAGCACAGGGAAGAAGCCAATGGAAATTTGTGACAGTCCAATGGAAAAGGAAAAGTCAGTTTATTCTGGAAAGAGGAAATGGTCCGAAGGTTCACGAAGTCGTTCTAGAAACTTCCGTCTAAAGAAGAGAGGCTCCGGCAGGATGTATTGCTAATGAAGCAAAAAATAAACCAAGGACCTAACCCTAAGTGCAACAAATGCAAATACTACCTTACAGGCCCCTACAACATATGTGAACGCTGTGGAAAGTTTGGACACCGAATAAGAGATTGTCGAGTAAAGTTGGAACAGAGGAAAGAAGGTCAGAACCAAGGTTGCTATGAATATGGAGCGTTTGGACACTTTAAGAAGGAATGTCCTAAGTTGAAGGAACAAGAAGCCCGTGGCAGAGCATTCATGATGGAGGCGAAGAAAGCTCGTAAAGATCCCTCCGTTGTCACCGGTACATTTCTAGTTAATAACCATTATGCTTACGTATTATTCGATACTGGAGCCGATAGAAGTTTTGTTTCTAGAAACTTCGAGTCTTTCCATGACACAAATCTAGTAAGTTGAATAAGAAGTACTTGATTGAGTTAGCTATGGGAAATTGATAGAAACTAACGAGGTGTATAGGGATTGTACTATACTCTTAGGAGACCACACGTTTAGAATTGACCTTTTGCCTATAGAATTGGGAAGTTTCGATGTTGTAATAGGGATGGATTGGCTATCGAAGAATCGTGCTAAAATCGTATGTCATGAGAAAGTAGTCAAGTTGCCCCTCGATAATGGAGAGCCATTAGAGATTCAAGGTGATGAAAGTGCACCGTTAAAGATTGTGAATGTGATGAAAGCACAAAGGTATTTAAGGAAAGGATGCGCAGCTTTTATAGCCCATGTAATCGACACAAGAACCGAGGAGAAGAAGCTAGAGGAAATACCGATAGTGCGCGACTATCGGAAGTGTTTCCTGAGGAGTTGCCTGGGTTGCTGCCGCAACGGCAAGTTGAATTTAAAATCGACTTATTACTAGGAGTAGCGCCAATTGCACGATCTCCATATTGGTTAGCGCCACTTGAAATGCAGGAGTTATCCAAGCAATTGCAGGAAATGTTGGATAAAGGATTTATAAGACCAAGCTTCTCGCCTTGGCGAGCGCCAGTCCTATTTATGAAAAATAAGGATGGATCGATGAGGATGTGCATCAACTATAAAGAACTGAACAAGTTAACCATCAAGAACCGTTACCCTTTGCCAAGAATAGATGACTTGTTTGACCAATTGCAAGGATCAAGTTACTATTCAAAGATAGATATGCGCTCTGGGTATCACCAGTGGGAATTGCTGAGGAAGATGTTCCTAAGACAGCGTTTCAAACGCGATATGGTCACTATGAATTCATGGTCATGCCCTTTGGACTGACAAACGCCCCTGCTGTATTCATGGATCCTATGAATAGGGTGTGCAGATCGTATCTGGATAAATTTTTAATCATGTTCATAGATGACATACTTGCATTCTCGAAAACTGAGGAGGAACATGAACAACATCTGAGGTTGCTTTTGGAGTTACTAAAGAACGAGAAGTTATATGCAAAACTTTCCAAATGCGAGTTCTGGATTCGTGAAGTTCAATTACTTGGACATGTCATCAATGCTGAAGGCATACACGTTGACCCCGCCAAAATTGAAGCAATTAAGAATTGGGAAATACCAAGAAACCCAACCGAGGTACGACAATTCCTTGGATTGGCAGGATATTACCGGAGATTTATCGAGAACTTCTCAAGGATAGCAAAGCCGTTGACTGCATTGACACAGAAGAACAAGGAGTATCTTTGGTGTAAGGAGCAAGAGGAAGCGTTTCAATTGCTCAAGGTCAAGTTATGTAGTGCCCCTATTTTGTCACTTCCTGAAGGGACTGACGGATTCGTGGTATACTGTGATGCCTCACACCGTGGACTAGGATGTGTTCTGATGCAGAACAATAAAGTGATCGCTTATGCATCACAATAACTTAAAGTGCATGAGCAGAACTACACGACTCATGATTTGGAGTTAGGGGCAGTAGTTTTCGCACTCAAGATTTGGAGACACTACTTATATGGTACGAAGTGTACAATCTGTACAGATCACAAGAGTCTCCAGCACATCTTTGAATAGAAAGAGCTCAGTATGAGACAATGACGTTAGGTGGAATTGCTAAATGAAAACGACTGTTATATTCGTTATCACCCAGGTAAGGCCAACGTTGTGGCCGATGCCTTAAGTAGAAAGGAGCGTGCAAAATCTTACGTGTGCGTGCACTAGGGTTGACCATCCAAACAAATCTCACAGCTCAGATGCGTGACGCTCAACGTGAAGCTTTGAAAGAAGAGAAATTGAAGGATGAGAATCTCCGTGGAATGATTTGAGAACTTGTACCTAAGTTTGATGATACGTTATACTTCATGAATAGAATATGGGTACCCCTTACGGGAAATTTGCGTGAACTGGTACTGGATGAAGCTCATAGGTCTAGATATTCGATTCACCCAGGATCGGATAAGACGTACAAGGATCTTAAGGAACATTACCGGTGGCCGAATATGAAAGGAGATATTGCTGAGTACGTTGGTAAATGTTTGACTTGCGCAAAAGTCAAAGCCGAGTACCAGAAACCGTCCGGACTTCTTCAACAGCCAGTGATTCCTCAGTGGAAATGGGATCGTATCGCTATGGATTTCGTCACCAAATTACCCTAGAAAAGGAGTGGTTATGAAACCATTTGGGTAATTGTGGACCGTTTGATGAAATCGGCACATTTCTACCTATTAGAGAATCCTATCGTATGAACAAGTTGGCTAGCATTTATCTCAAAGAGGTTGTGTCCCAGCATGGAGTGCCAATTTCGATTATCTCTGATAAAGATAGCCATTTTACATCAAAAATCTAGAAAGCATTATAGAAAGCCCTAGGTACAAAGCTAGATACGAGTACAACTTATCATCCACAGAGTGACGGTCAAAGTGAAAGAGTTATTCAGATCTTGGAAGATATGTTGCGAGCTTGTGTAATAGATTTTGGTGGTAGTTGGGATACTCACCTACCGTTAGCTAAATTTTCCTATAACAACAGCTATACAACTAGTTTGAAGGCCGCACCATTCAAAGCTCTTTATGGGAGAAAATGTCATTCTCCACTATGTTGGAATGAGGTTGGTGATAAACAAATGATAGGACCAGAGATCATCCAGGAGACAACAGACAAGATCTTTAAGATAAAGGATCGATTGAAAGTCGCACAGGACAGACAGAAAAAGTATGCCGACCGAAGGAGAAAAACCGTTGGAATTCAAGGTTGGAGATGGAGTTCTGCTGAAAGTCTCCCTTGGAAAGGAGTTGTTAGGTTTAGCAAGCATTACAAACTTAGCCCCCGCTATATTGGCCCATACAAGATCATAGCCCGTGTAGGCCCCGTTGCTTATAGTCTAGATTTACCGCGTGAATTGAAAGGTGTGCATAATGTGTTCCATGTGTCCAATCTAACGAGGTGTTTGTCTGATATTACGCCTGTTATTTCTCCGAAAGAAGTTTGTCTTGATGATAAACTTCAGTTTCGTGAAGAACTTGTTGAGGTTACTGATTGGAAGGAAAGTAAGACTAGACGTAGTCGTATTCGCCTAGTGAAAGTGAGATGGATCTCGAGACATGGACCTGAGTATACTTGGGAACGGGAAGACATGATGAAACGAGAGTACCCGCACTTATTCAAGACAAATCGTAACCCTACCTCTTAGAAAAATTTCGGGATGAAATTTCTTTAAGGAGGGAAGGCTATGACAACCCTCGATTTCCGGGTAATTTCCCTAGAAACCCTAGATCTTGATTTTCATGCTCAGTCTTGTTTTAGAATATATAGCACTAAATAAACTAATCTAAAGATTGATTAGAGTCCTACGTGTCTTACGTTTCTATTTCGTGTGTGTTCGATCATGAAAACCCAAGACTGATGAATGTCTGAAATAAACGTCACTACGAACCGACGAGGTAATAAATACTAACGTCATTGGTAAAAATGAGAATTTGGCCTAATTTAATCTTAGTTACACTAATATTAATGTTATTATGTGAAGAAACAACTATCGTAACGAGAAAACCCGATAATAGCATCTACGCGCCTTAGTGCGACGAGATGGCTCAATGTAGTGGATAAACAATAAAATGCCCAAGTGGATGATAAAACCATGATATGGGGCATATAAATAGTCGTTTTGGACTAGAATTTTGCAAGGAGTTAGAACTTAACATGTTCGGGTTTGAAAGTCGGGTCGAGACGGGAGAAAAATGAAAGAGACCGTTCGACTACCCTCCCCCCTACCTACGGCCGCCCCCTCCCCCTTTCCTCTCCTCCCCTATATAAACCCCTCTCCCCCTCTCATTTAACTTCTTCCAATTCATTTCTAAAGAAAATCACTCTCTCTCTCTCTTCTCTTCTACAACCTACGGCCAACCCACCACACCACCACCATTTTGTTTTCGTTTCAAGTTCTTGAAGATAAGGCTTGGAATCCCGAGTGGAAGTGTTCTTAGCAAAAAGCAGAGCTCGTTGGTGGTGAAGCAAGAAGAAACACCATCATCCTACGTTCTTTTTCGGGAAAATAGCTTGCTAAGACTAAGGTAACCTTAATCTTTTGTTTTAGTTATGTTTTTATACGAAAATGAGTACCTAAAAGCTATAGATTGTTCATCCAAGTAAGATTTTGGGAAAAATCTGTTTTGAAACAGAAAATATGGAATAAAAATGAGTTGTATATGTTTATGTATGTGTCCGTACGTATGCATGTATGTGTGTCGAAGTTTGGATACTAGATTGTTACTTGATGATGCGTTGTTGATGTTGAATCGTCCATGCAAGTAGATTAAAGTATGAAATCTGTTATAAATCATCTATTGTGACATTTTGATGAAGGTTTACATGTATTAAGTGTGTGTATGGGTGACCGATGCATGCATGTGTGTATGTTGATGTTTGGGTGTTTGTTCTTGCAAAAAGTGAAGGTTTATGACTAGATTTGAACATGCAAGTATGGATAATGTTACGGATGTTTAGAACAGAATATTTCAGTGATTTGTTGAAGGATTTTGATGGATTTAATGTGTGTATGAATGTCGTGTATATATATATATATAATATATATATATATATATATATATATATATATATATATATATATATATGCATGTATTGGTTCATATCTTGCGAAATGTGATGAAATAAGACTTGATCTTTGACATGCAATAAGTTGTTTTGTTATGGATAGTTTAGAACAGTAAGTTGGCATATAATGTAGCATGAAAACATGATAGATTGTGGACGGATCATTGATTGGTTGATTTGAATGTTTATGGTTGAAATTTACATCGAAATGCATGCTAGACTAGGTGTTTTTGTATGGAATAAAAGGAACTATTGAAATCTAGAACTAGGACTGTAATGTGATGATATTTTGTGTCCAAATAATATATGTTTGATAATATGTATGATTCTTGGTGATTGGATGCATTATATTACGTTATAGGCTTAACTAGTCGTAAAAACGTTGACTTTTGGCATGAAGATTAGGCATAATATGGGTCTGAGTTTAATCAGTAGTTGTGGACTTGTTGTATGTATTATTTATGGCCATATGAGGTACAATTGGTTCATAAAGTGATACGTGCGTTTGAACATGTTTTATGATGCCTAAATGGTCACTTATGCGTAGAAATTGCCATGATTTAGAGACTTTTATACCAAGTTGGTTAAAGTTTGTTGATTCATGAAATGTGATTTAGGATTTATGTACATATATATATATATGAGTCTTTTTATGTATATTTGGTTACAATCTTCACATTTTGGTTGTTAATTAGTACTTGTCTAAGTAATGCGTAATCCACCGTTTTCGTTGAGATCTTAACCTAGTGTTATAATCACCAACTACTCGCGTAAATAAATATTTTCTTAAAATAATATAAGTCTAGTAGGTTGGATGAACAACTTGCTTGTAAGACTTGAGTATCAATTCTTAAAGTGTCTATCGTATTTAGGGCACTATTAGGATTGACTGGACGCTCGTTGGCGTAATTGCACGTACTTTCAATTTCGTTGATCAAGGTGAGTTTTCCACGACGCCTTTTTAACTTGTTATCATTTTACAAAATTGTGGGGGAAAGACATGGCTTCGTTCGTTGTATCATGATCATGTGCTTACTCATATGTGTCGTATGATGTATCTCGTCTATGGGTGTTTTGTTATTGTGTTAATGTGAGTCGTTCATAAATACCCCATTTTCCTATATAATCATTAGCCTTGGGTTAGGCCATAGTGTATATTGGTAGATCTATTTGGGTTTGACAGCCCGCACTCGTGATCTGTAGCTCTAATCATGCATTTTAGATGCGAGTGAATGTATGTTGAATTCGTTTCATGGGGATTGCTTACTTTATGTAAAGCTTTCGTGTCTTGGTTTGATTATAGCTCCAGGTGCTATCATTAAGTTGTATCCATAGCTAGTTTACAACTTACCACATTGTTTGTCAATGATTTCTGATACTGTTGTATGTAATGTTTTCGTAAACCCGTGAAACTCGCTCAACTTTATGTTGACTTTTTAAGCATGAATTTCAGGTACATAGGAGCATGGATGGTGGTATGAACTGGGCTTGGGCAAACGTGGATGTGCCATCTTTTGTTTTATTTTGGCTATTATTTCAAAATACGATCTTGTGTATGATCGTTGTTAAACAATTTGAACTTTTTCTTATTTTGGAATGTTGTGACAAAATCCTGTGGTATGTAATTTAAAACTTATGTTTTAACTTTTGCCTATATATCATGTTGGTTTCCAACTTTGTCATCGCCATGCTTAACGCATATACAATTCCGCTGCGATATTCAACATCGTTTTTGGGGTGTGACAGTCTCCCTCTTTATTTAGGATATTATTATAAATATAATAATTGGACAAATATTTACAATGTTATAGGGCTCAACTGACAGATCAGATGTCAGTTAAATGCCAGTGTAACCAGTATTCAGGTTTCTCACACTTATCTTGGTTGATTATGCACGTTTGATGTAGAATCATTTAGCAAGCATTATTTACAATATTTATTATGATTAACAATGATTTTGGTAGGATAACAAGCCATTTTAAGGAAATTCAGATGGAACTCAAAGGTTAGTACGCGCTAGATCACCGAGCTTTACCCGTCATAAGTTTTGAATCGGTTTTTAGTTTGGATTCTTCTACATATCTTTCGAATCTCATAACTATTCATTGTTTTTAGATCACTTACTTATTTGTTCGTAAATGTGCATTGGGCCTTAAATGGGCCTTGTTTATAAGTTCGGGCCCTTATTGGGCTTATTGGGCCTAAAATGCTAGTTTCGTTTCCAAGTTTCTTCGGTAAACCCAACTCAATCCAGCCATTTATTAGGCTTTATAATATTTTAAAGTTTTCTAATTGGGGCAATATTTCAGGGGTGTTACAGTTATCGTATGCTTGTTCTCTTAGTTCCTCTAGTTGGTGGATTTGTAGAAATTGATTTTTTCCTGCAATGTTTTGGTCTAGGTTTGCTACTTTAAGTGCCAATAGGCCTTGTGTTGAGTTCCATAGGTAGATGACATGACTTTCCATGAACAAGTTTGAACCGTGTTGTGCCAATGGGAGTCTTATAGGCTGTTTGAAAAGCCCATAATGTATCATTTAGCTTGGTAGACCAATCCTTCTGATTTTGACTTATAGTTTTCTTGAGGATTTGTTTCATGCCTCGGTTAGTGATTTTCACTTGCCCATTCGCTTGTGGATGATAAGCAGTTGTGAAGCGATGGCGCACTCCATAATTAGCCATTGCTCAAGCTGGTTGTTTCAGAAATACGCTACTCGGTCACTAATTAAAGCCTTGTGAGCACCAAAAAAAGAGAATAGTTTCTTGAGGGATTTGACAACATTTCTTGCATCATTAGTAGGTAGGGCTTGAGCTTCGGTACATTTTGATATAAAGAGTGCTACCAAGATGTAATGATTATTAAAGAAACCGGGAATGGCCCCATGAAATCAATACCCCATATATCAAGTACCTCACATACTTGAATGGGTTTCTTATGCATCTTCATTTTATGATATTAGTTACTCTCTAACATGCATCACAGGTGCATACCATATTGTGAGCATCCTTGAAGATCGTGGGATAGTAAAATCTAGAGTCAAAGACTTTCTGGCCGTTAGGTTTGCTCCATGGTGTCCAGTGATGGTGTCCTGTGGGTCCTTCATGATAGTGCCTTAGAATTTGTTCCGCTTCACTTTCATATACGCATCTTCGGATAAGTTGGTCTGCACCGATTCCGAATAGATACGGGTCTTCCCAATAGGAATGCTTAATGTCAGTAATGAATTTTTCTTTTGCTGATAAGTCATTCTTTTGAGGAGGATTCCACTTGCCAAGTAATTTGCGATATCGGCAAACCAAGGATGTTCATCGATTAACAATTGGATGTGCTTAAGGAATTCGTAAGGAAATTTTTGTTTATTTTGGATTCCTCAGATTGTGAAGGATTTGCATCTTCAAGACGCGAGAGATGATTGGCCGCCAGATTTTCTGCTCCTTTCTTATCGCTAATTTTAATGTTGAATTCTTGAAGTAGAAGTGTCCAACGAATCGGTCTTGGCGTGAATCTTGTTTATTGAATGGATAACGAAGGGATGTATGACCGGTGTAGACGATTGTTTTTGAAAGGATTAGATACGAGCGAAATTTATCAAATGCTAAAACTACTGCAAGAAGCTCTTTCTCGATGGTGGTGTATTTTCTTATGCATCGTTCAGGGTTTTGCTCACATAGTGAATTAGGTGGGATGGCCTGTCTTTCTGTTGGCCTAACATGACTCCTACCGTGAAATCATTTGCTTCACACATGTGTTCAAATGGTAGCGTCCAATCAGTGAAAGCCATGATCGGAGCTGTTAACAGTCTCTCCCTAGCAGATTGAATGCATTAACGCCTTCGTTGAAAAATACAAATTGTGCATCTTTCCCGAGGAGTTGAGTCATTTGTCGTATGATTTTTGAGAAATCTTTGATGAGACGATGGTAGAATCCTGCATGACCAATTAAGCTTTGGATTGCTTTCACGATTGTGGGATTCGGAAGTTTTGAAATAGTGTCGACTTTGGCTTGATCGACCTCAAGCCCTGCTTGAGAGATTTTATGTCCTAACACTATTCCTTTAGTAACCATGAAGTGGCACTTTTCCTAATTCAAAACAAGGTTATAAACTTTACATCTAACCAACATATTTTCCAGATTTTCAAGACATTATTTGAATGAGATCCCAAAGATGAAGAAGTCATCCCTGAAATTTTCGATTGAATGTTCGATCATGTCGTGAAAGCTTGCTACCATGCATTTTTGAAATGTAGCAGGGGCATTACGCAACCCAAAAAGCATTCGCCGATAAGCAAATATGCCATATGGAAAGGTGAATGTCATTTTCTCTTTATCTTCGGGAGCAATAGGAATTTGGAAATAACTCAAGAAAACATCGAGGAAACAATAGAACATTTTTCCACATAATCTCTCAAGCATTTGGTTGATGAAAGGCAGAAGGAAGTGATCTTTGCTTGTGGCATCATTGACTGTGCAATAGTCGATGCAAACTCTCCATCCTGTAACCGTAAGAATTAGAATAAGCTCATTCTTCTTGTTAGTTACGACAATCATTCCTCCTTCTTTGGAACAACTTGGATGGGACTAAACCAAGGTGAATCAGAAATAGGGTAAATTAAACCGGCATCTAGCAGTTTGATTACTTATTTCTTCACAAGTTCTTGCATGCTCGGATTTAATGTCTTTTAGGTTGAATGGTGGATTTGAAGTTCTGCTCCATCAGTATTTTGTGAGTGCAAAAGAGAATCAAAAGGATGGATTGATTCCCTTGATATCTATGATTTTCCACAAAATTACTCGTTTATGTTCCTTAAGCACATTGAGCAACTTCTTCTTCTTATCATTTGATAAGGCAAATGATATTATTACAGGAGTTGAGATGTGTTTTTAAGAAAGGTGTATTCAAGATAAGACGAAAATTCCTTGAGCTCTAAAACCGGAGGTTCTTCGATAGATGGTTTGACTTTAAGTTCTAGTTCTTGTTTGATGATCTCAAATGTTTCTTGATGAGATGATGTTTCATCAACTTCTGGTTCTTAAATGATTTCGTTCTCACAGATGGGTTCGATGGTTTGGACCTCTATTATTTGAGTGTTGCAAGCTTGATTTTCAAGAGATTTTCATAAATGAAAGCTTATGATTGAATTGAAAACATTAATGTAATAGAGTGATTTATCATGATATCGAGGATGTTTCATAGATTGTCCTATGTCAAATGTTACTTCTTCCTCATCCACTCGAAGCGTGAGTTTGCCCGTGCAAACATCAGTGAGAGCTCGAGCAGTTGCTAAGAATGGGCGACCTAGTAAAAGAGGAACATTCTTATCCTTATCCATGAAAAGGATCACAAAATCAATGAGAAATACTAATTTGTTGATTTTAACTAAAAGGTTTTCAACGATGCCCTTCAGATGTGACGGAATGTTCAATAGTTGGATGCTCATACTGGTAGGTCTAGGTTCACCTATGTTTCACTTTTCAAAAACCACATAAGGCATAAGTTTAATGCTAGCACCTAAGTTAGCTAAGGCATTACTAACAGAAAGATTTCCTATTAGGAATGGTATGGTGAAGTTTCCTGGATCAGTCATCTTTTGAGGTAGTTATTTTGAAGAACCGTAGAGCATTCCTTATTTAAAACCACGTTTAATAACTCTTCTAGATTCTTTTTATTTGACAACACACCATTTAAAAACATAGAATAATATGGCATTTGGGCTAAGGCTTCGACTAAGGGTAGATTGATGTGGAGTTGCTTGAACAACCCTAGGGATTTGCCATATTATGCCTCCATTTGTTGTTGTCTCAAACGATCTGGATATGGAGGTGGTGTGTAGCATAGGGTGGTGGTGGTATGCATTTCTTGGTTGGTTCTTTAGCAGTAACAGGTTGCTTGTGCTTATCACTTGCATTACTTGGACTTTCGGTTTCTGTTTCTTCAAGGATGGGTTATAATGGAGGTACATCACCTTGAGTGGTTTTCCCACTCCTTATGGTGATGGCTTTCACTTGAGCATTAAGGTTTGTCATAATGTTGCTAGGCAAAGCACCTTGGGGTCTTTCAGATAGTTGTTATACTATCTGACCTACTTGATGTTCAATGTTTAAAATGATACTTTGTTGCTTTTGATGTTAGCCTCGTTTCTTTAGAACCACTCCTTATTTCTTTGATCAGATTTCTGGATGTACTCCTCTGTGTCTTGTGTGGCTATCAACATATGCTGCAATAAGTCTTCCATTGATGATGCTCCACAGTCTTGGTTGCTAATGCTTGGACCTTGGTATGGTGGTTTATGTTATTGGTAAGGTGGCCTTCAATTGAATCCAGATGATGATTGATTGTTGCCAGCTTATCTGAAATTCGAGTTGTCCTCCAATTTGAGTTGTTGTTATATGAGTTGTGTGGGTCTCGTATGTAAGCAACATCTTCAACCTCATCATGCCTTATGGGCATTCGTTGGTCCTGTGTGAATTTTCACATGTATTTCTTCATGTTGGAGTTTTCTTCAGTTCGGCTTGCAATTGTTCGAATTGTTTGGTTAGGGCTTCTAACCGGGCTATGACTAGTGTTTTAAAGTCTACTTGGTGAATGCCTTTAAAACTGGGTTTGTTTCTGAAGGGATTATAAGAAAAGCTCTTCTTAGCTGCTCCTTTTTCGGCTTGGTATGCCTTGGTTTGTTTGACACTTCCGAAATCTCCACCCGCACTTTGGTTGGCGCTTCTCTCTTTGACTTCTGAAATCTCCTTTTTAGGGCTTGGTATTTAGTATCCCTACAGTTTCTCTCTTTGACTAAGTTCTGAACAATGTGAGAGGAACTAGCTAGACTACATAGTTTTTGATTTAACGATTCAATTTTAACTTGCAAAATTGCTTTTTCTTTCTTAGTTTCCTCAATTGGTGAAAGATAGAACTTAATGTCATTTGTTTGATTAAAGGCTACAACCTCGGTTTCCCTAAGTTGTTTCCTAACAAATCAAGTTTTTCTTTCAAGCTGCTTCATTATGTTTTAACACTTGTTTAGCTTTAGTGCATAATTTCAAATCATTTAACAGACTGTCATTGTGATCTATCAACCTAGCAAATTTTAAGTCTATGCTTTCACGAAATTTATTACATTTTACACAAGCATTTTTATCAAACAGTTCATCTTTAGAACATATCTGTGATGAACTGGAAGTGTCAGCCATAAATGCCACTTTAGATTCCTTAATGGCAGGAGATTCCGTGCTGTCAGTAGTCAATTCATCTTCAACCAAATGATCCACGACATCCATGGCTTCTTCAACGTCTGAATTTGCATTTTCAGCTATGTTATCTCCTTCACTTGCTGACCCATCATCAAGATCTTCTACCATAACCACATTTGCGTCTCCATCAGAAAGAAATCTGAAAGACCAGTCCTGTCCTTCGTCTCCTTGAGCAACCAATGTCTTAGTATCCTGACTTGTTGATGTTACTTTCTTTTCTTGTCTTGACGGTTGATCAATGAAAAAGGGTTACCATTTACGGTCTTTTTAGGTTTCACGCACTCTCTTTTGAAGTGACCTTTTCACCACAGTTGAAGCATGTAACTTTTGTTTAACAAAACCAAAATTTGTGTCTTTGGTAGTAACCAGATTCTGCCCCGTCTTCTTCATAAACTTCTTAGCCCTTCTAACAGCACTGGCTAAGGCCCACATGATATCCATTCTTTCCAACTCAGTTTCATCTACCTAATCATAATTTTCATCGGCTAGATGACAATTTCCGATCTTACCTTTAACTAAACCATCATAAGAGTGTACCACTGCAGCGAGAAGATCCATATGCTTTTTTGCTACTTCAACAGTAATATTCCCTGGAATTTCAGTCTTCAACTTGATGGAATTAGAGTAAGGAATAGCATATTGGGTTCCAGATGAACCTGGTGAATCACTTCCCAAAAAGCTGCTTTGAGAGGTTCCAGATGTGTTAGAAACAAAAGCTATCTGAAGAGGTGCTTCGGATGAAACTGGGTTAGGAGTAACATTATAGAGTGAAGGATTCTGAGTGTAAGATCCTTTTTTCGATTTGTATTTCAAACGTAGTTCCTCCTACTTTAATTTCAAGATGAAATCATTTATGTTTAAAGTTGCAAAAGTATCATTCTGTCTCAGATTAGACACAAATGGATCCCATTTATCCGGCAGACCATCAGTGAAACTTGATACTTTATCCTCCATAGATGTTTTCACACCATGAGTATGCAGCTCACTCATCAAATGAAAAATCTATCAATAATGTCATCTAAGCTCTCATTTCCTATTGGAGAGAAGTTATCAAATTCCTTTTGAGAGCTTTAGCCTTTAGCGCCTTCAAGGTTGCATTACCATCGTATCTTTTGTAAAGCTTCCCATAACTTTTTAGATGTTTTATCTTCTGAAAACTGATGGAAGATGTCTTTAGGAATTGATTGAGTCAGCAAAGCGTAGGCTTTCTTCTCAGCCTTGTGTGCAACCTTTTGTCCCTCATTCATACCACCCATGGTCAGCTTTACCCCATTAGCACCAACTGGTATAGTATAACCGTCTTAATGGCTGTCCATAGATTCGGATCAACACCATTCCGATAGATTTCAAACCGTTGTTTCCATTATAGGTATTCATCCAAAGTCAACAGTTTAGGTGGTTGTTATGATTCCCAATCTCATTTTAGAAGTAGTAGATTCTGGATACGTGAATCCTTCCCAGCAGTAAACGCAGAGTTTTGATCTTCCATGATGTCAAACTTGGAAAAATTTAGTATAAAACAGAATCAAATGTGCGATTGAAGAGTACGACTGAGTTCAATCGTGCGACTGGGGAGTCGACTGAGTTCAGTCGTGCGATTGAGTTCAATCGTGCGATTGAGGGGTGTGAATGATTTCAACCGTGTGGGTTAGCTTAATCGTGCGAATGAGCATTACGACTAAGTCCAGTTATGCGGGTTGAATGGTACGATTAGGATTCAGTCGTGCGATTGAGCTAATCGTACGACTGAAGTTGCTGTGGATGAAAAATTTGAAATTTTGGACACTTTGACACCAAAAACAATTTTTCACAAACCCTAATCTGTCGTACGCCAAAAATTATGAAACTTTGGAATCAGGAACACTTCACAAACACCTTTTGAATCAAAAACACCAATCTTTTGAATTAAAACGTTACTTTTAACAAGAACACTAATCGAATCCACGAAGAATAACAAGCCAAAGCTCTGATACCACTTGTTAGGACCATTTTCGTACGGAGTACTTATTGATTCAACGTGAACCAGATCAAATAGCACGGAATTGTAGGGTTTGATAGAACACAAAAAAACAAGTTTAACCACTTAAACTTATTGAAAAAACAGTGGAAGTTTAGCATTATACATTGTTTATAAGCTGAAAACTCATGTTCTATTTGATGTTTTAAAGTGTAAACAAACCCAAGAACAAAGGGGATCTTTTAGGTGAATAAGCAAGCAATGAAGACATGTATATGTACATAAAATCACAACTACATTGAGTTGTGATTTCTACCTTTTAGCAGCAGCAAAAAACCGACACAAAAGGATGTTGGATGCTGAAATTTTCGACCAAGGCTCCAAAGAGAGGATCCCTCAAGCTTGTATACCCCAAGTTCTTTGCAAAGGCACCTTCTTGTTAGGAAGAAAAACCACAAATCAGCTCCAAAAAACCTCCTTTTCTTCTGGTCCTGTAACCGTAAGAGAATAAGAGAGAGAGAGAGAGAGAGAGAGAGAAGTTTGTTCTAGTTTGCATGTGTGGGATAGAGAGGAAAATGGAGTGTTAGACTAGTTAAAGATGTGTGTGTTCTCAAGGGAAAGGACCAATAAAACAAAGGGGGGCGGCCGAAATTATTGGGATTAAAAGAGTTTCCCTCTTTTAAAATAAACAACACAAACATTAACTAGTCTTTTATTTGGATATACAAGTAACCTTTTAATTGTATAATCCATACACTCTTATTATTAATTTGTGGTTATTTAACTCACTTAAACAACATTACAAATAATATCATTAAACAAAATATATTATTTGTTCCATCTCATATGCAACTTGTTTAGAAAACCCATTTTCTAAATTTGGTGTAAATATTTAATTGCATGATCATATCATCAATTAAATATTAATTGGTGTTTGCTAAGCTTGTTATTGGGTATAAACTGACTTGGATCATAACGTACTAACCACATAAATATTCTACCTGTCTTGGGCATATAGAATCCTACAATCTCCCACTTGCCCAAGATTCATAGAAGATTGATGCAAGCAGTAAATACCGCCTAACAACGGTTTACTACCCTTAATACGCATGACTTATGGCCATTCAATAACATCATTCCATTCAAGTACCCTACTTGAAATGATTTAGGTGAATCAATCATCTATCCTTGTTACAGATGTCATGTTAAATTCAAGGACACAAAATGATCATTCCTTGTTGATTTAACTTAATCAGGCCTTAGACATCTTGCTCTTAATGAATAAGAGGAACAAATCCCATCTTGATTACATACGTTTCTCACAAACACCTCGTGTCACACCTAAACATAGCCTTATGTACTGTCCAATATTTCAGGACAGTGAAGAACTAGTTCAAGGTATAGCACTTGATGAATATCAAAACCTAATATGTATCTCAGGTCTGAGGATACCAAATGATATTCTCGTTTTACTCAAACTTACTTATGATCAATCTAGAAGATTCTATATAGTAATAAATTGAGATGCGGGTTAGTCCAATATTTGTATTCCACAAATATCTATGAACCTTGGTAGCAACCCATTGCTCTATATTCATCCTTATAAACATCAACCAATCCAAGTTCATAATAGTCTTACACTCACACTTGTTCCCACGAGTCTGAACGACTATGGACATTTGGAGTAAACAATTTAATCATGGATTAAACATGCTAAATTGGAACATTAATTGAAACATTATAACCAAATAATTTTATTCAAATAATAAAGAGTTCCACATATCCAAATAATAACTTTACAGATCAAATCCAATCACTAAAATATCGAAGTCCATGGCAGAAGTATGACCTTCATGCTTTGCCTTTTCAAGGAGCTTCGTTAGAGGATCCTCAATGTTTGATCCGTGTGAACTTTACGAATACATATCTTTCCCTTTTCAACTTCATCTCGTATGTAGTTGAATCTCCGCTCAATGTGCCTAGTCTTTTGATGAGCACGGGGTTCCTTGATTTGAGCAATCGCACCCTCGTTATCACAAAAGATCTCTAGGGGTCCTGAATGGAAGGGACAACCCCTAGATCGGCAATGAATTTCTTCAACCATGCAGCTTCTTGAGCTGCCAATGAGGCGGCGACGTATTCGGATTCTGTAGTTGATAGAGCCACCACATCATGTTTGGAGCTCTTCCAAGAGACAGCTCATCCATTCAGAGTGAAAATATATCCCGATTATGATTGTGAATCATCACGATCGGTTTGGAAACTCGCATCCATGTAACCTTTTACAATGAGTTCCTCATCACCAGATCCATAGATTAGGAACATATCTTTCATCCTCCTTAGCTACTTGAGTATGTTCTTAGCAGCCATCCAATGACTACTTCCAGGATTTTGCTGGTACTGGCTTGTCATGCTTAAGGCGCATGAAACGTCCGGTCGAGTGCATCATTGCATACATGATGGATCCAATAGCAGATGCGTATGGGATTGCCTTCATTTTATCTTGCTCATCCTTTGAGCTTGGACATTGAGTCGTACTCAATATCGTTCCTCTTTGAATAGGTACCGTACCTTTCTTAGAGTTTTTCATCTTCAACCTTTTCAAGATTTTATCAATGTATGCACCTTGATTTAAACCAATCAACCGCCTTGATCTATCCCTATACATCTTTATTCCCAGAATATAGGTGGCTTCACCAAGATCATTGATGGAAAAACAACTTCCAAGCCAGGTTTTACATCCTCCAAGGTAGGAATGTCATTTCCAAGTAGTAGTATGTCATCAACATACAATACTAGGAAGGTGATGATGCTCCCACTAGCTTTCTTATAAACACAAGCTTTATCAGTGTTCTTGATGAATCCGAATTTAATTACTTCTTCATCAAAACGGTGATTCCGACTTCTCGATGCTTGTTTAATCCATAGATTGATCTCTAAACTTGCATACTTTATTAGGATGTTTTGGATCGACAAAACCTTCAGGCTGAACCATATAGACTCTTCCTAAGATATCCATTTAGAAAAGCGGTTTTGACATCCATTTGCCAAATCTCATAAATCCATGAAAAATCCGTATCTTTCAGGTGGATTACTAGTTCTACCACTTGTGCGAACGTTTTGTGTGTATGATCAACCGCTTGATCATACTCAAATCCTCATGTTGAGTGCTAGTTTCAACCAAACGTGCATCAGGTTGTGGTTCTTGATCCTCCTCAGATCCACTGTTCTACTGCTAGTTCCTTCCATAAGGAACTTTTCTTCTAAGAACTCACCTTGCTGGCAACAAACACCTTTGTTCCAGTGGATCATAGAAATAATATCCCATAGAATCTCTAGGATATCCAACAAAGATACACTTGGTGGATCGAACTTCCAATTTGTTAGGGTGGGAGTCTTAACATAGGCCTCACTACCCCAAACCCTTAAGTATGATAGGGATGGAACTCTTCCATGCCATATCTCAAAAGGTGTCCTTCCACCTTTTTGGTTAGGGCCATATTTAGAATATGGGCTGCGGAGAGCAAAGCGAAACCCTAAAATGATAGAGGCAATGAGCTTCTAGCCATCATAGATCGACCATATCTAAAAGGGTTCGATTCCTCCTCAGACACACCATTATGTTGTGGTGTTCCAAGTAGAGTGAGTGTGAGACAATCCCACAACTCCTAAGATGATCTTGAAAGGCATCACTTAGGTATTCACCCCCTCTATCAGTACGGAGAACTTTAATCGACTTGTTGAGTTGATTTTTACTTCATTCTTGAAGATTTGAACGTTTCAAAAGCTTCATCTTTGTGCCTTAATAAGTACACATACCCATAGCGACTATAATCGTCGGTAAAGGTAATGGTATCTTCACCATTCTAGCCATTGGCTTAAAAGGACCACATACATCCGAATGTATGATTCCTAATAAATCTTTTGCCCTTTCGTAGTTCCACTAAAGGGTGCCTTGGTCATTTTTCCTTGTAAACAAGATTCGCATACATCAAATGAATCACATTAATTTTTTTTTAAAGACCATCTTTTGTAGTGTTTGTATACGTTTTTGTTTTTATATGACCAAGACGACAATGCCAAAGATAGGTATCACTCAAATCCAACTTGAGTTTCTTGGTGTTAGTTTGGTACAATGAACTATTCAAAGTATTTTCATGAACCAATTCATAAATACCATTAATGGGAATAGCTTTAAAATAGAACATATCTTTTAAAGAGACATGAATATCATTTTCAACAAAAGATAAACATAATCATAATTTCTTAATTGGGATACAGAATAATGTTCCTAGTCAAACTAGGAGCATAGAAAACATTCTACAAAAAACATCCAAGCCACTTGGAAGTTTAGGATGTAGTCCCCACGAGCTTCAACTATGACTTTAGTCCCATTGCCCATGAAGAGGCTAACATCCCCTTGATTGAAGTCCCTACTTCTTGTGAACCCCTGCAAGAAATTGCAATATGAGGTCCACATCCGGTATCCATACCCATGTGTTAGAAGATGTAACATTAAGATCAATATGAATCACGTATATTGTACCTGAGGTCTGCCCGGCATCCCTCTTTGCTTTCAACTCTTGGAGATGTACAGGACAATTCCTTGCCCAATGTCCAATCTCCCCACACTTGAAGCATGGGTCATTAGTAGCAACCTTTTGCTTCTTCTCTTGTGGTTTGGGTGGCACCCTTGCCACCCCCTTCCCTTTTCCCCAAAGGGTCACTTACCCTTGGCAACTTTTGCCTTGGTGCGGGATGAGGCCTTGTATTGTTCCCCCCTCATTGATGGTGAGAACGGGTAAACTTTTACCCATGGCGCCTCGGCCGTTTGAGCATTGCGTGAAGCTCACCAATGCTTTTGTCCCAAGCATTCATGTTGTAGTTCAACACGAATGTCTCGAACTTCTTGGTAAGGCCATTAAGGATCAAATCCGTGCCAATTCCTTTGAGACAGTACATTTAAGCCTTTCAAGGCAGTCAATGTGGCTTTTCATCTAAGTACATAAGATGAAACCGATTGGTTGTCGTCCATAAGACATACTGGAGTGCTCGAACCGTTTCGAAGCGCTCAACCCTTGCTTGCTGTTGGAACGTTTCTTCAGCTGGGTTATCATGTCATAAGCTCCGTGATGTTCATACTCCTTTTGGAGATCCGGAGTCATGCATGCTAGCAAGAGACAAGACACTTGGACCAGTCCATAGTGTACTTAGCCAATCGTTATAGGCCTCCTCATATCCTCAGTAGGTTGATCGGGGATAGGGTTTCTAAACATATGATGTCTCTTTACTTGAGAAAGATTCTTAAGTTTCGATACCAATGAATAAAATTTTTATGATTTAGACGTTCCTTTTGGAGGATCGCTCGTAAAGATTGGGTGGACGTTGATGAGTTATCATGATTATCATTATTGGTGGCCATCTACAAAATTTAACAAAGATCTATTTTAGTATTTTCGATATGCTATTTTTAATAATTAATAACTTTTAAGGTTATTTTCATATTAAAATCTAGAACACCATTACACTTTAAATTGTGGTTGGTGACCTTTATCCCACGATTAAATTAATAAGGTGGTCAACGATGACGGTTGCAAACATTGCAACATCTAGAGGTATGGGATCGACTTTAAACATATAGTAAAGTCGGCATATTAATCCCATCAACCCATTTGGAAACCATAGTAGGTGATCCATTTAACATGGTTTGCAAATCAAGACATCCTACTTACACACACGGTGAGTTTGCCAAAATGAGTGGTTAGGTGACTTTTCCTAAACATTCACAATATAATTCCCTCAATCTAGGTCTATCCAAGAGTTGATGACTTAAGTTTGGTAAAAGACATGAAGCTTGTTTTAAATATAAAACAATTTTTAAAACCATACAAGCAGCTTCATAAACCGGTCTAGATGCCATTTAATTTTAAAACAAAAAGCATTTAACCACTTAACTTTTGAAAAACACAGCGAAGTTTGTTAATTGTTTAAAGCTGAAAAATCATGTTCTATATGTTTTAATAAACAAAACCGAAAACAAAATCATGTGATAACAAGCTATGAAACATGTTTGCATCACAGTACATTGGCTGTGATTTCTACCTTTCAGCAGCAGCAAAAACTGACACAAAAGGATGTTGGATGCTGAAATTTTCGGCCAAGGCTCCAAAGAAAGGATCCCTCATGCTTGTATACCCCAAGCTAAAGACTTTGCAAAGGCACCTCTGTAGAAGACCAATCAAGGCTCGGCAAAACATTTGAAGACTGAATAAAGACTAATTCTGAAGACAACTTGTGCGAGAGACAGACTCACGCGAGAAGCAGCTCTCACACGACAACTGTCTCCACGCGATAGGAATTACCGCGCGACAATCCAGTTGCGCGAGAACTTTGTGTTTAGTATAAATATCTTAGTTTTCGTTTTGTAATCAATCTTTTGATCATTTATCACATCTGTACTGTGCGATTTCGCACAAGACCTGTAATAGGTTGCGTTTGTTCAATTCAATATCATTTTGTGATCAATTCGATTCTTCTTTCAATCCAATCAAGTTTACATTCCGCATTCACTTGATTGAGTTTGTGGTTGATTGATTCCTGGAAGAATTCACGGTTTTACAATTGGTATCAGGGCATTAGGCTCTAGAACCACGATTTGAAGAAGTTTTGGATTGATTTCTACTCTTTTCTGGTGATATTCATCATTGATTACGCGAGATATAGCTATGGAGATGTTATGCTACTCAAATTTTGAGTAATTGGATTGATTTGGACTGATTTAGTGGACTTTAGTTGAATTTTAGTTATAATTAAGCTTAAATTGAACTAAATTCATTAAAGTTGGACTAAAATGAGTATAATCAACATATTCAGTGAATTGGAGGTGAAATTCACTTGAATAAAAAGTTGGAGAATTGACAGTGCATGAAACCGGAAATTTTCGCGTGCGAAATTAACTGTTTTCGCACAGGCAGTTAAATTACTTTTCACGCGATTTCGCTTGAAGGGTAAAGTGAAATTCGCACGAATTAAACTCTCGCGTGAAAATTTGGTCACGCGAAAACGGTTTTCGCACGAAAGACTCTCTCGCACAAAAATCTAATTTTTGACTTTCTGATCAACATGTCTTCAACAACACCGAATCTAAAGCATCTCACTGCTTCTCTTCATCTTGATACTGAAATTGGTACTGGTAACAAGCCACCGAGACTTCTCAGTGAAGACGATTATGCTGATTGGCTTACCGATTTGAGAATCATGTTATTTACATAGAACCTAAGATGTGGAGGTCGATCAAGTATGGTCCTTACATTCCGTTGTACAAGAATGACAAAGGAGAGATGGTACATAACCTGAACACTTGTGGGATGAAGATGACATAAGAGATTGGAACTTGATGACAAGGCTTATGCGGCTATTACTATGGCCTTGACGACTGAAATATCGCAAAAGTTTCAAGAGTTCAGGGTGCAAAGGTGTTATGGGATGCTCTTGAAACTTAGATCATGGGCAATAAAGATATGAGGGAAAGAAAAAGGATATGTTGAATCAAGAATTCAACATGTTTAATCATATTGTTGGTGAAGAGTTGGAAGCTCAAATTGCCAGGTTTGTTAGACTGGTAACTAAAATGAAGAGTGCTGGTATTACTCTGGAACTAATCACGGTGAACAAGAAGCTGCTAAATTCACTTCCATACAGTTGGAACAACAACTGTACAATGATCAAGAGAACCAAAGACTTGTATACTCTTCAGTTGACTGATCTCATTTCAACTATCAAGTCTTATGTAATGGATGATAAGTAGCGAGCTGCTAATCATCTAAGTTCTCTGGGCTGAAGGAACTGCTCTTATGCAAAAATGGCTAGTAATCCTAATTACTATGTCAGTTATACTCAAATGTGTCAGCAACAACAAACTGGAAGTTCAGCACCTTTTTATATGCAACCAGTATTGAACCCTCAAATTCAAGTTCCAGCTGCTCAACTCTATTCCCCCATCATCCATCAACAAATCCCTCAATCTCAAGATTCTCATAGTGGTCAACATGCTTATGTTGCTACCACTAATTCTTCAAAGCCACAGTCCAGATTGCTGAGGAGCATCTTGCCCTTTTCACCACTTTTATGTCAAGTTATGAAGCTTTCATGGCTGGTAGACTCACTACTCCTAATGTCTTGGTTGATGATCTTCAACAAGTTAATCCTGATGATGTTGAAGAAAATGACATTAAGTACCAAATGGCCATGGTGGTATACAGGCGAAGAATTTTGCGAGACGTACTGGGAGAAAGATGTTTGGTGTAAACAACTCCAGTAAAATCGGTTTTGACAAGTCTAACCTGAGATGTTACAATTGTGACAAACCAGGTCATTTTGCTAGAGAATGTACTGAACCCAAGACTGGTCAACTGAAGGCCCTAAAAAGATGGTGACTGTGGAGATTGAGTACAAGAAAGACAAAGCTAGTACTTCTGGTACTAAAGCATTGGTTTCACAAACTAATGCTGAATATGACTGGTCAGATCAAATGGAAGCCCTTGATCTAACATTGTCTACTGCATTCATTGCCAAAGTTGTTACTGAACCGGAGAAGAGGAGAATTTATTTGCTGAGTTTGTTTCTGATGATCTAATGGAAGGTTTGTTTGCTGAGAAAGAAGAGGAGAAGGTGGAAGTTGAAGAAGAGAAAGAGAAAGTTGAAGAAGAGAAGGTGAAAGTTGAAGAAGTGAAGGTGAAAGTTGAAGAAGAAAAAGAGAAAGTTGAGAAGAAAGATCAGGATGAGAAGGTTGCTAAGGAAAGGATTGTCATTGAAGAGTATACTGTCGAGCCTCCAGTCAAATGCCAATGTAATGATCCAAAGACTATTGACGTTGCTCCAATGGAAGAACAAACTGCTGATATGAAGGCTTTTATGGTCAAGAAAGTAGAAGAGACTGAAGGGGAAACTTCTAAACCAAAGGTATATGATGGTTTATGTACAAATTCATGTGTTGAGAAAGTTCAAAAATATAGAGTTCATAATGAGAACTTGATAAGGAAGTTGAAAAACTTCAGTATCAAGCTCGAAAACATAATCAAATGAAAATATTTTTAAAGAAAAACTTGAAGGTTTAAACAAAACAGTATATAATTTACAATTAAATCTTCATGATAAAGAATGCACAAATAATGATTTGACAAACAATGAACTCGCTTAGAAATTAATAGACTCAACAGTGAACTAGCCTCGGCTAAATTGACTGTTGAAAATTTGAACTTTCATCAACTATGTTGAAGGGATTATCAAGTTACAAATGACATAGAAGATAAAAGGAGGAAAATGCGGTGTTGGTTTTTCAAACATTGTTCCTCCAATTAATCATGATTATTCATGTTTCCTTCATCTGATGTCATTTCTAAGTCTGATATGAGCTATGGGATAGGTTTCTCTCCATCCTTAGAAGTAAAACCTTCAGTTAAAGTAAATCTTTTTGTTGATCCTATCATAATAACAAAATCTAAACAATCAACTGAAAATTTTTGTGCAGATCATGTGAAGGTAGACGGGTTGGTTGAAGAATGGGAAAGTGATAGTGAGAATGAAAACGAGAATAACAGTTTGAAAAATAAGAATGTAAATGTTTTAAGATCTGATTGTAATCAAAATTTGTCAGGAAATGAAAAGACTGTTGATTGGAATGAGATTAAATCAAATAATAAATATAATTTGAATGCAAATCAAAGGGCAAATCAGAAAGAAAAACTGGAAAAGGATTTTAAAAGTAGATTTGTTTCTAAAGGTTTAATTGAAAATGAAGAACATCTTTTAAAGAAATGAACTCTCTATTTTTAAAAATAAACTTCATCATAATGCTAACCTTGTGAATCAAGATATTCGTAGCCCAGATATGCAAGTGAATGATCTTTCTACATTCAATCTGAAAATTCAAAAGCCTGGTCCTTCTCCAGCACCAATTCGCAAATCAAAGCCTGGTCCTACTCCAGCAAAGTCTAAGACTGGTCCTATTCCAGCACCATCAGTTCCAAAAGTCACAACTGCTAAATCTCAAATCCAAAGTGGTCATAATTCAACAATTTCCTCGAATCTGCAAAAGATGAACAATCATTATCAAATGAGGCAATGATTCGAGAGACTGTGCAGAATGTTAAACCAAAAAGTCAATCTGACTTTGGTTTTTATGACAATTTCCATAATTGTCATCCACAGTTTGTTTTCCACACACAACAAAGAAGATGTTATCAGTGTGGAAACATAATCATTTAGCAAATAATTGTCCTTTTCGACATAAATCACTAAGCAAACAATGATTTCATAATTCTATTGCTCACAATCGAAAATTGTTTTTCACTCGTGGAAAATTTTCAAAACATATGAAATCAAAAGTTGCTAATGATTTTAATGTCAAAAAGAATAAGAGTTTGAATGATGATTTAAAAGAAAACATCAAGGTGAAAAGTGTAAATGAAAAGACTGATGTGCAAAACAAATATAATAATCTCAAATCATTTTGTCTTGCTGCAACACATAATATGCTCAAGTCATGTTTGACTTGGGTACCAAAAGCTATGTAATCTTGTTACTTATGCAGGGACAACCGCAAAAGACTATTGAAAGTCTTTGGCATGTGGACAGCGGTTGTTCAAGATATATGACTGGGAATTTATCATTACTTCAAGATGTTCAGTCATATAATGGAGGAAGAGTGATATTCGCAGGAGACAAAGGAGGACGTATAACCAAGCGTGGTATAGTTACTAATGGTGTCCTGAGTTTTGAAAATGTTAACTTTGTTGAGGAATAAAAACATAACCTGTTAAGTGTGTCTCAAATATGTGACAAACAATATTCTACACACTTCACTAACAAAGAATGCTTAGTCTTAAAACCGGGTTTTGTTGCTCCAGATGAATGGATTTTGATGAGGACTCCGAGAGACAAATAATTGAGTCCTTTAACATTGATTGGCACGAGCTTAACATAACTGATGCAGGTTCAGCTCCTTCATAGATTTATGATTATGAATCTTTGTTCATAAATTTTAAAATTTCTAAACCTTCATCTGCAGATTCTAATTCTCAAGCAATCTCTTTTGGAAAACGAAATCATTGAGGAACTTCCATCTTTGATATCTGATGATTCTGCTATTGCTTCATCATCCAAAGATATTCCTACAGCTTCTGTACCAGTATCTGAATGTTCTGAGTCATCAGATGTTTCTTCAGAACAAATTCCTAACCAGGAGCTGGAAGAATCATTGAGTTCACCTTTATCTGCATCTTCTTTAGAAACTATGTATACACCGATCAAAGTCATTCAGGTTCCATTTGAAGAATCTCCAAATGTGTCTACTGCTTCTGAAACTACTATTTCAGATGACACAATTGAAGAAAATACTGTGTATCAATCTTGACAATCTGAAGAAGTTCTTGATAATGTTGAACACATTACTAATTTGGAAGATGAGATGGTTGCAGATGATATTCCTCAATTGAGAATACATAAAACTCATCTAACTGAAGCAATCATTCGTCCATTGCATGAAGGTGTAATTACCAGAAGTCAATCAGGAGCAATCAACACTTGCTTATATGCTTGCTTTCTATCACAAATAGTGCCCAATAATGTGGGAATGGCACTCAAGGAAAACAGTTGGATAGAAGCAATGCAAGATGAGTTAATGCAGTTTAAGAAGCTGAATGTTTGGCATCTTGTTGAACTTCCAAAAGATAAGCTTCCGATTGGAACAAAGTGGATATTTCGAAACAAGACGGATGAAAAGGGTGTTATAGTTCGGAACAAAGCACGTCTTGTGGTGCAGGGATTTTATCAAGTTGAAGGATTGGATTATGAAGAAGTGTATGCTCCAGTTGCAAGACTTGAAGCAATACGCATATTCTTAGCCTTTGCTTCTTACGTGAACATCAAGGTGTATCAGATGGATGTTAAAACTGCCTTTTTATACGGGGAAATGAAGGAAGAAACCTATGTTTGTCAGCCTCCAGAATTTGAAGATCCAGATCATCCTGATTATGTTTACAAGTTGGATAAGGCATTATATGGTTTACATCAAGCACCTCGTGCTTGGTATGCAACTCTGACTGAACATTTGCTTGCAAATGGTTATTCACGAGGCGCCATTGATCAAATCTTATTCATACAAAAATCAGGCGATGACATTATTCTGGTTCAAATCTATGTCGATGATATCATTTTTGGCTCTACAAATGATAGTATGTGCACGGAGTTTGAAGAGGTGATGAAGAAGAAATTTGAGATGAGTTCCCTTGGGGAAATTTCATTTTTCTTGGGTATTCAAGTTACTCAATCTGAGACTGGTATTCTCATACATCAAGAAAAGTATGTTTAGACTATTCTTGAGAAATACAAGTTTCAAGATTCCAAAGTAGCTCCAACTCCAATGTCTTCTCGTCTTACTCTTATTCCAGATCCATTAGGAGAATCAGTTGATCAACATCTGTACAGATCAATGATTGGTTCCCTCATGTATCTCACTGCAAGCAGGCCGTATATCATGTTCCCTGTTTGTCAGTGTGCCGCTATCAGAGTGATCCAAAGGAATCACACATGAAAGCTGTCAAGCGGATTTTCAAGTATCTCAAGGGTCAACCCATACTTGGTCTTTGGTATCCTCGAAATTCCGATTTCAATTTATTTGCTTATACTGACAGTGATTATGGTGGTTGTAATTTAGACAAGAAATCGACCACAGGAGGATGTCAATTCTTGGGCAACCGACTCATTTCTTGGCAGTGTAAAAAGCAGAACACTGTATCCACATCCACTGCCGAAGCTGAATATGTGGCTGCCTCGAGTTGTTGTTCCCAGCTTGTCTGGATTCAATAATAACTTCTCGATTATGGCCTCAACATTTATGACACACCCATTTGGTGTGATAAGATGGCAGTTCTGAACATCGTGAAAAATCCCATTCAACACTCCAAAACTAAACACATTGACATCCGCATTCATTTTATCCACGACTGTTTTGATCGAAAACTTATTCATTTAAAACAAGTGCCGTCAACTGAAAACATTGCTGATTTATTTACCAAGGCATTTGATCATTCTCGATTTGATTTCCTTGTGCAATCATTGGGAATGATTAATTTTGGATAACTTAGTTTAATGAATCTTCGCAAAAAGATTTTTCATTTTTTTTAATAACGAATAAAATTGCAATTGTTTCTTTTTCTTAAAAGGACAATCACAATTTTAGCGGGAGAAAATTAGAAAAACAAGTTCTGAAAAATATTTTTGGTCTTAGGGGGAGTTAAGATCAAAGGATTGCCAAAATAAAAAGAAGAAATTTTCATACTGAAATGAGAAATGATATTACAAAGTTCTAAAAGAGTCTAAGTACTTTCAAAGGCTTAAATACGAATAGACTTGGATTATGATTGATGTGTTGATAGGCTTTGCTTTCAGAAATAAAAAGATCATAATTGAGTGATTACACTTTAATTAAAGAGATAAGAATTAGTGGGGAACATATCAGGATTCTGTGACAATGACAAAAAAATGTTCTAACACAGACTGAGAGATATAATCTTGTCATACTCAAGCCTGTATGTGTTTGATTCAGTGATTATCATAACTATATATATATATATAAAAGATAAAAATACAAAAAGACAAAAATAAAGAAAAATAAAAAGAAAATAATTGAGCAAAAAGATGCCAACAAAGGTCGTATAGGATATAAGATGCCAAGAAGCACAACAAATCAAAAGATATGTCTAAAAGACATACAAACTATATGGTATATATATTCTATTTTGAGAATATTTTCTGACCATGGAAGGCAAAATCAAAAGATGGGGCATGTAAGTCCGGATGGCTTGTAAGTCCTAAACATCTTGAGAGGGCAAACGTAAGTCCGGATGGCTGTCAGTAAGTCCTTAAACTTGTTAATATTCCGGGTTAAGAAATATTTCTCAGGCTAGTTATGCTCAAATAGTTATATTTTAGGAATAAACAAATGGTATCATTCATCAACAATGCATGGTTTAAGTGAAATTGGGGTGACTTGAAATCTCGACAGTGTCTTGAAGGATAATAATTTTTTTACAGAAGTTCTGATTGTGGGATCTACTGACTTATATTAAATCAACACGAAACATGATATATATCACTCATTATGTTTCTGAGTAAAACCTGAAGTATAAGTTTAAAGGGACAAAAGATATTGACAATCAACTTAACCAGTTATTTTAAATAAAGCCGGACAGAGTCTTAACTTGATAAAGAACTATATGATCTCATTATGAAAATTCTTACAAAACAAACAAATCTGATCTTGATTCTTTAATTGCTTTCATTATTTTGTCATTTTGTGTGTAAGTGTTTTTCATTTTACATTTGTGTTGTGTACTTTTTAAGACAAATAAATAACAAGATAAATTGTGAAAATTGAAGATTCATTAAATTAATTGGTCACTTGGTAAATAAAACTTTATGTTGACATAATTAATTGAGAATAAAAGGATTAAAAGTTTTGAAAACTAAGAAAAATGTTGAAAGATAAAAGTTTGAAAAAATTTCATCTCGCACGAAATTGAGTGTCACGCGAAACTATGACTTGCGAAATGGTCTGTCGCGTGAATTATCTGAGGTTTAAAAATGAAAGTGACTTAGGCGAAATCACTTCTCGCACAAATCCCATCTGAAAAATACTTTCGCATCACATCCGAAAATTCTTTTCGCTTGTATTCAAAACTGCGATTCTGATATCTTTCATTCATGTTTGTCCATCTGAAACATCATACTGTTTCCATTACATTCATATTGTGATCTTAAATGTAAATATTGATTTGAATGGTTGCTGAAGAGACGTATTTCAAAAAGGAACTTAACAACTTTGAAATAAAATCTAATAAATAAACTTGAAATGTTGAAATTGAAAGATGAAATCAACATAATAGACTTAGGCGACAGTGATGGACTAGATTTCATGGATTAAAATTATGTTTTGGAAGGTTAATTTGAAAGTTGAGTTGTGCGAATCACAAAAAGGAAACGAACAGACGCGAAATGGTGTTTTCGCGTGATAATGGTTCTCGCTTGATTCTTGATTTCGCTTGAAATATGATTTTTCGCTTGAAACAAGTTTTCGCATAGGTTTTGACTGTCGCATGAATATCTGTCTTCGCATGAAATACAATTGTCGCACGAAATATTATTTTAGCTCAAGTAGAAGTTTTAGCACGATAGTCCTTTCACGCGACATAAATTTTTCAGCAAAATTTTCTAAGTGTTGGTGCTCATTCTATTTCAAGTGGAATTATAGCATGTACTTAGTTTTTACACAATACACTATTAATTGCTGAAATTTCTAATTGTAAAACATTGGTTTTCACTGGAAGTTGTATTATTCTCTAAGTGTGAAAACTCAAAAAAAATTAGATTTTCTAAGTGTTAATATGTTTCATATGCTTAATTAAGTTATATTCAAAGTATTCTAATCCTGATTTTTTGTGACAATGCAGATGGCACAAATGATTTTCAATAAAAATCATAATTGTGTTGCATACTTAGATGATGTTCTAGAAGGAAAAGAACTGTTTTCATCGATGATCGAAGAACTGAAGAATTCTCGCATTGTTTATGCCATATCTGCTGACCCAGCCATATATTCTGAGCTGATAGATTCTTTCTGGAGCACTGCTGCTCTAGAAAAAGACCAAGCTGGTAATCAAGTTATCACAGCTACTGTCAAGGATAAAAGAGTGATAGTTTCCCAATCTATACTGAACCGAGTTCTTCTATTTGATGATCAAGAGGGTGCACCTACACGACTGGATGATGATATAGTGATTGACTGTCTGACTCGTATGGGATACGAGTACAGATATCCCAGTTTGGAAAAGAAATGGCTACCACCGTATTGGAAGTATCTTTTTCATGTGGTGATTCATTGTTTGAGTAATCGTAAAGCTGGTATGGATAGTCTGAGTGCTGTTTTTGGCTCCTTATTAGTATCTCTGCTTGATGATCTACTTTTCAGTATCTCTGGGGTAATCTTCCAGGAGATGGTGAAAAACGCCACAGCCAATCCAGGAAGAAAGTTTATTATGTACCCTAGATTTGTCCAGCTGGTGATCAATGATGCTTATCCTGAGCTTGCCACTCAGAGATCTCCAAAATATGTTGTACAGACGATAAAGAAGGAGATATTCACACATCTCACTGGAGCCAGAGGAAACAAATGCTCTGGTGAAAGTTTTGCTAAGATTGGAAAATTTTCTGAGATTGAAGAAGATATTGGTGAGTTTGGAGAAGGTGCTCATACTAATGAAGCTTAGACTGGCACTTCTACGTCTGGTGCTAGAGATGACTTAGATGAGGAGATTGAAAAGTTATTTGAAGATGAGCCTATGAATGAAGGAAGAACGGAAGGAGTTGTTCATTCTGCATCTAGTTTAGAGACGGCTAGTGATCAAATAGAGAATGTTCCCTATGTGATCCAAACTGATCAAACACCGTCTACTCCAACCTCTTCATGACCTAATGATGAAGACAGGGATACGGATTATGTCCCGAAGGATTCTCCTAGTACATTAATAAGGAGAAAACGTATGGCAAATAAGAGAGATTCCATATCAAGAAAAAGAGGTCGAGGTATTATTCCCAGGAGACCACGAACACATGTGGTTATTACTGAGTCTGAACAAGAGCAGACTGCTGTTGAGACTACCTCTGTTCCTGAGACAGAAGCAGTTCATGTTTCTGAATCAGCTAATATTACTGAATCTGGTTTTTCTACACCTCCAAGGCAAGAAAATTTAGAATTTGATGTTGATACGTTCTTGAATACTCCTCTAGATTTTCAAGGGAGAGAGGAATCAACCAGTACTCCTCGTTCGATTACTTTAGAAGAAAGAGTAAAGAACTTGGAGAAAGAAAGTTTTGAGAATGTGAAGTTGATTGCTGAATTGAAAAAGGATAATGAAGAAAAGACAAAGCTGATTAACATGATTCATCTTGACTCAGCAATTAAAGATACAAGGATAGTTTCTCTCGAACAACAAGTGAAAAGCATGTTTGATTATACTTCACGGTTGGAGCGACAGCTGAATGAGATTAGAGAGTTTATATCTCAGACTTATTTCAATCAACCACTAGTCATAAGGTCTACTACTGTGATTGGTGAGTCTAGTAGGCGATCTCCAAGCCCATCCCCTGCTGAAAATTTTCAAGAAAAAGAAACGGTCAACGAAGCTCAAACTTCTAATGAACAGCCAAGTGTTAGTACTACTGAAGATGTTCCAATTTCATCTGAAGTACCTATCACTGAAGCTTCCACTTCTACAGCTTTCGTTGAGCCAGAACATATGATGCCTTTGCCTGTTGTTAATGAAGAAGAGGATGAAGATTTGCTAGATTATGGGGATTCAGATGATAATGAGGATGATGATGATGAGGATGATGATGACAATGATGATGATGATGGTGGAGATGATGGTGGAAATGATGGAGGTAATGATGATGGAGGTAATGATGATAATGGAGGTGATGCTGCAGGATTATCTTCGAGTCCAACTGGTGATACTAACACTGATAATGTCAATCGCCTAAGTGTTAGTGATCCAGAAGGATATGATCCACTTAACCCTGCTACTGAAAGTTTGTATGAAAAGGAATTGTATTCTTTTCAACAATCTACATCAGGAGTTGTCGAAGAAGAATTTGACATGTCTGATGATTTGGATGATCAGAATGAATATACTGATATATTTGGGAACAACCTTCAGGAGTTATTCAAAGATATTAATCTTGAAGAAGGAGAAATCCCTACTGAGACTGTGAGTGGTTCAACTCCTACTGATTCAACCAAGAAAGATTCTACTGGTCAAATTGCATTATACACTAGAGGAGGTCTGATGTTCAAAGCACCACCACCACCTACTGAAGCTCATTTTCTGTTTATTTCAAAGCCAAAGCAGAAGTATGGTGAAATGTCTCATGTGATTAGTTGGGGATATGATGGAGAGAAAAGGTTGTATGTGATAAAAAGAAAGAATGGAGAAATCGATTATTTGAAGAGCACACAAGACTTTCATACTCTACGTGCTGCTGATCTCTACTCTGTGGGCAAAGCTCCGTTTTTCAATGAAAGTAACCATAGTGAAGCTGAATTGATGAGATCAATGATACGAAGGGAGATGCGAACAAACTTCAAGGACTTTAAAACTGCTAAATCGAAGGTGATTGATGACTCTACAAGAATAGATGAAAAGACAAAGCTCCAATGAAAATAAGAGTCTATCAACATCCAAAATTCATCAGAAAAGTCCCAGTGCATGCTCCAGTTCCTCCCAATTCTTTGAAGTAATTACTTTCATGGAGATGTGAGAAGGATTCAGGTCATGCTGTGATCAGATGTACTGACAGGTCATTTAGAATCATTGACCCAGCTGACTTAATGAAGTTTGGCAAAGACGACTTAATCAAGCTCTTACACTTCCCCATTTCAGCTGATGAGTCAGTTTACTTTCTATCTTGCCAGTATGTACGTATGACGGATCGAATCCTTAGGAACAAATGGTATGCTTATTCAGGCTCATACAAGAAGGCTAACGTTGATTTTGATTGATTATGTTTCACCGAGCCTAGGGGGAGATTGTAGAAGAACAATCAAGGCTCAGTAAAACATTTGAAGACTGAATAAAGACTAATTCTGAAGACAGCTTGTGCGAGAGATAGACTCACGCGAGAAGCAGCTCTCACGCGATAACTGTCTCCACGCGATAGGAATTACCGCGTGACAAGCCAGTCGCGCGAGAACTTTGTGTTTAGTATAAATAGCTTAGTTTTCGTTTTGTAATCAAGATTTTGATCATTTATCACATCTGTAATGTGCGATTTCACACAAGACTTGTAATAGGTTGCGTTTGTTCAATTCAATATCATTTTGTGATCAATTCGATTCTTTTTTCAATCCAATCAAGTTTACATTCCGCATTCACTTGATTGAGTTCGTGGTTTGATTGATTCCTGGAAGAATTCACGGTTTTACAACCTTCTTGTTAGGAAGAAACACCACAAATCAGCTCCAAAAAACCTCCTTTTTCTTCCTTGTTTCCGTAAACAATGAGAGAGAGAGAGATAGAAGTTTGTTCAAGTTTGCATGTGTGGGATAGAGAGAAAATGGAGTGTTAGACTAGTTAAAGATGTGTGTGTTCTCAAGGGAAAGGAAGCAATAAAACAAGGGGGGCGAAATTATTGGGATTAAAAGAGTTTCCCTCTTTTAAATTAAACAACACAACCTATTAACTAGTCTTTTATTTGGATATACAAGTAACCTTTTAATTGTATAATCCATACACTCTTATTATTAATTTATGATGTTATTTAACTCACTTAAACAACATTACAAATAATATCATTGAACAAAATGTACTAATTATTTGTTCCATCTCATATGCAACTTGTTTAGAAAACCCATTTTCTAAATTTGGTGTAAATATTTAATTCCATGATCATATCATCAATTAAATATTAATTGGTGTTTGCTAAGCTTGTTATTGGGTATAACCCGACTTGGATCATAACGTACTAACCACATCAATATTCTACCTGTCTTGGGCATATAGAATCCTACAGGAATTCTATTTGATTGGCGATCCAATTAGTGAGAACCACAACCTGATCAATCTAACAATTAATGAAACGTTAAGAATGAGTTGAAATCAATCAGGAACGAACTTTGAAGTTGGATGGACGAACTTGTTGGGTTTGTTGGATCTAAATCATGTTGTTTAACCATTTTAAACAAGAAAACGCAGCGGATTAACATCAAATATCAACCATTTGAAATCTGAAAATTATACTTCATTGCATGTCTACAACAAACCCAAGAATGCAAGGATCTTATTTATGTGTTTGAACTAGTTATCACCAATATATAACAACCCAAACAAGTGATGTATACTACCTTTAGAAGCTGCCAAAATCGAGTTGTAGATGAAAATGATGTTCTCGAGCAGCCCTAACATCAAGAAGCAAAACACAACAACGAAATCAACAAACTACCTTCCAAAGATTTAGAAGCTGTCAAAATGTGAAACACATCCAAAGAGGGCTGAAAAACGTGGACTTATCTGAAGATGAAGCTGCCATTGAATGACCAAAACACCAAGAGAAGGTGTTCTCAAGTGTTCATACCCACAAGCTTCAAAGCAACACCCTTTTGCTAGGATTTGTAGCACCAAATCGAATCATGCAAGCTGCTGGATTTTGTTTCAGCCGTGAACACACTTGTTCCAGCCGTGACCATCCACCAAAGATGTTAAACACTTTGTTCCAGCCATGAATCCTTCAAAACGAGTCACCAAGGCTGCTGGATTTTTGTTCCAGCCGTGACAGCCTTGGTTCCAGCCGTAACATCCAACAAAGATGTTAAACATTATGTTCCAGCCGTGACATTCTTCTTCCAAAAGAAGGATTCATGTTTTGTGACTCTTGCATGTAAGAAATCGAGAGAGAGAGCTGAAAATAGAGAGTATGTGTGTGTTTTCTTGTGAGATCCATCTCTCTAAAACTTGAGAGAAGAAAACAAAAATGAAAGGGAAGGCCAAGGGGGGGCGGCCGAACCCCTTGGTTTTTTTTAGGGTTTTCCCTAAAAACCTTTCTTTTATAAAATGTTACAAGATTTTATATATTATACATAATTAACCTTTTAATTATATATAATATACACACACACATTTATTATTTGATGTTGCTTAATTAATTTAAACAACATAACAAATAATATCCATGAACAAAATATCCTTATAATTTGTTCTTTCTCACATACAATTTATTTAGAAAACCCATTTTCTAAATTGGTGCAATTATTTAATTGCATGATCATATCATCAATTAAATATTAATTGGTGTTTGCTAAGCTTGTTATTGGGTATGACCTGACTTGGATCACAACGTACTAACCACATCAATGTTCTATGTGTCTTGGGCATACAGAATCCAACAGAACTGGGACGCTCTGGACGGCTAGGGTATGATAATATTCGATGTGTTATGTTTTTCCATGAATTACGTGGTATTTATAGGTTTTCAATATTCAGTCATATGACTGAGCCACTAGCATGGTTCAGTCGTGCGACTGACTCATGTGTTTGATTCATACGCACGACTGAAGGTTCAATCGTGCTACTGAGTCAATATTATGTCTTAGTCATACGACTGATCCAGTCACCAGGTATAGTCGTGCGACTGGTCCATAAGTATGGTCCATATGTGCGTCTGGTCCATGAGTGTGGTCCATTAGCATGAATACCACAACACTAAGTTGAACACATTTCTGAATCGTTATTGACTCAGAACTATGTACGACAACTTAAAACCTATATATGATGTTCATTCATATGTGTAATACTAAATACTCTAAGAATATGATATAATCAAAGATAAATAAACATCCAAAAAACATATCACATTTCATTAAGCTCTTGCATTACATAAGTGTAAAAAATGAAAGTGTTTGACCAAAAGAACCAATGAGCCAGATTAGAAAAACCTTTAAGTCCCACAGTCATCATAACAACTGAAGAAGACTACATCAGCTGAAGACAAAGTCTAAAGACAAGTACTGAAGACAAAGTCTGAAAACATCAGCTGAAGACAAAGTCTGAAGACCAAGTCTTCAGAGGTTGTCACAACAGCTGAAGTAGTACTCTCCAGTAGTTGTGATGGTTTTACTTTTCAGTAGTTGTCTTTATCAGTTTCAGTAGTTTGTAATCAGTAGTACAGTAGTTTGTTTTTAGTAGTTGTAGTATTAGTTAATACTTAGCTTCTTTTGTAAGAAGATGTCCTCAGTTGTTGTGGACATCTTCAGTAGTTTTAGTTATTTTCAGTTGTTTATGTAAAACGGTTAGATGTCACTATCAGGTGACATCTGCTGACATCACCTTACCTCTATAAAAGGAAGGTTGACCTAATTTGTAATCACCGAAGCTTATGAGTGAATGAGAACATTCTATTTTGCAGAAAGCATTCTCTCTTTATAACCATACTGTTTCAATGAATATCCTTTGTATTCTTGCTTAAATTTCATCTAATTCTTATACTATTATGCTGCAAATCATAACCTAATTGATCAAACTAGATCCGAGATCCCTTCAAATGGTATCAGAGCTGGTTAATCATTGATCAATTTAACAATTGATCATTGAAACTGCTCTTTTGATATCTAAGTTTGATCGAAATAGCAAATTTGCAAGAATTGGTTATAGAGTTTGATTTTCTGTTGCTTCCGGTGAATTAATTTGAGGTTCCTCATGTTTAAAACAGAGTTGTTGAGTTTTTGAGCTAGATTTGTTAAAATTACATTGAATTGATTTGAATCTGTGAAAATGGCTACACCAACAAATGATCCTCATAATACTGGCTCCTCAACAAAGCCTTCGATGCTTGCTAGGAGTGAGTATAACATATGGCAACGCCGAATGCTCCATCACCTCTCTATCAATAGCGCAGGATGTTGGAAGTGCGTGGTTCATGGACCATACAAGCCTATAGTGAGTCTTCCGGTGAAGAATGAGATGGTTCCAAAGAAACCAGAACAGTATTCGGATGAGGATCTAAAACTGTTCAAAATTGATGCTAAAGCCTATGGAATTCTGGCCATGGCACTGCCTAATGAAATCTATTTAGGGCTTATGCATCATGAAACTGCTCATGACTTCTGGGTTGCTTTGAATGAACAATTTGGAGGAACTGATGAGGTTTTGGCAAACACTAGAGAAATCCTTGCCCAGCAATATGAGACATTCTCTCATAGAAAGGGTGAGTCTCTGACTCAACAATTTGAGCGATTTTCCTGTTTGATATCTGAGTTGAAAATGGTTAAACAGGAATACTCAAACAGCCAGATGAACAACAGATTCCTCAGATCCCTGCCTAAGAGATGGGACACATATACTATTGTCCTACGCTCCAGTGTAAATCTGGACACTCTATCTTTTACCCAACTTCATGGGAAACTATTGACATTTGAACGAGAGATAAAACAGAAAAGGAAACTATCTTCATCTGGGAAGCTCACTGATGACTTTGTACTAGGAAATACTGCACTGGTCGGTCAGGAGTCAGAGTATGCTGTATCAGAAGGTTCATATGATAAGCATATAGATTTCTCTACAACAGTGGAGAACATGCGTTTGTTGGTGTTGATAGCAATTCAGGTGGTAGTAGTGATAATTTGTGCTTTTTGATGGATGATTTAAAAGGAATTCTAGATTATGATCTGGAAGAGATGGATATTTTATGTCAAATGACAATGATCAATATCAGATCTCAAAAGTTTTACAAACCGACTGGTAAGAAATTTCCAGGTCTCTCTTTCAAAACCAAGGTTGGTTTTGACAAGAGAAAGTTGAGGTGTCACAAGTGCCATAGACTTGGACACTTTGCAAGAGAGTGTAGATCATTCGGATCTAACTCATCTGCACCCTTTGTGACATTCCCAGGCAATAGCTCACAAAACAAAGGGCAACATTCCACCAGTTCTGGTCATCCTTCACAAGTTCAATCATCTCCTGCATATTTTATCCCTCAAGGTCCTATGCCATATCCTTACCCCTGTTTTTACATGCCTCAGTCCAATCAGGTTCAAGTACCCACAGCTCAACAAACACCTTCCCTACCTAAGCCTCAACTATCTCAATCAAATCAACAATCTCAATCTAGACCACAATAAAGCTTTTTCACCCCTGGAGTTATTGACTGGAGCAGCTTACCAGATGATCTTTCTTGTTATCATGAACAATTTTTTCCAGGTGCTGGTCAACATGGTGGTGAAAACCCTTTTGGAAATCTTGCTCTTATGGCCCTGGAGTCTACTGATGGTTCATGCTCAAATGCTTCTACATCACAGGTACCACAGGTATCTTCAGAGGCAAAGGCCATGTTGTGTTCTGAGTCATGCATAGCTACCTTTGCCTCAATTAGAGAAGCAAATGTAGCTTTAATCAATAAAAATCTTGAGCTAGGGAAAGTGATTTCCAAAACAAAAGATGAGTTTGAGTCTGTTTTAAATGAAAAGGATGATGAGATTTATAAATTAAAATGCCAAATCACTGATGAAAACGTAGAGGTAGAGGTTATCTTAGAGAAATACAAGGATCTCAAAGAAACACTTGCGGATGCCTAGATAGAGTGTGAACGCTGGGTAACATCATGCAAGGGGTTTGAAATGCTTCTCAACAAACAAGTAGCTTCAAATGTGAAGTTTGGGATTGGTTATAATCATACTGCTCCTCCTACAGATTTTACTCCCAAATTAGAAGTACAATCTGAAGAAGAAAGCAATGACCAATCCACATCATCATGTGTCTCACCCTTTGGTAATGAACCAAAATCAGAGGATGAAGTCAGTATTAGCACCTCAGCACATCAATCAGCTGATGGTTCCAATGCTGACAAACACATGATCAGGAGAAAGCTGATCACTTCAGGTGTTGTCTCACAAAGTACTCAAAGTACTGAAGGGAAAGTCACAACACCTGAAGAACAAACCAAACCCACTGAGAACAAAAATGGTTTGAAAACTACTGAAAAGTCTATCAGGAAGTCCAAAAGTACTGATAGAAAACTTCTGAAGAACAAATCTTCAGTAGTTAAGAATCCTTCAGTACTTAACATAAGTACTGAAAGGAAGAAAGTACTGAAGAACAAACCTTCAGTAGTTTCATCTTCTTCAGTAGTTGATCAACTAAAGATGAAGAAAAAGCCATTTGAAATATGTGGCTTATTCAATCATCTCACAGATGACTGGTGGTACAGAAAGGGTTCCAAATTCAACAAAGATAAGAACATCAAAAAGAAAATTAAAAAAAATGAAAAATGAATTTGAAACCATGTTTGTACCAGAGGCATCTCAACCTAAAAACCCAAATTCCTTTAAGAAATCCAAACAGAAGGAAGGGGTTTATCAGGAAACAGCTGAAGGTTTTCAATGGATTCCTCATGGAATACCAAAACACCACACTAAGTCTGTATCTTCCAAAAGTGAGAAAATGGTGAAACACAGGAACCAATCACAAACAAGAACTGATATGTCTGATGAACTAAAGGCTTTAGCAAACAATCAGACACAACTTGTTATGATGGTTCAACATCTATTGGGGAGAGTTAACCAAATAAATGTACCTGTGATTAAACCACAGAAAAGGAAAACCAAGCCAAAATTAAAGGACTCCTTTTCCACACCATCTCCACTTACGCAGGCTGTTAATCATGACAAACCAGTTAGTGTCACATCTGTTGATGAGAATAGACCCAAAACCAAAATGGTTTGGGTCTCAAAAACTAACTAGTTTCTTTTGACGAATGCAGGGTTCTTCAGCATGCCAAAGAAGCATCTGGTATATGGACAGTGGAGGATCTATGCATATGACAGGGAACAGCTCTCTTCTTAATGACTACTCTCATGGAAAGAAGGGTTTTGTTTCTTTTGGTAATGATGCTAAGGGTTACATCATCGGCAAAGGCTAGGTTTCAAACGGTGAAATAAGGTTTGATGATGTCAACGATGTGGAGAATCTCAAGTACAATCTCTTGAGTGACAGTCAGATGTGTGATAAAGGTCATGTTGCCCTTTTCACCAGCCAGAACTGCAGGATTCTATCTTCCAAAGTTCTGAGTCTCATTGACAAGGTATTGGATGAATATACTCTCCTGAAGGCCAATAGGACAGGAAGAGTATATGCCTTAGATTTATCAAAGAAAATTGATCTAAAGGCCATCCTTGCCTATTCTCCAAGGCCTCTCCCCAGGAATCTAAACTATGGCACAGAAGGCTTGGTCATATGAATCTTAAAAACATGAACCAGCTGATCCATCATGGTTTTGATAGAGGATTGCCAATGAAGGAGTTCAAATGTGATGACAACTGCTCTGCTTGTTTGAAATGGAAGCAACACAAAGTATCATTTCCTCCGATAGAAGAGCCAAAGTCTACTTCCTGCTTGTAATTACAGCATATGGATTTGTTTGGTCCTGTAAGAGTGATGACCATGGCAAAGAAGAAATACTGTCTGGTAATTATGGATGATTACTCCAGATTTGTATGGACTTTCTTCTTGCATTCAAAAGATGAAGCTGCACAAGCCATTATATACATTGTGTTATATGTTGAAAAACAGTATTCCCTTCTAGTCAAGTGTGTGAGGAGTGATAATGGCACAGACTTTAGAAATCACACACTTGATGAATTCTACTTGTCTAAGGGAATCAAGAGGCAGTATAGCATTCCAAGAACTCCTGAACAAAATGGAGTGGTGGAAAGAAAGAACAGGACACTTATTGAAGCTGCTAGGTCAATGTTGGCTGATTCTGGTTTGCCACTGACCTTTTGGGCTGATGCTGTCGACACAGCTTGCTATGTGCAGAATAGAGTCTTAGTAAATCAGAGGTTTATGAAGACTCCTTATGAAGTGTTACATCATTTGGCCCCTCTAATTTCATTCTTTAGAGCATTTGGGTGTCCCTGTTACATTCTTAACACAAATAATCCACTTCAGAAGTTTGAATCAAAGGTGGATGCAGGGTACTTTGCTGGATATTCATCTACTTACAAGGCGTACAGAGTTTTCAACTGCAGAACAAAGATAGTGGAAGAGACTTTGCATGTGAAGTTTAATGAATCTCTAAAGGACAAAATTCCACAAAACCCTATGGAGCTATTTGATTTGGAGATACTGCAATATGTTCTTTCTCAGTCTCCAGATGTTGCAGTTCTTGAAAATAATATTTCACCTCATGCAAACAGTTTTCCACCTGGTGGTACTGATGATTATGATGACAGTACTCACCTTTTCAAGTTTAGTGCTCAACTGCCTGAGTCATCTAAACGTGATGTTCCTATAGCTTCAGCAGCTCCATCCACAACAAATGCTAATGAGATCTCTGCATCATCTACTTCGTTTGAATTGCCATCTCCTTCATGGTTTCAAGAGTCTGAATCAACATCTGTTGCTACTGAATCTCCTGCAAACACTTGCACAGATCTTATTGTTTATCAAGAGCTGAAGAATCACCCAATGTCTCAAATCATTGGTGATATCAATGCTGGAGTTTCAACCAGAAGTCAATTGTCCAATTTCTTCTTCTATGCTATTTTCCTCAGTCAGCAAGAGCCAAAGAACTATCATGTTGCATTAAGAGACAATGGATGGGTTGAAGCCATGCAACTTGAACTTCTTCAGTTTAAAAAGAAGCAAGTATGGGAGCTGGTTCCTCTACCCTAAGGTAAGTGTGCAATAGGCACTAAATGGGTGTTTAGGAATAAAACTGATGAAAAAGGTTGAATTGTCAAAAACAAGGCCAGACTGGTTGTACAGGGGTTTTCACAAGAAGAAGGTATTGATTATGATGAAACCTTTGCCCCTGTAGCCAAACTGGAGGCAATCAGATTGTTCTTAGCTTATGATGCTTTCCACAATCTTAAAGTTTTTCAAATGGATGTCAAAAGTGCATTTTTATATGGTAAAATAAAAGAAGAGGTTTATGTGTGTCAACCACCAGGTTTTGAGGATAATAAACATCCAAAAATTGGGTGTATAAGCTTGATAAGGCTCTGTATGGGTTAAAACAAGCTCCTAGAGCCTGGTATGGAACACTGTCTAATTTTCTTCTTCAAAATAATTTCACTAGAGGCTCCATAGATAAAAATTTATTCATAAAGAAAGTAGGACAACATAAGCTACCTGTTCAAATTTATGTAGATGACATCATTTTTGCATCCTCTGATCCACAGTTGTGTGATGCATTTACAAAACTGATGCAACAAAAGTTTGAAATGAGTGCCATAGTAGAATTATAGTTCTTTCTACTTTGCCAATCAAACAAAGAGCTGATGGAACTTTCATTCATCAGTCAAAATATACAAAGGATCTTTTGAAAAAGTTTGATTTACAAAACTGTAAGCCCTGTTCTACTCCTATGAGCACCACCACACAACTGGATGTTGATCAGAAAGGTAATGTGGTTGATGAAACCCTTTACGGATATATGATTGGTTTCTTGATGTACCTTACAGCTTCTAGACCAGACATTATGTTTGCAACTTGTGTCTGTGCTAGATTTCAGGCTGCACCTAAAGAATCCCATTTGATTGCAGTCAAAAGGATATTTAGATACTTGCAAGGAACTCAATCTCTAGGACTTTGGTGTTCTACTAGGCACTCTTGCAAATTGGTTTCTTTCTCTGATAGTGACTATGCAGGGTGTAAAGTAACCAGAAAATCAACTTCTGGTGGATGCCAATTTCTAGGCAATTGTTTGGTTTCTTTGCCGAGTAAGAAACAAACTTCAGTTGCTACATCCACTGCTGAAGCAGGGTACATTTCTGCTGCAAGTTGTACATCTCAGGTACTCTGGCTTCAGAATCAATTACTGTATTATGGCATTACAGAGACTAAGACTCCATTATTGATGGACAATGCTTCAGCTCTTTGTATTGTCAAGAATCCTGTCCAGCATTCTAAGACCAAACACATTGAGAGCAGACATCATTTCATTAGGGATTGCTATGCTAAAGGTCTGATTGATCCAAAGATTGTTCCTAGTGCTGATGAGCTTGCAGATATATTTTCTAAGCCTTTGGACAGTGCAACTTTTCAAAATCTTATGCTAAGGCTTGGTATGCTGCAGCTAGAATAAATTGACTAATACTGATACTCTCAGATCATAAGTACTGATGAGTATTAGTATCCAAAAGTCAAAAATAAGTACTGATGAGTTATTTACAACATCTGAAGACTTGGTACTAAATAATTGAAGTCAAAAATAAGTACTGATGAGTTATTTACAACAATAGTTTCCAACTACTGATGACTAACACCAAGTCTTCAGTTGTTTACAACATCTGAAGGTTCAAACCATGTCTTTAGTTGTTTCAAACAACTGATGACCAACACCAAAACCTTGAGTTGTTTTCCATCAGCCGTTTCATAATCTAAAAATACCATACCCTAACCTCAGAACTTTACATTCCCCAAACGTTATTATTCAAAATTTTCAGACCTTCCCTCCAGCATTAATGGCAACCATGCAACTTAAACCACGCCATAACGGTGTAGCCTACCTCACCAAATCGACTTTCTGGAACAAGTTTGATGATGCCATCGATCTGATGGTTGAATCCCCCTACCAAACGGCAGTTCTTTTGAATCCAACTATATACGACGAATCCCTACAACAATTCTGGACAAACGTCACCCTCACAATTTGTGAGAATGATGCCGAGATCACTCTCCAGTCGTTTGTCAACCAGAAGAAGGTGGTCGTCACTTCTAACATTATTCGGCAAACCCTAAATCTGAATGATGCCACCTTCGTCACCGAATATCCTAAGGGTACAACCGACTTATCCTTTGCCCATCATGGATACGAAGGTGACCTAAGTGCTACCATAATCTTGAAGAAGCACTTCCATGACCCTGAACGCCTAATCTTCCACATGGTCAATGTCTGCCTTGCCCCCAAGACCTCCTTATGGGATCAAATGTCTTCCAAGTGGCAATAGGTATTGTATTCAATCCTTGAATGCCAAAGCTTAAATTTTTCTGAAATTATATTTTTAGAATTAAAAGATATGGCTTTGAAACCTGTGGCTAACAGATGGATATTATATCCAAGGTTTCTTATGGCTATTATTGAAAATCAATTAAAAGTTGAGGGCCTTGTTGGCCTTGGAGTCCCTACTGTGGTAGTTTTGCCTGAAGTATACTCCAGGCACAACTCGAACACACAACTAAAAGAGGCTGCCAAGCTGCTAAAACCCAAGCAGCGGGAACCCACAGCCTCATCCTCCAGATCTAAAGTCCCCAACAAGCCAAAAACTAAAAAGCCCAAAAAGGCTACTCAGGGAGTCGAGTCCCCTGAGGATGCCTCTGCAGCACCAAGGCAGGAAGAAACTGCTGGTAGTAATCCACCAGTAGTTCTACAAACACCACCAACCATAACCACTCAGGAATCCTCTCAAAAGGATCTTGAAGTAACCACATTAGGGGATGCCACATTACTGGAACCTCTCTCATTTGAGAAGGTTGCCATTGAAGAGCACTATAAGTGCTGACTCAGTTAAACACTCCAACCCCTCCCTAGAAACCTAGTACAACTGGGAAAACCTCAACCATTGAGGGGGAGGATTCTAGTGTTGCTGATAACCCACAGCACATGGATTACACAGTTCAATCTCCCCGTGTGGAGGAGGAGATTAGAACTTCTAGTGACGCTTCCACTTCTCCTGCTTCAGCACATGAACAGGCTGAAGTTGGTAACATCTCTAAGACCTCACCAGAGGCAACTGCGTATGAAGGACATAATCCTAAGGCAGGAAGTCCCCAGAACCAAGATAAAAGGGGCACATGTGAATACTGAATCCACACTCAGCATATGTTCATCCTGATGAGATCAGGAGGTCAGATGATTCAGCACCCACAGATGATGACCTGGGCTTTTTCTATGATGTTCTTGCCCATAACACCATTCTTGAGGCTGAGGTAAGCAGACTACAAGAACTGCTTGCCAAAATGTCTCAAGAATCAAGTCCATCCGCCCAAATTCACCCACAGATGGCACCTTCTTCTGAAGGTCTCCCAAACATTGTGCCACTCTCCATAAATCAACCACAAGCCTCTGCTTCTGGCACCATTTCTTAGGGACAGAACCCCTCTGAGCAAATGGTTGCTATCTTTAAATCTTCCCTGCCTCTCATCACTCCCATCATCACTGACATTGTGCATCAAGCCCTTGATGAGAGGCTATCCTCAAATATACAAACCCTGGTTGATGATGCAATCACTAAGAGACTTTCTGACATTCAAACCCCTGAACTCAATGCAACCGAAAAGGGGGAGTCTAAGTCAGTGAAAGTAGTCAAGAGAAAGAGAGTTGAAGAGGAGAAGGAGAAAGAAAAGATGGAGGAGAAAGAAAAAGAAAAGGAGGAGGAGAAAGAAAAATAAAAGGAGAAGGAGAAGGAAAAAGAAAAAGACTTTCATGTCACATACAAGAAGAGGAAGGATGATGAGAAGACTTCTGAGAAGAAATTAGATGACATGATTAAAGAAGCTGATGAGCAACATAGCAGATCAATGGATAAAATCATTGATCAGCTATTTAGACATGGGTTTGACACTGCTAAGCTTGACACTGAGATTAGGAAGTTAGAGATACAAGAGATTGAGAACCGATGGGCTGGCTATAGTAAGAAGGAAAATGAAAGATTAGAAGCTATGGTCAGGTTTATTTCGAAGTATTTGGGGAGGACAATCCTTAAGGTGAAATCATGGTCCAGGGAGAGTATTTTGAAGATAACCAACCAAATTTGTTCGTCTGAATTATTTACAAAGGGATTGATCATAGAAGCCCTGGATGAAGCTGGTGCTGGGAAGAGGACTGATCTAGCAAAGTACTTCAAAGCCACACTTACAACCAAGATGGTAGAGCAGACTGTACAATCTCCCACACGAAAACAACCAACATCACAACCCACAAAACCAACTCCTTTACCATAGAAACCAACTCAAACTGTCGATGATGCACCCAAGAGGAAGAGAAGGGTGTTGAGGCTTCAAGAAGAAGAAGAAGATGATGATGAGGATGATAGGCTGCCTATTTCAACTGTGGTTAAACCAAAAGGGAAGATGCCTGAAGTATCAAAGATTATTGCCAAGAGCCAACCAATAGTGATAAGTCCTACCATCCAGATGCAAACTGTTAAAGTAAGGCTTGAAGAAGAAGAATTGCATAAACTACATGATGAGCAGCTGTTGAGTATGGTTGATAAAGATTTTACTCAGACTACATCAATACAATCTATGAGGAAACATGCTCAAAGGTTGTATGCTCTCAGATTCACCTTTCAATATCAGAAGGAGAGAGTTAGAATTTGGCCTGATCCCAGGGTGAGTCATAGAATTCACAAGAAGAACATTCTAAATAGATACAATGGCCAAGTAAAGAAGATTGTAGATGCAGTTATCATGCCGGCCATTGTAGTGTCACCCTGGGAAATCCTAGAAGACTTCAAGAAAGCCTACAAAGCTAATATTTCCCCCCAAAAGTTACTAGAAAACAAAATGGTGAAAAAGGGGTTAATTTATAAGAGGCTTGAAGAAGTCAGAAGTAATGAGCTCCAGCTGTTACTTGAGGGTAATCACCCTGATGAGTTTGCTTATAGAGAAATAACAACTGTGGAGCTGAAGAATGGGTAACAGGTTAAATATCTATCTGAGTATTATGGGCCTGAGTTCTTCTTTGAAGGAGAAGCTGAAGAACTCACTTTGGAAGAACAAGTTGTTTTCCTGGGGGCCAATGTAAGAGAGTCATACAGACTCATTGTAGGGAAGTAGGTTACATGGATGGGGCAACAATTCTGTGTCCAATTCCCCAAGACAGAGTTCCCATCCATCCCTTGCCAATCAGATCTACTGAAACCTGTTCCTAGGCCTGTGCTTAAAGTGATCACTTCTAAGCTGATCCAGAAGAAAAAGACAATCTTTTTGCCTAATAAGTGAGACTCCAATAATCTTAAAGGTTTTGGCTGCATTGGTTCAGGGGGAGTTTGTTGGACCAAAAGAACCAATGAGCCAGATTAGAAAAACCTTTAAGTCCCACAAACATCATAACAATTGAAGAAGACTACATCAGCTGAAGACAAAGTCTGAAGACAAGTACTGAAGACAAAGTCTGGAGACATCAGCTGAAGACAAAGTCTGAAGACCAAGTCTTCAGAGGTTGTCAAAACAGCTGAAGTAGTACACTTCAGTAGTTATGATGGTTTTACTTTTCAGTAGTTGTCTTTATCAGTTTCAGTAGTTTGTAATCAGTAGTTCAATAGTTTGTTTTCAGTAGTTGTAGTATTAGTTAATACTTAGCTTCTTTTGTAAGAAGATGTCCTCAGTTGTTGTGGACATCTTCAGCAGTTTTAGTTATTTTCAGTTGTTTATGTAAAACGGTTAGATGTCAATATCAGGTGACATCTGCTGACGTCACCTTACCTCTATAAAAGGAAGGTTGCCCTAATTTGTAATCGACGAAGCTTATGAGTGAATGAGAACATTCTATTTAGCAGAAAACTTTCTCTCTTTATAACCATACTATTTCATTGAATATCCTTTGTGTTCTTGCTTAAATTTCATCTAATTCTTATACTATTCCGCTGCAAATCATAACCTAATTGATCAAACTAGATCCGAGATCCCTTCAGAAAGATATAGACATTTAAGTACATAAACTATGGATATCGTGTATCAACAATCTCTAAAGGAGACCTTTGTATTTCTCCTATATTGCATGTAATGATTCATCATTGTCTTGGTGAAAGCTTGTGAAGCTGCTTCTCAGTTTGACAGTGCAATCGAGTGGAAAGTATTTCAAAAGAAATTGTTCAGCCATTTCCGCCCATGTGGTGATGGAACCAGACGAAAGTGAACAAGCCAGTCAATGGATCAGCCTCGAAGTGAAAATGGAAAAAGTCTTAGTCTAATGGCATCGACTGAACAGTTATTGTAAGGCCCCGTTCCCGGGCACCTTACGGTTGGTCATTCATTGCACATAAACATTTTAAAACATACATTTATCTTGCAGTGGAATTTAAAACTTTTATTTATAACTAAAAACATGTCATTTCATAACTTTACAACATTCGTTTTCTTCTCAAAATACAATGACATGTGAAAATATGGATGCCAGCCTTAATAACTAGTAGTCACCCTGTGCCATCCTCAGCAACATACCTGCCAACTGGAAACACATCAAAGTCAGCGTTGCTGAGTGAGTTCTAGTTTTATATTAAAAACATACTTTATTTCCATCAAAACCATTCTTACATACATACAATCATCCAGCATACGTACACGTATATAATATTATTATTATCTTCATCATTCATTCATTAGCTTTAGTTCGTGTACCGTTCATCGTTAACGTTCACGTTCGTTCTTAACTCTTTCTTTCGTTCGTACGTTTCTTACTTTCATTCATACATTCGTTACATTCATACATTCGTTACATTCATCCGTACGTACATTATGTTCATTCTTACGTTCATTTCATTCATTCGTACGTTCGTTACTTTCATACATCCTCTTTCACTTCTATCTAGGTCCGGTCATACTTTTCCCTCTTCATGGCACACAGCCATGATTACTGAGATCGAGTGACAAGGACCCCGTTTCATGCGTTATCACTATATTCCTTCTGTTCATTATCATCATTTGTTCGTTCTTTAGCTTTCGTTACATTCATTATCTTTCGTTCGTCTCTTACTTTCTTTCTTTCACAATTATCTCTCTCATTCATTAACTCACGCGATACTCCCGACTCATGTCCAAAGACTGATACTCTGCCGGGGCCCGCTCACAAACCCCCGACTCATGTCCGAAGACTGACACAGTACCGGAGCATGCGATACATTCCTCATTTGTCTTATCTCACTCTCACGCACTACTCCCGACTCATGTCCGAAGACTGATACTGTGTCGGGGCCTGCTCACCAACCCCCGACTCATGTCCGAAGACTGACACAGTACCGGAGCACACGATCCTCTACTCATCCAACTAGATCCCGTCTCATGCAATATCCCCGACTCATGCTCGAAAGCTGATGCTGTGCCGGGGCCTGCTCACAAACCCCCGACTCATGTCCGAAGACTGACACAGCACCGTGATACGCGACAAAGATCCCGTCGAGTCAATCACCTAGATTGAACTCCATCCGAGTCTGTTGCAACACAAAGTTGCTCACCTCACTATCTCGTCCCATACAATACCCCCGACTCATGCCCGAAGACTGATACTGTGTCGGGGCCTGTTATACAAACCCCCGACTCATGTCCGAAGACTGACACAATACCGGGATACGTGACGAGGATCTCGTTCGAGTCTGTTGCGACACAGAGTCGCTCACCTCATACATACGCTTGCAAGCCTTACGTTCATTCATTCGTTCATTAATGCATGCACTCATTCGTTACGTTCCTCTTTCATTATCTTCCACTTTACGTTACATACTACTTTCAATTCATTCATTAACGTTCAACGCAAAGCCCAGGGAAGACAAACATACAATGAATAAAAGGAACATACACATAATCATAGACATACATCATCACCATACAGGCATCATCACACATAACATCATGCGCGTCATCATCGTCAACTCATCATCATACATCGTCTTACATTATCCATGCCTAACTCATCATCTACAACCCAGAGGGTTCGAGTCTAAGTTCGTACTTTTCGAAAGTCGAATAATACTACGGACATTCGGGCGTATGGACACCCTTCCGTCGTCTGGCGTCCATGCGATAGGCCCTTCATTCGGGTGACTAGACCTTCATTCGGGTGGGTAAACCTTCATTCGGGTGTCTAGACCTTCATTCGGGTGACTAAACCTTCATTCGGGTGTCTAGACCTTCATTCGGGTGACTAGACCTTCATTCGGGTGACTAGACCTTCATTCAGGTGACTGGACCTTCAGTCTCCCCCCATTCAGGTGACTGGCCTTCAGTCTCCCCCCATTCAGGTGACTGGCCTTCAGTCTCCCCTCATTCAGGTGACTGGCCTTCAGTCATCCCCCATTCAGGTGACTGGCCTCCAGTCTCCCCTCATTCATGCGACTGAGCTCCAGTCTCCCCTCATTCGGGCGACTGAGCTCCAGTCTCCCCTCATTCAGGTGACTGAGCTCCAGTCTCCCCTCATTCGGGCGACTGAGCTCCAGTCTCCCCTCATTCGGGTGACTGAGCTCCAGTCTCCCCTCATTCGGGTGACTGAGCTCCAGTCTCCCCTCATTCGGGTGACTGAGCTCCAGTCTCCCCTTATTCGGGCGACTGAGCTCCAGTCTCCCCTCATTCGGGCGACTGAGCTCCAGTCTCCCCTCATTCGGGCGACTGGGCCTAGCTGATGCAGGATGGAGTTCATCCCGACTGCAGCCGAGGGTTTTCGGCCTTCAAACCCTTCCAGACCTCGTTTGAGCTCAAATTAGCCCCTCTAATCCATAGGGAAACATACCTCGACCTCATACAAGCCTATCCTAGTCCGGGATCAAGCCCTAAATGTACCATACACATACACATACGTACATACACGGCTTAAACACCCAAACTTGAAAAATAGGGTTTAAGATGTGTTCCAGCCCCAAAATCATTCAAAAACGTGTAAAAGAGGGGTCTTAGAACTCACTTTAGTAGCCTCCTCGGTTAGGGCTTCGATTTGACCCGCTATATGTCGATTTTGGCTCACGAACCCGCTTGAACCAACTTTCTTCTTCTCTTTTTCCTCTTTCTCTCCTTCCTCTCTGATTTTGCAAGTATGGGGAGAGGGTAAGGGCTGCCCTCTCCCTTAAATACCCCTCGTCCAATCGCCCGAGCTTCATGCGATTGGACCTTCAGTCGCCCAAGCTCTCTACGATTGAACTTTCCAGTCGTACGATTGAGCTCCAGTCGTGCGGTTGAGCTTCAATCGCATGACTCCCATGCGATTGGACGCTCCAGTCGCATGACACTCCTAATCGAAATTTCCGGGCGTTACAAGTCCACCCCCCTTAAACGGGTTTCGTCCCCGAAACTTGTTGTTCCTTAAACCTTCGCGGGCAATACTGTCCCATCTAGTTTCCAGTCTATCACTTGGAATCCTATCGCTCCACATCGTTTATCGACATTCGACTTCTGGTCTATCTTGGTCTATCGCCATCGGCAACCCATGCATACTGATCAATGTTCTTTTGACCAGCATCTGTGACTCCAAACATGCCATGTAGAATATAGTTACTACACCACAATACTCGAGCAAAGGCTCGGCGTTATAATCATTGAGCTTCAGAGCATCACTGGGAACCTTCAGCTTAAGTGTGTGAAGAACAAGGCCTTCAACTTGTGTAAAGTTGCTGCATGCACAATCTCGGGCTGAAATTGTTCCTCAGATAACGGGTGACACAGCTTTCTTAATTGCATCGCTCAATCCTCTAGGGTATCAGATAACCTAGTGAATCCACTAATAGTAATCTCTACATCGAAGGGCTCATCAATGTTTCTTCTCCTAACATGCAACTCACAACAGAAGGGAATAGGGACGTACTACTACTAGCATCACATTCAAGGCGTAGGGGCACAAACTTAAATTACCAGAAACATACCTGTCGTCAGGTCAAAGTCCGCTCTAGCCTTCACCCTCTATTCTCCTTCCTCGCACCAGAGCTCCCCGCCCTTGACTTCTTACAATCCCTGCTTAGATGTCCAGTCTCGCCGCAATTGTAGCACTTAGCCATGCGGCAATCCCTTTCCCTGTGGCCTTCCTTCCCACACTGAAAACAGACGTTGAGTCCCCACTTGCACTCCCCTTCGTGACCTCTACCACACTTCTTACATACCTCATCCCTCGTTCTTATCCTCTCCCGATCATTGATCCTCATCATCTTACCTTCGGTCACCACTCCACCATCACTATCTCGCCTTCCCTTCCCCTTCTTATCATAGGCTCACTCCCCCGCTTCATCTTTTATCGCTATCGTCTCCCGCTCGTCATACAACCTCCCCGCCAAATCCACTGTCGACCTGAAAGTACTCGGTCGAGCGGAAATCAAATGCCAACGAATTTCGGCTGGCAGCCCTTGAATATACCGGTTGATCTTTCGAGACACCGGCGTCACCTGCTCTGGCACCAACCGCGCCATGTCGTTAAACTTGGCGGTGTATTGTTGGTGGGTCATCGTCCCCGCTTCCAATTGCAGGAACTCCCTTTCAACTTTATCCATTTCACGGGGAGGACAGAACTCCTCAATCACCAGCCTTTTCAACTCTGACCATCTCATCCTTCCGATAGCCCGGCTACCCTCAGCTTGGACTATATTGTCCCACCAGCATAAAGCCGAGTCCACGAAAGAAAGAGTGGCAAACTTAACTTTCTGATCTTCCCGGCACTCACTAATTTCCAGTACCGCTTCCATCTCTCTGACCCAACGATGAGCGGCAGTAGCATTGCCGTTACCATCAAAGGTTGGGGGCTTGCATCGTTGAAACGCCCCATAGTTATAGCCTCGTGACGCCACCGGCGCAGGCGATTCCTCTTCTTCCTCATCCTCGTCATTGTAGAAAACCGTTTCAGTCTCGGGCCATCTCCTTTCACCCGAAGATCTACCCCTTTCTTGTCTCTCCTCATCCCTAATAGCCTTTATGACTTCAGTCACTACAGACGGTAAGATCGTCTGCATGACTTGGTGTACTTCTTCCACAACCGCCTCTCTCATTGAGGCTCTTAAATTAGCGCTTTCGTCTACTCCCTCCTGATGAGGAGTATCGTGTTCTTCATGAACTACCTTTTCAACTCTAGGCCTTCCTCTGGTGACCCGTGGTTCAGTGCCACGTCCGCCACCACCTCCACCACGTGAAGCCTTAGAAGATCTACCACCGGGCATCCTCTATCACACTGAAAGATTTAAACACTAACACGGTCATTCTAGGGAATAGCTCAGATCATGTCAAGTATAGTAAGTCCCTAATTACAGTGATCAGTTGTGATTAGCCACTTACCTTACTTTTCATACCCCGAGCATTACCTGTCCTGACTATATTAGTATCTAAATCTAACAGTAGCACATAAACACATAACATGCGCACACAATACCGGTTAAATTTAAGAAAATACCTGATGGCACGCAGCTACTCAGATTGGCATCCCACCCCTTTCTGTCCCATTTTCAGTTTAAGTTAAGGTTTATTTTGAAATTTTACCCATTTCACTTAAACTTTGGCTCTGATACCAACTTGCAAGGCCCCGTTCCCGGGCACCTTACGGTTGGTCATTCATTGCACATAAACATTTTAAAACGTACATTTATCTTGCAGTGGAATTTAAAACTTTTATTTATAACTAAAAACATGTCATTTCATAACATTACAACATTCGTTTTCTTCTCAAAATACAATGACATGTGAAAATATGGATGCCAGCCTTAATAACTGAGTAGTCGCCCTGTGCCATCCTCAGCAACATACCTTCCAACTGGAAACACATCAAAGTCAGCGTTGCTGAGTGAGTTCTAGTTTTATATTAAAAACATACTTTACTTTCCATCAAAACCATTCTTACATACATACGATCATCCAGCATACGTACACGTAGATAATATTATTATTATCTTCATCATTCATTCATTAGCTTTAGTTCGTGTACAGTTCATCGTTAACGTTCACGTTCGTTCTTAACTCTTTCTTTCATTCGTACGTTTCTTACTTTCATTCATACATTCGTTACATTCATCCGTACGTACATTATGTTCATTCTTACGTTCATTTCATTCATTCGTACGTTCGTTACTTTCATACATCCTCTTTCACTTCTATCTAGGTCCGGTCATACTTTTCTCTCTTCATGGCACACAGCCATGATTACTGAGATCGAGTGACAAGGACCCCGTTTCATGCGTTATCACTATATTCCTTCTGTTCATTATCATCATTTGTTCGTTCTTTAGCTTTCGTTACATTCATTATCTTTCGTTCGTCTCTTACTTTCTTTCTTTCACAATTATCTCTCTCATTCATTAACTCACGCGATACTCCCGACTCATGTCCAAAGACTGATACTGTGTCGGGGCCCGCTCACAAACCCCCGACTCATGTCTGAAGACTGACACAGTACCGGAGCACGCGATACATTCCTCATTCGTCTTATCTCACTCTCACGCACTACACCCGACTCATGTCCGATGACTGATACTGTGTCGGGGCCTGCTCACAAACCCCCGACTCATGTCCGAAGACTGACACAGTACCGGAGCACACGATCCTCTACTCATCCAACTAGATCCCGTCTCATGCAATATCCCCGACTCATGCTCGACAGCTGATACTGTGCCGGGGCCTGCTCACAAACCCCCGACTCATGTCCGAAGACTGACACAGCACCGGGATACGCGACAAAGATCCCGTCGAGTCAATCACCTAGATTGTACTCCATCCGAGTCTGTTGCAACACAAAGTTGCTCACCTCACTATCTCGTCCCATACAATACCCCCGACTCATGTCCGAAGACTGATACTGTGCCGGGGCCTGTTATACAAACCCCCGACTCATGTCCGAAGACTGACACAGTACCGGGATACGTGATGAGGATCTCGTTCGAGTCTGTTGCGACACAGAGTCGCTCACCTCATACATACGCTTGCAAGCCTTACGTTCATTCATTCGTTCATTAATGCATGCACTCATTCGTTACGTTCCTCTTTCATTATCTTCCACTTTACGTTACATACTACTTTCAATTCATTCATTAACGTTCAACGCAAAGCCTAGGGAAGACAAACATACAATGAATAAAAGGAACATACACATAATCATAGACATACATCATCAGCATACAAGCATCATCACACATAACATCATGCGCGTCATCATCGTCAACTCATCATCATACATCGTTTTACATTATCCACGCCTAACTCATCATCTACAACCCAGAGGGTTCGAGTCTAAGTTCACACTTTTTGAAAGTCGGATAATACTACGGACATTCGGGCGTATGGACACCCTTCAGTCGTCTGGCCTCCATGCGATAGGCCCTTCATTCGGGTGACTAGACCTTCGTTCGGGTGGGTAAACCTTCATTCGGGTGTCTAGACCTTCATTCGGGTGACTAAACCTTCATTCGGGTGTCTAGACCTTCATTCGGGTGACTAGACCTTCATTCGGGTGACTAGACCTTCATTCGGGTGACTGGACCTTCAGTCTCCCCCCATTCAGGTGACTGGCCTTCAGTCTCCCCCCATTCAGGTGACTGGGCTTCAGTCTCCCCTCATTCAGGTGAATGGCTTTCAGTCTTCCCCCATTCAGGTGACTGGCCTCCAGTCTCTCCTCATTCATGCGACTAAGCTCCAGTCTCCCCTCATTCGGGTGACTGAGCTCCAGTCTCCCCTCATTCAGGTCACTGAGCTCCAGTCTCCCCTCATTCGGGCGACTGAGCTCCAGTCTCCCCTCATTCGGGCGACTGAGCTCCAGTCTCCCCTCATTCGGGCGACTGAGCTCCAGTCTCCCCTCATTCGGGTGACTGAGCTCCAGTCTCCCCTCATTCGGGCGACTGGGCCTAGCTGATGCAGGATGGAGTTCATCCCGACTGCAGCCGAGGGTTTTCGGCCTTCAAACCCTTCCAGACCTCGTTTGAGCTCAAATTAGCCCCTCTAATCCATAGGGAAACATACCTCGACCTCATACAAGCCTATCCTAGTCCGGGATCAAGCCCTAAACGTACCATACACATACACATACGTACATACACGGGTTAAACACCCAAAACTCGAAAAATAGGGTTTCAGATGTGTTCCAGCCCCAAAATCATTCAAAAACGTGTAAAAGAGGGGTCTTAGAACTCACCTTAGTAGCCTCCTCGGTTAGGGCTTCGATTTGACCCGCTATATGTAGATTTTGGCTCACGAACCCGCTTGAACCAACTTTCTTCTTCTCTTTTTCCTCTTTCTATCCTTCCTCTCTGATTTTGCAAGTATGGGGAGAGGGTAAGGGCTGCCCTCTCCCTTAATTACCCCTCGTCCAATCGCCCGAGCTTCATGCGATTGGACCTTCAGTCGCCCAAGCTCTATACGATTGAACTTTCCAGTCATACGATTGAGCTCCAGTCGTGCGGTTGAGCTTCAATCGCATGACTCCCATACGATTGGACGCTCCAGTCGCATGACACTCCAAATCGAAATTTCCGGGAGTTACAGTTATTGATTTTGAAAGTTTCACAGATACGAAGGAATTGTGAGGTATGAGCGTTAGGATCTTCGTTTTGCAATCCGTGGAACTAAACAGAGTTTTATACGAGCTGGGTAATACTAGACCTAATATCGAATATGTTGGAAACTATTGCTAGTTGGATAATGGTAGACTCAAAACCATTAATTGATGGTGTGGCATGGTGTGTCATCTTCATTTCCTACTCCTGATTAGCTATGTCTTCTTCGGATGTTTTACCTTCCAAAACATCTTCTTCGATGATTGTTGTTTTTGTCTTGGTCTTTCGGGTAACCTTTGACAGAAAAGTCGTACGGGTTCCGAAAGAGGTGAAACAAGTTCAAGACTAGACGAGTCAGGCAAACACTAACTTAAGGAAGCTTAAACTAACTAAGACTTAGAGTAAATTAGGCAAATGGAACTAAGCTAACTAACTAAGGCAAACTAGCTAACAAAAATAAAATAAATTTAAGCAAAAATATATTAACAGGATATAAACAAGATAGTCTTATGTTTTGATTGTCTTTCAAAACTGTCATGTGTCCCCGACAACGGCGCCAAAAACTTGATGCGTGTGAAAAGTATGCATACTTTGATAAAGATTTTTCACACAAATTCAGTTTTTATTGGTTATTAATAATATTAAACTGCACACACAAAGGACAAGTGTACCTGCCGTGTGGTAATATAGTGATGGTAAGAATCGAGTATCAATCCGTGCACACATCGAGCCTACTCAACAACCTTAATGATTGACTACCAGATTAGATTTTTGTTTGAGAAAGTGATAAGTTTCATTGATGTAATCAATATTTTTAGGGTTTAAAAAATTAATTAAAATAAAGTAAAAGTAAGATCAAAACTTTTGGATTTAAAACCAGGGAATAAAGGCTATCATCCTAATTAGATTACACTTATATAACTATAATGAATTGGTGGTGTGGTTAAGGATATTGATTAAAGTAATTATGTTAATGTTTATAAACGTGAGTCAACTTGGATTTCTCGTCTGCCATCTCTGTAGTGACAAGGACATCTTCAGGAGTAACTTAGAAAACTGAATAAATCAAAGTCACTAGTAATGTAGGTAGATCTCCTGTGACCTTTTGACATACGATTTCTGAAAACATAACTTAATGTTAAAAAGAGAGTTGATCAGGTTCCTTTCTAATATACCATTAATTTTAGAAAACCATTACAATTACTGAAGATTTCTCAGACTAATAACAGGGAAGCCATATATGATTAAAAGTTAAGGTGATATGATTTCTAATACCCATTTCTAGTTCATTAGCCATGGATTGAATGAAGACCGGTTTCACGAATAAAAGTTAGTTCATATGTTTTTTCAACATTGTATGACATTAGTAATTACAAATTATAAGTTTATAACTCCCTGTTCAAATGTAGATGATACCCATCAAAAGTTTTCCCAAGATTACGATAACATTAACATAATATAAATCACACCATTAATTCATCACAAATTACATAAGTTTCATCCAATTAGGATGATAATGAGAGTTTAGCTCATAATGAGCTTGAAGATAACAAGATGTAACATAAAAGATAGATATGAAATCATCAATGAAATGAAACAATCAAATCAATGATCCATAATAGATTATGCTTAGGCAATCCCAAGCTTCTTCCAAGTGTTGTATGCACCTCCCGCGCCTCTAAATGATCTTTAACTCTTGATTCCTGATAGAATTCAGTAGAGTAACTTTCCCACCAAAAGCTTGCCCAAATGATGAACTTTAGCATCTATTTACAGGCTTTCTGGAGTGTTTAAGCACGGCCCGTGCTAGTACAATGCTTACGAAGGTTTGTTGGTTCGTACATGTAGAAGGTGTCGGGCACTGCACGAACCTGTGTTTGAGGTGGGGCATGGCCCCGTGACTCCTTTTAGGGGACAATACTTTTTGTGCTATCAGATGTCCAAACACATGGGTGTGCCATTTTAAGCATGGGGGTGTGTTTCAGGCTCGTCATGGGGGCGTGCTTGATGAGGCATGACCCCATGCTTGGACTCCAAACCTTGGATTTCTTTAAATTCTTGTCAAATATGCTTCTTTTGTTCATCTTGCCTTTTTAACACCTAAAAACAAAATTTAACAATTTTAAGTACATAATCATCATTTTAAGGAAGATATTAAGTAATAATGCTTTTGATAGAATTTTTATGTATAACTTAGAGCACATTTGGGTTCATCAAGTCTCAAGACATCAAGATGTGGAGATCTATCATAGATGGACCTCACATCCTAAGTACCTCTTCAGCCACTGCTGGAGGTGGGATGATACCAAAGGAAGTGGCTAACAATTCTGAAGAAGATGGGAAGAAAATTGATGTAGATCAAAAGGCCATGACAGCTTCAAACGACTCTTCCTCACTCTATATACAGAGGCTTCAAGAAGTGCAAAACTGCTAAGCAACTTTGGGATGTGCTAAAGCTCATGTATGTGGGGTCTAAGGAAGCGAAAGAAAACAAGAAAGACCTTATGAAGCAGCAGTTTGAGAAATTCACCTACAAGTCAGGTGAAACCATGACTCAACAATACTTCAGGTATGTTCAAATTGTGGATACTCTAATGGATGTTGGAGTAAACCTTGAGAATAAGGACATTATGAGGAAGTTCATGTTCTCTCTTCCCAGAAAATGGACTTACTATTATGTGGCCATTAAGAGAACTAAAAACCTCACTACCTTACTTTCACAGAGCTGTATGGTATCCTTAGTGGCTACAAGATGGAGATGAACATGAAAAATCCATGAAGCAGCTCTTCAACAATCAGCAGAGTTCATATGATCGAAAGAGATAGTAGAGAACCATAGCACCATCTTATTTGCAACCCTGCCAACTCATAAAAGGGTCCTTTCATCACCTTCTCTGAGATATCAACGGAGAGCTACATCTAAGGAAGCTCATTGCAAGAGAGAAGCTCTTCTCAAGCCCTTGTGTCTGCTGATGAAAGTTGTGGAAACTTTCTCTTTACTCTTGAAGACTTGCATTGTATCCATCTAGATGATTTGGAGTACATGGAGATAGTTCAGCAAATGGCTCTTCTCACTCATAGAGTCAAGAAGTTTTACAAGAGGATAACAAGAAAGTTTTCCAGCAATATATCTAATGGAAAGTTTGGATTGCATAAAAGCAAAGTGAAGTGTTAGCTGTAACCAAATGGTACACTTTAGTAGAGAATGCAAGACACCAAGGACAATGGTGGCCATGCATAATCTAGACCAAACTACATTGAGGGTGCTCCCAGACAAAGCCTTGCCAACTAAAATAACATGTTGCTATTGCTGGTGAAGAGGGACGCTTTGACCAGAGCTTCTAGGTAGAAGATGGTTCTCTTAACCTAGCACTAATGGCTGACCATGAAGAACCTAAGATATTAGAACATCTTTGTACTCCTGAATGCATTGCTAAAGTAAATATGTATGGGTCCTATAACTTGGAAGTGAGATATGACCTTGAGTCCTATAATATTTTAAAAGCTGACTTTAAATGAGCTGAAAATGCTTAAAAAATAAAAATAGATGATTTAGAGGAAACCATTTGAACTCTTAAACATGAGCGCATAAATTAAAAGACTCAAATAAAGGATCTCATTATCAAGCTAACTGAATGTCAGACCACTTTAAACTCCAAGCAAAAACAAGTATTCATCTCTATTGGATTTGAAGTGGTGAAGAATGAAGACTCAACCATGGACTCTAGTACCAGGAGTCCTAGTTCATATCAAAATCATCTTGGTAAAGAGAAGAAGGCTGATCAAATGTGCACCACTGCTGCATAGCCTGAACCATCTAGTTCCAAGAGAGAGCCTCACCCTAAAAAGCCTGTTGCATCATCTGTGATGATGAAGATGGAAATGGAAAGTGATCAAGCTCAGCCTTCTACTTAGAAGAAGACTCTTAGAAGAAAATCTACTGAATGGATGATGTGGGGTAGTACTTCTCATTTTGCTGAGGATCGCATCTACATTAAAAACCTCCGAGAAAAAGATGATAGCTTCGGATGGAAAATCTCTTCCTTCCAGGAGATCCAAAGTAAAGAAGAAGAGAAGTGAAAACTTACCTTCAGAAGAAAAGTTGGTCTTGGAAGAAAGGAATGCTTTTGAAGTACTGAAGTCTGCTGTAGTGGATGCAAAATCTTTCGAAGGTCCAGTCTTTAAAACTTCTGAAATTATCAAAACATCTAAAGTATTGAAGGTCAAGTCTAGTCTTCCAAAGATGGTGTGGAAGATGAAGGAAGGCCATGTGACTGAAAGTTCTTTATCAACAACAATAAATGATCCTCAAAGCATGCATATAGGACCAATTACAGTTGCATTATCTTCAGTTCAGTTTGACAAGCCCAAGACCAACAAGGCTTGGGTTTTCAAATCTAATTAACCATCTCTTTTTGTGCTGGAACAACTAAAGACCAAAGAATATGTATGGATAACTGATAGTGGCTGTTTTAGACGCATGACAGGCAATGGTCTTTGGTTTAAAACTTTGATAAAATTAATGGAGGGTCAGTTGCTTTTTGAGGAGATTCAGGTGGTTAAATTACTGTAAGGGGCAGGGTTACAAATGGTAAGCTCAACATTGAAAAGGTAAACTTGGTTAAGGAGCTTGGGTATAATCTTCTGAGTGTATCTTAATTTTATGAGCAGAGATATAACATGCTCTTTACTGAGCATGAGTGCATTATTCACAAGCCTGGGGTGGTCATTCCTCAAGAGAATATCATGCTTAGAGCCCCTGGAAAATGGAACATGTACAAGATGGACTTGCAGGAAACATCCCCTTCAGGAGAAGTTTCTTGCTTTCTATCTAAAGCCAATAGTGACAAGTCTTTCCTTTGGTATAAAAGATGTGCCATATAAACTTTAAAAACATGAATAAATTAATTAATAATGATTTGGTAACTGGAATGCCAAAGAAAGAGTTTACAAGTGATGACCATTGTGTTGCATGTCTAAAAGGGAAGCAACATAAAATGTCTCACAAGCCAAAGGAAAGAAACTCAATCACTACTCCCATACACTTATTTGTTAGGACCGTGTACGTACGGAGTACTAACTGATTCTTCGTTATACCGGATCAAATAGTGCGGAATCCTATTTGATTGGCGATCCAATCAGGGAGAACGAAATTAAGATCAATCCTAACGATTAGAAAACGTTAAGAATGGACTAGGAATGATCTGGGATTTGTTGGAGCATATATTGTCATATATAGTGTGTCCGTCGCTTGACGAATAGTCTAGGCTTAATGTTATACACCTTGTAAACACATGAAACTGGGACATTCGCAGGAGCATATGCGAATGAGACTCACTCGTACGACTGAGCCATGCTAATGGACCAGTCGTGCGACTGAGAGATGTGATTGGGGCATTCGTAAGACTGAACCATAAGAATAGTCCAGTCGTACGATTGAACCATACGCATGGTCCAGTCGTACAATTGAACCATAGACATGGTCCAATCGCACGAATGGGCCCAGTCGCATCTAATATGGGCCGAGGCCTATATATACCAGTTTCAATGTGTAGAAACCTAAGGGTTTTTTGATAGGGTTCCTGGCGCCTAGGTGCTGCCGGATGAGAGGGGAGATCATGCTCGATCTCCCCTTGCCAAAAGTCTTAATTCTTAAGTTGTAACGAGCTTAAAATCGTTATGTTTTATCAATGAAATCATTTGATTATTGTTCGTACTATTGTTTATCTTTTGGTTTTTTATCCTTCCGTCAAGAACGTGCTTGGATGTTTACCGATCCAGCGACTTCACAATTGGTATCAGAGCATAAAGAATGGATATCATGTGGGCTCTTGCAAGTGCTGTCCGGAGAGCCAAGAAGTTTGTGAAGAAAACAGGGCAAAATCTCGTGGCTACTAAAGATACGACTTTTGGTTTTGACAAGTCTAAAGTCACGTGCTTTAACTATGGAGAAAAGGGTCATTTCAAAAGAGAATGCGTGAAGCCTAAGAAGACTGAGAACGGGAATCCATTCTCCTCGTTCAATAGGCAAGATAAAGACAAGAAGCCAGCATCCACAGGGAATGATTCTAAAGCTATGGTATCACAAGGAGATGAAGGACAAGACTGGTCCTTTCGTTTTTTATCTGATGGTTAAGCAAACATAGTTTCTGTGGAAGACTTGAACGAAGACTTAGCGAGTGAGGGGGAGAGCTCAGTTGATGTTGATACTGCTGACTTGGAAGAGACGTTTGATGCAGTGGATGAAATTGTCAAGAATGAGCTGAATTCAGAATCTGAAGCTCAACCTGAGTCTTAGAATGCTTTCATGGCTGGAACGTCCACAGATGCACAGGTACAATGTAAGGATGAATTATTTGCTAAACATGCTTGTGTTGATTGTGATAAATTTAGAGAAAGCATTGAATTAAAATTTGCCAGGTTATTAGAACACAATGATAACATAGTTAATGACTTGAAACTGTGCTCAGAGGCAAATCGAGTGTTAAAACAGAATGAGAGCAGTTATAAGGAAAAAATAGATGCTTTAAAGAAGCAATTAAAGGAAACTGAAGTTGTTGTGTTTAACCAAGAAAATGACATTAAATTCTACTTAAAGACCATTGAAGAGACTAAAAAGGACAAACCGGTTTTACAGGTAGAAAATGAGTCTTTGAAACAAAAACTACATAGTTTAGCAAGTTCCTCGCACATTTTGAAAAACTTGGTTAAAGAACGCAACAATGGGGAGGGTTTGGGTTACAAGGTTGTTCCACCACCACATGAGATCCTGCTAAACACTAAACAATGTCCAGTAAATAATAATCCAATTAAGGATCATGTGGTGACAACTCCTTTGGTTAGTGATCCGGACACAACAGTTAAACCTGCTTCTCCGGATGATGATCAGAAAACCTCAGCATCGAGCAATGTCACTGCTGAGAAACGGGTGGAAGAGAATGTCCAAACATCTCTTGGGTTGGATTCAAAGTCTAATAACACACAATCCAAGATGTCTAAAACCACTCAAGTTAAATCAGTTAAAAGAGATAATATTCAGCCACATAGACAAATAAACCAAAATGTTAAACAAGTTAAGTTTGTCAAAGAAGGTGAAAGTCTTAAAAGTGATAATAAAAAGAAAGAACCAGAAGTTTACTCACCGCCCCACAAGAGATCTCCTAGCCCCGATTAATGGAGATCCTGCTATACTTGTGGACAGCGCGGTCATATTTCAACAAATTGTCCTCGCTATCAGACTCCAAGAATTAAGGTGGACCTGAACAACAAAGTTAATTTAGATTCAAAACAGCGATCTAAGACTCCTGTTAGATCAAAAACACCTACTAGGTCTGAAACACCTTCTCGGTCGTTTCTGTCTCCTCCACGCCAAAGGCAACACAAACAAGTCACTGACAAGTCTATGATGCCAGCGGCGAGACCTGTTTCTGAATCTAAACCATATGCTCAAACTGTGAATCAGTCTAAGGTTTACCACAAACAATCCTTTCACAGGGATGGTTTGTGGAAAGCAAAAACAACTGGTGAGTCTGAAAGTAAGGACAAGTTGAACGTTGAGATTCCATCCACTGATAAAGGCCAGTGGGTCGAATTCATGATGGTTGATTCCTCTGGGAAACCCAAGCCAGTCAAGGCTTGGGTCCCCCTCCTTAACTGATTATTTTCTCGTATGTGGAGGTTGTCCGCTATAGTGCGTCTACAAATACATGGATCGTAGATAGCGGAGCTTCCAGGCACATGACGGGAAATAGGTCTCTCCTTTTAAATGTCAAACAAATTAAAGGGGGACATGTTTTCTTTGCTGGTAACAAAGGAGGATACATTACTGCTCAAGGCGAAGTAGGTAATGAAAAGGTAAGCTTGGACAAAGTCAACTTTGTTCAGCAGTTAGAAAACAATCTGCTTTCTGTGTCTTAGATTTGTGACAAGGGATTCAAAGTCATGTTTGATAATCGCAAATGTTACATTCTGAAGAAAGAAATGGATATTCCAGAGGAGCAGGTATTAATGTCAGCATCTAGATATAATGACTTATATGTTCTAGATATGTCTAATGCTTCTACTAGTTCTTCTATTGTTCAATGTTTCTTATCTAAAGCTACAGAGAAGGACTCCATTTCGTGGCACAGAAGAATGGGACACATTAATAATAGGAAGATGAATCATCTGATTCATAACAACTTAGTTGATGGAGTTCCTGTCAAGAACTTCTAGCTTCCTGATTTCTGTGTCTCATGCTAGAAAGGCAAGCAGACCAGGAAATCTCACAAGACCAAGAACGTCAATTCTATCGAGATGCCCCTGGAGTTGCTTCACATGGATCTCTTCGGTCCAGTTAGCACGAAAAGTATTGCAGGAGATTGGTACTGCTTTGTAGTCACTGATGACTACTCACGATTCTCCTGGGTGATGTTTCTGAAAGCTAAATCAGAAACATTTGAATCATTCAAGGTGCTCGTCACGACACTGGAGTCACTCTACAACCTGAAGGTAAGGAAGATTCGTTCTGACAATGGCACAGAGTTCAAGAATCAGTGGATGGATGCGTTCTGCAAAGAAAAGGGGATTGTTCATCAGTTCACTTCAGCATACACGCCACAGATGAATGGAGTTGCAGAACAAAAGGATCGGAGCTTGATCGAGACAGCGCGAACAATGTTAGCTGATTCTAAGCTTCCATTTCAGTTCTGGAATGAGGCGGTTGCCAATGCTTGCTACACATTTAACTGTGTGTTAGTAGTCAAAATGCATGGCAAGACTTGTATGAGTTGCTTCAGAAGCGCAAGCCTAACTTGGAGTAACTGGAACCTTTTGTAGCTCCTTGTACACTGTTGAAGAAGACTCAGGATGGCAAGTTCAGTGAGAAAGCCGATCAAGGAATATTCTTAGGATACAACATACCAGACAAACGAGTTTACAATAACTCGACAGGTCAGGTAGAAGTGTGGTGCAACATAGATGTTCAGAGATACACCACCCCCCTGCTGGAAAAGGTCCATTATCATTCTTCGATTATGATGGCTTTTTCAAATCCTTTAATCTTCCTCAGTTTGAGTCAGATGACGAAGTTGCTACCCAGATGATGTACGATGTCCTCAACACACCGAATCTGGATTCAAGCAACATCACACCTGCAAACGGTGCCTCAAGTTCTTCGATTCCTACTCAAGACGAGAGTGATGACTCATCAGGTGATGAAGAAACAACTGAACCAGACCTTGTTCACAATGTTAATCAACAAAGTGGGTCATCAGCTGCTGAACCAGCATTGGGAAATCCGGATACTGAACCTGTAGTCTCCAATATTGGCTCTGAGGTTGTGGTTCCTTCCACACCAGTGACTAGGATCAGTGTGAATCATCCCCCACGGCTATCATTGGGGATATTCAATCCGGTGTGCAGACGAGAAATCAGCTGTACTCTGCTGATTATGCTACAGTCATGGAGAAGGGGTATGTCAATGACGGGGCTTACTCATGTTTTTTTTCACAAATTGAGCCTAAATACGTCAGTGACGCCCTGAAAGATGAGGCCTGGGTCAATGCTATGCAAGAAGAGCTACTCCAGTTCAAGAAACTTGGAGTCTGGACCCTCGTTGACAGGCCAAAAGGAGTTAAAGTAATTGGTACCAAATGGGTACTAAAGTGCAAGAAGGATGACCAAGGTGTTGTTATCAGAAACAAGGCACGCTTGGTTGTACAGGGATTTCGACAAGTCGAGGGGATCAACTACAATGAAGTGTTTGCACCAGTGGCAAGAATGGAAGCAATTCGGATCTTCCTTGCCTATGCATCGTTTATGAAGATCAAAGTCTATCAGTTGGATGTGAAGAGTGCATTCCTTCATGGGGAAATCTGTGAAGAGGTCTATGTCAGTCAACCCGAAGGATTTGAGGATCCGTATCATCAGGACAGAGTCTACAAGCTGGATAAGGCTCTGTATGGGCTACATCAAGCTCCTCGAGCTTGGTATGAGAAGCTCTCCACCCATCTGTTGAAACTTTTTGCAGGGGTGTGATTGACTGTACATTGTTCATCTGGTGACTTATGTGGATGTGGATGACATCATCTTTGGGTCTAGGAATGAAGCATTGTGCAAAGACTTTGAATCTGTGATGAAGGCAGAGTTTGAAATGAGTGCCATGGGAGAAATGAAGTTCTTCCTAGGATTACAGGTGGATCAAACACCAACCGGTATTTTCCTAAATCAGACCAAGTATGTCAGTGATATTCTGAGTCGGTTTGATATGGAGAATGTTTTTACTGCCGGTACCCCTCTCGCCACAAATCATGATGTGGCTCCTGATAAGAATGGGGATTTGGTGGATACCACTATGTATCATAGGATGATCGGATCTATTATGTACCTCACTGCCTCACGTCCAGATATTATGTACGCCACATGTCTATGTTCTAGATATGAAGCGAATCCAAAAGTGAATCACCTGATTGGGGTGAAAAGGATTTCCGTTATCTGAAGGGTACTCCAATACTGGGGTTGTGGTATCCTCATGATGATGACTTTGAGCTTACTGCGTACAGCGATTCAGACTATGGTGGTTGCAAGATGAATTTCAAGTCTACATCAGCAGGGTGTCAGTTCTTTGGAAGGCGATTAGTCACGTGGCAATGCAAGAAGCAGACCTCGGTTGCTTTATCAACCTGTGAAGCTGAATATGTTGCTGCTGCAAGTTGCTGCTCTCAGATCATCTGGATCCAACAGCAAATGCGCGACTACGGTTTGTAATTTTCTAACACCCCTATTTATGTTGATAATTCTGCTGCCATAGCTGTTACTAAAAATCCTATTCAACATCCAAAAACAAACACATCGGCATTAAATATCATTTCATACGCGATTGCTATGAAAAACAATTGATTGATGTGATTAAAATTAACACGGATTTTCAGCGCGCTGACCTCTACACCAAACCGTTTGATAAACCAAGATTTTTCTATCTGTTAGAGGTCAATGGTGTTAAAAAGAAAAGTGATGTGATTGCAGAAGAAACAGATACATAGTCCGACACCGTCTTTTGAATTTTTTATTTTCTTTATTTTAATTTTTTAATTTCCTTGCGTTATAAAAATCCAAAAACACAAAAAGATTTTCTGTTTTAGAATTTTACGGTGAGATTTATTATTTCAGTATTCATTTACATAAAAAAATTGTGAAGTCGCTGGATCGGTAAACATCCGAGCACGTTCTTGACGGAAGGATAAAAACCAAAAGATAAACAATAGTACGAACAATAATCGAATGATTTCATTGATAAAACATAACGATTTTAAGCTCGTTACAACTTAAGAATTAAGACTTTTGGGAAGGGGAGATCGAGCATGATCTCCCCTCTCATCCGGCAGCACCTAGGCGCCAGGAACCCTATCAAAAAACCCTTATGTTTCTACACATTGAAACTGGTATATATAGGCCTCGGCCCATATTAGATGCGACTGGGCCCATTCGTGCGAGTGGACCATGCGTATGGTTCAATCGTACGACTGGACCATGCGTATGGTTCAATCGTACGACTGGACCATTCTTATAGTTCAGTCTTACGAATGCCCCAATCGCATCTCTCAGTCGCACGACTGGTCCATTAGCATGGCTCAGTCGTACGACTGAGTCTCATTCGCATATGCTCCTGCGAATGACCCAGTTTCATGTGTTTACAAGGTGTATAACATTAAGCCTAGACTATTCGTCAAGCGACGGACACACTACATATGACAATATATGCTCCAACAAATTCCCCCTTGGACATTTCTTGCGAATAGTAGATAGCACCTCTTACAATCTTCAGTCTATCTTTGCTCTGGTTTCCAATAGAATCAAACGAACAACCATATTAGCCAACATTACCGACCCGTCAGGTTACTACCATATCCCTGAAAATGAATTTAGGCACAATAGCTTCCGTTTACTTTGCAGAACACCATCATAGCAGCAAGATTCCCCATATGACTGATTTTTCCAGATAATGACATGACCAGTTTTCCATTGCTTCAATCTTCACACAGTCTAACCTGTTTAACATTAACAACTGTAGAAATTCCCCCTCACGTTCATCATATCCCAATATATATACATTGTGCTCTCCTATCGTCTTCATACGATGTATTGGGCAAAATATTGAAGGTTCCAATCCATAGCTGACAACATCAAACAAATCAGCATGCACGAAGATTCTCATCAGAAACCTGCTCACATCATCACTTTCTGATTGCGTCTTCAATTTCTCTATACATGGATTCCCCCTAAGATTAAGAATCCTCTCTGTGCGGATAAATATAACTTGATTAGCCCATAAATAGTCAGATGCTCCTGACTACCCCACAAATTCAGCACCAACAGCTGACATCTTCTCTTCTCTCTTTCGTGTTCTAACAACATTCACCGATTCTGGAAGTCCAACAAATAATGGGGTATCCATCGAACTTGTTTGACATAAGAAACTCAGGGTGAATGTGCTTTGCTCATCCTTAACTCTTGCATAGACTCTCCAGGAAAATCTTCACTATTGACCCGAAAATGAACCGAAAATGACCCGATAATTTTCCCAAAAAAAATTTATTTTACCAAAATTTTTCAGAAGGCTTCCCGACTGATATAAATGGTTTAGGGAAAAATTTGTGCAAGAAGACTTTTTTTTAGTCTGGTACACATCTCATTCGTGTGACTGAAATAGACGAATGAAGACATACGTGCGAATGGGTGATTCGTACGAATGGACACTTCGAATGGTTCAGTAGTACGAATGGATAACACGAATGGGTCAGTCGAGTGACTGAAGTACACGAAAGGGTCAGTCGGGCGACTGAAGTACACGAAAGGGTCAGTCGTGCGACTGAAGGTTCATTCGTACGAATGGACATACGAGTGGTTCAGTCGTGCAAATGAGGCCCAGACGCATGGCCCAGTGGCATGAACGGGTCTGAACGCAGAAAACCAGATCTGCAGCCACCACAAAGCTGAAAAACCCTAATCCGATGATTTGGACGAGACACATCACAATAATTGTACCACCGGATTCGTTTTTATGATTTGAAGAAGATTCCGAGTCCGCCTTTAACAAATAAACATCACGCGCAATGATAATTGAGCAAAACAAGATGAACATGAAGTGGGTTTAACGTCAAGATCTGAACTTTGATCCAGAAATCAAGAGATCGGGTTGCTAGAATGATTGTTAGATCATTCTAGCAGTAACCGGCTCTGATACCAATTGTTAGGACCGTGTACGTACGGAGTACTAACTGATTCTTCGTTATACCGGATCAAATAGTGCGGAATCCTATTTGATTGGCGATCCAATCAGGGAGAACGAAATTAAGATCAATCCTAACGATTAGAAAACGTTAAGAATGGACTAGGAATGATCTGGGACGTTCTATGAACTTTGAATGGATGAACTAGACGTTCTGGGTCGACTAGGGTTTCAAGTATTCGAAGTGTTACGTTTTCCACGAATTAAGTGGTATTTATAGGTTACAGCTATCAGTCTTACGACTGAGCCAGGCGACTGGCTCAGCCATGCGACTGAGTCATACGACTGGTTCATTCGGACGACTGAGTCAGTCTTATGACTCAATCGTACGATTGACTCAATCTCCTGGTTCAATCGTGTGACTGGCTCATTCGCATGGTCTAGTCGTGCGACTGAATCAGATAACTTAGTTAAACACATTCTTGAACCTTTGATGCTTCAAACCTATGTCTAACAACTGTAAACCTATTTAACAATGTTATAATATGCGTGTAACAACTAATAACCTAAATAAATATAACATTAAATAACCAATAACCATATATAGAAGAGATTTTCATTATATTGATTAAACATTACATGTGTTACATGAAGAAGTTCTATTACATTTAAGTTCGCTAGACTAGAACTGGGGACATGTGTACCAACATTATTACATATGGATCACTTTGGCCCACAAGTGTAATAAGTCTAGGAAGGACCTCATATTGTTTGGTGAGATCACAGATGATTTCACAAGATACAATTGGGTCTTCTTCCATAGAACTAAGGATGAGACCCCTAAGATCTTGAGGAATTTCATTTAAAAAATTGAGAATCAATGTGGTCACAAGAAAAAATCATAAGATGTAATCAACGAACTTAATTCAAGAACGAAATCCTTTATTCATTTGTTATGAGAACGGTATTACAAGACAATATAGTGCTCCCGGGACTCATCAACAAAATGGTGTTGCTGAGAGTAGAAACAAGACACTTATTCAAGTTGCAAGAACCATGTTGTCTGACGCTAAACTATTCATCACCTTCTGGGCAGAGGTAGTTAACAGTGCTTTCTATGTGCAAAAAAAAGTTTTAGTAGTTAAAACTCATGGTAAGACTCCTTATAACCAGTCACATAAAAGGAGACCTTTCATTGGTTTCTTCAGATCATTTGGATGTCATTGCACCATTTGATTACCAAATACCAGATAGCCAAACTTGCCAAAAATTAGAAGATGGACACTTTATTGGCTACTCTTCCCAAGCTAAGGCTTATAGAGTATACAATCTTAGAACTAGAGTAGTTGAGGAGGCAACTAATGTGACCTTCAATGAGCACCATCCTAGTGTGAATGGTTCTGGTCCTGATTGGCTATTTGATCCTGATTTAGTTATCAACTGTTTTAACAAATCTTGTGAATATGTTTTAGGATCTACTGGTAACATATTAACAAAAGATCCCAATCCAAGATTTTAAGCTGAGAAGACCAAGTCAGAAAACTACTTTAGCTCTAGTGGTAACAAACCCTGTAGTTGGAAATCTTGTCAGCACAACAATGTCAAACTCTTCAGCTGACACATCTGAGGTGCTTATAAATTCTAGCATAGAGGCACAGAACTCAAGTAAAGCAGTTTCTAATGTAGGAGGAGATGGTGGTGGTAATAGTGAACATAAAAATCTTGATTGTAACGCCCGAAAATTTTGTCAATTAAAAGAAAAAAAGAAGTGAGAAAAAGATAACAAAAGTACTTAGAAAGAAAAGAAAAGGGAATAAAGTGGAAGGGGGCAAAATGTAAAAGGTATAAAAGTCAAATATTATAATAATATTTGAAGTATGGCCGTCCATATATACCATCTCGTTTGCTTTTGTCAAATCAAAAAGGAGAAGAAGAAGAAGAAGATCAGTGTGTTCTTCGGTTTTAGAGAGAGAAAGAGGTTCTTCTTAACCGAGGTAAGCATTTGTTGCGTAATTGGCTAGGTTTTGGTTGTGTTTTCGACTAAAAAACCGGGAGTACATGTTCTTATGTGTTTTTATGAGTTCGGTTTTGTGCGTTCTTGGCTTGTTTAGGTGTTTGAATTCGTGTACAAGGAAGTTTGGGGAGTTTGGCTTGTTTGCTACAAAAGGTGAGTTTCTAGACCGTAGTTTTATGTTTTTTAAAAGTTATTTGGGACTGAAAATGCATGTAAAACATTTTTAAAAATGTTAGGTATGTAAGCGTATGTATATATGAATGTGTTTGTATGTTCTATAGTAGTTTATTTGTTGTTCATGCTTAGAAATATAGATATTACGATAGTGATTGGGACTGAAAATAAGTTAGAAATATGCAAAACAGTTGGCCATGCGCCCAAATAGGGCCCATGCGCCAAAATTGTGCCTTAGAAAAGCCCAAGTGCTGGGGTCATGCGTCCTAATAGTGTCCATACGCCCAAAATATTGCCTGAAAATACTAAGTATAGGCTCATGCGCCTAAACAGTATCCTCATGCGCCCAAGTGATAGTCATGCGCCTGAACAGTAGTTCATGCGCCTAAGTATTAGGCTCATACGCCTGTATACCCCATGCGCCCAAATAGTGTCCATGCACCCGAAGTGACTCATGCGCCGAAGTGTTGAAATGCCTAAGTAAAGCTCATGCGCCTGCATAGTGGAAAAACTCCCAAGCAGTCCTCATGTGCCTGCATAGTGCCAAAGCGCCTAGACTGTTTTTACTTGGAAAATTTCAGGCTTATGCGCCCAAAATGTCCTATGCGCCTGTTTTGAACTTAGAATTTTCTAAGGGGTTTATAAGAGGCATGAGATTGAGATAGACACTGATGTGATGTGATTGGTTATGATTAAAGTATGTATGTTGATGTAATGAGGATTATGATGTGATATGCATATTGAGTAATGTGTTATCTTTTAAGAATTTTCAAAACGTATATATATATATTAAATACGTTATGTGTTGGGTTTGTAAGAACACAAAATCAAACTTTAACCATTTAAACTTTCTGAAAACGCAGCGGAATAATAGCTTTATAGCCTTGTTTATAAGCTGAATATTACAAGTTCTATTTGATGTTTTATGATGTGAACAAACCCAAGAACAAAGGGGATCTTATATATGTGAATAAGCAAGCTATGTAAGCTTAAGAAACAACATAATATGACAGCCACAAAGGGCTGCCAAACTACCTTCCAGCAGCCTCCAAAAGTCGAATGAAAGAAGGGGGTTAAAGCTTAAAATTCGGCCAAGGCTCCAAGAGAAGGACCCCTAAAGCTTGTATACCCCAAGCTAACTTGCAATCAACTTCTTGCTAGGTAGATTACACCAAGAAAAAAGCCCAAGGATCCTCTTCTTCTTGCTTCAACCGAAACCACAAAAGGGAGAAGAAGTAGAGAGAGTTTTTCACATGCAAAATGAATTGAAGGGTGAAAAAGTGTGTCTTACACTTCAAGACTAACTTTTTGGTCTTCCCTACACAACGGTGGCCGAAATTCTATTTTAAAAGGGAGATATTTTCCCTCCTAAACAAGTCTTTTTATCACACATTAATAAGTCATCTACTAGACTTATTTAAAAAATGTGACATATGTCTTCTCTAATTAAATAATTTAATTAAAGTACACTCACATGTTATTAGTGTTATTTAAACCCTTTTAAATTGATGGGTTTGTTACAACATAAAATCATAGTTTAACCGTTTAAACTTTCAGAAAATGCAGCGGATATATATAGCTTTAAACCGATTTTTAAGCAGAAAGTTATGTATTTAATGACCATACAAGTGTACAAAACAAACCATAATCAAAGGATCATATATGTGAATGAAACAAGCTATGAACAATACACAAATGTACATATAATCACAGCCATATGAAGCTGTGATTTGCTACCTTGTTCCAGCAGCAAAATTCGACAGGAAGAGAGGATGAATGATGCTGAAATACAACCAAGACTTCAAGATTAGAAGTCCTCAAGCTTGTATACCCCAAGCCCTTTTGCAAACACCTCTTCTTGCTAGGTAGAAATCACCAAAATGCAGCTCAAAATCAGTTAGAAAACCCTATTTTCTTGCTGTCAAAACCGTATGTTTTGGGAGAGAAAAGAGCAGAATTTATCTTGTGTTGCATGTGTATTGTGTCTATGAGAAGAAGAGAGATTTATCTAGTTAGTAGTGGAGACAATAGCATGTGTTTGTTTCTCCAAGACCAAGCTAGTGGAAGGGACCAAGCATGCATATGTGTGTGCTTCAAGAGAATAAACATGAGTTAGTGGAAACACATGACAAGTGCATGTGTGTCTCCACATGGACGGTTTTTTGCAATCAAAATGAAGAAAATTCGCTTTTTTTATTCTCTAAAATACTAATACACACATGTATATATTGCCTACTCTTTTAACTAGTTTATACAATTAACTAACTAATTGTATAAGTAGTATACTCTTATTATTATTTGGTGTTATACAACTAATTTAAATAACACTTCAAATAATATTATTGAACAAAATATCCTAATAAATTGTTCCATCTCATATGCAACTTATTTAGAAAACCCATATTCTAAATTGGTGTAAATATTTAATTGCATGATCATATCATCAATTAAATATTAATTGGTGTTTGCTAAGCTTATTATTGGGTATAACCCGACTTGGATCATAACGTACTAACCACATCAATATTTTATGTGTCTTGGGCATATAGAATCCTACAATCTCCCACTTGCCCAAGATTCATAGAAGATTGATGCAAGCAGTAAATAACACCTAACAACGGTTTACTACCCTTGATACGCATGACTTATGGCCATTCAATAACATCACCCCATTCAAGTACCCTACTTGAAATGATTTAGGAGAATCAATCATCTATCCTTTTGTTGCAGATGTCATGTTAAATCTAAGGACACAGAATGATCATTCCTTGTTGATTTAACTTAATCAGGCCTTAGACATCTAACTCTCAATGAATAAGAGGAACAAATTCCATATTGACTACATACGCTTCTCACAAACACCTCGTGTTATACCTGAACATACCCTTATGTACTGTCCATTATTTCAGGACAGTGAAGAATTAGCTCAAGGTATAATACTTGGTGAATATCAAAACCCAATATGTATCTGAGGTCGGAGGATACCAATGATATTCGCCTTTACTCAAATTTACTTATGATCAATCGATTAGATTCCATGTAGTAAAATTTGAGATGCGAGTTAGTCCAATATTTGTATCCCACAAATATCTATGAACCTTGGTAGCAACCTATTGTTCTATATTCATCCTTATGAATATCAACCAATCCAAGTTCATAATAATCTTACCCTCACACTTGTTCCCATAAGTATGAACGACTATGGACATTTAGAGTAAATAATTTACTCATGGATTAAACATGCTAAATTGGAACATTAATTGAAAGATTATAACCAAATAATTTATTCAAATAATAAAGAGTTCCACATATTCATATACTAAATTTGATCAAGTCCAATCACTAGAATATCGAAGTCCTAAGGCACATGTGTGACTTTCATGCTTTGACCTATCTAGGAGCTTCGTGAATGGATCCGTAATGTTTTGATCGGTATGAACCTTGCGAATACATATCTTCCCTTTTCAACTTCATCCCTAATGTAGTTGAATATCCGTTCGATGTGCCGAGTCTTTTGATGAGCACGAGGTTCCTTGATTTGAGCAATAGCACCTTCGTTGTCATAAAAGATCTCTAGGGGGCCTTGAATGGTAGCAACAACCCCTAGATCAGCAATGAACTTCCTAAGACGCAGCTTCTTGAGCTGCCAATGAAGCGGCGATGTATTCTGATTCTGTTTTAGATAGTGCCACTACATCTTGCTTTGAGCTCTTCCAAGAGACTGCTCCTCCATTCATAATGAAGACATATCCTGACTGCGATCGTGAATCATCTCGATCAGTTTGGAAACTCGCATCCGTGTAACCTTTTTCAACGAGCTCCTCCTCACCAGATCCATATTAAGAACATATCCTTAGTGTTTCTAAGGTATTTCAAAATACTTTTAACAGCCATCCAATGACTACTACCAGGATTCTGTTGATATCTACTTGTCATGCTTAGAGCACATGACACGTCCGCCTAGTACATATCATTGCATACATGATGGATCCTATAGCAGATGCATATGGGACTCCATTCATCTTTCTTGTTCAACCTTTGAACTAGGGCATTGAGATGGCTCAATATAGTCCCCTTTTGAATAGGTACCAAACCTTTCTTAAAATTCTCCATCTTGAACCTTTTCGAGATCTTTTCAATGTATGTACTTTGGATTAAACCTATAACCGCCTTGATCTATCTCTATAGATCTTTATTCCTAAAATATAGGTGGCCTCACCAAGATCCTTGATGGAAAAACAGCTTCCAAGCCAGGTTTTTTACACCTTCCAAGGTTGGAATGTCGTTTCCAATTAGTAGAATGTCATCGACATATAATACAAGGAAAGTAATAATGCTCTAACTAGCTTTCTTATATACACAAGCTTCATCAGCGTTTTTGATGAAGCCAATTTCTTTACTTCATCATCAAAACGGTGATTCCAACTTCTTGATGCTTGTTTCAATCCATAGATTGATTTCTTTAACTTGCATACCTTGTTTGGATGTTTTGGATCGACAAAACCTTCAGGCTGTTTCATATGGACATCTTCCTCAAGATATCCATTAAGAAAAGCGGTTTTGACATCCATTTGCCAATCTCATAGTCATAATATGCTGCTATGGCAAACAATATCCTGATAGACTTTAGCATTGCCACAGGCGAAAAGGTTTTTATCATAATCAACCCCTTGAGTTTGAGTGAAACCTTTTGCTACAAGCCTAGCTTTATAGGTATCCAAGTTTCCATGCATATCGGTTTTCTTCTTGAAAACCACTTACTTCCAACTATCTTGGACTTAAGAGGTGGTGTACCAATTCCCAACTTGGTTATCATACATGGACTGCATCTCAACGTTCATGGCTTCTTGCCATTTGTCAAAATCAGGTTTTGACATTGCCTCTTGGTATGTGGTTGGTTCATCCGAATCTACCACATAGCATCCATCCATGAAAAAATCCATATCTCTCAGGAGGAACACTAATTCTACCAGATCTGTGCACATTTGTGTATCCTGATCATCCACATGATCATTTCCAACATACTCATGTTGATTGCTAGTTCAACCAATTGTGTATCGTCTTGTGAATCTTGAACCTCTTCAAGTTCCACTGCTCTCCACTAGTTTCTTCCAAAAGAAACTTAGTTTCCAAGAACTCTGCCTTTCGAGCAATAAACACTTTCTGTTCTGTCGGATCATAGAAATAATATCCAATACAATATCTAGGATATCCAATGAAGATACACTTTATGGATCGGGCTTCTAGTTTGTTTGAGTGTATTGCTTAGGATAAGCATCACACCCCAAACTTTTAAATATGATAATGATGGAACCCTTCCATGCCATATTTCGAAAGGTGTCCTTTCCACTTTCTTGGTTGGGGCCATATTTAAAATACGTGCCGCGGAGAGCAAAGCGAAACCCCAAAATGATAGAGGTAGTGTACTTCTAGCCATCATAGATCGAACCATATCCAATAGAGTCCGATTCCTCCTCTCAGACACACCATTGTGTTGTGGTGTTCCAGGTGGAGTAAGTTGTGAGACTATCCCACAACTTCTAAGATACTCTTGAAATTCACTACTTAGGTATTCACCTCCTCTATCTGTACGAAGAATTTTGACCGTTTTGTTGAGTTGATTTCTACTTCATTCTTGAAGATTTTGACATTTCAAAATTCATGTTTGTGTCTTAACAGTACACATACCCGTAACAACTATAGTCATCGGTAAAGGTAATGAAGTATCATTCACCTTCCTAGTTATTGGTTTAAAAGGTCCACATACATCCGAATGTATGATTCCTAATAAATCCTTTGCCCTTTCATTAGTCCCACTAAAAGGGGCCTTTGTCATTTTACCTTGTAAACAAGACTCGCATACATCAAATGAATCATTTTCATTAGTTTTCAAAAGACCATTCTTTTGGAGTTTTTGCATACGATTCTTGTTTATGTGACCAAGGCGACAATGCCAAAGATAGGAATCACTCAAATCTAATTTGAGCCTTTTGGTGGTGCTTGGTACATTGAGCTATCATATGTTGTGTTTTCATGAACCAATTCATAATACCATTACAAGGTATAGCCTTAAAATAAACATATGATTGAAAGAACATGAATATCATTGTCAACAAACTTGAAATCATAATCCATTGTCTTAAATGGGAAACAGATATAATGTTCCTAGTTAACTAGGAGCATACAAAACATTCTCTAAAATAACTTCCAAACCACTTGGAAGCTTTAAAATGTAGTCTCCTTGGGCTTCCACGTGAACTTTGCACCATTCCCCATGAAGAGACTAATTTCCCCTTTTGCATAGTCCTCACTTCTTTTGAACCCCTGCAACAAATTGTAAATATGATTCCACATCCGGTATCTAGTACCATGTGATAGAAGAAATAACATTTAGCTCAACATGTATCATAAAGATTGTACCTGAGGTTTGCCCCGCTTCCCTCTTTTCTCTCAATGCTTTGAGATAGACCGGGCAATTGCGTTTCCAATGGCCTACCTCACCACATTCAAAACCGGGTCATTTTGAGCAACTTTTTGCTTCTTTTTGGGTGGCTCTACTTTTGCTTTTCCTTTTCCATTCCCTTGACGTGCCCCTTCCCTCTTGCAACACTTGCCCTAGGGTCGGGGAGGTGCCTCTTCTTACTACCTCCTTCATTGATCGTAAGGACCGGTAGAACCTTCTACCCATGCCCGCCTCGGCCGTTTTGAGCATTGAGTGAAGCTCACCACGCTCTTGTCCCATCCATTCATGTTATAGTTCATAACGAAGCTATCAACTTTTTGATAGTGAGTTGAGAGGATCAAATCCGTTGCCAACTCATTGGACACGTGACAGTTAAGCCTTTCGAGGCGATCAATATGGCTCTTCATCTTAAGAACGTAAGATGACACCGATTGGTCTCGTCCATTCGACATGCATGGAGTGCTCGAACCGTTTCGAAGCGCTCCACCCTTGATTGTTGTTGGAACATTTCTTCAACTGGGTGATCATGTCATAGTCATTATGGTTCTCAAAGTCCTTTTGCAAATCGGGAATAATGCTTGCTAGCATGAGGCATGCGACTTGCACAGAGTCCTCCGTGTACTTGACCCACTCGGCAAAAGCCTCATCGTCATTTCATCGGGTTGATCGGGAATGGATCGTCTAACACATAGGATTTCTTTTCATGCTTGAGAACGATTCTCAGTTTCGATACCAATCCATGAAGTTCCCATGGTTTAGACGTTCCTTTTCAAGGATTGTTCTTAGTGATAGATTATGGACGGTCGGGTTTGTGTTGTTGTTTGCGGCCATTCTACAAAATTAACAAAGTTCTTATTAGTATTTCTAAAAAATTACATTTTAATCATTAATACCCTTTACGTCTCATAGACAATTAATAATTAAAATCTAGAATCCAACGTTACATTTAAATATCGTTTAGGTGACCTTTATCCCTTTATTTAAATTAACAAGGTAGTCAACTTTTGACAATTGTAACCTATTACAATTTCTAGTATATGGGATCGGTTTAACATCTTATGTTTGTTTGGCATGTTATATCCCATCAACACCCTTTGTACGTCATGCTTCGGTGATCCTAATGCATGATTTCCAAATTAAGTTTCCTACTTAGACACACATGTGGATTTGCTAATTTAGTGGTTAGGTGACCTTTATCCCATAAATATGGCAAACCCACCTCAAACTCATAAGTTCCCTCTATGTGGTTAGGTGACCTTTATCCCACATCAAGTTCTCAAATGATTTGAGTGTTGTATAAGAGGATGGTGTTTGACTTATTTTAAAAGGGATTTGAACATTTAGAGGTTTCATAATTCTAGTTTAGAAAACTCTATGTACTTGTATTTGCATGCTTTCAAATACAATGTACCCTATGTTCTTTTAATAAAACCCATTTTATTATAAAATCATTAATCCTTTTTAATAACCTTTTATTAACTTTTAATGATTAAGAACCATTAATTTTCAGCTTGTTTAGTTTGTTTATGAGTTTGTAATATATGTCTAAATATCAACCACACAATCAAACAACAAACATTCAAACAAGCATAAAACATGAGTGCATAACCATAGCTACTAAGTTGACAACACTTGTTTGCCATCACAAGTGTTGTCATAAGGTCTTTCTTAAGGTTTTGTAATGACACATTATATGTGTCCAGGACTCCCACTTGAATCCATATCCAAATACTTCAAGGTCCATGTCTTTGATGTCCATCTTTGGGTCTTGATCGTGTGCATCTTCCTTTTACAAAATTATATCCAAATACATTTTTCTAATAAAAGAAATGCACCTAATCTATTTATTACATAACCAAATGATAAATAATTACAACCCAAATGAAAACATAAAATTACAACCCAATTGAATGAATTAAAACAACCATTCCAATCATCCAAATAACATAAGGCCAAAAGCTAGGTTATGCACTATCATATGAACAATCATAAATATTATTCAATAAACAAAATAACCCCACCAAACCCTAAATTTTCAGCCAACATACACTGAAAATTTGGGTTTGTTTGTCCAAACAAACAAACCAACCAAACATATCACCAATTGACATTCTATCTTTCAAAGTTTAATCATAAGCATGAAGATATAACTTTGAAAGACTTGGGGTTTATTAAATCACTAAAATCAGCCCTTAATTAGTTGATTAACATCCTTTAAAATGATTTTTAAAGGATAAGTACAAGCAAGCTATTCACATAACCGGCTTTTGATGCCATTGATGGGTTTGTTAGAACATAAAATAATAGTTTAAACCGTTTAAACTTTCAGAAAAACACAGCGGATATATTTGCTTTAAAACCGATTTTTAAGAGAAAGTTATGTTCTTTAATGACCATACCAGTGTACAAACAAAACCCATAATCAAGGATCATATATGTGAATGAAACAAGCTATGAACAATGCACAAATTACATAAAATCACAGCCATATGAAGCTGTGATTGCTACCTTGTTCCAGCCAAAAACAGGAAGAGAGGATGAATGATGCTGAATACAACCAAGACTTCAAGATTAGAAGTCCTCAAGCTTGTATACCCAAGCCCTTTTGCAAACACCTCTTCTTGCTAGGTAGAAATCACCAAATGCAGCTCAAAATCAGCTAGAAAACCCTATTTTCTTGCTGTCAAAACCGTAAGTTTTGGGAGAGAAAAGTGCAGAATTTTTCTTGTGTTCCTTGTATTGTGTCTATGAGAAAAAGAGAGATTTATCTAGTTAGTAGTGGAGACAATAGCATGTGTTTGTTTCTCTCCAAGACCAAGCTAGTGGAAGGGACCAAGCATGCATATGTGTGTGCTTCAAGAAGAAATATGAGTTAGTGGAAACACATGACAGTGCATGTGTGTCTCCACATGGACGGTTTTTTGCAATCAAAAAGAAAATTTCCTTTTTTTATTCTCTTAAATACTAATACACACATGTATATTTTGCCTACTCTTTAAACTAGTTTTACAATTAACTAACTAATTGTATAAGTAGTATACTCTCCATAATTATTTGGTGTTATGCAACTAATTTAAATAACACTTCAAATAATATTATGAGCAAATATCCTAATAAATTGTTCCACTCATATGCAACTGATTTAGAAAACCCATTTTCTAAATTGGTGTAAATATTTAATTGCATGATCATATCATCAATTAAATATTAATTGGTGTTTGCTAAGCTTGTTATTGGGTATATCTCGACTTGGATCATAACGTACTAACCACATCAATAGTTTATGTGTCTTGGGCATATAGAATCCTACATAAATAACAAAAATAATAATAAACCCATCAACATTATCCTTATAATTTTTCCATCTCAAATGACTTTGTTTAGAAAACCTTTTTCAAACATGGTGTGATTATTCAATTGCATGATCCCATCATCATTAAAAATTATTGGTGATTGCAAAGCTTGTTATTGGGTATAACCCGACTTGGATCATAATGTACTAACGCGCATCAATATTCTATGTCTTGACATATAAAATCCACAATCTCCCACTTGCACAAGATTCATAGAAGATTGATGCAAGCAGTAAATACCCCCTAACAACAGTTTACTACCCTTATACGCATGAACTTACAGCCATTCAATAACATCATCCCATTCAAGTATCCTACTTGAAATGATTTAGGTGAATTAAATCATTTATCCTTTTGTTACAGACGTCATGTTAAATCCAAGGACACAATGATCATTCCTTGTTGATTTAACTTAATCGGGCCTTAGAATGTTGCTCTCAATGATAAGAGGAACAAATCCCATCTTGACTACATACCTTTCTCACAAACACCTCGTGTCACACCTAAATATAGCCTTACGTGCTGTCCAATATTTCAGGACAGTGAAGAACTAGTTCAAGGTATACATTTGGTGATATCAAACCCAATATGTATCTCAGGTCTGAGGATACCAAATGATATTCGCCTTTTACTTAAACTTACTTATGATCATTCTAGAAGATTCCATGTTGTAAAATTAAGATGCGGGTTAGTCCAATATTTGTATCCACAAATATCTATGACTTGGTAGAAACCCATTGCTCTATATTCATCCTTATGAATATCAACCAATCCAATTTCATAACAATCTTATCCTCACAATTGTTCCTACAAGTCTGAACAACTACGGACATTTAGAGTAAACAAATTTGTCATGGATTAAACACTAAATTGGAACATTAATTGAAACATTATAACCAAATAATTTTATTCAATAATAAAAGTTCCATATATCCAAATACAAAACTTACAGATCAGATCCAATCACTGGAATATTAACCTTTATGCTTTGCCTTTTCAAGGAGCTCGTGAGAGGATCTACAATGTTTTGATCCATGTGAACTTTGTGAATACATATCTTCCCTATTCAACTTATCTCGTATGTAGTTGAATCTCCGCAATGTGCTTAGTCTTTGATGAGCACGGGGGTTCCTTGATTTGAGCCATCGCGACCCTCGTTATCACAAAGATCTCTAGGGGGTCTGAATGGAAGGGACAACCCCTAGATCGGCAATGAATTATCAACCATGCAGCTTCTTGAGCTGCCAATGAGGCGGCGACGTATTCTTATGCTGTAGTTGATAGAGCTTCACATCCTGTTTGGAGCTCTTCCAAGAGAAGCTCCTACATTCATAATGAAATATATCCCGATTTGACCATGAATCATCATGATCGGTTGGAAACTCGCATCCGTGTAACCTTTTACTACGAGTTCCTCATCAGCAGATCCATAGATTAGGAACATATCTTTAGTCCTCCTCAGGTACTAGTATGTTCTTAACAACCATCCAATGACTGTTTCCAGGAATTTGCTGGTATTCGGCTTGTCATGCTTAATGCACATGAAACGTTCGGCGCCGAGTGCATATCATTTCATACATGATGGATCTAATAGCAGATGCGTAGGGATTGCTTCATGTATCTTGCTCATCCTTGAGCTCGGACATTGAGTCGTACTCAATATCGTTCCTCTTTGAATAGGTACGGTACCTTTCTTAGAGTTCTCCATCTTGAACCTTTCCTGATGGAAAAAAACTTCCAAGCCAGGTTTATATACCTTGCAAGGCTGGAATGTCATTTCCAAATAGTAGTATGTCATCAACATACAATACTAGGAAAGTGATGATGCTCCCACTAGCTTTCTATATTCACAAGATTCATTAGTGTCTTGATGAATCCAAATTTAATTACTTCTTCATCAAAACGGTGATTCCAACTTCTCGATGCTTGTTTCAATCCATAGATTGATTTCTTTAACTTGCATACTTTATTAGGATGTTTTGGATCGACAAAACCTTCACGCTGAACTATATAGGAATCTTCCTCAAGATATCCTTAGGAAAGCGGTTTTGACATCCATTTGTCAAATTCATAATCAAAATGAGAAGCTATGGCAACAATATCCTTATAGACTTTAGCATCGCAACAGGTGAGAAGTTTCATCATAATCAACCCTTGAGTTTGAGTGAAACCCTTTGCTACAAGTCTAGCCTTATAAGTATCCAAGTTTCCATGCATATCCGTTTTCTTCTTGAAAACCCATTACTTCAAACTACCTTGGAATTAAGAGGTGGTACAACAAGTTCCCAAACTGATTGTCATACATGGATTGCATCTCAACGTTCATGGCTTCAAGCCATTTGTCAAAATCTGAATTGGACACTGCATTATGGTATGTGGTTGGTTCATCTGAATCTACCACATAGCATCCATCCATGAAAAATCCATATCTTTCAGGTGGATTACTGTTCTACCACTTCTGCGAAAGTTTTATGTGTATTGATTAACTGATTGATCATCTCAACATCCTCATGGTGAGTGCTAGTTTCAACCAAACATGCATTGGGTTGTGTTCTTGATCCTCCTCAAGATCCATTGTTCTACTGCTAGTTTTACCATAAGGAACTTTGCTTCTAAGAACTCACCCTTTCTGGCAACAAACACTTTTTGTTCCAGTGGATCATAGAAATAATATCCCATAGAATCTCTAGGATATCAACAAAACACTTGGAGGATCGGACTTCCAATTTGTTGTGGTGGGGGTCTAACATAAGCCTCACAACCCCAGACCCTTAAGTGATGATAGGGATGGTACTCTTCCATGCGATATCTCAAAGGGTGTCTTTCCACCTTTTGGTTGGGGCCATATTTAGAATACGGCCGCGGAGAGCAAAACGAAACCCCAAAATGATAGAGGCAATGTGCTTCTAGCCATCATAGATCGGACCATATCCAATAAGGTTCGATTCCTCCTCTCAGACACACCATTATGTTGTGGTGTTCCAGGTGAGTGAGTTGTGAGAAAATCCCACAACTCCTAAGATGATCTTGAAAGCATCACTTAAGTATTCACTCCTCTATCAGTGCAGAGAACTTAATAGACATGTTAAGTTGATTTTCTTACTTCATTCTTGAAGATTTTGAACGTTTCAAAAGCTTCATCTTTGTGCCTTACTAAGTACACATACCATAGCGACTATAATGTCGGTAAAGGTAATGAAGTATCTTTCACCATCCTAGTCATTGGCTTAAAAGGACCACATACATCGAATGTATGATTCTATAAATCTTTTGCCCTTTCGTTAGTTCCACTAAAGGGTGCTTAGTCTTTTTCCTTGTAAACAGATTCACATATATCAAATGAATCACATCATTTGTTTTTAAAAGAACATTCTTTTGAAGTGTTTGCATACGTTTCTTATTTATATGACCAAGACACAATGCCAAAGATAGGTATCACTCAAATCCAACTTGAGTTTCTTGTGTTAGTTTGTATAAGAACTATTTAAAGTATTTTTCATGAACCAATTCATAATCCATTAATGGGAATAGCTTAAAATACAACATATTTAAAGAAACATGAATATGTTTCAACAAAAGAGAAACATAATCATAATGTCTTAATGGGATACAGAAATAATGATGCTAGTCAAAATAGGAGCATACAAAACATCTTCAAAATAACATCCAAGCCATTGGAAGTTTTAGGATGTAGTCCCATGAGCTTCAACTATGACTGTAGTTCCATGCCCATGAAGAGGCTAACAACCCTTGATTGAAGTCCCTACTTCTTGTGAACCCCTACAAAAATTGCAAATGAGTCCCACATCGGTATCTAGTACCCATGTGTTAGAAGATGTAACATTAAGATCAATATGAATCCTGTATATTGTACCGAGGTCTGCCCGGCACCCCTTTGCTTTCAACTCTTGGAGATGGACAGGACAATTCCTTGCCAATGTCTAATCTCTCCACACTTGAATCATGGGTCATTAGTAGCAACCTTTTGCTTTTCTCTTGGGTTTGGGTGGCACCCTTGCCACCCCTTTCCTTTTCCCCAAACGGGTCCCTTACCCTTGGCAACTTTTGCCTGGGTGAGGGATGAGGCCTTTTATTGTTCCCACCTTCATTGATGGTGAGAACAGGTAAAAACCTTTTACCCATGGCTGCTCGGCCGTTTGAGCATTGAGTGAGCTCACCAATGCTTTGTCCCAAGCATTTCATGTTGTAGTTCAACACGAATGTCTCGAACTTCTTGTAAGGCCATTAAGGATCAAATCTGTGGCCAATTCCTTCAAGAAAGGAAAATTAAACATTTCGAGGCGGTCAATGTGGCTTTTCATCTAAGTACATAAGATGAAACTGATTGTTGTCGTCCATAGGACATGCATGGGAGTGCTCGAACCGGTTCGAAGCGCTCAACCCTCGCTTGCTGTTGGAACGTTTCATCAGCTGGGTTATCATGTCATAAGCTCTGTGATGTTCTTACTCCTTTGGAGATCCGGAGTCATGCTCGTAGCATGAGACAAGACACTTGACGGGGTCCTCAGTGTACTTCAGCCAATCATTATAGGCCTCCTCATCCTCCAGTAGGTTGATCGGGGATAGGGTCGTCTAAAACTATGATCTCTCTCTGCTTGAGAATGATTCTCAAGTTTCGATACAATCAATGAAATTGCTATGATTTAGACGTTCCTTTTGGAGTATCGCTCGTAAAGATTGGGTGGACGTGGATGAGGTATCATGATATCATTATGGTGGCCATATACAAAATTTAACAAAGATCTATTTTAGTATTTTCGATATTGCTATTTTTAATAATTAATACCTTTAAAGTCATTTCATATTAAAATCTAGAACCCAAATTACATTTAAATGTGGTTAGGTGACCTTTATCCCACGATTAAATTAATAAGGTGGTCAACGATTGACGGTTGCAACCATTTGCAACTTCTAGAGGTATGGGATCGACTTTAAACATCATATGTAAAGTCGGCATGTTAATCCCATCAACACCATTTGGAAACCATATTGTAGGTGATCCATTTAACATGGTTTGCAAATCAAGACATCCTACTTACACACACGTGTGAGTTTGCCAAAATGAGTGGTTAGGTGACCTTTATCCCACGAAATGGCATTCTCACCTCAAGTCATAAGTTCCATCAAAATGGTAGGTGACCTTTATCCCACTAAGAGTACCCAAGAGACTTAAGTGTTGTGTAAAAGGACAATGTTGATCTTGTTTTAGAATATTTGAGGTTCATAATTTAGTTTAGAAAACTCTATGTACTTGTATTGCGTGCTTTTAAATACAAGATCCCTTATGGCTTTGATTAAAACCTATTTTAAACTTTAAAATCATTAAATCATTTTAATAACCTTATTCTTTTAATGATTAAGAACCATCAAATTTCAGCTTGTTAAGTTTGTTAATTAGTTTGTAATGCATGTCCAAATATCAACCATACAATCAAACAACAAACATTCAAACAAGCATAAAATAAACAACCACATGTGCATAACCTAGCCATATGTTGATTAACACTTGTTTGCCATCACAAGTGTTGTCTTTGGTCTTTCTAAGGGTGAATACAACACAAAGATGAGATCTTCATAGACCCCCACTTGAACTTGCATCCATATGCTTCAAGTCATCTCTCTGTGTCTTCCTCTTGTGCTTCCATCTAGTGCATCTTCATTTTGAAAATTTATATCCTCATACAATTTTCTAAATAAAGAAAATGCACTTAATCTATCTATTACATACAATGATGAATAAATAAATTACATCCCAAAATTAGCACAAAAGAAATATTACAACCCAGAAACCCAACCAAAAAAACATCCATTCCACAACCCAAAACCCACAACAAGGTCTAAGCTAGGGTATGCACCAATATAAACATTCATCATATCATCCAAATATATACAAAGAATCCCCACTAAAACCCTGATTTTCAGCCAATCTAAACTGAAAATTCGGGTTTTAACATTGTCCAAACAATATACATATCATCATACATATCTTTCAGGTTAATCACAAGCATGTGTGATATGACCTTGAAAGTTTGGGGATTCAACAGCCAGAAAATAGCAGCCCCTAAAGGGGTTTCATGGTCCATAAAATGAATTTTAAAAGACAATACAAGCTAGCTATCCACATAACCGCTCTAGATGCCATTGTTGGGTTTGTTAGAACACAAAATCAAAGTTTAACCATTTAAACTTTTTGAAAATGCAGCGGAATAATAGCTTTATAACCTTGTTTATAAGCTGAAAATTTCAAGTTCTATTTGATGTTTTAAGATGGAACAAACCCAAGAACAAAGGGATCTTATATATGTGAATAAGCAAGCTATGTAAGCTTAGAAAACATAATATGACAGCCACAAAGGGCTGCCAAACTACCTTCCAGCAGCCCCAAAAGTCGAATGAAAGAAGGGGGTTAAAGCTTAAATTCGGCCAAGGCTTCAAGAGAAGGACCCTCAAGCTTGTATACCCCAAGCTAACTGCAATCAATTCTTGCTAGGTAGATTACACCAAGAAAACGCCAAAGGATCCTCTTCTTCTTGCTTCAGCCGAAACCACAAAAGGGAGAAGATGTAGAGAGAGTTTTTCACATGCAAAATGAATTGATGGGTGAGAAAGTGGTCTTACACTCTTTCATAAGAGTGTAAGTTTCAAGACAAACTTTTCGGTCTTCCCCACACAAGCGTGGCCAAAATTCTATTTTAAAAGGGAGATATTTTCCCCTCCTAAACAAGTCTTTTATCACACATTAATAAGTCATCTACTAGACTTATTTAAAAAATATGACATATGTCTTCTCTAATTAAATAATTTAATTAAAGTACACTATGTTATTAGTGTTATTTAAACCCTTTTAAATAAAAAAATAATAATAGATCCATCAACAAATTATCCTTATAATTTGTTCCCACTCGAATGCCTTTGTTTAAAAACCTTTTTCTGAACATTGTGCGATTATTCAATTGCATGATCCCATCATCAATTAAATAATTATTGGTGATTGCAAAGCTTGTTATTGGGTATAACCCGACTTGGATCATAACGTGCTAACCGCATCAATATTCTATGTGTCTTGGGCATATAAATCCAACATTATGTATTACGTTATGACTTTACGTAATGCATAACATAATGAAGTGAAATATAACAAAAATGAAAAGTTGAACGTAATGAATGAACAATGGCTTGCAAGCAATAGAAAGGAAGTGCATGACCATGTTGTCTTTAGTCAACTGTGTGCGGTTTAAATAACCCAAAGGATGCATACAGGGTCAATCATGAGATTGACGGGACCCTTGTGCATGCCTTAGGTGACTAGGTCAGCTTCGGCACAATGTTCGGGGTCCTTGTAGACCACCGGCCCAGCACCAGCTTCGTGCATAATGTTCGGGGTATTGCACATTGGTCCGAATGAAAGGGAGAGATGACATGCCCTAGGTGACTGGGTCAGCTTCATGCATAATGTTCCGGGCTATTTGCAGACCTCAAGCCTAGCACAGCTTCGTGCCAATGTTCGGGGTATTGTACATTGATCCGTATGAAAGTAAAAGATGATGAAAAGTACGAAAAGAAAGTATGTGAATGGAAGAAAGATAGTGAAAGGTACGAAACAAGTATGTATACAAAAGAGAAAGTTAATGAAAAGATTGAAACAAAAGTATTCATAAGAGTATGTATACAAAAGAGAAAGTTAATGAAAAGATTGAAACAAAAGTATTCATAAGATGATGAAAGATAACAAAAAGTACAAAAGAACCAACGACGATGAATATAGTATGAATGTACGTATGATGTGTGCTCGCTTACGAAATTAATGTATAGTATTTGAGAAGCCTATGGTCGTATATAAAACACAGGGTATTTTAATACTTACAAAACTAGAACTCAGCAACGCTGACTTTTATGTATTTTCAGTTGGCATGTAATGATTGCTGAGGATGGCACATGGGAGGCTACTCGGTAGGCAAGACTGGCATCCTTTACGCATAATATTATTGTTGTTTTGTAATGCAATTAACGGATGATTTCTTTTGTAACTTAGACAATGTTGTATTGCATAGCAGCAGTATTATCAATGAAATGAATGGCTTTGGATAATGAAATTCCGCTGTAATGTTTTATGAAATGTATACTATTATGTATGTTTAGTGCTATGAATGACCAACTGTGAGGTCTCCGAGGACGGGGCCTTACACTGATGCTAATAACCACTCCATGGAAGACAACACCAATGATGTCATACATTCATTGGATCAAGTTTCTCTTGATAAGTGTGCGATGTAGTGGGTGATACTCAATCACCATATCTGAATTTCAACAATTTATATCTGTCCCACCAACTTGCTATGATTCCTCAATTGAGAATCCACAACTCCCATCCCACTAAAAACAATATTAGAGATGTTGAGAAAGGGGTGAGAACAAGAGGACAGACCCATGAAAAAAATGTTTGTCTTCACTCTTGTTCTTGTCTCAGATTGAGCCTAAGAAGATTGGTGAGGCTCTGAAGGATGGAAGTCGTTGAAGCAATGCAAGCCAAAGGTTGGAACCTATGTTCTCTTTCTCAAGGGAAGACAACAATAGGTACCAAGTAGGTTTTTAGGAACAAGAATGATGATAAGACTTGTCATCAGAACAAGGAAAGACTAGTTGTTTAGTGTGGTAACATGTCCCTAGTTCTTGTTCTAGTGAACTTAAATGTAATTGACTTTCATTTTGTAACAGTGATGTATGTTTGATATAGAATGAAAAACTCTGAGTTGAATATGTATTGGTTATTGAGGTTATATCTATTCATATGATTGATTATTACATGCTTATATGACATGTTATATAGGTTTACAGTTGTTAGACATAGTTCTGTATCATTAAAGGTTCAGGAATTTTTAACTAAGTCTCATGATTCAGTCACACGACTGAACCAAGTGATTGAGCCATACGCCCGATTGAGTCATAAGACTGACTCAATCGTACGAACGAATCAATCGTACGACTCAGTCGCACGACTGAGCCTACGCATGGCTCAGTCGTACGAATAAAACTGAAACCTATAAATACCACTTAATTCGTGGAAAAATGGAACACTTCGAGAATTATTAACCCTAGCCGTCCCAGTTCGTCCAGAGAGTCCCTTCCAACTTCATAGAACGTTTTGATCACTTCTAACTAATTCTTAACGTATTCTAATCGTTTTTTTGATCGGATTAACGTTCTCCCTGATTGGATCGCCAATCAAATAGGACTCCACACTATTTGATCTAGTTTCACGTTATAAGTTAGTACTCTCCGTATGTACACGGTCCTAACAAGTGGTATCAGAGCTTTGGCAATTGATTTTACGTGGATTCAATCGCGTTTTTGCAAAAGTCAACGTTTTTAATCAAAAGATACGTTCTTGTTGCATTAAAATTTAGTTTTTACGAGTGCATGTGTTCAAAAGTTAGTCTTTTTCGATTTTCAGCCGATTAGGGTTTTCAAATTGTGTTTTTAGGTCGAATTGCGTGAAATTTTGAAAAGTTTCAAATTCAGCATCTCAGTCGCACGATTGACCCATCGCACGACTGAACTTCATTCGCACAGTTCAATCGCATGATTGGCCCTTCGCTTGTTCATTCGCACGATAGTCCTAGTCGTCTGCTTATTCGTACGACTAAGCTCATCGCACGGTTGAGTCTCAGTCGCATCCCCAGTTGCATACAACAAACCACCAAAGCTTCTGTCTCTTGGTGAATATCCTTAATGGAAGCAACGGTTTGAGATTCATCTGAATGGAGTGGACACAACTTATGAGCACCATTGTGACTAGCTACACTATGCCAGTAGGAGCTGATGGTGTTCCACTGACTCTAAGTGGTTTGAGTGATGCACAAAAACTTGCATACAATGCTGAGGAGAAGGCCTATGCTTTGTTGACACGTCCATCCGAAAGATATTTTCCATCGGTTCTCAGAACACAGGCAGTGCAAAAAGTTATGGAAGGCTCTTGAGAAATGTTATGAAGGAAATGCTACGGTTAAGTATCTAAAGGCTAAAGCTTTGAAGAAGGAATTGATAACTTCTCATCATATGAAATGAAAGTTTGGATGATGTGATCAACCACTTCTATCATTTGAAGAGTGAACTGCAACTCATGGGTTAAACGTCCATGAAGATAAAGTGTCGATTTGGCGGATGGGTTACCTGATAAGTGGGATTCATTGTTTCCACTTTGAGATATAATGATGTGCTGGAGACATTGGACATAATGATTTTATTCTAAAATGATTTTATTCTAAAATTGAGGGAGGAAGAGGTACGACATAAGTACAAGTCTAAGAAGGGAAACTGCACTCAGAATCCTTCTCTCTACAATGTGACTCCTACTATAGCGTCTTCTAGTGCACCTTTGCAGACTACTTACGTGTCTGACACATCTGCAAGCATCCCAAGTGCATCCTCAAGTTGTGAATTAGGTGGAACATCAAGTGTCCAATTCAGTGCTCCAGAAATTCAATCGACGAAGTTAATTACAGAGAATTTGGGCAATGTAACAGTTGAAGTTGCTAAGGAGCATATGATTTACTTGCTGCTGTGGTCCAATCGTATGATGGGTTTTGCAGGAAAGATTGGAAATTGCCATTTAGCAGATGACGATTATGAACAGTTTGATGAACAGAGCTTGAACGGATGGATATAATGTGGGCTCTCGCTAGTGCTGTTGCGTAGAGCAAAGAAGTTTGTTAAAAAGATGGGACAGAACTAGGTGGCTACAAAGGATACAACTTTTGGATTTGACAAGTCAAAAGTCACCTGTTTCAACTGCGGTGAAAAAGGCCATTTCAAGAGCGAGTGTGTCAAACCTAAGAAGACAGAAATGGTAACCCATTCTCATCATTTAACAGGCAGGATAAGGACAAGACTCCAAAGGCAACATCAACCAGCCATGACTCCAAATCAATAGTAGCACGGGTGATGAAGGACAAAACCTGTCCTTCCATTTCTTATCTGATGGTGAAGCTAACATGTGTTGGTTGAAGAATGAACGATGACTCAGCGAGTGAGGGGGAGAACTCAGTTGAGCTTGATACTACTGATGTGAGTGACACTATGGCTGCTGTTGATCAACTAGTGGAGGATGAACTAAATATAGAATATAGCACACCAGGAACCTTAAGCTACTTTCATGGCTGGCACTTCTACATGTCACAGGTAGAATCGAAAGACGATCTCTTTGATAAACATGCTTGTGTTGAATGTAATAAGTTTAGGGAATGCATCGATATGAAATTTTCTAGGTTATTAGAACATAATGGTAACTTAGTAAACGACTTAAAACTTTGCACTGAGGCTAATCGTGTATTAAAGCAAAATTAAAGCAGTTTTAAAGAGAAAATTGAATTGTTGAGAAAACAATTAAAGAAACTGAGGTTGTTGCTTTTAACCAAGAAAATGACATAAAGTTTTACTTAAAAACAATTGAGGAACTAAAAGGACAAGCTGTTTTACAAGTTGAAAATGAATCCTTAAGCAAAAACTACAAAGTTTAGCTAGTTCCTCTCCCATCTTGAAACATGGTTAAAGAAAGAACACACGGGGAAGGGATGGGTTATAAAGTTGTGCCTCCACCACATGAGATCCTCCTGAACACCAAACAGAGACTGGTTAACAATAATCCCATCAAGGACCATGTGGTGACTACTCATCTGGTCAGTGATCAGACACTGTAGTTAAACCTACTCATCCGGTTGCTGATCAGAAGACTTCAACATCAGGCACAAAGGATAAAACCGTCATTGAGGACCGAGTGTAAAAGGATAATAATGTACCTCTTGGGTCGGGTTCACAATCTATTGTAACACAACCTAAGACTTCAAAATCTACTTAGTCTAAATCGGTTAAGCAAGATCTCAATCATTTTAAAAGGCAAAGTAATCATAATGATAAACAAATCAAATTTGTCAAAGAAAGTGAAAACCTAAAGTTGAGACCAAAAGACCCATGCCTGAAGTGTACTCCCCACCCTACAGAGATCTCCTAGTCCTATTGAGAGGAGATCATACTATTAGACACCTTTCTTCACACTGTCCTCGTTATCAGACACCTAGGCTTAAAGTTGAACTAGATCAGGAAGTTAAACCGGTTTCTTCAAAACAAAGATCTAAGACACCTGCTACATCTAAAACACCTGCTCGGTCTTATGCATCTCCCCAACACCACAGACAACACAGACAAGTCACTGGCAAGTCTGTGATGCCTATGGTGAAACCTATTTTTTAAAATAAATCTATAGTTCAAACTGTAAATCAGTCATTAGTTTACCACAAACAAGCGTTACACAAGGATGGTTTGTGGAAAGCTAAAACATATGATGTGTCTGATAGTGTTGATAAGCAGAAGAATAAGGCTTCTCCTACTCCAAACGGATAGTGGGTCGAGTTTGTAATGTGCGATGCCTCAGGGAAACATAAGCCAGTAAAGGCTTGGGTGCCCCTCCATAACTAATTATTTTCTATTGTGTGCAGATTGTCTGCTATAGTGCTTCTACCAACACATGGATTGTAGATAGCGGAGCATCTAGGCACATGACGGGAAACCAATCTCTCCTTTTCAACGTCAAACAAATTAAAGGGGACATATTTCTTTCGCTGGAAACAAAGGAGGATACATCACAGCACAAGGAGAAGTAGGTAATGGAAAGGAAGTGTTACATTCTGAAGAAAGAGATGGAGATTCCCGAGGAGCAGGTTTTAATGTCAGCATCAAGGTACAACAATCTGTATGTCTTGGACATGTCAAATGCTTCTACTACTGAGTCCAATGTTCAGTGCTTTTTGTCAAAGGCCACAGAGAAGGAGTCCATCTCTTGGCACAGAAGAATGGGACACATAAATCATAGGAAGATGAATCATCTGATTCATCACAACCTAGTTGAGGGAGTTACTGTAAATAACTTCAAACTTCTAGATTTTTGTGTCTCGTGCAAGAAGGGAAAGCAGACCAGGAAGTCTCACAAGACCAAGCATGTTAACTCTATCGAGATGCCCTTGGTATTACTGCATATGGATCTTTTCGGTCCCGTCAGCACCAAGAGTATCGCTGAGACTGGTACTCCTTCGTAGTCATAGATGACTACTCATGTTTCTCCTGGGTGATGTTTCTAAAAGCTAAGTCTAAAACATTTGAATCGTTCAAGGTGCTCGTCACTACACTGGAGTCTCTCTACAATCTGAAGGTCAGGAAGGTTCGTTCAGATAATGGAACTGAATTTAAGAATCAGTGGATGGATGCTTTCTACAAAGAAAAGGGAATTTTTCATCAATTCACCTCTGCATACACGCCACAGATGAATGGAGTTATTGAACGCAAGATTAGGAGCTTGATAAAGACTGCAAGAACTATGTTGGCAGATTCAAAACTGCCAGTACAGTTCTGGAAAGAAGCTATTGCCAATGCATGCTACACGCTTAATCTTGTGTTAGTAGTCAAGCGGCATGGGAAGACTTGGTATGAGTTTCTTCAGAAACGCAAACCTAACCTGGAGTATCTGGAACCATTTGGAGCTCCATGCATGTTACTAATGAAAACTCCGGAGGGCAAGTTCAGCAAGAAACCGGATCAGGGGATCTTTCTTGGATACATCATACCAGACAAACGAGTTTATAACAACTCGACATGTCAGGTAGAAGTGTGGTGCAACGTCGATGTGCAACGATACCCCATCCCCTTGGTGGAAAAGGTCCGTTGTCATTCTTCGACTATGATGATTTTTCAAATCATTCAACCTTCCTCAGATAGATTCAGATTAAGAGATTGCTGCTCAGATGATGTACGATGTACTAAATACACCGAATCTAGATATCAGCAATATGGCACCAGCTAGTGATGCTTCGAGATCTTCAGCAGCTGCTCAGGACGAGAGTGATGATTCATCAGACGATGAACATGCTATTGAGACAAGCAATGAGCATAACGTTAATCAAGATGGAAGCTTAACAAATGCTGAACATGCATCAGGGAATCCAGATACTGAACCTAACATCATAAATCTGGAGACTGAAGTTGTCGTTCCTATGACACCTGGGACTAGGATCGGTGTGAATCATCCCTCGGAGACTATCATTGGGGATCTTCACTCCTTTGTGCAGACGAGAAATCAGCTATACTCTGCTGATTATGCTGCAATTACGGAAAAAGGCTACGTGAATGAAGGGGCTTTCAAATGTTTTATTTCGCAAGTCGAGCCCAAACACGTACGCGATGCACTAAAGGATGAGGCCAACGCTATGTAGGAAGGGCTGCTATAGTTCAAGAAGCTTGGAATGTGGACACTCGTTGATAGGCCCAAAGGAGTTAATGTAATAGGCACCAAATGGGTGCTACGTTGCAAGAAGGATGACTAAGGTGTCGTAATCAAAAACAAGGCAATATTGGTCATTCAAGGCTTCAGACAAGTCGAGGGAGTCGACTACAATGAAGTATTTGCACCTGTGGCTAGAATGAAAGTTGTTGGGTCATTATAAGGCTGGTGCAACCAAAACCACTTCATATAGTCATTTTGGTGCTACATTCAGAGGGCTTCTGAAGCTAGGTATGAGATCTCCTGAAGTCTGAAGAACAACTTCCGAAGACAAAGTCTGAAGACTTTCGAAGACAAAGTCTGAAGACTTCCGAAGACAAAGTCTGAAGAAAGAACTGAAGACCAAGTAACCCTCCGAAGACAAAGAAGACTCCAAGCCTCGGAATAAGCAGTCTTCCGAAGTATAAGTGGCTTCGGAAGAAGTTATTCTTCTGAAGAAACTTATCCTTCGGAAGACATTGCTATGTCCAGTAGACATAAGTATGGTCTCTGACAGTCCGCTACAGACCTCTGATACAGCATGGCTTCTTCCTTAAAGAACCATGTTGTTGACCATACTTTATTCTATTGTATACCTTTTTATGATAGTACAAGTTACCAACTTTAGTTGGTGACAAAAGGTAAGTCAGGGACATGTCCTGACTACCAAATCTCAGGCAAAATGTCTGAGATACCTCACCTATAGTCTTATTGTATAGATGTTTGGTTAGAGGTTTCCAGCTAGTATCAAAGTATATCTGACTGTAGGTAGTATTATATATATCTTCTCATTGTAACTTATTAAGTAGAGAGCAAGACAGTGACATCAAGAAAAAGTGTCTTGTAATCTTTTGATTTGAGAAGCATTATATAAAAGTACCTTGAAAATTTACATCCTGTGTTTATTTACTGCTTGTTACTTGTTATATTGTGATCAACTCTTCATAGACTCTTTCTGAGTGTCATTCAAGGTGAGTTTGAGAGAAAAACCACTTGTTGAGTGACCAACATACGATCCTGCAATTGGTATCAGAGCTCTAGGCTCTTGATTGTGAGATCTTACCATTCAAATCAACCTGTTTTTCACTCCTCACTACAAACCACTCACTCAAATGGCCACTCTCTCCAATGCTGATATAGAAACGGGCACCATGACCAAGTCCCCACTGATCACCCCTGAAGACTTTGACACATGGTGCACTAGAATGGAAAGCTTGATCAAGTGTCAAGATTCAAGGATGTGGGACTCCATTGTCAATGGTCCTTTCATACAAAGCACTACTTCTGCTATTGGTAATCGCATCATTCTAAAGGATGTTGATGATTATTCAGAAGAAGATAGAAAGAGAACAGAGCTAGATCAAAGGGCTATGACTTCTCTTCAAACTGCTCTCCGAAACTCCATCTACAGAGGCTTCAAGAAGTGCAAGACAGCCAAAGATTTATGGGATGCATTGAAGCTTATGTATGAAGGATCCAAGGAAACCAAAAAGAACAAGAAGGATCTCTTGAAGCAGCAGTTTGAGAACTTCACTTTCAATGCTGGTGAGACCTTGACTCAACAATACTTCAGGTATGTTGAGATAGTGGATACTCTGATGGATATTGGAGTAGCTCTTGAGAATAGGGACATAGTTAGGAAGTTCATGTCTTCCCTTCCTAAACTATGGACACACTATTGTGTCGTAATCAAGAGAACTTCGGACCTTAAGACTCTTTCTCTCACAGAGTTGTATGGTATCCTAAGTGCATTCCAGATGGAGATGAACATGCAGAACTCCTCTGGTCACTCCAATAACCAACTGAGTTCAACCCTTCATGTGGTTGAAAGGGAAATCACAGAACCACAACATCAGTTTTTGTGTTACCCTGACAACTCACATAGTGGACCCTAAATTACTCTACCTGAGACTCCAAAGTCTCAAAAGGTTCAACACAACTCCTTTCAGGATAGTTGTGCCTTTGTCTCTAGAAGTGGACACTCTAGTAATTTTCAATATTGCTTTGATGATCTTTAGTGTTTCAGTCCAGATGATGTGGAGTATGTGGACATTGTCCAACAGATGGCTCTTTTAACATACAGAGCGAAGAAGTTCTTCATGAGAACTGGAAGGCAATTCCCTCAGAACCCAGTCAACAGCAAGTTTAGGTTTGACAAGACCAAAGCAAAGTGCTACAACTGCAACCATCTTGGTCACTTTGCTAGGGAATGCAAGGCTCCCAATAACAACCTGGGAACCCCACAGTCGTCCACACATCCCTCAGTTTCAAAGCATGAAGTGAAATCAACTGAAACAGCTGCAATAGCTCAAGAAGTTGACTTTTTTGAGCTTCATGGTACAGGATGTGACTCCCGCTCAAGCACTCATGGCCGGAACAGATGATGATCAGGTATATGAACATCTATGTATTGCTGCCTGTATTGCTAAAGATAAACTCTATAAGGATTACAATATGGAAATCAGATCTGATGTTGAGTCTTTAAATATCTTAAAATCTGATTTTAAAAGAGTTGAATCTGACTATGAAAAGAAAATTGAGGAGTTAGAGAAAACTGTGTCTCTTTTAAAACATGAAAAGACCAACTACAAGACTCAAATTAAAGATCTGATATCCAAACTGTCTAAAGTTCAAGCCCAGTTGGTCACTGCTGAGGCTCAGGCCAGGAAGCAAGCTATTGCTGAGTAAAACTTCCAAGCTATTCTTGCATCATCTTCTCATTCCAAAATATTTTATCAAAACAAAGAAGGGTTGGGAACCAATGAAATAGCTCCACCACACTCTTATGAGTCTATTAGACTACCTAGATGTGGTACTGAAGAGCAAGAGGTTCCAACTGCTGACCCTTCTCCATTGGAACCAGAAGATGAGGCAAAAATAATGGCACCACAGGGGAGAAACAGGAAGATACACTCATCTCCACCTGTGAAGACCAAATCCTAACTACCAAGGCAAGAAGAAGCAGAGCTAAAGCTTCAAGAAGGACTGCCAAGAAGGTTGCAGAGTCCAAGCTGAAGATTGACCCAAAGCAAAAGGGTGTCTTCATTTCTGCTGGATTCCAAGTGGTAGGTGCTTCTGATTCAGGAAAGGAGTGTAATACCAGCACTCCTATCCTACCAAATGATCAGAAGTTGAAAGGGAAAGTTGCTGATGAAGAGAAGAAATCCAAGAAACAGGAACCTGTAAACTCCCAAAAGACTAACATTGCATGCATAATGTGTGGTCTGCACAACCACATGGATAAAGATTGTTACTACAATCCAGCAAGCACACATTATGCAAATAATGTTAGAAAAAAAGGAGTCAGGGAAGGTATCTCATTTGGACCATCTCAAACGGTCCAAATGATGAAAAAGGGCAAAATTGGTCTCGGAAGCCAAGTTGCTTTCGGAAGAAAGTACTTCTTCCGAAGGGAAAATGGCTTCGGAAGCCAAAGTTCTAAAGTTCGGAAGAACAAGAAGGCTCCCTTGAAACCATCCCAGAAGAAGACTACTTCAGAAGAAAAGGTGGTGAAGGCTTCTTCCGAAAAGAAAGAAGTTTCGGAAGAAGACCATGCTGCAAAAGCTTCAACAAGCTCATCCTTAAGATCAACCAAGGGATGGATTGGAAGATCAAGAAAGATGCTGCAGCCCAAACCTCTTCTTCAACGACCTCTATTCAACCCCAAGCATATCTTTGGAAGGCTTGGGCTTCCAAACAAACTAACCATCTCATCTTATGTGTAGGGACATCCATTTGACAAGAACAACAATGTCTGGATTGTAGATAGTGGATGCTCCAGGCACATGACAGGGAACAGATCTCTCCTTCAACAATTCCAGAACTTTGATGGAGGGCCTGTCCAATTTGGAGGTGAGACCGGAGGATATATTTCAGGCAGAGGAAATATCCAATGGTAGAATAAACATTGAGAAAGTTCACTTTGTCAAATAGCTTTGATGGAGGGCCTGTCCAATCTGTTAAGTGCTTCTCAGTTCTGTGATCAAAAGCATCAAATGCTTTTCACAGAACATGAGTGCATTATCCTCAAACCAGGGATGACAATTCCTCCGGAATTGGTGCTTCTTAGATCTCCCAGGAAAGGGGATATGTAAGCTACATATGAACAAAGCTTCTCCTATGGGTGAAGTATCATGCTTTCTTTCCAAAGCTGATAGTGATGAGTCAACACTATGGCATAAACGTATGTGTCATGTAATTTTTAAGACAATGAATAAATTGACTAAAAATCACTTGGTACATGGTTTGCCTAAAAAGGATTTTTTCTGCAAAGATAACTGTGTTGCATGCCTGAAAGGGAAACAACACAGGACATCTCATAAGTCCAAATGTGTTAACTCTATCACTACTCCATTACACTTATTGCACATGGATCTCTTTGGTCCCACAAGTATAATGAGCATTGGAAGGAAATCATACTGCCTTGTGATTGTTGATGATTTTACAAGATTACATGGGTATTGTTTTTAAGAAGTAAAGATGAAACTGCTGAAACGTTAAAATCTTTTATTCTTAAAATAGAAAATCAAATTGATCACAAGGTTAAGATCATTAGAAGTGATCAAGGGACTGAGTTTAAGAACTTTGTTCTTGACTTATTCTGTGACTCAAAAGGGATTGCCAGACAAGATAGTGCTCCTAGAACTCCTTAACAAAATGGTGTTACTGAGAGGAGGAACATGACACTTATTGAGGCTGCTCAAACCATGTTAGCTGATTCAAAACTACCTCTAACATTCTAGGCAGAGGCAGTTAGCACTGCATGCTATGTGCAGAATAGGGTTCTTGTAGTTAAGCCCCATAGAAAAACCCCTTATGAGTTATGGAACAAGAGGCCACCGTTCATTGGCTTTCTAAGGTCCTTTGGCTGCAGGTGTACCATACTTAACACAAAAGACAACTTAGCAAAGTTTGCTGAGAAGTCAGATGATGCTATCTTTGTTGGATACTCTTCTAGCTCCAAGGCTTATAGAGTATACAACATCAAGAATCAACAATTTGAAGAGTCATCCAATATAGTTATTAGTGAGCACACTCCTTGTGTTAGGGGGAATGGACCTGATTATATTTTTGACTTAGAATTGTTTCCAAACTATTCTAAACTATCTTGTGAGAATGTTTCAGCTGGAACAGGTGCTCAAGGTGATGCTGATGCTGATCAACTATTTGAGCTTCCCAGACCTCTTCCAAATTCTCCAAGAGCTGAAAGGCAACAAGCTTCAACCATCCACAGATCTGATAGTGTAACTATCTCCAGGAATAGTGAAGCTTCAATAAGTGAATCACCAGATGAACCCTAAAGCTCTTCAGGTGATCCATTACAACACCAGGTTGAAGGAAGTAGTATTCTGAAGGAACAGGTAACTGTTAATACTACTTCACGACCAACCATTGATGATGTTTCTCAATCATTCAATCAGTCCTCATTGAATGACTTTGAAACAACAGTTGGACAGAGTGATCCAGTTCCTGATCAGAACATGTGCAACATGGATCTATCTCTGCAATTGGAAGTGATTCCTCGTCTTAGGATTCACAACACTCATCCAACTGAAAACATCATAGGAAATGTCTCTGTGGGTGTGACAACAAGAGGACAAACTCATCATGGGAATGTCTGTTTGTACTCATGCTTCTTATCTCAGATGGAACCCAAGAAGGTGGAAGATGCCTTAAAGGATAGTAGTTGGGTTGAATCGATGCAGGAGGAGCTGCATCAATTCAGAAGACAAAAGGTCTGGAATTTATGCCCACTACCATCTGGTCAAGTACCCATAGGCACAAAATGGGTGTTTAGAAACAAGAAAGATGAAAGAGGCTTGATTATCAAGAACAAGGCAAGATTAGTAGTTCAAGGATACACCCAAGAGGAAGGAATCGATTATACTGATGTCTTTGCACCAGTTGCAAGACTTGAGGCAGTTAGGATCTTCCTTGTTTATGCTGCATCCAAGAACTTCACAGTCTACCAACTTAATGTCAAGTGTGCTTTTCTATATGGGGATATAGATAGGGAAATCTATGTATGTCAACCTCCAGGATTTGAAGACCCACAACACCCCAACTATGTGTGCAAACTGGATAAAGCTCTATATGGGCTGCACCAAGCACCTAGGCTGTGGTATGAGACCTTGTCTCAGTTTCTCCTGAAGAATGGATACACCAGAGGTACCATTGTAAAGACTCTCTTCATTAGGAAGATTGGAGAGGACATTTTGCTTGTTCAAGTCTATGTTGATGACATCATATTTGGTTCTTCAAATGACCAAATGTGTAAGAACTTTGAGAGCATTATGAAGCGGAAATTTGAGATGAGTTTGATGGGAAAAATGGACTTTTTCCTTGGAATTCAGTTGAAACAGATGAAGGAAGGGTTCTTCATAAATCAATCTAAGTATGTCTCAGACATCTTAGATAGATTTGAAATGAAGGACTGTAAACCAGCCAAGACACCCATACCCAGAAACCATAATCTGTGCCCTAACCTTGAGGGGGAGGATACTGATCAACATCAGTATAGTGCAATTATTGGTTCTCTGATGTATCTCACTGCTAGTAGACCTGATATCATGTTTGCCACATGCATTTGTGCAAGATATCAGGCTGCTCCTAAGGTGTCTCACTTGGCTGCTGTTAAGGAATCCTCAGATAGCTCAAAGGAGCACCTAAACTAGGTCTCTGGTATCCAAGAAATATTGATTTCAGTCTCTATGGATACTCTAACAGTCATTATGGTGGCTGCAACATTGACAAGAAATCAATATCAGGAGGATGTCAATTTCTTGGTGGTAGGATTATCTCATGGCAATGCAAGAAACAATCCTGTGTCTCTACATCAACTGCTGAAGCTGAATACATTGCTGCTGCTAGCTGCTGTGCTCAACTGCTATGGATTCAAAATCAGATGTTGGACTATGGATTCAACTTCATGACTACTCCTATCCATATTGACAACAACAATTTTATTTCCATTACTGAGAATCCGGTGAAGCAATCAAAGACAAAGCACATTGATATCAGGTACCATTTCATTAGAGATATTCATGAGAAAAATCTGATAAAATTAATCAAAGTTGACTCAAATGAACAATACGCTGATTTGTTCACAAAAGCTTTTGATGAACAACGATTTAAGTATCTCATATCAGCTATTGGGATGATAAGCATCGACTAACTACCTCTTTTGAAAACTTTTAATGTGTAATATCTGGTATCAATACAATTTAAGCCCTGTTACAAAAAATCTTTTTATATTCTAAGTGTAAATTCCTTCCGAAGAGGAATTAACTCTCGGAACATATTCTTAAATATCTTCCGAAGCCAAATTCCTCAATGGAAATTTTCTTCTCGGAAGAGTTTTTAGTCTCGGAAGAAGCGATTGATTTCATATCAGATCTACTTCCGAAGCTTATATAACTCTCCATTCATAAAGACAATTTTTACCTTCGGAAGCAATGTTTTGCTTCGGAAGAAAGAATTGCCTTCGGAAGCTAAATTACCTTCGGAAATGTTTTACATTCGGAAAGAGAGATTTTTATGTGTAACGGTTATCTTTCGGCCCCACTCTGTAAAAGGTAAAAATTTGCTAATGATGGTCAGATTATTTAAAATTATCCCTTGCCGCCACTGTCATTTCATAGCCGAAAACCCATAACCCCAAACTGTTACCCTATTACCGCCACTACCACATCCTCTTTAAATAATCCAGACAGTTCAATATCATCTTCTTTTACCAATTTACTGCCCTAACTATTCCCTTCACTGTCAAACCTGAAATTTCACCAAAATTCAAGCTTACTTTCTCTGCAATGGCGCTAAACCCTCAGCACAACCAGATCGCATTACTTGATTCGTCAAGAGATGCCGACTTCACTCAAATAATCACCTTTCTTACTGAATCAACCTACCTTATGACGCTTACTGTTAACCCCATCATTTACTCCAACCACCTGACTGAATTTTGGAGTAGCGGTCAAGCTGAAGTCCTAAATGGAGTTCACGTCCTGAGAACTCGCATTTGTGGACAGGAGTTGATCATCACTGAACAACTCATCAGGGAGCATCTAGAGCTCAATGATGATGGGGCTCCTACTAAGTTTCCCAAAGAAGACTTGGATAGCACCTACATCCTCATGGGATATGGTGGGGATGTGAGCAGGTCAACCGTCTATAAGTTCAACTTCTCATATCACTGGAAGTTCCTACTGCACATCGTTCTGCACTGCTTATCCAACAAATCTAGGGGATGGGATCAAATCCCATATGAACTAGGATGCCTAGTTCACGGGTTGGTGAGAGGTCTGCGCGCTTCAACTACTCAGGATTTGTGTTGACCAATTTGATTGGAAATCTGAGAAGGGACACATTCTTCATGCATCCCCGATACATTCAACACATTATCAACTGTGAGCTGGAACCGAGCAAGCTTGTCTGTGCAGCTGCTCTTACTGTTCCCCAAGTGTGGCCCACCATCTTCAAAACTTTTAAGAAGGTGTCCACTAATTTTACTGGAAGGTATACTCCTTTACCTCCATAGATGACTGAGCGCATAGCTCCTGGTGACATCCCTGTTAACCCCACAGGTGATGAACCCACACCAGCAACCCTCACCAGCAACCCTCACCACAAATATCCCCATACCTTCTCCACCCATCAAATTTACATATCAGAGACGTCCCAAACGAACCATTGTTCGATCTACTCTGATTGAACAAGCTCCTCCAGTTCAAACCAAAAGGGCTAGAGTGGAAACATGGGCTCCCACTCAGTCCGAGGACACACCATCCTTCTTATTTGACCTCAATTTGGGTTTTGATCCTCCTCAGTCTCAAACACAAGAGCCTGAACCTCAAGCCTTTAGCCCATAGGGTGAGTCTTTACACTCCCCTGTGCAGCCTTCAAGGGATAGCCCACCAGAGGCTCAATGCCAGTAGACATTAATCTAGGTCGTGGGTCAGTAGGTTTAACCTCTTTATCTTTCACTGACCTATTACTCTGAACTGATGAAGAGATTACATCTCTCCATGGCCATGAAGTTGATCTACAACACCCTCTCAAAGATCAACAGAGCCAAGAGGGATCCCTTGTCTCTAGCCCCCATCAGTAGCCAGCTACTGAGGTGAGTCCCACTGATGTGGAGGGGATTCATGTAGGCTCAGTTGCCACTACTCAGAGTCTCTCATTGAGCTCTAAGGACAGTGGTAATATCAATCAGACTGAGTGTATGGCAACTTTTCCTATTGACATCTCTGAAAGAGATGAATTTGAGCAAAGGTATCCAGGGTGCCAAGAAGCCACATCTGGTGGTGAGACTGAACATACTAGGTATGTTATCTCTCTCCCGTGATTCTTCACATGAAGATGAGGGAAGTCTGCAACTCACACTTCAGTACTTGCTCTCTAAGGTATCAAACCTGGAATCTCAGGTAAGGATCTTAGAGGCAAGGACAACCACTCAGCAACTTGAGATTGATAATCTCAAGGCTCAACTAGCTGAGAAACAGACGGAGAGGTCTGTTAGGCATGTACCTATTCAGGTCCCATTTGCCTCTTCCTCTAGCTCATCTAGCTCTCAAGATGATGCTATCAAAAAGGAGGAGAAACATCAGAGACACACATCTAAGGAACCACTGATCCAATCCTCTACTTCCCAACTCATCACCTTACCTGAGTCATTTCAATCAACTCTAAAGATTGACTCACAGATGCTTCATGATCTCTACATACTTTACATAAAGTTTGTATTGAGATCCTCCATAGAACAGCCCGACCCCAACACCACTCTCATATACTTTGGGGCTGAGGAGCTTCAAAGACTGACTGCACCTTCTACCACTATGGAAAAGTTGGTCAACCTAAGGTCCATATGGAACCTGATATTAACTTTGAAGGGGAAATGGGGACTGATGGCCCAGCAACTGAAATTGTTGGGATAGAACTTGCATCAGCCTCTTCTTCTAAAGCTCAGGGTGAAACATCCGAAGCTAAAGTTAAAACTTCGGAAGAACAAGATGTATCTTCCGAAGCTGAGATGGAAGCTGAGAAAGGTTTGTTCCAAATGTCCGAGGAACTGATCATCACAGATGTTATTGCTGAAATAGCATCTGAGATGAGCAGGGAGGACACTTCTGATCTATCTCCATCCCAAACACCAGCTGATCTTCTCTCTCAATCCGAACCCTCTATCCAAGAACCACCACAGACAAGTTCTGCCAAAGACAAAGGCAAAAAGAAAATGACTGCGACAGAGCTTCAGGAGGAGGAAAAGATTGAGAAGCTCAAGAAGAAAGGAAGGTTTCCTGCTAAGAAGCTGCTAGCTGCTAGTTCTAAGGCAGCTGCAGCCAATCAGGAGGAAATCAACACCAAGAGAAGGACAACACTCATTGATCAGCTCATCAACTTAGGAGCTACCAATGAGGATGTACTCCTGCTACCACTAGAGGAGTTGGTAACTTTGGAGAGGACAACCAGGCTAAAGCAAGAAGAAAAAGCCAGGTTGGCCTTGGAAAGAGAAGAAGAAGAACAAAGGAAAGCAGCCCTGCAGCTGAGAGAGGCTAGGATTAAATTCCTACTCTCAAGAGGCTTTAGTCTTCCTTAACTGTCTCCATATGATGATGATATGATCCTGCTGGTCCACAACAAAGAGCAGGATCAAATGGAGAAGGAAAGGAAGAAAGCTGCTACGGAGAAGATGAAGGAGAAGAAGCGGAGGAAGGAGGTAGAGAGGGTCACTGCCACCAAGAAGCTCAGTGATAAAGCCTGGATGAAAGACTATCTCAGGGCTCACGGCTTCTCTGGTAGGCAGGTGGGACCTATGTCCGAAAGGACACTCCAACGGATTGTCAGTGAAATAAAAGCTGACATCCGTATGGGGAAAAAGAAGGAGATGTATAGGAGGGGACAGGGAATGGTCTTCACCCCAGCCACTCAACCATAGCTAACCACTCAACCACAGCCAACCACAGCCAACCACTCAACCACAACCCACACCAGAAGAACCAAGCCCATTTCCCATAAAAATCGAACCCTCAGATGAAACCTACACCCCTGAACCTACAACTCTACCCAAACCTACCTCATCACCTCAACCACCCAAACTTCCTATCCTTAAACCCAAAACACAACCTAGAACCACTAAACCTAAACCTACCCAACAGAAACCAAGATCATCCCCTCAGCATCCTAAACTTCTCTCTCTTGAGGAAATAAAGGAGCTCAAGACAAGGCTCACCAACTGCACTACTATGAGCAACATCTCCTGTAAGGAAGACCTTATCAACATCCCTTATGTTGATAACTCTTCAAGCTCCCTCACTCTAGGCAATTTCTTGAATTGCCTAGAAGTACTTAGGGCCAGGCTGTAAGACTTCTCGGTCTCAACTCTGATACCCTCAATGCTGAAGAGAAGAGACTAAGAAGGAAACTGGCAACTCTACTAGACACAAGGAAGGAGGACAGGATTCCTAGTCAGTCTCCTGGACCTAGGAAAGCTATAATCCAGTGGAGGTTCGATGAACCTTCTCACAACTTTGTTGTGGAAAGGGAGAATGGTGAAACCAACAGGCTTAATGCCACTTCTCTATTGCATCTCAGCAGATTTGACATTGATGAGCTTGCAGAGAAGCCATTCTCCAACCCCTCCAACTCAGAGACTACAGCTATCATCAGAAATTATCTTAGAAGTCTTCATCTAGCCGAGCTAACTGCAAAGGCCAAGATAGAAGAAGAGTTGAAGTTGAAAAGACAGGAAGACAAGGAAAGACCCACTACTAAAGGCGCAGCCTTTCTACAGATGGTGGAGGGTCCAGAATTAGAACCTATAGTTAGATGGGAATATGACTATAGTTCCCATCAACTAACTCTTTTCAGAGGGCCACAATAAAGGGTACACATAATCCAAGGTGACAGACTGGATGTTCTGTCTACTAAGGATTTGTACAAACTTCTCAGCACTACATCAGGGAAGAACAAGGACACAGATAAATATCTACTCTCCTTGGTGCTGAAAGTTTTAGGAAGAAGGGAGAAGTGAAGTTTTAGTAGCATCGGCCTAGGGGGAGTTTGTTGGGTCATTATAATGCAGGTGAAACCAAAACCACTTCACATAGTCATTTTGGTGCTACATTCAGAGGGCTTCCGAAGCTAAGTATGAGATTTCCCGAAGTCAGAAGAACAACTTCCGAAGACAAAGTCTGAAGACTTCCGAAGACAAAGTCTGAAGACTTCCGAAGACAAAGTCTGAAGACTTCCGAAGACAAAGTCTAAAGAAAGAACTGAAGACCAAGTATCCTTCTGAATAAAAAGAAGACTCCAAGCCTCGGAAGAAGTAGTCTTCCGAAGTATAAGTGGCCTCGGAAGAAGTTATTCTTCCGACGAAACTTATCCTTCGGAAGACATTGCTATGTCCGGTAGACATAAGTATGGTCTCTGACAGTCCGCTGCAGACCTTTGATACAACATGGCTTCTTCCTTAAAGAACCATGTTGTTGACCATACTTTATTCTACTGTATACCTTTTTATGATAGTACAAGTTACCAACTTTAGTTGGTGGCAAAAGGTAAGTCAAGGACATGTCCTGACTACCAAATCTTAGGCAAAATGTCTAAGATACCTCACCTATAGTCTTGTAGTATAGATGTTTGGTTAGAGGTTTCCAGCTGGTATCAAAGTATATCCGGGTTTAGGTAGTATTATATATATCTTCTCATTGTAACTTATTAAGTAGAGAGCAAGATAGTGAGATCAAGAAAAAGAGTCTTGTAATCCTTTGAGTTGAGAAGCAATATATAAAAGTACTTTGAAAATTTACATCCTGTGTTTATTTACTGCTTGTTACTTGTTATATTGTGATCAACTCTTCATAGACTCTTTCTGAGTGTCGTTCAAGGTGAGTTTGAGAGAAAAACCACTTGTTGAGTGACCAGCATACGATCCTGCAGAAGTAATCCGTATCTTCGTAGCCTATGCATCTTATATGAAGATCAAAGTCTATCAACTAGATGTAAAGAGTGCATTCCTTCATGGGGAAATCTATGACGAAGTCTACATCAGTCAACCCGAAGGATTCGAGGATCCTTACCATCGGGACAGAGTCTACAAGCTGGACAAGGCTCTGTACGGGCTACACCAAGCTCCTCGAGCATAGTATGAGAAGCGCTCCACCCACCTGTTAAAGCATGGTTTTTGTCGGGGTGTGATTGACTGCACATTGTTTATCAAAGAAAAGGATGGAGATTTACTAATGGTGCAGATTTATGTGGATGACATAACCTTCGGTTCTCGAAACGAAGAATTATGTAATGAATTCGAATCTGTGATGAAGGCAGAATTTGAAATAAGTGCAATGCGTGAGATGAAGTTCTTCCTAGGTTTACAGGTGGATTAGACATCTACCGGCATTTTTCTGCATCAGATTAAGTATGTTGGAGACATTCTAAGTTGATTTGATATGGAAAATGTCACTATTGCCGATACCCCTCTGGCCACAAACCATGATGGGCACCAGATGAAAATGGGGATTTGGTGGATGCCACTATGTATCATGGGATGATCAGATCTCTCATGTATCTCACTGCCTCGCGTCCAGATATCATGTATGCCACATGTCTATGCTCCAGATATCAAGCCAAACCAAAAGTAAATCATCTCATCAGGGTGAAATGGATTCTTCGTTATCTGAAGGGTACTCTAACACTAGGGTTGTGGTATCCTCATGAGGATGACTTTGAGCTAACAGTGTACAGTGATTCAGACTATGGTGGCTGCAAGATGAACTTCAAGTCAACATCAGTAGGGTGTCAGTTCTTTAGAAGCCGTTTAGTCACTTGGCCATGCAAGAAGCAGACATCTGTTGCTTTGTCAACATGTGAAGCTGAATACGTTGCTGCTGCAAGTTGCTACTCTCAATTCATTTGGATTCAACAGCAAATGCGGGACTACGGTTTGCAATTTTCTAATACCCCTATATTTGTTGATAACTCTGCTGCCATAGCTGTAACTAAAAATTTTGTTCAACACCCTAGCACAAAAGACATCGGTATAAAGTATCATTTCATACGTGATTGCTGTGAAAAACAATTAATTGATGTTGTTAAAATAAACATGGATTTTCAACGTGCCAACCTCTACACCAAACCGTTTGATAAACCCAGATTTTTCTATCTGTTACAGGTCAACGGCGTGAAAAAGAAAAGTGACGTCATTCTAGATGAGACAAATGCTTAGTTCGACACTTGCTTAATTTATTTTTCATTTTATTTTTATTTTCTTTTATTTATAAAACACAAAGAATGTTTTCGGTTTTAGAATTTTTAGGGGGAGATTATTTTAGTTTCAGTATTTATTTACTTTAAAAAATGGGGGGGAAGGGCAGATAAGCTAAAAATGCAAAAACAAAACATTTAAGAATACGATTCAATGCTAAGAAAAGTGATAGTACACAGGCGTCGAGTTACTTGGAACACCAAAAAGATTTTCAATTTTTGTTATTTTAGTTTAAATTAAAACACTGAAGAATGTTAGTCAGAGAAGTCTAAGTATAACAAATTGGGAAAAAATGATAGTACGCTTCTTTGTTACTGTAATTACTCAGATAAAGTAGATCTAGGGAGGTGCTAGGTCATTATATGATGTGTCAGTAGATTCGACACAATATACTAGTAGACATAATTGGTGAACTCAATTTAAAGTAAACTGTTCAACTGACTGTGGGTTTCGATCTTATCACTGGTTAACGCAATCAGTTATTTCCAATATGGGGTGACGAGCAAATAAACGCCACTAAAACTGTGCGGATAACCACAAAAGAGCAAAGCACGAAAAAAGAAAATAAACGCAATCAAGCTGATAACCTATGTTGTTGGTGCGTTATGTGCAAAAGAAAATTTTAAAGGTGCTCGAACAAGAAGATAAGTGGTGTGCCTCTTTGCTGTGCGATGGCACTGACCTGAGGATAAGCATAACCTAGATATTCTAAAATTCATTATTGTTTACCGCGGTGGCACTGACCTGAGGCTTGGCTTCTCTTTGAAAGCTCTATGAATAGTCTCTTCTTGTCAAAATACACGTAGACCGCTTAAAATTCTCCTGAGGAATGTTGATTACCATATAAGCTTGGGATCCACAAATGTTGGTTGAAATAATATAACCTAATACATCACCAATATGTGTCACAAATCTGTGTATGGATTTAAGTGGACAAGTATACTGACAATCGTCGTGGTTGCACTGCCTGATGTTCAAAATCAATGTGTGATACATATCAGATCAAGCATGATTTCCAGTTAGAGCTTAGAAGTCTCAGATGAATAACAAACTGTGATACGTAAATATGTTAGTTTCCATTTCACTATATATATAAAAGTTCCAAGTAATTGAGTTTATTCCTGTCTGATTCCATATGAATCTGTCTAGAAATGATGTTAATGCTAATAGGCTACTCTACTCTACCCTAACAAAATCACAAAAACATGTTTACTTTGTTACTTAGTTTAGTTTTTAAGTTATTTGTAAAGTGGGTGTCAATGTCGGACTGGGCTATGTTATTCATCTTTGAAAAGGTCACACAATGAACTTAACATTAATCTTGAATCACTTGTTTCTAAAAAGGTAAAAGGATCACATCTGAGGTGATCAGGTGGATAAATGGATCACGTCTGAGGTGATCAGGTGGATAAATGGATCACGTCTGAGGTGATCAGGTGGATAAATGGATCACGTCTGAGGTGATAAGATGGATAAATGGATCATGTCTGAGGTGATTAGGTGGATAAATGGATCACGTCTGAGGTGATCAAAGGATCTTTAATTTAAAATAGTCATGTCTAAGATTATCAACTGATCAAAATGTTTTATCTATTGTTATAAGGGGCTAAGTGTCAAAGGGTCAAAAAGGAAAAATTTCACAAGTATGACCCATTCGCACCACTGGATCATGAGTATGGACCATTCGTACGATTGGACCATATGAATGAACCCAATCGCACGATTGAAGGTGACCAAATGTGACAGTCACACGATTGACCCTCAATCATACGATTGGAGGTGACCGTATGGGCGAGTCGCACGACTGAAGCTCAGTCGCACGAATCAATCATGCGACTAGGCTCAGTCGGACGACTGAAGGTTGCCCTAGTATAAATAGAGGGGGAGTCGGTTGCAGTCGTTTCATTCTCCCAAATCGCCTCTCAGACGCATGATACAAACCCATATTGCCAAAATTTCATTTGATCATCATAGACCATTGTTTGACACACTCTGACGTTTTGTTTTGATTCTATAGGTACTGCGCGACATTATTAGTACGAAAAATCAGTTACTACAACGTCTAAAGGATCAAAATAATGACCTAATGTTAACCGAACCAAATGTGACTAATAAACCACTAAAACTAAGCATTTTGTTCAAATTAAAGTTATTAGGGTTTTAGTCGGTCATCTGCGAACCAAATGAGTCAATCCACAACGTTTAACATCAAGTATTGCTCAAAAACTGAATTTGAATGTACAAACTGTCGGACATGCGATTGGACACCCTGATGACCTTCAATCGCACGACTGAGCGAGGCGAATGGCTCAACCGCACGACTGAAATGGATGAATGGTTCAATCGCATGACTGAACCATGAGTCTGAGCTCAATCGCATGACTGAGGTAAAGCATGAGAGAACATACGACTAAGTCCAATCGCATGACTCAGTTGTACGTATGAGATCATTCGCACGACTAGAACTCAGTCGCACGACTCATTCGCACGACTAGATCTTAGTCGCACAGCTCATTCGCATGACTAGATCTCAGTCGCTCAGCTCAGTCGCACGACTGAACAAAATTTTCAAGTTCATGAAACGAATCTGGTATTCTTTGACACGTACTAATGTTTACTTACTTTGTGTCATAGATGACGAGTCGGTGGACGATGAGCACTAAGCACAACATATGTGCTCATCTTGATCTCTCAACTCGCAATGCTGCGGAGTTTGCGGGCATTATTTCTTTTCTCCGCTGATCGAGAAAAGAAATAATACTGACTGCCCCACTCGATTACATCCCCTCACGACATATGTGCTCATCTATATCCACACAGTGCACTCCTTACAGATAAGTACAACAGGCTTTCTGGGAAAGTAATGTAGTTGATAGGTCCTCCGAGCCCTATAGTATTAGGAGTTCGATATTTGGGGAGGCCATAGAGATATCAGAGGAGGATATCAGGACAGTGGATGATAGTGACTTCCCCACTCGATTACATCCCCTTACTGTTCGAGGTTGCTTCATGAGGGCTAAGTACTCTGGGGACATCAATGCAAGTATCCTCAACAAGAGCAACTTGTGCTCCCAGTTCAAATACTTAGCCCGTGTACTGCTGAGATGCATCGCCTTCAGGAAGGGTGGCTTCGACAAGCTCTCCGACCAGATGCAGAAGGCCTACGTGGCGTTGGTGCTGAATCATTCATTCAGTTTTTCGAGGATGATACTTGGTGGAGAGCATAGAGGCGAAGGGGAACGAAAGCTTCTGTACGTATCCACGCTTTCTGCAGATGATTATAGATCAGAAGCTCCCCTCGCTGCCCAAGGAGAAGGAGGATACTGTTGTCCTCGAGGTGATGGATGGCACCACCCTCGGGAGGATGAGGGTGTACCGGGGGAAGCAAGTGAAGCCCCCCGGTAAGGAGACTATTCGGGCATCTGGACCAGGAGGACTATGTGGTGCCAGCTAGGCGAACGTGGCACCACGACGATAGCGATTCAGATACAGAGCTTATAGTTTTACCTGATGACGACTCTGATGATGATGATAGTGGTGATGGTGGAGATACAGGTCCGTCTCATACTCAGACCACTACTGCTGATGTTACATCTCCACCATCTCCACAGGGTGATTTAGAGATAGTGGGGTTCCATCAAGACTTCCAGCCTGATGAAGAGGAGGAGTCTGATGAGGAGCCGCTGACTCGGATGGTGGGCAGCCAAGTGGTTGCCACCGAGAGGGGGATTAGGACGGTTGGTGGACATCTGGTCGGGTATGGGGAGGCTATTTCAAATCCATCATACACCCCAGACCAGTCCAGTAGCCAAGGGGGAGCCTCCGGGTCCAGGGGGACTCGGATGAAGATGATGGCTCAACCCCATGGGATGAAGCCGAAGAAACAGTGGTTCATGCTGATTTCTACCTCCACCACCTCTACCACTACACCACCTACCACCACTACACCACCTACCACCACTACACCTCCTACCACAGCCACCCCCCATACCTCTCCACCTATTCATACTCCACTACCCATATTCACCACAGCCACTGCTACCACCACCAGCCACCAAGCTTGCCCTTCCATATTCCCCACCGGATCATCCCTCCCTCCTATTGGAGCGGAGGCACAACTGGATACACTAAACAGGATAGTGCTGAAGCTGTTAGCCGCTGATGAGGAGAAGTATGCACAGGTACGTCAGCTGGTGAAGCTAAATGCTGATGATGGAGATGATGATGAGGATGATGATGATGAGGATGATAGTGATGATGATGATGTGGAGGGTGATGGTGAAGCAAGAGGTAGGGAGGATGATGATGAGGACGATGATGGAGATGCATCTGCATCTGCCTCTGCTCATGGTCAAGCGCACAGGACAAAGAAGAGACAAGACCAAGGAGCATCGTCGTATGCCCCTCCTTCCTCCCCATCTGCAAAAGACCCAGCTATGAATCAAGGCAAAACTAAAGCTTAGATTTCTTTATGTTATTAAACTATTGTCCTTGAAATCATGTATCAATGTTTATTTAAATAAATAAATGATAAGTTGAACTGCCATTTGTCATGTACATCATGTTTTACTAACTCTTATTGTGTTTATTTCTTTAACAGGTTCAACCAAACAGGCTGGTGAGCATGATGTGGTACCCCTTTGACAAATCAAGACTCAATTGACAATGATTCTTGATTTGCAAGGGATACTACATTGCTCTGTCAGCTACATACCTAAAGAGGGAGAGATAATCCATGATATGACAGATGAACAGATTACCGAACTGTTTAGTCTGAATCTAGATGAGTTGGGGAAGCATGCTGCAGAAGTCGACGTAGTTAGTGATGAGGAACTACAAGATGTCGACGAGGTAGAGATCGAGGATGTGACTGGCGACCATTATCCCAGTATACTAACGCCGAAGGCGAAGTACTAACAGATCTGAGAGAAACTTTTAGGAGCAGTGCATTCGACAAAATAGAAGAAAAGTTAGCTGGAAAAGAAGCTATAGATGAAGGTCCTCAGGCGGATGATGCTGATCTAGCATCCAACAAGGCTGAGTGGGCAGCCTGCCTGGAGGAAATGAAGAAACAGCGTGAGCCTATCAAGTCAAACGCCTACACCAAGCTCTACAAGGTAAAGAAGCATCAGAAGGTGTCTGGCAAGATCATAAGCTGGGCGTATTTTGAGGACCTCAAGGTATACGCTATCAAGAGGGAGAAGGGCATAGAGTATTTCAGATTCCCACATGATCTGAAAACTCTCCCTGGATTTGAGCTTAACCGTTTAGCTAACTTGAACCTCCTTTATGTTGTTCCCAGAAAGATATCGGGATGGTTCGAGAGGACAATGAAGAAGGAATACCATACGAGGTAGGTCAATTTCAAATCTTAACAGCCCAAAAGGTTCATTCATAAGACAGAGGTTGACCCTACCTCAGGAAGACCAAAGGTTGTCTTAAAATGGCACCCTCTGCGCACAATGTCTCGTATTCCATTAAGGGAAATGCCACAAGATTTTGCACCCCATTTGAAATGGTGGTATTATGACTGGCACACTAAAGAAGCCATCATAGTTTTGGATAGGGAGGGAATGGTAGAGACAATAAGGGTATTTGACCTAATGTGGCTCAGTCGTCATAGTTTTGGATAGGGAGGGAACGGTACAGACAATAAGGGTATTTGACCTAATGTGGCTCACAAACTTGTCTGCAGCTAATGTTTACACATTGTACAAGTGGCCACTATTTTTTGACACGCAAGATATCGTGCAAGCACTTCAGTTTCAACATGTTATACGTCTATGCTTCGCACTTGATATTCATGCTGGGGTTTCAAGAGAAGAACGAGTTAAGAGATATGAAGAGTTTAAAAAGGAGGTCAAAGATTAGATAGAACTAGGTCCATGGAGGAGTTTGTTGGTACACATGTCCCTAGTTCTAGTTCTAGTGAGCTTAAATGTAATTGACTTTCATTTTGTAACACTGATGTAATGTTTGTATATGAAATGAAAAACTCTGAGTTGAACGTGTATTGGTTATTGATGTTATATCTATTCATATGATTGATTATTACATGCTTATATGAACATGTTATATAGGTTTATAGTTGTTAGACATAGTTCTGTGTCATTAAAGTTTTAGCAATATGTTTAACTAAGTCTCATGATTCAGTCGCACGATTGAACCAGTTGATTGAGCCATACGCACGATTGAGTCATAAGACTGACTCTGTCATACGAATGAATCAATCGTACGACTCAGTCGGATGACTAAGCCATACGCATGGCTCAGTCGTACGAATGAAAACTGAAACCTATAAATACCACTTAATTCGTGGAAAAACGGAACACTTTAAGAATTCTTAACCCTAGTTGTCCCAGTTCGTCCAAGAGTCCCTTCCAACTTCATAGAACGTTTCTGATCACTTCTAATCAATTCTTAACGTATTCTAATTGTTAGTTTTGATCGGACTAACGTTCTCCCTGATTGGATCGCCAATCAAATAGTACTCCGCACTATTTGATCTGGTTTCACGTTGAATCTGTTAGTACTCCATACTTACACGGTCCTAACATTAAGGATACACACAAGAAGAGGGGATTAACCACACAGATGTTTTTGCTCCTGCAGAAAGACTTGAAGCAGTTAGGATATTCCTTGCTTGGGTATATCCAAGGATTTCATGGTCTACCAACTTGATGTCACGTATGCCTTCTTATACGGGGTGATTAATAAGGAAGTGTATGTCAAATAGTCATGTGGCTTTTGTTGATACACTATGTTCCTAGTTTATGTACTTCAATGTAAAAGTCCCTTATTTCTTACACATATGTAATGCAAATGCTTAATGAAATATGATAGGTGTTTTGATGTTTAATTGTCTTTGTTTATATGATACTCTTGTTGTATTTAGTATTACTCATATGTATGAACATTATATATAGGATTGAGGTTGTTGTACATAGTTCTGAGTCAATAATGACTCAGAAATGTGTTCAACTTAGTCGGCTGGTTATTCATGCTAATGGACCATACTTATGGACCACACGCACGAATGAACCATACTTATGGACCAGTCGCACGACTGAACCAGGTGACTAGATCAGTCGTATGACTGAGACTTAAGATTGACTCAGTCGCACGACTGAACCTTCAGTCGTGTGTATGAGTTAAACGCATGCGTCAGTCATAGGACTGAACAATGCTAATGGCTCATTCGTACAAATGGATACTGAAAACCTATAAATACCACATAATTCGTGGAAAAATAAAACACTTCGAATACTATCATACCCTAACCGTCCAGAGCGTTCCAGTTCGTCCATCCAACTTCATAGTTCGTTCCTGATCGATTCCAACTCATTCTTAACGTTTGTTTAATCGTTAGATCGATCAGGTTGTCGTTCTCACTGATTGGATCGCCAATCAAATAGAATTCCACGCTATTTGATCTGGTGTCACGAAGAATAAGTTAGTACTCCATACGAAAACAGTCCTAACAAGTGGTATCAGAGCTTTGGCTCATGATTTTGCGTGGATTCGATTAGTTTTGGTGTTAAAATTAACATTTTTAATCAAAAGATTCACTTTTTTTGCTTCAAAACGTGTGTTTGACGAGTGCATGAGTTAAAGTTTTGACTTTTCATCATACGGCAGATTAGGGTTCCTGAAAAATTCGTATTTTGTGTCAAAGTGTTCAAAATTCGACTTTTTCAAACACAACAACCTCAATCGCACGATTGGATCAATCGTATGACTGAATCCTATTCGCATATTCCAATCGCATGACTGGACTCGGTCACATTATTCATTCGCACGGTTAAGCTATTCAAGTCGGTTTACCTCAATCGTCCTCTTCATTCGCACGACTGAATCAAATCTCACGATTGAATTCATTTGTATCCTTCAATCGTACGATTGACCCAATCACCTTGCTCAATCTCGATTAACCCAATCGCCTTGCTCAATCGCACGATTGAATCTGTCTTGTCTTAAGTTTGTCAAGTTTTAAGCCATGGTAGACCAGTTTGCTGCGTTCACTATCGGCAAAGACTCGGGCATCCAGAATCTTCTTCTTCTGGAAAATGAGATCGGGAATCACAACAAACCGTCGAAGTTGTTGACATTGAATGAGTACCCATAGTGGAAGCAGCGGTTTGAGATTTACTTGAATGGTGTAGACCTTAATCTATGGACATCTATTGAGATTGGTTATATTGTACCAGTCAGTGCAAATGGGGTGAAGTTGACTCTTGGGGGTATGAACGAAGCTCAGAAGGTCCTTCATAATGCTGAAAAGAAAGGGTATGCACTGTTGAATCGGTCGATACCTAAGGATATATTCCATCAATTCTCGGAGAACAAGCAGTCAAAGAAGTTATGGGAAGCGTTAGAAAAGAGACACCACGGTAATGTTGGATTCTTTATGCCCAAGACACATAGAACATTGATGTGGTTAGTACGTCATGGTCCAAGTCGGATCATACCCAATAACAAGCTTAGCAAACGCCAATTAATATTTAATTGATGATATGATCATGCAATTAAATAATTACATCAATTTAGAAAATGGGTTTTCTAAATAAGTTGCATTTGAGATGGAACAACTTATAGGGATATTTTGTTCATGAGGATTATTTGTGATGTTATTTAAGTTGGTTAAATAATGCCAAATAATAATAGAATGTGTGTGACTTATGCAATTAAATGATTAATTGCATAACTAATTCAATAACTAGTGACTAGTAAAAATATAATGTAGACAAAATTGGGGGGGAAATCCCAAAATTGGACTTGAATTCGGCCGCCCCTTTCATAGGGGTTGGTTCCTTTTGCTTCTAAAAACTACAACTTCATTGAACAAGTCACACACTCCTTCTCTCTCTGTCATACTTGCAAAGGACCAAGAACAACATTTTTCTCCCTACTTTCTTGAAGAAAAATCAAAGCTGAAATTCGGATTTCAGCCTCTCTTGGTCGGTTTTTAGGTGTCAAAATCCTAGCAAAAGGGTGCTTGCTTGAGGCTTGTGGGTATGGTAGCTTGAGGACACCTCTTCTTGGTGTTTTGGTCGTTTAACAACAGCCCCATCTCCATCAAATCACATGTTTTTCTGCAGCTCTACAAAGATTGTATCTTTTGTGTTGTTTTGGTTGTTTATATTTCTTGATAGCTTGTTCAAACACATATAAACGATCCTATGTTATTGGGTTTGTTGAAACAAAGTTATGAACCTTTATTTTCAGATTATAAACATGATATTAAGCTCTTATTCCACTGCGTTTTTCTTGTTTAAATGGTTAAACAACTATGTTTATGGTCCAACAAACCCAACATTGGCATCAAAGCCGGATATGTGGATGACTATGTTCTTTTGTCCTTATAAAATAGGTTTTATGGGACTTTAACAACCTAATAGGGGCTGTTTTGTGATGATATGATGAAACCCCAACCTTTCAAGGTTATATCTTGCATGCTTATGATTAAATCTTGAAAGGATGATATCAAGTTGTTGATTATGTTGTTTAGAAATAACCCTAGTGTTTTGGTTCGTGTTGGCCAGAACTTTAAGGTTATAAAAGGGGTTCATTTTGTTCTTGAAATGTTGTATATGGATACATATTTTGGTGCACAACATAGCCTTGACCATATGTGTTTTGGATTTGGTTGATTATGATTTTGTCATGTTGGTTGTATTCATTCAAAGGATTGTAATAATTTCTTTTGTGTTTGTATTTTGGGTTGTAATTTATTTATTCATTTGGTTATGTAATAAATAGAATAGGTGAATTTCTTTTATTAGAAAATTATATTAGGATATGATTTTGTAGAGGAAGATGCACAAGATGAAGACCCAAAAGGAAGGACACAAAAGACATGGACACTTGAAGCTTTTGGATGTGGATTCAAGTGGGAGTTCATGGACATATATGATGTGTCATTATTAACCCTTAAGAAAGACCTTATGACAACACTTGTGATGGCAAACAAGTGTAGTCAACTTAGTGGCTATGGTTATGCACATATGTTTTTATGATTATGCTTGTTTGGTTGTTTGTTGTATAATTGTTGTTTGATATTTGGATATGCATAACAAACTCATTAGCAAACCTAACAAGCGGAAAATTTATGGTTCCTAATCATTAAGTGGTTAATAAAAGGTTATTAAAAGGATTAATAATTTTAATAAATGGGTTTTTATTAAAAAGGAGAACCATAGGGTACCATTTTTTGAAAGCATGAAAATACAAGGTACATAGAATTTTCAAAACTAGAATTAATGAAAACTAAAATCCCTTTGGAAACAAGTTTAACACCATCCTTTTACACGACACTTGAATCACTTGAGAACTATTTTTGGGATAAAGGTCACCTAACCACTTTTAGGGAACTTGTGTTTTGAGGTGGGTTTAACGTATTTGTGGGATAAAGGTCACCTAACCACTTGTATGTGTAAACTCACACGTGTGTGTAAGTAGGATGACTTGAATTGGAAACCATGTGCATAGGGTCACCGAAGCATGGCGTACAATGGTGTTGATGGGATTAAACATGCCAACCAAACATAAGATGTTTAACCGATCCCATAAAGGCTAGAAGTTGCAAAAGGTTGCAATTGTCAAATGTTGACTACCTTGTTAATTTAAATAATGGGATAAAGGTCACCTAACCATTATTTGAATGTAAAGTTGGATTCTAGATTTTAATTATTAATTGTCTATGAGACATAAAAGGGTATTAATGATTAAAATGTAATTTTTCAGAAATACTAATAAGAACTTTGTAAATTTTGCAGAATGGTCGCAAACAATAATGCTACCACCCCGACCGTCCATACCCTATCACTGAGAACTATTTTAGAGAGGGATCGTCCGAACCATAACAACTTTATGGACTGGTTTCGAAACTTGAGAATTTTTCTCAAAGCAAGAGAAAAAGGCCTATGTCCTTGACGATCCTATTCCTGACCAACCCGACCCCGAGGATGTTGAGGCCTATAATGATTGGCTTCAGTATACTGAGGATTCCATGCAGGTATCCTGCCTCATGTTAGGAACTATGATTCCCGAACTCCAAAAGGACTTGGAGCATCATGGGGCATATGACATGATTACCCAATTGTCGGAAATGTTCCTTCAACAAGCTAGGGTAGAGCGCTTTGAAACGGTTCGAGCGCTTCATGCGTGTCGCATGGAAGAAACCCAATCGGTATCATCTTATGTACTTAAGATGAAAAGCCACATTGATCGCCTCGAGAGGTTTAACTGTCCTGTCTCAAAGGAGTTGGCCACAGATTTGATCCTTAATGGCCTAACTAAAAGGTTTGAGACGTTCCTAATGAACTACAATATGAACGGATGGGACAAGAGCATTGGTGAGCTTCACCCAATGCTCAAAACAACTGAGGCGGGGATGGGTAGAAAGGTTCTACCTGTTCTCTCAATCAATGAGGGAGGAATAGGAAAAGGCCATTCCCCGATCCCAAGGCAAATGTTGCCAAAGGAAAGGGGCATATCAAAGGCAAAGGGAAAGGGAAGGTTAATGCGGAACCTCTAAAATCTAAGCTTATGAAGCCTAAGGTAACGGAAAACGATCCATACTTTGAGTGTGGTGAGATAGGACACTGGAAAAGGAATTGTCCAACCTATCTCAAAGAGTTGAGAAACAAGAGGGATGTTGGGCAGACCTCAGGTACAACTTTCAGGATCCATATAGACTTAAATGTTATTTCCTAAAACACATGGGTATTGGATACCGGGTGTGGTACTCACATTTGCAATTTGTAGCGGGGGTTCAAAAGAAATAAGCACTTTAAGAAGGGAGACACAAGTCTCTACATGGGCAACAGAGCAAAAGTTGATGTCGAAGCCAAAGGAGACTATGTTTTGAAACTTTCAAATGGTTTGGAAGTTGTTCTTAAAAAAATTTTGTATGCTCCTAGTTTGACTACGAACACAATTTTAGTTTCCCGTTTAAAACAATATGGTTATGATTTAAAGTTTGTAAATGATGGTATTTATGTTTATATGGATGATGTATTTTATTTCAAGGCTATGCCTTTTAATGGTATTTATGAATAGGTTCATGATGATTCATTCTATAATAACACATTATACCAATCAAGTACTAAGAAACTTAAAATGAGTTTAAGTGATTCTTATCTTTGGCATTGTCGTCTTGGTCACATAAACACGAATCGGATTCAAACATTTCAAAAGAATGGTCTTTTGAAAACAAATGAAAATGGTTCATTTGATAAGTGTGAATCTTGTTTACAAGGTAAGATGACCAAGTCGCCCTCTAGTGGTATTAACGAGAGGGCAAAAGACTTATTAGGATTCATACATTCGGATGTATGTGGTCCTTTTATGACAATGATAAGGAATGGTGAAAGATACTTCTTTACCTTTATCGACGATTACAGTCGCTATGGTTATGTGTACTTGATGACACATAAACATGAAGCTTTTGAAATGTTCAAAATATTCAAGAATGAAGTAGAAAATCAACTCAGTAGAACTATCAAAGTTCTCCCTTCAGATAGAGGAGGTGAATACGTTAGTGAGGCTTTTAAGGATCATCTAAGAAGTTGTGGCATTGTCTCACAACTTACTCCTCCCGGAACACCACAACATAATGGTGTGTCTAAAAGGAGAAACCGAACACTATTGGATATGGTTCGATCTATAATGGCTACATGCTCACTACCTCTATCATTTTGGGGTTTCGCACTACTCTCCGCGGCTCGTATTTTGAATATGGCCCGACCAAGAAAGTGGATTTGACATCTTTTGAAAAATGGCATGGAAAAGTTCCATCGCTATCCTATTTAAAAGTATGGGGCGGTGAAGCTTATGTTAAGCTTAGCACCCAAAACAATTTGGAAAGTCGATCCACTAAGTGTATATTTGTTGGATATCCCAAAGACTGTATAGGATACTACTACCTTGATCCAATAGAGCAAAAGGTATTTATTGCTCGAAAGGCAGAGTTCTTGGAAGCCAAGTTCCTTATGGAAGGAATGACGTATAGAACAGTGGAATTTCATGAGGATCAATATTCACAAGCCCATACATGTTTGGTTGTCACAAGCAATCAACAGGAGGTTGTTGATGATGATCAAGAAGTTGATCAATACACACAAAACATTCGCAGATCTGGTAGAGTTAGCATTCCACTTGAAAGATTTGAATTTTTTATGGATGGATGCTATGTGGTTGACTCCGGTGAGCCAACTACATACCATGATGCAATGTCCATTTGGACTGTGACAAATGGCTGGAAGCCATGAACGTAGAGATGCAATCCATGTATGACAACCAAGTTTGGGAATTGGTTGACCCTCCGCTTGACTCTAAAGCGGTTGGATGCAAGTGGGTTTTCAAGAAGAAAACAAATATGCATGGAAACTTGAATACTTACAAAGCAAGACTTGTAACAAAAGGTTTCACTCAAACTCAAGGGGTTGATTATGATGAAACCTTCTCGCCTGTGACAATGCTAAAGTATATTAGGATATTGTTTGCCATTGCTGCTCATTATGACTATGAGATTTGGCAAATGGATGTCAAAACCGCTTTTCATAATGGACATCTCGAAGAGACTGTCCATATGGTACAGCCTGAAGGTTTTGTCGATCCAAAATATCCTAAAAAGTATGCAAGTTAAAAAGATTAATCTATGGATTGAAACAATCATCGAGAAGTTGGAATCAACGTTTTGATGAAGAGATCAAGAAATTTGGTTTCATCAAAACGCTAACGATGCTTGTGTGTATAAAAAGGCTAGTGGGAGTGTAATCACATTCTTAGTATTGTATGTTGATGACATACTACTATTTGGAAATAATATTCCAACCATGGAATGTGTTAAAACCCAGCTTGGGAGTTGTTTTTCCATAAAAGATCTCGGTGAAGCCGCCTATATTTTGGGAATTAAGATCTATAGGGATAGATCGAGGCGGTTGATAGGTCTAATCCAAAGTGCATACATTGATAAAATCTTGAAAAGGTTCAAAATGGAAAATTCTAAGAAAGGTATAGTACCTATTCTAAGAGGGACAATATTGAGTGCATCTCAATGTCCAAGCTCAAAGGATGAGCAAGATCATATAAAGGACATCCTATATACGTCTACTAGACCGGAAGTGTCATGCGCGTTGAGCATGACAAGAAGATATCAGCAGAATCCATGTAATAGCCATTGAATGGCTGTTAAAAGTATATTGAAATACCTTAGTTGGACTAAGGATATGTTTCTAATATACGGATCTGATGAAGAGGAACTCGTTTTAAAGGGTTACACGGATGTGAGTTTCCAAACTGATCGAGATGATTCTCGATCACAATCGGGGTATGTCTTCATTATGAATGGAGGAGCTGTGTCTTGGAAGAGTTCAAAACAAGACGTGGAAGCATTGTCCACTATAGAATCTGAATACATAGCCGCCTCATTGGCAGCTCAGGAAGCTGCATGGATAAACAAGTTTATCACCAATCTAGGGGTGGTCTCTACTATTCAAGACCACCTAGAAATCTTTTGTGATAACGAGAGTGCGATTGCTCAAATCAAGGAACCCTGTGCACATCAAAAGACTAGGCACATTGAGCGGAGATTCAACTACATAAGGGATGAAGTTGAAAAGGGAAAGATATGTATTTGCAAAGTTCACACTGATCAAAACATTGCGGATCCACTCACGAAGCTCCTTGAAAGGGCAAAGCATGAAAGTCATACTTGTGCCTTAGGACTTCGATATTCTAGTGATTGGAATTGATCTGTTTAGTATTAATATTGAAAATATGGAACAATTGTAATATTTAACTCATCTATATATTTACGATATTTTGAGTTGTGTTCCTTTTAGCATGTTTACATCCATGAATATGTTTATTATTCTAAATGTCCGTAGTCGGTCATATTTGTGGGAACAAATATGAACGTAAGACTATTATGAACTTGGATTGGTGGATATTCATAAGGCATGAATATAGAGCAATTGGTTGCTGCCAAGGTTCATAGATATTCGTGGGATACGAATATTGGACTGACCCGCGTCTTAAATCTTACTACATGGAATCTTATTGATTAAATATAAGTAAATTTGAGTAAAGGCAAATATCATTTGGTATCCTCCGACCTGAGATACATATTGGGTTTTGATATTCACCAAGTGTTATACCTTGAGCTAGTTCTTCGCTACTCTGAAAAATGGTCAGTACATAAGGCTATGTTTAGGTATGACATAAGGTGATTATGAGAAACGTATGTAGTCAAGATGGAATTTGTTCCTCTTATTCATTGAGAGCAAGATGTCTAAGGCTGATTAAGTTAAATCAACAAGGAATGTGTTAGGTCCCTTAAAAGATTAACATTTAGTCTTTTATTGTTTAGTGTCTGTTTTTGTATTTTATACTAGTATAGGGACTAGTGGTGTAAATTTAGTTCCTTAGGTCCTAGTATAAATAGCTTAGACGTAGTGTAGATAGTAAGTTTTTGCATGTTTTATGAGAACTGCTTTCTATCACTGTAATCGTCTTTGCAATCAATGGAATGTGAATTTTGTTGATTTGTCTTGATTTGATTACACTTGATTGTATTTTGCTTTGAATTGTTCATCTAATAGATACAGATTGCTCTAATTGATCCTATCAATTGGTATCAGAGCTTTCGGTTGCGTGTTCTTGAAGTTCTGTCGAAGATAGATACTTCAAAAATCCACTGAAATCTGTAATCAATTGACAATTCAAGTGAAATATTGTGAATCGAAGCTGTGTTTCTTCATCAGAAACATGTTTTGAATCACAATTTGCAGTTTATCTCATAAAAATCGAGTGAATTAGTGGAAAAACAGTACGAATATGTGTTCTTGAGTGTTCGACCTAAAATCTCTGAAATTCATCGAAATTTGTTGTTGATCACTGATATTGAGGTTATAGGATTGATAATCGGCATAATTCTGAACTAATTGCAAAAAATTCAGCTCAATTCATCAACAATTGAAGGATTTTGAGATTTCTGAGTTCGTTACATTCATAAGAATCTGATGAATGTGCCGTATTAGGGATGAAAAACACTGAAAATTGACTAAGTGATTGGTCGTTTGAGAACTGTTGGACTTTTCTCAACTGTTTCAGTCGTATCACCCTAGTCGTATAACCACTGTTTGTTGGACACATCACTACTGTTAGTAGTTTTACCTTAGCCGTATAACAACTATTGGTCATTTCAGCTTAGCCGTATAACGACTGTTGGTCGTTTCAGCTTTGGTCGTATAACTACTGTTGGTAGTTTCAACACTGTGTTGAATATTTTTCTAAGGCAATCCCTTAGACTCATCACAGTTGGACTCATCACTACTGTTGAACCATTTCACTGTTGGACGTATTACAACTGTTGGCCGTTTCACTGCTGGTCGTATCATCACTGTTGGCCGTTTGATAACTGTTTCGGACTTTTCAGCCTGACACTTAGAAATTTTTCATAAAATTTCAAAAACCCAAAATATTTTTTTTTTTATTTCTTAATTCAAAAGATTAGAAAAACAACAAATCTAAATCAGAGATTCTGATAGAGTTCCAAAACTTAAAAACAGAGCTGATTTTAAAAATTGGTCTCTAAGGCTGAAACATCATTTGAATTCCATAGATACTGATCTGTGGAAATCAATTGAAAAAGGTCCATACATTCCTGTGACTACTGATGGTCCAGACAGAGGATTTGTATACTCTAAAGATTCACAAGAGCCTTATCCAGAAGATAATCTTCATGGTGATGATTTAAAGAAAGTAAAGAATGACATCAAAGCATATTCTCTCATGTGTAAAGGACTACCATTGGAAGTTCTTTCAAGGCTTGAAAACTATCAGACTGGATATACAATGTATAAAGCCTTGAAGATTATATGTGAAGGAGGGAAAGAGATTCAAGATCTGAAAAAGCAGAAACTGAAAAGGCAATTGGAACTTTTTGAGCATATCTCAGGAGAAACAATAAACCAAATGATGAACAGGTTTGTGCAATTAACTACAGAGATGTCTACTTTGGGAATCAAGAATGATCTTGAAGACTTAAACAACAGACTCCTGAATGCACTACCATCTTCTTGGAAACAAACTGTCACTCTGTTGAAACATACTGAGAAGTTTCCAATGGATCTTGATCTTCTTATTGCTAAGATTGAATCTGTTGAGATTGATGAAAGCTCTAGAAACAATGATAGACATGCATCAACATCTCAATATAAGTATGTTGCTTCTCCAGCAAATACTGTTGAGAATGCATTCTTGGCCAAAGATCAATCTACTCCTGAAGATGAAGGTGATCTATTTGTGGAGCAGGATTCTTCACAAGTACACCTGCTTACTCCACTCAACCACTACCACAACCACAATCTTCAACTAAAGCTCAAATGCCAAACCTTCAACTGAGATGCCATCCTCCTCACACTCTCCCAATCCAAGCAAAGTGAAAGATGTGATTAACATTCTTTTACAAGATGAAGAGTCAAAAACTGCTTTCACTGCATTCATGGCAAGCTTTCAAGCTTATCAAGGCAGTCATCTGACTCAAATGGAGCTAGTTCTACAGGATTTGTTTGAAATGGATCCAGATGATGTAGAAGAAATGGATCTTAATTGGCAGATGGTCATGATAGCTTACAGAACTCAAAAGCATGCTTACACCAACAGAAATTACAAACCCAGTGCAAACAAAACTGTTGGGTTTGACAAATCAAAATCTAGATGCTTTAACTGTAACAGTTATGGTCATTTTTCAAGAGAATGCAAAGCTCCAAGAAACCAAGGAGGAAATAACCAAGGTAGCTCAAATGGTCAAAAGTATCAGCAACAGGCAAACAAGACTTTTCAGAAGCCATACCAAAGTCTACCAATGCCAGAATCAAAAGAGAAAGAACAGTGAGGAAACTAAGAAGGCACTGGTTGTAAACATCAAAGATGGTTATGACTGGAGTGCATATGCAGAGCAGTTTACTGCTGATCTCACTGCTAATCTGGCACTAGTTGCTGAAGTTGATGATGAAGACTGGTCAGAATTTAAAGATCCTAAATATGATGAATCAGATCAAGAAGAAGAATATGATTGGAGTGACAAATCAGATCCAAAAGATACCTCTGAAGAAGTTGCTCTTATGGCTCAATCAGAACAGCCAAAGGTTGTTAATTCTTCTGATGCTGAATCTTCACAATCATATCCTGAAATACCAGTAGAAGTGAGAGAGAAAATGTGCACAAAAGCATGTTTTGAGCTAGTTGAACACTACAGAACATACTCATTTAAAATCTGTGACAAGCTCAAACAAGAAGAATCAAAACACAACAAGTTAAAATCAGATCACAAAATTGCTGATGAAAAGATCATGTCTCTTCAAGCATCATGGAACAAAACCATTAAAGAACTTGAACTTGTCAAACAACAACTTGAAGAGATGAACAAAACACTAGAAAAAGAAAAATTGGCACATGCAGCAACTCAAATAGACTTAGCCAAAGTAAAAAGCTCAAAGAAAATTGTTGAGCAACTGGTGAATGGAAGGAGTGAAAAAGACAAAACAGGTCTAGGATTCACACATGAACCTATGCCTGAATCTATCTCCAAAACATTACCTGATAATTTCAATACTCATGATCATTCACCAGAAAACAAAGCTAAACTGAAGGAATTTAAAGATCAAAAGAACATTCAAAAGAAAAATGTTGAAGTTTATGAAGAAACTGACTTAAACAAGATTAAAAATGGTCATCCAATCAAAGTTAAATCTTATGAACCTCAACAAAAACAAAAGAAGTTGTTCATACCAAAAAGTGAAAATGTTATTGAACAAACTGAAATAAAGAGTGAAATTCTGATGTCAATAACAAACTGAAAGAAAAATATGAAGAGGTTAAATCAGATAACAATAATTCTGATGATTCTAGTTCAAATGAACTAACTGAAGTGAAAGAATGTCAAAAGGAATCTTCTCAAGATTCAACTAAACTTCAAAGCAAGAAAACTTCATCTAGATTGAGAAATCAAAGACGAAGAAAAGCTGCAAAAGCAAAGAAAACTGAATCAACTAATCAGTCACAGAACAATACACAAATCAAACCTGTGAAATTTGTGTCTGCTGGAACTTTTGACTTGAACACAAACACAAAAATAACAAATACACCTAAGATCAAATCTAACTCTGATCTGAGAACAAGTCCAGATCATAAGACTTCCGCTGTGTACAAAAGATTGAATCAAAGGAGTCAAAGAATACTGTTCAAGTTCAAAAGAAAAATCCCAAAGATCAAAAGACAAATTTTACTCCAATTAAACAACAAATTAAATTGCCTAACCCAAAATTCAAACAAGAATCAAATGTTGCTTCAACATCTAGGGTTAATAAAATGTTGTTTAAACATTCTGAAAAGTATTGTGATATCTGTGACATGTACAATCATGACATTTCTGAATGTTACTTCAACAAGTATTGCTACATATGTGATATGACAAATCACACCACAGCTGAATGTTATTTTAACAAATACTGTGCATTGTGTGATGAAAGAAATCACAATACCAATGATTGTTACTTCAGGAAGAACTCTACAAGGAAGGAATTCAATAATCAAGGTTTTGTAAATCCACAATTTATAAGAAATCAGAATATTGGATTTAAATTTTCACAACAACAATCTTCCTTGGGTTTGAGGTCTTTCAGAAGAAACAATTCAGAATTTGTCAAATCACAGCAATATCACCAAGAAAAGTTTATTCCTCGATCTGTGAGAATAAACCAAGGAACATTCTCAAATGATTCATACAAGAGTTCAAGATTTCTTAATAATGCTTTGAACTCAAAATCTCAAAGAGATAATTACTTGGTTTCTCAAAAAGAATTTGAACAAGTTAAAATTCAAAAGAAACCAGATGTCAACAAACTTCATTTTAAACAATTTACAATTGTTGACAAGTTTGGCAAGCCCAAGACCATCTCGGCTTGGGTTACTAACTCACCGTAAATTTTTTGTGCATGCAGGTACGCCCGCGGAGACCAATCACTCATGGTATGTTGACAGTGGGTGTAGCCGGCATATGACAGGCAATCAAGCCTTATTGCAAGACTTTAAGTTAAAGGACGGTACTCATGTTGCTTTTGGAGGAGATGCAGGTGGAAAGATAACAGGAGAGGGAACAGTGTCAAATGGGATTATAAGTTTTGATAAAGTCAACTTCTGTTCACAGTTGAACTTTAATCTTTTAAGTGTATCCCAAATTTGTGATAAATCTTACTCTGTTCTTTTTGATGAATCTCACTGTTATGTCTTGAAACCAGGATTTCAGATTAACAATGACTGGGTGATAGTTAAAGCTGCTAGAGACAGAGATGTATACAAATTGGATATGTCTCAAGTGGATCCTGCAACAGAAACTACCTGCCTGATTGCTAAAGCTTCTAATGATGAAAGCCAGCTTTGGCATAGACGTCTTGGTCATTCCAACTTCAAAAACATGAACAAGCTTGTAGCAGGAAATCATGTCATTGGACTTCCTTCCAAGAAGTTTTCAACTACTGATCACTGCTCAGCATGTCTGAAGGGAAAACAACATAGAGCGTCTTATAAGTCCAAGCTGATAAACTCAAATACCAAACCACTCCAGATGTTACATATGGACCTTTTTGGACCAACTAATGTTAGGAGTATTGGTAGAAAATCTTATTGTTTAGTCATCATAGATGATTATACAAGATTTTCATGGGTTTTCTTTCTTCAAGCTAAATCTGAAACTGCAGATCTTCTAAAAGAATTTATTAACAAAGTTGAAAATCAACTTGATCAAAAAGTAAAAATAATAAGAAGTGATAATGGAACTGAATTTAAAAATGCTAACATTGATTTGTTTTGTGCAGAAAAAGGGATAGTTCATCAGTTCAGTGCTCCCAGAACTCCACAACAAAATGGAGTTGCTGAAAGGAAGAACAGAACTTTGATTGAAGCTGCCCGTTCTATGTTAGCAGATGCTAAACTTCCAATCACTTTCTGGGACGAAGCAATATCCACAGCATGTTTTATTCAGAACAGAATCTTGCTTGTTAAAGATAAAAAGAAAACTCCATATGAGTTGATGTTTGACAGGAAACCAAACATAAATTTTTTAAAATCATTTGGTTGTCCAGTTATGATTCTTAATTCAAGTGATCATTTAGGAAAATTTGAAGAAAAAGCTGATAATGGATTTTTCGTTGGATATTCATCTGTTTCAAAAGCCTATCGAGTGTATAACTCTAGGACAAACACAATTAATGAAACATTCAACGTTAAATTTTTGGAAAACTCTTTTCCATCAGTTTCAAATGGTCCTGCATGGTTATTTGATTTGGATTCTTTGTCAAACTCATTTCAGTCTAACTTGTTTAATCACTCTGATGATTTTTCAGGTAAGAAGAACTCAAGAGGAGATCTAGGATCTTTCAGTGATGATTCAGATTCTGATGATTCAGATGATGCTCGTCCAGATTATCCATTTTTTTCATTTGTCAAGGATTCAACAATACAATTCCATGACAATGTTCCTGATTCTCCAGCTTCAGATCATTATGTTTCAGCTGCTCAAGAAGCATCACAACCTATTCCTAATGATGGTACAGAAATTGGTCATCCTGAGTCTGGCACATCTTCTATCTCTGGAGATGCAATTGATCATAGTAACTTCGATTACTTTATCAATTCACCAACTCAAGTTCCAAATTTCACTCCACATTCCTCTTCCTTATTGCAACAGCTCTCCAATCTGAACCAAACAAATCTTGATGTTACTGTTCAAGGAAATGAGATTCCGATATCTCGTATCCACCGGAACCATCCAACATCACAGATTATTGGTCCTCTGAATGAGAGAACTACTAGGAGTAAATCTGAACATGCAAATGTTTGTTTATACTCATGTTTCCTTTCTCAGACTGTTCCTAAAATGTCACCGAGGCATTACAGGACAATGGTTGGATTGAAGCTATGCAGGAGGAACTTCTACAATTTCGAAAACAAGAAGTGTGGAAGTTGGTGGAATTACCTGAAGGAGAAAATGCCATAGGCACCAAATGGTTGTTCAGAAATAAAACTGATGATCGTGGCATTGTAATCAGAAACAAAGCACGACTTGTTGCACAAGGATACACACAGGAAGAAGGAATTGACTATGATGAAGTATTTGCTCCAGTTGCAAGACTCGAATCTATTCGTGTTTTCCTGGCTTATGCATCATTCATGAAATTCAAGGTGTATCAAATGGACGTAAAAGGTGCATTTCTGTATGGTCCAATCACTGATGATGTGTATGTTAAGCAACCTCCGGGCTTTGAGGATGCAGAATTTCCACATCGTGTGTATAAGCTTAGCAAAGCTTTATATGGACTACATCAAGCTCCTAGAATTTGGTATGAAACATTATCTCAACACTTGATCCAACATGGATATACACGAGGGAAAATCGATCCAACTTTATTCATAAAGAAGGATAATGATGATCTCTTATGTGTGCAAGTGTATGTAGATGATATCATATTTGGTTCTACAAGTCCAACTTTGTGCAAAGAATTTGAAGAAATCATGAAATCTCGGTTTCAAATGAGTTCTATGGGAGAAATTAATTTCTTTCTTGGATTGCAAGTTCAACAATCTGCAGATGGTATTTTTATTAATCAAGAGAAATTCGTTGATAAACTCTTAAAGAAATTTAAACTGCATGATTGTCAATCCATAAGAACTCCAGCTGACGTAAACACCAAGATTGAACCTGATCCTAAAGGAAAATCAGTAGACTAAACATTATACAGATCTATGATTGGTTCTTTGATGTACCTTACTGCATCAAGACCAGACATAATGTATGCTGTTTGTGTCTGTGCAAGGTATCAATCAGACCCGAAAGAATCTCACTTAATTGCTGTCAAAGAATATTCAGGTATCTCAAAGGTAAACCAGCCTTAGGGCTTTGGTATCCTTACGAGGGTAATTTTGAGTTACATGGATATACAGATAGTGATTATGGTGGATGTTGTCAAGATAGAAAATCTACTACGGGTGGGTGTCAGTTTCTTGGACCCAGATTAGTTTCATGGCAATGTAAGAAACAAACAAATGTTTCTGTCTCAACTGCAGAAGCTGAGTACATAGCTGCATCAGCAGGATGTTCTCAAATCCTTTGGTTGCAAAACCAACTGCTAGATTATGGGTTCAATTTTCTTAAAACACCCATTTACATTGATAACACTGCTGCTATGTTCATTACAGCTAATCCAGTTCAACACTCAAAAACAAAACATATCGAAATTCGATATCATTTTCTAAGAGATAATTCTGAAAAAGGTTTAATTATTTTGATTCAAATAGCAACTGAAAAACAGTTGGCAGACCTATTTACTAAAGCTTTTCTACCAGGAAGGTTTGAGTACTTAGTGGAGTCAATTGGCCTTATTAACCATGTGTAAACCTGGTTACAAATTTGAATCTTTTCATGATCAAAAACTTTCCTAAATCTAACATTTTCATAAGGATAACTTTTCATAGTTATTTGCCTGATTGATTGTGTGTGTGTGCTTTCTTTATAGAAAAACAAATACAAAAGTAGAAAACCCCAAAATCAAATAGAAAAATATAAATAAAAAATCCAAAAATAGAGTGCTTTTCATTTTTCATTCATTATTTTAGGAATGAATCTATTTTGCCTTCTGTGAGAAATGATAGTACATTAGTAAGATCAGTTACATACTTCACTCGCTAATAAAGTCTGACATGATCAGGATTTGTTGTGTAGACACTATCATGCTAGTATACTGAACAAGTAAATTCTTGTGATCACCCACATTCTTATGCTTGTTTGTGTATTCATCTAAGTACATTTGAGTGTATTAGCTTATCAGATTGACTGCTTGTTAAGCTACTCCCGCTCACACCTAATGGTAATGTGACTAATCATGAGGTTTGTTACAAGCATCATTTACTTCTCTGTTATGAGTCATCATAGACCTGAAGTACCGAGATATCCTCTGTTGTAAGTCATTACAGACCTGGATATTCTCACTTGATGCAAAAGATGCCAAAGTGCACAACCCATTCAAAAGGATGGTTAGAGTTGATCAAATGGTTATCCATGATCATTCTCTATTAAATTAAGTAACATGAACTCTGATTATGCATATTTGTTAGGTAATAAGTTGAGAATAAGTGCTTTCTTGCATGTCTTGATGATGGTTGATCCTCTTTGTCTTGGTATGAGTCACATCTTGTCATACACCTCTACCATACTCATCCGAGAATTGAAAAAGTAAGTGAGCTGATAGTTTATGTCAAAAACACTCATTTGCTGTCCTTAGATCTTGTGTCTCCTTTGCTGTGATAATCACTGACCTGGAACACACTTGATCAGGATTTAATCATTGTCTATGACTATCCACACAATTTTTTTATTTTAATGTCTGATCTTATCTAATATGATCTCACTGCAATTAAAGATTCTAGCGTAAATATTAGATTTTTATTCTGCTTTAATTTTGATTTTATGCATGTTTTCTTGTGTGCGGGCAATATAACAAAGTTAAGTATGATATTCTTATGATCAATTAATAAACTTATAAGTTTGTGAAACTTAAAAGTTTAGGGGGAGTAATAATCCAGTAAGAATACTCTCTGAAAATCAAAATGAAAATGATCATGTTGAATTGAACGGATGATGCTTTAATTTCAAAGTATGTGTGTGTTTATCAAATGATAAAATGATCTCATAATTTTTAGCACGGAAAAGCTTCTTTGAAAAGTTTAAATCAAGACAGATGTTGAAATATTGATTGTTCATTTTGAAACTAAGATGAAGGGTCAATCTTGTAAATAGTTCAATTTAAGGGTCAAAAATGAAAATTTGAAACTTTGAGGGTCAAAAGTGTAAATTTGAAACTTTGAGGGTCAAAAGTGTAAATATGCAATATTGTTTGAATATTAGTATGAAATATTACTAAATTGTTTAAACAGTGTGCAGGTGGAAGACTTGAAAAATTACAAGTGAATGTAGACATTTCAGATTTATTATACGACTAATAGTGCTAATGCTACTGAAAAATTGCTTATGCTACTGAAACAGTACTCATGCTACTGGAACAGTTCTTATGCGACCAACAGTGCTTATGCGACTAACAGTTGTCATGAGTCTGAAACAGTTCTCATACGACTAGGCTAATGTGTCTAACAGTGCTAATACGACTGCTGTACAGTGCTCATATGTCTAGATACTTAGTGAAATTTTTGATCTAATGAGTCTGAATGATCCTAAAACGACCAACAGTACTCATGAGTCTAAATTTTTTACGTAGTATAAATAGAACACTTGTGATATTCATTTCATTCTAAATTCAAAACCCTCTCAAAACCCTCTGAACACTCGAACCTTCGACCTTCGTAGATCAAAAACCCTTATTCATCAACTGTATTCTCTTCGAACAAAAATTCCCGATTATTGATAGGATTCGTGAGATTGTGAATGTAAGTAAATGAATCATTTTCAACTGATTTCAGTTTAAATGAAACATTTTGATGGTCGTACGATCCCTGTGGGTCGTATGAACCCTAACACTTAAACATCACAGAGTTCTTCAAATCGAGAGAAAAATGAGAAAAATTGATGATTGATTCATGTTCATCTGATGATTTCGATCATTATATTAGGTTAATCTAGTGATAATCTGATGTTTGATTGAATGTTTGGTTCAGGGTATTCGATGAACAGTCTCGGTTGAACTATTGAAGAAGATGAACAGTTTCAAAATTTTCAAAATAACATAAAAACAAATGAATCAAAACCAGAGCAGGCTGTGCTAGCAAAGAAGTTCAAGTCAGCAATTGAGAATGCTCTGAAGGAAGTTGAAATGTATAAGCAAAAGCCTATGTTCTCTGTAAAAGAAGAGCCTGAGGATTTTATTGCAGATTGAAGATTGAAGATAGAAGATTCAAGAAGAAAAGAAGATTGAAGAGAGAAGATTTAAGAATAACAGAAAAAGTCAAAGGATGCTGAAAAGAAATGAAGACAAAGTCAATATTGAAGACAAAAGAAGAAAAAGCAAAGATGGAGCTGAACAGAAGACTGAAGACAATGTCAATCTTAGGGGGAGTATTGTTAGGTCCCTTAAAAGATTAACATTTAGTCTTTTATTGTTTAGTGTCTGTTTTTGTATTTTATACTAGTATAGGGACTAGTGGTGTAAATTTAGTTCCTTAGGTCCTAGTATAAATAGCTTAGACGTAGTGTAGATAGTAAGTTTTTGCATGTTTTATGAGAACTGCTTTCTATCACTGTAATCGTCTTTTTAATCAATGGAATGTGAATTTTGTTGATTTGTCTTGATTTGATTACACTTGATTGTATTTTGCTTTGAATGATCATTCCGTGTCCTTGGATTTAACATGGCATCTGTAACAAAAGGATAAATGATTGCTTCACCTAAATCATTTCAAGTTGGATACTTGAAGAGAATGATGTTATTGAATGGCTTCTAAGTCATGCATATTAGGGGTAATAAACCGTTGTTAGACTGTATTTACTGCTTGCATCAATCTTCTATGAATCTTGTGCAAGTGGGAGATTGTTGGATTCTTTATGACCAAGACACATAGAACATTGATGTTGTTAGTACGTCATGGTTCAAGTCGGGTCATACCCAATAACAAGCTTAGCAAACACCAATTAATATTTAATTGATGATATGATAATGGAATTAAATAATTACACCAATTTAGAAAATGGGTTTTGTAAATAAGTTGCAATTGAGATGGAACAACTTATAGGGATATTTTGTTCATGAGGATTATTTGTGATGTTATTTAAGTTGGTTAAATAATGCCAAATAACAATAGAATGTGTGTGACTTATGTAATTAAATGATTAATTGCATAACTAATTCAATAACTAGTGACTAGTTAAAATATAATGTAGACAAAATTAGGGGGAAAGCTAAAAATTGGACTTGAATTCGGCCGCCCCTTTCATAGGGGTTGGTTCCTTTTGCTTCTAAAAACTACAACTTCATTTAACAAGTCACACACTCCTTCTCTCTCTCTCATACATGCAAAGGACCAAAAAAATTTTTCTCCCTACTTTCTTGAAGAAAAATCAAAGCTGAAATTCGGATTTCAGCCTTTCTTGGTCTGTTTTTGGGTGTCAAAATCCTAGCAAAAGGGTGCTTGCTTGAGGATTGTGGGTATGGTGGCTTGAGGACACCTCTTCTTGGTGTTTTTGTCGTTCAACAAAATCCCCATCTCCATCAAATCACATGTTTTTCTGCCGCTCTACAAAGGTTGTATCTTTTGTGTTGTTTTCGTTGTTTATACTTCTTGATAGCTTGTTCAAACACATATAAACAATCCTATGTTGTTGGGTTTGTTGAAACAAAGTTATGAACCTTTATTTTCAGATTATAAACATGATATTAAGCTCTTATTCTGCTGCGTTTTTCTTGTTTAAATGGTTAAACAACTGGGTTTATGGTCCACCAAACCCAACAGGTAATGCAACCTTGAAGGCGCTGAAGGCTAAAGCTCTCAAAAAGGAATTTGATAATTTCTCTCTAATAGGGAATGATAGCTTAGATGAAATCATTGATAGATTTTATCATTTGATGAGTGAGTTGCATACTCATGGTGTGACTACGTCTATAGAAGATAGAGTTTCAAGCTTTGCTGATGGTCTGCCAAACAAATGGGATCCATTTGTGTCTAATCTGAGACAGAATGACACTCTTGCTACTTTAGACATAAATGATTTCATCTTGAAGTTAAGGGGGAGGAACTATGATGGAAATACAAGTCTAAGAAAGGATCCTACGCTCAGAATCCTTCACTGTACAATTCTGTTCCTACTCCGGCTTCATCAGGCGCACCGCTACAAACGACATTTGTGTCTAATTCATCTGCTTCTTCCCAAAGCAGTTTCTCGGGAAGCGAAGCATCAAGTTCATCAGGAACCCAATATATTGTCCCTGATTCCAACCCAACTAAGCTGAAGACCAAGAATCTTGGAAATGTCACCGTGGATGTTGCCAAAGAGCACATGAATCTTCTAGCTGCAGTTGTTCAATATTATGATGGGTTAGTCGCTGGTAAGATTGGAAATTGTCATCTCACTGACGAGGACAACGAGAAGGTGTATGAGACTGAGTTGGAGCGTATGTGACAGGATCTCAGCCTCTAGTTTGATCAATTAGGTTGTATTCGCAGCGGATTTAGTACAAGAATTAGAACAAACAAGCAAGAACATAATAGATTTAGAAATTAAAACAGTAAGTTATAAAGAAAGATAGAAGTTCTGCAAAAGAGAATATTTCATTCAATGCATGCTTCAACAGCGGCTACAATTAGGTCATCTTCCTTATATAGGAAAGAATGATGTCAGCTGATGTCACTTGACAGTGACATCAAACCGTTAGTAACAAACTAAACTACTGAAGATGTCACAACAGCTGACATCTTCTTACAAAATGCTAAGTGTCAAACTATTACAAGAACTGAAAAGAAACTACTGATAACTACAACGACCGAAGAACAAACTCTTCAGTCGTTTTACAAACTACTGAAACATAAAAAGAAACAACTGAAAAGGAAACCATCACAACAACTGAAGAATACTTCTTCAGCTGTTGTGACAAACTCTGAAGCTTCAGCACTTGTCTTCAGACTTTGACTTCAGTTGTTTCATTAGCTAATGACTTCAGTAGTTGTCATCCGCTGATGTCTTCAGTCTTTGTCTTCAGTCTTTGTGTATCAGCTGTTGATCTTCAGTACTTCAGTCTCCAGCTGTTGATCTTCGGTACTTGAGTCTTCAGCACTTGAAGCTTCAGTACTTGAGTTCTTTAGTACTTGATGCTTCAGTAGATGAGTATTTAGTACTTGAAGTCTTCAGCTGTTGATCTTCAGCTGTTGAAGTCTTCAGTCTTTGTCAAACTGCTGATGAAGCTTTCAGCAGTTGTTGTGATGTCTTGTGGGACTTAGAGGTTTTTCTGATTTGGGTCATTAGTTCTTTTGATCCAACAAACTCCCCCTGAACCAATGCAGCCAAAACCTCTAAGCTATTTATTGGTCCCACTTATTGATGAGAGAATGATTGGTCTTTTTCCTTCTTGATCAGCTTAGAAGATGACATAATTAAGCACTGGCCTGGGAAGAGGTCTCTGAGATTTGGTTGGCATAGTATGGATGGGAACCCTATCTTGGGGAACTGGACACAGGGTTGTTGTCCCATCCATGAGACCTACTTCCCAACTATGAGCCTGTAGGATTCTATGGTGTAGGCTTCTTAAAATATTACTTGTTCCTCCATGGTAAGATTCTCTACCTCACCTTCAAAGAATCCTTCAGGCCCATAGAGCTCTGAGATGTATTTGGCCTATTTACCATTTTTGAGCTCTACAGTTGTTATAGCCCTATAGGCGAATTCATCAGGGTGATTACCCTCTAAGAACAACTGGAGCTCATTTCTCCTAAGATTCTCAAACCTCTTGTACACTAACCCCTTTTTAACCACCCTATTCTCCAACATCTTTTGTGGTGGGAGGTTAGCCTGATAGGTTTTCTTGAAATCTTCTATGAGATCACTTCATCTACAATCTTTTTGATTTGGCCATTGTATCTCAGTGGAATGTCTTTCTTAATAATCCTGTGAGACATCCTGGGATCACGCCAAATACTCACTTTGTCCTTATGAAATTGATATGTATGCTTTAAAGTGAATAATCTCAGAGCTTGTTTCCTCATATTCATGATTGATGAGGAAGCAGCATAAGCTTTATCAACTCTTTTCAACAGCTCATCATCGTGCAGCTTATGCTGCTATTCTTCTTCAATCTTTACCCTCACAGTTTCCATCTGTGAGGTGGGAGTGATGGGCATAGGTTTGGCCTTAGGCAAGGTTAGGACTGCAGAGAGAGGCAGCCTATCTTCTTCCTCATCATCCTCTTCTTCTTCTTCTTGTAGCCTCAACACCCTTCTCTTCTTCTTCAAGGGTGCATCATCGGTAATGGGTTTTGATGGTGAGGGGGTTGGTTTTGTGGGTTGTGTTTGGGTTTGTGTTGGTGTGGGAGATTGGGCAGGCTGAGCTAGCAGCTTGGATGTGAGAGATGATTTGGTTTGTTTTGCTAGCACAGTCCTGTTCCCAGCACCGGCTTCAGAAAGGGATTCTATGACCAGTCCCTTAGTGAATTCCCCAGCCGAACAGATCTTGGTGGCTATAGCCAAGATGCTGTCCCTGGTCCATGACTTAACATCCAGGACTGGTCTCCCTAGGTACTTCGAAATGAACCTTGTCATAGCCTCAAGTCTCTCTCTTTCCTCTTGGCTATAACAGGCCCATCGGTAATCAATCTTTTTCATCTCCAATTTTCTTATCTCCTGATCTAGCATAGCAGTGTCAATGTCAAAGCCTTGCCTGAACAGCTGATCACTGATTTTGTCCATTGATCGGCTATGTTCAGCATCAGCCTCCTTGACAAGGACAGCTAGATCAGTCTCTCTCTCCTTCTCTCCTTTCTTCTTCTTATAAGTGACATGAAAGTCTTTTTGACTTTCAGCCACTTTAATCAATTTAGCTCTCTCCTCCCTCTCCTTCTCCTTCCCCTTATTGGTCTCCACCACCAACTCCCTCTCTTTTTCCACCTCTACCTCCACTTCTTTCTCCTTCACTTCCTCCTCTACTCTCTTCCTCTTAGCTTTCACTGATGTCTCCCCCTTTTTGGTTGCATTGGTTGTAAGGGTTTGACTATCAGAAAGTGATTTGGCCATAGCAGCTTCCACCAAGGGTTGTATTGTAGAGGGAAGCCTCTCATCTAGGGTTTTGATCACAATATTAGTGATTATGGGTGTGATGAGAGGCAAGGATTGTTAAAAGATAGCAGCTAATTGCTCAGGGGGTTTTGTCACTGAGAACTAGTGCCACAAGCAGGGGCAGGTGGCTGAGTTTGTGGGAGTGGCTGTGTGTATGTGAGACCTTCAGGTGAAGGTGCCATCTGTAGGAATGGTATTTTGAGCAACTACATCAAAGAAGAAGCTCAGGTCATCATCAGTTGTCACTGAATCACCTGACCTCCTGACTGAGTCAGGATTTACATGTGCTGAGTGTGGCTCAGTGTTCACATGTGCCCCTTGTTCTTTGTTCTGGTGACTTCCTGCCTCTGGTGAGGTCTTATAGATGGTACCAGCTTCTTCCTGCTCATGTGCTGATGTAGGGGAAGTGCCAGCCTCACCAGATTGTCCTATCTCCGTAGCCAAACTTGGAGATGAGACATTTGATTCTCTATGTTGTGGGCTCTCATCAACACTTGTATCCACCCTCTCATTGGTTGGATTTTTCCCAGTTTTGATTGGTTCCTGGGGAGAGGGTGGAGTGTTAAGATGAGTCAACACTTTTGCAATTATTAATGCAGGGCTTTGAGGGGCGGTTGCAGTGGGAGATGGGGTAGAAGCAGTATGCACCAGGGGAGATTGGTGCGTTTCAATGGCAGCCTCCTCAAGTGAGAAAGGCCCCAGATGTGTGGGTTCCCCAAAAGTGGTTGCTTCAGGCTCCTGTAGAGAGGATGCCTGAGCGGTTGTGGTTGGTGGAGTCGTTGTAATTGCTGGGAGAATCGTACCAGCAATTACTTCCTTCCTTTGTTGTGCAGGGGCATCCTCAGGGGACTCATCTCCCTGAGTAGCCTTTTTGGTTTTCTTGGGTTTGGGTTTGGTGGGGACTTTGGACTTTGAGGTGGAGGCTGTGGGTTCCAGCTGCGTGGGTTTTTGCAGCTTGGCAGCCTTTTTCAACGTTTGGTCGGTGTTGTGCCTGGAGTATACCTCTGGCAATACAACCATGGCAGGGAATCCAGTGCCAACTAGTCCCTCAGCTTGTAGCTAGTTCTCTATCATGGCCATTATGAACCGTGGATATAAAATCCAACGGTTTGCAAAAGGTTTTGTGGCCATTTCCTTGAGTTCCAAGAAAATTATTTCAGAAAAGTTTTATGGTTGTTACTCAAGGATAGAGTATAATACCTGCTGCCACCTTATGGACATTTGATCCCATGATGAAGTCTTTGGGGCTAAGCAAACATTTACCATGTGGAAAATGAGGCGCTCAGCGTCATGGAAATGTTTCTTCAGCAGGGTAGCGGCAGATAGGTGACCCTGATAATCATGATGTGCAAAAAAAGATCAGTGGTGCCTTTTGGATAGTCGGTGGGGAAGGTGGCATCATCCAATTTTAGGGTTTGTCGGATGATTGCTGGATTGATGACCACCTGTTTGGTGTTAACGAATGACTGGAGAGAGACCTCGGCATCGTTCTCTCCAGTTTGTAAGGTAACGTTCGTCCAGAACTGGGTAAGTGAATCGGCGTAAATGGTAGGATTTAGTAGAAAGGCCGTTCGGTAGGGTGAGTCGACCATAAGATCTATAGCATGATGAAAATTGGTCCAGAAAGGCGATTTGGTGAGGTACGTGACACAGTTGTGTCGTGGCTTTAGTTGCATGGTCGCCATTAATGGTGCGTGGGAGGTTTCAGAGTTTTTGAAATTTTAGGTCAAGTGAGAATGAAAAACTCTGAAGGTTGGGTTGGGTATTTATAGGGTATGGAAACGGCTGAAAGAAAACTACTGAAGGTTTTGGTGTTAGTCATCAGTTGTTGAAACTACTGATGACGTGGTTTTAACCTTCAGAGGTTGTAACATCTGAGGACTTGGTGTTATTCATCAGTAGTTGAAACTACCGAGACCTTGGTTTTGTCCTTCAGATGTTGTAAACGACTGAAGACTGGTTGTTAGTCATCAGTAGTTATAAACTACTGAAGACATGTCTTCAGACGTTGTAAATAACTGAAGACTTGGTGTTAGTCTTCAGTAGTTGTAAACTACTGATATCAGTAGTTGTAAACTACTGAAGACATGGTCTTGGCTTCAGTTGTTATAAACAGCTGAGGACTTAGTGTTAGTCATCAGTAGTTGTGAAACAATTGAAGACATGGTTTTGTCCTTCAGTTGTTTGGATATGAAACAGCAGATGTTGGTATCAGATGAAGAGTAAAGTTACTCATCAACTGTTGCCGTCAATTCAGTTGTTTCAGTCTGACCTCCACATTTACTCATCAGCTCTTTGGCTGACTTTCAGATGTTTCATTGGCCTTCAGCTCTTGTGAATATTTATTCCTTAGCTCTTGTGATCAAATGTTCATAAGTGCTGATGAAATAAATTATTCTTCAGAGGTTGTGAACAAATTTTTTCTTCAGTACTTATGTGTAATATTGCTCATCAGTACTTGTGAACAAAATTTGTTCTTCAGTACTTATTTGTTTGAAAATTAAACATCAGTAGTTATAACCACATCAGTAGTTGTAACTACATCAGTTGTTTTTAACAAATAATGTACTTCAGTACTTTGAAGCATTTTAGTCTTCAGTAGTTATGAAAATGCTGAAGACTAAATTACTCATCAGTACTTATTTTTGACCTTTGCATACTAATGCACATCAGTACTTGTGAACTGAGAGCATCAGTATTAGTCAAATTATTCTAGCTGCAGCATACCAAGCCTTAGTACCAAATTTTGGAATGTGGCACTATCTAAAGGCTTAGTAAATATGTCTGCAAGCTCATCAGCACTAGGCACAAACTTAGGATCAATCAGACCTTTTCATAGCAATCCCTGATAAAATGATGTCTGATCTTTATATGTTTGGTCCTATAGTGTTGGACTGGATTTTTAACAATACAAAGAGCTGAAGCACTATCCATTAATAATGGAGTCTTAGTCTCTGTAATGCCATAATCCAAGAGTTGATTTTGAAGCCAGAGTACCTGGGATGTACAACTTGTAGCAGCAATGTACTCAGCTTCAGCAGTGGATGTAGCAATTGATGTTTGTTTCTTACTCTGCCAAGAAACTAAACAATTGCCTAGGAATTGGCAACCACCAGAAGTGGATTTTCTGGTGACTTTGCATCCTGCATAGTCACTATCAGAGAAAGCAACTAATTTGCAAGAATGCCCAGTAGAATACCAAAGACCTAGAGATTGGGTACCTTGCAAATATCTAAAGATCCTTTTGACTGCAATCAAATGGGATTCTTTAGGTGCAGCCTGAAATCTAGCACAGACACATGTTGCAAACATAATGTCTGGTCTAGAAGATATAAGGTACATCAAGGACCCAATCATACATTTGTAAAGGGTTTCATCAACTGCTTTACCTTTCTGATCAACATCCAGTTGTGTGGTGCTGCTCATGGGAGTAGAACAGGGCTTACAGTTTTGTAAATCAAACTTATTTAACAGATCTTTTGTATATTTGGACTGATGAATAAAGATACCATCAGTCCTTCGATTGATTTTCAAACCTAGAAAGAACTGTAATTCCCCCATGGCACTCATTTCAAACTTTTGCTTCATGAGCTTAGTGAATTCCTCACACAACTGGGGATCAGAGGATGCAAAAATTATATCATCAACATAAATTTGAACAAGGAGCTATGCTGTCCCACAGTCTTTATGAATAAAGTTTTATCAATGGTGACTCTAGTGAAATTATTCTGTAGAAGAAAATTAGATAATGTTTAATACCAGGCTCTAGGTGCTTGTTTCAGCCCATAAAGAGCTTTATCAAGCTTATACACCCAATCAGGATGTTTGTTGTCCTCAAAACCTAGTGGTTGACACACATAAACTTCCTCTTTTGTTTTACCATATAAAAATGCACTTTTGACATCCATTTGATAAACTTTATACTGTGAAAGCCAGCATAAGCTAAAAACAATCTAATTGCCTCCAGTCTGGTTACAGGGGCAAAGGTTTCATCATAATCAATGCCTTCCTCTTGTGCAAACCCCTGAACAACCAGCCTGGCCTTGTTCTTGACAATTTGGCCCTTTTCATCAGTTTTGTTCTTAAACACCCATTTAGTGCCTATTGCACACTTACCTTGGGGTAAAGGAACAAGCTCCCACACTTGCTGTTTTCTAAACTGAAGAAGCACAAGCTGCATTGCTTCAACCCATCCATTGTCTCTTAAGGCAACATGATAAATCTTAGGCTCTTGCTGACTGATGAAGAGAGCATAGAAGCAAAAATTGGACAATTGACTTCTGGTTGAAACTCCAGCATTGATATCACCAATGATTTAAGACATTGGGTGATTCTTCAGCTCTTGATAGACTATCAGATCTGTGCAAGTGTTTGTAGGACCTTTAGCAGCAACAGATGGTGATGAAGATTCTTGAAACCATGTAGGAGATGGCAGCTCAAATGAAGTAGAGCATGTAGAAATCTCATCAACATTTGTTGTGGATGGAGCAGCTGAAGCTACAGGAGCATCAGGTTTAGTTGACTCAGGCAGATGGTCACTAAACCTGAAGAGGTGAGTACTGGCTACATCATCATCAGTACCACCAGGTGGAGAACTGTTGACAGGAACAACAGCTGGAGGTTGATAAGGAACATATTGCCGAATGTCCAAATCAAACAACTCCACAAGGTTTTGTGGAATCTTGTCCTTCGGAGATTCATTGAACTTCACATGCAAAGTCTCTTCAACCATCTTTGTCCTACAGTTGAAAACTCTGTATGCCTGGCAAGTTGATGAATAACCAACAAATACCCTTCATCCACCTTTGAAGCAAACTTCTGGAGTGGATTGCTTGTGTTGAGAATGAAACAAGGACACCTAAAGACTCTAAAGAAGGAGATCAAAGGGGCCAAATGATGGAGTACTTCGTAAGGAGTCTTCGTCAACCTCTGATTCACTAATGCTCTATTCTGCACATAGCAAGCTGTGTTAACAGGTAGAAGTCTTCATCAACCTCTGATTCACTAATGCTCTATTCTTTCTCTCAACCACTCCATTTTGTTCAGGAGTTCTTGGAATATTGAACTGCCTTTTAATTCCCTTTGTCATGTAGAAGTCATCAAGTGTGTGATTTCTAAACTCTGTTCCATTGTCACTCCTCACAAACTTGACCTAAAGGGAATACTACTTCTCCACAAATAACACAAAGTTCATTATAGCTTTGGCAGCTTCATCTTTGGAGTGCAAGAAGAAAGTCCATACAAATCTGGAGTAATCATCCAGAATTACAAGACGGTATTTCTTTTTTGCCATGCTCATCACTCTGACAGGACCAAAGAGATCCATGTGCAAAAGTTGTAAGCAGGCATTGGACTTTGGTTCTTCTATTGGAGGGAATGAGACTTTGTGTTGTTTTCCCTTTAAACAAGCAGGGCAGTTGTCTTCACATTTGAACTCCTTCAAAGGCAACCCTCTTACTAAACCATGGCTTATCAGCTAATTCATGTTTTTGAGATTAACATGCCCCAACCTTCTATGCCATAGAGTAGATTCTTGAGGAGAAGCCTTGGAGAATAGGCAAGGATGGCCTTTTAGACTTATTTTCTTGGAATGATCTAAGGCATATACTCTTCCTGTCTTGTTGGCCTTTAGGAGAGTATATTCATCCAACACCTTGTCAATCAAACTCAGAACTTTGGACGACAGAATCCGACAGTTCTGGCTTGTGAAAACGGCAACATGGCCTTTATCACACATTTGACTGACACTCAAGAGATTGTACTTGAGATTCTCCATATGGTTAACATCATCAAACCTTATTTACCTATTAGAAACAAAGCCTTTTCCAATGATGTAACCTTTTGCATCATTGGTAAAGGAAACAAATCCCTTCATTCCTTGAGAGTAGTCATTAAGAAGAGAGTTGCTTCATGTGCATGGATCCTCCACTGTCTACATACCAGATGCTTCTTTGGCATGTTAAAGAACCCTGCAATCATCATAACAAGTTAGTTAGTTTTAAAGACCCAAACCTTTTTGGTTTTTGGTCTGTTCAAATCAATAGAGGCAACACTAACTGGTTGGTGATGTGTGACAGCCAGAGGTGAAGGAGATGATGTAGAAGAGGAATCCTTTGGCTTGGATTTCCTTTTCTGTGGTTTCAACACATGAGCATATAATTGGTTGACTCTTTCCATTTGATGTTGAACCATCATCACAAGTTGTGTCTGATTTTGTGATAAAGCTTTCAGCTCTTCAGACATATTAGTGCTTGCTGGAGATGGATTCCTGTGTTGCACCATCTTCTTTTGAGCAACCTCAGCTGTTGCCTGATTAACCCCTACCTTCTTTTTGGATTTCCTTTTGGGCTTAGGGTTTTGAGGTTTGGATGTTACTAGTACAAACTTGGTCTCAAACTCATTTTTCATTTTATTCATTTGCTCTTTAATTTTCTCCTTTTGTTTGAGTTTGGAACCCCTTTTGTACTAGCAATCATCAGTAAGATGATTGAACAAGCCACATATCTCACATGGCTTCTTCGTCATCTTATGTTGATCATCTACTGAAGCAGATGAAACTACTAAAGACTTGTTCTTTAGCTGTTTGCTGTCAGTACTTGTAGTTTTCTTCCTTGCAGTACTTGCTTTCCTGACATCCTCTTCAGTAGTCTTCAAACCCTTTCTACTAGCAGTTTTCTTCTCATCAGTACTGGCAGTAGTTAAGGTTTGAACTTCAGGTGTTATCACTTGCTCTCCAGTACTTTCAGTACTTCTAGAGAAAACACCTGAGTTGATCAACTCTTTGATCATGTGACAGTCAGCATTTGAACCATCAGTTGTTTTAGCCTTAGCTGATTGGTTTTGGGTGGAATTAATGCTGACTTCTACTTCTGATGATGCTGTATCAGATAGTAGGTCACATGATGAGAAGGATTGGTTATTGCTCTCTCCATTAGATTCTACTTCTGCTCTTAAAGTAAAATCTGTAGGAGGAGCAGTGTGATTATAACCAATGCCAAACTTCACATTGGAAGTTGATTGCTTACTAAGAAGCATTTCAAAACCCTTGCAGGATTGCACCCATCGATCACACTCTACCTGGGTGGCTGCAAGTGTTTCCTTGAGGTCTCTGTACTTCTCTAGAAGTACGTCTTCCCTAGCCTTATCATCTTTGACTTGACATTTAAGCTTATAAATCTCATCATTTTTATCATTAATCACAGCCTCAAATTCAGCTTTTCTTTTAGAAATGGTTTGCTCTAGCTTAAGGTTTTTATCAATTAAAGCTACATTTGCCTCTCTAATAGAAGCAAATGCTGCTATGCATGAATCAGAACAAAGCTTGGCTTTAGCCTCAGAAGATACCTGTGATGAAGCATTAGAGGATGGCCCATCAGCAGACTCCAGGGCCATGAGAGCAAGGTTCCTAAAAGGATGATCACCACCATGTTGACCAGCACCTTGGAATAGTTGTTCTTGACCAGATAAGTCATCTGGTAAACTACTCCAGTCAACATCTCCTGGGTGAAGAAGCTGTGTTGTTGAGGTTGGGTATGATGATGAGATTGGGAAGGTTGAGGCTCAGGGAGAGCATGTGGTTGCTGAGCAGTGGGTGCTTGAACTTGACTTGGCTGAGGCATGTAGTAGCAGGGGTATGGGTATGGCATATGACCCTGAGGCACAAAGTATGCAGGTGATGCCTGTGCTGGTGATGGATGACTTGTACTGGTCGAGTGTTGCCCTTTGTGCTGTGAGCTATTGCTTGGAAAAGTCACAAAGGGTGCAGAGGTGTTAGATCCAGATGATCTACACTCTCTAGCAAAGTGTCCAAGCCTCTGGCACTTGTGACACCTCAACTTACTCTTGTCAAAACCAACTTCGGTTTTGCCAGAGAGACCAGGAAATTTCCTCCCAGTTCTCTTGTAGAACTTTTGAGATCTGATATTTATCATAGCCATTTGACTCAAAATATCCATCTCTTCCAGATCATCATCTGGAATGTTCTTCAAGTCCCCCATCAGAAAGCACAAGTTATCACTGCTACCTCCTGAACTACTATCAACACCAATAAAAGTATGTTCAGAATTGGTAGAGAAATCAATATGCTCATCATAAGCACTCTGATGCAGCATATTCTAACTCTTGACCGATCAAGGTAGCATTGTCTGATACAAAGTCATCAGTGAGCTTGCCAGATGATGACAACTTCCTTTTCTGTTCTATCTCTCTCTCAAATATATGCAGTTTCCCATGAAGTTGGGTGAGAGACAGAGTTCTCAAATATGCACTAGAGCATAGGATAATGGTATAAGTGTCCCATCTCTCAGGCAGTGATCTAAGGAATCGGTTGTTCATCTGACTATTGGAATACTCTTGTTTGACCATTTTCAACTCAGAGATCAAACATGAGAATCGCTCAAACTGTTGAGTCAGAGTCTCACCCTTCTTTTGAGAGAATGTCTCATATTGTTGGGTGAGGATATCCCTTGTGTTTGCTAAGACCTCATCGGTTCCTCCAAATTGTTCCTTCAGAGCCACCCAGAGATCATGAGCAGTCTCATGATGCATGAGCCCAGAATAGATTTCATTAGGCAGAGCCATGGCCAGAATTCCATTGGCTTTTGCATCAATCTCGAACAACTTAAGATCTTCGTCCGAATATTGATCAGGTTTCTTCAGAACCATCTCATTTGATTCAAGAGCGCTCACCATAGGCTTGTATGGTCCATGCACCACTGACATCCAACAACCAGCACTGTTGATAGACAAGTGGTGGAGCATACGATGTTGCCATATGTTATACTCACTCCTCACAAGCATCAGAGGCTTCCTTGAGGAGCCAGTATTGTGAGGATCATTAGTTGGTGTTGCCATTTCAGATTTCAAGCAAATTCAAGGTAAACAAAACAAATCTAGCTCAAAAACCATGAGAACCTCAAGTTTAACGGCCAGAAGCAGTAGAAACTCAATCTCTACAACTAATTCTTGCAAATTGCTAATTCGATCAAACGTAGATAGCAATAGAGCAGTTTCAATGATCAATTGTTAAATCGATCAATGATTAACCAGCTCTGATACCATTTGACAGGATCTCAGCCTCTAGTTTGATCAATTAGGTTGTATTCGCAGCGGATTTAGTACAAGAATTAGAACAAACAAGCAAGAACACAATAGATTTAGCAATAAAAACAGTAAGTTATAGAGAAAGATAGAAGTTCTGCAAAAGAGAATATTTCATACAATGCCTAACAGCGGCTCCAATTAGGTCATCTTCCTTATATAGGAAAGAATGACGTCAGCTGATGTCACTTGATAGTGACATCAAACCGTTATTAACAAACTACTGATAACAAACTAAACTACTGAAGATGTCACAACTGCTGACATCTTCTTACAAAATGTTGTGTCAAACTATTACAAGAACTGAAAAGAACTACTGATAACTACAACGACTGAAGAACAAACTCTTCAGTCGTTTTACAAACTAATGAAACATAAAAAGAAACAACTGAAAAGGAAACCATCACAACAAGTGAAGAATAATTCTTCAGCTGTTGTGACAAACTCTGAAGCTTCAGCACTTGTCTTCAGACTTTGACTTCAGTTGTTTCATCAGCTGATGACTTCAGTAGTTGTCATCAGCTGATGTCTTCAATCTTTGTCTTCAGTCTTTGTGTATCAGCTGTTGATCTTCAGTACTTCAGTCTTCAGCTGTTGATCTTCAGTACTTGAGTCTTTAGCACTTGAAGCTTCAGTACTTGAGTTCTTCAGTACTTGATGCTTTAGTAGATGAGTATTTAGTACTTGAAGTCTTCAGCTGTTGATCATCAGTTCTTTGATCTTTAGCTGTTGAAGTCTTCAGTCTTTGTCAAACTACTGATGAAGCTTTCAGCAGTTGTTATGATGTCTTGTGGGACTTAGAGGTTTTTCTGATCTGGCTCATTGGTTCTTTTGGTCCAACAGTATGGGATATAATGTGGGCATTGGCTAGTGCTGTTAGGAGGGCCAAAAAGTTTTTTAAGAAGACGGGGCAGAACTTGGTTGCTACTAAAGACACGACGTTTGGGTTTGATAAAACCAAGGTCACATGCTTCACTATGGAGAAAAGAGGATTTCAAACGTGAATGTGTAAAGCCGAGAAGACTGGTAACGACAACCTTTTTTCTTCAATCAATCGTCATGACAAAGAGAAGATTGGGGCATCATCAGGTAAAGAGTCGAAAGCTATGGTAGCTCAGGGTGATGATGTAACGCCCGGAAAATTTTCTGATCGAGACGAATGATAGCGATGGGCTCGGATGAAAACCAATTAATGAATATAGAGTGGTTGCGGGTATTACACCAAGTTAACCCTCCGGGTCACGAGTTTAACGAGTTTGGGGTCCCGGGGACGCCTGGCATATAAATAGATGGATCAGCCGAGCAACTCTCATTTTCACTCAAACGCCATTCTAGAGAGAGAAAGTGTAGAGAGAGAAAGTGCCGGATTGAAGCTCGGGTGGTCAAGAATCGAAGGCTAGTGTTTGTGGACTCCAAAACTACAAGAATCAAGGTAAGAAACGCATCTAAATTACCACATTTGGTGAAAACCCGAATTTGGGGTTTTTGGGGTTTTTAGTGGCAAAAATCGCCCAAAACACACGTTTTAGGATAATACAACGTGTAAGAAGCTTAGAAATAGCTTCCTGAATGATAATGCAAGGGTTTGGGTGGAAAGGATTGGATTTTTGGGCTGAAACGAGCTGATTCGTAAATTTCAGCTCGTTCTGCGAAATTAAGGTCTCGTCCAGCGAAACTGTAAGTTCGTCCAGCGAAACTGGAGGAACCTACAGCGAAGTTACAGTTTCGCTGCAGCGAAACTACATATTCGCCTGAGCGAAACTATGGTTTCGCTGATGACTATGCCAATGTCCAAGTTGACCTTAGATATTGCGAAACTAGGGAATTCCAACGAAAGTTGGGCGCTCGAGGTAGCGAATCTGTCCAGCGAAACTGGCAGAATGCTGCCCAGCGAAACTAGCAGCGAAACTGCTAATTCTCCCGGCGAAACTACGGGCGAATTTAACGGCGAAACTACCTGCGAAATTAGTAGCGAAATTAGGCAGAAATTAACTCTTTTGAGTGTTAACTTATCTGCAGGCAGGGTAGTGTGACCCGCGTCTTAAAGGCTTGATTGAGAGGCTGCTTGTCAAGCACAGGTGAGTTCTAGGACCCCTCATTTACTGATTTTAAATGACTTTTGGGGCTGGAACGCATATAAACTTGTTTACTGACGTATGTATGTATGACCCATTGGGGTATGATGTTGTGTAATACGTCTAAGGTATGATTGTGGACTCGACATGTTATGTAAGGTTCTAGTATGAGTCCCCACGGTCTTGGAGGAACAGTTAGTGCTACTGCACCAGGATGACACATAGTAAGTGCCTAGTGATGAATGATGACGTAGGCTATGTATGTACGAGGTATGTATGACGATGATGACGATGTATGTATGACGATGATGACGATGTATGTATGACGATGACGACGATGTATGTACGATGCTATGTATGATGATGTATGTATGGTGTGTGTGTGTTCCTATGATAATGATGTATGAATATCTTTCCATGACTTTACGTATTAACGAACGAAGTATTATGTAACGTAAAGTGAAAGATAACGAAAGAGGAACACGATGATGAATGCATGTATTAATGAATGAACGAATGAATGAATGATGATGAATACATGCATTAATGAACGAACAAATTATGTCTTGCAAGCATTCAATAACGCGATTGGTCCTTCTATGTGATTGACCATGGTCATGGTACCTCTACCGCTTACCTCTAGTACCGGGCATACGCTCCCGTCATATGTTGATTACGGCCCGGTAGCTAAGACAGATTGGGGTGTAGCATATGGTATTGGTACAATTCACCTTTCAATGCGTGCAAGTAAGTATGAACGGGATTCTTGTCATTCGACCACCGTAATCATAGCCAAGTGCTATGAAGTGGGTAAAGCCTGACAGAATCCATACGAGAAGTTAAAGATGATGATATATAACGAATGATGAAGATAATAATGAATATTATCTCTGTGTACGTATGATGTTTAAACGCATGCACGAAAGGATACTTTTTAATAAGTAAAAGTATGTTTTATTATAAAACTAGAACTCACTCAGCAACGCTGACTTTTTATGTGTTTCCAGTTGACAGGTAGCGTTGCTGGGGATGGCACGAGGCGGCTACTCAGCTCTTTTGGGATGGCATTCTCCATTTAATAATGATGCAACGTCATGCGTTGTGGGTCTATAACGCATGCAACTCATCACGTTGCATGCCATTATGAGATTTCTTGAGTATTCCCCCGGAAGGGATTATTTAAGAAATCTTCTTTAGATTTTGATAAGTTCGCCACGCATAGGATGCGTGCGCGTAGCACATGCAACGAAATATGTTGCATGTGTGTGTCAAGAGTATTCCGTCAGAGTTCCGATGTACGGAATTACTTAAGGAATATTCTTTAGTATAAAAATTATAAACTTTAAATGTTTGCACTTGATACCTCCTCTAGAGGTCGCTGTATGATCTTAGGAGGAGAGACAAAGTAGAGAAAGCTTCATTTTGTAATCGAGTCAATGATGTAATGACTATTATTAATGAATGAGAATGTATATATTTTATCATTTCCGCTGCGTTATTTTATGATTATTTACGTCATGTATGTTTTATGTGCGATGAACCACCAACAGTAGGGTGCCCGGGAGCGGGGCCTTACATGAACTCTCGAACTTTCGACTTTCTTAGAACAAAAACCCTTATTCATCGATTGTATTTACCTCGAACAAAAATTTCCGATTGATTGATAGTATTCGTGTGATTGTGAATGTAAGTAAATGAATCATTTTCAACTGATTTCATTTGAAATGAAACATTTTGATGGTCGTACGATCCCTGTGAGTCGTATGAACCCTAACACTTGAAAAATCACAGAGTTCTTCAAATCGAGAGAAAAATGAGAAAAATTGATGATTGATTCATGTTCATCTGATGATTTCGATCATTATATTAGGATAATCTTGTGATAATATGATGTTTGATTGAATTTTTGGTTCAGGGTCTTCGATGAACAGTCTCGGGGATGTTGAACTGATTGAAGAAGATGAACAGTTTCAAAATTTTCAAAATAAAATAAAACAAAATTCAAAAATAAAATCAACATTGATACAAATCATCATCTCAGGAATTTAAGAGTTTAATAAAGTGATATAAGATTTCATAAACAGAAGTGTTAAAATGCTAATCAAAAACAATCTTGAAAATTCATCATTTTTCAAAATTAAGTGTGTACACTTAAAATTAAAATTCAAGTTGTTTTCAAAATTCAAATTAAATTTAACACATCAGTTTATAATTTCTTAAATCATCATTATTTTAAACTCACAATTAATCATTTGCTTCAAAATACACATTATCTAACATCTTTGTTCTTAAATTTTGCAGATGGCAGAACTGAAATTTGTACCTAAGCATAATATTGTTGCATTTTTGAATGATGAAGTTCAAGATGCTTTCTCGTATGAAGAAATGATCAGATTTCTGCTAAGAACCAAATATGTTTATGCCATGTGCTACCAAATAGTAATCTATGACAGGCTTATCAGACTGTTTTGGAATACAGCTCAGGTTAAAGTTGAAGATGGAAGAAAATTTGTAAGGGGATTTATAACCAGAGATAGAATGATAGAAGTATCTGAAGATTCTATCAGAAATGCTCTTAGATTGGGTGAAAATGATCCTGAAGATAGATGTGAATTTTCTTTTGAAGAATGCAGAGAAAGTTTTATGGCTATGGGTCATCCTGATCAGTTTCCTAAGAAACAATTCTTTAGAGCAAGAGTATATAATCACTGGAAGCTTCTGTGTTACATCTTCCAACACTGTTTGTCCAAGAGGAGTGCTGGTTGGAACTCATTTCCTGTGGACATAGCTTCACCTATTGTTGCTTTAGCTACAAACAGAAGATTCAATATGTCAAATGGATACTGAATGGATTTGCCTTTAATTTGGAAAAAGGAACAAGGCATAAATACTTAATGTATCCAAGATTCCTTCAAATGATTATTAATGAGGAATATCCTGACATTCATGTGTATGGTGTTGGTGGAGATCGATTGGAGATGGAAAATATGTCTGAAATGACATATAAAAAGTTATCAATGATAACAGGTGCTCAAAATGTACCTATGTTTGACTACATGTTAAATGTAGCAAATGATGAGGTTGATATTAATGTGGAGCATTATCATTTGATAGATGGAGAACCAATTGATCCTACTGATCTTATAGATGAATTTCCTTTGGAAGAAGATGATCAAGATAATGAAGATGATCAAGATGATGACAATGATGAAGATGATGATAATAATAATAATGATGATGATGATGATAATAATGATGATGATGGTGGTGTAACTGAAACCCACCAAGACATACTTCATGAACCACCAAGTTCTGAGCATGAAACTGAAGCTCAAAACGAAGATGAAGATATAATAGGTGATGAAGTTCATGAACAAGAAAGTGAGCATGAAGCAGTTGATGATGTAGATGCTTTTATCATTGATGAAACTGCTCATGAAGAAATACATGAAGAGGAACAAGCTCACTTTGAGAATGAACAAGAAATGAATGTTGATGATCAAATTTTTGATTATGAGTTCATTGAGACATTTCAAATTCATCAAGATATACCTGTTTCTAAAACTGATGTAGCAGTTCAAACTGAAGAAATTCTTGATGTTGATGAACTCGAAAGCTTAAAAGCTGAAAATGAAGCAAAAGAAAAACAAATTGAAGAACTAAAAGCAGAGCTTGACTTGTTGAAGAAAGCTAATGAAAAATTGAAAGAAGATGGTTTGTCAAAAGATGAAAAGATTGTTGGGTATGCTAAAGATAAAGAAGATGTTATAAAGAACTTTGAAGTTATGATCAAAGATTATGATTTGCTGGAAGAAAAATTCAAGAATCTGTCTGAAGAAAATGAAAGATTGAAGGAAGAATTATCAAAGTTAAAAGAATCAGCAAAGCCCTCTTCTCCAGAAATTATGATTATTGCTGAAAACATTCCAATTGATATTGAAAAAGTATCTGAAAGAGAGAAAGGAAAAAAGGAAATTAGATGAAGCTGATGTTGAAGTTATATCTGAAACTTCTGCAAAAGTTCAAAGAGTTGAAGAACCTATTGAAAAAGAACATCAAGAGAGTCAAGAGCAAATGAGTCAAGATAAAATTGGTGCTCTTGAAGATTTAGAAGAAGAATTTAATGATGACTGGTATAATGAGGTTTTGGATGATGAAGATGTGATTGAAGAGATTGAAGATCCATCTTTAAGAGATTTTGATCAAAGTTATGATGATATACCCACAGATTTTGAAGAAAGATATCAGTATCTTATAAAGATGAAGTATAACAGAGTGTTTTTAGATGGTTTGACTGTTTCTCAAATAAATGATGAATATGAGAAGTGTTTAGCTGCTGAGTCTTATGCACCAGTTGATCCAAACGAAATAAGTTTAGAACATGGTGAATGGGATAGAAGACAGGAGAGCATAAATGTTGAGGAAATTTCTAGTTCTGAATTGCACCATCCAGATCCAAATGAAATGAGTATAACTGCTTTAAGATCTTGGTTGCAAGCTAGAAATTATCCATGGAAAAGACTGAAGAGATTACAAGGAGAATCGTTGAGAAATTTAGTCAAAAGCTTTCAATTGACTGAAAAGCAATCAAATAAAATGATCATTCTAGATACTGATAATCCTCAGTATTTAGATATTACAAAAAGAACACGAATGTTAAAACCTCAAGAAATCAAGCAGATGGCTCAGAAATCCAATGTGATTGAAAGAAGGAAAGAATTGATGAGCATGTTTCCACAAACAGAGAAACAAGTATACAAAACTTCTTCTGAACAAATTCAAATTTTTGACAAGTCAAGATCAACTGGTGATCTAGTGAGAAATGTTTTGCAGAGAGGACAATCTGTTGCTGAGCTTTTAAATGCAATGATTGCTCCAGATTTTACAAATCAAGTCAAAATTATAGCATGGAAGTATGATGAGATATTTGATGCATTTTTGATAAAACGAGTAAATGCTGTGTGTGATGTATATCACTTCTACTCTAGCATCATTAAACTTCCAGTGCAAGACTTGAAGGAGTTGAGTAAGCTTGAATTGATAAACCCTACTGAATCAAAACGAGGTTCAATGTTTGTAGAACTTTTGAAAAGAGGACTAGCAAGGACAAATAACTTCCTTGAAACAAGATGTGATCAAGAAGACAAGGAGTACTTTGCTTTTCTCAAGAAAAACAAAAAGTTGAGAGGTTTACAATCAGAGGAAGAACATTTTATGATTGAATTTTCAGATAAGTATTTCGAGAAAGTAACTTCTCCGGGTTTGAAGGTTATAGAAGGAAATCAAAAGTCAAAACCGATTTTGAGATGGTTTTATAATACATCAACTTTTGAGTTGAAGTTGGTCCGAAATCTCACAAATTGGGATGAGGACTTGATTTCATTGTTTGGAACTTTTGAGCTAAAACTTTTACACCCGAGTTATATTTCATTCTTATCTGTACAGAAGTTTGAAAAAGTGACTCCTGAGATTGCAGAACAAGATAAGAAATACTTCATCTCAATCATTAATGTAATGAATGCTGCAATGGAGCGAATTTCATTGAGAAAGGCTCTTGCATATGCAAATATAGTAAAAAGAGATATAAAAGACATTGAATTTATGAGAATTTCTCGAAAAGGTGTTTTAGAAGTGTACTGCAAAGAAAGTAAACATCCTATAGAGTTATATGCTAATGTTGATATAGCATGTCTCTCTAAGGATACATTGGAAAGAATGAAGATGTTAGTGATCAAAACAAATGATTCAAAACCAGAACAAGCAATACTTGCTGGTAAATTCAAGTCATCAATTGATAATGCATTGAGGGAGATTGACATGTATAAGCAAAAGCCAATGTTTAAAGTAAAAGAAGAGCCCGAGGATTTCTTTGCAGATTGAAGATTAAAGAAGATTGAAGAGAGAAGATTCAAGAATAATAGAAAAAGTCAAAGGATGCTGAGAAGATGAAATGAAGACAAAGTCAAAATTGAAGACAAAAGAAGAAAAAGCAAAGATGGAGCTGAACAGAAGACTGAAGACAATGTCAATCTTAGGGGGAGTATTGTTAGGTCCCTTAAAAGATTAACATTTAGTCTTTTATTGTTTAGTGTCTGTTTTTGTATTTTATACTAGTGTAGGGACTTTTTGTGTAAATTTAGTTCCTTAGTTCTAGTATAAATAGCTTAGACGTAGTGTAGATAGTAAGTTTTTGCATGTTTTATGAGAACTGCTTTCTATCACTTGTAATCGTCTTTGCAATCAATGGAATATGAATTTTGTTGATTTGTCTTGATTTGATTACAATGATTGTGTTTTGCTTTGAATTGTTCATATAATTGATACAGATTGCTCTAATTGATCCTATCACCCTGGCCTTTGCCCTCGGCTCGTCTCCTCCCGTCTTCTTCACCCCTGAGCCCTCAGCCCACGTCTTCTTGCCGTCTCTGCTCATATGACCACTTTCCCCACAGTTAAAACATTTGCCTGCCCGGCAATCCTTGGCCATATGCCCTATCTTTCCATATTTGAAGCAGATGTTTGATCCCCACTTGCACTCCCCCGAGTGCTCTCTTCCACATTGGCCACACATCCTCATCCCAGCTCCAGACATGACCGCACGGCGGTCATCCACCCTTGCCTTCTTATTACTCGTCGAAGTATCACCTCGACCAAACCTCTTCCCCTGCCAATTCCTCTCACCGCCTCCCTTCTTCCTACCCTCAGCTTTCACCACCACAACCCGCTCATCATATAGCCTTCCCGCCAAATCCACTGCCGACCTAAAAGTGCTCGGTCGGGCAGTAATCAAATACCTGCGGATGACAGCTGGCAACCCCTGAATATACCTGTTGATCTTTCGAGACACCGACGTCACCTGATCCGGCACCATTCTCGCCATCTCATTGAATTTGGCGGTGTACTGTTGGTGGGTCATCGTCCCCGCCTCCAACTGCAGGAACTCTCTCTCAACTTTGTCCATTTCCTGACGAGGACTGAACTCCTTGATCACCATCCTTTTCAGCTCGGACCACTTCATTCTTCCGATGGTCCTGCTACCTTCGGCCTGGACTATGTTGTCCCACCAGCATAAGGCCGAACCCGTAAAAGAGTGGGTAGCAAACTTCACCTTCTTGTCCTCCTGGCAATCACTAATATCGAGGACAGCCTCCATTTCTCTCACCTATTGGTGAGCATCAGCAGCAGTGCCAAAACCGTCAAAAGTAGGGGGATTGCACCTCATAAACGCCCCATAGTTACAACCCCCCATCGCTTACCGTACCGGCTCTTCCCCCTCTTCCTCTTCATTATCAGATAGAACCGTTTCCGGCTCTTGTTGCTCCTGTCTTCCTGAGGACCTATTCCTCTCTTTTCTTTCACCTTCCCTGACAACCTTAATCACTTCAGTCACCACAGACGGTAATATCGTCTGCATGACCTGATGTACCTCCTCAACCACTGCCTCTTTTACCGAGGCTCTCAAATTAGCGCTCTCATCTACGCCCTCCCGATGAGGAGTATCGGGTTCTTCATGAACCACTTTCTCCACCCTAGGTCTTCCTCTTGTGGCTCGTGGTTCAGCACCACGTCCGCCACCGCCTCCACCCCGGGAAGCTTTGGAAGATCTACCACCAACCATTCTCTACCTCACACTGAAAGGTTCAAGTACCTACACGGTCATTCAAGGAAATAGCTCAGTTTATGTCAAGCATAGTAAGTTCCTAATTACAGTGGCCAGTTGTGATTAGCCACTTACTTTACTCTTCGCACCCTGAGCATCACCCGTCCTGACTACACTAGTATCTAAACATAACAGTACACGTATACCACATACCTACGCATATAATACCGGTTAATCTTTTATGAAAATACCTGATGGCACGTAGCTACTCAGACGGCATTCCCTTCCTTTCTGTCCCATTTTCAGTTTAAGTTTAGGTTTATTTGGAAAATTTACCCATTTCACTCAAACTTTGGCTCTGATACCAACTTGTAAGGCCCCGCTCCCGGGCACCTCATAGTTGGTCGTCATCACACATAAAACATATATTTGATATAAACTTAATAAAATCATGCAGCGGAATTTCTAAGATAACTTTTCTTTTTCCATACATACTTTTGCCATTTAATACAACGTACGTCAATTACAAAACATCTAATGATGCATTACATCCCAAAAGCATTATACAAAAAGGTTACATCATTACTTGATTACAAAATGGTCATATACAGTGACCTCTAGTATAAAAACATAAAATTTTTCATCATAAAGGAGATTTCCTTAAGTAGTCCCGTACATCGGAACCCTAAGGAATCTCGTAATGGCATGCAACATAATGTGTTGCGTGCATTATGGGCCCATAACACATTGCGTTGCAGCATTATCAAATGGAGAATGCCATCCCAAAAGAGCTGAGTAGCCGCCTCGTGCCATCCCCAGCAACACTACCTGCCAACTGGAAACACATAAAAAATCAGCGTTACTGAGTGTGTTCTAATTTTATAATAAACATATTATATTTCCATTAGAAACCATTCTTTCACATGATCATACATCATACGTACACAGAGATAATATTTGTTATTATCTTCATCATTCGTTATACATCATCGTCTTTAACTTCTCATTTGGATCCTGTCAGGCTTTACCCACTTCATAGCACTCGGCTATGATTACTGTGGTCGAATGACAAGGATCCCGTTTCATCCTTACTTGCACATTGAATTCTGATGCACCAGTACCATATGCTATACCCCTATCAGTCTTAGCTACTGGGCCGTGAATCAATAGAGCGTATGCCAAAGTAGCCTTAGCTACCGGGCCGTGAATCTATGCGTATGCCACAGTACTAGTAGGTAAGTGGTAGAGGTACCATGACCATGGCCAATCACAAAGAAAGGCCAATCGACTTATTCAATGTTTGCAAGACTTAATTCGTTCATTCGTTAATGCATGTATTCATCTCACTCATTCATTCGTTCATTAATACATACATTCATCGTCATGTTACTCTTTCTTTATCTTTCACTTTACGTTACATAATACTTCGTTCGTTTGTTGTCATAATACGTAAAGTCATGGAAAGATACACATACATCATCGTAAGGAACACACATTTATCAGTCATACATCATCATACATGGCATCATACATACATAGCCTACCTCAACATTCATCTACAGGCACTTACAGGAACTTCCATGAAAGGACTTAATTCCGTATTTTCCTGAAAGCCGGGCCTTGAGTATGCATCTTCTCGAGTGCAATAGCCCTAATTGTCCTTCCTAAACCTTGGGGACTCATTCTAACACATCATACAAACACATACAAGCCCCAATCGTACCTTAAGCATACTACCCGTGATTACACCCCAAGTGGGGCAAACATACATATTTCAATAAACAGGTTTATATGTGTTCCAGCCCCAAAATCGTTTAAAACAAGTAAATAAGGGGTCCTAGAAACTCACCTGCGCTTGGTAGACAGCTTCTCAATCAAGCTTTAAAGACGTGGGTCACACTACAATGCCTGCAGATAAGTTAACACTCAAAAGAGTTAATTTCTGCCTAATTTCGCTACTAAGTTCGCTGATAGTTTTGCCCGTAATTTTGCCCGAAGTTTCGCTAGGCGAATCAGCAGTTTCGCTGCTAATTTCACTGGACAGCATTCTATCAGTTTCGCTGAACAGATTCGCTGCCTTGAGCGCCCAACTTTCGTTGGAATTCCCTAATTTCGCAATGTCTAAGGGTCAACATGGGCACTGGCGAAGTTATCATAGAAACTATAGTTTTGCCTGAACGAAAATGTAGTTTTGCTGCAACGAAAATGTAGTCTCGTTGAAAATCCTCATAGTTTCGCTGGATGAACTTATAGATTCGCTGGATGAGTGCTTATGTTCACCGAACGAGCTGAAATTTACGAATCAGCTCATTTTAACCCAAAAATCCAATCCTTTTCACCCAAACCCTTGGGTTATCATCCAGGAAGCTACATCTAAGCTTATTACACGTTTTCTTACCCAAAATCGTGCGATTTTGGGCTATTTGTACCACTTTTAAAACCCCCAAAACCCAAATCCGGGTTTCTCACTAAATGGATCAATTATACTACATTTCTTACCTTGATTCTTGTTGTTTAGGAGTCCACAAACACCAGCCTTCGATCTCTAACCAACCGAGGCTCGATCCGACACTTTCTCTCTCTACACTTTCTCTCTCTAGAAATGGGTGTTGAGTGCAAAATGAGAGTTGCTCAGCTGGTCCATCTATATATATATATATCCGGCGTTACCGCGACCCCAAACTCGTTAAACTCGTGACCTGAAGGGTTAACTCGGTCTAACACCCACAGTCATCCCATTTTATTAAATGGTCTTATCTAAGCCCATTATTATCATTTGACGTGCTTAGAAAATTTTCCGGGTGTTACAGTAATGTTATTAATATTATTATATTATGAATTTACGTGGTATGTTTATGATCGAAACAGAAAGTATTATTATTAATAAAGTGAAAGATTAATGATGAAGAAAATTGGAACGTAAATGAATGAATGAAAGTCTTGCAAGCAAATATATTGAGGTGCACGGCCTTGCTGTCATTAGCTCAACTGTGATGCGGGTTAGCTATCCCAAAGGATGCACACAGGGTCAATCTTTGAGAATGACAATGAGGTGAGCGACCCTGTTGTCGCAAAAGACTCGGATAAAGTGCAATCATTAAGATTGCTAATGAGGTGAGCGACCCTGTTATCGTAAAAGACTCGGATAAAGTGCAATCATTGAGATTGCTAATGAGGTGAGCGACCCTGTTGTCGCAAAAGACTCGAAAAGATAATGATAAAAGTACGAAATGAACGAATGATGAAGATAATAATGATATTACCTAAGTGTACGTATGATGTGTGTTCACATGCAAAAGTAAAGAATAGTTCTTACACGAAAGTAAAGTATGTTTTATTATAAAAACTAAGACTCACTCAGCAACGCTGACTTTTATGCATTTTTCAGTTGGCAGGTGAAATGTTGCTGAGGATGGCATGCGGGTGAAGCTACTCGGCGGGGCATGACTGACATCCATTCACACATGATAATAATGTTGTTTTGTAACGCAACTGAACTATTATTTTGTAATATAATTAAACCATGGTGTATTGCATAACAACAGTGTTTATAATGAAATGAATGGGTTTTGTTAAATTAATTCCGCTTCATAAATTTGTATTATGTAATGTTTTATGTAATTATTGCTGTGAATGACCAACTGTGAGGTGCCCGGGAACGAGGCCTTACACCTGAAACATGCTCAAAAGAAATTTGTGTCAACTATAAAGTTGGTTGTCACACCCCAACCTTGACGGCGGAAACGTCGAGGTGTGAGAGTTACGATTGTTCTCAGCCACATAACGCTATTATTAGTTCCAAATATATTAATCAAGATTCAATTGTAACAATACAAGTAAATGTTCAAACAAAGATACATCCAGAATACAAGTATAAAAGTATCCAGATCATTCGTTTATTTCTCTAAGTCCAATCCTAAGTGTGATAAGCTTCAAAGAGTAACCTGAAACATGTTAAAAATAAAAGGTCAACATAAAAATGTTGGTGAGCATTCCATAGTTTTCAATACATAAGTATATATAAAAGATGACAATTCAAGTTATAAGTTAGTGAATAAAGTGATTAGGGATGTTATGAACAATGCAACAATCAAACCTCGACAATGTTTTACAAGTATCAAACGACGTTAATATTCTATTAACGTTAAAAGTATATACGATCAGCTAAGTGTACTTGGATCAACCAAGCAGGCTTGTCATACCCATAGATCTATGACTTCGCTGGGCTAGCAATAGTTAATGATTGTACATATAACGCCATAACATGGTAACCACAAAAGTTCAACTAACCACAACTTTACATGTTGAATTGCCATAAGTTTACAAGACTCAAATAAGTTTACAAGTGCAATGATATAAGTTAACATGTTTCACCCCAAAGTGTGAAAATAAGAAAAAGGGGTATGGAAATACTCACATGATGTATAATTGTATAAATGAAGGTTAAAAGAATAACAAGCAACTCTTCAACGTAGTCCTTTACAAGATACCTAAATATATATTTATATTTACAAGTTTTAGGTTAATAATAATGTTAAAGTTTTAACGAGAACTATGGTTTTAATGGAATTGTAGGGTTTTGTTATGTAAATAAATTTATATATGTAATTATTTATATTTAGATTCAATAAAAAGAATTATGCGGTTTTATGGGTTTTAATATATAAAAGAAACTAGGCATAATAGAATGTAAATAAGTTTTTTTTTATAATCCTTAATAATAAACATGATTTATCTATGATAAAATAATGCATTGACCAATAATGATTTATTAACTTAAGTTTTCATTTAAAGTAAATTTATAAAGAAATAACCCAAAATAACGTTTATAAGTAGTTTGTGAAATTATTATATAATTGCAATTATCCTGAGTATTCCACAACTAAAAGTACTATAGCGTCCAATCAAAATTTAATGATTTTAAATTATTATTTAAAGTTTATTTTTATAAGAAAATAACTATTTATAGTATTTGTAAATAATACTTTATATATAAAAATTAAGGTTTTTAAAGGAATAATTTTTCAGAAATAGTTAGATAACTTTGTGAATAAACAAAGTTTATAAAAATTGATTTTTATAATTTTTAGAAATTTTCTTATAATTTTTAAAGGCTAAAAAGGCTTAAAAAAATATTTGAGGGTGCCCGGGTTCGAACCCGGGACCTCAAGTTAAGAATGTGTGTATCTAACCGGTGAACCAGGGCCATGGCCGTGGTTAATCCCAGCTTTAAATTGTTTTAAACCAAATTGTAAAACAACCCCAATTTATAAGAACCCTAGAATGGATTTGGATCAAATTGAACCTCAAATCAATACGGTTCATGATCATGTTCATGGGGCTTTTGCTCCCCATGTTAAGACGAGTCTAAATGAGTGTTTAATTACCTGAAATATGTTAGAATTCGATGAACACGAATGAAGAACAAGTCGCGGTTTTCCTTGGTCCAATCGATGAGCAAACGTGGATAATACCCCAATTAGTTTTGCAGAAAGCTTCTAATGGATTCAATAATTGAAAATATTCTATCAATTGCAAGTTAGAGAGCTCGGATTGTGGTTTTCGAAAGAGTTGCAGGTCGCGGATTAGGGAGCTCGAGGGAGATATTTGTGTAAATTGTAAGTGAAATTAGGAGTTGTATTCGATTGTAAATAGGTAGATGATTGTTTATGTTTGGATTAATTGAGTTATTAACATCGTTTTAAGCTCGAACTGCTATATGATTAAAGCCGACGGTTACTCGACGTGTTTGAATGCTCATAATCACTTTTAAAACCCAATTAACACACCCATTCGTGTTCGAAACGGCTTCATGAATCGGTTGGGTGCATTTTGGATGAAAAATCGAGGGTGAAATGGCGGTTTGGGGTGGCCGGAGCTCGGCCGGAAGTTGGCCGGAACTCCTGCCAGAAATACGGGGGTGAAGGGGGGATTGGTTTGGGTTTTTATAATATTTTCACAAATGGTCCCTGAGGTTTCCGAGAATTAACACTTAAGTTTTAATGTTTTGTTTAAGTTTTAATTAATTTACAATTTAGACCCTGAAGTTTAAATTGTTATTATTTTATGAAAAAAAGTGATTATTTACAAGTTTTAATACAATAATCTTATATTATTACAAGATTAATACTTGTTATTAATGTTATTATTATTATTATCCTTATTATTACTATTATTATTTATTATTATTATTATTATTATTATTATTATTATTATTATTATTATTATTATTATGGTTATTACTATTAACATTATTATTGTTAACATTATTATTATTAATATTAATATCATTATAATAACAAACATTTTTAAGATTAAAGTCACTTTAAATTAAGTTCTATAATATTAACCAATGTTTTAACATTATTAATATTATTCCTATTATTTAATTAATTTGTTAATCCCCAAATTAATTATCAAGCATATTAATTCCCCAAAGTTTCAAAATTAACATAAAAGGTCCTTTTAGATTTAACAAAGCTAACTTTTAAGTTAACGAAAATACGAGATGTTACAGTCTCCCCAACTTAAAAGAATTTCATCCCGAAATTAAGATGAACTTAGATGAACAAGAAATTATGATGCAAGGTAAGTGTACAACGAATAATGTTTGACGTTTGATTACAGGTGAAACGTTTCACTTTATGGAATCTTACAAGATTCATGGCATAATGCATGCCAACTTGAACACTTCCAGTGAAATACGAGACGTATTGAGAGGAAACATTGGAAATGATGACGAGTTACCATGGTATGTTAGACTTATAAATCACAACTTACAGAATATAATTTCGTGGTAAGGTGATGTCTAGAAATCATTAAAAGACCAACAATGATAAGAAAGGTTAACCGTCGGAATTTAAGAATCCCAAACGTCACCATATGAAACGATCATAACGCATATCTTGTGAATATGTATTCCTCCTTTGACCAACCATCGGTCTAAGAATAATACGATATGCGAAGATTTTGGGTTGAGTTCACGACGATGGTTAGGAACATTGCTAAATGCAAGAAGATGAATCGATCTTCAAAATCAACAATCGATGTTTAACGACATACCACGGTATACGACTATTTGAGATAGATACAAGTCAATTTTTCGACTCATTATCTCACATGAGTTAATATGAGATTAGACAATCGGTCTCTAATGCACCAATTGTCATCATGACCTCTAAGATTAGAAGCATTCAGTTGAAAGAAATGTTAAACAGGAGATCCATAGGATCACGAATGTTAGGTCATATGTGAAGGTAAGACACTTGGACACATACCAAGTTACATCTTTTCCTTTATGCCAAACCCATGACTACAAGTTACGAAGGTTTATGAACCTCCACGTCACAATGTAAGTAATAACGAGTCTCGTTGATCGAAATCAAATAGAGTTTTGAAGATTTCTAAGGTTAAGAATTCAAAAGCGATTCAAGTAATGACGCAAACAATAAGAAAGGTATTTGTAAACATGTTTTGCAAGGTAGCAATCTCTAAGTACAGTTTACATATGCAGTTCAGCAACCCATAAGCACAGCTGAGAACATTTGTATGACTAGAAAGACATGAGCATAAGTTGATAATGTCTTTAGCAGAAAGATTGTTTAGGAAGGCTACCATCGCGCAATCAGATTTTGATGATATCTCAAAATGAAAGCCGATGAATAAGGAATAAATGGTTCCATATAGCTAGATCAAATCAAAACATGAGAATAAAGGGAAAGAAATCGATTTAAGAATTTAAATGCTCCAAGCTTAGAATCAAAATCAACCTAAAGCGATCGGTCTCTTTTCAAGTTCGGAGATCATGCTTTGGCTTGATAGGTCGAAACACTAACATTGTTTCACCCTTCAAGTTACTACATGCTTCTCGCCACTTGATTACAACCTTGGTAAGATGAAGATCAAAAAATGAGAATAGTAATCAAGGTGTGGTTTTCACTCCTAACTTGATGGTGTATTCCCAAGGTATGACCTCTAACTTACCAATCAAAAAGCTCGATCCCAACTCATTGTTGAGGATCCACAGAAATAAGACGAGGTAACTCACCATTAAGGTAAAGGACGTCTCCCCTATCTTAACGGTGAAGTTTTACAAAAACAAAATATAATAGGATGAACTTCTTCATCAAAATCCATTCCCACAGGGGAGGGCTATTACTCATCCCACATCGGTCGGGGAGGCGAACGAAGGCTTCTTTATAAGGGGCTGGATACCTTCCCCAATTGGACGCGTTTTAAATCCTTGAGCCTGCGGGCAAAGAGGACAATATCCATTTGCGGCTCTCGTACACCTTCCTGCGGGGGGTGTCACAGTTGGTATCAGAGCCAGGTTCGGGCCGTTGTGCCAGCGAGGACGCTGGTCTCACTTCGGTGGGTGGATGGACACATGCCTGCAAATACTCCCACAGGGGAGGGCTATTACTCATCCCACATCGGTCGGGGAGGCGAACGAAGGCTTCTTTATAAGGGGCTGGATACCTTCCCCAATTGGACGCGTTTTAAATCCTTGAGCCTGCGGGCAAAGAGGACAATATCCATTTGCGGCTCTCGTACACCTTCCTGCGGGGGGTGTCACAGTTGGTATCAGAGCCAGGGCCGGGCCGTTGTGCCAGCGAGGACGCTGGTCTCACTTCGGTGGGTGGATGGACACATGCCTGCAAATACTCCCACAGGGGAGGGCTATTACTCATCCCACATCGGTCGGGGAGGCGAACGAAGGCTTCTTTATAAGGGGCTGGATACCTTCCCCAATTGGACGCGTTTTAAATCCTTGAGCCTGCGGGCAAAGAGGACAATATCCATTTGCGGCTCTCGTACACCTTCCTGCGGGGGGTGTCACATTGGTGAATTCTGGTGCTTAAAGGTTAAAAACAAAAGGGATCAAACAAAATCCTCATTTGATTTCATAGAAATCATACTTTCAATATTGTGAGGGATCACAATCAACCCTGCACTCAGTCCCGGCTAGCCTCTTCTAAAATTGTGTTTTACCGGTTAATCCCGAAGGAAGAACTGAGCCCCAAACCAGTATACCATACCTACCGGATGGTTCACCATAGTTTCTTATAAAAACCTGTCACACGCCACAAACGATCCCTCAGGATCTCAATGGGGTACCCTTCCTAAACGGAAGCCACTGTGTGTGGGGGATTCCCCAAATAGATCTATCCATATAAAACAAGCGGTTCACACAAGAATTACTGATCGTGATATAAGCATCAGTAGGTAAACACAATTCCCACATACAAACACCTAGTAAAGCACAGATATAGTTTAATTATGATAGAGCATGCTTCATCCCAAAACAGTAGTAAAAAGGGGATCACTAGAACTCACCTTAAAGTTCAAGCTAATTTTCTTCGTGTGTCGGGGAAGTCTCAAGCCTAGCACCCTATCATTAAAAATAAGTGGTAAGCTATTGGTCCTAAACTTATATAAGATGTACTAGATGTGCCAAGGAGTTGGTTGTCAGATTCGGCGTTGATTCGTTAAGGGTTGTATGAAAAGTTTTCTTTTATGGAAAGTCGTGGTTTCTTATGTAATTAAGGATTTATACACCACTAGTTAATGATACAAGTTAAATAGAGTTGGTCATGTGTTAAGTAGCATCACATGAGTCGGTAATGGAGTTTGGTATAATTTTACAGTTTAGTCCCTCAAGTTTCAAAAATTTACCATTTCTACCCTAAAGTTTGTTTTCTTGTACTTAATGAATTTTATGACAAAAAATAAGGTTCTTGAAGTTAGATAACTCATTTTAAGTATGTGTACACCAAATTTTCAGAATGTAGGTCCGGTTTAATATCCATAGGTCTTACGTTCCCGGTTACGGTAAAACCGGAGGTTTTTAACGGTTAAGTGTGAATTTCCATATTTTTAGTCTTAGGCCATTAAATATCATTTTAAGGACATTTTTATAGGTTTATAATCTTTTGATTATGAAATTTTAGCCTCTTATAGTTGAAAGCCTCGTTTTTAGCATTTTTACCCGAATTTGACCGTTTAAAAGCTTGTTTGACCAAAATTTCAACTCCCTTAGTTCTTATAACACTTAACTTACTGAAATAACATTGTTTTCATGGATTTTGGTTTTATACCATAATTTCTTGGAATTTTCTCAAAATGTCACCCAGTTAAAAATACCATTTAACTTATCTTTTGACAACTTAATCAACGAATCTGGTCTAGAGCACTTTGTTAACCATTTTTTAGCCTGGAATTGTCTTTAAAAAGTTTAAAGTCCTAACTCTCTTATTTTTAAGTCGCTTTATCATGTTTCGGGTCCCGAACATGACCAAAAATGCCTAGTTTCACCATGACTTATATTTTCAGCCATTAACCACACATCATACACTTAATTTTATCCACAACCTTCTGAAATAATGGTCCTAACCCGCGGTTAAACCATTCAACACAACAACAAGTCATCAACATGGAGATTTTGCCTTATTCGACCATTGCACATGGGTAAATCATCATTATTTGTGTTCAAACATTCCCAAATCCTAATAAAACTTTCAAAACAGATTGTTAGGGGTCCTATGAGTCATTAATAAGTAGGTTATAAGCGTGAATTTTGGTGGATAGCAAGTCATAAGGCTCGAAATAAAAAAATCACCCAAAAGAGGGTTTTCTAGGTGTAACTCGGGTTACACCTATAGAATGACTTATCTAACAAGTGAGATACGTTCAAGAATGTGAAAAGCTCTTCGACAACAAGGTGGTAGCAACAAGTTTCTATTAGATATGAGAATGGTAAGATTCATGAGTGAAAAATGAAGAGAACACATGAAATGACCATTTTCGGGCGACATGAAGCTTACACTTGGTGTTGTTCACGGTTTGGAGAGTCTAGATAGACAAGAATGGCCTGGAAACCCTTGGACAAGGATGGAGAATCTCAAACAAGTGTTGTAAGGCCACGAGCTTGCAAGATCCAAGCACCAAAAGCTCTCAAACCTTCACTTCTTTGCGGTTTGAGCTTGACCGATGGTGGTGATGATGTTGTTCTCGATTATGAGCTGAAATGGAGAGGGTTGTGGTGTGTTTTCTGCTGGGATAATCCGAGAGAAGAGAGAAGATAGTGTGAGGAAAGATTGACAAGAGTTACATGAAATGAGAGTGGAGGATAGGGTGGTGTGTTTGAATGGATAAAAAGTAGTAGGGGGAAGGGGATTGGTGGACAAGGGGGCGGCCAAGTTTTGGCCTCTTATGAGGGTTTTTGTTTTAAAATTTAGTTGGTAAATAATATTATGTGTAGTATTATTTAAGGTGGTAAGTTTTTAGTCAGTTTTTAAGTGTTATGCATGAACATGCATGCATTAAGCCGAAGATTTATGTGTTCATACACATGTTAATTGTTTTCAATTATGATTAATTTGCATGGTTGACTACTTGGCTTTCCCAAAACACTAAGTTTTTCTAGGTTAAAGCTTGAACTAGCTAAGAGGTCACGTAAAGTTACATAAAATGATAAGAATGGTACTATTATCAAATGATGATTCTAATTCTATTAGTATATTAGGATGATACAAGTCATTAATATTTAATAATATGGTAATGATGCAAGTAGATTAGGGTTGGAATTACGACCTAGAGGTCGGTTGTCACATCTTGAGTTGTCAGTTCTTGTTTGGATTGACTTGTACATTAGAGGTGATACAAGTTTCCCAGTGTTGACTTATCTTGGACTTTTATGCTTCAACATGTCTGCAAAAACTAAAATACTATGGTATAACTTCTGCACCAACACAGTCAGATTTTTTGATTTTTGAAACCTCTTTTTGATTTTTATATTTTTAGAAAGGAAACATCTATACATTAATGATCAAAATTTTAATTACTACCCCTAAAGTATATATCTATATGAGATAGAAACTTTAAAGAGTTGAAATTTTGAAGAGAAAATTTGTGATTTTTTCTTTCTTATCTGGACAAGAAGTTGAGATATACTTTTCTTTGGGATCATATCAATCTTACCTTTCACAAGTGCAACCAGTTGTTAGTAAAATAGACATGTTCATGAACATATTGATTGAAGGTATGTTTATCCTCTTAAACTCATACTTGGTTAATATTTTGATGCAAATGATCTTATCATGTTTTGAGTTGATTGGGTATTCAACATGTACCTCACACTCAAAAGCATGGCAAGGTCAATCATCTGCATACAATGTATGGTAGAACTTTTAACATCTTACTTGACCAGGTTTCTTGAAATATGAAATCTCATTGTGCTTGATCCTCATTGGGATTCTTTTATTTTGATCCATTTATTAGTTTGATCCATATTGGGATTCTTTTAACTTCACTTTGGAAGGTGATATCTTAGGATTCTTTTGTTTCATTCACTTGGAATGTATTTTATTCTTTTGTTTCATCCAAGTTGGATGTGTTCCTCATTGGGAATCTTGATGGATCATTTTGTTTCTCTAGATCTTTCCTCAGCAAAACAGAGGAGAAACTGATCTAGTAAAAGAGATTCATATGATAGCATTACCTAGTGTGTTTAGGTTGATACACACACACACATTTGGATAAGCCAATACTTACACACACTATAAGATGAAAGCTTCACAGTTGCATATAAGCTTTAGTTCATCACTGCATGTGTTTTCTTTTACAAGTTGAGCCTACCCGCATATCAGATAAGTCATGTCAATCATTTGAGATTTATAAGTAAGCACAGTGAATGATATAACAACTGTAATTGTATCATTTCCCAATTGTATAAACCATATACTTCTTCTTTTAATTTCTTTTTGTATTTTTGAAATATTTGAATGATATGATTTTTTTAATCAAGATTAATCATGCCAATTGATTAAACTAGGAATTCAAATCTAGTTGGATCAAATGCCTTAGTGAATAAATCAGCTAATTGATTATCAGTGTGAACCTGTATCCATTTGATTAACCCTTTTTTCAGCAGAATCTCTCAAAAAATCATATCTAATTTCAATGTGTTTTGTTTTTGAGTGTTGAACTGGATTATTTGTTATGAACATAGCTGCTGTGTTGTCAATGTGAATTGGAGTGTGTAAAAAGTTAAAACCATAATCAAGCATTGGTTTTGAATCTTGAGAACTTGAGAACAGCATGCTGATGCTGCTATATACTCAGCTTCTGCTGTTGAAACAGATACATTTGTCTGCTTCTTGCACTACTAGGAGACCAGTTTGGGACCAAGAAAGACAACCACCAGGAGTGGACTTTCTGTTGGAATTGCGTCCCCCATAATCACTGTTAGTGTATGCACAGATATTGAAATCTCCTTCTTTTGGAAACTATAATCTAAGGGCAGGCTTGCCCTTAAAATATCTGAATATCTTCTTGACTGCATTCACATGGGAATCCTTGGGATCTGCTTGATATCTGGCACACACATGAACACCAAACATAATGTCAGGCCTACTGGCTGTTAGATATATAAGTGAACCTATCATAGAATGATAGAGAGTTTGATCTACTGGTTTTCCTTAAGGATCTAGACCAATCTTCACTTTAGTGTCAACCGGAGTTCTGATGGACTGACAATCAGCAAACTTGAATTTCTTCAACATTTTTTCCATGTATTTTGATTATTTGATGAAGATTACATCTGTTGTCTATTGGACTTGCACTCCTAGAAAGAATATGAGTTCCCCCATAGCACTCATTTAAAATTTTGAATGCATGAGGTCTTCAAAGGCTTTGCAGAGTAACTTGTTTGTCGAGCCAAAGATGATATCATCCATATATATCTTAACCAGCAACATGTCTTTTCCTTTTCTCTTTCTAAAGAGAGTCTGGTCAATCTTTCCTCTTTCATATCTAATTTCAAGAAGAAATGATTAAAAAAATATAAATGAAAAGAGAACTGGGAACTTGATTCGAGATGATTAAGAAATGATTGCATACCTTCTTGAGATGCTTGTTCTTGCATGACTTGCGCTTTATAATAATAAATGATAGTAACTGATACTATTATTTGATTCACATATTATTTTTAATTGCAAGTAAAAGAAAAACAAACATATTCGTTTATGATATGCTTGGTAGGCTCAGCCTGAAGAATAAAGTAGACAGTAGCATGATGATTTAAATTAAATATATTCTTAAGGATGTCTGGATTTATGTAATCATTTTGTCCTGCACGAAAACTAAGTCCCGACAAAAATTGGATTGGGAATTGATCATTCACCCACCATGATACAAATCATATAAGCCATATCTCTGAGCCATGTTTGGTGTATTTATGTGTCTTGTGTTTGTGCTAATCTCCTCTGCTATACGAAAGTACTGACCTAGAGTGATGATCTCTTATGTTGTACGATAGTACTGACCTGGAGCTCTCATCGGCACATGATTAAATGGTCATCTCCTTTGTTATACGTGAGTATAGACCTGGAGCTCTCACCATTTTGGTCTAAGTTGTGTCAAATCATCTAACGATGAATTCGTCACAGAATGAAATATTCTGATGATAATCTCTTGCACACTAATACACAAGCCTTGTTCCATGAAGATAGTAATAAAATTCAAGAAATCCTGAGGTTGGGTGAGGGTTTTTGCCAAATGATTGTGGGGTCCTAGCATTCTAAATTGCTTAATCAAACCTTAACGAATCATCTGCTGCTTGTTAAAAAAGATAGGGCATGGGTTTAAGTGGACAAACATATCAGCAATCGTTATTGATCTGTTTAAGAATTTCAAAATCTTTCAAAGACTGTGATTAGATTCAGTTATCAGTGTGATCTCATTGCTTGTCGATGTTTAAATTCATCTTTATGCTAAAGTATATCTTGAGGATGTGATCTCATGATCGATTCAGTTCGGGGTAATTAAAAAAATATATACAAATAAAAATATACATAAAGTAAAATTTAAAAAAATTATAATAAATTTTCATTTCAATATTCATTTACGTCTTCCGTATTTACTGTTACAATTCTATCATTTTTCATGCATTTCACAGAAATTATGCACAAACGAACACCGGATCGCTTGTTTTTCACACAAAGATAAACACGGGTTTATTTTGTTAAAATGAAATGATCTAATTAGAAATGTTGAGATTGTGTTTGTGAATGTGTTTTAGATTTTGCTGTAAGTGATGGCCGATCATCATTTGAGCAGTGTACCTTATCAGAGAACCTGTTCCTCAAGTTTGTAGAAGATACCAAGCTAGGAATCCGCCTCCTATATCTTCTGAAGCACTAAAGATTAGAGATTTGGAAAAGCTGTTCCAATAAAGGATGCACTGGAAAAGGGGGAGCATATATATAGGGGGAGCTTATGACATGAATAATCTTTCTTATCAGATTCAGAAAGCTTTAATTTGAAGATCTTTCTATGGTTGACTTCTCAGGGCTAAATTCGTTTGAAGGCATTGATAATGATAGACTAAGGGGGAGTATTGTTGGATCTATACAAGATAGTCTATTTTATCAATATAGTCAAAGTCAACAAAAGTCAATGTCTCAGTCAAGGTCAACAGAAAAGTCAAACAACGAATTCGAGATGAAGAACCGAGTAAAGATATTGAAGATATATTATGTTTTGAGACTTTATTGCAATAAATATATTTTGTTCACACAAAATATATTTTACTTTGTTTTAGTCTAGTTTAATAGTCTAGGGGGTTAAATGTAAATAGTGAAAGTTAGTCTAGACTATAAATAGCCTAATTGTAATTAGGATTGGTTAATGGTTGCATGACCAATTGATTGAGGGATTTACCTGTAAACATATTTTTGCAATCTAATTGAAGATCAAAAGGGTTTTATTGTGATCATCATTGTTTGATCCATAATCTTCATGATTTGATTCAAGTGTGATTATTCTAGGCTAACAAAGACGATAGAGTCTCGTACCACTTCCTTGGATCTTGATGAAGACCATACAAGTCTTTTTCAAGCTTGTATACCCTGTGTGGAAAATCTGGGTCTTCAAATCTAGGAGGTTGACTTACATAGACCTATTCAGCAATCTTTCCATATAGAAAAGCACATTTCACATCTATTTGATAAACAGTGAATTTCATGGATGCTGAATATGATAGAAAGAGTCCTATTGCTTCTAGTCTGGCTACAGGAGCAAACACTTCATCAAAATCAATTCCTTCTTCTTGCGTATACCCTTGAGCCCCTTTTCTTGCTTTGTTTCTAATGACGATTCCCCTGTCATCAGTTTTATTCCTGTATAGCCACCTGGTGTAGGATTATTTATGCCCAAGACACATAAAATATTGATGCGGTGAGTACGTTATGATCCAAGTCGGGTTATACCCAATAACAAGCTTAGCAAACACAATTGATATCTAATTGATGATAAGATCATGCAATTAAATATAAACACCAATTTAGAAAAATGGCTTTTCTAAATTAGATGCATATGAGATAGAACAACTTATTAAGATACTTTGTTCAAATATTATTATTAGAAATGTTATTTAACTTGGTTACATAATATCAAATAATAAATTAGGTGTATGAGTTATACAATTAAGTGTTAATTGTACAACTTATTTCTACAACTAGTTAATATTGCAGAATAAATGAAATTTTGAGGGGGAAACACTCAAAGCCTTAAAATCGGCCACCCCCCCTCTCTAATACCATTGGACCAATGCTTTCTTGTAACTCTCAAATATTAACTAGTTGAATACACTACCAACTAATCTCATTATGTGCACATGCAAAACTTGAAAAAAAAAACTCTCCCTTTCTCTCCTCTTGACTCACGGCAATAGCAGGAAGAAAAGAAGAGTTTTTGTTTTGTTCTTGGTGTTGTAATCTCCCTAACAAGACTTGTTTGCATGTAAGCTTGGGGTATACTAGCTTGAGGGTTCCTCCACTTGGAACCTTGGTCGATTTTATCTCCATTTTCATCTATTTTCTGCTGGAAGATCATGGTTTTGAAGGCCTTTTGGCAGATTCCTTTTTGGAGTTTTGGTGTCCAAATCCAAGCAACTATGATGCTTGCTTAGAGGCTTGTGAGAATAAACACAAGAGGACTTCTACCCTTGAAGTTTTGGCCATTTTCAGCTTCATTTCAGCCTTCTTTTGGTCATTTTTGACAGCATCCAGAAAGGTAGTATCTTGGTATGATTATGTCATGTTTTGGGTGTTCTTATCATATAGTATGCTAGTTTTTCACATAATAAAGATCCTTATGGTATGGGTTTGTTGTTTACACATTAGAAAGATAATTTTCAGAAACTTTAACATGTTTTAAAGTAGTACATTCCACTGCGTTTCATATGTTTAAATGGTTAAACAAGCTGAAAATGGTGTAACAAACCCCTTCACCTGGTACCGATAGGGTACTGTCCTTCAGGAAGATCTACCAGTTGCCATAATTCTTGTTTCTTGAATTGTATCAACTCTTCCTGCATTGCCACAATCCAACTATTGTCTTGAAGAGCCTCTTTGATGTTTTTGGGTACTGTTTGACAAAGAAAGCAAGAGAACAAATAGATGTTTGCTATGCTTGATTTGCTTCTTGCCAGCCGTTCATTAAGTTCACCAATGATGATGTCTACTGGATGATTCTTGTGTATTTTGGTGGTTGGAATTGAGTCACCAGCCATGGTTACATCAAGATGGAGATATTCAGATCATCTTGGTGAGAGGCAACTTCATCTTGTACTGTAGGGCAGTTGTGAAAATAATCAAAGACTATTCCAGTTCTTGCTTCAGCATCAACAGCACTTTGTTTACTTCCATCATTCTAAGTCCTTTCAGTTTCAACTGGAGTTGTAGCATGATCTTGAGTTCTGACTTTAGTGGATGGTTCTTCTGAAGGAGATGGTATTATACTAGGACCATCCTCAGTTGAAACACTTTGATTTGAAATGATTGTCTGACATGATCAGCTTGCAGTGGGACATCTTTATTAAGTTGCTCAGTAGAAGTTGGAGGAATCATTGGAAAGTCATTCCTTCTTTCTATAATGATGAAGATTCAGCTAATTGTAGGTTTTCTGCACCAGACAAGTGAAAATGATCAAAATATTTTGTAAATGAATCAATATCAAACAACCACTCATGACCATTTGTAGATTTAGGAAATGAATGTTCCTTAATTTGAACATTTGTTGATTCATCAATTATATTCAATCTAGGATTAAACACTCTATAAGCCTTTGAGACAGAAGAATAACCTACAAAGAATCCTTCATCAGACTTGGATGAAAACTTTCCCAAATGGTCTTGGGTGTTTTATTTTGAGACAGGAACACTAAATGACTTAAAAAATCCAATAAATGGTTTTCTTTGAAAGATAAGTTCATAAGGAGTCTTGTTGCTTTCTTTTACAATCAAAGTTTTATTTTGTACAAAGCACGATGTATTAAATGCTTCTTCCCAAAAGGTGATTAGCAGTTTAGCATCGGCTAGCATGGTTCGTGCTGCTTCAATTAGTGTTCTATTTCGCCTTTTAGCTACCCCATTTTGTTGAGGAGTTCTAGCTGCACTAAATTGATGAGCAATGCCTTTGGTTGTACAAAATGAACTCATATCTTCATTCCTAAATTCTGTCCCATTATCACTTCTAATTGTTTTAACTTTATGATCAAGTTGGTTTCCAATTTTTGGGATGAAATCTTTTATTAGTTGGAACGCTTCGTTTTTATGAAGTAAGAAGAAGACCCATGTAAGTCTAGTAAAGTCATCTATGATCACCAAATAATATTGTTTCTTTCTAATACTCATAACATGAGTTGGTCCAAAAAGATCCATATGAAGTAGCTTCAATGTAGAATCATTTGTGTTCACCAGTTTGGCTTGTGGGAAGACTTATGTTGTTTTCCTTTGGGACACGCTGAACAATGATCAATAAAGTGAAATTCTTTTTTAGGTAAACCAATGACATGATTTCCCTTGACCAATGTGTTCATGTTTTTGAAATTGGTATGTCCCAAACATCTGTGCCAAAGCTGTGACTCATCAAAAGATGCCTTTGACAGAAGACATGTTTCTTCTTTTGGTAAAGCAGAATTAATGTTTAAGACATAGGTGTTATTCTTTCATGGGGTCTTCAAGACAACCCATTCTTCAGGAATTTGGAATCCTGGTTTCAGAATGTAGCAATGCGTGTCAGTGAAGTGAATGGAATATTTCTTGTCATAGATCTAAGACACGCTGAGTAGATTGAAATTTAGTTTTTCACAGTAGTTCACTCTCTCCAAGCTCAACATCCCATTTGTCACAGATCCTTCACCATGATTCTACCATCTTATGAATCTCCACCAAATGGCACAGTAGTTCCTTGAATATGCTTGAAATCATGAAGGAGGGAATGATCTCCAGTCATATGTCGGTAATGAAACCAAGAGTGTGAGAGTATAACAACTCTAAGTAGTTGGTTTCCCCATGGATCTTTGAATATATCTCAGTGATCAACAAACAATAATCATGGTGCGGAAACCCATGATTAATGTGAATAATTTCAGTGAACAATGTGTGTGTTTATGTGTGTTTGTGTGTGTTTTAATGCAAGAACAAGAACAGATGAATAATATGCTTGTTTGATTCTTTTTTTTTCAAAAGCATACCAAGGATTAGGGTAGAGTGCTATTTATAGCCTATACACAAAAGCTATGTACAATTACTAATCTACCCTTATGTAAATGAAAATTACATAAAAATAATCCTAAGTGTCTAAGTCATCCGCTGTGGGAATAAGCCATCCGCGGTGGAAGAGTCTCTTCATCCATTGTGAGAACAGTCTTCATCCGTAGTGGGACTTAGCTCATCCGCTATGAGAACAGTCTTCATCCGCTGTGGGACTTAGTCATCCGCTCTGAACAATCTTAATCTGCTGTGGGACTTAGACATCCGCTGTGAACATGTTGTTCATTCGTTGTGATGATGTTCATCCGCATTAGAAGATGTTCATCCGCTGTGATGTCTGTTCATCCACTGTGAAGGAGTACTTCATCCACTGTGGCTTAACTCATCCGCTGTGGATGACTTAGCAAAATTTTCTTTTATCTACAAATCTGAAAAAGAAAATTTACAAAATTATTAGTGACAATAATGAATGTTAATGATGTTAATGTGTTTCTAATGTATGACTTGTATGATGAAATGGTTGTTTGTTTGATAATGACAAGCATCATACTTTCTTGCATTAATTCTTAGTACACTTTGTTGAGTCCAATAGTCGGGAGCACCCACTATCCACGTACTATAAGTTATTGGACCTGTATGAATGACCCTGCAAGCACAAAAAGAACTAATTAGAATGTGGAACCTAAGCCATGCTGGTCTTGGGTTTCCCGTTCCTATCCATGATAGTAACTTGCTGGTACTTTCCTCTAAACTGTGACTTGGGGGATGGAGTTATGGTTGATTTCTGTTTATATCTTTGTTGGTTCATCACATCAACATCAACTGAAGAGTTAGAAGAGTATTCAAACCTTTTATCCCTATTTCTTTTCAAAAATTGGACACATTTTTATTGTCAAATTCGTTTTTGAATTATGAAAATCATGACTTTGTCTGAAGTTGTAATTTATATTTCTTTGAACTCACTTTAACTCTTTCAGATTACCCAAATCATCATCAGAACTAGAAGTCTTGAATTGTTTATGATGAAAATGACTGTTGATTTTAGGTTTCACAGATGTAATTGGTGAGATGGGCTTGTTTTGAGGGATTCTCAAGCCATTTTGTTTGAAGAAACAATCAGATGTGTTGTGGTTGGTCATATCACAAATAGAACATTATTTGTTAAAATAGCAATTTTTAGTGGAATTATTGTTCATGTCACAGATTGAGCAATATTTATTGAAATAGCACTTATATGTTCTGTGATTTGACATTGCACAAATGTCACAATACATGTGGTTGTTTCTTGACACTGATCCTGGTGTTGAGGCCTCAGTAGCTTTACCAGTTTTGGACTGAGCCTCAATCTTTGATTATTGTGAGGAAGCATGATCAGCCCTTTTAGTAGTTTGTTTCACAACACTATTAGTTTTGGTTTTATTAGGCTGATTTTGCTTTCTTAAACTTTTCCTATCCTCCCTTTTTGTTGTTTCACATTATCTTTATCAAAACCAACCCCTTGTTTTGGTTTTGATGATTGAGGATCTGATTTGATTATTTCTTTGAAATCAGTGAGATTTGATCTGATTTGATTGAATTCTTTAGAGATTTGATCTCACAGTCAGATATGCTTTTAGCAGATGGTTTCACAGAACCATCTGTTATCTTCTTTTCTTTGGAAATTGCATGAACAAATTTCACAAAAGGCACCATGGCTTTGATAGGACTTCTTTGTTTAATAACATTTACTATCTTGTCTGAGTACTCTTTGATTTTGATTGGATGACCTAACTTAATTTTCTCCTCATTTGTTTCAATATAAACACTTGGTTTATTTTGAGGATTAGTGATTTGAGTTACTACTGATTTAGGTTCAATAGTTTTAGGTCCAATTTTATCAGTCAGAGTGACAGACTCAGGCATGACAGTGTAATTGTCATTATATGGTGGGTGACATGAATTGTATCCAATCCTAGTCATATCATTGTGCTCCTTCTGTGAATCTAGCATCTCTTGCAGCTTAGCTAAAGATAGTTGAAACTTTTCAAGTTTCACTTCAGTAAGTGATTGCTTAGCTTTTGATTGGGTTAGCTTTTTGGTTAATTTTTCATTTTTAGCTGCAAGAGTGTACTTTTCTCCATGCTGTCTTTCTATATCTGACATGAGAGATTTGATTTTTATTTTAAAGCATTTGATTTCTCTTTTATACATCTCAGATTTTACTTTTTCTTCTTTGATTTTAGCTATCAATTTGTGATTGTGCTCACGGTAACCCTGTAGTTCAGCAATACATTTATCACTACACAGATTAGATATTACCATAGATGACATTAGAGTTGGGCCATCGTTAATGTGAGCCATGAGAGCATGATTTTGAAATTGAGGCTTCATTTCCTTAGCATATAAACTCCAGTCACATACTCCATCTTGTCTTATGACTAGAGCATTTGAGGTAGATTGATTGGTTCCATGAGCTTGATTTGTCAGTTGTGGCTGACTCTAGTATGGATGTTGATGTTGTTGTTGGTGATGATACCACTGTTGTTGATGATTATTGGACTGATAGATTGATTTTGGTTGTAAGGTTGATTGGCCTTGAGAATTCCTTTGGAAACTATTGTTGTTTCTTTAAAGAGCATCACATTCTCTTGAAAAATGGCAAGTCATACCACAATTAAAGCATTTGACTTTGGATTTGTCATATTCAAGTTTTGTGTTTTCATTCAGACTAAGCTTTCTCCCTTTTCCGAAGAACTTCTTGGCTCTGATTGCTATCATAGCCATTTTCCATTGCAGATTCACTTCTTCCACATCATCTGGATCCATTTCTTCCAAGTCTTCTTGAATGAGGTGGGCAGAAGTGAGTCTTGCTCCCAAGTAGGCTTCAAAGCTTGCAACAAAGGCATTGTAAGTAGCTATTTGCTCTTTAGACCTTTGGTCTTCAGACAGGCCTGTAGGAGTGGCAGTGAACCCTGTTGGTTGAGATGATGTTGATGGCTTGTTTGTTGATGGAGTAGCAATGAAACCGGTTGTCTTCACTTGATATCTAGGGGAGAGAAAATCATCATCCTCAATAATGAATGCATTTTCCACCGTGTGAGTGTCTGCTGGAAATTTATGTTCTTCAATAACTCAAGGTCCACCAAGGTTCCTGCTCCTTTCATCAAGTTCAAGAGCTTCAATTTTGGCAATCATTATGTCCAAGGTGGTACTCTCAAGATCAAGATGTTGGGTTTGTTAGACCATTATCAAAGTTGTTTAACCATTTAAACATGAAAAATGCAGCGGAAACAAACCTTAATATTATGTTTTGAAAACTGAAAATTAATGCATATAACATAGCAACAACAAACCCAAGAACATAGGATCATATATATGTGAATCAACTAGCTATCAAGAAGAAATAACAACCAAAACAACACATATGAAACTACCTTTGTAGAGCTGTCAAAACCATGAGATTTGATGAAGATGGTGATGTTCTTGAATGACCAAAACAACAAGGAAAGGTGTCCTCAAGCTTCCATACCCACAAGAATCAAGCAAGCACCTTTATTGCTAGGATTTGAGCACCAAAACGAACCAAGAAGGGCTGCTGGAACCTATTCCAGCCGTGAGTTTTCTTCAAAGATGGATAGAACTCTTTTGCCTTTTTTGGGTTCTTGCATGTATGAGAGAGAGTGGTTGAGTTTGTTTTAGATTGTGTTGTCCCAAGACATGAAATGAATCAACCCCAATATAGGGGGCGGCCGAAATGGGTCTTGAAAAAATTTTCCCCCCAATTTTGTCATCCATTTCAATTTAACTAGTTACTAATTGAGCTATTAAATTAACCTTTTAATTGTAAAACTCATACACTCTACTATTATGTGATGTTATTTAACTAACTTAAATAACATTACAAATAATACTTATGAACAAAATATCCTTATAAGTCGTTCCATCTCGTATGCAATTTATTTAGAAAACCCATTTTCTAAATTGGTGTAATTATTCAATTGCATGATCATATCATCAATTAAATATTTATTGGTGTTTGCTAAACTTGTTATTGGGTATGACCCGACTTGGATCATGACGTACTAACCACATCAATGTTCTATGTGTTTTGGGCATAAAGAATCCAACAATCTCCCACTTGCACAAGATTCATAGAAGATTGATGCAAGCAGTAAATACCACCTAACAACGGTTTACTACCCTTAATACGCATGACTTAAAGCCATTCAATAACATCATCCCCTTCAAGTATCCAACTTGAAATGATTTAGGTGAATCAATCATTTATCCTTTTGTTACAGATGTCATGTTAAATCCAAGGGCACATAATGATCATTCCTTGTTGATTTAACTCAATCAGGCGTTAGACATCTTGCTCTCAACAAATAAGAGGAAAAAATTCCATCTTGGCTACATACGTTTCTCACAATCACCTCGTGTCACACCTGAACATAGCCTTATGTACTATCCATTATTTCAGAGCAGTGAAGAACTATAACACTTTGGTGAATATCAAAACCCAATATGTATCCCAGGTCAGAGGATACCATATGATATTTGCCTTTATTCACATTTACTTACGATTAATCAAGAAGATTCCATGTAGTAAAATTGGAGACACGGGTCAGTCCAATATTCGTATCCCACAAATATCTATGAACTTTGGCAGTAACCAATTGCTCTATATTCATACCTTATGAATATCCACCAATCCATGTTCATAATAGTCTTACGTTCATATATGTTCCCACAAACATGACCGAATATGGACCTTTAGAATAATAAACATATTCATGGATGTATACATGCTAAAATGAACATAACTCAAAATATCACAAATATATGAAAGAGTTATATATTACATTGTTCCAAACTTTTAAATACTAAAGAGGTCAATTCCAATCACTAGAATATCAAAGTCCTAAGGCACAAGTGTGACCTTCATGCTTTGCCATTTCAAGGAACTTCGTGAGTGGATCCACAATGTTTTGGTCAGTGTGAACTTTACGAATACATATCTTTCCCTTTTCAACTTCATCCCTTATGTAGTTGAATCTCCGCTCAATATGTCAGTCTTTTGATGTGCACGGGGTTCCTTGATTTGCGTAATCGCACCCTCATTATCACAAAAGATTTCAAGGGGGCCTTCAATGGTAGAGACCACCCCTAGATCGGTGATAAATTTCTTTATCCATACAGCTTCCTGAGCTGCTAATGAGGCGGCTATGTATTCAGATTTTGTAGTGGACAATGCTACCACGTCTTGTTTTCAACACTTCTAGGACACTGCACCTCTATTCATAATAAAGAAATACCCTGACTGTGATCGAGAATCATCTCGATCAGTTTGGAAACTTGCATCCGTGTAACCCTTTACAACGAGTTCCTCTTCATCAGATCCGTATATTTGAAACATATCCTTAGTCCTTTTAAGGTATTTCAATATACTTTTAACAGTAATCCAATGGTTATTTCCTGGATTCTGTTGATATCTGCTAGTCATGCTTAACGCGCATGACACGTCCGGTCTAGTGCATATCATCGCATACATGATGGATCCTATAGCAGACACATATGGGATGTCCTTCATTCGATCTTACTCATCTTTTGAGCTTAGACATTGAGATGTACTCAATATTGTCCCTGTTTGAATAGGTACCATACCTTTCTTAGATTTTTCCATCTTGAACCTTTTCAAGATTTTATCAATGTATGCACTTTGGTTTAAACCTATCAACCGCCTCGATCTATCCCAATAGATCTTTATTCCCAAACTATAGGTGGCCTCACCGAGATCTTTTATGGAAAAACAACTTCCAAGCCAGGTTTTAACACCTTTCATGGTTGGAATATCATTTCCAAATAGTAGTATGTCATCAACATACAATACTAAGAAAGTAATTATGCTCCCACTAGCCTTCTTGTATACACAAGCCTCATCAGCGTTCTTGATGAAACCAAATTTCTTGATCTCTTCATCAAAACATTGATTCCAACTTCTCGATGCTTGTTTCAATCTATAGATTGATCTCTTTAACTTGCATACTTTATTAGGATGTTGTGGATTAACAAAACCATCAGGCTTAACCATATGGACAGTTTCTTCAAGATGTCCATTAAGAAAAGCGGTTTTGACATCCATTTGCCAAATCTCATAATCATAATGAGCAGCTATGGCAAATAATATCCTAATTGACTTTAGCATTGCCACAGGCGAGAAGGTTTCATCATAATCAACCCCTTGAGTTTATGTGAAACCTTTTGCTACAAGTCTTGCTTTGTAAGTATCCAAGTTTCCATGCATATCCGTTTCTTCTTGAAAACCCACTTTCATCCAACCGGTTTGGAGTTAAGTGGAGGGTCAACCAATTCTCAAACTTGGTTATCATACGTGAATTGCATCTCTACGTTCACGGCTTCTAGCCATTTGTCACAATCCGAATTGGACATTGCATCATGGTATGTAGTTGGCTCATTGGAGTCAATAACGTAGCATTCATTCATGAAAAATCCTTATCTTTCAGGTGAAATGCTAACTCTACCAGATCTGCGAACGTTTGTGTGTATTGATCAACCTCTTGATCATTATCAACAACCTCTTGTTGATTGCTAGTGTCAACCAAACGTGTATTGGCTTGTGGATCTTGATCCTCATCAAATTACACTGTTCTATATGTCATTCCTTCCATAAGGAACTTAGCTTCCAAGAACTCTGCCTTTCGAGCAGTAAATAACTTTTGCTCTGTTGGATCAAAGAAGTAATATCCTATACAATCTTTGGGATATCCAACAAATATACACTTAGTGGATCGACTTTCCCAACTTGTTTTGGGTGTTTAGCTTAACATAAGCTTCACAACCCCATATTTTTAAATATGATAGCGATGGAACTCTTCCATGCCATGTTTCAAAAGGTGTCGAATCCACTTTCTTGGTCGGGGCCATATTCAAAATACGAGCCGCGGAGAGCAATGCGAAACCCCAAAATAATAGAGGTAGTAAGCTTACAGCCATCATAGATCGAACCATATCCAATAAGGTTCGGTTCCTCCTTTCAGACACACCATTATGTTGTGGTGTTCCGGGTGGAGTAAGTTGTGAGACGATCCCACAACTTCTTAGATGATCCTGAAAAGCCTCACTGAGGTATTCACCTCCTCTATCTGAACGAAGAACTTTGATAGATTTGTTAAGTTGATTTTCTACTTCATTCTTGAAGATTTTGAACATTTCAAAATCTTCATATTATGTGTCATCAAGTACACATACCCATAGCGACTGTAATCATCGGTAAAGGTAATGAAGTATCTTTAACCATTTCTCGTCATTGTCTTAAAAGGACCACATACATCCGAATGTATGGTTCCCAACAAGTCTTTTGACCTCTCGTTAGTACCACTAAAGGGTGACTTGGTCATCTTAGCTTGTAAACAAGATTCACACTTATCAAATGAATTATTTTCATTTGTTTTCAAAAGACCATCCTTTGTAGTGTTTCAATCTGATTCTTGTTTATACGACCAAGACGACAAGGCCACAGATATGAATCACTTAAACCCATTTTAAGTTTCTTGGTGCTTGTTTGGTATAATGAGTTATTAAAGGATGAATCATCATGAACCAATTCATAGATACCATTAAAAGGAATAGCCTTAAAACAAAATACATCATCCATACAAACATATATACCATTGTTTACAAACATTAAATGATAACTATATTCTTTTAAAAGGGAAACAGAAACTATGTTTCTAGTCAAACTAGGAGCATAAAAAATGTTTTTAAGAACAACTTCCAAACCATTTGAAAGTTTCAAAATATAGTCTCCTTAGGCTTCGACATCAACTTTTGCTCCGTTGCCCATGTAGAGACTTGTGTCTCCCTTCTTGAAGTGCTTATTTCCTTTGAACCCCTGCAACAAATTGCAAATATGAGTTCCACATCTGGTATCCAATACCCATGTGTTTGAAGAAATAACATTTAAACCAATATGAATCATGAAAGTTGCACCTGAGGTTTGCCCAGTGTGACATCCGTCGCTGAAGGTCCGTCATCTAACGTGTTCGATTAACTTTTGCTATCAGTCATTCCTCATTTCTGTAACCCATCTATGTGGATATCAGGATTGCTTGCTTGGTTATCTTTATGCGTGTGCTATCGTTGCTTGAATTGTCACCAACCTAAAACGTTATCTAAGATTGCCCCCGTTAACATTAAACGCATCATTTATGTATAAAATTATTGTCACGAATAAAACCATTTTTAAGTTTCAAATACTATTAACAACATTTTATCATTAATAAAACAAGCCTAATTACTAACGTTTTCAATCGAAATAAAATTTGGGAACCTGGGGGCAAAGCGCAGGGACTAAAATTGACTTTTTGCAAACTTGGGATGGGTATAAAACCCCTTCCCAGCCATTTCTTCACCATCTCCTTCACTTCATCTTCTTCACCTTCTTCTCCATTTCTCTCTCGAACTAGCACCAAAATCTGTCACGTTTGTTGCATTTTCACCGTCAAATCTTGGTTATCATCGTGAATACTTACTTCTGACAGGTAGATAACCTCGTTTGACCCGTTCCTTGCTCGATTTTACTTCTGCGTTTTCAAGGGTTTCGAGTGCTCGGGTTCATCTGGGCACACGAGGTCGTGTAGGCTTGTATGTTGCGTTTCTGAGTGTGCTTCTTGTTTAGACATGTTAGAATAGGTATTCTGGAAGTTCTTGGGGTGTAAAACGAGTGCACGGAGCAGCTGGAGACTGCTCTGCACTCGGCAGTCGCGATTCTGCTGTTCTTCGCGACTGGTCTGTTCACGCGACTGAGCCGTGCGATTGGGTGAATCGCACGACTGAGTCATGCGTGTGGGTGTGTCGCGCGACTGAGCCGTGCGATTAGGTGAGTTGCAAGACTGAGTCATGCGCTTGAGTGTGTGCGCGAGTGAATGTGTGTGCGATTGTGGGTGAGTCGCACGACTGAAAGGCCAGTCGCACGAATGAATGTTCAATCGCACGAATGAAGCTGATTCGTGCGAATGAACATTCAATTGTGTGTATGGAGGTTGAGTTGTGCAATTGGGTCTTGCATGGTACGACTGAATGTTTAGTCGCATGAATGAAGGTTCAATCGTACGAATGAAGCTGATTCGTACGACTGAAGGTCCATTCGTGATAAAGGAGGGTTGAGTCGTGCGTCTGGTCCTGTTGTGTGACTGATGATACGTGCGTGTGAATTCTCTTTCGAATGTTTTGCGACGATAATGTAACATTAATAAAGTGTCATAGCTTGACCACAAAGATTAAAGTCAACGCTATCAACAGGCACATACTATTTCTATTTAAAATACCTAGTCTGATGTGCGTATGTCTGCTTGTATGTGTGCTACCCACGAACGAACCAAAACTGCCCGAACCTATTGACATCATCTTATGCTTTATGCTTTTTATTAATGCTTGTCAGTAACTGTCAATAGGTGTTTGACTGTTCATAGCATCTTGCCCTTGGAATCTTTCATCATTCATGCTTATCATCGATTCAGTGAGTTTTGTGGCCCCTTTTTACGCTTATATAACTTTTAAACATTTTCAACTTGGGGGAAAAGAATGCTTGCTTACTTAACACATTTTCAAGCATCTTCCCTAGTGGAAGTCTGCGTCAACACTTACGGTTAAATTATCTGCTTATCTTGTTGAGTGATGCTATTATGACTCTTGATTCTATGCTATATTGCTACCTTGTATGTTACTTGGTGGCTTTACATTACTACGCGCTATTACTTTGATGCTATGTGTGTATGATGTTACTTGTGAATGCTATTGATCTTGGATGCTCTCGACTGTGTGGTTCTTCTGTGTGGTTCTTCTGTGTGGTTCTTCTGTGTGGTTCTTCTAAGCCGATCATCTGTTACAACCATTAATCCCGGTAATGGGACTTTGGTTTGGTAGTAACTATACGTATGTGTGGATCTTGCTACATCATGTTAAACTCATTATGCTTGGAAAACCTTTTAACACAACCATTAATCCCGGTAATAGGAACTAAGGATTGGTTTGGTTATAAACTGTATGCACTGTGTGGATCTTGCTACGTCTTATTAAACTATTTATACCTTGGAAATGCACATCAGTTCCTATGTTGACTATTTACAACTGGTATAATCGCCTACACATAAGTGTGGTTGCGGTAGCTCTTATTAAACTTACTTATTCATCATAATATCTTTTATTACTTAAAACCTGCGAAGCTCACCAACAATTATGTTGACCGTTTTGAGCATCTCTTTTCAGGTAATAATTGAAGATCTAGGAGTGCTGCCTTTTTAGAGGAGACCCTAGGATACATTTTTGTAAACAATAATCGTGTATTACTTAAACATGATCTTTTGAATACTTGTTCCGAGTTGTGGGAATTTACATTACAAGTTATTCTTAATGCTTATGTGATCATTTATATTGTGCTTATGGTTATGCTGTCGTGAACATTGATTATACACGACACAAGTCTCCATTTGTGTTCGGGTGTCGTCATGACATGCTTATCATCATATTTATATTACTACTCTATCGTATACATGTGTTATGACGATCCCGTCTAGCTCTCCTCCCCGTGTTTCCGCTACCAGCGGGGGTGTGACACCCAACATCCCTCTTGTTTCTCAATTGTTTGAGATAAGTTGGATAATTCCTTCTCCGATGTCTTATCTCTCCACACTTAAAGCATGGATCGTTTTCCGTGACCTTAGGCTTCTTAAGCTTAGGCTTTGGAGGTTCCGCTTTAGCCTTTCCCTTCCCCTTGCCTTTGATGTACCCCTTCCTTTGGCAACATTTGCCTTGGGATCGAGGAATGGCCTTTTCTTATAGCCTCCCTCATTGATCGAGAGAACCGATAGAACCTTTCTACCCATCCCTGCCTCGGCTGTTTTAAGCATTGCATGAAGCTCACCAATGCTCTTGTCCAATCTGTTCATATTGTAATTCATTATGAACGTCTCAAACTTTTTAGTTAGGCCATTAAGGATCAAATCCGTGACCAACTCCTTGGAGACAGGACAGTTAAGCCTCTCGAGGCGATCAATGCGGCTTTTCATCTTCAGTACATAAGATGATACCGGTTGGGCTTCTTCCATATGACACGCGTGAAGCGCTAGAACCGTTTCGAAGCGCTCTACCCTAGCTTGTTGAAGGAACATTTCCTTCAACTGGGTAATCATGTCATATACCCCAACATGAGGCAGGAAACCTGCATGGAATCCTCAGTGTACTGAAGCCAATCTTTATAGGCCTCAACATCCTCGGGATCGGGTTGGTCAGGAATTGGATCGTCATGGACATAGGCCTTTTTCTCGTGCTTGAGAACAATTAACAAGTTTCAAAACTAGTCCATAAAATTATTGTGGTTAAGACGATCCCTCTCTAAGATAGTTCTCAGCGATAGGGTATGGACGGTCGGGGTGGTAGCATTATTGTTTGCGGCCATTTATACAAAATTACAAAGTTCATATTAGTGTTTCTGAAAAAATTACATTTTAATCATTAATACGCTTTTATATCTCATAGACAATTAATAATTAAAACCTAGAATCCAATGTTACATTTAAATGATGGTTAGATGACCTTTATCCCATTATTTAAATTAACAAGGTAGTCAACAGTTTGATAATTGCAACCTTTTGCAATTTCTAGCCTTATAAGATTGGTTAAACATCTTATGTTTAGTTGGCATGTTTAATCCCATCAACACCATTGTACGCCATGCTTCGGTGACCCTATGCACATGGTTTCCAATTCAAGTCGTTCTACTTACACACACGTGTGAGTTTACACATACAAGTGGTTAGGTAACCTTTATCCCACAAATACGTTAAGCCCACCTCAAAACACAAGTTCCCTAAAAGTGGTTAGGTGACCTTTATCCCACAAACAGTTCTTAAGTGATTCAAGTGATTGTGTAAAAGGATGGTGTTAAACTTGTTTCCAAAGGGATTTAGGTCTTCATTAATTCTAGTTTTGAAAACTCTATGTACCTTGTATTTACATGCTTTCAAATAGATGGTACCCTATGGTTCTCCTTTTAGTGAAAACCTTTTTTATTAAAATCATTAATCCTTTTAATAACCTTTTATTAATCACTTAATGATTAGGAACCATAAATTTTCAGCTTGTTTTCTTTGTTAATAAGTTTGTTATGCACATCCAAATATCAAACAACCATCATATACAAACAACCAAACAAGCATAATGATATAATCACAAATGCATAACCATAGCCACTACGTTGACCACACTTGTTTGCCATCACAAGTGTTGTCATTTGGTCTTTCCTAAGGGTTAATTACAACATAAAAGTTAGGATCTCCAAAGACCCCCACTTGAACTTGCATTCAAATGCTTCAAGCCCTTCTCTTTGTGTCTTCCCTTTGTGCTTCCAATTTGTGCATCTTCTTTTACAAAATTTATATCCTAATACAAATTTTCTAATAAAATAAAATACACTTAATCTATCTATTACATCACCATTGAATGAATAAATAAATTACAACCATTAACAAGCACAAAAGAATAATATTACAACCTATGGAAAGAAATCAACCAAAACAAACATTCATCCAAAACCAAATCAAGACAAGGTCAAGGCTAGGTTATGCACCAATATGAAACAACATATACAACATTCAAGAACTAAAATAAATCCCCATTTAACCCTAAATTTTCAGCCAACACAAACCCTAAATCTAGGGTTTTTGTCCAAACACAATAATCAACCATTTGGCATCTTTCTTTCAAGATCTAATCACATCCATGTAAGATATAACCATGAAAGATTAGGGATTCATTATATCATCACAAAACAGCCCCTATTAGGTTGTTAAAAACCCATAAAACCAATTTTACAAGGACTATTGAAGCTAGTTATCCTCATATCCGGTTCTAGATGCCAATGTTGGGTTTGTTAGACCATTATCAAAGTTGTTTAACCATTTAAACATGAAAAACGCAGCGTAAACAAACCTTAATATTATGTTTTGAAAACTGAAATTAAGGCATATAACTTAGCAACAACAAACCAAGAACATAGGATCATATATATGTGAATCAACTAGATATCGAGAATAAATAACAACTAAAACAACACATATGAAACTACCTTTGTAGAGCTGTCAAAACCGTGAGATTTGATGAAGATGGTGATGTTCTTGAACGACCAAAACCCCAAGGAAAGGTGTCCTCAAGCTTCCATACCCACAAGTATCAAGCAAGCACCTTTGTTGCTAGGATTTGAGCACCAAACGAACTAAGAAGGGCTGCTGGAACCTATTCCAGCCGTGAGTTTTCTTCAAAGATGGAGAGAAATCTTTTGCCTTTTTTGGGTTCTTACATGTATGAAAGAGAGAGGTTGAGTGTGTTTTTATATTGTGTTGTCCCAAGACATGAAATGAATCAACCCCAATAAAGGGGGCGGTCGAAATGGGTCTTGAAAAAATTCCCCCCCCCCCCAATTGAGCTATTAAATTAACCTTTAATTGTAAAACTCATACACTCTATTATTATGTGATGTTATTTAACTAACTTAAATAACATTACAAATAATATTTATGAACAAAATATCCTTATAAGTCGTTCCATTTTGTATGCAATTTATTTAGAAAACCCATTTTCTAAATTGGTGTATTTATTCAATTGCATAATCATATCATCAACTAAATATTTATTAGTGTTTGCTAAACTTGTTATTGGGTATGACCCTACTTGGATCATGACGTACTAGGCACATCAATGTTCAATGTTTTTGGGCATAAAGAATCCAACACAAGAGTGTTTTTCAGCATGGCAACATTTTGTTTCCAGCTTTCAGGAAGGTTGTGAAGCATCTTTTTGTTCAGCTCATTGACTTTATATGTAACCCCCATAATCTCTAAATCATTCACCAGCTGCACAAATCTATGCAATTATTTTAAGATTGACTCCCCTTGGAGTGATGAAAGGTTTCATATTTATTAACAAGTTTATCCTTGTTAATTTCAGCTATTTCACTACTGCCTTCACATATAATCAGCAGTGGATCCCACACAACTTTAGCTGTTCCATACTTCTCAAACTTTTTAGCACATCCATTTTCAATGCTTGAGTCAGAATGAAATATGCTTTGAGATCAATCTTTATCTTTTTGTAGTCATCATCATCAAGAGTGAGATCCTCTATGGGTATTCTTGAGGTTTTTTACAGAGCAGCCTGGTCAGTAGAAAGTGTCACTGGAATGTAAGGCCCTTTACATATGGAAATCTGATAGTTTGGATCTACACCTGTAATCTAATTCATGAACCTCATCTTCCATTGCTTAAGCTTAGATTTGTGTTTAAGTATAGGAGATTTAGGAGTATGAACCAGTTTAGAGAAAGTATGTCAATCCATATTAATAAGCTATTTTTAACTTGTTTGAATAAAGATTAGATTGATTGTTAAGTCCACCTAGTCCAAATAGTCCAAAATAGGCTTATATAACCAGATCTGCTGAGTGTAGGTAGAAATTGTTAGAACTTTTTCTGTAATCTCCAGAAGTTTTTATGTTTATGTTATGATTTTATGGTTGAGCAACTTTTCACAGATTTGTTCTTGAGGGTGATTTCGGATGAACAGCGACCGTGGAAGTATTTTAGTAGATATTCAACTTGTATACTGAATAGAGGTAGTCAAACACTCTACCAGCAACTCAATTACCAGATTAATCGAGTTCAGCTTAGATTATTGTCACACCCCCGCTTATAGTGGAAACACGAGCATGTAATGGACGGGGTCGTCATAACACATCGTTAATTAATAGAGATGCATAAATGATAAAAGTCAACGTGTCATGATGTCACCCAACACAAATGAAGACTTGTGTCATAGTTAGTCAATTCCATGACAAACATAGTCATACAAATATTAAGTATAAATCCCACAACCCGGGAAACAAGTGAACATAAGTGAATAATAAAAGTCAAAGCAATTTCCAAAGACATCCAATGAGTCTAAGTAATGCAATCCTAAGGTTGTCTCTAAGGTAGCATCCCTAGCTATCCTCAATGATTGTTACCTAAAAAGATATGCTCAAAAGATCAACATATTGTTGGTGAGTTCGCATGTTTAAATAGTAAACAAAAACTTGATGCTGTGTAAAAGTTTGGTAGGATATGAGTGTATACAGTTATAAGCAAGTGTTATCACATGTAACATGAGCATCACAACTAAACCTACGACGTACACATAGAACTTGTTGGAACATATTCACCCTAGGGCTCGTACCTGGCCACTGTCAGTCCCAACTAGTATACTAACAAACAAGGGTGGGGGTGTCAGCCCAATAGTACTATCAATACCTGTCCGTCGGCTCCAACACTGGAGTTAAATAGTTGTGAATAAAGAACCACATAGCTAACTCATGCATGTATTAGATAAATACTTACAAAACAGTAAACACAACTGTTCCAAAGATTGAATACGTTCACAGCGTAAAAAGGGTTGAGCATACTTTCCCCCTTGATGTTTATAAATAATTGTAATAAAACGGGGCCGCGAAACTCACCTTGAAATGATTACAAAGTACAGCGAACAAAACGCTTCTAGAAATACGAGCAACGAACGATCAAACACCGATAATAATTATAATTAAATCTTTAAACACGTTCAATGAGAGAATGTGCGTTCAGTCGGTTTCGGATCGGTTCGGGTCCGACTTGAGACTTACACTTAATTTATTTACTCTTTTTATGTAATTATAGGACACGATTGTTCCTGATATTAGTCACCCAAATATATATATATATATATATATATATATATATATATATATATATGTTATAATTTATAATTGATAAATATGTGTACGTTATTTTTTTTTATCTATATATATATATATATATATATATATATATATTAAAATAATTGATTAGTCATTTAATTAGACCCAAGAGTATTATATATGCGTACCTATTTTAACATGCATACATACCAACATCACACCAAATCTTACATGTACCTTTGTACATTTGATTGAGTTATACACTCAAATTTTTATCTTTGTATTGATTTATACATAGATATAAATACCTATTGAAATACAAATCAACAGGCACTCACTACACAATTTATGTGTATACATGTATATACTATATATGTAAACACACACATGTATATATATATATATATATGTGCATATACTATCACACCATACTATATCTATAATAATAAAAAAATCCATTTTTAGTAAACATTATAAGATCCACACAACAGTCGCGATATACTCCACATACACACAAACACATTATGCATACATATGCATATATAGCATAAACACACACACATATATGCATCTGTACACACTACACGCACAACACGCACACTGTTACACACACATCACACACACACACACACACATATATATATATATATATATATTGTAGGGGTTTGTTAGAACATAAGACATAGTTTAACCACTTAAACTTTGTAAAACGCAGCGAAAGTTTAGCTTTATAACATTGTTTATAAGCTGAAAATCTCATGTTCTATTTGATGTTTTAAAGTGTAAACAAACCCAAGAACAAATGGGGTCTTTTATGTGAATAAGCAAGCTATGAACACATGTAAATGTACATAAAATCACAGCTACATTGAGCTGTGAAAACTACCTTTCAGCAGCAGCAAAAACCGACACAAAAGGGAATGTTGGATGCTCAACTCGGCCAAGGCTCCAAGGTAGGACCTCTCAAGCTTGTATACCCCAAGATTTTTTGCAAAGCACCTTCTTGTTAGGAAGAATCACCACCAAAAAGCTTCAAAAACCCTCAAATTCCAGCTGCTAGAACCGTGAGTATTGAGAGAGAATGCTGAGCCTTTTTGCTAGTTTGCATGTCTTGAGATATGAGAGAAAGTGAGGTGATCTAGACAAGTATTGATGTGTGTATGTTTCAAGGCCAAGGATCCAATGAATTAAAAGGGGGGGGGCCGAAATATATTCAAAAGAGGTTTCCCTCTTATAAAAATAACACACACATATATTATCTAGTCTTGTAACTAGTTTATGCAATTAACCATTTAATTGTATAAGTAGTATACTCTCATTATTGTTTGATGTTATCCAACTTATTTAAATAACACTTTAAATAATATTATTGAACAAAATATACTAATAAGTTGTTCATTCTCATATGCAACTTATTTAGAAAACCCATTTTCTAAATTGGTGTAAATATTTAATTGCATGATCATATCATTAATTAAATATTAATCGGTGTTTGCTAAGCTTGTTATTGGGTATAAGCCGACTTGGATCATAACGTACTACCGCATCAATATTCTATGTGTCTTGGGCATAAAGAATCCTACAATCTCCCACTTGCCCAAGATTCATAGAAGATTGATACAAGCAGTAAATACCGCCTAACAACGGTTTACTACCCTTAAAACGCATGACTTATAGCCATTCAATAACATCATTCTATTCAAGTAACTGACTTGAAATGATTAAGGTGAATCAATCATCTATCCTTTTGTTACAGGTGTCATGTTAAATCCAAGGACACAGAATGATCATTCCTTGTTGATTTAACTTAATCAGGCCTTAGACATCTTGCTCTCAACAAATAAGAGGAACAAATCCCATCTTGATTACATACGTTTCTCACAAACACCTCGTGTCACACCTAAACATAGCCTTATATACTGTCCAATATTTCAGGACAGTGAAGAACTAGTTCAAGGTATAACATCTGGTGAATATCAAAACCCAATATGTATATCAGGTCTGAGTATACCAAATGATATTCGACTTTTACTCAAACTTACTTATGATCAATCTAGAAGATTCTATGTAGTAATAATTTGAGATGCGGGTTAGTCCAATATTTGTATCCCACAAATATCTATGAACCTTGGTAGTAACCCATTGCTCTATATTCATCCTTTTGAATATCAACCAATCCAAGTTCATAATAATCTTACCTTCACACTTGTTCCCACAAGTCTGAACGATTACGGACATTTAGAGTAAACAATTTACTCATGGATTAAACATGCTAAATTGGAACATTAATTGAAACATTATAACCAAATAATTTTATTCAAATAATAAAGTGTTCCACATATCCAAATACAAAATTTACAGATCAAACCCAATCACTAGAATTTTGAAGTCCCATGGCACAAGTATGACCTTCATGCTTTGCCGTTTCAAGGAGCTTCGTGAGAGGATCCATAATGTTTTGATCTGTGTGAACTTTGCGAATACATATCTTTCCCTTTTCAACTTCATCTCGTATGTAGTTGAATCTCCGCTCAATGTGCCTAGTCTTTTGATGAGCACGAGGTTCCTTGATTTGAGCAATCGCACCCTCGTTACCACAAAAGATCTCTAGGGGGTCCTGAATGGAAGGGACAACCCCTAGATCGGCAATGAATTTCTTCAACCATGCCACTTCTTGAGTTGCCAATGAGGCGGCGACGTATTTTGATTCTGTAGTTGATAGGGCCACCATATCCTGTTTGGAGCTCCTTAGGTAACCTTTTACAACAAGTTCCTAATCACCAGATCCATAGATTAGGAACATATCTTTCGTCCTCCTTAGGTACTTAAATATGTTCTTAACAGCCATCCAATGACTGCTTCCAGGATTTTGCTGGTATCGGCTTGTCATGCTTAAGCCGCATGAAACGTCAGGTCGAGTGCATATCATTGCATACATGATGGATCCAATAGGAGATGCGTATGGGATTGCCTTCATTTTATCTTGCTCATCCTTTGAGCTTGGACATTGAGTCATACTCAATATTGTTCCTCTTTGAATAGGTACCGTACCTTTCTTAGAGTTCTCCATCTTGAACATATCAAGATTTTATCAATGTATGCACTTTGATTTAAACCAATCAACCGCCTTGATCTATCCTTGTAGATCTTTATTCCCAGAATATAAGCGGCTTCACCAAGATCCTTGATGGAAAAACAACTTCCAAGCCAGGTTTTTACACCTTCCAAGGTTGGAATGTCATTTCCAAATAGTAGTATGTCATCAACATACAATACTAGGAAGGTGATAATGCTCCCACTAGCTCTCTTATAAACACAAGCTTCATCAGCGTTCTTGATGCATCTGAATTTAATTACTTCTTCATCAAAACGGTGATTCCAACCTCTCAATGGTTGTTTCAATCCATAGATTGATTTCTTTAACTTGCATACTTTATTACGATGTTTTGGATCAACAAAACCTTCAGGCTGAACCATATAGACATCTTCCTCAAGATATCCATTTACGAAAGCGGTTTTGACATCCATTTGCCAAATCTCATAATCATAATGAGCAGCTATGGCAAACAATATCCTTATAGACTTTAGCATCGCAACAGGTGAGAAAGTTTCATCATAATAAACCCCTTAAGTTTGAGTGAAACCCTTTGCTACAAGTCTAGCCTTATAAGTATCCAAGTTTCCATGCATATCGGTTTTCTTCTTGAAAACCCACTTACTTCCAACTACCTTGGAATTAAGAGGTGGTACAACAAGTTCCCAAACTTGATTGTAATACATGGATTGCATCTCAACGTTCATGGCTTCAAGCCATTTGTCACAATCTGAATTGGACACTACATTATGTTATGTGGTTGGTTCATCTAAATCTACCACATAGTATCCATCCATGAAAAATCCGTATCTTTCAGGTGGATTACTAGTTCTACCACTTCTGCGAACGTTTTGTGTGTATTGATCAACCACTTGATCATCCTCAACATCCTCATGTTGAGTGCTAGTTTCAACCAAACGTGCATCGGGTTGTGGTTCTTGATCCTCCTTAAGATCCGCTGTTCTACTGCTAGTTCCTTCCATAAGAACTCACCCTTTCTGGCAACAAACACTTTTTGTTCCAGTGGATCATAGAAATAATATCCCATAGAATCTTTAGGATATCCAATAAAGATACACTTGGTGGATCGGACTTCCAATTTGTTGGGGCGGGAGTCTTAACATAAGCCTCATAACCCCAGACCCTTAAGTATGATAGGGATGGAACTCTTCCATGCCATATCTCAAAAGGTGTCCTTTCCACCTTTTTGGTTGGGGCCATATTTAGAATACGGGCCGCGGAGAGGAAAGCGAAACCCTAAAATGATAGAGGCAATGAGCTTCTAGCCATCATAGATCGCACCATATCCAATAGGGTTCGATTCCTCCTCTTAGACACACCATTATGTTGTGGTGTTCCAGGTGGAGTGAGTTGTGAGACAGTCCCACAACTCCTAAGATGATCTTGAAAAAACATCACTTAGGTATTCACCTCCTCTATCGGTATGGAGAACTTTAATCGACTTGTTGAGTTGATTTTCTACTTCATTCTTGAAGATTTTGAACGTTTCAAAAGCTTCATCTTTGTGCCTTAATAAGTACACATACCCATAGTGACTATAATCGTCGGTAAAGGTAATGAAATATCTTTCACCATTCCTCGCCATTGGCTTAAAAGGACCACATACATCCGAACATATGATTCCTAATAAATCTTTTGCCCTTTCGTTAGTTCCACTAAAGGGTGCCTTAGTTATTTTCCTTGTAAACAAGATTCACATACATCAAATGAATCACATTCATTTTTTTTAAAAGACCATTCTTTTGAAGTGTTTGTATACGTTTCTTGTTTATATGACCAAGACGACAATGCCAAAGATAGGTATCACTCAAATCTAACTTGAGTTTCTTGGTGTTAGTTTGGTACAATGAACTATTTAAAGTATTTTCATGAACCAATTCATAAATACCATTAATGGGAATAGCTTTAAAATATAACATATCTTTTAAAGAAACATGAATATCATTTTCAACAAAAGATAATACATAATCATAATGTCTTAATTGGGATATAGAAATAATGTTCCTAGTCAAACTAGGAGCATACAAAACATTCTTCAAAATAAAATCCAAGCCACTTGGAAGTTTTAGGATGTAGTCCCCACGAGCTTCAACTATGACTTTAGTTCCATTGCCCATGAAAAGACTAACATCCCTTTGATTGAAGTCCCTACTTCTTGTGAACCCCTGCAACAAATTGCAAATATGAGTTCCACATCTGGTATCCAATACCCATGTGTTAGAAGATGTAACATTAAGATCAATATGAATCATGTATATTGTACCTGAGGTCTGCCCGGCATCCCTCTTTGCTTTCAACTCTTGGAGATGGACAGGACAATTCCTTGCCTAATGTCCAATCTCCCCAAACTTGAAGCATGGGTCATTAGTAGCAACCTTTTGCTTCTTCTCTTGAGGTTTGGGTGGCACCCTTGCCACCCCTTCCCCTTTCCCCAAATGGGTCCCTTACCCTTGGCAACTTTTGCCTTGGGTGCGTGATGAGGCCTTTTATTGTTCCCCCCTTCATTGATGGTGAGAACGGGTAAAACCCTTTTACCCATGGCCGCCTTGGCCGTTTTGAGCATTGAGTGAAGCTCACCAATGCTTTTGTCCCAAGCATTCATGTTGCAGTTCAACACGAATGTCTCAAACTTCTTGGTAAGGCTATTAAGGATCAAATCCGTGGCCAGTTCCTTCGAGACAGGAGAATTAAGCCTTTTGAGGCAGTCAATGTGGCTTTTCATCTTAAGTACATAAGATGAAACCGATTGGTTGTCGTCCATACGACATGCATGGGGTGCTCGAACCGTTTCAAAGCGCTCAACCCTTGCTTGCTGTTGGAATGTTTCCTTCAGCTGGGTTATCATGTCATAAGCTCTGTGATGTTCATACTCCTTTTGGAGATGCGGAGTCATGCTCGCTAGCATGAGACAAGACACTTGGATGGAGTCCTCAGTGTACTTTAGCCAATCGTTTCAGGCCTCCTCATCATCCTCAGTAGGTTGATCAGGGATAGGGTCGTCTAAAACATATGATCGTCTCTCTTGCTTAGAACGATTCTCAAGTTTCGATACCAATCTATGAAATTGTTATGATTTAGACGTTCCTTTTGGAGAATCGCTCGTAAATATTGGGTGGACGTAGATGAGTTATCGTGATTATCATTATTGGTGGCCATCTACAAAATTTAACAAAGAACTATTTTTAGTATTTTTAATATTGCTATTTTTAATAATTAATACCTTTTAAGGTTATTTTCATATTAAAATCTAGAACCCAACATTACATTTAAATTGTAGTTAGGTGACCTTTATCCCACGATTTAAATTAATAAGGTGGTCAACGATTGACGGTTGCAACCAATAGCAACTTCTAGAGGTATGGGATCGACTTTAAACATCATATGTAAAGTCGGCATGTTAATCCCATCAACACCATTTGGAAACCATATTGTAGGTGATCCATTTAACATGGTTTGCAAATCAAGACATCCTACTTACACACACGTGTGAGTTTGCCAAAATGAGTGGTTAGATAACCTTTATCCCACGAATATGACATTCTCACCTTAAGTCATAAGTTCCCTAAAAATGGTTAGGTGACCTTTATCCCACTAAGAGTTCCCGAGTGACTTAAGTGTTGTGTAAAAGGACGGTGTTGATCTTGTTTTAGGATATTTTGAGTTTTCATGATTCTAGTTTAGAAAACTCTATGTACTTGTATTTGCATGATTTCAAATACAAGATACCTTATGGTCCTTTGATTAAAACTTATTTTAATCTTTAAAATCATTAAATCTTTTTAATAACCTTTTAATGATTAAGAACCATCAATTTTCAGCTTGTTAAGTTTGTTATTAGTTTGTAATGCATGTCAAAATATCAACCATACAATCAAATAACAAACATTCAAACAAGCATAAACATAAACAACCACATGTGCATAACCATAGCCATTATGTTGACAACACTTGTTTGCCATCACAAGTGTTGTCATTTGGTCTTTCCTAAGGTCATAACAAAACACATAGAAAGCTTCCAAAAGCCTCCCACTTGAAACCGCATCCAAAATGCTCCATGTTTCTCTTGTGTCTTTCCTTTGTTCTTCCAAGGCGTATGTCTTCATATTACAAGATATAAAGTCCTAATACATGATATCTAGTAAAATGAAAAATACACCTAATCTATTTATTACAACCCAATAATAAATAAATTACATCTTTTTTACAAAGCACAAATAAATTAATATACAACCCTATTGAATAAACCAAAACAACCATTGCATACATCCAAACAACACAAGGCCAAATGCTAGGTTATGCACCAATATGAACATACATCATATCATCCAAATATATTAAAAAATCCCCATTAAAACCCACGATTTTCAGCAACATAAACTGAAAATTCGGTTTTTAAACATTGTCCAAACAATATATATATCATCATACATATCTTTCAAGGTTTAATCACTAGCATATGTGATATAACCTTGAAAGTTTGGGGATTCAACATACAAAACATAGCAGCCCCTAAAGGGGTTTTAAAGTCCATAAAACAAATTTTTAAAGAACAATACAAGCTAGCTATCCACATAACCGGCTCTAGATGCCATTGTAGGGGTTTGTTAGAACACAAGACATAGTTTAACCACTTAAACTTTGTAAAACGCAGCGGAAGTTTAGCTTTATAACATTGTTTATAAGCAAAAAATCTCATGTTCTATTTGATGTTTTAAAGTGTAAACAAACCCAAGAACAAAGGGATCTTTTATGTGAATAAGCAAGCTATGAACACATGTAAATTTACATAAAATAACAGCTACATTGAGCTGTGAAAACTACCTTTCTGCAGCAGCAAAAACCAACACAAAAAGGGAATGTTGGATGCTCAAACTTGGCCAAGGCTCCAAGGTAGGACCTCTCAAGTTTGTATACCCCAAGCTTGTTTGCAAAGCACCTTCTTGTTAGGAAGAATCACCACCAAAAAGCTTCAAAAACCCTCAAATTCCAGCTGCTAGAACTGTGAGTATTGAGAGAGAATAAAGAGCCTTTTTGCTAGTTTGCATGTCTTGAGATATGAGAGAAAGTGAGGTGATCTAGACAAGTATTGATGTGTGTAAGTTTCAAGGCCAAGTATCCAATGAATTAAAAGGGGGGCGGCGGAAATATAATTCAAAAGAGGTTTCCCTCTTATAAAAATAACACACACATATATTATCTAGTCTTGTAACTAGTTTATGTAATTAACCATTTAATTGTATAAGTAGTATACTCTCATTATTAGTTGGTGTTATCCAACTTATTTAAATAACACTTCAAATAATATTATTGAACAAAATATACTAATAAGTTGTTCATTCTCATATGCAACTTATTTAGAATACCCATTTTCTAAATTGGTGTAAATATTTAATTGCATGATCATATAATCAATTAAATATTAATGGATGTTTGCTAAGCTTGTTATTGGTATAACCCGACTTGGATCATAACGTACTAACCGCATCAATATTCTATGTGTCTTGGGCATATAGAATCCTACATATATATATATATATATATATATACCTATATATATATACCTATCTTCATCTAAACACACCCATATCTATATATATACATAATTAGGCGCACACACATTCATTACGAACATATACATACCGAAAAACACACGCTCGTCGCGCACACAGTAGCCGAAGGCTTCTGTGTTTTGTTCACCTTATACAACACACACTCCATAGATACATACGTACAAACGAATACACGTATATATATATATATACACACACACATATCTATATATCCACCATAACTCACACACAACAACACACATAACAAACACACATAGCAACACACACAACAAACACACACAGCCCTTTGGCTGCTGTGTTTGATTTTCTCGACCCGCAAACAACAAACGCTAGTTTCATGCACGCACACACATATACATATATATACGGGCAGAACACACACATTTATATATACATGAGCAGCACTCACACACACATATATATACACAGCATCTATACAACCTGCCCATGTATACACCCATATATATAACATACATACAACAACAAGAACATATGTTGCAGTAACACACGCACACACATAATATATACACTTTTGCACACATAACAGCAGCTGCAGACTGCTATATGGCATGCAAAAACCACCACCGAACCACCGCACAACCCAGGTAATCACCGCACCAACCCAGGTAATCACCGCACCAACCCGAGCCAAACTCATAACCAACTTGACGAAACGAAATGAAACAAGGTTTACCTCGACCGTTTACATGCGGGGGGACGAAACAGCGATACGAAAGCCACCGACGGCGACAAACGGCGATGAGGGAAACACGATCTTGGTAGCACGATCGAAAGCTCACAGAATAGAGAGATGGCAGTAGGGTTTTCCGCAGGGGGGATTTGGTCGATGGTTTGGGGTTGTAAATGTTATAATTTAGTTATTTACAGTTTAGCCCCTCGAATCTTTAAGAATTAATTCCTTTTAGTTTGAAAATATTTATTTTAAACCCTGAACTTTTTATTTTATTTTTATTTAATCCAACCTTTATAAACGTACTCATAACGAACCACTTCAAGGAAAATATATATACGGCTTATGTAACATCTTTGAAATATGCCCCATTGGAAACATCAAAAGATTATAAAACTCAATAAAGGCCCGAATTAAGTTGGGCTTATGAAAGAAATCTTGGAAAACGAAACTAGCCTTTTTGGGCCAAATAAGCCCAATAAGGGCCCAAACTTATAAACAAGACCCATTTAAGGCCCAAATGCATGTTACAAACTAATGAAATGAGAAACCATGAAACAATGAATTATTATGTGATTTGAAATAACTATGAAAAGATCCAAACTAAAAACAAATTCAGAACCCATACCGGGTAAAATCTGACAATTTAACGCGTACTAACGTCTGAATTCCATCAGAAATTCTTATAATGGCTTGTCATCCAATCTAATAATTGTTAATATTAACTAATATCATAAATAATGCTTGCTAAAAGTTTTTTCATCAAACATGCATAAGCAACGGAAATACGTAAGTGAAATGCGAATACCTGTTTTCACTTGCATTTAACCGACGTCTGTTATGACAACCGAGCCTCGTAACTCCGTAAATATTCATCTAATAATTTTTTATTATCATAAAATATTAAATTGGTAAGTGATATGTTATCCTGAATAAAGGCGTTTCGAAACGCAACCGTGACGTGCATGGATTTGGAATTAGGTCAAAACCCGAGAATTGGACAAATAAGGTTATAATGCGACTGGCATGGGGAGTTAACATACACAATATCATTTTAATAATTAATTGCATATATTTGATAGCAAAATGATTATATTAACGCTCATTCGAGGAAACGCGTAAAACCGTTGAACGTGTTAAATACGTGTTAATTTACAACCCCGTTTAATTATTCGGTATGTTTTTAATATGATAAAATTAATACTCTTGGAATATTTATAACGTTTTGTATAACCGAATCTTACGGGAAATGAAATTTATTACATTAGGCCAAAAATTAAATCGAACGTGTACGAACCGAACTCTTTTTCGAACCTGTTTAATTTAACCACTAGTATATAAACAACATAATCTCCATTTTAGGGTTTTAAAAACAAAATCTAAGACAGAGAAAGAGTGGGCAGCCGCAAAACCTCTCCCCCCATTTCGTGCTCCAGTCGGTTTTCCGGCCACTGGTGACTTTCTCCGGCGAGTGCTGGCGAGTGACACCCCTCCTACGACTCCCCTCGACCCCCCGAGATCGATGGAGTGACGATTTCGCCCAGAACACAGTAGTATGGCATGAATGGAAGGCGGAGATGACGGCTGCAGGTCGATTTTGGGGGAGGTGGTGTCGATGGTTCATGGTTTGGAGTCGGGACGATCGATCCGGGTAGGATTATGGTCGTGACAGTTGACGGTGGTCATGGTGGTTGCTTTGGGAGGAGATTATAGATAAAGGTGTTGCAGCCATGTCGTGGGTGTTGGATGGCAAGGTACGGTGATGGCGGTGATGTCGGCGGTCGTGGTGGTGGTTGTCGGGTTGATTATAGATAAGGTGTGGTTGCAGCCATGTCGTGACTTTTGTCGGCGGCGTTGTGGTGGTTGTCGGGTTGAAGGAAGCCGAACCAGAGGTAATGGTAGTTTAGTTTTGGTTGTTCAGCTATGATAGTGGACCTAAGCGACGATGGGAGCTGACTGTCGTTATGTTGGTCGTGGTGGTGGCATGAAGGTGGTGTATCGGTTGTGCTTGTCAGCTGTGGCTGTAGGGGTTGATGGTTCTGGTCGATTTAGGGTACCCAAAGGCTGCCCAAGGTGGCTATGGAAATGGTGTTAGGCTACTGTGATGGTTACAAAGGCTGTTGGTTGTGGTTAATAGTTGTGCATGTGACGGTTGTGGTGTTAGATGTTAGTTGTAATGGCTGTGGTAGACGAAAGAAGGTGGTGTCGTGGTAGTGGTGTTGTTGGTGATAGCTGATGGTGGTGAAGGTGGTTCATGGTGGACTGTGGCTGCATGTGGTGGGTAGTGATGGTAAAAGTCATAACCGAGGTGGATGGTAAAGTATGTTGTGGATATAATTTCATTTGGTTATGAAATAACAATGTAGAAGTGTTTGTATATAATTTTAGTGTGTCTTGACTAGGTTAAGCCATGGTCTAAGCTCATGGTCAATTGAGGTCACGGGTAGTCAACAACAAGATCGTGATAGGATCAAGAGCAATACGAGTGGGTTAGCGAACGTGAATCGAGTAAAAGGTATAATCGCACGCGTAATGCATTTGAAATTTAATTATAATCTATATGCGTGTCACTTGAGCTCCAATTATACAAAATACATAAATTATAAAATGAAAATGAACGCCACTTGATATAATTATCTGATTTAAATAGATAGTTCTGACATGAGACTTAAATAGCAACGATATTTATTAGAATCCAACCTAGATATAATATAGGTAGCATTACAATATAGAAATGATTATAACATGTTATTGATGATACAACTCTGTTTGATCTCATGGCACACTAAAACCTTACTAGACTTCGAGATGTAAAACACATTAAAATACGACTGTTCATGTATACAATAAATACTTAGGTTAACCGACATCTACACATATTTATTCAAGGAAAAAGATTTATAAACACTATAACAATCCATCATCTTAATATTATTATTAGTCGATCATCTCATTATTATTGGAATAAATGTTATTTGTATCACCCCTTTTATTCAATATATCGACAACTATTATCAATATTTGGATTACTCTAGCATCAATCAATTTAACATTATGATGTAAGTGTAAGCATTATAAACATCATTTGGAACATTATAGATTACTTACATCATCAATAAAAATTATCTATAAAGATTGGAATCCTTGATATCAACCGTTTATGACTACATTCTTTATGCAAAGAATCATTTATTGGATAAGGCATTAATTAACCTAATATGCACGAGGTAGTACATAACAATTGATAATTTTCACAAGAAGCTAAGGTACATCAATGAAACTAATCGTTAACTTCCAGTTAACTAACGAGCTCAACCGCACGCATGTAATGACATCGTGCTAATTCTAAACATGAATCTTATATGTTCTAATTAGGATCACTTTGTTGGTGATCATCCTTTTTCTTTATCAAGCATAGAATTATTTAAGGATACCAGGCGAGTTCTAGTGATCCCTTTTTACCACTGCTTTGGTATGAAACATGCTCTGTTATTTATGAACTATAATTGTGCTTTACTTGTTGATTATATGTGGGATTTATGGTTACCTGCTGATACTTATATCATGATCATTAATTCTTTTGTGAACCACTTGTTTTATGTGGATAGATCTATTTGGGGAAACCCCCACACACAGTGGCTCCTGCTACAGGAGTTACCCCACTGAGATCCTGAAGGGTGCTTATGGCATGTGACAGGTTTTGTTAAGAAACTATGGTGAACCATTCGGGCAGGTATGGTGTACTGGTTTGGGGCTCAGTTCTTCCTTCGGGAATAACCAGTAAAACACAACTTTAGATGAGGCTAGCTGGGACTGAGTGCAGGGTTGATTATGATACTCCTACGATATTGAAACTATGATTCTTTCCTTTTCATCAAATGAGGATTTTCTTAAGTACATTTGTTTTTAAACTTTAAGCACTTGAACTCACCAACTTTATGTTGACACAAAACCTTTTTGAGCATGTCTTCAGGTACAGCTAGAGAGAATAGTTGAGCTATAGAAGATATCTAAATCTGAAACCAGAAGAGATTGATCATGATACCTATAGATTGTAGATTGAGGCACATTGTGAATTGAAACAAAGCCAATATTCTAAAGTAAATATTGTGAGTGGTATTGTAATAAACCATTTAGTTTCCGTTGCATTTTGGTTGTTGTTTACTGATCGTTACGTCCCGCCTCTCTGGGCCTGGGGTGTGACAGATTGGTATCAGAGCCTAAGGTTATAGAGAAGTAGGTCTGCTTCGCGAGACCTAAACTACAACCATATGAACCTCATAGGACCACCTTAGTAAGATGACTCTTCCGAGCTTTGTTGAACCAAGGTGTAGAAATATGGGTTTGCTTTGCAATACCTAAGCTGTAACCATAAATAGGACCAGCCTAGTAGGTTGTTTCCATGATCCAGTGATCCAAAGTTTGCAGCAAGAATAGGTTCCCTTAAGAACTACCATCTTTAAATTATATACCTTAAGGATTACATATATCCTATTAAGAATTCTCTACCTATAAGAAACTTGATACATTATGGTATTACCTACGATAGGTGCACCCGAGTAAGCCAGGAAGGTATGGAACCTTTTGGAGTTGACTAATAGGACCACTGAACATCAAGTACTAAGAATGTTAGAAATCCAAGGTGTACATATATATTGGGACTTAAATTTTGGAGATATACTTATCTGATTGCATAGCTGACATTTGTCACTATATGAAACAACTGATGCTAGCTATACACTTGATACGACTTGTGTCGTTACGTGAGACAACTATATAATTATACTTGTTGGAATGATGATACTTGCTTATATGCTTCATTTGTATGATGATACTTGTTGGAAGGCAGTGATAGGATAAAAACCATGATGCCTTTCTATTTAATCTGCTCCCTACTATAGCTTGTACCTGATTGCTCATCACCTGGTTTGTTAAAACTGTACTTTTACACAATTGTTGGGTTAGCAAGATTGTTAACATAATTAGAATCTAAGTGTGCTTAATTGCAGATGATGACCAAATAGGAATTGTAACTCAAAGACCTAATTACACAAAATCAGAACTTATGATGGGAATAACTAGAATGATAGTGTAAGGTAAATTGACGATTATGGGTGCACACGTAATGGTGAATTTACAGGTACACTTAAATTCTGGTGGGCCCTGTCATGTAAACCAATATCAAAGTACAACACTCAAGAAACTAATAAATACAAGATTTAAACACAAATATACAATATATACTAAATGATTATATATTCCAAAACTTTCGTGCTGGGCGAAGCCATTACAATTGAAGAGCTACCAGGGACGACACTGTAGTAACTATTCCTTTTCTTCTTCTTCTCTTTTCTTTTGTTCTGCTACCCTATTGGGTTATAATGATGCAATTATCTGACTCAAAAGATCATTAAATGTTCATTCTCAAGCTCAACCAGCCTTGCACTGAGAGTACGGTACTTCACCTAAGTTGTGCGTGTACTTTAGCAATATTGTTCATTCTTTTTGTGATGCCCAAGGATTTCTTCCTACCTATTAGAGAATTCATTTCAACTTTGTTGGTATCGTGAAATACTCCCTAACATAAACTCTACAACCGAGAATAGATTGGAGTAATGAATTGTCGAGAAGCACTTCATGTGGTCAATGACATAGAAGACTTGTCACTTCTTTCTTCCTTATTAGCTCACACTTCATAGGACAATCTGAACTCTAATATTCCTCTATCAATTTCTTAAAGTCTTTGATAACTTATTACTTAATACCTATTCGACATCATAGAACCACTTAATCTAAAAGAAAATTCTTAATATCAACTCTAATAATCATTAACAATCACCTTTCATAGTACCAGGTGTTTGTGAAATCCTTCATCATCAATGAACCGAGAGTTACCTACTAACAATCTTTACCTGCAACATAAGTTGAATTATCTTGACCATGCTTTTAACTAGCTCTGTCGTTGGTAAACTTCTGAGTGCCAGAATAAGTAGGAGGTGAAACCTCGTTCTAAAATCCTGATTCCATAGAAATAAAGGCTCAAGTGCTAGAGATATTTGCCGAGAAAACTGACCTTCGAGCTTTCAAAACAAAAATATGAATTTACAACTTCTGTGAATTCCCGGTTTTCACTCACCCTCTGCTCATGATTTATTTTCCATAAAATTCATGGTCTAACGAGTGGTACTACTCACCCTAAACCCACTATCATGACCCTCATCTTTGGAAACACGTGATGGCCGATGCGGACAACTTTAAAACCTTGTATGTCATCCCTAACTCGAGATCTCTACTATTTGGGTGATAAGTTTGTGATCCGAGAGTGAAGGTCATGAAGCTGGAATACGATCTCGAAGCTATATGATAGGTTATTAGGGTGGTAGTTAACCTCCTTGTGCTAGCTAGCACCTTGATAAAGTCTTAAACTAGTTCGAATCGATACGGTCGATGATAATGAAGAACTCATGGGGAAGTCTCATGGTTGAACTTAAAGGATGGTAATGCTCCAAAAGATGTATTAAGAAGCATAGAAGATCAGCTACAAGAAATTTCATGTGTTAAATCACTTGAGATCCAACTACAACGAAGTGGTAAACATGCACCAGATTGTAGACAAAGAAAGTCTGCATAATCATCCCCGATCGTAAGCATTGGTGTTATTCCTCTTTGAATTTTCTTAAACCATTTCTAAAGTAATTCTCAAATGCCATACTCTAGAAAACTCCGTACATTCGAACAGTCGAGCTAAAAGTCTTACTCCCATATCTCATTGAAACAATCGATATGCTTATAAGGAAATAGAATCTAAATAGAGTTACTTGCTTCATGGATGGACCCTTTACAGGGCATGGTCACCTTGGAGAACTTGGAGAGAGGAAGAGGTCATCTAGAAGGTTGACCTTAGTTGGAAAGCACTATAAAGGAACTAGTGGGAACGCTTGCAGCAGTTCTATAGTTTAAGACAACAGATGAGGTTGCTGTAAAGGAATGTGAATCGGAGAGAAGTAGTGATGTATGGTGGTACGGAATTGGAAACTCGTGGAAGGAAGGCAGATCCGACAGCTATTAGATAAACAGTTCATAAGACATAGTATGTCACCTTGAAGAACCCTAATACACTTTGTGGGAAGAGGAATGGAATGCTCTTAAGATGGATAAACTATCAAGAGTTGAATAAAGTTACCTAGAAAAAGCGATACCCCCTTTCCAGAATTGTTAACCTTCTTAATCAGTTGCAAGATACTGATTACACTTCTAATGTTATCAGCCAAGAATATAAGTGAAATGACGTTACCAAGGTTGCATTTAAAATAAATTATAGACAATGTGAAAATCACATTCAAGCTTGTTTGGGCTGGCTCACACATCCCTGGTATTCATGAGCCTGATGAATGGGATTCTGTAAGCCATACTTAGACATGCCTGTTATCTTGACATTGCTAATAAGCATGAAATTCGAGACAATTCACTAAAATTTGGGGCTATCAAAGTCCGAGAAGTAGTAAAGAACTCATTGAGATACGTCATTGTTTAGGGTTAAGGGAAATTTTTTGAAGGATCAATAAAAGCTTCACTCGTGTAGCTATACAACTGGCATCGTAATCCCAGGAATATGCCAAATCCGTTTGGACATGGATCAGAAGGCTTCGATGTGTGTTGATGCAATGGTACATGGCAAGCTTCTAGCCGCCTGACAATTCAACAAACACATGAAGAGTTACATTATACTTGAACTGGAACTATGGGGAACGACTTTTGCAAAATAAAATATGCATTTAGATACATTATTGGTACGACACTACCAACTACACATCAGAATACTAGATCAAGTACAATAGGGTGATCGACGATCGGTAATGTTAACCGCATTGACAAGTGCGGATAGGAGGCCATCATCCGCATTGTCCTAAGACATCTGTATTTCCTAATGCGAAAGAACAAGTCTTGACCGCATTTGTCTTGGCTTAACCGCATTGATGGATGCGGATAGCCTACAGTTAGGCTTTTCTCCTTTTGCCTTCACCCGTCTTACGTTTCGAACTTGTGATTCTACCAGCGTCAGTTCACATGAATATATATAGCACATCCCATATCGGGAAACTCTTATCATGCATCAGATAAGAAGAACAGATCTACTCGAAGACTGAGAATCTGATATACAGAACCGTTCCGGAAAAGGAAGCATACTAGAAGAAGCACGTAGTGGAAGAAAGGACTTAACCCCTAAAAATGAAATCATAGAAGGAGGAGATCGACGAAATCTTTTGGAAGAAAGGCGATAACTAGAAAGAAGGCTTTGAAAGCTGAAGACCTTCATATGTGACCTAACCTCTTCATTCTTAGCAATCGTGAAAACTTATTAGTTTTAGCTTTGTAGGAGTAATCATGCGATTCCTAGATATTAATCTGCACTCGTTGGGAAAACCCAAATCCTTCTTGATTTGAAACTTTTTAGTCTATTGTATCCTGATTACCTATCTAATTAAAGGAATTCATGCCATTATACTCTTCTTTTCAATCATTCTTAAGATTCTTAGTGAGGATGGTAAAACCGTTGGGATTTTGGGAATCGTCTCCTTGCAAGATCAACCTTGTAGGTCGGTGCATTGAAACACAATGGAGAACCTCTTCCTGTTAATTCTGTACAAATGTTAAAATGATTGGATTGTGAAGCTAAAAATCTGTTCACGAGTTGACTCACTGATGTTGTCAAGCATGATTCTAACATTCGGATAGTTACTTGAATCTAAATCAAACCCAGTTATTTGACACATAATCATCAATATTCATCCTGGGATGCTCAGCTAAATAACTTCAAATCCTCAAGACTTATGCTATGAGTGTATCACACTCGGGAATAATGTTAACGATACTAAAATTTCGGGAACGAAATTTCTTAAAGGAGGGGAGAATGTAACACCTCTGAAATATGCCCAATTGGAAACCTCAAAAGATTATAAAACTCAATAAAGGCCCGAATTAAGTTGGGCTTATGAAAGAAATCTTGGAAAACAAAACTAGCCTTTTTGGGCCCAATAAGCCCAATAAGGGCCCGAACTTATAAACAAGACCCAGTTAAGGCCCAAATGCACGTTACGAACTAATGAAATGAGAAACCATGAAACAATGAATTATTATGTGTTTTGAAATAACTATGGAAAGATCCAAACTAAAAACAGATTCAGAACCCATACCGGGTAAAATCCGGCAATTTAAGGCGTACTAACGACTGAATTCCATAAAAAAATTATAATAATGGCTTGTCATCCAATCTAAATCATTGTTAATCTTAACTAATATCATAAATAATGCTTGCTAAAGGATTTTTCATCAAACATGCATAAGCAACGGAAATACGTAAGTGATACGCGAATACCGGTTTTCACCGGCATTTAACTGACGTCTGATATGACAACCGAGTCTTGTAACTATGTAAATATTCATCTAATCATTGTTTATTATTATAACATATTAAATTGGTAGGTGATACGTTGTCCGGAATAAATGCGTTCCGAAACGCAACCGTGACGTGCATCGATTTGGAGTTAGGTCAAAACCCAAGAATTGGACAAATAAGGTCATAACGCGACTGACATGGGAAGTTAACATACAAAATATCATTTTAATACTTAATTGCATATATTTTAATACCAAAATGATTATATTAACGCTCATTCGAGGAAAACACGTAAAACCGTCGAACGTGTTAAATACGCGTTAAATAAAAAACCCGGTTTAACTATTCGGTATGTTTTTAATATGATAAAATTAATAATCTTGGAATATTTATAACTTTTTGTATAACCGAATCTTATGGGAAATGAAATTTATTACGTTACGCCAAAAATTAAATCGAACGTGTACGAACCGAACTCTTTTACGAACCTGTTTCATTTAACCACTAGTATATAAACAACATAATCTCCATTCTAGGGTTTTAAAACAAAATCTGAGACAGAGAAAGAGAAGGCAGTCGCAAAACCTCTCCCCCTCCCCATTTCGAGCTCCAGCCGGTTTTCCGGCCACCGGTGACTTTCTCCGGCGAGTGACACCCCTCCTACGACTCCCCTCGACCCCCTGAGTTTGATGGAGGTGATGATTTCGCCCAAAACATAGCAATATGGTATGAATAGAAGGCGGAGATGACGGCTACAGGTTGATTTTGGAAGAGGTGGCGTCGATGGTTCATGGTTGGGAGTCGGGACGATCGATCCTGGTAGGATTGTGGTCGTGACGGTTGACGGTGGTCGCGGTGGTTGCTTTGGGCGACAATTATAGATGAAGGTGTTGCAGCCATGTCGTGGGTGTTGTGGTGGCAAGGTACGATGATGGTGGTGATGTTGGCGGCGTTGGTGGTGGTTGTCGGGTCGAAGGAAGCCGAACCAGAGTTGGGTATGTTGACTTTTGGGCTGTAGATAATGCTAGTTTTGGTTGTTCAGCTATGATTGTGGACCTATGAGATGATTGGAGCTGACTGTCGTTATTGTCAGTCGTGGTGGTGGTAGTGAAGGTGGTGTATCGGTTGTGCTTGTCGGCTATGGCAGAAGGTGTTGATGGTTGTGGTCGATTTAGGGTACCCAAAGGCTTCCCAAGGTGGCTATGGAAATGGTGTTAGGCTGCTGCGATGGTTACAAAGGCTGTTGGTTATGGTTAATAGTTATGCATGTGATGGTTGTGGTAATGGATGTTAGTTGTAATGGCTGCGGTAGACGAAAGAAGGTGGTGTCGTGGTAATGGAGTTGTTTGGTGATAGTCGATGGTGGCGAAGGTGGTTCATGGTGGACCGTGGCTGCATGTGGTGGATAGTGATAGTAAAAGTCATAACCGAGGTGTATGGTAACGTATGTTGTGGATATAATTTCATTTGGTTATGAAATAACAATGTATAAGTGTTTGTATATAATTTTAGTGTGTCTTGACTAGGTTAAGCCATGGTCTAAGCTGATGGTCAATTGAGGTCACGGGTAGTCAACAACAAGATCGTGATGGGATCAAGAGCAATACGAGTGGGTTAGCGAACGTGAATCGAGTGAAAGGTATAAACGCACGCGCAACGCATTTGAAATTTAATTATATTCTATATGCGTGTCACTTGAGCTCCAATTATACAAAATACATAAATTATAATATGAAAATGAGCGCCACTTGATATAATTATCTGATTTAGATAGATAGTGCTCACGTGAGACTTAAATAGCAATGATATTTATTAGAATCCAACCTAGATATAATATAGGTAGCATTACAATATAGAAATGATTATAACATGTTATTGATGATACAACTCTGTTTGATCCAATGGCACACTAAAACCTTACAAGACTTGAAGATGTAAAACACATTAAAATACGACTATTCATGTATACAATAAATACTTAGGTTAACCGATATCTACACGTAATTATTCAAGGAAAAAGATTTATAAACACTATAACAATCCATCATCTTATTATTATTAGTCGATCATCTCATTATTATTGGAATAAATGTTATTTGTATCACCCCTTTTATTCAATATATCGAAAACTATTATCAATATTTGGATTACTCTAGCATCAACAATTTAACATTATGATGTAAGTGTAAGCATTATAAACATCATTTGGAACATTATAGATTACTTACATCATCAATAAAATTATCTATAAAGATTTGGAATCCTTGATATCAACCGTTTATGACCACGTTCTTTATGCAAAGAATCATTTATTGGATAAAGGCATTAATTAACCTAATATGCATGAGTTAGTACATAACAATTGATAATTTTCACAAGAAGCTAACGTACATCAATGATACTAATCGTTAACTTCAAGTTAACTAAAGAACTCAACCGCACGCATGTAATGACATCATGCTATTTTAAACATGAATCTTATATGTTCTAATTAGGATCGCTTTGTTGGTGATCATCCTTTTTCTTTATCAAGCTCAGAATTATTTAAGGATGCCAGGTGAGTTCTAGTGATCCCTCCTTACCACTGCTTTGCGATGAAACATGCTCTGTTATTTATGAACTATAATTGTGCTTTACTTGGTGATTGAATGTGGGATTTATGGTTACCTGCTGATACTTATATCATGATCATTAATTCTTTCGTGAAACGCTTGTTTTATGTGGATAGATCTATTTGGGGAAACCCCCACACACAGTGGCTCCTGCTACAGGGAGGTACCCCACTGAGATCCTGAGGGGTCGCTTGTGGCATGTGACAGGTTTTGTTAAGAAACTATGGTGAACCATTCGGGCAGGTATGGTGCACTGGTTTAGGGCTCAGCTCTTCCTTCAGGAATAACCGGTAAAACATAACTTTAGAAGAGGCTAACCTGGACTGAGTGCAGGGTTCATTATGATACTCCCACGATATTGAAACTATGATTATTTCCTTTTCATCAAATGATGATTTTGTTAAGTACATTTGTTTTTAAACTTTAAGCACTTGAACTCACCAACTTTATGTTGATACAAAACCTTTTTGAACATGTCTTCAGGTACAGCTAGGGAGAATAGTTGAGCTATAGAAGATATCTAAATCCGAAACAAGAAGTAAGGGTAGATGTTGAAGACAAAAGTTGAGCCTAAAAGCCTTAGTTACTGAAGCCTCAAGAAATATTGACCAAGAGATTGATCATGATACCTATAGATTGTAGATTGAGGCACCTTGTGAATTGAAACAAAGCCAATAGTCTAATGTAAATTTGTGCATTGTATTGTAATAAACCATTTAGTTTCCGCTGCATTTTGGTTGTTGTTTACTGATCGTTACGTCCCGCCTCAAGAAATTTGTCTGAATTTTTATATATATATGATAATGGTAATAATAATATTCATAATTACTAATAGACTTTATTAAATTTAAACAAAGACACAAAATATATAAATAGAATTCATTATACTATTAAAAGTCAACGCGCAAGGCGGTTGCGATGAGATATATTTTGAAAACAAATTATTTATGCAGGGATAATTAATACACAATGAGAGTTAACAAGCCTAACGTTAATTGACGGAACTGTTAGTGACGGATGTCACAGTTTCCCCAGTTGAGAGAATTTCGTACCGAAATTTAGCTGGAGTTAGATCCTGAAGCTCTATCCGCGAACAGCTACGGATATTTAAGTTTCAAAAAGTCTTCCCGTTCCCATGTAAATTCTGGCCCTTGCTTAGAGTTCCATCTCACTCTGACAATTGGGATCTTGCTACGTTTCAATCGTTTGACTTTTCTTTCCGTGATTTCTATTGGTTCCTCCATAAAGTGGAGTTTCTCATCACTCTTGATTTCCTCAATTGGAACATGAAAGGGTCTATCGGCTAATCATTTCTTGAGGTTTGATACGTGAATGTATCATGCACACCATTCTTGAGGTAATTTTAATCACTACGCCACAAGACCAATTCTTTCAGTGATCTCGAATGGTCCAATGTACCTCGGATCTAACTTTCCCTTCTTCTCGAATCATACGATTCCCTTCCAAGGAGAAACCTTCAACAAGACACGATCACCCACGCTAAACTCTAGAGGTTTCCGCCGGTTATCGGCATAGCTTTTGTGGCGGTCTCTAGCTGCCTTAAGTCTGTACTTGATTTGGAATATCTTATCAGTCATTTCTTGGATGATCTCTGGACCTGTCAATTGACTCTCACCTCCCTCTGTCCATCATACGGGATGCCTACACTTTCTTCCGTACAACGCTTCAAACGGAGCGCATCCAATGCTCGTATGGTAACTATTATTAAAAGAAAATTCGACTAGTGGTAAATGAGTATCCGAATTCCCGCTGAAGTCGATCACACATGCCCTAAGAATGTGTTTTAAAGTCTGAATCGTACACTCGTTTTGTCCATCTGTTTGAGGATGATAGGCAGTGCTTATATCTAACCGAGTTCCCATTGCCTTCTGAAGCGTCTGCCAGAACCGCGACTTAAACCGACTGTCGTGATCTGATATGATAGATACAGGCACACCATGCCTAGCCACAATTTCATTTAAATGAAATCTCGCTAACTTCTCCATCTTATAATCCCCACGTATTAGTAAGAAATGATCGGACTTCGTCATTCTATCCACTATCACCCAAATCGAATCATGAGCACTACCGGTCCTCGGCAGTTTGGTGATAAAGTCCATTGCTATGTTTTTCCATTTCCACTCAGGAGTTCCCAGCTGTTGCATTAATAATCCTAATGCTCTCTGATGTTCGGCTTTGACTTTCAAAAAGTCAAACATTCACTTACATACGTGCAATGTCCTTCTTCATTCCTAGCCACCAATATAATTCTTTAATATCTTGGTACATCTTATCTACACCAGGATGAACATAATACTTGGACTTGTGTGCTTCATTCATAACCAAGGTTCAAGCATCTCCCCACTTAGGTACCAATATATGATCTACATAGTACCGTATGCCATCCTCTTTACAATTCATCTGTTTATCTAATTCTCGAAAATCCTCACTCGCAATATTCTCTTCCTTTAGTGCTTCACCTTGTGCTAACAGGAATTGAATTTTCAGATTCGATTCAATTATCATCCCTAACGCTCGTGTACGTAAATGTTTCACATGTACCTTTCTACTCAAAGCATCATAACGGATCTCGTAATTGTGATCGCTGAGAAGCTCCACCCATCGCCTCTAACGCATTTCCAATTCCTTCTAATCAAAAATATGTTGGAGGCTCTTATGATCAGTATAGATAACACGTTTCATTCCGTACAGGTAGTGTCTCCAAAACTTGGGTGCAAACACTATAGCAAACTATTCTAAGTCTTGCATCGTATAATTCCTCACGTGATTTTTAAGCTATCGAGGGCACAAGTGATCACCTTATCTTTCTGTATTAGAATGCAACCAAATCATTGATGTGACATGGTGAAGAATACCATGAATCATTTGACCCATCAGGGAGGATTAATATCGACACGAGTTACACTATTTATCTTTTAGCGTTTGGAAGGTCTTTTCTTGCTTATGACCCCAATCAAATTTCTTATCATTCTGGGTTAACATTGTCATCGGTTGAGCGATCTGTGAGAAATTCACAAAGGACCATCAATGATACCCAGCCAATCCTAAGAATTATTGGATTTCCGAAGGCATCTTAGGTGTATCCCAGTTCATGACTCCTTCGATCTTCCTAGGATCAACTAGAACTCATATTTGGAGGACTTGGCGTAAAGTTGCTCTTCCATTAATAATTTTAGTATCGTCCGTAAACATTGATCATGGTCGTTCTTTGGTCGTGAATGGATGAGGATATTTTCTACAAACACGATTACACTTTATCCAATACGGCTTGCATACCCGATTCATAAAGTCCATGGACACTATCGGAGCATAGGTGAGCCTAACGACATGGCTAAGAACTCGTAATTTCCATATCGAGTCGTAAAGGTTGCCTTCAGGTCTTGTCTTTTTGAACTCTTAATTGGTAATAACCTGTCCAGAGTTCGAACTTTGAGGAGCACGTTGCGTCCTGCATGCAACTGATCGAATAGATCATAATTCCTGCGGAGAGGGTATTGGTTTTTGATAATTAACTTGTTCACCTTTCGATAATCTATGTACAACTGGAATGACCCATCCTTCTTTTCAACCAATCAGGTCGGTGATTCCCATAGCAGTGACTAGGCTGAATAAAACTTTTATCCAAGAGCTCTTGTAGCTTACTTGATAATTCTTGCCTTTGCGTTGGTTCTAACTGATATGGTGCCTTTGTAATAGAACTTGCTCTAGGGCTCATATCACTCTGGAATTTCTATTTGACAATGAAGGGACAATCCTGTTAAGTCACAAGGAAGGTCTTCTGGAAAATCACGTACAATAGGAATATCTTTGAACTTTCTTTCTTCTGCATTCTTCTCCACCGTATGTGTTACAAAAAGGGCAACATCACTTCTTTAGGCATCGACGAATCACCTTCTCCTGATGGACTATCTTGGTTTCATGCTTCGAAAACCAATTCATACGGTATTAAGTCTATGTCAAAGACATGATCTTCGTGTACTTTTGTGTAATCTCTAATTATTACCATTGGTCATCTCAACTGTGTAAATAATTTCTAAGCAATTAGGGTTAATGCTAAGTTAAAGAATATTTTTGGAAGAATCAAAGCTATTATCAACCCTGGTATCAAATAGATGTGTAGCTATTGATGATAAGGTACGTGCATGTAACAACTTTGCTCTTGTCGAATGTCGCTTGTTCCAGTCGCAAATGACCGTGTGATGTATTACCTTGATTTACATGATATTTATTTCCATAATTTAACTGTTCTTACTTTCTATCTATAGCCATTTCCTAATTCTGATTGTTTCCAACTTTTCCTGGGGTCCTGATCGACCTAGGGCACACGTTATGGTAATGGTCGGAACTCCCACCTTCTTAGCGTCCCTGTTTAACGCATGTTGACTTAATCTCATCGACCAACATAGCTAGGTTCCCAACATTGGCATTCTTGTCTACCTTACTGCTAGATTGCTTGTTCGACCCTCCAACTTCTTTCTACTACCCACTAGATTTTTCCCAATGTCCCTCTCAATTCTATTTGGTCTAATGTCATAAGGTATGACATCAGCTTTGTCAACTCATGGAGTTTGTCAATATAAAGAGCACGACCTAACTCTACCATTGCGCGATTTCAGAATTATAATTCGAACTTTTCCATTTCATTCCTTGGGTAATAGTACTCAATCACCAAGGCTTTAAACTCATCTCAAGTCATGGCTATCTCAGCCTCCTTACCTCAGACTTGAGCTTGGGTATTCTACCATGCTTGTGCTTTACCCATTAGTGAGTAAGCAAAACATACTTCATTTTATGGTTTTTCAGTGTAGTTGTTCAAATATGTAACAGTTTCCAATTCCTCAATCTAGTAGGTCTGGATTATCGCTTTTCCTTTCTTGTCATGATGTTTCGACTAGTATGTCAAGAATTCCTGGTATACATAAGAAATTCTTTCACTTTATCATTTCAATCATTTCATACTCCAATTAATCAAGATCATCACATAGCCCAGTTCAAGTACATTCTTAGTATACCGGTGATGCTTATATATAGGGTTCCCCGCAGCGTTCCCACCACATCCACGATATACTGAGAACGATGCTTAAACTGGTTACGTGACATCTAATTATTCTTAATATTATCCCAACGAACAACGTAATGCATGTGTAAGGAGTATCGTCACTCTTCTACAAGTCTTTGAAGTCCACATCCATTCTAAGCAATTAGTTAGTTTCATAGTTACTGAAATGCTAGAAAGAGCAATGTCTCAGAGGGAATAAGACTAATATCATAATATGAATCCCATGAATGCTCCAGGTAGAATAGAACTTAAGTAGGAGTAGAGGTTATAAATGTTTCATCATCATTAGCAAATTCTTACTAGAATTATGACTCTAGTGTCCCAAGGTATAGAATGAAAGATTTGTACTGATCATGATTGTTATCTCATGGCAAGATTCGCCAGGCTTCACATGCACTGCAAGTTGTAATTACGTGTGCACCCGTAATGGTAATTTGCTTTGCATGGTCACCCTCAGCTTCACCTACCCAAGTTTACATATCTTGTCAAGTACAGAGTGTTATCCATGATTTGAGTATCAAGGATGTGGTTACTAACGAAAAGTTAATTAACCGGAGTTATACAAGGAATCGATTGTGTAAACATTCCCTTTAGCGAGGAATAGTCAAAAGGATCCATGTACTTTAATCTAAACTATGATTAAGTAGTCATCTAATCTGAGTATGCCGCGCCTCTTGTCTACTGGTGTCGTCTTAGCCAGCGCGTCCCTCTTCCAAGATTCAGCCCAACAAGTTATAAAAAAGGGAGCGTATAGAAAATGCGACATCGATAGACGAATAGAATAAAAAGTTGAACTAGCAACCTAAGTCCTTAAGGGAGTTCTTATAAAATCCCTTATTAATCCAAACCAAGTATTAGTCAATCACATAACAATAGAATACGATTATCGAGTGCTTCTCAAGGTATAAATAGATGCTATAATACCCACAACCATCTAAAAAAAGTATAACATCGATAGCTTGTAAGACACGCTATGTAAGCATGACCAATAACGCGCTTAAAACATTCACATGTATATTGTTGCACACATAATCATGTCATGCATACTACATGTGGGTAAGCAATATATTATGAAAGTAATAAGCAGTCAATCAAATCACGAAGAACAAGTATGTAATATCAAATGCATACAAACCCTAGTACGCATCCTACATGAAGGTTCTTAGGTTATAGTCTAGGTCGAGTGATTTACCTAATTCTCTATAACCAATGGCTCTGATATTAATCTGTCACACCCCCGCTTATAGCGGAAACACGAGCATGTAATGGACGGGGTCGTCACAACACATTGTTAATTAATAGAGATGCAATAAATGATAAAAGTCAACGTGTCATGATGTCACCCGACACAAATGGAGACTTGTGTCGTAGTTAGTCAATTCCATGACAAACATAGTATAAATCCCACAACCCGGGAAACAAGTGAACATAAGTGAATAATAAAAGTCAAAGCAATTTTCAAAGACATCTAATGAGTCTAAGTAGTGCAATCCTAAGGTCGTCACTAGGGCAGCATCCCTAGCTATCCTCAATGATTGTTACCTAAAAAGATATGCTTAAAAGGTCAACATATTGTTGGTGAGTTCGCAGGTTTAAATAGTAAACAAAACTTGATGTTGTGTAAAAGTTTGGTAGGACATGGGTGTATACAGTTATAAGCAAGTACTATCACATGTAACATGAGCATCGCAACTAAACCTACGACGTACACACAGAACTTGTCGGAACATATTCACCCTAGGGCTCGTACCTACCCACTGTCAGTCCCAACTAGTACACTAACAAACAAGGGTGGGGGTGTCAGCCCAATAGTACTATCAATACATGTCCGTCGGCTCCAACACCGGAGTTAAATAGTTGTGAATAAAGAACCACACAACTAACTCATGCTTGTACCAGATAAATACTTACAAAACAGTAAACACAACTGTCCCAAAGATTGAATAAGTTCACAACATAAAAAGGGTTAAGCATACTTTTCCCCCTTGATGTTTATAAATAATTGTAATAAAACGGGGACACGAAACTCACCTTGAAATGATTACAAAGTAAAGCGAACAAAACGCTTCTAGAAATGCGAGCAACGAGCGATCAAACACCTATAATAATAATAATTAAATCTTTAAACACGTTCAATGAGAGAATGTGCGTTCGGTCGGTTTCTGGTCGGTTCGGGTCTGACTTAAGACTTACACTTAATTTATATACTCTTTTTATATAATTACAGGACTCGATTGTTCTTGTTATTAGTCACCCAAATATATATATATACATATATGTTTATAATTTATAATTGATAAATATGTGTACGTTATTATATCTATCTATATATATATATATATATAATTAAAATAATTGATTAGTCGTTTAATTAGACCCAAGAGTATTATATATGCGTACCTATTTTAACATGCATACATACCAACATCACGCTAAATCTTACATGTACCTTTGTCACATGATCAAAGAGTTGATCAATTCAGGTGTTGTCTCATGAAGTACTGAAAGTACTGAAGCACAAGCTACAACACCTGAAGAACAAACCCAAACTACTGCAAGTACTGAAGGGAAGAAAACTGCAAGTAGAAAGGGTATGCAAACTACTGAAAAAGATATCAGGAAAGCATGTACTGAAAGGAAGAAAACAGCAAGTACTGATAGAAAACGGCTGATGAACAAATCTTCAGTAGTTTCATCTTCTTCAGTAGATGATCAACTAAAGATGAAGAAGAAGCCATGTGAAATATGTGGATTATTCAATCATCTTACTGATGATTGCTGGTATAGAAAGGGTTCCAAACTCAATCAAAATCAGAACATTAAAAAGAAGATTAATAAAATGAAAGATGAGTTTGAAACCAAGTTTGTACCAGCAACATCTCAACCTGAAACCTCAAAGTCCTTGAAGAAATCCAAAAAGAAGGAAGGGGTTCATCAGGCAACAGCTAAGGTTGCTCAAAGGAAGATGGTGCAACATAGGAACCCATCACAGCCAAGAGCTGATGTGTCTGATGAGCTGAAAGCTTTAGCAAACAATCAGACACAACTTGCCATGATGGTTCAACATCTATTAGGGAGAGTCAACCAATTAGATGCTCCTGTGCTGAAACGACAAAAAAGGAAAACCAAGCCAAAGGAATCCTTTTCTACACCATCTCCACCACCTCAGACTGTCAATCATAATGAACAAGTTAGTATTAAATCTGTTGATGAGAACATACCTAAACCAAAAAGGTTTGGGTCTCAAAAACTAACTAATTTGTTGTGATGAATGCAGGGTTCTTCAGCATGCCAAAGAAGCATCTGGTATGTAGACAGTGGAGGATCCATGCATATGACAGGGAGCAGCTCTCTTCTTAATGACTACTCTCAAGGAAAGAAGGGGTTTGTCTCTTTTGGTAATGATACAAAAGGTTACATCATCGGCAAAGGCTTTGTTTCCAATGGTGAAATAAGGTTTGATGATGTTAACCATGAGGAGAATCTCAAGTACAACATCTTCAGTGTCAGTCAAATATGTGATAAAGGCAATGTTGCATTTCACCAGCCAGAACTGCAGGATTCTGTCATCCAAAGTTCTGAGTTTGATTGACAAGGTGTTGGATGAACATACTCTCCTGAAGGCCAACAGGACAGGAAGAGTATATGCCTTAGATCTTTCAAAGAAAATTGATCTAAAAGGCCATCCTTGCCTATTCTCCAATGCTTCTCCTCAGGAATCTGAACTATGGCATAGAAGGCTTGGTCATGTAAATCTCAAAAACATGAACCGGCTGATTCACCATGGTTTAGTAAAAGGGTTGCCTATGAAGAAGTTCAAATGTGATGACAAGTACACTGCCTGCTTAAAAGGGAAGCAACACAAAGTATCATTCCCTCTAATAAAAGGGAAGAAATACTGTCTGGTAATTGTGGATGATTACTCCAGATTTGTATGGACTTTCTTCTTGCACTCCAAAGATGAAGCTGCACAAGCTATTATGAACTTTGTGTTGTATGTTGAGAAACAATATTCCCTTCCAGTCAAGTGTGTGAGGAGTGACAATGGCACAGAATTTAGAAATCACACACTCGATGAATTCTACTTGTCAAAGGGAATCAAGCGACAGTTCAGCATTCCAAGAACTCCTGAGCAAAATGGAGTGGTCGAGAGAAAGAATAGGACACTGGTTGAAGCTACCAGGTCAATGTTGGCAGATTTATGCTTGCCATTGACATTTTAGGCTGAAGCTATTAACACAGCTTGCTATGTGCAAAATAGAGTATTAGTAAATCAGAGGTTGATGAAGACTCCTTTTAAAGTGCTACATCATTTGGCCCCTTTGATTTCATTCTTTAGAGCATTTGGGTGTCCCTGGTACATTCTCAACATAAAGAATCCACTCCAGAAGTTTGAATCAAAGGTGGATGCAGGTTATTTTGTTGGTTATTCATCTACTTGCAAGGCATACAGGGTTTTCAACTGCAAAACAAAGATGGTTGAAGAGACTTTGCATGTGAAGTTTAATGAATCTCCAAAGGACAAGATTCCACAAAACCCTGTGGAGTTATTTGATTTGGACATACTGCAATATGTTCCTTATCAGTCTCCAGCTGTTGTTCATGTCAATAGTTCTCCACCTGGTGGTACTGATGATGATGTAGTCAGTACTCACTTTTTCAGATTTAGTGACCAACTGCCTGAGTCATCTAAACCAGATGCTCCCGTAGCTTCAGCAGCTCCATCCACAACAAATGCTGATGATATTTCTAAATCCTCTACTTCATTTAAGTTGCCATCACCAACATGGTTTCAAGAATCTTCATCAACATCTGTTACTGCTGAAGGTCCTACAAACACTTGCACAGACCTCATTGTTTATCAAGAGCTGAAGGATCATCCAATGTCTCAAATCATTGGTGATATCAATGCTAGAGTCTCAACGAGAAGTCAATTGTCCAATTTCTGCTTCTATGCTCTCTTCATCAGTCAGCAAGAGCCAAAGAACTATCTTGTTGCATTAAGAGACAATGGATGGGTTGAAGCAATGCAGCTTGAGCTTCTTCAGTTCAAAAAGCAGCAAGTGTGGGAGCTTGTTCCTTTACCCCACGATAAGTGTGCAATAGGCACTAAATGGGTGTTTGGGAATAAAACAGATGAAAAGGGCCAAATTGTTAAGAACAAGGCCAGAATGGTTGTACAGGGGTTTGCACAAGAAGAAGGTATTGATTATGATGAAACCTTTGCCCCTGTAGCCAGACTTGAGGCAATTAGGTTGTTCTTAGCTTATGCTGCTTTTCATAATCTTAAATTTTTTCAAATGGATGTCAAAAGTGCATTTTTATATGGTAAAATAAAAGAAGAGTTTTATGTGTGTCAACCACCAGGTTTTGAGGATAATAAACATCAAGATTGGGTGTATAAGCTTGATAAGGCTCTATATGGGTTGAAACAAGCTCCTAGAGCCTGGTATGAAACATTGTGTAACTTTCTTCTTCAAAATAATTTCACTAGAGGCTCCATAGATAAAACTTTATTCATTAAGAAAGTAGGGTAGCATAAGCTACTTGTTCAAATTTATGTTGATGATATTATTTTTGCATCCTCTGATCCACAGTTGTGTGATGAATTTACAAAGTTAATGCAAAAGAAGTTTGAAATAAGTGCCATGGGAGAATTACAGTTCTTTCTGGGTTTGCAAATCAAATAAAGGACTGATGGAACCTTCATTCATCAGTCCAAATATACAAAAGATCTTTTGAATAAGTTTGATTTACAAAACTGTAAGCCCTGTTCTACTCCCATGAGCAGCACCACATAACTGGATGTTGATCAGAAAGGTTAAGCGGTTGATGAAACCCTTTACAGATGTATGATTGGGTCCTTGATGTACCTTACAGCTTCTAGACCAGACATTATGTTTGCAACATGTGCCTATGCTAGATTTCAGGCTGCACCTAAAGAATCCCATTTGATTGCAGTCAAAAGAATCTTTAGATACTTGCAAGGTACTCAATCTCTAGGACTTTGGTATTCTACTGGGCATTCTTGCAAATTAGTTGCTTTCTCAGATAGTGACTATGCAGGGTGCAAAGTCACCAGAAAATCAACTTCTGGTGGATGCCAATTTCTAGGCAATTGTTTAGTCTCTTGTCAGAGTAAGAAACAAACATCAATTGCTACATCAACTGCTGAAGCAGAGTACATTGCTGCTGCAAGTTGTACATCCCAGTTACTCTGGCTTCATAATCAATTATTGGATTATGGCATTACAGAGACTAAGACTCCATTACTAATGGACAGTGCTTCATCTCTTTGTATTGTTAAGAATCCAGTCAAGCATTCTAGGACCAAACATATTGAGATCAGAAATCATTTTATTAGGGATTGTTATGAAAAAGGTCTGATTGATCCAGAGTTTGTTACTACTGCTGATGAGCTTGCAGATATATTTACTAAGCCTTTAGACAGTGCAACTTTTCAAAATCTTGTACTAAGGCTTGGTATGTTGTAGCTGGAATAATTGACTAATACTGATGCTCTCAGGTCACAAGTACTGATGAGCATTAGTATACAAAAGTTAAAAATAAGTACTGATGAGTTATTTTGTCTTCAGTATTTTTCATATCTACTGATGTGTTATAACTACTGAAGGCTAAAATACTTCAAAGTACTGAAGTACATTATTTGTTGAAAAGAACAGATGAAGTTACAACTATTGATATGCTTATAACTACTGATGTCTATTTCTGACAAATAAGTACTGAAGAACAAATTTTGTCCACAAGTACTGATGTGTAATCTTACACATAAGTACTGAAGACAACATTTGTTCACAAGCTCTGAAGAATAATTTATTTCATCAGACCTTCTAAACATCTGTTCACAAGAGCTGAAGAATAAACATTCACAAGAGCTGATGACCAATGAAACGTCTAAAAATCAGACAAAGTCTGATGAGTAAGTGTTAAGGTCAGAATGAAACAACTGAATTGATGACAACAATAGATGAGTAACTTTACTCTTTAGCTGATTCAAACAACTGATGTTTCATTTCAAAACAACTGAAGGACAAAACCATGTCTTCAGTAGTTTACAACTACTGATGACTAACACCAAGTCCTCAGTTGTTTACAACAACTGAAGGACAAAACCATGTCTTCAGTAGTTTACAACTACTGATGACTAACACCAAGTCCTCAGTTATTTACAACCTCTGAAGGTTAAGACCATGTCATCAGTCGTTTAAAACAACTGATGTCTAACACCAAAACCTTCAGTCGTTTTCTTTCAGCCATTTCATATCCCATACCCTATAAATACCTAACCCTAACATCAGAGTTTTTCATTCTCTCACAAACCTAACGTTCAAAAACCCTGAAACCTCTCTCCTCACATTAAGGGCGACCATGTAGCTCAAACCAAGACATAACTGTGTTGCCTACCTTACCAAATCACCCTCTTGGACCAAGTTTGATAATGCCATTGATCTAATGGTCCATTCTCCATACAAAACGGCCTTTCTTCTTAATCCGACCATCTATGCCGAATCCCTAAACCAGTTATGGATGAACGTCACCCTTACCACTGGGGAGAATGACACCGAGGTCTCTCTCCAGTGGTTCGTCAACAACCAAAAGGTGGTCATCACTTCTGCAATCATTCGCCAAACCCTAAATTTGAATGATGCCACCTTCATCACTGAGTATCCGAAGGACACAACCGATCTATCTTTTTCCCACCATGGATACCAGGGTGACCTTCGTGCTTCTACCATCCTCAAGAAGCACTTCCATGATGCTGAATGATTAATCTTTCACATGGTCAATGTCTGTCTTGCCCCTAAAACTTCTTCATGGGATCAAATGTCAACCAGGTGGCAACAGGTATTGTATTCCATCCTAGAGCAACAAAGTTTAAATTTTTCTGAAATAATATTTTTAGAACATAAAGATATGGCTGTGAAACCTTTGGCTAACCGATGGATATTATATCCAAGGTTCATCATCGCCATCATTGAAAACCAGCTTCAAGCTGAGGGACTTGTTGGCCTTGGAGTCCCTGCTCTTGCAGTATTGCCTGAAGTAAACTCCGGGCACAACTCAGACCAACATCTCAAACAGGCTGCCAAGCTGCTAAAACCCAAGCAGTGGGAACCCACAGCCTCCACCTCCAAATCCAAAGTCCCCACCAAGCCAAGAGCCAAAAAGCCTAAAAAGGCTACTCAGGGAGTTGAGTCCCCTGAGGATGCCCTTGCACCACAAAGGCAGGAAGTAGCTATTGGAATTAATCCCCCAGTAGTTACAAGGACTCTACCAGCCACAGCCGCTCAGGCATCCTCTCAACAGGATCCTGAAACAACCACTTCCGAGGTAGCCACATCTCTGGAACCTATCTCACTTGAGAATGTTACCATTGAAGAGCACCACTCTCCCCAGGTGCAAACAGATTCACCCCAATCTCCCACCGCAACCGCCCTAAAAAGCCCCACATTTATCATAGCAGAAGTGTTGACTCAGCTCAAGACTCCACCCTCTCCCCAGGCACCTATCACAACTGGGAAAACCCCAACCAATGAGAGGGAGGAACCAAGTGTTGCTGAGAACCCCAGTATAGGGATTACCATGTTCTATCTTCCAGTGTGGCAGAGGAGATAAGAACATCTGGTGAGGCTGCCACTCTTCCTGATTCAGCACATGAACAGGATGCAGCTGGTAACATCTCTGAAGTCCTCACCAGAGGCAACTGCCAATGAAGGATCCTCTCCTGAGGCAGGAAGTCCCCAGTACCAAGACAAAGAGGCACATGTGATTACTGAGCCACACTCAACACATGTACATCCTACTTTAATCAAAAGGTCAGGTGATTCAGCTATAACTGATGATGACCTGAGCTTCTTCTATGATGTTTTAGCTCATAATTCCATTCTTGAGGATGAGGTGAGTACACTCAAAGAGCTACTTGCCAAAATGACTCAAGAATCAAGTCCATCCACCACCATTCACCCACAGATGGCACCTTCTCCTGAAGGTCTGATAAACACAGAGCCACTCCCAAAATCTCAGCCACCAGCCCCTGCTTCTAGCACTATTTCTCAGGGACAAAACCCCCTTGAGCAAATGGTTGCTATCTTTCAAAATTCCCAGCCTCTCATCACACCCATCATCACTGACATAGTGAATAAAACCCTTGATGAGAGGCTTGCCTCAAACATACAAACCTTGGTGGATGATGTTGTGACTAACAGGCTTTCTGACAGTCAAACCCCTGCAACCAATGCAACCAAAAAGGGGGAGACTCAGTCAGTGAAAGCAATCAAGAGAAAGAGAATGGTGGAGGAGAAAGAGAAAGAGAAAGAAGTAGAGAAGGAGGTAGAAACTGAGAGGGAGATGGTAGTGGAGACTAAGAAAGAGAAGGAGAGTGAGAAGGGAAAAGAAACAGAAAAGGTGACTGAAAGTGAAAAAGACTTTCATGTCACATATAAAAAGAAGAAAGGTGGAGAAAAGGAGAAGGAAAAGGAGCTAGCAGTCCTTGTCAAGGAAGCTGATGCCCAACACAGCAGGTCAATGGATAAAATCATTGATCAGCTGTTTAGGCAAGGCTTTCACACTGCTGAGCTAGATACTGAGATAAGGAAGTTGGAAGTACAGGAGATTGAAAGCCGATGGTCTGGTCATAGTGAACAAGAAAAGGAGAGATTAGAAGCTATGGCCGGATTCATTTCGAAGTATCTTAGGAGATCAGTCCTGGAAGTCAAATCATGGTCCAGGGACAGCATCTTAGAAATAACCACCAAGATCTGTTCGTCTAAGGTATTCACCAAGGGGCTGATCATAGAAGCCCTAAGTGAAGCTAGTACTGGGAACAGGACTGAACTAGCCAAGCACACCAAAGCCTCACTTGCATCCAAATTGCTAGAACAGCCTGCCCAATCTCCCATACCAAAACCATCCACATCATAATTCACAAAACCAACTCCCTTACGCACAAAACCAATAGCCGATGATGCACCCCAGAAGAGGAAGAGATGGGTGTTGTGGCTTGAAGAAGAAGATGATGATGATGAAGATAGGGATAGGCTGCCAATTTCAGCTGTCATTCCATTGCCGGAGGCCAAAGTCACCCTCCAACAATTACTCTTGAGATCCAAAGGCAAACTCTTAAAGTGAAGCTAGAAGAAGAAAAGCTTCACAAACAGCATGATGAGGAATTGTTGAGAAGGGTTGACAAAGCTTATGTTGCCACTTCATCAATAATAAATATGAAGAAACATGCTCAGAGATTATACACTCTCAGACAAACATTTCAATATCAAAAGAGAGAGTGAGGATTTGGCTTGATCCCAGGGTGTCTCATAGGATTCATAAGAAAGATATTCCATAGAGATACAAGGGCCAAGTAAAGAAGAACATAGATGAAGTGATCACACTAGCCATTATAGTATCACCCTGGGAGATCCTTGATGACTTCAAGAAAGCCTATAAAGCTAATCAGCCCCCACAAAAAAGATGCTGGAGAATAAAGTGGTAAAAAAGGGGTTAGTGTATAAGAGGCTTGAGGAAGTTAGGAAGAATGAGCTCTAGTCGTTTCTAGAGGGTAATCACCCTTATGAATTTGCCTACAGAGCAATAACAACTATGGAGCTCAAGAATGGGAAGCGGGTTAAATACTTCTCTGAGTACTATGGGCCTAAGTCACTTTTTGAGGGAGAAGCAGGAGAGCTCACCATGGAGGAACAAATAGTCTTCCTTGAGGCCTACATAAGAGAGTCTTACAAACTCATAGTTGGGAAGTAGGTTTCATGGATGGGGTAACAGCTCTGTGTCCAGTTCCGTAAGACAGAGTTCCCATCCATCCTTTGATAATCATACTTTTTGAAACCTCTTCCTAGGCCTGTGCTGATCTGGGTCATTTCTGAGCTGATCCAGAAGAAAAAGAACAATCTTTCTGCCAAATAAGTGGGACATCAAATCAGCATAAAGGTTTTGGCTGCATTGCTTCAGGGGGAGTTTGTTGGACCAAAAGAACCAATGAGCCAGATCAGAAAAACCTTTAAGTCCCACAGACATCACAACAACTGCTGAAGACTTCATCAGCTGATGATGACAAAGACTGAAGACATCAGCTGAAGTACAAAGACTGAAGACATCAGCTGAAGACATCAGCTGATAACAACAGCTGAAGGTTAAGTCTAAAGTTCAAGTACTGAAGACTTCAGAGGTTGTCACAACAGCTGAAGAAGTATTCTTCAGTTGTTGTGATGGTTTTCTTTTTCAGTAGTTTCCTTTTAGTTGTTTCCTTTCAGTAGTTTCTTATCAATAGTTTTCTTTTATGTTTCAGTACTTTATAAAACGTGTGAAGAGCATGCTCTTCAGACGTTGTAGTTTCAGTAGTTTCTTTTCAGTAGTTGTAATAGTTTACACTTGTCTTTTGTAAGAAGATGTCAGCTGTTAGACATCTTCAGTAGTTTAGTCTACTTTCAGTAGTTTGTTGTAATAACAGTTAGATGTAACTGTCAAATGACATCAGCTGACGTCATCTTTCCTATAAAAGGAAAGATGACCTAATTGTAAATGGGCCGAAGCGTGTGTTGAATGAAAATATACCTTTTGGAAGAAATTCTCTCTCTCTATAACCATACTGTTTCATTGATACATCTTGTGTGTTCTTGCTATAATTTGTTCTAATTCATACGCTATTTCGCTGCAAATCCAATCTAATTTGTCAAACTAGATGCTTAGATCCTTTCATAAATTTATCATAAAAATGCAAAAAGGAATATCTTTTGGTGTCCTAAATAATTCAATGCCTGTGTACAATCATTTTACATAGCATTGAATTGCTTTCTTAGAGTTGTTGTCTTTGCCTATCATCTTACCTGCCCTTTTCTCCCGTCCTCCTTTTTTGGGAAATTCTCCCCTTAAAATATTAAAATAGAAATATTTTTATGATTTTAATTTTTCAGATACGAGAAAATAAAATAAAAGAAAATAAAATAAAATAAAATAATTTGAAAAAAGGCTGAAGATACTATGTCAGACTACTAACTTGATTCCTCAGGAATCACATCTTCTTTCTTTTTGATGTTGTTAACCTCTAATAGATAATATAATCTTGGTTTGTCAAATGGTTTTGTATAGAGGTCGGCGCGCTAAAAATCTGTGTTAATTTTAATCACATTGATTAAATGTTTTTCAAAACAGTCACGTATGAAGTGATACTTTATTCCGATGTGTTTAGTTTTAGTATATTGTACCGGTTTTTTAGTGACAGCTATGACAGTAGAATTATCAACAAAAATAGGAGTGTTAGTAAATTGTAAACCTTAGTCCCGCATTTGCTGTTGTATCCAAATGATTTGAGAACAGCAGCTTGCAGCAGTAACATATTCAGCCTCACATGTTGACAGAGCAACCGAAGTCTGCTTCTTGCATTGCCATGTAACTAACCGCCTTCCAAAGAATTGACACCCGATGTTGACGTATAGTTGATCTTACATCCTCCATAATCCGAGTCACTATATGCAGTAAGTTCAAAGTCATCATCATAAGGATACCACAACCCTAATGTAGGTGTACCCTTCAAATAACGAAATATCTGTTTCACTCCAATGAGATGATTTACTTTTGGTTTTGACTAATATCTTGAGCAGAGACACGTGGCGTACATGATATCAGGATGAGAGGCCATGAGATACATGAGAGATCCTACCATCCCACGATACGTGGTGGCACCCACCAAATCCCCATTTTCATCAGGTGCCACATCATGGTTTGTGGCAAGAGGGGTACTAGCAGCAGTGACATTTTCCATGTCAAACATACTTAGAATATCTCCTACATACTTAGTCTGATGTAGAAAGATGCCAGTAGGTGTCTGATCCACCTGTAATACTAGAAAGAAATTCATTTCTCCCATTGCACTCATTTCAATTTCAGCTTTCATCACTACTTCAAATTCTTTGCATAAATCTTCATTTCTAGAACCGAAGATTATGTCATCCACATATATCTAAACCATCAGCAAATCACCATCCTTTTCTTTTATGAACAACACGCAGTCAATTACTCCCTTTCGAAAACTGTGTTTCAATAGATGTGTGGAGAGTTTTTCATATCAAGCTCGCGGGGCTTGATGTAAGCCATACAAAGCTTTGTCTAATTTATATACCATGTGTCGATGATAAGGTTCTTCAAATATCTTGGGTTGACTGACGTATAGTGTTTCATGGATGTCACCATGAAGAAATCACTTTTCACATCCAGTTGGTAGACCTTGTATTAGGACCGTTTTCGAACGGAGTACTAACGGATTCAGCGTGAGAACGGATCAAATAGCGTGGAATTCTATTTGAGTGGAGATCCAATCAGTGAGAACGAGCAACCTGATCGATCTGATGATGAAACAAACGTTAAGAACGAGATGGAATCGATCAGGACCGAACTATGAACTTGGATGGATGAACTTTGACGCTCTGGATATCTAGGGTATGATAGTATTCGAAGTGTTATGTTTTTCCACTAATTATGTGGTATTTATAGGTTTTCAGTGTCTATTCATATGACTGAACGATTTGCATGGTTCAGTCGTGCGACTGACTCATGCGCCTGACTCATACGCATGACTGAAGGTTCAATCGTGCGACTGAGTCACTCTTATGTCAGTCATACGACCGATCCAGTCACCTGGTTCATTCGTGTGACTGGTCCATAAGTATGGTTCATTCGTGCATATGTTCCATAAGTATGGTCCATTAGCATGAATAACCACTTGACTAAGTTGAACACAAATCTAAATCATTATTGGCTAAGAACTATGTACAACAACCTCAAACCTATATATAATATTCATCAATATCAGTAATACCAATTACAATATGAATATGATATAAATAAAGACAATTCAACATCAAAACTCATATCATATTTCATTAGACATTGTCATTACATATGTGTAATAAATGAAAGACATTTACAGTTAAGAACATAAACTAGGAACAATGCATCAACAAACTCCCTTTGGACCTAGTTTATCCTATTGTCTAACATTCTTCACATATTCTTGGAATTTCTTGTACTTCTCCTCTTTTTTGACTCCTGCGTGTATCTCAAAAGCAAATCAGAGTCCTATGACGTGTTGGAATTGGAGAGCTTGTACAATATCCTGCATGTCATAGAACAGTGGCCACTTGTACAATGTATATACATCCTCAGCAGACAAGTTAGTGAGCCATATTAGGTCAAATACCCTGATAGCCTATATTTTACCTTGTCTGTTTAGGACTATGACCGCTTCACCTATCCTCCAGTCATAATACCACCATTTGTAGTGTGGAGTGAAGTCCTGAGGCATCTCCCACAATGGGATCTTAGACATTGTGCGTGGGGGACTCCACTTCATCACTACCTTCGGCTTCCTAGTTATAGGGTCAACTTCAGTCCTATGAATGAACCTCCTAGGTTGTTGAGGTCTGAAGTTTACCCATCTGGTGTGGTATTCTCTCTTTAGTGCCATCAAACTAGCCCGACATCTTCCTCGGGTTGGTGTACAAAAGGTCTAAACAGGCCAACCTGTTTAGCTCAAAACTAGGGAGAGTCTTCAGATCATGTGGGTATCTGAAGTACTCAATCCCCTTCTCTCATGTAACAGGGTATACCTCCAAATCTTCAAAATAGGCCCAACTGATGAATTTGCCTGACACCTTCTGATGTCTTTTAACATTGTACAGTTTGGTGTAGGCATTTGGCTTTGGAGGTTCATGTGTGGCTTAGGCTTTACCTTCCTCTTTTTCTTTCTCTTTCTCTTTCTTATCAAGTGTTCTAAAAGTATCACTGCCAAATGTTTCACCCAAGTCAGGGATAACATTACCCTTAGGGTCAGTGCACTCTGGATAATACGCTGATATGATATCATCAATCTCAATCTCATCCATGCCTTGTAGCTCTTCATCACTAACAATGTCGACCTCAGAAGCTTCTTTGACAAGCTCGTCTGGATTGAGTCAGAACATATCTACGAGCTGCTCATCAGTCAGGTCGTGGATGATTTCTCCCTCCTCTGGAGTGTAACTCATAGACCGTCTTACTATCCCTTGCAAATCAAGAATCATTGTGAGTTGAGTCTTGATTTGCTGAAGGGGAGCAATATCATAGTCATCGGTCTACTGAGTTGTATCTGTTCGATTACACAATCAACAATGCATACATTAATCATTTATGAAAGACATTAAACATAAATATTCATAAATTACATTAATGTAATAAATATTTCAAGTACTAAAGTTTCAAATACATAAATGTTTAAGCATTACTTTTCCCTCATCGCATGTCTCCTCAGCTTGAGAAGCTGAGGAAGAGGCTCCTTGATCTTGGTTTCGCTTCGTCCGCCTCTTCCTTGTCAATGGGTTTGAGGCTGATGCAGTTGCGTCACCTACCTGATCATCCTCATCATCATCATCCCCCTTCTTGTCCTTCCCGCTCCCTCCAGCTTCCTCCTCTTCTCCTTCATCATCTGATTCATCATCGCTCGAATCATCATCATCGTCATCTCCATCATCATCTCTATCACCCTTTATCTTGAGAGGCTCACTCTTTGGACCCTTCAGCCTTAGCATCATCTTCTTGTTTTGCTTCTCTAACTCATCAATCCTTTTGGCAGATGCAAGCACCAGCTTATTTTAAGCTTGTAGGGCAGTGTGAGCTTGAACTAAAGCTCTCTCATAAGCTTCGTTTGTCTCATTAAGTTTGGCAATCTGTTTGCCCTGTGCTGCATTAACTGCGATCAGTTGGTTTAGCTGGTTGGCCCTCATATCATCTGTAGCCAACAGCTTCAACACTAATTAGTTTAGGCTTGCCAAATGTTCCTCTAACCCAACAGTGGGTAGAGTCAAGCTCTGTGGAGGTGGGAACTAGGAAGAAGTGCCAACTTAGGTGGTAAAAGGTGCAGTGGTGGATGTGGTGTGGATAGGAGTAGGAGTGGGAATGGTTGGTGGTGGAACTGTTTAAGGAATAGTGGAAGATGTGGATGGATGTGTGGTGGATGGTATGGTAGTGGTGGTGGCTGGGATGGTAGTAGTGGTGGCTGGGATGTAGTAGTGGTGGCTGTGGTTGTGGTGGTGTCAGTGGCTATGGTGGTGTCAGTGGCTGTGGTGGTGGCAGTAGTGGAAGAACTAACAAGTACAAATCTCTGCCTCTGGCCTTTCTTGCCAAAGGGTTGTGTCATTCGTTTCCTTCTGGAACCCTTGGCAATCGGGGCTCCCCCTGAGCTTATCGGCTGGTTAGGGGTGTATGAAGGATCTGTGACATCAGCGTCACCATCCTCCGAACCAGCTAGGCGTCCTCCAACCACCTCCTTTCCCTTATCGGTAGCCACAACTCGGCTACCGACACTCCTAGTGAGAGGCTTATCATCTGACTCCTCCTCTTCCTCTACCAAGAAGTCCCCGTGGATGGCATCCTTCTCGGATCCACCAGGAGCTGAGGAACCACTCTGCTCAGGTGGTGGAGAGATAGTAGACATGTCGGTGGCTTGTTGTTTGACTAGAGCCATCATCTCCACCACCTCGACTGTGATCTTAGTCATCATCATCGTCGTCATCATCGTCTTGAACCATGATAGGCTTAATGTCTGAATCACTGTCATCATGGCGCCAGTTCTTTTGAGCAGGTACCACGTAGTCGATGTTGGCCAGATGGCCAAATAACCTCCTAACCGGGGGCTTCACCTGCTTGCCCCGATACACCTTCATCCTCCCAAGTGTGGTGTCGTCCATTACCTCTAGAGACTCCGCATCATCCTTCTCTTTGGGCAACTGAGGAAGCTTCTCGTCAATAATCATCTGGATAAACCTTGAGTACATACAGAAGCCCTCCTTCCCCTTCACCTCTATGTTCTCCGTCAGGTAAGTGAAGAACATTCAGGAGAAACTAAATGGATGGTTCAGTACCAGTACAACAAATGCATTCTGGATTTGATCACTCATCTCATCAAATCCTCCGCGCTGGGAAGCAATGCACTTGAGGATCACATGTACCAGATACTTGAACTGTGGGCACATGTTACTCTTGTTTAGCACGCCAGCATTGATGTCACCGGCATACTGATCCTCAAGAAACATCCCCGAACAGTCAGGGGATGTAGCTTGGTTGGGTAGTCTCCATCCTCACCCAAGTCCAAGACCCTCCGGGAGTCATCTTCCCGACGTCAATGTCTTGGCAGAAGATAGAACTTCGGATCTAGTATGGCTCAACTGAGCGATCTATAACAGCATTCTCCCAGAATGTCTGCTACAATGAGCGATAAGGTGTGCACGGAGTAGAATGGCTATGTAGATACTCGATCGTCGAAGAAAAGCAATAATCCCAGCCCCAGCGAACTCTGAAGCGTTCCGGGAAGTAGGATCGAGGTAAGCACAAATATTATGTTTGGTTCTCATAGTCCATCTATCAGTCATTTTACTGCAATACAAGTAACAAACACGTTAGAGCTGTTCACAAGAGAGAACATCTGAGTTTGAACAGATTTTATCAAACTGGTTCAATCGTACGATTGAACCATGCGATTGAACTCAGTCGTGCGATTGAGCCTCCGACTGGACTTAGTCGTATGTCATGACATGCGATTGAGTCAGTCATGCCACTGAGTCACCGATTGATTCAATCGTGCCATTGAATGGTGCGTCTGGCTCTATCGTGCGACTGAAGTTCATCCGTATGTCCTTTCGCATACCCTACTGTTCGAGTCCAAAATTTTGAATCTTTTTCAAATCAGTCATTTACACATCAAGTTTGGATTCATTGGACGCGTATGGACTGGATTTTACACTTATTATATTCTAAATGCACGTTTAGATTCATTTAGTGTTCTATTTTAGGGTTTATTGTCTCGGTTCTTGTCTTAAGTGATTTGCACATTTTGGATCGATTTGACGTTGTTATTTGTCATGTTTTCAGTCTCCCTATACCTGTAGATGGATAACACCCGGTTAGTAAGGCAATATCAATGGCAATCAAGGGGAAAAATTTGAAAAGGGGTGGGTAAGTAATTGGCGTTTTTGGAGAGCTGTTTGAAATTAAGTGGAAGGTCACGACCGACTGAGCCCCTTTTATATTGGTTTGTGTTTCAGTCGTGTGACTGGACCTGTACGCATGATTCATTCGTGCGACTGAGGTTCAGTCATACGACCGACTTAGACTTCTTCAGCCAGTCATACGGATGGTTCATACTTGTGATCCAAATGTATACTTTGACCCATAATCATGGTCCACTCATGTGATTGGCTCATACTCATGGTCCATTCTTGCGATTGGTCCATACTTATGGTCCAATCGTGTGATTGGTTCGTACTTATGATCCAATCATGCGATTGGCTCATACTTATGAGTTTGACTTCACTTTTCCAAACCTTTCAAAACTTGAATTTTATATATGACATTATGACCATTGATCATCTTAGACATGATCCTTTTAACTAAAAACTTTTGATCACCTCAGACGTGATCCTTTTACTTGAAAACCATTTGATCACCTCAAACGTGATCCTTTTAACTTAAAATCTTGTGATCACCTCAGACGTGATCCTTTAAACATTTCAGAAACAAGCTTTTATAAGATAACGTTAGGTTCATTTGTGACATTCACAGATTTCCTCTTGTTACATAGTCCGATATCGACTTGATACAAATATAACTAAAGCTAAGAAAACTTTAAACAAACTAAATTAAGACAATCTTTTTGTATTTTCATTTGAGGTGGGTTGAAAACATTTTAAGTTTCCTTAAACGATTTCTCCACCTGAGCAGAACTGCTTCAAGCATTTTCATCTTATCTAGAAAGATTATTATAGATCATACAGGCATAAACCATAATCATTTGGGACCTTTTATTTACATAGATACAGAGGACGTTATATTCACCAATCAAAGAGTCTTATTCATCTAAGAGTCAGGGGCACTAACAGGAAATCAGGCTAGACCTGCTATGTAGCACACATTGATTTTGACCATCGGGGAATGCTGCCACGATGATTGTCAGTATATTTTTCCACCTAAATCCATACACAGATTTTTGACATACATTGGTGATTATTTGGTTTATTATTTCAACAAGCATTTGTGGATCCCACACTTATATGGTAATCAACTTTCCTTAGGAGAATTTTGAGCGGTCTACGGGCTTTTGACAAGAAGAGACTATTCTAAGACCTTTCAAAGAGATGCCAAGCCTCAGGTCAGTGCCATCGCACAGCAGAGAGGCGTAAACCACAATAAATTCAAGAATATTTAGATTGTGCTTATCCTCAGGTTGGTGCCATCGCACAGCAGAGAGGCACACAACCTACCTTCTTATTAGAGCAATTTTTTTACATATAACTCACCAAAAACATCAGTCATTAGCTTGATTACGTTTCACTTTTTTCGTGCCTTTTGCTCATTTTTATGGTCGTCCGCACACATTTGTGGCGTTCATTTTGCTCTTCACCCCTTATTGGAAATCCGTTGATTGCGTTAACCAGGGATGAGATGGACACCCACAGCCTGTTGAATGATTTAGTTTCACATTTGTTCACTAATGAAGTCTACTAGTCTATTGCGTTGAATCTACCGACACATCATATGATGGACTATCAACCCCTAGATCTACTTTTTCTATGTAACCACAGTAGCAGACTAGTTTGCTATTATTTTTCGACTCATTACCCTTTGACTTCTTAGATTTATAAATTTCAGTAACTTTGAATATAACATTTTAGAACATTTTAAATGTTTAGGTGTCCAAAACAATTCGATGCCTGTGTACTATTATTTTCCATTATCTAGAATCAATTTCACAGATTTGATTTCTTTGCTTTTTTAAGTAATTAAATACTAACTACTGAAACTAAAACTATTCTCCCCCTAAAATTTTAAAACCGAAAAACTTTTTGGGTTTTTGAATTTTTAAAGACATAAAAAATAAAATAAAATAAAGAAAAATAACATTAAAAAATAAAACATAGATGCGGAATATGAAATTGATTCGTTTGGAATCACATCATCTTTCTTTTTAACACCATTGACCTCTAATAGATAGTGAAATCTAGGTTATCAAAAGCTTTTGTGTAGAGGTTGGCGCGTTGGAAATCCGTGTTTATTTTAACAACATCGATTAGTTGTTTTTCAAAATAGTCATGTATAAAGTGATATTTAATACTGATGTGTTTAGTTTTAGGGTGTTGGACTGCATTTTTGGTGACAACAATAGCAGCAAAATAATCAACAAATATAGCGGTGTTAGAGAATTTCAAACCGTAGTTTCGCATTTGCTGTTTAATCCAGATGATTTGTGAACAGCAACTTGCCACAACACGTATTTAGCCTCACATGTTGATAGAGCAACAGACGTCAGCTTCTTACACTGCCAGGTGATTAATCGTCTTCCAAAGAACTGACATCCCGCAAATGTTGACTTGTAATTCATCTTGCAACCGCCATAATATGATTCACTATACGCTGTTAGCTCAAAGTCATCATCATGAGGATATCACAACTCAAGCGTTGGAGTACCCTTCAGATAACGAAAGATCCTTTTTACGCCAATCAATTGATTTACTTTTGGTTTTGCCTGATATCTGGAATAGAGACATGTGGCGTACATAATATCCGGACGAGAAGCTATGAGGAACATGAGACATCCAATCATTCCTCGATACATAGTGGCATCTACAAGATCACCATTTTCGTCGGGTGCTACATCATGGTTCATGGGAAGTGGAGTACCTACAACCGTTGCATTCTCCATGTTGAACCGACTAAGGTTATCTCCAACATATTTGGTCTGATGCAGGAAGATTTGACTGGGTTTGAGAATGATATTCTCGGTTGAAGTGAATCAACAAGAATCGAATATGATGATTGAGTCAATGATTGGAAGGCGGAATCTGGCAATCAGTGATCATAAAACACTTGATATACTCATAAATGCATTCTTGTATTGATTAGATGAACTGTTACAGAGTAAATGCTAGGGTTTGCATGCTACAGTAACAAGACAGCTAATCTGAGAGAAAACAAAGTATATTCTGATTGTCTATTCTGAAAAAAGGTTGTGTAAACAGTCACAACAATGTTTTTCAACTCATACCTCTCATACGAGGATTCTATTCTATTTATAGGTTGACATTCAGCTTGTACAAAAAGACTATACTACCCTTAGTCGAAGTCTTCATCAACATTTGTTCTATGTCATCCGCATTGACTAATACGGATGAGTAACTCTATCAGCATTGTTTCTTCAATCAGCCGCATTAGTGTTTGGTCATCAGCATTAGTTAATACGGATGAGCAAACACAACCGCATTTGTTGCTGGTCATCCGCATTAGTTCATGCGGATGAACAAAAGGCTTGTCTGCATTTTGTCAACTGTCCGTATTAGTTAATGCGGAAGAACAAATGCTTCATCAGCATTTGTCTTTGGTCATCCGCATGAACTAATGCGGATAGACGACACTTGTCTTTTTCTTCTTATGCAGACTTCTGTATCCGCATTTCTTCCTGGACTTGGGGAGATTTCCAGCAGAACAACCATCCACCTCTTGAATTGGCATGTATGATCCTTTCAAGGTCCAACAATACTCCCCCTAAGGATTATACAGCCTAAGTTCTTCAAGGGTTTGAGGGTGGATCAGGTTGTGAAGATTCTGCTGGGTCTTGTGCAGTAGGAGGAGATGATACTGAAGTTGGGTCTGTGTATGATGGGTCCAGAATGGCCTTGATCATGTTGGAGAACTGCTTATCATCATTCAGCTTCTCCCTGTTTAGAACATGTATCTTCATTTGGCTCATAGTATGTATAGCTTCAATGGGAAGCTTCTTTAGTGACACTGGTTCCCAAAATGACACAGTTGATAGCCCATCCCTGTGGATCAGTAGAGAGCCATCAGCATCCACCTCTAACTTCACAATGTTGCCGAACTGCAAAGGAGTCTTCTTCTTCCTCCTTTGCTCTCTCTTCTTGATGATCCGATCATAGGCCATCTTCAGGAGTTTGATGCACTTGAGAAAGTACATGTCAGCTTCACCAAGCTTGTTTCTAATCTCCCAGAAGTGCCTGGTATATATGTAGTGGATATATGATTCATCAAGCAATCTCACTTCATATCCACTAAACAATCGAATTTCAGCTCCTTCTTTTCCTCCCCACCTCCTTTCAATCACAAACTCATAAGTCTTTTCATTATAGTAAACATTTAAGATTGGCACAGAGGTGTGGGTACCAGCAACCATCTTCCTTTTCAAATATTCAGTGGGCTTTACCCTAAGTTCAGGGAATACCACTTCTTCAGCTGGTTTTCTTTTCTTTTTCTCTAGGGGATTGACAAAAGATCTATCTTTTCTCATGCAGATAGATTTTAAAGACTTGAAATTGTCAGTTCTCATGAACATCCTTAGGATGTCCTCAAACTCATATCCCCTGAACATAGCCCCATGATTTATCAATCTTAAGTTGGCTAGTTCTTTAAGATCATGGATCATTAGAGAGTTCACCAGAGTACTCTGTGAAGAATTGGACCAATCCAGATATTCTCTTCACCATGAACATGTTCCAGTCACTGTCATACTTCCAGGCTATAATCTTCTGATCTGTCTTTCCTCCTGGAGTAGACACACCCTTAATCATCTCAGCAGTTATGAGGCCTTCATGTAGTTCTAGTTGAGAAGGCTCAGCAAACCACTCAGGATATCTGTGTCGAATGGGTGCCAGGGAGTCATGATCTCCCTGAGTGAGTCTCATTTCTTGAGCTGAAACTCTCGATCTTGGTTGGGTACTTGTAATTTCTTCCTCCATTTTCTTTAACCTGTTTTTCTTTTCAAGGATCATCCTAAGGGTAGCAGCCCTTATGGAATTAGTTTTCATGTTTCCCAATTTTCTTTTGGTAAATCCTTGAGTTGACAGATAATCCTTCATCTCCTTATATGTCATACTGTAAGGATCGGGGAACATAGGTTGAGGAGGAGGAGTAGATTTTGCTCTAGAAGTCTTGACCTCTAAAGTTTTGAGGGACTGAGCTTTTTCATACTCAGTTTTGAATGCTAGATCTAGCAGCTTGTTTAGTTTTTCTTCTTCTGCTAGCATCTCTTCATAGGTCATCCCAAATACTTCATCAGGGTCGTACCCATGATCAATCAAGAACAAGGCCTTCTTCATTAATTCATCAGATTTGGCCTTTTCAACATACTCAGAGACAGAAGGTTCTATATTCACAGGGATTTTACTGATCACTGGCTCATCGGCCATGTATCCACCTGGAATTTCACCTTCTTCCAAGTCAATCACTTCTGTCTGCTTCTTTAACAAGGCTTCAGCTTGTTCATGTTCATCCAAGAATCCAGCAATAGCAGCTAGACTCCTTGGGTCATCTTTTTGTTTCTTTTTAGCTGGTTCTTCTTCCACCATAGGCCTATTTCCTTTGGCCTTTGCGGCAAGATAGCTCCTTTTTCTGGCATAGGTTTGCATGCTTGGGCAAGATGAGGGTTCATTCATTTCAGTTTCTAGTGGAGTTTCTTCAACTTGTTCCTTTTCAGGAATGTGAGTAGCTGTAGCAGCCTTTTCTTCTTCTTGTGTCTGCTGTTCACATAAGTTTCTGATCATCTCCTTTTGTTCATCAGAAAATGACACAGCAGGAACCAGTTGCATACTCAATTTCTTTTCAGTTGGCACAGGAGATTGAGGTATGACAACAAATGGTTCAACATCTGCACATTGATTCACAATGAAGTCCCAGAAGTCCTCATCAATGACAAATTCTTCAGCTGAGAACATGTCTAGATCTTTCATCATGTTACTGAAGTCGGTTTCTTCAGTGTGGACTTGTTTAGGCTGCTCTGTGTACACTATCATCTCCAAGCTAGATGATTTGGGTACTGATTCACTCGGTTTGGAGCCACTAGTTTCTGCCTCTTTTTCGGGCTCAGTGAATCTCTGCTTTTTGGTTGGACGAAAGTCATCATCACTTCCTCCAGAAGAATTTTCATCATCACCATCTTTTTCATTGCCTCTCCTTTTCTTTCTTTTCTCAGTATCACTTTCAACTTTCTTTCCTTTTTCCTCTTCTTGTTTCAGTTTTAACAACAGTTCTAGCTCAGAGACCCTCTTTTTGAGAACCTCCACTTCCCTTTCAAGATTATTGATCAAAGTGGATTGTTCTTCGATAAACTCCTCTTTTTCTTCCATGACTATAGTTTGGATGTTAAGAGTGTCTAAATGACCACTGACTTCATCCTTTGATAGTCTGAGAGCCTCTTTCAGCATATCAATCTCCCTCTCTTTCTCTTTCATTTTCTTCTCATGCATGCCTTTCATTTCTTTCAATTCTCTCTCCTTTTCATCTATCTCAAGAAGTCTATCTTGAATAATGGCAGATCTTCTGTTCAGGAGAGTTTCCATTTTAGATATTTTCTTCAGAAGACCAGAGATCATCTCATCTTTTTCATCTGGCTTGTTAATCTCTGATTCGGCAAAGCTCTCAGATGGAGCAGCTTCTGAAGTCACCTTCCTTGTAGGCATGGGCATATGATCGTCCTTATCATCAGATGATGATTTGGATTCATGACTGGAGCTTGCAGAGTCACCAAACTCAGCATGAGCAGTAGACGGAGAAGAATGAGTGGGAGATGTGTGAGAGTGATGAATTGGTGAAATATGAGGTGAGTGAACAGGTAATGAGTGAGGTGATGAATGAGGTGAGTGTACTGGAGTGGTTTGGGGTGAGAGAAAAGGTTGAGATTGATGAGATTGGTGTGGTGATTTTGGTGGTGATGGTAATGGTGAGTGAATGGATGGTGATGCTGCATTGGTTTCACGTACAGAAGTTCCAGTGTGAAGATCATCACCTACATCATCATGTGGTGACACTGGCCTTTGTCTATCTTCAGAACTTGCTGCTTGTTCTTCTTCATGAACAGGCTCATCATCAGGAGCCTCAAATGCTTGTACTCCTTCCTGATTGATCTGTTGATGCATCCATGGCAACAGAGGGAAGAAAGTACCACTGTAGAAGTTCCTCGGATCTCTTTTGGTAATATACCTGTAGGACTTGGCATTATAGTGAGGAATGTTCATCACTGGTCCTACTGGTGCAAGATTAGGGAATGCTTCATTGATTAAGCATTGGATAAATCTCGGGTACATCAAAAACATGTGTCTCCTGCCCTCTTGGATGTTAGAGACTAATCCATTGAAGACATATGCAGACATGTTGAATGGACGGTTGGTGCATAAAGCACAGATGGCAGAGGAGGTAGTCACTGGGATATCATTCCATCCAGTCTTCCTCTTCGATAAGCAATGTTGATACATGTGTATTAAAAATCTCCATTGTAGATCTACCAGTCCTTTCACAATCTGCTTTCCTTCATAACCACCCTCATAGCCAATGTTGGCAAAGAAGGTTGTAATGTCATCATCTTCAAGTTCAATGGGGGCATCAGCATCATCTCCAAACTGTAGACACTGTCTCACAGTTTGCTCAGTAATAGCTAGGGAATGATCATCAGTGATTCTTCCAATCAGTGTTTTTACATCATCAACTTCTACCACTTTGGCTGATCCCCAAAATGACCTAATGAAGGTCTCATAGATGATGGGTCTCATAGTCATTGCATAAGCCACCCTTGTGGTAAGAAGAACTCTGATAATGTCCCTTAATCCTTCTGCCTCAGTTACGTCAGGGTCAAGAAAACCACTGACATTATGGAGTTTGCTCCATGTGAGGTTTGCCATTGATCACTGCATTCAAGGCATATGTATTAGAATGATGGATAATAAATGTCAACAAAGAGTTTATCATAAATCAGACTAATTTAATCATATTTTGACTTTTTTAGGTCAAAATTGAATGTTCATGTATACTGTTTCATATACATTTGATCTAATCTGGTTTGATGATGCATGTTCATTTTGATGAGTTATTCATGATTGTATCGACTGCTTGTTCTTGATTTTAACTCATTTTAACCTTTGTGATGTCTTTTGATTTCAACATTTTAGTATTTACATGCCCTGTTCATACGACAAACTGAACTTGTGAAATTCTTTGTTTGATGAGTTTTATTTGATTAGCATGTGTCTTTCTGTTGAAATCGACAATGGTTCATGAACACTTGGTTGATTTGCAGGATTCTTTCTTGACCTAGTTTGCTAAGTTCATGTTTTGATGAATGTCCGACAGTTAGGGTTACGAACATCTTTTTGATTCTCACCTATTCCTCGATAATACTGTTGTAGTGAATCGAAGATGAGTGAATGATGGTGAATCGAACTTAGAACATAAGGTTAGAACATGAAGAAGATGATGAAAATGAACAGTAACTTTAGTGGCACTCGTCTCATTTGTTAAGTCTTACAATTTTGAAAAGTGTTAAATGACCTTTTGATTTTCCTTTATATAGTCAACTTAATATGTATTTCAAATTTTGACAATTTTGAAAACAAATGCGCTCAACTTTTTAAAATTACTGTAGCAAATGCGGAAGAGCAATTTCTGATCTGCATTTGTTCACTGTAGCAAATGCGGAAGAACAAAAACTTGTCAGCATTTGTTCACTGTAGCAAGTGCGGATGAACAAAAACTTCATCTTTCATCAAATGCGGTAGAGTAAACTCTGTCTGCATTTCTTCAACTTGTTCTAAATGACAGCACTTATTCTTTTATACTGACAAAAGCTTACACTCAAGTTTAAGTATTGATTTCATCTTTTCAAAAGAAATGCGGATGAACAAAAGTTTTGTCCGCATTTGTTTTTCGTACTTAAAACTTGTGATGAGACTAATGCGGTAGAGTAGTGTTGTCCGCATTAGTATTTCACTTGTGTTTCAGTTCACAAAACCAATACCCGCATTGGTTGAATGCTTGGGTTACCTTCACCCGCATTAACCAATGCTCTTACCTGCATTAAGTTTCAAACTTAATGGTGGTTCTGCTTTGGATGGTTTTGGATGAATTTTCTCTGAAGCTTTATGAAGCAATTTCTTTGCCTTTATGAATATGTGTCAGTTGCTTGATTCTTATGAATTTTGACTGATTGTGGGATATAAATTCTTGCTTGGATTGACTTGTTCATCTGTGGTGAATCAAGTTTCCCATTGTTGACTGATCTTGGACTTTTGTGCATCAGGACGTCTGCAAGAACTGAGATACTATGGTATAACTTCGGCAACAACACAGGCAGATTTTCTGATTTGGCAACAGTTTTTGGTTTTTATAATTTTAAGAAAGGAAAATACCTGTACAAAATTGATCAAAATTTTTAATTACTCCCCCTAAAGTTTATATCCATTCTGGATAGAAACTTTTAAGTATTTGAAAATTTTGAAAAGAAAATCTTTTTGTGATTTTTGCTTTCTTCACTGTACAAAAAGTTAAGTTATTCCTTTCTTTGGGATCATATCAATCTTACCTTTCACAAGTGCAAGCAATTGTTAGTAAAACAGACATGGTCATGAACATATTGATTGTAGGTATGTTTGTCCTCTTAAACTCATACTTGGTAATCTTCTGATGCAAATGATTTTATCATGTTTTTAGTTGATTGGGTATTCAACATGTACCTCACACTCAAAGGCATGGTAAGGTCAACCATCTGCATGCAATGTATGGTAGAACTTTCAACATCTTACATGACCAGGATATTAATAATTAGAAATCTCATATTACTTGATCCTCATTGGGATTCTTTTATTCTTGATCTATTTATCACTTTTGATCCACATTGGGATTCTTTTCACTTCACTTTGGAAGGTGATCTCTTAGGATTCTTTTGATTCATTCATTTTGAATGATTTTATTCTATTTGTTTCATCCAGGATAGATGTGTTCCACATTAGGAATCTTGATGGATCTTGACATCAGCACTATGTGCTTGTTTCTCCAGGTCTTTGCTTAGCAAAACAAAGGAGGAACTGATGTGACTAAACGAGATTCATAAGTCATCATTACCTGGGGTGTTTTGGTTTCTACACACACACACATTTGGACAAGTCAAAACTTACACATACTATGAGATGAAGGCATCACAGTTGAATATAAGCTTTAATTTATCGATGCATGTGGTTTCTTTTCCAAGTTGAGCCTACCCACATATCAGATAAGTCATGTCAGTCATTTAAGTTTTATAAATTAGCACAATGAATGATATAACGACTGTAATTATATCATTTCCCTTGGATAAACTATACTCTTCGTCATTTGATTTCCTTTTAATTTTTGAATGTTTTGTTTGTTTTCTTTTTACTCAAGATTAATCATGCCAATTGATTGAACTAAGAATTCAAATCTGGTTGGATCAAAAGCCTTAGTGAATAAATCAGCTAATTGATTGTCAGTATGAACTTGTATCAATTTGATTAATCCTTTTTCAGCACAATCTCTCAAAAAGTGATATCTAATTTCAATATGTTTTGTTTTTGAGTGTTGAACTGGATTATTAGTTATAAAAACTACTGTTGTGTTGTCAATATACACTGGGGTGTGCAGAAAGTTAAAACCATAATCAAGCATCTGGTTTTGAATCCAGAGAACTTGAGAACAGCATGCAGATGCTGCTATGTACTCAGCTTCTGCTATTGGGACAGAAACATTGGTTTGCTTCTTGCACTGCCAGGATACAAGTCTAGGACCAAGAAATTGACAACCGCCAGATGTGGATTTCCTGTTGAAGTTACATCCTCCATAGTCACTGTCAGTGTATGCATAGAGATTGAAGTCTCCGTCCTTTGGATACCATAGACCAAGAGCAGGTTTGCCCTTAAGAAGTCTGAATATCCTCTTGACTGCATTGATATGAGATTCCTTGGGATCTGCTTGATATCTGGCACATACACAAACACCAAACATAATGTCAGGCCTACTGGCTGTTAGATACATGAGTGAAACTATCATGGAACGATAGTGTGTTTGATCCACTGATTTGCCTTCAGGATCAGGTCCAATCTTCACTTTAGTATCCACAGGAGTTCTAATGGACTGATAGTCAACAAACTTGAATTTCTTCAGCATTGTTTCCACATATTTTGATTGATTGATGAAGATTCCGTCTGCTGTCTGTTTGACTTGTACTCCCAAAAAGAAAGTGAGTTCTCCCATTGCACTCATTTGAAATTTTGAATGCATGAGATTCTCAAAGTCTTTACATAGAGACTTGTTTGTTGAGCCAAAAATGATGTCATCCACATATACATGTACAAGCAACATGTCCTTTCCTTTTTTTTTCTGAAGAGAGTCTGATCAATCTTTCCTCTCTCATATCCATTATCAAGAAGAAATGATAAAGAGTCTCATACCACTTTCTTGGTGCTTGATGAAGACCATACAAGGCTTTGTCTAGCTTGTAAACCCTGTGAGGAAAATCTGGATCTTCAAATCCAGGTGGTTGACTCACATAGACCTCTTCAGCAATCTTTCGATACAGAAAAGCACATTTCACATCCATTTGATAAACAATAAAGTTCATGGATGCTGAATATGAAAGAAAGATTCTTATGGCTTCTAGTCTGGCTACAGGGGCAAATACTTCATCATAGTCAATTCCCTCTTCTTGAGGGTATCCCTGAGCTACTAGTCTTGCTTTGTTTCTAATGACGATTCCTCTGTCGTCAGTCTTGTTTCTGTATAGCCATCTGGTGCCGATAGGGTATTGTCCTTCGGGAAGATCTACCAGCTGCCATACTTCTTTTTTCTTGAATTGAAGCAACTCTTCCTGCATTGCTTCAATCCAACTGTTGTCTTGAAGAGCCTCTTTGATATTCTTGGGTACTGTTTGACACAGAAAGCATGAGAACAAGCAGATGTTGGCTATGCTTGTCTTGCTTCTAGTTACCCGTTCTGTTAGTTCACCAATGATGTTGTCAACTGGATGATCTTTATGCATTCTTATGGTTGGAATTGATTCACCAGCAATGGTTACATCAAGATTGGAGACATTTAGTTCATCATGGTGAGAGGCAACATCTTCTTGTACTGTTGGGGAGCTATGAAAGTAATCAAAATTTGTTTCAATTCCTGCTTCAGTGTTAGCTGAGATTTGATTACTCCCATCATTTGAATTTCTTTCAACGTCAACTTGAGGGGTGACATGAGGTTGAGTTCCAGCTTCGTCTTGGTTTCTAGCTTCAATAGATGGCATCTCTGATGGAGATGGTATTGTACTTGGACCATCCTCAATTGAAGCACTTTGCTGTTGATCAGTATGTCTGACAGGATCAGCTTGTAGTGGAACCTCTTCATCAATTTGCTCAGTAGAAGTTGGAGGAATCATTGGAAAGTCACTCTTTCTTTCTACAAATGATGAAGGTGCAGCTGAATGTAGGTTTCCTACATCAACATATGAAATTGGTCAAAAGATTTAGTAACTGAGTCAATATCAAACAACCAATCAGGACCATTAGTTGATTTGGGAAAAGAATGTTCTTTGAATTGAACATTGGTTGATTCATCAATAATGTTTAATCTGAGATTAAACACTCTATAAGCCTTTGAAACAGAAGAATAACCGACAAAGAATCCTTCATCAAACTTGGATGGAAACTTTACCAAATGGTCACGGGTGTTTAATATTGATACTGGACAACCAAATGACTTGAAAAACCCAATGAATGGTTTTCTTTGAAAAATGAGTTCATAAGGTGTTTTGTTGCTTTCTTTGATGATCAAAGTTCTATTTTGTACAAAGCATGATGTGTTAACTGCTTCTGCCCAAAAGGTGATTGGCAGTTTAGCATCAGCTAGCATAGTACGTGCTGCTTCAATTAGTGTTCTATTTCTTCGTTCAGCTACTCCATTTTGCTGAGGAGTTCTAGCTGCACTAAATTGATGAGCTATGCCTTTGGTTGTACAAAAATAACTCATATCTTCATTTTTGAACTCTGTCCCATTATCACTCCTAATTGTTTTGACTTTAAGATCAATTTGATTTTCAATTTTAGTGATAAAATCTTTTATTAATTGAGATGCCTCATTTTTATGAAGTAGGAAGAAGACCCATGTGAATCTAGAAAAGTCATCTATGATCACCAAACAATATTGTTTCTTTCCCATACTCATAACATGAGTTGGACCAAAAAGATCCATATGAAGTAGTTTTAATGGAGAATTGTTGTTGTTCATCAACTTTGGCTTGTGAGACGATTTGTGTTGTTTTCCTTTAAGACATGCTGAAAAGTGGTCAATGAAGTGGAATTCTTTTTGAGGTAAACCAATTACATGATTTCCCTTGACCAGTCTGTTCATGTTTTTGAAATTTGTGTGTCCCAATCGTCTGTGCCAAAGTTGAGATTCATCAAAAGATGCTTTTGATAGAAGACATGTTTCTTCTTGTGGAAATACAGAATTGAGGTTAATGACATAAGTGTTATTCTTCCTCGGTGTTTTCAATACAACCCATTCTTCAGGAATTTGAAATCCTGGTCTCAAAATATAGCAATGAGTGTCAGTGAAGTAAGTGGAATATTTCTTGTGACAGATCTGAGACACGCTGAGAAGATTGAAGTTCAGCTGTTCGCAGTAGTTCACTCTATCAAAGCTCAGCATTCCATTTGTCACAGATCCTTCACCTGTAATTTTACCACCTTGTGAATCTCCTCCAAATGCCACAGTAGTTCCTTGAATGTGCTTAAAATCATGAAGGAGGGAACGATCTCCAGTCATGTGTCGGGAGCATCCACTGTCCACATACCATAAACTGTTGGACCTGTATGAATGACCCTAAAAGCATAGAAAGAACTAATTAGACTGTGAAACCCAAGCCCTGATGGTCTTGGGCTTACCGTTTCTATCCATGATGGTAACCTGTTGATATTTTCCTCTAAATTGAGGCTTTTATGATAGAGTCATGCCTGTTTTGTTTCTAACAGATGAATGGTTTATCACTTCAACTGAAGAGTAAGATGAGTATTCAAATCTTTGATCCCTGTTCCTTTTCAGAAAGTTGATTCGTTTTTTATTATCAAACTTTGTTTTGGATTTATAATAATCATTAGTTTGTTTGACTGCTTGATTTTTAGTTCTTTTGATTCTGTTTGAAGTTCTCATGTTTTTCACATCAACATCAGATTTTGAAGCTCTGTGTTGAAAACGACCATTGATCTTAGGTTTCTCAGACCTGTTTGAAGAGATGGGTTTGTTTTGAGGTACTCTCAATCCCTTTTGCTTAAAGAAACACTCAGATGTATTGTGATTTGTCATGTTGCAGACAGAACAGTATTTTTTGAAATAACAGTTCTTGGTGGAGTGGTTGTTCATATCACAGATTGAACAGTATTGATTGTAAAAGCATTTATCTGTTCTATGATTAGACCTCTCACAAACTTCACAATACATGTGTTTGTTTCTGGCTACTGATCCTGGTGTTGCGGATTTTATAGCTTTGTCAGATTTGGAGTTAGATTCATTCCTTGATTTTGATGAGACAGCATGATCAGCCTTGTTGGTAGTTTGTTTCACAATACTATTGTCTTTGTTTTTCTGAGGCTGTCCATGCTTTCTTAATCTTCTCCTAATCTCCTTATCAAATTGATTCACATGCTCTTTATTGAAAATATCAAAGCCAACACCTTGCTTTGATTTTGATGTTTGAGGAACTGAGTTAGATTTAGTTTATGTGACCCGAGTGTCCTTTCTTTTGATTGATGGTGAATCAGTGTCTGATTTGCTTGAATTTTTAGGAGAGTTTATCTCACTATCAGATTTACCTTCTGTAGGTAGATTCACCTTTTTAGCTTTTATCTTCTTTTCCTTTGACATTGCAGGGATGAATTTTACAAAAGGAACTATAGCCTTGATTGGGCTATCTGTTTTGATTACATCCATTGTCTTGTCTGAACACTCCTTGATTTTAATTGGGTGACCTAACTTGATTTTGTCCTCATTTGTTTCAATGTAAACACTGGGTTTATTTTGAGGATTAGTAATTTGTTTTACTATTGTTTTGGGTTCAATAGTGTTAGGTCCATTTTCTTGGGTGAGTGTGACAGAATCAGGCATGACAGTGTAGTTATCATTGTATGGTGGTGGACAAGAGTTATATCCAATACCAGACATGTCTTTTGGATCTTTTTGTGAATCAAGCATCTCTTTCAGCTTTACTGATGACTGTTGAAACTTTTCAAGTTTCAATTCAGTCAGATTTTGATCAGTTTTAGATTGAGCTAATTTTTCCGTTAGTAGCTCATTCTCAGCTGCAAGAGTGTACTTTCACCATGCAATTTCTCAATGTCAGAGATGAGAGATTTAATTTTGATTTCAAAACCTTTTATTTCTCTTTTGAGCATCTCTGATTTAACCTTTTCTTCTTTAATTTTATCAGCCAGTTTATGATTATGCTCTCTATACCCTTGTAATTCATGTATGCACTTATCACTACAGAGGTTAGATTTTACCTCAGTGGGCATGGGGGAAGGTCCATCATTGATATGAGCCATGAGTGCAAGATTTTGAAATTGAGGCTTTACTTCCTCCGCATACATGCTCCAGTCGCATACTCCATCCTGTCTGATAACAAGAGCATTTGATGATGACTGATTGCTTCCATGAGCTTGATTGGTCAGTTGGGGTTGAGTCTGATGTGATTGTTGATATTGATGAAGCTGTTGTTGATGATTGTTAGGGTGAAAGCTTGAAGATGGTTGTGATGATGACTGGGTCTGTGAAGGCCTTTGAGCATTATAGTTTCTTTTGGGAGCATTACATTCTCTAGAGAAGTGGCCAGTCATGCCGCAATTGAAGCATTTCACTTTTGATTTGTCATATCCAAGCTTGGTCTTTTCATTGAGTTTAAGCTTTTTCCCTTTTCTGAAAAATTTCTTTGCTCTCATAGCAATCATGGCCATTTGCCATTGCAAGTCCATTTCCTCCACATCATCTGGATCCATTTCCTCTAGATCTTCTTGAATCAAATAAGCAGATGTAAGTCTTCCACCCAAATAGGCTTAAAAGCTGGCAACAAATGCATTGTAAGTTGCCTTTTGTTCTTCATATCTTGAATCATCAGGAGCAGGAGTTGCAGAGAATCCTGCTGCTTGAGTTGTTGAAGTTGATGGGGAAGAAGTTGATGGTCTGGTAGATGGTGGGGCTGTGATGAATCCAGTAGATTTAGCTTGATCCCTTGAGGAGATGAAATCATCCTCCTCAGTAATGAAGGCATTTTCCACAGAGTGGTTATCCGTGGGGAACTTGTATGCTTTAATTACTCTGGGTCCTCCCAGATTTCTGCTTCTTTCATCCAGTTCCAAGGCTTCAATCTTTGCTATCATGATGTCCAGGGTGGTGCTTTCCAAATCAAGAGTATTCTTCAGCATGGTTACATTTTGTTTCCAATTTTCAGGAAGACTATGTAACATTTTCTTGTTTAGATCCTTTGACTTGTAAGTTACACCCATGATCTCTAGATCATTTACCAGCTGCACAAACCTATTCAATTGTTTAGAGATGGACTCCCCTTTGGAGTGATGAAATGTTTCATACTGATTCACCAGCTTGTCTTTGTTGATTTCAGCCACTTCACTGCTTCCTTCGCACATGATTTGCAGTGCATCCCATACAGCCTTTGCAGTACCATACTTTTCCAATCTTTTGAGTACATCCATTTTAAGTGCCTGAGTAAGTATGGAGTAGGCTTTGAGGTCAATCTTGATCTTCTTATAGTCATCATCATCAAGAGTGAGATCTTCAATAGGGATTCTTGAAATCTTGTACATTGCAGCTTGATCTGCAGATAGAGTGACTTGAATGTGTGGGCCTTTGCATATTGAGATCCAATAATCAGGATCAACACCTGTAATATAGTTCATGAATCTGATTTTCCATTGTTTAAATTCAGATTTATGTTTGAGCATTGGTGGTTTTGAAGCATGCCCAAGTTCAGAATAGTTGTATGAATCCATAGTTGACAATTTGTTTTTAACTTGTTTAGATCTGGATTTAATTGATTTTATGGTTGATTAGTCCAAATATTTCAACAAGTCCAAACTTAGTCCTGTAACAACGGATCTGCTGAGAATATGTAAAATTTCAGCCTTTACTTTCTGTCCTTGGTGTCTGTGCAACCTGTACTGTTTGTTTGAAGATGAGTTCTTTGGATGAACAGTAACAGTTGAATATATCAGTGAGTATTTGGTAGGAATACTGAGAAGAGATGTTTGAAACCTCTAAACAGCAACTCAATCACCAGATCAATCGGGTTAAACCTAGATCGGAGCAGATCTGAGTAATAACCGAGAGCGAAGGCTCTGATACCAATTGACTGGGTTTGAGAATGATATTCTCGGTTGAAGTGAATCAACAAGAATCGAATATGATGATTGAGTCAAAGATTCGAAGGCGGAATCTGGCAATCAATGATCATAAAACACTTGATATACTCATAAATGCATTCTTGTATTGATTAGATGAACTGTTACAGAGTAAATGCTAGGGTTTTGCATGCTACAGTAACAAGACAGCTAATCTGAGAGAAAACAAAGTATATTCTGATTGTCTATTCTGAAAAAAGGTTGTGTAAACAGTCACAACAATGATTTTCAACTCATACCTCTCATACGGGGATTCTATTCATTTATTTGCTGACATTCAGCTTGTACAAAAAGACTATAATACCCTTAGTCAAAGTCTTCATCAACATTTGTTCTATGTCATCCGCATTGACTAATGCGGATGAGTAACTCTATCAGCATCATTTCTTCAATCAGCCGCATTAGTGTTTGGTCATCAGCATTAGTTAATGCGGATGAGCAAACACAACCGCATTTGTTGCTGGTCATCCGCATTAGTTGATGCGGATGAACAAATGGCTTGTCTGCATTTTGTCAACTGTCCGCATTAGTTAATGCGGAAGAAAAAATGCTTCATCAGCATTTGTCTTTGGTCATCCGCATGAACTAATGCGGATAGACGACACTTGTCTTTTTCTTCTTATGCAGACTTCTGTATCCGCATTTCTTCTTGGACTTGGGGAGATTTCCAGCAGAACAACCATCCACCTCTTGAATTGGCATGTATGATCCTTTCAGGGTCCAACAAGATTCCATTTGGTGTCTGATCTACCTATAAACCAAGAAAGAACTTCATCTCTCCCATGGCACTCATCTCAAACTCAGATTTCATTACCGATTCGAATTCTTTACATAATGCTTCGTTCTTGGAGCAGAAGATTATGTCATCCATGTATATCTGCACCATTAGTAAATCACCATCTTTCTCCTTTATGAACAACATGCAGTCAATTACACCTCTGCGAAAGCCATGTTTCAGCAGATGAGTGGAGAGTTTCTCATACCAGGCTCGAGGGGCTTGATGGAGCCCGTACAAAGCCTTGTCTAGTTTATAAACTCTATCCCGATGGTAAGGATCCTCGAATCCTTCAGGTTGACTAACGTAAACTGTTTCACGGATCTCACCATGAAGAAATGCACTTTTCACATCCAATTGATAAAATTTGATCTGCATAAAGGATGAATAGGCTAGGAAGATTCTAATTGCTTTCATCCTGGAAACTGGTGCAAACACTTCATTGTAGTCAACTCCTTCGACTTGCCTGAACCCTTGAACAACCAGTCTGGCCTTGTTTTCGATTATGACCCCTTGGTCATCCTTCTTACACCGAAGAACCCACTTAGTGCCAATCACTTTTGCATATTTTGGTCTGTCGACAAGTATCCAGACACCTAATTTCTTGAACTCTAGGAGTTCTTCTTGCTGGCAGCTACCCATGCCTCATCCTTTAAAGCTTCGCTTACATACATGGGCTCAACTTGAGACACAAAACATCGATATTCCATGTCGTGTTGTATCCCTTTTCCATGACAGCAGCATAATCAGCTGAGTGGAGCTAATTTCTTGTCTGAACTCCCTAGAGAATATCCCTGATGATGTTGTCCATGGGATGATTCACGTTAATCCTAGTTCCGGGAGTTGTGGGAACTGCTACTTCATCATCCAGGTTTGGAATCACAGGTTCAGTTTCTGTGGCTGTTGAAGGACTGGGTTCAGAAGTTCCAGTTACCTCATGATCAGCTGCAGGTGTACTTTCGGCAGTAGGAACCTGTTCCTCCTGGTTCATATTTTCAGGTTCACCATCGTCATCATCAGAGGAATCACTTATCTCTAGTTCGTCCCCTGTAGAGCTAGTAGAACCTTTTAATGGAGCGAATGATCTCAAGTCTCGAGTATGAGTGTTCAGAACATCGTACATCATTTGAGTAGCCAACACATCATTAGAATGGGAAGGAGGTAGATTGAAGGATTTAAAAAAATCCATTATAGTCGAAGAAAAAGGAAGGTCCGTTCCCCGCAGGGGGGTTGTGTATCTTTGCACATTGATATTGCACCACACTTCTACCTGACCAGTTGAGTTATTGTATACCCTTTTGTCTGGTATACTGTATCTAAGAAAGATACGTTCTTCTGCCTTCTCGCAGAACTTCCCATTCTGATTTTTCTTTAACAGCATGCAGGGTGCGCCAAATGGTTCCAAATACTCTAAATTGGGTTTACATTGATGGAGCAACTCATAACAAGTTTTTCCATGATGTTTAACCACTAAGACCCGATTTAGATTATAGCATGCATTAGCCACTGCCTCGTTCCGGAATTGAACCGGCAGTTTTGAGTCAGCTGGAATTGTCCTTGCTGTTTCTATCAAGCTCCTATTCTTCCGTTCAGCAACTCCATTCATCTATGGAGTGTAGGTAGAAGAGAATTAATGAACAATACCTCTCTCACGACAGAATGCCGCCATCCACTAATTCTTGAATTCTGCCCCGTTGTCTGAATGTATTTTCCTTACTTTCAGCTTGTAGAGTGACTCTAATGTGGTAACTAGATGTTTGAATGATTCAAATGTCTCTAACTTCGCTTTCAGAAACATCACCTAAGAGAATCTTGAGTAATCATCCGTCACCATAAAGCAGTACCAATCACTAACAATGCTCTTTGTGCTGACAGGGCCACATAGATCCATATATAGAAGCTCAAGAGGAATCTCGATAGAATGAATTTTCTTTGACTTGGGAGACTTCTTTGTCTGTTTCCCTTTCTTACATGCTATGCGGAAGCCTGGAAGCTGGAAGTTCTTGACAGTAACTCCATCCACCAGATCATTCTGAACCAGATAGTTCATCTTCCTGGGATTGATGTGTCCCATTCTCTTGTGCCAGGAAACTGAATCTCTTCAGTTGCTTTTGACAATAAACACTGAGCAGTGGTCTCAGTTGTGGAGGCTTTGGGAAGGTCCAAGACATACAGATCGTAATATCTTGAAGCCAACATTAGAACTTGCTCCTCCGGGACAACATACTCCTTCTTAAGTATGTAACACTTCTTATTGTCAAAAACAACCTTAAAGCCCTTATCACAAATTTGGGAGACAGAGAGAAGGTTGTTTTGGAATTGTTGAACGTAGTTTACCTTGTCAAACTTTACCTTCTCGTTTCCCACTTCGCTTTGTGCAGTGATATAACCTCCTTTGTTTCCTGCAAATGATACATGTTCCCCTTTAATTTGCTTGACGTTGAAAAGGATAGATGAATTCCCTGTCATGTGCCTGCAAGCCCCACTATCAATAATCTAGGTATTAGTGATAGCGTTGTAGCGGACAACCTGCACAAAGAATGGAAATTGATTTGTTTAGGTTGGGGACCCAAGCCTTTACTGGCTTGGGTTCCCCAGAGATATCACACATCATGAACTCAACCCACTGACCTTCAGAGGACGAGGACACATCTTTCTTCTTCTTGTCCTCATTGTTAGACACGTTACTTGTTTTTCTTTCCATAAACCAGTTTTGTGCAAGGCCTGTTTGTGGTAAACAGACGACTGGCTTATGGTTTGAACTTTTGGTTCACTAATAGTCTTAGGTTTAACCTTAGGCAACACAGCTTCGCTTTGAGCTTTTCTGTGTTGACTTTGATGTCTTGGAGGAGTATTAGATCTATTTTTGAAAAATCTTAGTTTTTCATCAACATTTCAATTTTCCTTTTAGGTTCCTGATAATGAGGACAATTTGGAGAAATATGACCTTGTTTTCCAAAGTTATAGCAGGATTTCCCTTCAACAGGTGGAGGAGATCTTCTGTGAGGGGTTGAGTCTGGTCGGGAGCTAGTCTGTTTCTTATCTTCCTTAAATGCTCCAGCTTCTTTAACAAATTTAATTGTTTTAACATTTTGAAAGCATTTTTCTTTCTTTTTTTTAGGATTTTGGAGAATTACACGTTTAGGGTTTGTTGGTTTAGCATTTTTAGGTTCTGACGTAGATGTTTGTGAACCAGACCAAACACTATCCTGTTCTGTCACACCCCAACATTAACGGCGGAAACGTCGAGATGTGAGGGTTAAGATTGTTCATGCCACACAACGCTATTTACAAAGTGTCAATATTACAAATTTTCAAGGTTCGTAATATACATTGAGTATAAGCATAAGATTAAACCAATCAAAATACAAAAGATTCCATAGCGTCATATAACAATATAAGTAATTTTATTATTCTAGGTCCAATCCTAGATGTGGTCAAGTCTTCAAAAGTACTTAAGCGGTAACAATCCTGAAACATGTTAAAAATAAAGGTCAATATAATGTTGGTGAGTTTTCCATCGTTTTCATACATAAATATATATAAAAGATGGCAATTCATGTCATAGGTTATTGAATAAAGTAACCAGGGATGTATGAACAAATGTAACAATCAAACCTTGACAAATTACAAGATTACAAGATTACAAGATTAAACGATCAGCTAAGTGTACTTGGTCCCCATAGTGCTCAAGAATACGACACTAGGGCCACCAAATAGGCTTGTCAGGCCCATAGATCTATGACGTTGCCAGGCTAGCAATAGTTAATGATTGTACATATAATAGTCATAACATGATCATTACTAAAGTTCTACTAACCACGACAAACAAGATGAATTGCCCAAGTGTTTACAAGATTCAAACGAGTTTACAAGTGCTATAATTATAAGGTTAACATGTTTCACCCCAAAGTGTAAAAATAAATAAAAAGGGTATGAAAAAACTCACTTGATGTATGTATATAAGATGATAATAAGAATGAAACGATATTCCAACGTATTCATTTACAAGGCACCTAAACGTATGTAATACAAGATTAAGGTTAATAATAAGATTAACGTTCTAACGAGAACTAGGGTTTCAATAGAACTGTGAGGTTTTGCTAAGTAAATAAATTTATATAATGAAATCATTTATATTTTTATTAAATAAAAAGAATATACTATTTAAGTGTTTTTAATATAGAAAAGTAATTAGGTATAATAATTGATAATGTTTAAATGTAAAATGTAAATAAATCTTTATAATATTTTGTAATAAACATTATTTAACAATGATTACAATAACGTATTGACCAATGGTAACTTATTAATCTAAACTATTATTTATAGTACATTTTATAAGAAATAACCTGAAATAATATTTGTAAATAATTTGCGAAAATAATTATTTATAACATTTATAAATAATATTTTATTTAACAAATGTTAAGGTGTTTAAATAAATAAATTTATAGAAAATCATTAGGTAACATTTAAAATAAAGAAAGTTCATAAAACTTATTTTTTGTAATTTTTAAGAATTTTTATATATTTTTTAAAGGCCTAAAAAGGCCTCAAAAATACTTGAGGGTGCCCGGGTTCGAACCCGGGACCTCAAGGTGGGAGGTGCAAGTGCCTGACCAGTGAACCAGGGCCGTTCCCGTGGTATCACTTGGTTTTAAATCCTTTTAAACACAAATAGAAAACAATCCCCAGTGTAGAACCCATTTTGATCCAATTGAACCCAAATTCGTTAATGTTAAGGAAAACATTCTTGGGGCTTTTAATCCCCAAGTAAAACTGAGCAAATTTATGTGTTCAATTACCGGGTTAGGATCGGTTGGATGGTGAACCCGATGAAGAACATCCATGAGTAGATTGCATATGGTTCGAGATGTAATCGATGATAATAATCCAATTCGTTGTACAAGAAGTTTCTAATGGTCACAAAGATGGAAAGCCCTCTATCAATTTTTGTTTTTGATGATTGGATGGTGGGTTTTGATGGAGTTGCAGATTCACGATGAAGAGAGAATCGAATGAGAGGTTGAAGTGCGTTTCGGGTGGAATTGAGTTTGAAAGGAGCTTAGGATTAGTTTAACGTTCGATTAGCATCCATTTAATTTGGTTATTATTGTGTTTAAATGATCGAACGACTCTACGATTGAACTAGCCGGTTTCTCGAGTTGAATGCTCTCATAACCGAATGTTTAAACCTATTTAAGGCTCATATTTGGGTTCGAATCGAGTTCAAGAATCATTTGGAACCGGTTTGGAGTCGAATCGTGTATGATTTCGATGTGTTTGGGCTTCGGCCAGTGGCCGGAATCTCTCCGCCGGAATCACGGGGAGAGAGAAAGGGGGTGGGGGTAGGGTTTTATGATTTTTTACAATTTGGTCCCTGTGGTTTTGAGTTGTTTAATTGCAGCCCAAAGTTAATGTTTTAGTTTTAAAATAAATTACACTTTAGTCCCTTTAGTTTAAAATGTTAATATTTTATACATAAACTAATTGATTATAAGTTTCTAAGATATAAATCTTATATTGTTTTTATTTATTTACAATGTTACACTTATTATGACTATTATTATTGTTATTATAATAATAATAATAATAATAATTATTATTATTATTATTATTATTATTATTATTACTATTACTATTACTATTATTATTAATGTCACTAATTATTTGATTATCAAAATTACAGTGATAAAAGAAATTACAAATATAACCTTCGTATTTGCATTAATAACAATACAAATCCTTACAAGAGCTAACGACGTTAACAAACGTTTAACAAAAATTACGAGAGGTCACAGTGTTCCCAACTTTAAGGAATTTCGTCCTGAAATTAAGGACAAGACTAAATGAAAAGATAGGGATATTTCTTACTCATGTGACCCTCGCGTTCCCAAGTGAACTTGGCTCCACGTTTATTTTCCCGACGAACCTTGATGATTGGCGTGGTAGGTGTTCGGGTCTTCCTCAGCGTTTGGTCCATACTCTCGACAGGTTTTCAACAAATGCAAGAACTCGTCAATTTGGATTTCCTCCAAATGAGGAGAAAAATTATCATTTACAATACAAAATGTTTTTTTTGCGGTTTGGCGCATGAAGCGTTGGATAAACAATGTTGAGTTGTTAGAGCATTTTAAGCTTATAAGCCACTTTCTCAATACATGCAAGCATTCGAATGAACTTACATAATGAGATGATATCTTGATGTTGATGGATAGACCTATAATCGTATGAACAATCGACAGGAATCGAGAATCACAAGAGTTACTAAATAACATGACACAAGCTCAATGCATATCTTGAAAGGTTGTAGCGTTCTTTACACTTTGATCAGTGAAAGATGAACTGTACTAAGATTGTCTTGTGTTTTTGAAGACGATTTAAAGGCTTGGATAGAACGAAAGATATGTAAACCATTACGATCAAAGATTTGTTAAGACACACCACGGTGACTGATTATTTCGTTGATGTATATACGAGTTAGTTTCTCGGCTTGATACTCCTTAAGAATTGATATGAGTTGCACTAATTTAGTTATTAGATCAACGATGAACGCAATGTTATTATGATGACTAGAAATGAGAGGCAAATTGGTGATGGACTCCATTGATAACCATTTCCTTTTAAACGTAAAAACTTCAAATTAAACAAAAGATTGGAGGGATACTGATGTTTGGCTTGAATTTTTGAGTAGGTGAGGCACTTGGACATATACCAACTATGAATACTAATGTGAGAATTCATGAACCTTTTGACCCGCATCAGGATAGATGTTATAACGAGTCTTGTAAGTCACAATCATGATAGAGATTTAGAGATTTACAAGATTAAAGATTAAAAGACGATCCAAGAAGTGACGTAATTAATGGAAATGGCATTCTTAATAATGATTAAAGGATAAAAAAATGTCGTTCATGATTGGATTAAAATTTGAATAATTCAGGAGATTGCCGATAAAGACAGTCACAAATAAATTTTTAAGTACGGCTTGCACACGCGGTTCATCAAACCCATAAACACAGCTGAAATATTCGTATGACTAGAAAGGCATGAACATAAATTGATAATGATTTTATTTTGTAAGAAAGATTTTTTTAGGAGTGCTATCATCGTGCAATTAGGTATTGATGATAACCCAGAATGAAGGTCCATATGTAAGAAATAATAGGTTCCATAAAACTAGACCAAACGATAGATTGAAGCATAAAGGCGTGAGAAAACTCGGTTAAAACTTAAATGTTCTAGTCTTGGATCTAAGATGATCCTAAAGTGACAAATACCTGTTTTGAGTTCAATAGTCATGCCTTAGCTTGACAGGTTGGAACACTATCGTTGATAAATCAGATAACGGTGTTCACCCTTCAAGTTATTACATGTTTCTTGTCAATTGGAGTCTTAAAACCTTGGTAAAATTAAGGTCAAGGAATGTGAATAGTCACCAAGGTATGAATATCACTCCTAGCTTGGTGGTGTATTTTCCAAAACACAACTCTTAATTACTAAAACGAGAGCTTGATCCTAACTCATTGTTAAGGATCCACAGGAATAAAATGAGGTAACTTACCATTAAGGCAAGGAAAATCATTCCTATCTTAACGGTGAAGTTTTATAGAAACAAAATATAGCAAAATGAAAATCTTAATCAAAGTACAGAATTCCCTCCCACTTTGATGAGGTCATTTCATTTGAGGAAATACAATCCATAAATTAAAATGGGTGAAATTATCATCAAGGTATGGATTTCACGCCTCTCTTGATGAGTGGGTTTCATAATAACAAGAAAAAAATCGAGAATTTACATTTGTCACCAAAGTACGGGATTCAATCCTATTTTGGTGAGGTCATTTCTTTCGTGAAATACGAGTTCAAGAGGAGAGTGAGTGAAATCTGTCCACAAGATAAGAAAATCACCCCGATCCAGAGAATGAAATTTCATAAAACACACAATAGAAAAATTAAAAACCATCATCGAGGTACGAAATTCACTCCTATTTTAAGGAGGTACTTCCATTGGTAAAATACAATGTTTTAGTCATAGGAATTGAGGAGTAAAACGAGTTCAACGTTAATGAGAACATTCTATAAGATGAATGAAGATATTAGAATTTGATAATAAACCAGTTCAAGAAATCAAGAACTTTTTGATATTTTTTTTAAAAATATAAATAGGATGGTTCCATTTGATACCACATAGCCAATAAGAACATGGACACGTCGAGGTGACTTAATCCCAATTACCTTTGAGGAGATGTGTATGTTGACCATAATTTTGCACTCATCCCCGAAATACCCAGGTAAGCATAACAGCTCACGCAATGAGATTTATACGAAATGCTTGCCTTAGCCCGAGGGCCTTTTGCCAGGAAATCCAGAATACAGGTGTTTATATGTCACACACTTCCCTAAGGCTACCAGAATTAAAACCTCGATAAGATTTCCAAGTTTAGACATATCGTCTAAGGAATTTTCCCTACTCGATAGGATGCGTAGGTTTCCACACGTAGTCGAGAAGAAGATTTAGAAAGTATTAGATGCGATAAAGCTTAAAGGCATAAGAAGAGGATTAGGAAGTTGGGGTTATAAGGTTCAAGGCATAATCCTAACGCACTGTTTATAAATATAAACAAATAGCACGTAAAAGATTTAGCACGTAACAAGCAACATATAAGATAAACATATAAGCAAGCTTACAAGATCATAACGAGCTTTCATGAAAGGGTCCCTAGGTTAACCATAGTCTAGGCCACCATTTCTAATAACCTACATCCCTATAGTTATGGGCTCTGATACCAATCTGTCACACCCCAACCTTAACGGCAAAAACGTCGAGATGTGAGGGTTAAGATTGTTCATGCCACACAACGCTATTTACAAAGTGTCAATATTAAAAATTTTCAAGGTTCATAATATACATTAAGTATAAACATAAGATTCAAGTAATCAAATATACAAAAGATTCTTGTCACACCCTGGGCCCAGGTAGGGTGGGACGTCACAGACTAGCATTAACATATGGCAGCGGAAACAAACCATCATAAGAGCTCAATGGAGAGAATATCACATGGAATTAATCATTAAAGAAAAATCCGGACTAGATACAAGTCTAGTCCCCATTACAAGTGTTTAAGTCATCATTTCAAAATGTTTTCATCAATAACAAAAGTAAATTGTTTCAAATGTTTTCAGAACATAATAAGCCAATGCCATGGGTCGTGGAGCTAAGTCAAGGCCTTTTACACAGCTAGACATCTGTCACGGGTTACCTGAAACATGCTCAAAACAAATTTGTGTGAACTATAAAGTTGGTGAATTTCAGTGCTTAAAGTTTAAAAACAAAATGGATCAAATAAAATCCTCATTTGATTTAAAAGAAATCATAGTTTCAATATTGTAGGGGATCACAATCAACCCTGCACTCAGTCCCAGCTAACCTCTTCTAAAATTGTGTTTTACCGGTTAATCCCGAAGGAAGAATTGAGCCCCAAACCAGTGTACCGTACCTGTCGGATGGTTCACCATAGTTTCTTATAAAAACCTGTCACATGCCATAAACGATCCCTCAGGATCTTAGTGGGGTACTCTTCCTAAACGGAAGCCACTGTGTGTGGGGGATTTACCAAATAGATCTATCCACATAAAACAAGCGGTTCACACAAGAATTAATGATCGTGATATAAGCATCAGCAGGTAGACACAATTCCCACATACAAACACCCAGTAAAGCACATATGTAGTTCAATTATGACGGAGCGTGCTTCATCCCAAAACAGTAGTAAAAATAGGATCACTAGAACTCATCTTAAAGTTCAAGCTAATTTTCTTCGTGTACCGCGGAAGTCTCAAGCCTAGCACCCTGTCATTAAAAATAAGTGGTAAGCTACTGGTCCTAAACTTATATAAGATGTACTATATGTGCTAAGGAGTTGGTTGTCAGATTCGACATTGATTCGTTAAGGGTTGTATGAAAAGTTTCCTTTTATGGAAAGTAGTGGTTTCTTATGTAATTAAGGATTTCTACACCATTAGTTAATGATACAAGTTAAATAGCGTTGTTTAAGTGTTTAGTAGCTTCACATGAGTTGGTTATGGAGTTTGGTAGAATTTTACAATTTAGTCACTCAAGTTTCAAAATTGATCATTTCTACCCCAAAGTTTGTTTTCTTGTACTTAATTACTTTTATGACCAAAAATCAGGTTCTTGAAGTTTCTTAACTCATTTTAAGTAACTGTACACCAAATTTTCAGAATTGTAGGTCCGGTTTAATATCCATAGGTCTTACGTTCCCGGTTAAAGTAAAACCGAAGGTTTTTAACGGTTAAGTGTGAATTTCCATATTTTGAGTCTTATACCGATAAATATCATTTTAAGGACATTTTTATAGGTTTTTGATCTTTTGATTATGAAATTTTACCCTCTTATAGTTGAAAGCCTCATTTTTACGTTTAACCCGTTAAAACGCGTTTTTACCCGAATTTGACTGTTTAAAAGCTTGTTTGACAAACATTTCAAGTCCCTTAGATCTTATAACACTTAACTTACTGAAATAACATGGTTTTCATGGATTTTGGTTTTATACCATAATTTCTTGGATTTTTCTCATAATGTCACCTGGTTAATACCCGTTTTAAGTTAAAAATACCATTTAACTTATCTTTTGACCACTTAATTAAGAAATCTGATCCAGAGCAGTTTCTTAACCATTTTTGAGCCTAGAATTCTCTTTAAAAACTTGAAAGTCCTAGCTCTCTTATTTTTAAGTCATTTTACCATGTTTTGGGTCCCGAACATGACCAAAAATGCCTAGTTTCACCATGACTTATAATTTCTGCCATTAACCACATCTCATACAGTTAATTTTACCCAAAACCTTCTGAAATAATGGTCCTAACCTGCGGTTAAATGGTTCAACACACCAAGAAGTCATCAACATGGAAATTTTGCCTTATTCGACCATTGCACATGTGTAAATCATCATTATTTGTGTTCAAACATTCCCAAATCCTTATATAACTTTCAAAAAAGATTTTTAGGCGTCCTATGAGTCATTAATAAGTATGTTACAAGTGTGAGTTTTGGTGGTTAGCAGATAATAATCTCGAAATAACAAAATCACCCAAAAGAGGGTTTTCTAGGTGTAACTCGGGTTACACCTATAGAATGACTTATCTAATGAGTGAGATGCCTTCATGAATGTGAAAAGCTCTTCAAGAACAAGGTGGTAGCAACAAGTTTCTGTCAGATATAAGAATGGTAAGATTCTTGAGTGAAAAATAAAGAAAACACATGAAATGACCATTTTCGTGTGACATGAAGCTTACACATGGTGTTGTTCATGGTTTGGAAAGTGTAGATAGACAAGAATGGCCTGGAAACCCTTGGACATGGCTGGAGAATCTCGAGCAATTGCTGTAAGACCACGAGCTTGCAAGATTCAAGCACCAAAAGCTCTCAAACCTTCACTTCTTTGCGGTTTGAGCTTGGTCGATGGCGGTGATGATGTTGTTCTCGATTATGAGCTAAAATGGAGAGGGTTGTGGTGTGTTTTCTGCTGGGATAATTCGAGAGAAGAGAGAAGAGAGAAGAGAGTGAGAGGAAAGATTGACAAGAGTTGCCTGAAATGAGAGTGGAGGAGAGGGTGGTGTGTTTGAATGGATCAAAAGTAGTAGGGGGAAGGGGATTTGTGGACAAGGGAGCGACCGAGTTTTGGCCCCTTATGAAGGTTTTTGTTTGAAAATTTAATTGGTAAATAATATTATGTGTAGTATTATTTAAGGTGGTAAGTTTTTAGTTAGTTGTTTAAGTGTTATGCATGAACATGCATGCATTAAGCCGAAGATTTATGTGTTCATACACATGTTAATTGTTTTCAATTATGATTTAATTGCATGGTTGACTACTTGACTTTCCTAGAACACTAAGTTTTTCTAGGTTAAAGCTTGAACTAGCTAAGAGGTCAATAAAGTCACATAAAATGATAAGAATGGTATTATTATCAAATGATGATTCTAATTCTATTTGTAATATTAGGATGATACAAGTCATTAATATTTAATAAGATGGTAATGATGCAAGTAGATTAGGGTTGGAATTATGACCTAGAGGTCGGTTGTCACATTCTCCCACCGTTTAGGAAATTTCATCCCAAAATTTTAGTTTCGAGTAGGTTCAGAATGGGTGGGTTTGAAGAGGTGCGGATAACTCTTTCTCATCTCATCTTCTCGCTCCCAAGTGAATTCGGGTCCTCGCCTTGAATTCCATCTTACCTTGACTTTAGGTATGTGGCTTCGTTCGAGTTTCTTGACCAACCGGTCAGTGATTTCCAAAGGTTCTTCCACGATGTTCAGCTTGTTATTGATTCTTGCTTCTTTCAACGGTAGCTCCAGGGTTTTGTCTACCCTGCACTTCTTCAAGTTCGACACATGGAAGGTGTCGTGTATGTAACTCAACTTCTGAGGCAGCTTCAATTTGTATGCCACGGGGCCAATTCTCGCAAGTATTTCGAATGGCCCAATGTATCTCGAGCTTAACTTTCCTCTCTTTCCGAACCTCACGCTTCCCTTCCATGGTGCTACTTTTAGCATTACTCTGTCACCCACGTAAAATTCCAATGGTTTTCGTCTCCTCTCACCGTATTTCTTCTGACGGTCTATGGCTGCTCGTAGACGCTCCTTGATTTTGAAAATCTTATCGGTGGTCTCCAACATGATGTTGGGTCCCATTACTTGGCTATCACCGATCTCATTCCAGCTCAATGGTGATTGGCATTTCCTACCATACAGAGCATCATACGGAGCTGCCTTAATACTTGCATGGTAACTGTTATTATAGGAGAATTTCACCAAAGGGAGATGGTTGTCCCAGTTCCCACCAAAGACGATCACGCAAGCTCTTAGCATATCCTCCAAAGTTTGAATGGTTCTTTCACTTTGACGTTAGTTTATGGGTGGTAAGCAGTGCTTATATCCAGACGGGTTCCCAAAGCCTGCTGAAGTGATTTCTAGAAACAAGAAGTGAAACGGCTGTCATGGTCAGAGATGATTGATAGTGGCACACCATGCCTGGTCACTATTTCATCGATGTACAGCTGAGCCAGTTTTGTCAGGTCGTAGTCTTCTCGAATTGGTAAGAAGTGAGCCGATTTAGCTAGCCTATCCAATATTACCCAAATAGCATCATGACCTCTAAACGTTTTGGGTAACTTTGTAATAAAGTCCATCGTGACGTTATCCCATTTCCATTCGGGGTTTTCGGGCTGTTGCAACGTCCCTGACAGTTTTTGGTTTTCAGCTTTTACCATGGCACAGGTTAGACATTTTCCAACATAAACAGCTATTGCTTTCTTGATTCCAGGCCACTAGAAAAGTGCCTTTTGATCCTGGTACATTTTATCGCCTCCGGGGTGAACTAAGTACCTAGATTTGTGGGCTTCATCGAGGATTACCTCTCTAATTCCCCCGTGCGTCGGTACCCACGTTCTCCCTTCATATTTATATATACCATCGCCATTCCTCTCTAACCGTTTCTCCATTACTGATAACGCTTCCTCTGCTAAATTCTCTTCCTTTAATGCTTCGCCTTGAGCTTCTTTCATCCTTGAGATAAGGTCGGTATACACACTCATCCTTAAGGCACGAACGCGAAGTGGTTTTTCTTTTTCGTTCATGCTCAAGGCATCTGCCACTACATTGGCTTTACCGGTATGGTAACGGATTTCACATTCGTAATTGTTTAGCAGCTCGACCCATCTTCTCTGGCGCATGTTCAGCATCTTCTGGTCCAGAATGTGTTGCAAACTTCGATGGTCAGTGTAGATAATGCACTTCATCCCATAGAGGTAGTTGTTAGTACACATGTCCCCAGTTCTAGTCTAGTGAGCTTAAATGTAATTAACTTTCTTTTCTTGTAACACTTATGTAATGTTTGATCAATGCAATTAGAAACTCTTCTATATATGTTCATTGGTTGTTTTATGTTATATCTATTTACATTATTTATTGTTACACGCATATATGACAATGTTATATAGGTTTACAGTTGTTAGACATAGTTCTGAACCATTAAAGGTTCAAGAATGTGTTTAACTAAGTATCCTGATTCAGTCACACGACTGGACCATGCGAATAGGGCAATCGCACGACTGAACCAGGTGATTGAGTCAATCGCACGGTTGAGTCATAAGACTGACTCAGTCATACGAATGAACCAATGGTATGACTCAGTCGCACGACTGAGCCAGTAGCTTGGCTCAGTTGTACGAATGAGAGCTGTAACCTATAAATAGCACTTAATTCGTGGAAAAACGTAATACTTCGAATATTATAAACCCTAGCAGTTCCTGTTCGTCCAGTGAGTCCCTTCCAACTTCATAGAACGTTTCTGATCGATTCTAATCAATTCTTAACACATTCTCATCATTAGTTTTGATCGAATTAACGTTCTCCCTGATTGGATCGCCAATCAAATAGGATTCCGCACTATTTGATATGGTTTCACGTTTGAAATAGTTAGTACTCCGTCGTACACGGTCCTAACTGTAGTGCCTCCGTATTTTGAAGCAAACACCACAGCACCCAATTCCAAATCGTGTGTCGAATAGTTCTTCTCATGATCGTTCAGTAGTCTAGATGCATAAGCAATCACCTTGTTGCGTTGCATAAGTACACATCCCAGGCCTTGACGCGAAGCGTCACAATATACTTCGAAATCTTCGACTCCTTCTGGGAGGGCAAGGACATGTGCACTACACAACTTCTCCATAAGCGTTTCAAATGCTTCATTTTGCTCTTGTCCCCACACAAAGGTTGTGCTCTTCTTAGTCAATGCGGTCAAGGGTTGCACAATGTGCGAGAAGTCCTTTATAAACCATCGGTAGTATCCGGCCAAGCCATGGAATTACTTTATCTTAGTGAGAGTTTTAGGAATTTTCTAGTTCTTTAAGGACTTAATCTTGGAAGGGTCGACTTGAATTCCATTCTCATTTACCACATGCCCTAAAAATTGGATCTCTCGCATCCAGAATTCGCATTTAGAGAACTTTGCACAAGTTTCTCATTCTTGATTAACTCCAGAATCAGTCTAAGGTGTTTCTCGTGCTCTTCCTTACTACGGGAGTAGATCAGGATGTTGTCGATGAACACAATTACAAACTTGTCAAGATATGGGTGGCATACGCGGTTCATGAGATCCATGAATATTGTTGGTGTGTTAGTCAGTCCGAAGCGGCATGACTAGATACTCATAATGTCCATATTTGGTTCGAAAGGCTGTTTTGGGTATGTCTTCTTCTCTTATCTTCAGCTGATGGTACCCTGACCTTAGATCTATTTTGGAGAAATAACTTGCTCCTTGTAGTTGATCGAATAGGTCATCTATTCTTGGAAGAGGGTGGCGGTTCTTTATGGTTAGCTTGTTCAGTTCCCTATAATCGATACACATACGTAGGGTTCCATCCTTCTTTTTCACAAATAACACCGGGGCACCCCATGGAGAAACACTCGGATGTATGAATCCCTTGTCAAGAAGTTCTTTGATTTGCGACATTAGTTCCTTCATCTCAGGTAGGGCGAGTCGGTATGGTGCCTTGGCCACTGGTGCAGCACCAAGCAGTAGATCTATTTGGAACTCAACTTGTCGACTCGGAGGTAGTCCCTGTAAGTCTTCAGGAAACACTTCTGGATATTCAGAAGCCACTGGAATATCCTTAAACTTCTTCTCCTCCTTATCATTCATCACATAGAATATGAATGCTGGGCTTCCCTTCATAAGACTCTTGGTAGCTTTTAAATGGGATATCATAGGGCATAGCGTGTTACTTCTTTCGCCGTGGACCACTAATACTTCCTTGTTGCTCAACAGTATCTTGAGTAGACGTTCATCACATACAATTTCGACTCTATGCTTAGCCAGCAAGTCCATACCAACAACCACATCAAATCATCCTAGTTTAATAGGTATAAAGTTTATCTTAAAGGTACTTCCTTCTAGATTCATTAAGCAATCTTTGATGACTTTGTTAGTTTCTAAGACTTTACTGTCAGCTAATTCGACGGTAAACGCATCAGTCAGGATGCATGCACTCATGTCAATCAAAGGCGTAAAAGTATTAGAGACAAAACTAGAAGTTGCTCCAATATCAAATAGAACGGTAGTAGGATGGTTGTTTATAAGGAACGTACCGTTAACCACATCAAGCTCCTTACGGGCTCCAGCCTGATCCATCACAAATGCTCTCCCCTTAGGCTTGTTGGGCCTGCCATCTTTGTCTCTCCCCAGCTTAGGGCATTTATTCCTCATGTGCCCTGGATCCCCGCACTCATAGCATTGTTTACCAGGCGCATACGTACAGTCTTTGATTAGATGGCCAGATCTTGTGCACCGAAAACAAGGCATGGGGTTACATTCCCCTTGATGATGAAGCTTGCATTTGTTGGAGAAAGGACTTGTGCCTTGATACAATCTCCTAGCCTTTGTGTGACACACCGAAATTTCAGGTTAACACCATCCCAACTATTGTCGTTATCATTGTTTGCATTGTTGTCCCCTAAAACATTTACAAGCATCGCCAACGTCATCGTTAAACATGTTATGTTATATAATACTAACATCAGGAATAACCCCATTTTTCAAATACAAAATGGTGTTTGTAAAGGATTCAAATAAACGGGATTACATAAGGAATCCTCTTAATTAACATAGCTCGCCCATTTACGTCGTTATCAACCGAAACAAATTCGGGAACTCGTAGACTAAGTGCGAGGATCAAACATGACAAATTGCCAAACTAGGGCTGGGTATATAAACCCCTTACCAGCCCTATCTTTCATTCCACACCCCTTTTCTTCACCTCCTTCTTCACTTTCTTCTTCTACTCCTCTCTACTACATCCTAGCACCAAAGTCACCTCCTTTGGTCTCATTTTCGTCGGCTAGACTACGCTACAGCTGAGTTAGCATGTTTCCAGCAGGTAGGCGACCTTGGTCGTCCATTTTATTGCTTGTTCACTTCTGCAAATTTGGGGTTTCGGTTGCCCGGGTTCAACCCGAATGCATGAGGTCGTTTGGGTGCATGTGTTGTCCATCTGCATGTGCATTTCACTTAGACTTGTTAGAAAAGTATTTCTGGAAGTCCTTGACGTGTGAAACCCGTGCACGGAACAGCCGAAGGCTTTTCAGCCCCTCCAGCAGTCGCGAGCTGCTGCAGTTCGTGACTGGGTCAGTCGTACGACTGAGTCGTACGACTGGGCGTGTCATGTGACTGAGTTCATGCATCTGAGTCTATCGTGCGACTGAGTGGTGCAACTAGGGTGAGTCGTGCGACTGAGTCTATGCGTATGTGTGTGTTGTGTGATTGAATGCATGCGAATGAGTATTGCATGCGATTGAGTCAATGCGGATGAATGTGTGCGACTGTGTGTATCGCACGACTGAGGGTCCAATCGTACGAATGAAGGTTCAGTCGTACGAATGAAGCTGATTCGTATGAATGAAGGTTGAATCATGCGAATGGCTGTTGAGTCGTGCGAATAGGTGCTGTGTGGTACGACTGAATGCTGAGTCGCACGAATGAGGGTTCAATCGTACGAGTGAAGCTGATTCGTACGATTGAAGGCCCATTCGTGCGGATGGAGTGTCCAGTTGTGCGTCTAGTCCTGTTATGCGATTGGAGTCATTGTGAGTGAGTTCTTCTTGTGTGCAGTGTGCCTATCGTGTGATGATAAGGTAACATCAGTAAAGTGTCATTGCTTGACCACAAAGATTAAAGTCAACGCTATCAACAGGCACATACTATTTCCATTTAAAATAACCTAACCTTTTACAATTATCGGCAACCCATTTAGGGCTACTCTTAATACTTGGATCTACATAAGGTCTGATATGTGTATGCCTTCTTGTGTGTGTCACCCACGACCGAACCAATGCGACCCACCCCACTAAACATTTCTATTAACACTAGACACAACATTAATGCTTAACATAACTTTCAATAGGTGTTTGACTGTTCATTGTGAACAACATTTGGGAGGCTTCCATCTTACATACTTACTACATCATCTGTGAGTCTTCACAGCCCCTATTTTACTTTCTTTCCTTTTGGGGGAGAAAACATGCAAACATATTTCATAAATGGTTTTAGAATTATTGATATCACCTGTTATGTTAGTGCAAACATACACAACCGTCCTTACATTCTCGAACCGTTAGTAATGTGTAGTGAGGTAATTTTAAGTAGTACTACTGGGTTTGACAAACCCCGCCCGGGCTAGTCGCGCTAGCTTGATTGGAGGTCAAACGGGTGCATTATTGACCTAACATTTGTCACTGTCTGGTGAGACGTGACGGGGAGACAACAAACATATAGGACATGCAAACAGTCAGCTTCGGTTCGAAACGCTAAGTAACTTGACTATAGGCTAGCTACCTATCGATATGCTTTAATTACTTAACATTTGAACAGTTACTAACATTTTATCTGCGATAAAACCTGTGAACTCACTAACTTTATGTTGACACACTTTAGCATGTTTTCTCAGGACACCGAAAAGCATAAGCTCATGATGCACGCTTCAGGAACGCACTCAGGACATGCATTCATCGATCTTATTTTCTTGCATTGAACATTATGTTTAGATTTCGCACTTGTAACTTTCATGTAAGGATTTACATTTCATGTAAACGCTTCCGCACTAATGTTTTTTTCGTTTATGTTCCTCTGAATGAAGTCAAATGTTTATTTTTAAATTCATATAGTGTCATTCGATATGACTGTGTCTGAGATCCTGGTATGTCACTCGCCTAACGGTAAAACCCTGTTTGTGGAAATTGAGGGTGTGAGAAATTGGTATCAGAGCCACAGGTTATAGAGAACTAGGATTACATTTGCATCTAGACTATAGCCTCAGACACAACACTAGTATTGCACAGACACTTTTACAAGGTTGAAACTGCTGTACGAACATCCTCCCGCATACCAACATTACATTACTGAATGATCATAACATTATCTGTGTTGTCCATGTCACTTGTAACATCCTCGCCTAACAGAGGGGCGGAGAGACCCGCTCCCTCACTTCCAACAACTACGCTTGTTTCTTTACTCCCGGAGTTGAAGCAACGACAAATTTAACCTAACATTACCACTTTAGGAACACAAAAACCTTTCTAACACGCACGACTAGCCTAACGATGACAAACAAAGAGAACAACACCTTACTCTTCCAACTCATTCGCACTTGCTTCTAATTCCAACATATCCTATCTCCTTCACTAATCTGAACAATAAATGTGAGACGCTTAGAGCTTCAAAGGGAAATATTTTAACTCGGATCGCCAGATTATTTTCCATCCAACACATAGATACATTGAATTATGATTGTTCGATTTAAATACGTTGTATTTCCTACAATTTGTTTTCATCAATAATTATTATTCGATTAGTGACTAATGTGTACTATGAATCGAATAATCATGTCTGGAAGCAGAGCTGGATGCCCGGGTGGACGCGGAAACACAACATGACTCAAGCTGAGTTGGATGCCATCATCAATGAGCGTGTTGCTGATGCGCTTGCAGCCTATGAACAGACCCGCAATCAGAACCAGAACAACCAGAATCTGAATCAAGGAGGTCCAACAGTCTGTACCTTCAAGATGTTTATGGATTGTAAGCCTCACTCCTTCAGTGGTTCTGAGGGTGATGTCACATTACTTCACTGGCTGGAGAAACTCGAGTCGGTTTTTGCCATGTGCAACTGTCCTGTGGGAAGTCGTATCATGTACGCCTCCGGCACACTGGAAGGACCAGCTCTGACATGGTGGAACTCACAAGTCCAGACTTTAGGACTTGAGGCTGCTAATGGTTTGCCATGGAATGATTTCAAGATTCTGATGAAAGAAGAATATTGCCCCAGAAACGAGGTACAGAAGCTAGAGGCAGAGTTTTGGAATCTTAAAATGACTGGCTCTGAAATCAAGGAATACACGACTCGTTCACACGAGTTGGCTGCTCTATGTTTACAAACGGATTGAGAAGTACATTGAATGTCTAGATCCTCAAATCCAAGCTAGTGTTATGGTTGCTGATCCTATCACCATTCAGCAGGCTATCCGACTAGCTCACAAACTCACTGATCATAAAAGGAAATGGGATGGTAATAACAGCAAGTCTTTAAGCTCCAATAACACCCAACAACAATAGACCAGAAAGTTTGATTCATCAAGAAGCTTCACCAACAACAATCAAAACAGCAACAACAACAACAATGGTCAGGGATTGAGCAACTATGCGGGCATGTATCCGAAGTGTAATCAGTGCAACTTTCACCACCATGGCCGGTGTGATCGCATCCGCTGTCAAAGGTGTGGAAAGATGGGTCATGCCGCTAAAGACTGCAGGGGTGAACTGATGACCAGCAACAACCTCAACAACAACGCCAGGGCGGAGCGACTAGAGGTTGTTACGAGTGTGGTAAGGAGGGCCACTGCAGGAAGGATTGCCCACACCTGAAGGGTGGAAACCAGGGCAATAATGGAAGCAATGCTAAGGGTCGTGTTTTTGTGATTGGTTCTGGTGAGGCAAGGAATGATCAGAATGTGGTTACTGGTATGTTTCTCCTGAATGGTTGTTTTGATTCTATATTGTTTGATACCGGTGCTGATAACAGTTTTGTTTCCAACAAGTTCATTAAGTTCTTCGATGTAACCTTAGCTGATGTGGAGCCTAGTTACACTGTAGAATTAGCTGACGGGAAACTAATTGAGGCAACTCACATCATTAAGGGATGTAAAATAGGGTTATGTGGTCATGAGTTAGATATAGATATGATGCATGTCACACTTGGTAGCTTCGATGTAGTCATTGGTATGGACTGGTTATCCAAGAATCAAGCTGAGATCATCAGTGGTGAGAAAATCACCACTTTCTAGTGGTGAAGTTTTGTCAGTTCAGGGCGAAAAGAGTGGTACAGTCTCAGGAATTATCTCCTACATGAAGGCCCAGAAGTGCTTACGTAAGGGTCATACAGCTTTCCTTGCTCTGATCACTGAAAAAGAAACTGAGGAAAAGAAGATTGAAGATATCCCTGTTGTACGTGATTACCCCAAGGTTTTCCCCGAAGACCTACCTGGTCTCCCGCCGCATCGCCAAGTCGAGTTCCAGATTGATTTGGTACCTGGAGCCACCCCTATCGTGAAAGTACCGTACAGATTAGCCCCAAAAGAACTGCAAGTGCTGTCTACGCAATTGTAGGAATTATTTTATAAAGGGTTTATCAGACCTAGCCCATCACCGTGGGGAGCCCCAGTCCTATTTGTCAAGAAGAAGGACGGAAACTTTCGTATGTGTATTGATTACAGGGAATTGAACAAAGCAACGGTAAAGAATCGTTATCCCCTCCCGCGCATCGATGATTTGTTTGATCAACTCCAAGGGTCGAGTTACTATTCTAAGATAGATCTGAGATCGGGTTATCATCAACTAAGGATTTGAGATGAAGACATTTTAAAGACTGTGTTCAGAACAAGGTATGGCCACTATGAGTTTTTGGTTATGCCATTCGGGTTGACCAATGCGCCAGCGGTGTTCATGGACCTCATGAACCGAGTGTGCAAACCCTATTTGGACAAGTTTGTCATTGTCTTCATCGATGACATCCTTATTTATTCAAAGAATAAGTAACAACACGAGAAGCACCTTAGACTGATTCTGGAGCTACTTAAATGAGAACAATTGTATGCTAAATTTTCAAAGTGTGACTTCTGGATACGAGAGGTCCATTTCTTGGGTCATGTGGTCAATGAGAATGGGATACATGTTGACCTGGCAAAAATAGAAGCCACCAAGAACTGGGCTACACCTAAGACTCCGACCGAAGTGTGACAGTTTCTCGGGTTGGCTGGCTATTACCGACGGTTCATCAAACGGTTTTCAAAGATTGCTCAACCTCTCACCGTGTTAACTCATAAAGGCACAACGTACGGTTGGGGTGACAAACAGGAGTCCGCATTCCAGGTTTTGAAGCAGAAGCTCTGTTTGGCACTAATTCTGTCCCTGCCTGAGGGAACAGATGATTTTGTAGTTTACTGTGATGCTTCTATTCAAGGCCTCGATTGTGCGCTAATGCAACGCAAGAAGGTGATTGCTTATGCATCCCGACAATTGAAGGTTCTCGAGAAAAACTACACGACACATGACCTAGAGCTGGGTGCAGTCGTGTTTGCACTCAAGATATGGAGACACTACTTGTACGGTACCAAGTGCACCATCTACACCGATCACAAGAGTCTCCAGCACATCTTTGAACAGAAGGAGCTGAATATGAGACAACGTCATTGGGTCAAGTTGTTGAACAACTACGATTGTGCAATCAAGTATCATCCGAGCAAGGCCAATGTAGTAGCAGATGCCTTAAGTCGGAAGGAGACACCTAAGCCAAAACAAGTTCGAGCATTACAACTCACCATTCACACCGGTTTACCCGATCAGATCCGCAATGCTCAACTTGAGGCGTTAAAAGACGAGATCCTGAAAGCTAAATCACTACGAGGCATAGAGAAGCAACTTGAAACCAAGTCTGACGGAATCCGCTACTTCATGGACCGAACATGGGTTGCCTTGTATAGAGACCTACGAGAGCTAGTAATGGACGAAGCTCACAAATCACGGTACTCTATCCATCCAGGTTCAGACAAGATGTATCACGATCTGAAGGTTCTATACTGGTGGCCAAACATGAAAGCCGATATTGCCACCTATGTAAGCAGATGTTTAACCTGTTCTAAGGTTATGGTGGAGTATCAACGACCATCTGGTTTACTTTAACAACCGGAAATTCCAGTATGGAAGTGGGAACAGATATCAATGGATTTCATCATAAAACTGCCTAGAACTCCCAGCGGATGTGATACCATTTGGGTGATCATGGATCGCTTGACGAAGTCCGCACATTTCCTGGCAATCCGGGAGACTGATCACATGGAAAAGTTAACTCGTATCTACCTAAGGGAAATAGTCTCTCAGCACGGTGTGCCGATTTCCATTATCTATAATCGATTCACTTCACACTTTTGGCAATCTTTAGAACGAGCATTGGGAACGCGGTTAGATATGCACACCGCGTATCACCCTCAAACCGATGGCTAGAGTGAGCGTACGATCCAAACCTTGGAGGACATGCTGTGTGCCTGCGTGATAGATTTTGGCAGTAATTGTGAAACTCACTTACCGCTAGTTGAGTTTTCCTACAACAATAGCTATCACACATCAATCAAAGCTTCTCCATTTGAGGCACTGTATGGGCGTAAGTGCCGATCACCTATGTGTTGGGCGGAAGTTGGAGAAAGTCAACTGAACGGCCCTGAACTTATGCACGAGACGATCGTTAAGATCCGTAATCGTATGGCGGCAGCACGTGACCGACAGAAAAGTTACGCTGATAAGCGTCGCCGACCGTTGGAATTTCAAATAGGTGACAAAGTGCTTTTGAAAGTGTCACCTTGGAAGGGTGTGATTCGTTTCGGAAAACGTGGGAAACTAAACCCTAGATACGTGGGACCGTTTGAGATTGTCAAACAGGTTGGCCCCATGGCCTATCAGCTGAACCTACCCGAAGAACTCCGTGGAGTACACGATGTGTTCCATGTATCAAACCTGAGGAAATGCCTTGTTCCATTAGGCGAGGTACAGGTTGACGAACAATTACGTTTCATCGAGGAACCAGTGGAAGTTATGGACCGAGAGCTCAAGATACTCAAACGTAGTCGTATCCCTATCGTCAAGGTCCGTTGGAACTCAAAGCGTGGACCAGAGTTTACCTGGGAACGTGAGGATAAGATGAAGAAGAAGTACCCGCAACTGTTCTGGAATCAGGCATCTACTTTTTGAGATAAGCAGGAACTCTACTCAACATATGTTACAGACCGCTGAGCCTTGTATTCCCCGTTGAACCTCGTAACATGATGCTCTAAATTTCAGGATGAAAATTCCTTCAACAAGGGGATAATGTGACACACCGAAATTTCAGGTTAACACCATCCCGACTGTTTTCGTCATCATTGTTTGCATCGTTGTCACCTAAAACATTTACAAGCATCGCCACCGTCATCGTTAAACATGTTATGTTATATAATACTAACATCAGGAATAACCCCATTTTTCAAATACAAAATGGTGTTTGTAGAGGATTCAAATAAACAGGATTACTTAAGGAATCCTCTTAATTAACGTAGCTCGCCCATTTACGTCGTTATCAACCGAAACAAATTCGGGAACTCGGGGACTAAGTGTGAGGACCAAGCGTGACAAATTGCCAATCTAGAGCTGGGTAGATAAACCCCTTACCAGCCCTATCTTTCATTCCACACCCCTTTTCTTCACCTCCTTCTTCACTTTCTTCTTCTACTCCTCTCTACTACACCCTAGCACCAAAATCACCTCCTTTGGTCTCGTTTTCATCGGCTAGACTACGCTACAGCTGAGTTAGCACGTTTCCAGCAGGTAGGCGACCTTGGTTGTCCATTTTATTGCTTGTTCACTTCTGCGAATTTGGGGTTTCGGGTGCTCGGGTTCAACTCGAATGCATAAGGTCGTGTGGGTGCGTGTGTTATCCATCTGCAGTTCGCGACTGGGTCAGTCGTGCGACTGAGCCGTACGACTGGGCGTGTCATGTGACTGAGTTCATGCGTCCGAGTCTATCGTGCTACTGAGTGGTGCGACTGGGGTGAGTCGTACGACTGAGTCCATGCGTATGTGCGTGTCGTGCGATTGAATGCATGCGAATGAGTATTGCATGCGATTGAGTCAATGCGGATGAATGTGTGCGATTGTGTGTATCGCACGACTGAGGGTCCAATCGTACGAATGAAGTTTCAGTCATACGAATGAAGCTGATTCGTACGAATGAAGGTTGAATCGTGCGAATGGCTGTTGAGTCGCGCGAATGGGTGCTGTATGGTACGACTGAATGCTGAGTCGCACGAATGAGGGTTCAATCGTACGAGTGAAGCTGATTTGTACGATTGAAGGCCCATTCGTGCGGATAGAGTATCCAGTCCTACGTCTAGTCCTGTTATGCGATTGGAGTCATTGTGAGTGAGTTCTTCTTGTGGGCAGTGTGCCTATCGTGTGATGATTAGGTAACGTCAGTAAAGTGTCATTGCTTGACCACAAAGATTAAAGTCAACGCTATCAACAGGCACGTACTATTTCCATTTAAAATAACCTAACCTTTTACAATTATCGGCAACCCATTTGGGACTACTCTTAATACTTGGATCTATATAAGGTCTGATATGTGTATGCCTCCTTGTGTGTGTCACCCACGACCGAACCAATACGACCCGACCCAACTGAAAATTTCTATTAACACTAGACACAACATTAATGCTTAACATAACTGTCAATAGGTGTTTGACTGTTCATTGTGAACAACATTTGGGAGGCTTCCATCTTACATACTTACAACATCATCTGTGAGTCTTCACGGCCCCTATTTTACTTTCTTTCCTTTTGAGGGAGAAAACATGCAAACATATTTCATAAATGGTTTTAGTATTATTAATATCGTCTGTTACATTAGTGCAAACGTACATAACCGTCCTTACATTCTCGAACTGTTAGTAATGTGTAGCGAGGTAATTCTGAGTAGTACTACTGGGTTTGACAAACCCCGCTCGGGCTAGTCGCGCTAGCTTGATTGGAGGTCAAACGGGTGCATTATTGACCTAACATTTGTCACTGTCTGGTGAGATGTGACGGGGAGACAACAAACATATAGGACATGCAAACAGTCAGCTTCGGTTCGAAACGCTAAGTAACTTGACTATAGGCTAGCTACCTATCGATATGCTTTAATTACTTACCATTAGAATAGTGACCAACATTTTATCTGCGATAAAACCTGTGAACTCACAAACTTTATGTTGACACACTTTAGCATGTTTTCTCAGGTCACCGGAATGCATAAGCTCATGATGCACGCTTCAGGAACGCACTCAGGACATGCATTCATCGATCTTATTTTCTTACATTGAACATTATGTTTAGATTTCACACTTGTAACTTTCATGTAACGGATTTACATTTCATGCAAACGCTTCCGCACTAATGTTTATTTCGTTTATGTTCCTCTGAATGAAGTCAAATGTTTATTTTTAAATTCATATAGTGTCGTTCGATATGACTGTGTCTGAGATCCTGGTATGTCACACGCCTAACGGTAAAACCCCGTTTGTAGAAATTGAGGGTGTGACACTTTGTACCGTGGCTATTTCTTCTCGCTTCTTCACTAGACCTTTTGCTTGAACTGCCACTGCTACCGACCGTCTTCCTATCCTCAAACCACTTCCTTTTCTCTTCTACCGCCTTTTTTTGTCCTCGTTTCTCCCATGCTTAGTCCACCTAGCTCTAACTAGGTTGTCGGCCAGACTACTGGTAAAGTCGACTGCAGCTTGTAGGGTAGCAGGCCGGGAAGATCGGACCATGCCCCTAACCCTAGGGTGTAATCCCCAAATGAAACGGGCTACACCTTTGGATTTGGCATCACTAAGTGTGGTACCAGTCGGGACAATGCCAGGAATCGGTTGATGTATTCTGTGTAGTTACGGCCTTTCATCTCCAGACTCAGGAATTCGGTCTCCAGTTTCTCTAGCTGATTGATCGGGTAGTACTTGTTGGTGATTAATTCCCTGAAGTCAGACCAATTCATTCTTCCAATTGCATTCCGGCCTCGGGGCTGAATCATGGTTTTCCACCATTCCAGCTCTTGTCCCTTGAGGGATTGGGAAGCAAATCTCACCATATGCTCTAGTTTGCATTCGGTGATGTCTAACACGGCTTCAATTTCATCAAGCCACCTATAAGTTTTGACTGCACCCTCGGTTCCATAGAGGTCCTTTGGCTTACAAGCCATGAACGTCTAGTCCCTGTGGTGTTTCCCCCATCTGCGTTGATTTGTGCAATTATTATTGGGATCGCGTTAGCAATTTGCTACGCCACCAGGTTGGCAATCCTTTCATCGTTCACTTGGTTAGCGTTTCCCCAAAGTGGTGCTTTCAGTGGAGTAGGTGGTTGATTCCCACCTCGGGTAGCACCTCATCTTTCGAATCGAGCCCCTCTCCTTATTGGCATTCTGATAGTATCATAGATAAATTTGTTTAGCATCTCATACATTTTGTCTCAAGTATTCCATTATATCTCATAATTCCTATCATACACTAAAGTCATGCATTTATGTTTCATTCAAAGTATACGAAAATAACTACCCATGAGTAACCATCAATTACGCAACACAAGGATTAGCATATTTTCCAAATAACTCAACGTGCAAAAGTTAGCATCATCACCAAATAGTTTTCATAAATAGTTCAAACGTAGTCTCAACCATACATAGTAATAATATGTGTCATTGTTTCACATATTGGAAGGCGCCATCACCCCCATAATAAAAATAGTTTCTGAAATAAATAGATAGATAGTTTCTCAAACATTCTCGTGGTGTACTGCCATGCATTCAAATACCAGCTACATCACCCCTGCCATTTCTTCTTCAACCATCCGAACCATCCTGAGCTTTTCTTCTTTTGTTCCTGCTCCAAGCGTTGCACTCCATGTGACACCATCATCGCCTGAAACTGAGCGGACTGTGAAGTTCGTGTGGCGTGTTGGAGGGTAAACTCATGACGCTATACGGTCTTTAGGATCTCACTCAAACTAGGGTCTGGCGGACCGAAGTCACTAGCCTGACGGCTAGACTGAGAGTACTGATCTCTAGTGAGTACACTAGGGCCGTCATACATACTATGTCTAGGTGGCATCCAGTACTCGTCGTGAGGCAGACGTCGAAGGTGCTGGAGTGGGGCCCCTGCATGTGGTGGTGGGGGAGGAGGCATCCTAAAAGAAAAGGAGAGTCCTGGTCTAGCACTCTTCCTAGGTCGAGTGACAACTCGGGCACCCCTATTCCCAATAGGTGGGTTAGGTGAGTGGTTAGGAGCGGTGACATGTGGTGAGTTGGAGCGTGTTCGGCTCCTAGCCAGTGATGTCGGGGACGAGTCTTCAGATGTCTTGGAGTCGTCAGAGGTCACGGATAGCCAGCCAGGGTGTCCGCATCTCTGTAGGTATGCCTCATACTCCATCCATGGCTTCACCCTCCTAAGGGTCCCAACGGGAGCAGTCTCGTCAACAGGGCCTGCAGGTGCGTTACCTCTGTCAGCCATAGTCTGGTTATCCTGTAAAATTGTCATGAGTAATTTTGTTTCTCATAGCTCATGGTTATAATAATAGTACTAGTAAGAGTAGTGATGGCAGTAGTATCAAATATTCCAATAGTATCCATAACCAAAGGTATCAATGAGTAATAGTATCAGATATCATTAGCCTTTTCAAATAATAACAGGCAAAGTGGTTTATCCTATGAAAACCTATAGATCATTCAAAGAAATTTCGGAAATCATAAGTTTCAAACAAAGAAGGTCCAGTTATTACCTAAAGGTCCATGATGGAATTTACGCGTCCGGTAAATTCATGATTACGTTGATCAAGTGTAATCATCAATTTACCCAACCTGATCATCCTAACACTTTCCCACAACGAAAGTCCTAAGGTGTCTGGGTTGTAGCCTAAGGTCTACTATGGTATTCCCGACTTCTCTACAACCTTTGGCTCTAATACCAACCTGTCACACCCTGGGCCCAGGTAGGATGGGACGTCACAGACTAGCATTAACATATGGCAGCGGAAATAAACCATCATAAGAGCTCAAAGGAGAGAATATCACATGGCATAAATCAGTAAAGAAAAATTCCGGACTAGATACAAGTCTAGTCCCCATTACAAGTGTTTAAGTCATCATTTCAAAATGTTTTCATTAATAACAAAAGTAAATTGTTTCAAATGTTTTCAGAACATAATAAGCCAATGCCATGGGTCATGGAGCTAAGTCAAGGCCTTCTACACAGCTAGACATCCGTCACGAGTTACCTAAAACATGCTCAAAAGAAATTTGTGTCAACTAGAAAGCTGGTGAATTCTAGTGCTTAAGGTTTAAAAACAAAAGGGATCAATTAAAATCCTCATTTGATTTAAAAGAAATCGTAGTTTCAATGTTATGGGGGATCACAATCAACCCTGCACTCAGTCCCAGCTAGCCTCTTCTAAAATTGTGTAGCGGTTAATCCCGAAGGAAGAACTGAGCCCCAAACCAGTGTACCATACCTGCCGGATGGTTCACCATAGTTTCTTATAAAACCTGTCACATGCCACAAATGATCCCTCAGGATCTCAGTGGGGTACCCTTTCTAAACGGAAGCCACTGTGTGTGGGGGATTCCCTAAATAGATCTATCCATATAAAACAAGCAGTTCACACAAGAATTAATGATTATGATATAAGCTTCAGCAGGTAAACACAATTCCCACATACAAACAACCAGTAAAGCACAGATATAGTTCAATTATGATAGAGCATGCTTCATCCGAAAACGATAGTAAAAGGGGATCACTAGAACTCACCTTAAAGTTCAAGTTAATTTTCTTCAAGTGCCGGGGAAGTCTCAAGCCTAGCACCCTATCATTAAAAATAAGTGGTAAGCTACTTTTCCTAAACTTATATAAGGTGTACTAGATGTGCCAAGGAGTTAGTTGTTAGATTCTACGTTGATTCGTTAAGGGTTGTATGAAAAGTTTCATTTTATGGAAAGTCGTGGTTTGTTATGTAATTAATGATTTCTACACCATCATTTAATGATACAAGTTAAATAGAGTTGTTCAAGTGTTTAGTAGCTTCACATGAGTCGGTTATAGAGTTTGGTAGAATTTTACAGTTTAGTCCCTCAAGTTTCAAAATTGATCATTTCTACCCCAAAGTTTTTTCTTGTACTTAATGACTTTTATGACCAAAATTCAGGTTCTTGAAGTTAGATAACTTATTTTAATTAAGTGTACACCAAATTTTCAAAATATAGGTCCGGTTTAATATCCATAGGTCTTACGTTCCCGGTTATGGTAAAACCAAGGGTTTTTAACGGTTAAGTATGAATTTCCATATTTTGTGTCTTAGACCATTAAATATCATTTTAAGGACATTTTATAGGTTTCTAATCTTTTGGTTATGAAATTTTAGCCTCTTATAGTTGAAAGCCTCGTTTTTTACGTTTAACCCGTTAAAACGCGTTTTTACCCAAATTTGACCGTTTAAGAGCTTGTTTGACCAACATTTCAAATCCCTTAGATCTTATAACACTTAACTTACTAAAATAACATGGTTTTCATGGATTTTGGTTTTATACTATAATTTCTTGGATTTTTCTCAAAATGTCACCCGGTTAATACCCGTTTTCAGTTAAAAATACCATTTAACTTATCTTTGACCACTTAATCAACAAATATGGTCCCGAGCACTTTGTTAACCATTTTTGAGCCTGGAATTCACTTTAAAAACTTTTAAGTCCTAGCTCTCTTATTTTTCAGTCGTTTTACCTTGTTTCGGGTCCCGAACATAACCAAAAATGCCTAGTTTCATCATGACTTATATTTTTAGCCATTAACCACACATCATACACTTAATTTTACCCAAAAACTTCTGAAATAATAGTCCTAACCCGCGGTTAAACTGTTCAACACAACAACAAGTCATCAACATGGAGATTTTGCCTTATTCGACCATTGCACATGTGTAAATCATTATTATTTGTGTTCAAACATTCCCAAATCCTTATATAACTTTCAAAAAAGATTTTTAGGGGTCCTATGAGTCATTAATAAGTATGTTAGAAGAATATTTTTGGTGGTTAGCAAGTCATAAGGCTCGAAATAACAAAATCACCCAAAAGAGGGTTTTCTAGGTGTAACTTGGGTTACACCTGTAGAATGACTTATCTAACGAGTGAGATACCTTCAAGAACGTGAAAAGCTCTTCAAGAACAAGGTGGTAGCAACAAGTTTTTGTTAGATATAAGAATGGTAAGATTCTGGAGTGAAAAATGAAGTAAACACATGAAATGACCATTTTCGGGTGACATGAAGCTTACACTTGGTGTTGTTCATGGTTTGGAGAGTGTAGATAGACAAGAATGGCCTGGAAACCCTTGGACAATGCTGGAGAATCTCGAACAAGTGCTGTAAGGCCACGAGCTTGCAAGATCCAAGCACCAAAAGCTCCCAAACCTTCACTTCTTTGCGGTTTGAGCTTGGCCGATGGTGGTGATGATGTTGTTCTCGATTATGTGCTGAAATGGAGAGGGTTGTGGTGTGTTTTCTGCTGGGATAATCCGAGATAAGAGAGAAGAGAGTGAGAAAAGATTGACAAGAGTTGCATGAAATGAGAGTGGAGGAAAGGATGGTGTGTTTGAATGGATCAAAAGTGTAACATCCAAAAAGTTTAATATTTATTTATTTATTAGGATTAGTGTTCAGTCGCATAACATGCGTACGAATGAACCTCAGTCGCACGCCATGCGTACGAATGAGGCCCGATCGCACAAATGACGAGCGTATGGGCTCAATCGTACGATTGAGCCGTGCGAATGGGTCCAGTCATGCGACTGAGTATGGCAACTAAAATAGGCATGTAGGATAAGTAGGGAGGTGAAGGGTGTTTAAAAGCATATTTCATCTGCAGTATTTTCATTCCCTTGTTCCTCTCAAACCCAAACACCCTGTTCTTGCCCAATTGATCATACTAGCTCCGCTTTGGTAAGTTTTGCTTGGTACGGATCGATTCTTGAATCTGTTAAGCTGTGTATGTGATTGAAATTGATCCAAAAAACATGTTTTAAATTGGGGGTTCTGTTCAATCTTACTGTTAAGCTGAGAAGTGAGGGTTCGGATTCTAGTTTTTGTGAAATTTGATGAAATAGGGACCCGAAACAATTGTAAATAAAGAGTATATGTTTTGTTGTGAATATGGTATAATCCAAATGGTTAAAACTCGAGTTTTTGGATCAAATATGTCAAGAAAACAGCTGCTGATCCGTTTCAGGCGAATGAGCCCAGTCGAATGACCCATTCGTACGACTGAGTCAATCGCATTCTTCAATCGTGCGACTGAAGTTCAGTCCCATGAACCAATCGCACGAATGGAGGTCATTCGCACAGACCCTGTTATAGCTCATTCGCACCTCTGTCGTATGGTCCATTCGTACGACTAAACTCAGTCGCTTGTTCAGTCGTACGAATGAGTCCAGTCGCATAGCCTTAATCGTGTGAAGTGATCAGCTAGGGGTGATTTGACTAAGTTAGGGTTGTTGTTTTAGATTTGCTTTGAGAAGGAAAAGTTTTAGCTGCCCTAGTGTATTTGGATTAATAACCACTTACTGAAAACATTAAGGTGAGTTCTAATTGCTATTTTAATGTGTTAATGTTGTTTTGACAAAAATCAGGCACTGGCACGCATATAAATTAATAAAGATGTGAATATGAGTTGAAAGTGGTAAATTGTGGTTAATGGCGAGGTGGAGGTTTGACCCCCCAACTATATACGGAGGTTTGACCCGTCAACGCCAATTATAGACGGAGGTTTGACCCGTCAACGCGCGAGGTGGAGGTTTGACCCACTAAACTATAGACGAAGGTTTGACCCGTCAACGCGCGAGGTGGAGGTTTGACCCACCAAAGTAAAATCAGTAAAAAGATGTCCATAAATGCCTTGTGGGTATTCGATATGCATATCAATACTGGGATAAATAAATGGACTGATGAATAAGTTAGCTTCCGGTTATGGTGCATGATACTGGCCATAAATGTTAGGTTTTGGGAATGAAGTACTTGAAGTTTAACAAAGTTTTGAAATGTCGGTCAAAGTTTTGTAAATATTGTTAACGATGTAAATAGTTTTTAATATATATAAAGTTCCACTGTGTTTGTAGTCTCTGAATTATTACTATAACCCAACTTGTAGCACCCTCCTTATTATATTATATTATATTGTTATGAGATTGAGGGTGTTACAAGTTGGTATTAGAGCCTTAGTTAAAGAGATTTGAACAATTAATTGTTTCAAACTTTAACTGAATATATGGGAAGTGCCAGTATCTACAACCGGAAGTGGGGTGAAGTATTGTGTCAATAAGTATCTACAATTAATTGTTTCAAACTTTAATGAACTGTGAAAGGATAATGAGAAGAGGCAGGATGGTGTGAATAAGTAAATAATTTATAACACCTGGCCAATGTTATGAGCAATTTACATTATATGCAGCATCTTGGTATCACTCATTATTTGATAATGGTTTATTTCTTATCGTAGATGGAGGAAACTGGTAATACAAACCCTAGACTCGAAGCTAGGATCTCAGGTGATGAACATAAAGCGGCTATAGGTGATGAAGTTGCCCGATTATTGCGTACTATTTTACCTGAAATGTTAAGTGACCTTAGGAAAGGTGGTGAATCATCGTCCCAACCAACTCCTCCACCTGTTATTGTTGAGCCTGTAGTGGAGAAACCAGTGTCATATAAGCAGTTTAAGAAATGTGACCCGCCTAAGTTTGAAGGCCAGAAGGACATAGTAGTAACTTACAAATGGCTACGAGAAATGGAAGCAGCGTTTAAACTTAGTAGATGCAAGGAAGATTAGAAGGTGGGCTTTGCAGTGCATTCTTTTCAAGCAGAAGCCTTGTATTGGTGGGATACAGTAGAACAGGCCATGGGAGGGGCCGCCGTGAACCAGATGACGTGGGAAACTTTTAAAGCGTTAGTGATAGAAAAGTTCTGTCCGAAAGACGAGATGGACAGAATTGAGATCAAGTTTTTGCAGTTTCAGGCAGGCAGTTTAAGTCATAAGGAGTATACGTCCAGATTTGAAGAAATGGCTCATTTGGTACCTCATTTAGTAACTCCTGAGGCGAAGAGGATTACTAGGTATATTTAGGGACTACCCCCTAAGGTGAGAATGCTAGTAAAGTCTTATTCTCCTTCTACATACCAAGCCATGGTAAATTTGGCTGCGGACATGTGTGAGGAAGTCGCTGAGTCCGAGAAACCTGTGGTGAAATAAGAAGTGGTTAGTCGTCAGGAAACTTCACTGAGTTCTAGGCCCATGTATGGACAGAGTGGGCCGCAGAAGAGAAAGTTTAATGCTAGGGGTTTTGTAGGTCCCCCTCCTCGGTGTAATAGATGTGGGAAGTTTCATAGAGGAGAATGTAGATTGAATCACCCGGCATGTCGTAAATGCGGGAAGCCTGGACATTTCGTTTCCAGATGTCCAGAACTTTGGTGTTATGAATGCGGGGAGATGGGACATATGAAATCTGAATGTCCAAAGTTTAGACCTGGACCGGTCCCTATTCGTGCAATAGGAGGACCGATTAAAGTCAGTGCAAGTGGTAGTAGCGGTACTGCAGGGATAGCATTTACAATAACTACAGAGGAGGCTATGGTATTACCAGATGTTGTGTCGGGTACGTTTCTTGTTAATGATGTACCAGCTAGAATTTTATTTGATTCGGGGGCTAATAGAAGTTTTATATCAATGAAATTCCATGCCTTAATAAAAGTTAAACCATCAAAGCTCAATGTTGCCTTTTCAGTAGAAACTGCCTCTAATGAATTTATAGTTGTTAGTGAGGTAATAGATGATTGTTTTGTTGAACTAGAAGGTGTAAAATTTCCTGCTAGCATACATATGATGAAATTAGGAGGTTTTGATGTAGTATTAGGAATGGACTGGTTATCTACATTTGAGGCTCAGATAATATGCAAAAGGAAGATGATTGTGTTGCGAGCACCTGATGGTAATTTGGTAACGGTTTTTGGTGATGATCATGATAGTGTGGTGAAGGTCATATCTATGATTAAGGCTGAGAAATTGTTGAGTAGGGGTTGCGAGTCATTCTTGGCATATGTAGTTGATACTGCTAAGGAGACAAAGAAATTAGAAGATGTTCCAGTGGTTTGTAATTTTCCTGATGTATTTCCCGAGGATCTACCAGGTATACCTCCTGATAGAGAAATTGAGTTTAGGATTGACTTAGTACCTGAAGCAAAACCTGTTGCTAAAACCCCTTATAGACTTGCACCGGCTGAGCTGAAGGAACTTCTAAAGCAATTACAGGAATTACTAGACAAGGGTTTAATTCGACCAAGCACTTCACCATGGGGTGCTCCAGTTCTATTTGTAAAGAGGAAAGATGGCAGTTTGAGGATGTTCATAGATTACAGAGAACTAAACAAGCTGACTGTCAAGAATAAATACCCATTACCTCGTATAGACGATTTGTTTGATCAACTCCAAGGTGCTAACTGGTTCTTAAAGATAGATCTTAGATCCGGGTATCATCAGTTAAAGGTGAAGGAAGAGGACATACCAAAGACAGCTTTTCGTACATGACATGGGCATTATGAATTTTTGGCGATGTCGTTCGGATTAACGAATGCTTCTGCTGCATTCATGGACTTGATGAACAGAGTATGTAAACCGATGTTGGATAAATCGGTAATTGTGTTTATAGATGATATTTTGATCTATTCTAAGAATGAAGGAGATCATGCTTGTCACATTCAAGAAGTATTGGAAACCTTGAGAAAGAATAAGTTGTATGCAAAATTCTCGAAATGTGAATTCTGGTTAAGAGAAGTGCAATTTTTGGGCCATGTGGTGAATGCGGATGGAATATTGGTGGATCGTGCAAAGATTGAGGCTGTGATGAATTGGGAGATTCCTAAAAATCCTTCAGAAATTCGTAGTTTCTTAGGACTGGGAGGATACTATAGGAGATTCATTCAGGATTTTGCTAAAATTGCTTCTTCATTGACGAAATTAACTCAAAAAGACGTTAAGTATGAATGGAATAAAGAACAGGAAGTTGCTTTTCAGGAACTGAAGAACCGATTAACACAAGCTCCAATATTGGCCATACCAGAAGGTGTAGATGATTTAGTGATATATTCTGATGCATCATATCAGGGATTGGGGTATGTTTTAATGCAACGTGGGAGAGTTATTTCTTATGCTTCTAGACAGTTAAAGACCCATGAAGTTAATTACCCAACCCACGATTTAGAACTAGCAGCTGTAGTTTTTGCTCTTAAGATATGGCGACATTACTTATATGAGTGAGGTGTACCATCTTTACTGATCATAAGAGCCTCAAGTACTTCTTTGAGCAAAAAGATCTGAATATGAGGCAAAGGAGATGGTTGGAATTAATCAAAGATTATGATTGTGAAATTCTGTATCACCCCGGGAAGGCAAATGTGGTTGCTGATGCGTTGAGCAGAAAGGAGAAGTACGAACCGATTAAGTTTAAGGCGTATAAACTTGTAATTACTCTTGATTTTATGCAACAGCTAAAAGAAGCCCAATTGGAAGCATTAAAAGAAGAAAACATTAAGAGAGAAAGAATGGTTGGTCAAGAAAGATATTTAGAAGAAAATAGTCATGGTGTTAAAATCAGGTTTGGTCGAATGTGGGTTCCGTTGGCTTTACACGATAGGGTACTAGATGAAGCTCACAAATCTAGGTATTCCATTCACCCAGGCATGACTAAGATGTATCAAGATTTAAAGCGTGATAATTGGTGGCCAGGGATGAAATTTAATGTGATGCAGTATGTAAATCAATGTTTGACTTGTGCCCAAGTAAAAGCTGAACATCAGAAACCTTATGGATTATTGCAGCCATTAGCCATTCCAGTTTGGAAGTGAGATGATCTGACTATGGATTTTATAACGAAGTTGCCCCGTACATCAAAAGGTCATGATACTATTTGGGTAGTGGTAGATCAGCTAACCAAGAGTGCTTTATTTCTACCAATACGGGAAACTTATTTGGTGGAAAAGTATATACTAAAGAAATAGTTAGATTGCTTGGAGTTTCGAAAAGTATTACGTCTGATAGAGATGCCAGATTTACTTCTAGGTATTAGAGAAAATTTCATGAAGCAATGGAACTAAACTTTACTTTAGTACAGCTTATCATCCCCAGACAGATGGTCAAAGTGAAAGAACTATTCAGACATTAGAGGATATGCTACGGGCATGTAGTATAGATTTTGGAGGTAGCTAGGATAGTCATCTTCCTTTAGCTGAATTCGCATACAACAACAGTTATCAAGCTACCCTTCAGATGTCTTCGTTTGAGATGTTGTATGGAAGAAAATGCAGAACTCCACTTTATTGGGGAGATATAGGGCAACGTGAATCGGGGAATAGTGAAATAGTTGAAGAAAAAAAGTCAAAATTTGATGTAGTTAAAAATCGTATTAGAGAGGCGAAAAGCAGGCAGAAATCGTATGCAGATCGTAGAAGAAAACCATTGGAATTTAAAGTCGGGGATTTCGTTTTGTTGAAAGTTTCTCCATGGAAAGGCATCATTCGATTTAGAAAGAGGGGCAAACTAAGTCCACGTTTTATTGGGCCTTTCTGAATAATAGAGAAAGTGGGGTATGTAGCATATAAATTAGATCTACCAGAAGAACTGAGTACTATTCATCCAACCTTCCATGTCTCCCAGTTACGAAAATGCTTAGCTAATGAAACTCAATATGTATCATTAGATGATATTGAGGTTGATGAGAAGCTCAATTATATTGAACAACCTGTCGCCATTATAGATCGTAAAGAAAAGAAACTTAGAAATAAAAGCATTAGTTTAGTCCGGGTGCAGTGGGCACATCGCCACGGATCTGAGTCAACCTGGGAGCCAGAAGAGGAGATGAGACGAAACTACCCTCAGTTGTTTTAGCCAGGTTTCGGGGACGAAACCCTAAATAAGGTGGGTAGACTTGTAACATCCAAAAAGTTTGATATTTATTTATTTATTAGGATTAGTGTTCAGTCGCATAACATGCGTACGAATGAACCTCAGTCGCACGCCATGTACGAATGAGGCCCAATCGCACAAATGACGGGCGTATGGGCTCAATTGTACGATTGAGCCGTGCGAATGGGTCCAGTCATGCGACTGAGTATGGCGGTTAAAATATGCATGTAGGATAAGTAGGGCGGTGAAGGGTGTTTAAAAGCAGATTTCATCTGCAGTATTTTCATTCCCTTGTTCCTCTCAAACCCAAACACCCTGTTCTTGCCCAATTGATCATACTAGCTCCGCTTTGGTAAGTTTTGCTTGGTACGGATCGATTCTTGAATATGTTAAGCTGTGTATGTGATTGAAATTGATCCAAAAAAACATGTTTTAAATTGGGGTTTCTGTTCAATCTTACTGTTAAGCTAAAAAGTGAGGGTTCGGATTCAAGTTTTTGTGAAATTTGATGAAATAGGGACCCGAAACGATTGTAAATAAAGTGTATATGTTCTGTTGTGAATATGGTATAATCCAAATGGTTAAAACCCGAGTTTTTGGATCAAATATGTCAAGAACACAGCTGCAGATCCGTTGCAGGCGAATGAGCCCAGTCGAATGACCCATTCGTACGACTGAGTCAATCGCATTCTTCAATCGTGCGACTGAAGTTCAGTCGCATAAACCAATCGCACGAATGGAGGTCATTCGCACAGACCCTGTTATAGCTCATTCTCACCTCTATCGTATGGTCCATTCGTACGACTAAGCTCAGTCGCTTGTTCAGTCATACGAATGAGTTCAGTTGCATAGCCTTAATCGTGTGAAGTGATCAGCTAGGGGTGATTTGACTAAGTTAGGGTTGTTGTTTTAGATTTGCTTTGAGAAGGAAAACTTTTAGCTGCTCTAGTGTATTTGGATTGATAACCACTTGCTGAAAACATTAAGGTGAGTTCTAATTGCCCTTTTAATGTGTTAATGTTGTTTTGACAAAAATCGGGCACTGGCATGCATATAAATTAATAAAGATGTGAATATGAGTTGAAAGTGGTAAATTGTGGTTAATGGCGAGGTGGGGGTTTGACCCACCAACTATAGACGGAGGTTTGACCCGTCAACGCCAATTATAGATGGAGGTTTGACCCGTCAACGCGCGAGGTGGAGGTTTGACCCACCAAACTATAGACGGAGTTTTGACCCGTCAACGCGCGAGGTGGAGGTTTGACCCACCAAAGTAAAATCAGTAAAAAGATGTCCATAAATGCCTTGTGGGTATTCGATATGCAAATCAATACTGGGATAAATAAATGGACTGATGAATGTGTGTGTGAATTATTCGGTGTGGTAACAGTTGATGGGTTATTGTTATTGAAATGTGGTGTATGTTAGAACTCACCAGTTTATCTGATTTGTGTTGGTTTTCTTATGCATGCCAGGTAGTAATAGAGATGCTCGTGATGGTCCCCCACAGAGTTAGCTTCCGGTTATGGTGCATGATACAGGCCACAAATGTTGGGTTTTGGGAATGAAGTACTTGAAGTTTAACAAAGTTTTGAAATGTCGGTTAAAGTCTTGTAAATATTGTTAACGATGTAAACAGTTTTTAATATATATAAAGTTCCGCTGTGTTTGTAGTCTCTGAATTATTACTATAACCCAACTAGTAGCACACTCCTTATTATATTATATTATATTGTTATGAGATTGAGGGTGTTACAAAATGTAGTAGGGGGAAGTAGATTGGTGGACAAGGGGGCGGCCGATTTTGGCCTCTTATGAGGGTTTTTGTTTTAAAATTTAATTGGTCAATAATATTATGTGTAGTATTATTTAAGGTGGTAGGTTTTTAGTTAGTTGTTTAAGTGTTATGCATGAAGATGCATGCATTAAGCCAAAGATTTATGTGTTCATACACATGTTAATTGTTTTCAATTATGATTTAATTGCATGGTTGACTACTTGACTTTCCTGGAACACTATGTTTTTCTATGTTAAAGCTTGAACTAGCTAAGAGGTCACATAAAATCACATAAAATGATAAGAATGGTACTATTATCAAATGATGATTCTAATTAAATTCGTAATATTAGGATGATACAGGTCATTAATATTTAATAAGATGGTAAATATGCAAGTAGATTAGGGTTGGAATTATGACCTAGAGGTCAGTTGTCACAATGCCGTAGTGTCATGTAACAATATAAGTCATTTTATTATTCTAGGTCCAATCCTAGATGTGATCAAGTCTTCAAAAGCACTTAAGCTGTAACAAGTCCTGAAACATGTTAAAAATAAAGGTCAACATAATGTTGGCAATTCATGTCATAGGTTAGTGAATAAAGTAACTAGGGATGTATGAATAAATGTAACAATCAAACCTTGACAGATTACAAGATTATAAGATTACTAGCTTAAACTATTAGCTAAGTGTACTTGGTCTCCATAGTGCTCAAGAATACGACACTAGGGCCACCAAATAGGCTTGTTAGCCCCATAGATCTATGACTTCGCCAGGCTATCAATAGTTAATGATTGTACATATAATAGTCATAACATGGTAATTACTAAAGTTCTACTAACCACGACAAACAAGATGAATTGCCCAAGTGTTTACAAGATTCAAACGAGTTTACAAGTGCAATAATCATAAGGTTAACATGTTTCACCCAAAAGTGTAAAAATAAATGAAAGGGATATGGAAAAACTCACTTGATGTATGTATATAAGATGATAAAAAGAATTAAACGATATTCCAACATATTCATTTACAAGGCACCTAAATGTATGTAATACAAGATTAAGGATAATAATAAGATTAACGTTCTAACGAGAACTAGGGTTTCAAAAGAATTGTGGGGTTTTGCTAAGTAAATAAATTTATATAATGAAATCATTTATATTTTGATTAAATGAAAAGAATTATACTATTTAAGTTTTTTAATGTAGAAAAGTAATTAGGCATAATAATTGATAAGGTTTAAATATAAAATATAAATAAATCTTTATAATATTTTGAAATAAAACATTATTTAACAATGATTACAATAACGTATTGACCAATGGTAACTTATTAATCTAAACTATTATTTAAAGTACATTTTATAATAAATAACCTGAAATAATATTTGTAAATAATTTGTGAAAATATATATAGTTTCTACTATTTTCATGATTAATCCATAATTAAATATAGTGTCCACTAATAATTTAATAACTTAATTTATTATTTAAAGTTCATGTTTATAAGAATAATTATTTATAACATTTATAAATAATATTTTATTTAACAAATGTTAAGGTGTTTAAATAAATAAATTTACAGAAAATCATTAGGTAACATTTAAAATAAAGAAAGTTCATAAAGCTTATTTTTTGTAATTTTTAGGAATTTTTATATATTTTTAAAGGCTTAGAAAGGCCTCAAAAAAATACTTGAGGGTGCCAAGGTTCGAACCCGGGACCTCAAGGTGGGAGGTGAAAGTGCCTGACCAGTGAACCAGGGTAGTGGCCGTGGTATCACTTGGTTTTAAATCCTTTTAAACACAAATAGAAAACAATCCCTAATTCATATAAATCCTAGAACCCATTTTGATCCAACTGAACCCCAATTCGTTAATGTTAAGGACAACAATCTTGGGGATTTTAATCCCCAAGTAAAACCAAGCAAATTTATGTGTTCAATTACCTGGCTTAGGATCGGTTGGATGGTGAACCCGATGAAGAACAGCCGCGACCAGATTGCGTATGGTTCGAGATGTAAGCGATGATAATAATCCAATTCATTGTACATGAAGTTTCTAATGATCCCAAAGATGGAAAGCCCTCTATCAATTTTTGTTTATGATGATTGGAAGGTAGGTTTTGATGGAGTTGCAAATTCGCGAAGAAGAGAGAATCGAATGAAAGGTTGAAATATATTTCAGGTGGAATTGAGTTTGATAGGAGCTTAGGATTAGTTTAATGTTCGATTGGCACCATTTAATTTGGTTATTATTGTGTTTAAATGATCGAGCGACACGCCGGTTACTCGAGTTGAGTGCTCTCATAACCGAATGTTTAAACATATTTAAGGCTCATAATTGGGTTCGAATAGAGTTCACGAATCATTTGGAAACGGTTTGGAGTCGAGCCGTGTATGATTTCAATGTGTTTGGGCTTCGCCGGAGCCGCGGCTGGTGGTCGGAATCTCTCCGCCGGAATCACAGGGAGAGAGAAAGGGGGTGGGAGTTGGGGTTTAAGATTTTTTACAATTTGGTCCCTGTGGTTTCAAGTTGTTTAATTGCAGCCCAAAGTTAAGGTTTTAGTTTTAAAATAAATTACACTTTAGGTCCCTTCAGTTTAAAATGTTAACATTTTATGTATAAACTAATTAATTACAAGTTTCTAAGATATAAACCTTATATTGTTTTTATTTATTTACAATGTTACACTTATTATGACTATTATTATTATGACTATTATTATTATTATTATTATTATTATTATTATTATTATTACTACTACTACTACTATTATTATTATTATTATTATTATTACTATTATTATTAATGTCACTAATTCTTTGATTATCAAAATTACGATGATACAAGAAATTACAAATAAAACCCTCGCATTTGCATTAATAACAATACAAATCCTTACAAGAGCTAATGACGTTAACAAACGTTTAACAAAATTACGAAAGGTCACATGTTCATCTTTATCACACAAATTCTCTTTAAGCGTCTTATCTTTTATTCCGGAAGTAGTAGCCTTCTGTTCAGTGACAGACTGCACAGTTTTACCTGTGGACACTGGATCACTAACCAGAGAAGTAGTCACCACATGATCCTTAACCGGGTTATTATTTATTGGTTTAAATATAGTATTTAAAGGGATTGCATGTGGTGGTGGTACTACTTTATAACCCAGACCTTCCCCACCATTTCGTTCTTTCACTAAGTTCTGAACTATGTGAGAGGAACTTGCTACACTATGCAGTTTTTGTTTTAAAGTTTTGACTTCGACTAGCAACACTGCTTTTTCCTTTTTAGTCTCCTCTAAAGAATTTAGATAGAATTTAATGTTATTTGATTGATTTAGGGCAACAACTTCGGTTTACCTTAGTGGTTTCCCTAGCATTTCAATCTTTTCTTTAAAACTGCACTCGTTTTGTTTTAAAACATGATTTGCTTCAGTGCACAGTTTTAAGTCATTTAATAGATTATCATTGTGTTATAATAACCTAGCAAATTTCAAGTCAATGCTTTCTTTAAATTTTTCATATTCATTACAAGCATGTTTATCAAATAATTCATCTTTAGAGTATACCTGTGCGGAACTGGATGAATCAACCATAAATGCAGAGTCAGATTCTTCAATAACTGGAGATTCTGAGTTTGCAGCTTTCAACTCTTCTTCCATAAGATGATCTACCACATCCATAGCTTCTTCATTATCTGAACGTGCATGCTCAGCTATGATGTCTCCCTCGCTTGTAGAACCATCATCCAAGTCATCAACCTGTGCTACATTTGACTCTCCCTCAGATCCAAATCGGAAGGACCAGCCTTGTCCTTCATCGCCTTGAGATACCATAGCTTTTGACTATTTGCTTGAATATGCACCAATCTTCTCTTTGTCCTGATGGTTGAATGAAGGAAAAGGGTTTCCATTACCTGTCTTCTTTGGCTTTACACATTCACGTTTAAAGTGCCCCTTTTCACCATAGTTGAAGCACATGACCATGGTTTTATCAAACCCAAATGTAGTGTCTTTTGTAGCAACCAAGTTCTACCCCGTCTTTTTCACAAACTTCTTAGCCCTTCTAACAACACTGGCTAAGGCCTACATGATATCCATGCGCGCCAACTCAGTTTCATCCACCTGCTTGTAGTCCTCGTTAGCTGATTGACAGTTTCCAATCTTCCCAGCTACTAACCCATCATAAGACTGAACAACTCCCGCTAGAAGATCCATGTGGTCTTTGGCAACTTCAACAGTGACATTTTCGAGGTTCTCGATCTTCAGCTTGGTAGGGTTCGAATCAGGAACTATGTATTGGGTTCCAGATGAAATTGACGCTTCACTTCCCGAGGAACTACTTTGGGAAGGAGCAGATGAATTAAACATAAACGCCGTTTGTAGCAGTGCGCCTGATGATGCTGGAGTAGGAACCGAGTTGTGCAGTGAAGGATTCTGTGCATAGGATCCTTTCTTTGACTTGTACTTTAGTCGTAGTTCCTCCTCCCTTAACTTTAAGATGAAGTCTTTTATGTCTAATGTAGCAAGAGTGTCATTTTCTCTCAGATTAGACACAAACGGATCCCATTTGTCTGGCAGACCATCAGCAAAACTAGAAACTTTGTCTTCCATAGAGGCGGCAACACCATGAGTATGCAGTTCACTCATCAAATAATAGAACCGATCAATGATATCATCTAAGCTCTCATTTCCTATTGGTGAGAAATTATCACACTCCTTTTATAGAGCTTTAGCCTTCAACGCCTTTAGGGTTGCATTGCCATCATATCTCTTTTCTAACGCCTCCCACAACTTCTTCGACTGCTTGTTTTCAGAGAATTGATGGAATATGTCTTTAGGTATCGTTTGAGTCAATAATGCATACGCTTTCTTTTCAGCATTATGTAGAACTTTCTGGGCTTCATTCATACCCCCCAAAGTCAACTTCACCCCATTAGCACTAACTGGCATAGTATAACCAATCTCTATAGATGTCCAAAGATTGGGGTCAACACCATTTAATTAGATCTCAAACCGTTGTTTCCACTGAGGATACTCATCCAACATCAACAACTTTGGCGGTTTGTTGTGATTCCCTATCTCATTTTCTAGAAGAAGAAGACTCTAGATACGAGAGTATTTCCCGGCAGTAAAAGCAACAAACTGGTCTTCCATTGCTTAAAACTTGACAAACTTGTGACGGAACAGATTCACTTGTGAGATTGAATGAGGCAACTGGGTCAATCGTGCGATTGAAGGATGCGAATGACTTCAATCATGCGATTGGATTCAGTCGTGCGAATGAAGAGGACGATTGAGGTCAACCGACTTGAATAGCTTAACCATGCGAATGAACTATGCGAATGAGTCCAGTCGTGCGATTGAACTATGCGAATGAGATTCAGTCGTGCGATTGAGCTCATCATGCGACTGAGGCTGCTGTTGCGGGAAAAAGTCAAATTTTTGAACACTTTGACACAAAAATACGAATTTTTCACGAACACTAATCTGTCATATGATGAAAAATCAAAACTTTAACACCAACACTCGTCAAAAACACGTTTTTGAAGCCAAAAATGGATCTTTAGATTGAAAACGTTTAGTTTAACACTAAAACAAATTGAATCCACGTAAAATCACGAGCCAAAGCTCTAATACCACTTGTTAGTGTTGGGGTTTGTTACACCATTTTTATCTTGTTTAACCATTTAAACATATGAAACGCAGCGGAATGTACTACTTTAAAACATGTTAAAGTTTCTGAAAATTATCTTTCAAATGTGTAAAACAACAAACCCATAACATAAGGATCTTTATTATGTGGATAAACTAGCATACAATATGATAAGAACACCCAAAACATGACATAATCATATCAAAATACTACCTTTCTGGATGCTGTCAAATACGACCAAAAGAAGGCTGTAAAGAGGCTGAAAATGTGGCCAAAACTTCAAGCTTAGAAGTCCTCAAGTGTTCACTCCCACAAGGCTCTAAGTAAGCATCATAGTTTCTTGGATTTAGACACCAAAACTCCAAAAGGAAAGCTGCCAAAAGACCTTCAAAACCATGAACTTCCAGCAGCAAAATTGATGAAATGGGAGGATGAAATCGACCAAGATTCCAAGAGGAGGAACCCTCAAGCTTGTATACCCCAAGCTTACTTGCAAACAAGTCTTGTTAGGAAGATTACAACACCAAGAACAAACTAAAACTCCTTTTTCAGCTGTTGAAACCGTGAACTCTTGAGAGAAAAGAGAGAGAGTTTTTGTGTGTTTTCATGTGATGTGAATGGATAGTGGAGAGTCTTGCACTCTTTCATAAAGAGTGAGTGTTACCAAGGGAAAAGAAGGAACCCCATTGGACCATGGGGTGGCCGAAATTTTTAAATAAAATGCCTGGATTCCCTCTCATTTTATGTCTTGTTGACACATTAAAAGTTCATGGGCCCTCTTGGATTTTTAATGTGTGACAAGTGCGAGAATCATACTAATATATTTCATGCACTAATCTTTAATTAAACACTTTAATTAAGCATCACTAACATTATATTATCTTATGTTATTTAAACACTTTTAAATAACAATGTGATTAATAAACCCATCAACAAATCATCCTTATGATTTGACCCATTTCACATATAATTGTTTAGAAAACCAATTTTCTAAATTTGGTGTGTTATTATTTAATTGCACGATCACCTCATCAATTAAATAATCGTTTGTGTTTGCAAAGCTTGTTATTGGGTATAACCCGACTTGGATCATAATGTACTAACCACATCAATATTTTAAGTGTCTTGGGCACATAGAATCCAACAGTTAGGACCGTTTTCGTATAAAGTACTAACAGATTCTACGCAGAACTCTATTTGATTGGCGATCCAATGAGTGAGAACGAACAACCTGATCGATCTAATGATGAAACAAACGTTAAGAACGAGTTGGAATCAATCAGGAACGAACTATGAACTTGGATGGACGAACTTTGATGCACTGGATGGCTAGGGTATGATAGTATTCGAAGTGTTATGTTTTTCCACAAGTTATGTGGTATGATCCAGTCATCTGCTTCAGTCGTGCGACCGGTCCATAAGTATGGTTCATTCGTGCGTATGTTCTATAAGTATGGTCCATTAGCATGAATAACCACTTGATTAAGTTGAACACATTTCTGAATCATTATTGACTCAGAACTATGTACAACAACCTCAATCCTATATACATTGTTCATCAATATAAGTAATACCAATTACAATATGAATATGATATAAATAAAGACAATTCAACATCAAAACTCACATCATATTTCATTAAACATTATCATTACATATGTGTAAGAAATGAAATACATTTACATTTAAGAACATAAACTAGGAACAATGTATCAACACCTTGATTTTCATGTAGGATGCATAATCTAGGAAGATTCTGATTGTTTCCATCCTAGCCACTAGTGCAAAATCTTCATTGTAGTCCACACCTTCGACTTGTCTGAATCCTTGAACCACTAATCGTGCTTTGTTTCGGATAATGACTCCTTGGTCATCTTTCTTGCACCAAAGAACCAATTTCGTTCCAATAACCTTGGCCCCCTTCGGCCTGTCCACTAGCGTCCAAACGCCTAGCTTCTTAAACTGTAGAAGTTCTTCTTGCATCGTATTAACCCATGCCTCATCTTTCAAGGCATCACTTACATACTTGGGCTCAACTTGAGAAACAAAACATTTGTAGCCCCATCATGCTCACATCCCTTTTCCATCACAACTGCGTAGTCAGCAGTGTAAAGTTGATTTCTTGTCTATACCCCAGAGAGAAGATGTAACACCCGTAATTTCTTATTAAAGAAATTAAAAGAATGAAATAGAAAGAAAGGAGAAGGAAATAAAAAGTCTGCTTATGTGGAAGGACCAAAAGTGTAAAATAATAAAAAAAGTTGGTAAAAAGGTGGCATGGCCGCCCATTACCTTCTGCATAACATTTTTATTCGACTTTTAGAGAGAGAAAGCAGCAGGAGCAGAAAACCATCGGGATTTTTGAAGAAGGACCTGAGAAATTCGAAGCCTTTGGTAAGAAATCTCGAATTTATGATGTTAGGACGATTCTAGAACCATATATGAGCTTATAAATGTAACTAGTGTGTTCGGGTTGCACTGTGTCTGTGTGTTTTAGGCGTATAAAAGACTGAGAAGTTCAAGGAAAGGGCATCCAAAACCCGAAGACAAATTAAGGTGAGTTCTAGACCCCTTTTTACTGATTTTTAAACATTTTGGGGCTGGAAATGCATATATATATGTTTTTGTAAAGTTTGAGATGATACCCGTATGAAATGAATGTATGCATGTTTATGTTTATGCTAGATTTATGCCTAGAATCATGTGTATATGTTTAGAATTAGGCATTATGATGTTTGGGACTTGGATTATGGATTAGACACATGAACAGGTTGCAAATATGTCTGAAATTGGACTTAAAATAAATAATTACAGGTTGATGAGTCCACCAGTGCTCATACGACCAACAGTGTGGTCGTATGACAAGGAGATATATTTTTCTAAGTGTTGATGAGTCTAACAGGACTCATACGACCAACAGTGTGGTCGTATGACCAAGTTATATTTCTAAGTATTGAGTCCAATAGGACTCATACGACCAACAGTGTGGTCGTATGACCAAAGTGATATTTTCTAAGTATGATGATGAGACCACTAGTGCTCATACGACCAACAGTGTGGTCGTATGATCAGAACACATTTCTAAGTTTAGGGATGGTACGACCAATAGTGCTCATGCGACCAACAGTGTGGTCGTATGACCACATGATAATTCTAAGTATAAGATGAAAAGTCCAGCAGTGCTCATACGGCTAACAGGGCTCATACGGCCAGAGGGCTTATACGCCCAACAGGCTAAAACGCCCAGAATACTTAGAATTTTTCAGAAATTTCCTGCAATACCGAAGTTCGAGGTTTTGACCAGGGTTGACTAGGGTTAACAAATGATGATGTTTCATGCATGCAATGATGATTATGGTTAACCCTTATTGTTACTGATATTATTATCAATGTATTATTGTTAACAATATTATTAAAATATTGTTAAGTATGTTATGATGCTATGCATGATGATGAATGTATGATGATGAATGTATGATGACGAACGTATGATGAGTATGTATGATGAGTGTGTATGTTCCTTGTAATTGTGTATGCTTATCTTTCTGAAACTTTACGAATAACGAGAATGAACTAATGAAGTATTATGTATCGTAAAGTGAAAGATAATGAAAGAGGAACATGATGACGAATGCATGTATTAACGAATGAACGAAAAGAAGAATGATATGAATACATGCATTAATGAACGAACGAATTATGTCTTGCAAGCATTGAATAACGTGATTGGTCCTTCTTTGTGATTGACCATGGTCATGGTACCTCTACCGCTTACCTCTAGTACCGTGGCATACGATTTTCCGTCATATGTTGACTACGGCCCGGTAGCTAATAACGATCGGGGTGTAGCATATGGTATTGGTACAATTCACCTTTCAATGCGTGCAAGTAAGTATGAACGGGATTCTTGTTATTCGACCACAGTAATCATAGCCAAGTGCTATGAAGTGGGTAAAGCCTGACAGAATCCATACGAGAAGTTAAAGATAACGATGAATAACGAATGATGAAGATAATAACGAATATTATCTCTGTGTACGTATGATGTATGAACGCACGCACGAAAGGATACTTTTAAATAAGTAAAAGTATGTTTTATTACAAAACTAGAACTCACTCAGCAACGCTGACTTTTATGTATTTTCCAGTTGGCAGGTAGTGTTGCTGAGGATGGCACGAGGCGGCTACTCAGCTCTTTTGGGATGGCATTTTTTGTTAATGTTTTTGTATTGTAATGCAAACAAATGATATTTTGTAACGGGTGTTGTATTACTTTGCAAAAGCATTTATAGTAAATTTAAAGTTTCCGCTGCATGGTTTTTATTAAATTGTATTAAATGTATGTTTTATGGGTAATGACGACCAACTGTGAGGTGCCCGGAACGGGGCCTTACAAGTTGGTATCAGAGCCAAAGTTTAAGTGAAATGGGTAAAATTTTTAAAATAAACCTAAACTTAAACTGAAATTGGGACAGAAAGGAAGAGAATGCCATCTGAGTAGCCGCGTGCCATCAGGTATTTTCTTGAAAGTTAACCAGTGTTACGTGCGCATGTTATGTGTTTATGTGTACTGTTAGACTTAGATACTAATGTAGTCAGGACAGGTAATGCTCGGGGTGTGAAGAGTAGAGTAAGTGGCTAATCACAACTCGCCACTGTAATTAGGGACTTACTATACTTGACATAAACTGAGCTATTTCCTTGAATGACCGTGTTGGTGTTTGAATCTTCCAGTGTAATAGAAGATGGTCGGTGGTAGATCATCTAAAGCCCCACTTGGTGGAGGCAGTGGCGGAAGTGGTGCGGAACCACGAGCCACAAGAGGAAGGCCTAGGCAAGAGAAGAAGGTTCCCGAAGAACCTAATACTACTCCCTCGGGGGGAGTGGATGAGAGTGATGATGTGAGAGCCTCAGTGAAAGAGACAATGATCGAGAAGGTGCATCAAGTCATGCAGACGATTTTACCATCTGTAGTGACCGAAGTGATAAAGGCAGTACGTGAAGATGATAGACGGGGGAGGAATCGGTCCTCAGGAAGACAGCAACAGGCGGAAGCAGAAACAGTACTATCCGATGATGAAGAGGAAGGGGAAGAAGAGCAGTTACGGGAGACAGCCCGGGGTTGTAACTACGGGGCATTCATGAGGTGCAAACCCCCAACTTTTGATGGCTCTGGTCCTGCTACTGATGCTCACCAATGGGTGATGGAAATGGAAGCTGTCCTCGATATTAGTGATTGCCAGGAGGACAAGAAGGTGAAGTTTGCTACCCACTCTTTTACAGGGTCGGCTTTATGCTTTTGGAAAAATATAGTCCAAGCCGAGGGTAGCAGGGCTATAGGGAAGATGAAGTGGGATGAGTTAAAAAGGCTGGTGATTGAGGAATTCAGTCCTCGTCGGGAAATGGATAGAATTGAGAGAGAGTTCCTGCAGTTAGAGGCAGGGACAATGACCCACCAACAATATACCACCAGGTTTAACGAGTTGGCGCTGTTGGTGCCGGAGCAGGTGACGCCGGTGTCTCGAAAGATCAACCGGTATATTCAGGGGTTGCCAGCTGAAATTCGTTGGCACTTGATTTCTGCCCGACCAAGCACTTTCAGGTCGGCAGTGGATTTGGCGGGAAGGTTATTCGATGAACGGGCTGCGTTGGTAAAGGCTGAGGGAAGCAAGAAAGGAAGTGGAGAGAAGAACTGGCAGGGGAAGAGATTTGGTCGGGGTGATACTTCGACGAACAACAAGAAGGCAAGGGTGGATGACCGCCGAGTGGTCATGTCTGGAGCTGGGGTGAGGAAGTGTGGCAAGTGTGGAAGGGAGCACTCAGGGGAGTGCAAATGGGGATCCAACCTCTGCTTTAAGTGCGGGAGGACAGGGCACATATCGAAAGATTGCCGGATGGGCAAGTGCTTTAACTGTGGAGAAAGTGGCCATATGAGCAGGGACTGTATGAAGCCGAGGGCTGAGGCTTCAGGGGTAAAGAAGACGGGAAGTAAAGGTCCGAGAGCAAGTGCCAGGGCTTTCACTATGACGCAGGAAGAGGCTAGGACGGACCCCGATGTGGTGTCAGGTACGTTTCTAGTAAATCAAACTCTTGCTTCTGTGTTATTTGATTCTGTGCTAGTAGGAGTTTCATTTCTACTACTTTCTGTGCTAAATTGCCTGTTAGTAGTAAATGCATTAGTGAGCCTTTTTATGTAGAAACTGCTATAGGTAAGTCCACTAGAGTTATTGATGTGATAGAGGACTGTACCGTAGAGTTGGAAGGTCATAGGTTTGCTGCTAGATTACATGTGATGCCCCTTGGCGGATTTGATGTAGTACTAGGGATGGATTGGTTGGCAACCTATGAAGCGAATATCGTATGTCGAAAGAAGATGATTGAATTGACGGCATCTGACGGGAGTCTGGTGACAATATACGGTGATCGGGTAACGATGATTCCGAAGGTGATTTCGATGGTGGTGGCGGGGAAGTGCATGAGGCGTGGGTGCAACGCCTACCTATGTTATGTGAAGGATGTGGAAACACCAACACCACAACTATCCGACGTTCCGGTTGTGTGTGAGTTTCCAGATGTGTTCCCGGAGGACTTATCGGGATTGCCAACTGACCGCGAAATTGAATTTCAAATTGACTTAATACCCGGTGCCCAACCTGTCGCCAAGGCACCGTATCAATTAGCTCCTACGGAGATGAAGGAGTTGATGGAGCAACTGCAGGAGTTGCTTGACAAGGGCTTCATTAGACCGAGCATCTCTCCTTGGGGTGCCCCGGTCTTATTTGTGAAAAAGAAGGACGGTAGCATGAGAATGTGTATCGACTACCGTGAATTGAACAAGTTGACAATAAAGAATCGGTATCCGTTACCGAGAATCGATGACTTGTTCGATCAGCTCCAGGGTGCCAGTTGGTTCTCGAGGATAGATCTTCGATCTGTCTACCATCAATTGAAAGTAAAGGAGCAGGATATTCCTAAAACAGCTTTTCGTACGTGTTATGGACACTATGAGTTTCCCGTTATGTCATTTGGTCTAACTAACGCGCCAGCTGCTTTTATGGATTTGATGAACCGAGTGTGTCGGCCAATGTTAGATAAATCAGTGATTGTGTTCATCGATGATATCCTGATTTATTCGAGGAGCGAGGAAGAGCATGCCGGTCACATCCGGGAAGTATTGGAGACTTTAAGAAGGGAGAAGCTGTATGCTAAGTTCTCCAAATGTGCTTTCTGGCTACGCGAGGTGCAATTTCTGGGTCACGTGGTAAATGCAGAGGGAATCATGGTGGACCCAGCAAAGGTTGAGGCTGTGATGCAATGGAAATCACCAAAGACGCCATCCGAGATTCGAAGCTTCTTGGGATTGGCGGGCTATTATAGGAGATTTATTCAAAACTTTTCAAAGATAGCCTCACCTTTGACAAAATTGACTCGTAAGGATGTGAAATTCGTGTGGGGTCGAGAACAGGAGACGACTTTTGAGGAGTTGAAGGCAAGACTAACACAAGCTCCTCTCTTGACTTTGCCTGAGGGAAGTGAAGACTTAGTGGTCTATTCGGATGCATCTTATTCTGGGCTAGGTTGTGTGTTGATGCAACGTGGAAAGGTGATAGCCTACGCATCTCGACAGCTGAAGACCCGCGAAGTCAACTATCCCACACACGATCTAGAATTAGCCGCGGTGGTTTTCACGTTGAAGATTTGGCGGCACTATCTGTAACGGGCGAAGTGCACAATCTTCACTGACCACAAAAGCTTGAAGTACTTCTTCGAGCAGAAGGATCTAAACATGAGGCAGAGGCGGTGGTTGGAGCTGATAAAAGATTATGATTGTGAGATCCATTACCACCCGGGAAAAGCCAATGTGGTGGCTGATGCCCTTAGCCGAAAAGAAAGGCCTGAGCCGATCCGGGTAAAGGCTTATCAGTTGATCATGACCTCCGACGTGATGACGCAGGTTAAGGAGTTTCAAGACGAGGCTTTGAAAGAAGATCGTCTTAACTCCGGAAGGATGAGAGGTCTAGTGACGGAGTTGGGTGAGAACACTCTAGGTGTTAAGACCCGATTTGGGCGAATGTGGATTCCTCGATACGGGGATCTACGTGAAAGGATTATGGACGAGGCCCATAAGACCCGATACTCCATTCACCCCGGTGCTACCAAAATGTACCACGATATGAAGAAGGATTACTGGTGGCCGGGTATGAAACGCGACGTAGTGGAGTACGTAAGTAAGTTCCTGACTTGCTTACAAGTGAAGGCGGAACACCAGAAGCCCTACGGGAAGATCCAACCATTGGATATACCCGAGTGGAAGTGGGAGCACATCACCATGGACTTTATCACAAAGTTACCACGTACCCCTAAAGGGTATGACGCTATATGGGTGATAGTTGACCGCCTGACGAAGAGTGCCCACTTCCTACCGATCCGCGAAACGTACTCATCCGAAAGATTGGCGGATCTGTTCATCAAAGAGATTGTAGCTCGTCATGGTGTGCCGGTGTCTATTGTGTCTGATCGTGACACCCGTTTACCTCCAAGTTTTGGAAAAGATTTCATGATGCAATGGGGACGAGGCTACACATTAGTACAGCATATCACCCTCAGACGGACGGTCAGTCTGAGAGGACGATCCAAACACTCGAAGACATGCTTCGGGCGTGCGTGATCGACTTTGGAGGAAGTTGGGACAACCACCTGCCGTTAGCAGAATTCTCGTACGACAATAGTTATCACGCCAACATTGGCATGCCACCTTACGAGATGCTATACGGGAGGAGGTGTAGGACGCCCGTATGTTGGGGAGACATTGGGCAGAAAGAGTTAGGAGGTGTTGAGGTGGTCGAAGCTACGACTGAAAAGTTAGAAAAGATCAAAGCCTTCATGAAGGCGGCGAAAGATAGGCAAAAGTCGTATGCTGACAAGAGGCGAAGACCGATAGAGTTCAAGGTTGGCGACCGAGTAATGTTGAAGGTCTCACCTTGGAAAGGTATTATCAGATTCAGGAAACGAGGTAAGCTAAGCCCGAGATACATAGGACCTTTCCGGATTATCGCACGAGTAGGAGAGGTGGCCTATCGACTTGAATTGCCAGATGAGTTAAGTGGAATTCATCCCACATTCCATGTATCTCATCTGAGGAAGTGCTTAGCTGATGAAGACATGATTGTTCCACTGGAGGATATTGAAGTAGACGAACGGCTCAATTACGTGGAGCAGCCAGTGGCAATCATTGATCGTAAACAAAAGAGGTTAAGGAATAAAGTGGTTCCTCTTGTGCGTGTACAGTGGAAGCACAGGAAGGGATCCGAGTCTAAGTGGGAGACTGAAGAAGAGATGAGACAACACTACCCACATCTGTTTGAGGAATAACAGGTTTCGGGGACGAAACCTATATAAGGGGGGTGGACTTGTAACAGAATGAAATAGAAAGAAAGGAGAAGGAAATAAAAAGTCTGCTTATGTGGAAGGACCAAAAGTGTAAAATAATAAAAAAAATCTTATAAAGTTGGTAAAAAGGTGGCATGGCCGCCCATTACCTTCTGCATAACATTTTTATTCGACTTTTAGAGAGAGAAAGCAGCAGGAGCAGAAAACCATCGGGATTTTTGAAGAAGGACCTGAGAAATTCGAAGTTTTTGGTAAGAAATCTCGAATTTATGATGTTAGGACGATTCTAGAACCATATATGAGCTTATAAATGTAACTAGTGTGTTCGGGTTGCACTGTGTGTGTGTGTTTTAGGCGTATAAAAGACTGAGAAGTTCAAGGAAAGGGCATCCAAAACCCGAAGACAAATTAAGGTGAGTTCTAGACCCCTTTTTACTGATTTTTAAACATTTTGGGGCTGGAAATGCATATATATATGTTTTTGTAAAGTTTGAGATGATACCCGTATGAAATGAATGTATGCATGTTTATGTTTATGCTAGATTTATGCCTAGAATCATGTGTATATGTTTAGAATTAGGCATTATGATGTTTGGAACTTGGATTATGGATTAGACACATGAACAGGTTGCAAATATGTCTGAAATTGGACTTAGAATAAATAATTACAGGTTGATGAGTCCACCAGTGCTCATACGACCAACAGTGTGGTTGTATGACCAGGAGATATATTTTTCTAAGTGTTGATGAGTCTAACAGGACTCATACGACCAACAGTGTGGTCGTATGACCAAGTTATATTTCTAAGTATTGAGTCCAATAGGACTCATACGACCAACAGTGTGGTCGTATGACCAAAGTGATATTTTCTAAGTATGATGATGAGACCACTAGTGCTCATACGACCAACAGTGTGGTCGTATGATCAGAACACATTTCTAAGTTTAGGGATGGTACGACCAATAGTGCTCATGCGACCAACAGTGTGGTCGTATGACCACATGATAATTCTAAGTATAAGATGAAAAGTCCAGCAGTGCTCATACGGCTAACAGGGCTCATACGGCCAGAGGGCTTATACGCCCAACACGGCTAAAACGCCCAGAATACTTAGAATTTTTCAGAAATTTCCTGCAATACCGAAGTTCGAGGTTTTGACCAGGGTTGACTAGGGTTAACAAATGATGATGTTTCATGCATGCAATGATGATTATGGTTAACCCTTATTGTTACTGATATTATTATCAATGTATTATTGTTAACAATATTATTAAAATATTGTTAAGTATGTTATGATGCTATGCATGATGATGAATGTATGATGATGAATGTATGATGACGAACGTATGATGAGTATGTATGATGAGTGTGTATGTTCCTTGTAATTGTGTATGCTTATCTTTCTGAAACTTTACGAATAACGAGAATGAACTAATGAAGTATTATGTATCGTAAAGTGAAAGATAATGAAAGAGGAACATGATGACGAATGCATGTATTAACGAATGAACGAAAAGAAGAATGATGATGAATACATGCATTAATGAACGAACGAATTATGTCTTGCAAGCATTGAATAACGCGATTGGTCCTTCTTTGTGATTGACCATGGTCATGGTACCTCTACCGCTTACCTCTAGTACCGTGGCATACGATTTTCCGTCATATGTTGACTACGGCCCGGTAGCTAATAACGATCGGGGTGTAGCATATGGTATTGGTACAATTCACCTTTCAATGCGTGCAAGTAAATATGAACGGGATTCTTGTCATTCGACCATAGTAATCATAGCCAAGTGCTATGAAGTGGGTAAAGCCTGACAGAATCCATACGAGAAGTTAAAGATAACGATGAATAACGAATGATGAAGATAATAACGAATATTATCTCTGTGTACGTATGATGTATGAACGCACGCACGAAAGGATACTTTTAAATAAGTAAAAGTATGTTTTATTACAAAACTAGAACTCACTCAGCAACGCTGACTTTTATGTATTTTCCAGTTGGCAGGTAGTGTTGCTGAGGATGGCACGAGGCGGCTACTCAGCTCTTTTGGGATGACATTCTTTTGTTAATGTTTTTGTATTGTAATGCAAACAAATGATATTTTGTAATGGGTGTTGTATTACTTTGCAAAAGCATTTATAGTAAATTTAAAGTTTCCGCTGCATGGTTTTTATTAAATTGTATTAAATGTATGTTTTATGGGTAATGACGACCAACTGTGAGGTGCCCGGGAACGGGGCCTTACAGAAGATCCCTGATGATGTTTTTCTGGGGATGATTTATACTAATCCTGGTCATAGGTGTTGTGGGAACAACCACTTCATTTTCCAAGTTTGTGATCACTGGTTTATCATCTCTGACTCTTTGTTGTCTTGCATTAGAGGATTCAGCCGAATCATTTTCGACTATAGTTGTACTATCACTTAGGTTGCCGTGCTCCACATTTGTAGCTTCCTCATCGTCTGAGGAGTGATCACTTACCTCTAGATCTGTCTCTGAGGACCCATAAGTACCTTTAAATGGAGCTTGCTAGAGTTCAGATTTGGAGTCTTCAGAACGTCATACATCATTTGAGCTGCTCATCGTCAGAATATTTAGGTGGAAGATTGAATGAATTGAAGAATCCATCATAATCAAAGAATGATGATGGACCTTTCCCATCAAGAAGGGTGGTGTATCATGGGTACCGAAGTACGATGGAATTAGAGAGGTTAGAGATGAATGGCGATGGTATATAGAAATATGAAGGGAGAATGTGGGTACAAAAGTACGGGGGAATTAGAGAGGCAATCCTTGACGAATCCCACAAATCTAGGTACTCGGTTCACCGCGAAAGTGACAAAATGTACCAGGATCTAAAGGCACTTTTCTGGTGGCCAGGAATCAGGAAATCAATCGCTGTTTTTGTTGGAAAATGTCTAACCTGTGCCATGGTAAAAACTGAAAATCAAAAAACCGTCAGGAACGTTGCAACAGCCCGAAATCCCAGAATGGAAATGGGATAACGTCATGATGGATTTTGTTACAAAATTACCCAGAACATTTAGAGGTCATGATTCTATTTTGGTAATAATGTATAGGCTAACTAAATCAGCTCACTTCTTACCGATTCAAGAAGACTACAACCTGACGAAGCTGGCTCAACTATACATCAATGAAATAGTGAGCAGGCATGGTGTGCCACTATCAATTATCTCTGACCGTGATAGCCATTTCACTTTTCGTTTCTAGAAAATCACTCCAACAGGGTTTAAGAACCCATCTGGATTTAAGCACTGCTTACCACCCATAAACTGACGGTCAGAGTAAAAGAACCATTCAAACTTTGGAGGATATGCTAAGAGCTTGCATGATCAACTTTGGTGGGAATTGGGGCAACCATCTTCCAATGGTGGAGTTCTCCTATAATAACAGTTACCACGCAAGTATCAAGGCAGCTCCATATGAGGCTCTGTATGGTAGGAAATGCTGATCACCATTGAGCTGTAATGAGATCGGTGATAGCAAAGTAATGGGACCCGACATCGTGTTGGAGACCACCGACAAGATTTTCAAAATCAAGGAGCGTCTACGGGTAGCCAGAGACCGTCAGAAGAACTACATTGACAGGAGACGAAAACCATTGGAATTTCAAGTGGGTGACAGAGTAATGCTAAAAGTAGCATCATGGAAGGGAACCGTGAGGTTTTGAAAGAGAGGAAAATTAAGCCCGAGATACATTGGACCATTTGAAATGCTTGCAAGAATTGTCCCCATGGCATACAAATTGAAGTTGCCTCAGAAGTTGAGTTACATACACGACACCTTCCACATGTCAAACATGAAGAAGTGCATGGTATACAAAACCCTGGAGCTACCGTTGAAAGAAGCAAGAATCAATAAGAAGCTAAACTTCATGGAAGAACCTTTAGAAATCATTGACCAGTTGGTAAAGAAACTCCGACTAAGCCGCATACCCATGATCAAGGTAAGATGGAACTCTAGGAGAGGACCTGAATTCACTTGGGAGGGAGAAGACGAGATGAGAAAGAGTTATCCGCACCTCTTCAAACCCACCCGTCCTGAATCTAATCAAGGCTAAAATTTCGGGATGAAATTTCCTAAACGGTGGGAGAATGTTACAACCGACCTCTAGGTCATAAGTCTAACCCAGATTTACTTGCATCATTACCTATTTTAATAATACTAGTGTTAATATCATTTCTATCATTATTATGAGCATTAGTATAATTGTTGTTATTAGTATCGTTTTCATTAGTTTATTTGACTTTTAGTGACCTTTAACTAGTTCAAGCTTTAATTTAAAGAATTTTAGTGATCTGGGAAAGTCATTAAGTCACCCTTGCATAGAAATTAAATCATAATTGAAACAATTAACATGTGTACATAATTCTCGGTTTAATGCATGCATGATCATGCACAATACATATCAACTAACTAAATTATACCACCTAATATAATACAAAATAATACTGCATAACATCAATTCCATTAAAAATTAAATCAAAATACACCCCACTACACTCCAAAACACTCGGCCGACCCCCTCTTGGCCAATCCCCTCTCTTCTCCACAACTACACACCACCACACCTCTTCTCCACTACCATTTCATGCAAGATTCAAACACACACACTACACCTTTTATCTCACCTTCACTCTCATCTCTCTCTCGGTTCTTCCAGCTGAACATGACTAGGTGTGAGAATGATGTTCTCAGTTGTTGTGAAACAACAAGGACTGAATATGATGATTGAGTCAGTGATTATATCATGAAATCATACAAACACAGAACTTTGAATGCAAGAAATACTCATAAATGGTTCTTTGTATTGATTAAGATGAACAGTTACAATAAATGCTACGGTTTGAGCATTATACAATAACCGGACACCTTGGGGACAAAAGACTGATATTCTGATTGTCTAAGGTTAGACTATAGTCAGAAGTCTAAACCTAAAAGTCTAAAGTCTCAAAGTCACCTCACATACGAGGTTGTCTATTCTATTTATTGGCTGACAGGAAGCCTTTACAAAAGACTAAAATACCCCTATATATAATCTAGTCTAAGTACAAAAGGTCTTCATCAGCATTTGTCTTGTTCATCCGCATTGTCTAATACTTATGTGTTGAACTTCATAAGCATTTGTTTTTCTTTAACCGCATTAGTGTTTGGTCATCAGCATTGACAAATGCGGATGAACAAACACTTGGCGCATTTGTTGCTGAGCATCCACATTAGTTAATGCGGATGAGTAAATCCTTTGGCAGCATTTGTTCAGCTGTCCACATTTGTTAATACGGAAGAACAAATACTTGTCAGCATTTGTTCTTTGGTCATCCGCATGTACAAATGCGGATAACCGACACCTGTCTTCTTTTGTTAATGCGGATTCTTCATCCGTATTGGTTCTTGGACTTAGGGAGATTTTAGTAGAACAACCATGATCCACTACTTGACCTGGCATGTATGATCCTTTCAGGGTCCAACAATACTCCCCCTAAGGATCATACGGCCTATGAACTTGAAGGTTTTGGTGGATGAGGTTGAGAGGATTCTGTTGGGTCTTGATCAGCAGGAGGAGATGAAGCAGGAGCTGGGTCTGTCTATAAAGGATCCAATATGGCTTTGATCATGTTGGAGAACAGTCTTGCATCAGCTAACTTCCCTCTGCTTAGTACATGGATATTCATTTTGCTCATAGTATGATTGGCTTCAATGGGCAGCTTCTTTAAAGAGATAGGCTCCCAGAATGACACAGTTGACATCCTGTTGGACCAAAAGAACCAATGAGCCAGATCCGAAAAACCTTTAAGTCCCACAAACATTATAACAACTGAAGAAGACTACATCAGCTGAAGACAAAGTTTGAAGACAAAGTCTGAAGACAAAGTCTGAAGACAAAGTCTGAAGACAAAAGATGAAGACAAAGTCTGAAGATAGAGTTTGAAAATAAAGTCTGAAGACCAAGTATTCAGAGATTGTCACAACAGTTGAAGAAGTACTCTTCAGTAGTTGTGATAGTTTACTTTCATTAGTTGTCTTTATATTTTCAGTAGATTGTAATCAGTAGTTTAGTAAATGTAAAATGTCTGAAGAGCTTACACTTCAGATGTTGTAGTTTCAGTAGTTGTAGAATTAGCTGGTACTTAAGCTTTTATTGTAAGAAGATGTCCTCAGCTATTGTGGACATCTTTAGTAGTTTCAGTTATTTTCAGTTGTTTGTGTAATCAGTTAGATGTCACTATCAGGTGACATCTGTTGATGTCACCTTTCCTCTATAAAAGGAAAGTTGACCTAATTTGTAATAGTCGAAGCTTATGAATGAATGAGAACATTCTCTTTTGCAGAAAACTTTCTCTCTCTATAACCGTTACTGTTTGATGAATATTCATCTTGTTCTTGCCTAAATTTAGTCTAATTCTAGTACTATTCTGCTGCAAATCATAACCTAATTGATCAAACTAGATCGTAGATCCTTACAAATGGTATCAGAGCAGGTTAATCATTGATCGATTTAACAATTGATCATTGAAACTGCTCTTTTGATATCATAGTTTGATCGAATTAGCAAATTTGCAAGAATTGGTTATAGAGTTTGATTTTCTGTTGCTTCCGATGAATTAATTTGAGGTTCTATGTGTTTAAAACAGAATTGTTGAGTTTTTGAGCTAGATCTATTAAAATTACATTGAACTTGTTTGAATCTGTGAAAATGGCTACACCAACTAATGATCCTCATAATACTGGCTCCTCAACAAAGACTCTAATGCTTGTTAGGAGTGAGTATAACATATGGCAACGGCGTATGCTCCATCACCTGTCTATCAATAGTTCAGGATGTTAGAAATCTATGGTGCATGGACCATACAAGCCTATGGTGAATCTTCCGGAAACAAATGAGAGAGTTTCAAAGAAACCAGAGCAGTATTCGGATGAGAATCTAAAACTGTTTGAAATTGATGCTAAAGCCCATGGAATTCTGGCCATGGCACTACCAAATAAAATCTATTTAGGGCTTATGCATCATGAAACTGCTCATGATCTCTGGGTTGCTCTGAAGGAACAATTTGGAGGAACTGATGAGGTTTTGGCAAAGACTAGAGAGATCCTTGCCCAGCAATATGAGACATTCTCTCATAGAAAGGGTGAGTCTCTGACCCAGTAGTTTGATCGATTTTCCTGTTTGATATCTGAGTGGAAAATGGTTAAACAGGAATATTCAAATAGCCAAATGAACAACAGATTCCTCAGATCCCTACCTGAGAGATCGGACACATATACTATTGTCCTATGCTCCAGTGCAAATCTGGCACTCTATCTCTCACCCAACTTCATGGGAAACTATTGACATTTGAACGAGAGATAGAACAGAAAAGGAAACTGTCTTTATCTGGGAAGCTCACTGATGACTTTGTACCAGGAAATACTGCACTGGTCGGTCAGGAGTCAGAGTATGCTACATCAGAAGGTTCGTATGATGAGCATATAGATTTCTCTACAAATAGTGGAGAACATGCTTTTATTGGTGTTGATATTAATTCAGGTGGTAGCAATGATAATTTGTGCTTTTTGATGGATGATTTGAAAGGAATTCCATATGATGATCTAAAGAGATAGATATTTTGAGCCAAATAGCAATGATCAATATCAGATCGTAAAGTTTTACAAAAGGACTGGTCGGAAATTCCCAGGTCTCTCTGGAAAAACCAAGGTTGGTTTTGACAAGAGTAAGTTGAGGTGTCACAAGTGCCATAGACTTGGACACTTTGCAAGAGAGTGTAGATCATCTGGATCTAACTCATCTGCACCCTTTGTGACCTTCCCAAGCAATAGCTCAAAAAACAAAGGGCAACATTCCACCAGTTCTGGTCATCCTTCACAAGCTCAATCATTTCCTGCATATTTTGTCCCTCAAGGTCCTATGCCATATCCTTACCCCTGTTTTTACATGCCTCAGTCTAGTCAGGTTCAAGTACCCACAGCTCAATAATCACCTGCCCTACCTGAGCCTCAACCATCTCAATCAAATCAACAATCTCAATCTCAACCACAATAAAGCTTTTTCACCCCTGGAGTTGTTGACTGGAGCAGCTTACCAGATGATCTTTCTGGTTATCATGAACAACTGTTTCCTGGTGCTGGTCAACATGGTGGTGAAAACCCTTTTGGAAATCTTGCTCTTATGGCCCTGGAGTCTACTAATGGTTCATGCTCAAATGCTTCAACATCACAGGTACCACAGGTATCTTCAAGGGCAAAGGCCAAGTTGTGTTCTGAGTCATGCATAGCTACCTTTGCCTCAATTAGAGAAGCAAATGTAGCTTTAATCAATAAAAATCTTGAGCTAGAGAAGGTGATTTCCAAAAGAAAAGCTGAGTTTGAGTCGGTTTTAAATGAAAAAGATGATGAGATTTATAAATTAAAATGCCAAATCATAGATGAAAAGGCAAAAGTAGAGGTCATCTTAGAGAAATATAAGGATCTCAAAGAAACACTTGCAGCTACCCAGAAAGAGTGTGAACGCTGGGTAACATCATGCAAGGGGTTTGAAATGCTTCTCAACAAACAAACAGCTTCAAATGTGAAGTTTGGGGTTGGTTATAATCACACTGCTCCTCCTACAGATTTTACTCCCAAATTAGAAGTAGAATCTAAAGGAGAAAGCAATTACCAATCCACATCATCATGTGTCTCACCCTCTGGTAATGAACCAAAATCAGAGGATGAAGTCAGTATTAGCACCTCAACAAATCAATCAGCTGATGGTCCCAATGCTGACAAACACATGATCAGGAGAAAGCTGATCACTTCAGGTGTTGTCTCACAAAGTACTCAAAGTGTCACAACACCTGAAGAACAAACCAAACCCACTGAAAACAAAAATGGTTTGACAACTGCTGAAGAGTCTATCAGGAAGTCCAAAAGTACTGATAGAAAACTTCTGAAGAACAAATCTTCAGTAGTTAAGAATTCATCAGTACTTAACGTAAGTACCGAAAGGAAGAAAGTACTGAAGAGCAAACCTTCAGTAGTTTCATCTTCTTCAGTAGTTGATCAACTGAAGATGAAGAAAAAGCCATATGAAATATGTAGCTTATTCAATCATCTCACTGATGAATGCTGGTACAGAAAGGTTCCAAATTCAACAAAGATAAGAACATTAAAAAGAAAATTAATAAAATGAAAGATGAATTTGAAACCAAGTTTGTACCAGAGACATCTCAACCTGAAAACCCAAAATCCTTACAGAAATTCAAAAAGAAGGAATGGGTTTATCAAGAAACAGCTGAAGGTGTTCAATGGATTCCTTATGGAATACCAAAACACCAGACCAAGTCTGTGTCTTTCAAAAGTGAGGAAATGGTGAAACACTGGAATCAATCAAAAACAAGAACTGATGTGTGTGATGAACTGAAGGCTTTAGCAAACAATCAGACACAACTTGTTATGATGGTTCAACATCTGTTGGGGAGAGTCAACCAAATAGATGTACCTGTGGTTAAACCACAGAAAAGGAAAACCAAGCCAAAATCAAAGGAATCCTTTTCCACACCATCTCCACCTCCACAGGCTGTTAATCATGACAAACTAGTTAGTGTAAAATCTATTGATGAGAACAGACCCAAAACCAAAATGGTTTGGGTCTTAAAAACTAACTAGTTTCTTTTGACAAATACAGGGTTCTTCAGTATGCCAAAGAAGCATCTGGTATATGGACAGTGGAGGATCCATGCATATGACAGGGAGCAGCTCTTTTCTTAATTACTACTCTCAAGGAAAGAAGGGATTTGTTTCATTTAGTAATGATGCTAAAGGTTACATCATTGGCAAAGGCTTTGTTTCTAATGCTTAAATAAGGTTTGATGATGTCAACCATGTGGAGAATCTCAAGTACAACCTCTTGAGTGTCAGTCAGATGTGTGATAAAAGTCATGTTGCCCTTTTCACTAGCCAGAACTGTAGGATTCTATCTTCCAAAGTTATGAGTTTGATTGACAAGGAACTAGATGAACATACTCTCCTGAAGGCCAATAGGACAGGAAGAGTATATGCCTTAGACTTATCAAAGAAAATTGATCTAAAAGGCCATCCTTGTCTGTTCTCCAAGGCCTCTCCTCAGGAATCTAAACTGTGGCATAGAAGGCTTGGTCATGTGAATCTTAAAAACATAAACCAACTGATCCTTCATGGTTTAGTGAGAGGTTTACCAGTGAAGGAGTTCAAATATGATGACAACTGCTCTGCTTGTTTAAAAAGGAAGCAACACAAAGTATCATTTCCTCCAATAGAAGAGCCAAAGTCCACTGCCTGCTTGCAATTACTGCATATGGATCTTTTTGGTCTAGTAAAAGTGATGAGCATGGCAAAGTAGAAATACTGTCTGGTAATTGTGGATGATTACTCCAGATTTGTATGGACTTTCTTCTTGCATTCAAAAGATGAAGTTGCAAAAACCATAATATACTTTGTGTTGTATGTGGAAAAACAGTACTCCCTTCCGGTCAAGTGTGGGAGGAGTGATAATGGCACAGAATTCAGAAACCACACACTTGCTGAATTCGACTTGTCTAAGAGAATCAAGAGGCAGTATAGCATTCCAAGAACTCCTGAACAAAATGGAGTGGTGGAAAGAAAGAACAGGACACTTATTGAAGCCGCAAGGTCAATGTTGGCTGATTCTGGTTTGCCACTGACCTTTTGGGCAGAAGCTGTCAACACAGCTTGCTATGTGCAGAATAGAGTTTTAGTAAATCAGCAGTTGATGAAGACTCCTTATGAAGTGTTACATCATTTGGCCCTTCTAATTTTATTCTTCAGAGCATTTGGGTGTCCCTGTTACATTCTCAACACAAAGCATCCACTTCAAAAGTTTGAATCAAAGGTGGATGCAGGGTACTTTGTTGGGTATTCATCCACTTGCAAGTCATACAGAGTTTTTAACTGCAGAACAAAGATAATTGAAGAGACCTTGCATGTGAAGTTTAATGAATCTCCAAAGGATAAAATCCCATAAAACCCTGTGGAGCTATTTGATTTGGACATACTGCAATATGTTCCTTATCAGTCTCCAACTGTTGCAGTTCCTGAAAATCCATCACATCCTGAAAACAGTTCTTCATCTGGTGGTACTGATGATGATGATGATGCCAGTACTCATCTTTTCAAGTTTAGTTCTCAACTACCTGAGTCATCTAAACCTGATGTTCCTGTAGCTTCAGCAGCTCCATCCATAACAAATGCTGATGAGATCTCTAAATCATCTACTTCATTTGAATTGCCATCTCCTTTATGGTTTCAAGAGTATGAATCACATCTGTTGCTGTTGAATCTCCTACAAACACTTGCACAGATCTTATTGTCTATCAAGAGCTAAAGAATCACTCAATGTCTCAAATCATTGGTGATATCAATGCTGGAGTTTCAACAAGAAGTCAATTGTCCAATTTCTGCTTCTATGCTCTTTTCCTCAGTCAGCAAGAGCCAAAGAACTATCATGTTGTATTAAGAAACAATGGATGGGTTGAAGCCATGCAACTTGAACTTCTTCAGTTTAAAAAGCAGCAAGTGTGGGAGCTGGTTCCTCTACCCCAAGGTAAGTGTGCAATAGGCACTAAATGGGTGTTTAGGAATAAAACTGATGAAAAAGGTCAAATTGTCAAGAACAAGGCCAAACTGGTTGTACAGGGGTTTTCACAAGAAGAAGGTATTGATTTTGATGAAACCTTTGCCCCTGTAGCCAGACTGGAGCCTATCAGATTGTTCTTAGCTTATGCTGCTTTCCATAATCTTAAAGTTTTTCAAATGGATGTCAAAAGGGCATACTTATATGGTAAAACAAAAGAAGAGGTGTATGTGTGTCAACCACCAGGTTTTGAGGATAATAAACATCCAGATTGGGTGTATAAGCTTAATAAGGCTCTGTATGGGTTAAAACAAGCTCCTAGAGCCTTGTATGAAACACTGTCTAATTTTCTTCTTCAAACAATTTTACTAGAGGGTCCATAGATAAAACTTTGTTCATAAAGAATGTAGGACAACATAAGCTACTTGTTCAAATTTATGTAGATGATATTATTTTTGCATCCTCTGATCCAAAATTGTGTGATGCATTTACAAAATTGATGCAACAAAAGTTTGAAATGAGTGCCATGAGAGAGTTATAGTTCTTTCTGGGTTTACAAATCAAACAAAGAGTTGATGGAACTTTCATTCATCAGTCAAAATATACAAAGGATATTCTGAAAAAGTTTGATTTACAAAACTGTAAGCCCTGTTCCACTCCCATTAGCAGCACCACACAACTGGATGCTGATCCGAAAGGTAAAGAGGTTGATGAAGCCCTTTACAGATGTATGATTGGTTCCTTGATGTACCTTACAGCTTCTAGACCAGACATTATGTTTGCAACTTGTGTCTATGCAAGATTTCAAGCTGCACCTAAAGAATCCTATTTGATTGCAGTCAAAAGGATCTTTAGATACTTGCAAGGAACTCAATCTCTAGGACTTTGGTATTCCACTGGGCACTCCTGTAAATTAGTTTCCTTCTCTGATAGTGACTATGCAGGGTGTAAACTAACTAGAAAATCAACTTCTGGTGGATGCCAATTTCTAGGCAATTGTTTGGTTTCTTGGCAGAGTAGAAACAAACTTCAGTTGCTACATCCACTGCTGAAGCAGAGTACATTGCTGCTGAAAGTTGTACATCTCAGGTACTCTGGCTTCAGAATCAATTACTGGATTATGGCATTACAGAGACTAAGACTCCATTACTGATGGATAGTGCTTCAGCTCTTTGTATTGTTAAGAATCCAGTCCAGCATTTTAAGACCAAACATATTGAGATCAGACATCATTTCATCAGGGATTGTTATGAAACGGGTCTGATTGATCCAAAGTTTGTTCCTAGTGCTGATGAGCTTGCATATATATTTACTAAGCCTTTGGACAGTGCAACTTTTCAAAATCTGGTGTTAAGGCTTGGTATGCCGTAGCTGGAATGAATTGACTAATACTGATACTCTCAGATCACAAGTACTGATGAGCATTAGTATACAAAAGTCAAAAAATAAGTACTGATAAGTTATCTTGTCTTCAACAGTTTTCAACACTACTGAATTGTTATAAAGACTGAAGACTAAAATACTTAAAAGTACTGAAGTACATTATTTGTTGAAAAGAACTAATGTAGTTACAACTACTGATGTGGTTGTAATAACTAATGCCTAGTTCCAACAGATAAGTATTGAAGAACAAATTTGTCCAAAAGTACTGATGTGTAATCTTGAGCATAAGTACTGAAGACAAATTTGTTCATAAGTTCTGAAGAATATTTATTTCAAAAGATCTACTGCACAAATGTTCAGAAGAGCTGATGAATAAATATTCAAAAGAACTGATGACCAATGAAACGTCTGAAAATCAGACAAAGTCTGATGAGTAAATGTTGAGGTCAGAATGAAACAACTAAAACTAGTGAATTGACGACAACAACTGATGAGTAACTTTACTCTTCAGCTATTTCAAACAACTGCTGTTTCATTTCAAAACAACTGAAGCCAAAACCAAGTCTTTAGTAGTTTCTAACTACTGATGACTAACACCAAGTCTTCAGTCGTTTACAACATCGGAAGGTTAAAAGCATGTCCACAGTCATTTCAAACAACTGATGACTAACACTAAAACCTTTAGTTGTTTTCCAACAGCCGTTTCATAGCCTATAAATACCAAACCCTAACATTAGAACTTTTCATTCTCAGAACGTTATTATTCAAATTCTCAGAACTTCCCTCCTGCATTAATGGCGACCATGCAACTCAAACCCCGTCATAACTGTAGGATTTTGTGTGCCCAAGACACTTAGAATATTGATGTGGTTAGTACGTTATGATGCAAGTCGGGTTATACCCAATAGCAAGCTTAGCAAACACCAATTTAATATTTAATAGATGATATGATCATGCAATTAAATATTAACACCAATTTAGAAAATAGGTTTTCTAAATAAGTTGCATATGAGATAGAACAACTTATAAGGATAATTTGTTCAAGAATATTGTTTGACAATGTTATTTAAGTAGGTTAAATAACATCAAATAATACAAGTGTGTATAAGTTTTATGATTAAAATGTTAATTGTATAACTTACTAGTGAACTAATAAAATAAATTAAGAGTGTTTGTAACTATAGAAGGGATATATTAAAATGGGTGGGAAACCCATTTAAATACCAAAAAGGAATCTGCCACTTAAGGGGTATTGGTGGTCATTTGGTGCATTGAAACAACAAACACTCTTTATTAGTTGCTTGAACACACTTCACCAAAACACACTTTCTCATACATGCAATTTTGATTCCAAGAAAACTCTCCCTTCTTCTCTCTTCAAGTTCATGGTTTTGAAGGAGCTGGGCAGCTTTGTTTCTTGTAGTTTTGGTGTCCAAAATCCTAGCAACCATGTTGTTTGCTTGAAGGCTTGTGGGTATGGACGCTTGAGAACTTCTACCTTGAAGTTTTGGCCATTTATTAGCCCTCTTTCAGCTCTCTCCTTGGACGTTTTTGAAGCATCCAACAGCCCCTTTTGGTCGTTTTCTTACTGCTCAAAGAGGTAGAAATCACAGCTCATTGTGGCTGTGATTTTATGTAGTTTTACATGTGTTAATAGCTTGTTCATTCACATATTAAAGATCCTTTTGATTAGGGTTTGTTTTTCGTCTTAAAAACATCATTTAGAACATGAAATTTTCAGATTATAAACATGTTATAATCCTAAACATCCGCTGCGTTTTCTGAAAGTTTAAAAGGTTAAACTTGATTTTATATTCTAAAAAACCCATCAATAACTGTGTCGCTTACCTACCAAATCGGCCTTCTGGAACAAGTTTGATGACGCCATCGATCTGATGGTTGAATCTCAATACCAAACAGGCTTTCTTCTGAACCCAACCGTATACTTAGAAACCCGACAACAATTCTGGACAAACGTCACACTCACAACGGGTGAGAATGATGGCGAGATCGCTCTCCAGTCGTTTGTCAATCAGAAGAAGGTGGTTGTCACTTCTGATATCATTCGAAAAACCCTAAATCTTAATGATGCCGACTTCGTCATCGAATACCCTAAGGGTACCACTGATTTATCCTTTATCAACAATGGGTACGAAGGCGACCTAAGTGCTACTACAATTTTGAAGAAGCACTTCCATGACCCTGAACGCCTAATCTTCCACATGGTCAACGTCTGCCTTGCCCCCAAGACCTCCTCATGGGATCAAATGTCTTCTAGGTGGCAACAGGTATTGTATTCAATCCTTGAACGCCAAAGCATAAATTTTTTTGAAATTATATTTTTAGAATTAAAAGATCTGGCATTGAAACCTGTGGCTAACAGATGGATATTATATCCAATGTTTCTTATGACCATTATTGAAAATCAATTAAAATCTGACGACCATGTTGGCCTTGGAGTCCCTGCTATGGCAGTTTTGCCTGAAGTATACTCCAGGCACAACTCGCACACACAACTCAAAGAGGCTGCCAAGCTGCTAAAACCCAAGTAGCGAGAACCCACAGCCTCATCCTCCAGATCTAAAGTCCCCTCCAAGCCAAAATCCAAAAATACTAAAAAGGCTGCTCAGGGAGTTGAGTCACCTGAGGATGCCCCTGCAGCACCAAGGTAGGAAGAAACTACTAGCAGTAATCCACCAGTAGTTACACAGACTCTACTAGCCACAACCGCTCAGGTATCCTCTCAACAGGATCTTGAAGCAACCACTTCTAGGGATGCCACATTACTGGAACCTCTCTCATTTGAGAAGGTTGCCATTGAAGAGCACCATTCACCCTAGGTGCAATCTTCTTCACACCTATCTCCTATTGCAACCACCCCATAAAGCCCAACTTTTATAATTACAGAAGTGTTGACTCAGCTAAACACTCCACCCCCTCCCCAGACACCTATAACAACTGGGAAAACCTCAACAGTTGAGGGGGAGGACTATAGTGTTGCTGATAACCCACAGCACAAGGATTCCACAGTTCAATCTCCCCGTGTAGAGGCGGAGATTAGAACTTCTGGTGAGGCTGCCACTTCAACTGTTTCAGCATATGAACAGACTGAGGTTGGTAACATTTCTAAGACCTCACCAGAAGCAACTGCTGATGAAGGACATAATCCTGAGGTATGAAGTCCCCAGTACCACGAAAAAGGGGCACAAGTGAACACTGATGTACACTCAGCACTTGTTCATCCTGATGTATTCAAGAGGTCAGATGATTCAGCAACCACTGATGATGACCTGGGCTTTTTCTATGATGTTCTAGCCCACAACACCGTTCTTGAGGCTGAGGTATGCAGACTACAAGAATTGCTTGCCAAAATGTCTCAGGAATCAAGTCCATCTGCCCAAACTCACCCACAGATGGCACCTTCCTCTAAGGGTTTCCCACACACTGAGCCACTCACAACAACTGAGCCACCAGCCTCTGTTTCAGGCACCATTTCTCAGGGACAGAACCCCTCTGAGCAAATGGTTGCTGCCTTTACATCCTCCCTGCCTCTTATCACTCCCATCATCACTAACATTGTACATCAAGCTCTTGATGAGAGGCTTTCCTCAAATATTCAAACTCTAGTTGATGATGCAGTCACTAAAAGATTTTCTACCATTCACAACCCTAAACCCAATGCAACCAAAAAGGGGGAGTCTAAGGTAGTGAAAACAAACAAGAGGAAGAGAGTTGAAGAGGAAAAGAAGAATGAGAAAGAAAAGGAGAAAGAGAATGAAAAGGAAAAGGAGATTGACAAAGAGAATGACAAGGACTTCCATATTACTTACAAGAAAAAGAAGGGTGGTGAAAAGACTCCTGATGAGAAGAAGTTAGAGGAACTGATTAAAGAAGCTGATGAGCAACATAGCAGATCAACGGATAAAATCATTGATCAGCTCTTTAGATAATGATTCAACATGACCAAACTTGATTCTGAGATCAGAAGGCTGGAGATACAAGAGATTGAACATCGATGGGCTAGCTATAGTGAGAAAGAACAGGAAAGGCTGGAAGCTATGGTCAGGTTCATATCAAAGTATTTGGGGAGATCAATTCTTGAAGTAAAATCATGGACCAGGGACAGTATTTTGGAGATAACTAACAAAATCTGTTTGTGTGAAGTATTTAGCAAAGGATTGCTCATAGAAGCCCTTGATAAAGCTAGTGCTGGGAAAAGGAATGATATGGCAAAGTACACCAAAGCCTCACTTACAACTAAGATGCTAGAGCAGCCTGTACAATCTCCCACACCAGAACAACCAACATCACAACCTACAAAACCAACTCCTTTACCCAAGAAACCAACACAAACAACTGCTGATAATGCACCCAAGAGGAAGAGAAGGGTGTTGAGGCTTCAAGAAGAAGAAGAAGAAGAAAATGATGAGGAAGATAGGCTGCCTATTTCAGCTATTATTAAAACAAAGATGCCTGAGCCAGGAGTCAACCAACAACATTCACACCTGCCATCCAGAGGCAAATGGTAAAAGTAAAGCTTGAAAAAGAAGAACATCACAAATAACATGATGAGCAGTTGTTGAGTCTGGTTGATAAAGAGTTTTCTCAATCTACATCGATGCAATCTATGAGGAAACATGCTCAGAGGTTGTATGCTCTTAGATTTACATTTCAGTATCAGATAGAGAGAGTTAGAATTTGGCCTGATCCCAAGGTGAGTGAGAGAATCCATAAGAAGAGCATCCTAAGAAAATACAATGGTCAAGTAAGGAACGTTGTAGATGCAGTGATAATACTGGCCATTGTAGTGTCACCTTGGGAAATCTTAGAAGACTTCAAAAGAGCGTACAAGTCTAATCTGACCCCACAAACTTTACTGGAAAACATAATGGTGAAGAAGGGGTTGATGTACAAGAGGCTTGAAGAAGTCAGAAGTAATGAGCTCCAGTTGTTACTTGAAGGTAATCATCCTGATGAGTTTGCATACAGAGAAATAACAACTGTGGAGATAAAGAATAGGAAACATGTTAAATACTTATCTGAGTACTATGGGCCAGAGTTTTTCTTTGAAGGAGAAGCTGAATAACTCACCCTGGAAGAACAGATTGTCTTCCTTGAGGCCTATGTTCGAGAGTCTTACAGACTCATTGTAGGGAAGTAGGTTTCATGGATGGGGCAACAACTCTGTGTCCAATTCCCCATGACAGACTTCCCATCCATCCCTTGCCAATCAAATCTTCTGAAACCTCTTCCCAGGCCTGTGCTTATATTGGTCACTTCTGAGCTGATCCAGAAGAAAAAGACAATATTTTTGCATATAAGTGGGACTCCAATAAACTTAAAGGTTTTGGCTGCATTGGTTCAGGGGGAGTTTGTTGGACCAAAAGAACCAATAAGCCAGATCAGAAAAACCTTTAAGTCCTACAGACATTATAACAACTGAAGAAGACTACATCAGCTGAAGACAAAGTCTAACGGCAAAGTCTGAAGAAAAAAGCTAAAGACAAAGTCTGAAGACAGAGTTTAAAGATAAAGTCTGAAGACCAAGTATTCAGAGATTGTCACAACAGCTGAAGAAGTACTCTTCAGTAGTTATGATGGTTTACTTTCAGTAGTTGTCTTTATATTTTCAGTAGATTGTAATCAGTAGTTTAGTAAATATAAAACGTCTGAAGAGCTTACACTTCAGATGTTGTAGTTTCAATAGTTGTAGAATTAGCTGGTACATAAGCTTTTATTGTAAGAAGATGTCCTCAGCTGTTGTGGACATCTTTAGTAGTTTCAGTTATTTTCAGTTGCTTGTGTAATCGGTTAGATGTCACTATCAGGTGACATCTATTGACGTCACCTTTCCTCTATAAAAGGAAAGTTGACCTAATTTGTAATAGTTGAAGCTTATGAATGAATGAGAACATTCTCTTTTGCAGAAAACTTGCTCTCTTTATAACCGTTACTGTTTGATTGAATATTCATCTTGTTCTTGCTTAAATTTCATCTAATTGTAGTACTATTCCGCTGCAAATCATAACCTAATTGATCAAACTAGATCGTAGATCCTTACACATCCCATCTCTATGAATCTACAAAGATCCATCCACATCTACCTCTAGCTTTACAACGTTCCCAAATTGCAAAGGAGTCTTCTTCTTCCTCCTCTGCTCTCTCTTATGAAGTATTTTGTCATAGGCCATCTTTAGGAGTTTTATGCATTTGAGAAAGAATTGCATATTAGCTTTTCCAAGCTTGTTGCTGATATATCTGAAGTGCCTTGTATAAATGTAGTGGATATAGGATTCATCAACCAGCCTTACCTCATATCCACTAAACAGTCTAATTTCAACCCCTTCCTTTCCTCCCCATTTTCTTTTAGTCACTAACTCATATGTCTTCTCATCATAGTAGACATTTGAGATTGGGATGGAGGAATGAGTTCCAGGTACCAACTTTCTTTTCAAAGATTCAGTAGGCTTCACCTTGAGCTCAGGGAAAATTACTTCTTCTGTTGACTTGGTCTTTTTCTTCTCAAGTGGGTTAACAAAGGATCTATCTTTCCTCATACAGATAGCCTTGAGAGATTTGAAGTTGTCTGTCCTTTTGAACATCCTTAGAATGTCTTCAAACTCATAACCCCTGAACATAGCCTTATGATTGATCAATCTCAGATTGGCTAGTTCTTTTAGATAATGGATATGCAGGGAGTTCACCAGAGTAGAGTACTTTGTGAAAAATTGGACTAACCCTGAGATCCTCTTGACCATGAACATGTTCCAGTCACTGTCATACTTCAAGGCAATTATCTTCCAATCAGTCTTGGCCTGGGGAGTAGACACACCTCTAATCATCTCTGTAATGGTGAGTCCTTCATGAAGCTTTATTTGTAAAGGCTCAGCAAACCACTTAGGATATCTGTGGAGAATAGGTGCCAAAGAGTCATGATCTCTATGGGTGAGCTGCATGTGTTATGCTGAAACTCTTGATCTGGGTTGTTTTCTTGTTATTTCTTCTTCCATCTTCTTCAGCCTATCTTTCTTCTCATTAATCATTCTAAGGATAGTAGCCCTTAGAGAGTTTGTCTTCATATTCCCTAATTTTCTCTTAGTAAATCCCTGTTCAGACAAATAGTCTTTCATTTTTGTATCAGTCATACTGTAGGGATCATGATACAGTGAATAAGAAGAAGAAGTTTGCTTGGCTGTTGAAGATAGTTTTAACACAGGAGCCTTGGGTGAATGAGACTTTTCATACTCAGTCTCATATGTAGGGTCCAGCAGTTTGTTTAGCTTTTTCTTGACCGGTTCTTCTTCTCTACTGGTCTTTTTCCTTTGGCCTTTTCATCCAAGTATTTCCTCCTTCTGGTGTAACTTTGCACTGTTGGATCAGAAGAGGATTCAGCTTGTTCTACTTCTTTGGGTAGTGTTTCAGATTCTGCCTTTTCTTGTTCATCTACTGTAGCAGCAGCTGATTCTCTTTGCTGTTGTTCTTCACATAGCTTTCTGATCAGCTCTTTTTGTTCATCAGAGAGGGACATAGCAGGTACAATTTGTAGACTCAATTCCTTCTCAATTGGGACAGGAGAATGAGGAATAACCACTATTGGTTCAGTACCTTCCCTCTGACTGACTATAAAGTCCAAAAGTCATCATCAATAATAAACTCTTCTGCAGTGAAGAAGTCAAGAGTTATGATCATATCACTAAGTTCAGCCTCTTCAGTGTGAGGTTCTATTTGTTCACTTAAATACACCACCATTTCCATGCTTGATTCATCTGGTTTAGTTGCACTAGTCTCAGCCTCCTTTTCAAACTCGGTGAACTTTATCTTTTTAGCCTACGGGGAGTCATTATCTCTCTCCCAAATGAATCTTTATCACTGTCATCTTTATTACTTTCCCTCTTTCTTTTCTTATCTGTGTCATCACCCTGATCATCTTGGTCTTTTTCAGCTTCTTGTTTAATTTTGACCAACATCTCCAACTCAGATACTCTCTTGTTTAGAGATGTTACCTGAGTTTGCAGGTCAATGATTATGACAGCTTGTTTTCAATCAGCCCTTCTTGTTCTTCCATTGCAATTGTTTGGATGGTCAAGGTGTCTAAGTGACCACTTACTTCATCCTTGGAGTGCTGAAGAGCTTCTTTTAGTTTTTCAATCTCATCTTCCTTTTCTTTCTTCTCCACCTCATACTTTCTCTTTATTTCTTTCAGCTCTTTTTCTTTTTCATCCATCTCTAGAAGTTTGTCTTGAATGATGCCAGATCTTCTTTTCAGGAGATTTTCAATCTTGGCTACTTTCTTTAGAAGCTCAGAGATCATTTCATCTTTCTCATCTGGTTTATTGATCTCTGATTTAGCAAAGCTCTCAGGGGGAACAACTTTTGAAGTCACTTGCCTCACAGGCATCTAATGATCATCCTTATCATTAGATGATGATTTGGATTCATCTGAGGAGCTGGCAGAATCACCAAACTCAGCATGAGCAGTGAAGGGAGATGAAGGAATAGGATATATGGGTGAGTGATGAATTGGTGAAATATGGGGTGATTGAATAGGTGAAACATGAGGTGAGTGTATGGATGATATATGTGGTGAGATGATTGGTTGTGATTGTGGAAATGGGATTGGTTACAAGGTGTATAACATTAAGCCTAGACTATTCGTCTAGCGCACCTCTCAGTCGCACGACTGGTCCATTAGCATGGTCCATTAGCATCTCTCAGTCGTACGACTGGACCATTCTTATGGCTCAGTCTCACGAATGCCCCAATCGCATCTCTCAGTCGCACGACTGGTCCATTAGCATGGCTCAGTCGTACGACTGAGTCTCATTCGCATATGCTCCTGCGAATGACCCAGTTTCATGTGTTTACAAGGTGTATAACATTAAGCCTAGACTATTCGTCAAGCGACGGACACACTATATATGACTATATATGCTCTAACAAATTCCCCCTTAGACGTTGCTTGCGAATAGTAGATAACACCTCTTACAATCTTCAGTCAATCTTTGCTCTGGTTTCCAATAGAATCAAACGAACGACCATATTAGCCAACATTGCCGATCCGTCAGGTTACCATAATATCCCTGAAAATGAATTTAGGCACAATAGCTTTCGTTTACTTTGCAGAACACCATCATAGCAGTAAGATTCCCCAAATGACTGATTTTTCCAGATAATGACATGACCAGTTTTCTATTGCTTCAAGCTTCACATAGTCTAACCTGTTTAACATTTCCAACTGTAGAAATTCCCCCTCACGTTCAGCATATCCCAATATATATACATTGTGCTCTCCTGTCGTCTTCATACGATGTATTGGGCAAAAGGTTGAAGGTTCCAATCCACAGCTGACAATATCAAACAAATCATCATGCATGAAGATTCATCATCAGAAACCTGCTCACATCATCACTTTCTGATTGCGTCTTCAATTTCTCTATACATGGATTCCCCCTAAGAATGAGAATCCTCTCTGTGCGGATAAATATAACTTGATTGGCCCATAAATAGTCAGATGCTCCTGACTACCCCACAAAAGCAGCACCGACAGCTGACATCTTCTCTTCTCTCTTTCGTGTTCTAACAACATTCACCGATTCTGGAAGTTCAACGAATAATGGGGTATCCATCGAACTTGTTTGACATAAGAAACTCCGGGTGAATGTGCTTTGCTCATCCTCAACTCTTGCATAGACTCTCCAGGACAATCTTCACTATTGACCCGAACATGAACCGAAAATGACCCGATAATTTTCCCAAAAAAAATTTATTTTACCAGACTTTTTCAGAAGGCTTCCTTTCTGATAAAAATGGTTTAGGGAAAAATTCGTGCAAGAAGCTGTTCCAGAATCTTTTTTTTTGGTCTGGTACACAGCTCATTCGTGCGACTTGAACAGATGAATGAAGACATACGTACGATTGGGTGATTCGTGCGAATGGATACTCCGAATGGGTCAGTCGTGCGAATGAAGTACACGAAAGGGTCAGTCGTGCGAATGAATGTTCATTAGTACGAATGGACATACGACTGGGTTAGACGTACGAATGGACCATACGAATGGTTCAATCGTGCGAATGAGGCCCAGTCGCATGGCCCAATCGCATGAACGGGTCTGAACGCAGAAAACCAGATCTGCAGCCGCCACAAGGCTGAAAAACCCTAATCCGATGATTTGGACGAGATACAACACAAAATTTGTATCACTGGATTCGTTTTTATGATCTGAAGAAGATTCCGAGTCCGGTTTTAACAAACAAACATCACACGCAATGAGATTTGAGCAAAACAAGATGAACACGAAGAACACGAAGTGGGTTTAACGTCAAAGAACTGAACTTTGATCCAGAAATCAAGAGCCCGGGTTGCTAGAATGATTGTTAGATCATTTCAGCAGTAACCGGCTCTGATACCAATTGTGAAGTCGCTAGATCGGTAAACATCCGAGCATGTTCTTGACGGAAGGATAAAAACCAAAAGATAAACAATAACATGAACAATAATCGAATGATTTTATTGATAAAACATAACGATTTTAAGCTCGTTACAACTTAAGAATCAAGACTTTTGGCAAGGGGAGATCGAGCATGATCTCCCCTCTCATCTGGCAGCGCCTGGGCGCCGGGCACACTATCGAAAACCCTTAGGTTTCTACACATTGAAACTGGTATATATAAGCCTCGGCCCATATTAGATGCGACTGGGCCCATTCGTGCGATTGGACCATACGTATGGTTCAATCGTACGACTGGACCATTCTTATGGCTCAGTATTACGAATGCCCTAATGCATCTCTCAGTTGCACGACTGGTCCATTAGCATGGCTCAGTCGTACGACTGAGTCTCATTCGCATATGCTCCTGCGAATAACCCAGTTTCATATGTTTACAAGGTGTATAACATTAAGCCTAGACTATTCGTCAACCGACAGACACACTATATATGACTATATATGCTCCAACAAAACATTTTGTTATCAAATAGTGCGGAATCCTATTTGATTGGCGATCCAATCAGGGAGAACGAAATCAAGATCAATCCTAATGATTAGAAAACGTTAAGAATGGAATAGGAATGATCTGGGAAGTTCTATGAACTTGGAATGGATGATCTGGACGTTCTGGGTCGACTAGGGTTTCAAGTATTCAAAGTGTTTCGTTTTTCCACGAATTAAGTGGTATTTATAGGTTACAGCTATCAGTCGTACAACTGAGCCAGGCGACTGGCTCAGTCATGCGACTGAGTCATACGATTGGTTCATTCGACGACTGAGTCAGTCTTATGATTCAATCATACGATTGACTCAATCTCCTGGTTCAATCGTGTGACTGGCCCATTCGCATGGTCCAGTCATGCGACTGAATCAGATAACTTGGTTAAACACATTCTTGAACCTTTAATGGTTTAGAACTATGTCTAACAACTGTAAACCTATATAACATTGTCATATATGTGTGTAACAATAAACAATATAGATAGATATAACATTAAACAACCAATACACACATATAGAAGAGTTTCTTATTCAATTGATCAAACATTACATAAGTTTTACAAGAAAAGAAAGTCTATTACATTTAAGCTCACTAGACTAGAACTAGGGACATGTGTACCAACAACTCCCCCTTGGACCTAGTTCTATCTAGACTTTGACTTCTTTCTTGAACTCTTCAAATCTCTTTATTCTCTCCTCTTTAGAAACCACGACATGGATATTCAGTGCGAAGCATAGACGTATGATATGCTGAAACTGTAGTGCTTGCACTATATCCTGCGTGTCAAAAAACAGTGGCCACTTGTACAGCGTATAAACATCGGACGCTGACAAGTTTATTAGCCACATAGGGTCAAACACCCTTATTGTGTCCATCGACCCGTCCTTCTCCAAAACAATGACTGCCTCTCCTGAGAGCCAGTCATAGTACCACCACTTAAAGTGTGGGGTAAAGTCCTGTGGCATCTCCCTTAGTGGAATTCGGGACATTGTGCGCGGAGGTCGCCACTTCAGGACTATCTTCGGTTGACCAGTAATGGGACTCACTTCAGACCTTCTGATGTAACGTGTGGCCTGCTGTGGTCTGAAGTTGACCCATCTAGTCCTGTACTCCCTTTTCAGGGCAGCCTCAAACCAGCCTAACATTTTCTTCGGATCAGCGTATAATAGCTTCAGGCGCGCCAGCTGGTCGAGCTCTAAACCATGGAGAGTCTTCAGATCGTGAGGGAATCTGAAGTACTCTATTCCCCTCTCTCTCTTCACAGCATAAACCCCAAGATCCTCAAAGTGAGCCCACGCTATAATCTTCCCTGACACCTTCATGTTTTTCTTGACTTTGTAGAGTTGGTGTAGGTACTCTGTGTCACTGTAGCACGTTGGCCAAGCAAGCCGCCCATTCAGCCTTTCGAATATCGACTTCGGTGTCCGAGGGTTGGGCTTGACTTGTTGAGGCTTCTGCTCCTTTCTCCTTATCGCTGAGTTTATCCAGAATGTCACTGTCAAGGTTGTTTACCAAATCTGGAAACACGTTTCCCTCTTGATCAGTGTATTCTTGATAGTGCTGATCTGTGATGTCTTCAATTTCGATTTCTTCAACATCGTTGAGCTCGTCATCATCAGCATCATCAAAAATTGGAGCATCCATAACAAATTTGTCTGGATTCAGACGAAATATTTCAGCAAGCTGCTCATCAGTAAGGTCGTGAATAATTTCTCCTTCTTCAGGAGTATAACTCACTGACCTTCTGACGATCCCCTGCAGATCAAGAATCATTGTGAGTTGAGACTTAACCTGTTGGAGGGGAGCAACATCATGCTCATCTTGCTGAAATCCCTTATCTGTTTAATATCAACATGTAGAGTAGCAAACATTAGTATAAACTCAAGTTAATTAAACATTAATCATTAAATATTTACAAGAGTTTCATATACGTCAAAAGATGAATCAAGTACAAAAGCTTTAGAAATAAAACATCTAATCAGTACTTTTGTCTTGGATCATTGCTTGATCTCCAGCAGAAGGGAGGTAGGTGGGGCAGCAGTTGATGCTCCCTGGTCTTGTCTTTTCTTGCTTCGTTGCTCATGACCAGAGGCAGAGGTAGATGCATCTCCATCCCCTTCATCATCATCATCATCTTCTTCATCTTCATCATCACCTTCCTCATTATCAGCATCACTATCATCATCCTCATCATCCTCCTCATCATCATCTTCTTCACCTTCTCCTATCTTGAGAGGCTCACTCGGATTTGCTTTCAGCTTTAGCAAGATGGACTTGTTTTCAGCCTGTAACTTCTCCAACTTCCTGTCAGTCTCAATCTCGTGCTCTAATAGACCAGTGATCTGATCCGTCTGTGAAGCGATCAGTTGAGCTTGAGATGAAGTCAACTCCCTTAACTTATGAATCTCAGCTGTCTGGGAGGAACACTGCTCTGTTAACTGCTGAATCTGAGCAGTCTTGGCCTTGTCAGAAGCTAGCAGCTGAAGCACCATGCTGTTCAGTGCTGCAAGCTGCTCTGTCACTGCGACAGGTGGAATGAATGAGCTAGAGGGTGCAGATGAGGGTTGGGTTTGGTGAGTGGTGGTTGTTGTGGTAGCTGTGGTGTAGATGGGAGGTGGTGGGAAGGCTGTAGTGGGGGTACAGTGGTGGTGGAAGTAGATATGCGAGTATGAGGTGGAGGTTTAGTAATGGTGGTGGTTGATGTGGTGGCTGTGGTGGTGGATGGTGTGGCTGTGGAAGTGGTTGTAACGAAGGTGAGACGTCTTTTCTTCTTCTTCTGACCATGGGTTGAGCCGTCCTTTTCTTCCTCGTTACCGTTGAAGTGGATGCTCCCCTAACAACCCTGCTAGCTAACTCCGGTGCATAACTCGGATCAGTGGCTATCTCTCCTGAGTCTCGTGGGGATTCACCGACCGCCCTTAGCCCATTTTCTGTGGGAACAACCTTGCTTCCCACAGTACGTGTCAAGGGCTCCTCTTCTGACTCCTCTTCCTCCTCACCAAGAACAAAATCCGGATGGAAACCAGCAGACTCAGTTCCATCGTGGGTGGGTGGTGGAGATGGTATATCAGTGGTAGAGTCCCTAGATGGAATGGGGCCTGTATCTCCACCAACACCACTGTCATCATCATCAGAATCATCTGATAGAATAGCTATCACCTCAGTGTCAGATCCACTGTCATCATGACGCCATTTGCATCTCCCTGGGGCAACATAATCAGCCCGGGCCAGATGCCCAATCAACCTCTTCATCACCGGCTTCACCTGCTTGCCTCTGTAAACCTTCATCCTCCCAAGAGTGGTGTCATCCATAATCTCCAATGCCACTGCATCACTCTTTTCCTTGGGCAGATCAGGCAACTTTTCATCAAAAATCAGCTGTAGGAACCGGGGTACATACAAAACCCTTCCTTCCCCTTTGCCTCTAAGTTCTCTATCAGATATGTGAAAATCATGTTGGAGAAGTTGAAGGGGTGGTTAAAGACCAATGCAACATATGCATTCTGGATTTGGTCCGATAGATCATCAAACCCACCCCTCCTGGATGCTATGCACTTCAGTATGACGTGTGCTAGGTACTTGTACTGGGGGCTCAGGTTGCTCTTGTTTAGCACCCCCGAGTTGATGTCCCCGCAGTACCCGATCCTCATAAAGCACCCACGAACCGTCAGAGGATGTAGCTTAACTGGATGATCCTCATCATCTCCAAATTCCAATACTCTCCTGATATCTGCCGCTGTGATCTCTATCGCCCTACCAAAGATAGTACTTCGGATACGGTAGGGTTCCACAGATCGATCTACCGAAGCTCCCTCCCAGAATGATTGGTGAAGGGACTGGTAGGGAGTACAGGGTGTAGATATAGCTCTATAGATCCGTGACCTCCTCAAAAAGTCGATAATCCCTTCAAACTCACCACCGTTCCTCGAGGTGGAATCCAAGTGAGTACAAATGTTGTGCTTTGGATTTATGGTCCATCTATTAGCCATATTCCTGTAATCAATAGCAAACACACGTTAGAAACATGTAAAATAGAGTTTGACTAAATCAGAAAATAGTTTAGTTCAATCATGCGATTGCACTGTGCGACTGGGTTTCAGTCGGATGGTCATATGTGCGACTGGACTTCAATCGGTTGAACAGTAATGTGAAAGAATTTCAGTCGAATGATGTGTCATGCGATTGAGTCTAATTAGGAGACTGAACCTGCGATTGAGTCAGTTGACCGAATGACTTATTCGCATGATTTATTCGGCCGATTGAATGAATCGTCCCTTTCAATCATGCGATTAAAGTTCATTCTGGAGTCCAGTCGTATCACACACTCAACCCATTCGCATTATTCATTCGGCTGATTGAATGAGTCGCCCCTTTCAATCGGGCGATTGAAGTTCATTCTGGGGGACCAGTCGCATCGTAGACAAAACTGTTCCATTTCCAACTCAGATTTATCAAATGGCTAAATTAAACATTAAGTTCGTGTTTATTAGACTCGCAATCATGTATCTAACCCACCTAATCCATTGATTTTAACATTGTATGTGATTAAGGTAGTTTATTTTACAAAGTTGGTGTCGGTTTAAGAACTAGGTCAAATACGATCGGATTCAAACCCCTTCGACTATAAGCATCATCAATCACTCGCGTTATACCTGTAGAACAATGCTAAAGCGTCAAAATCGGATGAGTTTAAGATCAAATGAAATTTGGGCAGCATGACGGTGTGATTTTGAGTTTAGGGCGAATGAGTTCTGCGATCGACTGAGGAGCCTATTTATACTAAAAACTCAGTTCAGTCGGGCGAATGAACCCATTCGCTCAATTCATTCGGCCGATTCAATCTCTAGTCGTACGACCGAGTCTAATCGCATGACTCATTCGTGCGATTGAAACAGGGTCGTACGATTTACTCAATCGACCAGTTCCATTCGATCAATTTACCTCCATTCGCTTGTTTGACCTAGGCGGTCACTTTCAATCGGCCGATTGGGCTCATTCGCATGTCGCAATCTTACGATTGTATTCAATCGTATACCCTATTCGTACGACTGGGTCAGATCAGATTCAGTTGTGCGATTGGGCTATACTTGTGCCATTTTTGTCAAGTTATGGACCGACCCTTAGTTTTCTTAACCAATTGATAACACATTATAATCTTTTGATCATCTCAGACATGATCACTTTAAAAAGCAACACATTCACTGATCACCTCAGATGTGATCCATTTATCCACCCGATCACCTCAGACGTGATCCATTTATCCACCCGATCACCTCAGACGTGATCCATTTATCCAACTGATCACCTCAGACGTGATCCATTTAACCTTTCAGAAACAATTTGTTAAGTAAACGTTAAGCACATTTGGTGATGTTTAGCAGATAACAATACACACAGTCCGACATTGACACATTATACTAAATAATTGAAAAATCTTAAAACAACAAATAGAATGAACATGTTTTTGTTGTTTTTGTTGGGTCAAGTTTGTATAGCTTATTAGCATATACATCATATCAAGGACAGACTCATATGGAATCAGACAGGCATAAACAGCATTACTTGGAACCTTTGATTAGAATTGAACTTTAAATCCTTTCATATCACAGCTTTCTCACTTATCTAAGACTTCTAAAATCTAACTGGGAATCATGCTTGATATGATACGTAACGTACTTTGATTATCAACTTCAGTCAGTGAATACACGACGATTGTCAGTATACTTGTCCACTTAAATCCATACACAGACTTTTGACACGCATTGGTAACGAATTAAGTTATATTATTTCAACCAACATTTGTGGATCCCAATCTTATATGGTAATCATTATTCCTTAGAGGACTTTCGAGCGGTCTATAGGTATTTTGACAAGAAGAGACTATTCTTAGAGCTTTCAAAGAGAAGCCAATCCTCAGGTCAGTGCCATCGCACAGCAGAGAGGCGGCAAACAACAACGAATTCTAGAATATGTAGGTTATGCTTATCCTCAGGTCAGTGCCATCGCACAGCAGAGAGCCACACAACCTATCTCCTTGTTAGAGCATTCTTATTTTTCTTTTTCACATAACGCACCAAATATTTTGTTATCAGTATTATTGCGCTTGTATTCATTTTTTCTTTTGCTCTTTTTGCAGTCACACGCTCACCTTTGGTGGCGTTTATTTGCTCGTTATCCCTTATCGGAAATGGCTGATTGTGTTAACCAGTGATAAGATGGGAACCCACAGTTGATTGAACCGTTTAGTTTAGATTAAGTTTACCAATGACGTCTACTCGTCTATTGTGTTGAATCTACGACACATCGTATAGTGAACTAGCACCTCCCTAGATCAGCTTTCTCCGTGTAGTTACAGTACCAACCAAGCGTACTGTCATCTTCCCATTTTGTTAGACTTAGACTTCTCAGATTTATAATTTTTCTATGATATAATTAACTTTGCAGAACCGAAAATCCTTTTGGTGTTCCAAGTAACTCGGTGCCTGTGTACTATCACTTTCCATAATTTATCGAGTCACATTTCCAGTTTAGATGTCTATGCCTTTTCAGCTTTACTTACCTTCCCCCTTTTTTTTAGGTAAATGAATACTAAAATAAATCTCCCCCTAAAATACTAAAACAAAAATCTTTTTGTGTTTTTGGATTTTATATAACAAGAAAAAATAAAAAAAATAAAAATACAATAAACTTAACAGAAAATAAACACAAAAATACGAGTCGGACTATGTATCTGCTTCTTCCGTAATCACATCACTTTTCTTTTTAACGCCGTTGACCTCTAGCGGATAGAAAAATCTAGGTTTATCAAATGGTTTGGTGTAGAGGTCAGCGCGCTGAAAATCCGTGTTAATTTTAATCACATCAATCAATTGTTTTTCATAGCAATCGCATATGAAATGATATTTAATGCCGATGTGTTTGGTTTTTGGATGTTGAACAGGATTTTTAGTAACAGCTATGGCAGCAGAATTATCAACATAAATAAGGGTGTTAGAAAATTGCAAACCGTAGTCGCGCATTTGCTGTTGGATCCAGATAATCTGAGAGCAGCAACTTGCAGCAGCAACGTATTCAGCTTCACAGGTTGATAAAGCAACCGAGGTCTGCTTCTTGCATTGCCACGTGTCTAATCGCCTTCCAAAGAACTGACACCCTGCTGATGTAGACTTGAAGTTCATCTTGCAACCACCATAGTCTGAATCGCTGTATGCAGTAAGCTCAAAGTGATCATCATGAGGATACCACAACCCCAGTATTGGAGTACCCTTCAGATAATGAAAAATCCTTTTAACCCCAATCAGGTGATTCACTTTTGGCTTCACTTGATATCTAGAACATAAACATGTGGCATACATAATATCTGGACGCGAGGTAGTGAGGTACACAAGAGATCCGATCATCCCACGATACATAGTGGCATCCACAAATCCCTATTCTCATCAGGAGCCACATCATGATTTGTGGCGAGAGGGGTACCGGCAGTGGAAACATTCTCCATATCAAACTGACTCAGAATATCGCTGACATACTTGGTCTGATGTAGGAAAATACCGGTTGGTGTTTGATCCACCTGTAATCTAGGAAGAACTTCATTTCTCCCATGGCACTCATTTCGAACTCTGCCTTCATCACAGATTCGAATTCTTTGCACAATGCTTCATTCCTAGACCCAAAGATGATGTCATCCACGTAGATCTGCACCATAAGCAAATCACCATCCTTTTCCTTGATGAATAATGTACAGTCAATGACACCCCTGCGAAAACCGTGTTTCAACAGATGGGTGGAGAGCTTCTCATACCAAGCTCGAGGAGCTTGATGTAGCCCATACAGAGCCTTATCCAGCTTGTAGACTCTGTCCCGATGATACGGATCCTCAAATCCTTCGGGTTGACTGACATAGACCTCTTCACGATTTCCCCATGAAGGAATGCACTCTTCACATCCAACTGATAGACTTTTATCTTCATAAACGATGCATAGGCAAGGAAGATCCGAATTGCTTCCATTCTTGCCACTGGTGCAAACACTTCATTGTAGTCGATCCCCTCGACTTGTTTAAACCCCTGAACAACCAAGCGTGCCTTGTTTCTGATAACAACACCTTGGTCATCCTTTTTGCACTTTAGTACCATTTGGTACCAATCACTTTAACTCCTTTTGGCCTGTCAACGAGGGTCCAGACTCCAAGTTTCTTGAACTGGAGTAGCTCTTCTTGCATAGCATTGACCCAGGCCTCATCTTTCAGGGCGTCACTGACGTATTTAGGCTCGATTTGTGAAACAAAACATGAGTAAGCCCCGTCATTGACATAACCCTTCTCCATGACCGCAGCATAATCAGCAGAGTACAGCTGATTTCGCGTCTGCACACCGGATTAAATATCCCCAATGATAGCCGTGGGGGATGATTCACACTGATCCTAGTCACTGGTGTGGAAGGAACACAACCTCAGAGTCAAGATTGGTGACTACAGGTTCAGTATCCGGATTTCCTAATACTGATTCAGCAGTTGATGACGCACTTTGTTGAATAACATTGTGATCAAGGTCTGGTTCAGCTGCTTCTTCATCACCTGATAAGTCATCACTCTCGTCTTGAGCAGGAGTCGAAGAACTTGAGGCACCGCTTGCAGGTGTGATGTTGCTTGAATCCAGATTCGGTGTGTTGAGAACATCATACATCATCTGGGTAGCAACTTCATCATCTGACTCAAATTGAGGAAGATTAAAGGATTGGAAAAAGCCATCATAATCGAAGAATGATGATGGACCTTTTCCAGCAGGGGGTGGTATATCTCTGAACATCTACATTGCACCACACTTCTACCTGACCTGTCGAATTATTGTAAACTCGTTTGTCTGGTATGCTGTATCCTAAGAATATTCCTTGATCAACTTTCTCATTGAACTTCCCATCCTGAGTCTTCTTCAACAGTGTACAAGGAGATCCAAAAGGTTCCAGATACTCCAAGTTAGGCTTCCGCTTCTGAAGCAACTCATAGCAAGTCTTGCCATGCCTTTTGACTACTAACACACGGTTAAGTGTGTAGTAAGCATTGGCAACCGCCTCATTCCAGAACTGGACCGGAAGCTTAGAATCAGCTAACATGGTTCGCGCAGTCTCGATCAAGCTTCGATTCTTTCGTTCTGCAACTCCATTCATCTGTGGCGTGTATGCTGAAGTGAACTGATGAACAATCCCCTTTTCCTTGCAGAAAGCATTCATCCACTGATTCTTGAACTCTGTGCCATTGTCAGAATGAATCCTACTTACCTTCAGGTTGTAGAGTGACTCCAGTGTCGTGACGAGTATCTTGAATGATTCAAATGTTTCTGATTTAGCTTTCAGAAACATCACCCAGGTGAATCTTGAGTAGTCATCTGTGACTACAAAGCACTACCAGTCTCCTGCGATACTTTTTGTGCTAACTGGACCAAAGAGATCCATGTGTAGCAACTCCAGGGGCATCTCTATAGGATTAACTTGCTTGGTCTTGTGAGATTTCTTGGTCTGCTTGCCTTTCTTGCATGAGACACAGAAATCAGGAAGCTGGAAGTTCTTGACAGGAACTCCATCAACTAAGTTGTTATGAATCAGATGATTCATCTTCCTATGATTAATGTGTCCCATTCTTCTGTGCCATGAAATGGAGTCCTTCTCTGTAGCTTTAGATAAGAAACATTGAACAGTAGAAGAACTAGTAGAGGCATTTGACATATCTAGAACATATAAGTCATTATATCTAGATGCTGACATTAATACTTATTCCTCTAGAATATCCATTTCTTTCTTCAGAATGTAACATTTGCGATTATCAAACATGACTTTGAATCCCTTGTCACAAATCTAAGACACAGAAAGCAGATTGTTTTCTAACTGCTGAACAAAGTTGACTTTGTCGAACTTTACCTTGTCATTACCTACTTCTCCTTGAGCAGTAATGCATCCTCCTTTTTTACCAGCAAAGGAAACGTGTCCCCCTTTAATTTGTTTGACATTGAAAAGGAGGGACCTATTTCCCGTCTTGTGCCTGGAAGCTCCGCTATCTACGATCCATGTATTTAAAGACGCACTATAGCGGACAACCTGCACATAAGAGAAAATAATCAGTTAAGGAGGGGGACCCAAGCCTTGACTGGCTTGGGCTTCCCAGAGGAATCAACCATCATGAATTCGACCCACTGGCCTTTATCAGTGGATGGAATCTCAACGTTCAACTTGTCCTTACTTTCAGACACATCAGTTGTTTTGGCTTTCCACAAACTAGCCCTGTGAAAGGATTGTTTATGGTAAACCTTAGACTGATTCACAGTTTGAGCATATGGTTTAGATTCAGAAACAGGTCTCGTCACTGGCATCACAGACTTGTTAGTGACTTGTTTGTGTTGCCTTTGGCGTGGAGGAGACAAAAACGACCGAGAAGGTGTTTTAGACCTAGTAGGTGTTTTCGATCTAATAGGAGTCTTAGATCGCTGTTTTGAATCTAAAGTAACTTTGTTGTTTAGCTCCACCTTAATTCTTGGAGTCTGATAGCGAGGACAATGTGTTGAAATATGACCGCGCTGTTTACAAGTATAGCAGGATCTCCATTCATCGGGGCTAGAAGATCTCTTGTGGGGCGGTGAGTAAACTTCTGGTTCTTTCCTTTTATTTTCACTTTTAAGATTTTCACCTCCTTTGACAAACTTAACTTGTTTAACATTTTGGTTTATTTGTCTATGTGGCTGAATATTATCTCTTTTAACTGATTTAACTTGAGTGGTTGTAGACATCTTGGATTGTGTTTTATTAGACTTTGAATCCAACCCAAGAGATGTTTGGACATTCTCTTCCACCCGTTTCTCAGCAGTGACATTTCTCGATGCTGAGGTTTTCTGATCATTATCCGGAGAAGCAGATTTAACTACTGTGTCCGGATCACTAACCAAAGGAGTTGTCACCACATGATCTTTAATTGGATTATTATTTATTGGATGTTGTTTAGTGTTCAATAGGATCTCATGTGGTGGTGGAACAACCTTGTAACCCAAGCCCTCCCCATTGTTGCGTTCTTTCACCAAGTTTTTCAAAATATGCGAGGAACTCGCTAAACTATGTAGTTTTTGTTTCAAAGACTCATTTTCTACCTGTAAAACCGCTTTGTCTTTTTTGGTCTCTTCAATGGTCTTTAAATAGAATTTAATGTCATTTTCTTGGTTAAACACAACAACTTCAGTTTCCTTTAATTGCTTCTTTAAAGCATCTATCTTTTCCTTATAATTGCTCTCATTCTGTTTTAACACTCGATTTGCCTCTGAGCACAGTTTTAAGTCATTCACTAAGTTATCATTGTGTTCTAATAACCTAGCAAATTTTAAGTCAATACTTTCTCTAAATTTATCACAATCAACACAAGCATGTTTAGCGAATAATTCATCCTTAGATTGTACCTGTGCAGCTATGGACGTTTCAGCCATGAAAGCATTCTGAGATACAGGTTGAGCTTCAGATTCTGAATTCACCTCATTCTTGATAATTTCATCCACTGCATCAAACGTCTCTTCCAAGTCAGCAGTATCAACATCAGCTGAGCTCTCCCCCTCACTCGCTGAGTCTTCGTTCAAGTCTTCCACAAAAGCTATGTTCGCTTCACCATCAGATAAGAATCAAAAGGATCAGTCCTGTCCTTCATCTCGTTGTGCTACCATAGCTTTAAAATCATTTCCTGTGGATGCTGGCTTCTTGTCTTTATCTTGCCTATTGAACGAGGAGAATGGATTCCCGTTCCCAGTGTTTTTAGGCTTCACGCATTCTCTTTTGAAATGACCCTTTTCTCCACAGTTGAAGCACGTGACTTTAGACTTGTCAAAACCAAAGGTCGTATCTTTAGTAGCCACGAGATTCGGCCCTGTTTTCTTCACAAACTTCTTGGCTCTCCGGACAGCACTTGCAAGAGCCCACATGATATCCATCATTTCAAGCTCGTTTTCATCTACTTGCTCGTAGTCTTCATCGGCAAGGTGGCAATTTCCAATCTTACCCGCCACCAGACCATCATAAGAGTGCACAACTGCAGCGAGTAGATCCATGTGCTCTTTAGCAACCTCCACTGTTACCTTTCCTAAATTTTCTGTCATCAACTTAGCAGATTGATTAACAATTGGACTTTGTAGAATCCCAGATGCACCATGAGACTCATTTGCAGATGATGAGCCTTGATCAGTAGATGACGATACATTGGAGACAAAGGTTGTTTGCAGAGGAGCTCCAGAAGACTTTGCAGCAGGAGTGGAAGTAGGAGTTACATACTAGAGTGATGGGTCTTGAGTATACGCTCCTCTTTTCGTCCTGTACTGGTGACGCACTTCTTCCTCTCTCAGTTTTAGAATAAAGTCATTAATATCCAAGGTCTCTAAAACTGAGTTATGTCGCATAGTGGAAATGAATGAATGCCACTTTTCAGGTAGACCATTGGCTAAGCTAGAAACTTTCTCTTCCATTGACGTCTTTACTCCATGAGTGTGAAGTTCACTCATCAAGTGATAGAAGCGATTGATAATTTCATCCAAGCTTTCATTCCCAATTGCAGAGAAGTTGTCAAACTCCTTCTTCAACGCTTTACCCTTTAGGGACTTTAGAGTAGAATTCCCATCATACCTCTTCTCAAGAGCTTTCATCAACTTTTTACTTTGCTTGTGCTCTGAGTATTGGGAAAAATGGCCTTGGGAATGGACTGGGTCAAAAGAGCATATGCCTTCTTTTCGGCATTGTAGGCAACCTTCTGTGTATCAGTGAGTCCACTTAAAGTCAAAGGAACACCATCAGCTCCCACGGGCATGTTATAACTAGTCTCAATAGCATAAGTTTGGGTCCACTCCATTTAGATGAATCTCAAAACGTTGTCTCCATTATGGAAATTCATCTATAGTCAATAGCTTCGGTGGCTTGTTATGGTTCCTATCTCATTTTCCAGTAAAAGCATGTTCTGTATCCTTAAGTCCTTTCCAGCTAACATTGCAAAGTTTTCTGAGTCCATTTTGTTATAACTTTAACTTGTGAATGAAACTGCTAATGTGATTGGGGAGTGCGACTGGAATGCGACCGACACTAGCTGTATGCGATTGGACTCAAACGTACGATTGAACAGACGACTGAGAGACTTAGGCGACTAAACAGACCGAACGACTCAATTGGGCGACAGAACTGGGCTATTGACTCAATCGGGCGATTGGACGAAGCGACTGACTCAATCGGTCGAATGAATGGGAGACTGGACTTTAGTCGTACGATTGAGCTAATCGTGCGACTGAGACTGCAGAAATCGAAATTTTTCACACTTTTGACCTAAAACCTGTTTTGTGACACCTTAGACGGCTGTAAGTCGAAAAACACTGATTTCTCAGAACATGCGCACGTAAAGACTCGGTTTTGAGCAGAAAGATTGGATCTTTTAGCAAAAAACGTGGACTTTAACACAAACTTGATTGAATCAAATGAAGATTCAAGAGCCAAAGCTCTGATACCACTTGTTAGGACCGTGTACGTACGGAGTACTAACTAATTCTTCGTTATACCGGATCAAATAGTGCGGAATCCTATTTGATTGGCGATCCAATCAGGGAGAATGAAATCAAGATCAATCCTAACGATAAGAAAACATTAAGAATGGAATAGGAATGATCTGGGACGTTCTATGAACTTGGAATGGACGATCTGGACGTTCTGGGTCGACTAGGGTTTCAAGTATTCAAAGTGTTTCATTTTTCCATGAATTAAGTGGTATTTATAGGTTACAGCTATCAGTCGTACGACTGAGCCAGGCGACTGGCTCAGTCATGCGACTGAGTCATACGATTGGTTCATTCGGACGAAAAGGGACTCTCTCTTTCTTGAACAAGCACGCTAGTCTGATGACTCAATCGTACGATTGACTCAATCTCCTGGTTCAATCGTGTGACTGGCCCATTCGCATGGTCCAGTTGTGCGACTGAATCAGATAACTTAGTTAAACACATTCTTGAACCTTTAATGGTTTAGAACTATGTCTAACAACTGTAAACCTATATAACATTTGTCATATATGTGTGTAACAATAAACAATATAGATAGATATAACATTAAACAACCAATACACATATATAGAAGAGTTTCTTATTCAATTGATCAAACATTACATAAGTGTTACAAGAAAAGAAAGTCTATTACATTTAAGCTCACTAGACTAGAACTGGGGACATGTCTACCAACAGAAAGTCCCACTGTAAAAATTCCTTGGATCTATTTTCTTCAAGTAATTATAGGACTTAGCATTGTAGTGAGGGATATATATCACTGAAATGCTTCATTGATAAAGCATTAAAGAAATCTACGATACATTAGGAACATATGTCTTCTACCCTCTTGGATGTTGGATACCAAACCATTAAAAACATAGGATGACATGTTAAATGGTTGGTTTGTGCACAGGGCACATATGGCTGATGATGTGGATACAGGGATATCATTCTAACCAGTCTTGCTTTTGGACAAACAATGTTGGAAGATATGAATCAGGGACCTCCATTGTAGGTCCACAAGCCCTTTAACAATTTGCTCCCCTTCATATTCTCCTTCATATCCAATGTTGGCAAAGAAGGTTATAATTTCATCATCATCCAGCTCTAATGGAGTATCAGCATCATCTCCAAACTATAGACACTGTCTCACAGTTTGCTCAGTCATAACTAGAGTGTGATCCTCAGTGATTCTTCCTGACATAGTTCTTACACCATCTGTGTCTATAACTTATGCAGTTCCCAGAAAGATCTGATGAAGTTCTCATAGATAATAGGTCTGACGGTAATAGCATGTGCACTCTAGTAGTTAGGATGAATCTGATCATGTCTGTTAAGCCTTCTGCCTCAAGAGCATCAGGGTCAAGATAACCACTGACATTATGGAGCTTGCTCCACGTAAGGTTTGCCATCAGATTCTGCACAAGATGCATATGTGTTAGATGTGAATCATTTCTTATCAATTACATTGATGAAATCAAGTTGATTATTTCATTTTGACATTTTAATGGTCAAAATTAAGCAATCAAAGGTACCGTTACATATAAATTTGACCTAATCTTGATTTTTCAATGTATGATTATGTTATTATGCTTTATATATTATTTTGATATTTGTTTTCTGATTCAACTCCATTTTTCATTTCACACATAAGTTTTGAGGTCAACATTTTCAGTTTTGAATATCCCCTGTTCATCCGAAGGTTAATTAGGGTTTCAAAAATCAATTGTTTGTGTCGATTTTCAAGATCATTTGTGTCCTTTGACTAAAAAATTCTTATCAATCCTTAGTTTGTGGATGTTCCGAGATTATTTCAGTTCTAGGGTTCTGAATTTTGAAATGTGTTCATCAACTGTATCTGAGAATCACCTTGTGTTTGATACTACGATGGTATAGAATCGAACTGTAGGCACTATTAGGTTTGATCAACACTGAATCTTTTAATGATGGTGATGAATCTACTGATGGATGAAGAACAGTAGGAGTGGTGTTTTTCGCTCGTCGCACTATAGAGTCTCTCAAATTTGAAAAGTATTAAATGAACTATAATGATCTGTTCATATAGTCCTTTTAATGACCTTTTTAAATTTTTACAAGTGTTAAAAACAAATGCGGTCGACTACTGTAGTAAATGAGGAAGATTAAAACAATTAGCATTTGTTTACTGTAGCAAATGCGGAAGAGTAAATAATGTCAGCATTTGTTTACTGTAACAAATGCGAAAGGTTTAAGTTCAGACTTTTTAACACTGTAGCAAATGCGGATGTTTTAAGTTTGCATACGTTTTTGCACTGTAGCAAATGCGGATGTTTTAAGTTTGCATACGTTTTTGCACTATAGCAAATGCGGATGTTTAACTTAGTCAGCATTTGTACACTGTAGTTAATGCTGGAGAACACTTGTCTTCCTGAATTTACTTTAACAAATGCGGATGAACAACTAAGTTGTTCGCATTTCTTGAACTTCATACATAATGACAGAAGAGTGTGAGTACGCTTCTAAGTTATGATGATACAAATATATAACCAAGTTTAAAGTATTGAATTTCAGCCATATTTGAGAAATGCGGCTGAGAAAAACAAATACGGATGAACAAATTTCTGTCCGCATTGGTTTTTGTACTTGAAAACATTATTAATATTTATGGTGAGACTAATGCGGTAGAGTTAACTTATCCTCATTACTTTCATTTGTGTTTTTCATCTCAAAACTATTACCCGCATTGGATATTTGCTTGGGTTACCTTCACCCGCATTAACCAATGCTCTTACCTGCATTAAGTTTTGAACTTGTCAACAGTTAGTGTTTCTGCTGTGGATAGTTTTGGTTGATTTTGCTTTGATGCTTGAACTTTATAAAGCTGAGTCTTTGCTTTTGATTATTATGAAGATGTGTCTTTTGCTTGTTTCTTATGAAGTTTTGTCTGTTTCTTGAGTCGTAAATTCTCGCTTGGATTGACTTGTTCATCAGAGGTGATATAAGTATCCCAGTGTTAACTGATCTTGGACTTTTATGCTTCAATATGTTTGCATGAATCTGAGATAATATGATATAACTTCTGCACCGACACAGTTAGATTTTCTGATTTTTGAAACTGTTTTTTGTTTTCGATTTTTTTGTATTTTAAGAAAAGAAACATCTGTACATTGATGATCAAAATTTTAATTACTCCCCCTAAAGTTTATATCTATATGAGATAGAAACTTTAAAGAGCTAAAAATTTTTGAAAAGAAATTCTTTTTGTGATTTTTGTACAAGAAGTTGAGATATACTTTTCTTTAGGATCATATCAATCTTACCTTTCACAGTGCAAGCAATTGTTAGTAAAACAGACATGTTCATGAACATATTGATTGAAGGTGTGTTTATACTCTTAAACTCATACTTGGTTAATATTTTGATGCAAATGATCTTATCATGTTTTGAGTTGATTGGGTATTCAACATGTACCTCACACTCTAAAGCATGGCAAGGTTAACTATCTGCATGCAATGTATTTTAGAACTTTTAACATCTTACTTGACCAGGTTACTTAAAATGTGAAATCTCATTTTGCTTGATCCTTATTGGAATTCTTTTATTTTTGATCTTTCTATCAGTTTGATCCATATTGGGATTCTTTTCACTTCACTTGGAAGGTGATCTCTTAGGATTCTTTTGTTTCATTCATTTAGAATGACTTTTATTCTTTTGTTTCATCCAAGTTGGATGTGTTCCTCATTAGGAATCTTAATGGATCATGACATCAGCACTATGTGCTTCTTTCTCTTTGTCTTTGCTCAGCAACACAGAAGAGAAACTAATGTTAGTAAAAGAGATTCATATGATATCATTACCTGGTGTATTTAGGTTGCTACACACACATATTTGGATAAGCCAATACTTACACACACTATGAGATGAGAGCTTCACAGTTGAATATAAGCTTTAGTTCATCACTGCATGTGTAAGCACAATGAATGATATAATGACTGTAATTGTATCATTTCCCAATTTATAAACCATATACTTCTTCTTTTTAATTTCTTTTTGTATTTTGGAAATATTTGATTATTTTTTTGTTGATTTTTAATTTTATTCAAGGTTAATCATGCCAATTGATTGAACTAAGAATTCAAATCTGGTTGGATCAAATGCCTTAGTGAACAAATCAGCTAATTGATTATCAGTGTGAACCTGTATCAATTTGATTAACCCTTTTTCAGCATAATCTCTCAAAAATGATATCTAATTTCAATGTGTTTAGTTTTTAGGTATTGAACTGGATTATTTGTTATGAACATAGCTGTTATGTTGTCAATGTGAATTGGAGTGTGCAAGAAGTTAAAACCATAATTAAGTATCTGGTTTTGAATTCAGAGAACTTGAGAACAATATGCTGATGCTGCTATATACTCAGCTTTAGCTGTTGAAACAGATATGTTTGTCTGCTTCTTGCACTGCCAGGAGACCAGTCTGAGACCAAGAAATTGACAACCGCTAGTAGTGGGTTTTCTGTTGAAATTGCATCCCCCATAATCACTATCAGTGTGTGCATAGAGATTGTGGTCTCCTTCCTTTAGATACCATAATCCAAGAGCAGGCTTGCCCTTAAGATTTTTGAATATCCTCTTGACTGCATTCACATGGGATTCCTTGGGTTCTTCTTGATATCTGTCACACACAAACACCAAACATAATGTCAGGCCTACTAGCTGTTAGATATATAAGTGAGCCTATCATAGAACGATAATGAGTCTGATCCACTGGTTTGCCTTCATGACCAGGACCAATCTTCACTTTACTGTCAACAGGAGTTCTGATGGACTGACAATCAGCAAACTTGAACTTCTTCAATATTGTTTCCACATATTTTGATTGATTAATGAAGATTCCATCTGCTATTTGTTGGACTTGCACTCCTAGAAAGAATGTGTGTTCTCCCATAGAACTCATTTGAAATTTTGAATGCATGAATTCTTTAATTTCTTTACAGAGTAACTTGTTTGTTGAGCCAAAAATGATATCATCCACATATATCTGAACCAGCAACATGTCTTTTCCTTTTCTTTTTCTAAAGAGAGTCTGATCAATCTTTCCTCTTTCGTATCCATTTTCAATAAGAAAGGATGATAGAGTCTTGTACCACTTTTTTGGAGCTTGATAAAGAACATACAAGCCTTTGTCAAGCTTGTATACTCTGTGTGGAAAATCTGGGTCTTTAAATCTAGGAGGTTGACTCATATAGACTTCTTCAGCAATCGTTCCATATAGAAAAGAGCATTTCACATCCATTTGATAAAGAGTGAATTTCATGAATGCTGAATATGCTAGAAAGAGTCTTATTACTTCTATTCTGGCTACCGGAGCAAACACCTCATCATAATCAATTCTTTCTTGAGTATACCCCTGAGCCACTAGTCTTGCTTTATTTCTAATGAAGATTCCCCTGTCATCAGTTTTGTTCCAGTATAGCCACCTGGTACCGATAGGGTATTGCTTTTGGGTACTTTTGGGTACTGTTTGACAAAGAAAGCAGGAGAACAAACAGATGTTTGCTATGCTTGATTTGCTTCTTGTCACCCGCTCATTAAGTTCACCAATGATGCTATCTACTGCATGATGCTTGTGTATTCTAGTGGTTAGAATTGAGTCACCAGAAATGGTTATATCAAGATTGGAGACATTCAGATCATCTTGGTGCGAGGCAATTTCATCTTGTACTGTAGGGGAGTTGTGAAAATAATCAAAGACTGTTTCAGTTCTTGGTTCAACATCAGCAGCACTTTGATTACTTCCATCATTTGATGTCCTTTCAGTTTCAACTGGTGGTGCAACATGATCTTGATTTCTGACTTTATGGATGGTTCTTCCGAAGGAGATGGTTGCATGCTTGGACCATCCTCAGTTGCAACACTTTGATTTTGAACTGATTGTCTGACAGGATCATCTTGTAGTGGTACATCTTCATTAAGTTGCTCAGTAGAAGTTAGAGGAATCATTGGAAAGTCATTCCTTCTTTCTACTAATGAAGAAGATTCAACTAATTGTAGGTTTCCTGCATCATATAATTGAAATTGATCAGAAGATTTTGTAAAGGAATCAATATCAAACAACCAGTCAGGACCATTTGTAGATTTGGGAAAAGAATGTTCCTTGAACTAAACATTAGTTTATTTATCAATTATGTTTAATCTAGGATTGAACACTCTATAAGCCTTTGAGACAGAAGAATAACCTATAAAGAATCCTTTATCAGACTTGGATGAAAACTTTCCCAAATGGTCTCGGGTGTTTAATATTGAGACAGGACAACCAAATGACTTAAAAAATCCAATAAATGGTTTTTTTTGAAAGATAAGTTCATAAGGAGTCTTGTTGCTTTCTTTTACAATCAAAGTTCTATTTTGTACAAAGCACAATGTGTTAACTGCTTCTACCCAAAAGGTAATTGGCAGTTTAGCATCAACTAGCATGGTTCTTGCTGCTTCAATTAGTGTTCTATTTCGCCTTTCAACTACCCCATTTTGTTGAGGAGTTCTAGCTGCACTAAATTGATGAGCGATGCCTTTGGTTGTACAAAATGAACTAATGTCTTCATTCTTAAATTCTGTCCCATTATCACTTCTAATTGTTTTAACTTTATGATCAAGTTGGTTTTCAATTTTTATGATAAAATCTTTTATTAGTTGGGACGCTTCGTTTTTATGAAGTAGGAAGAAGACCCATGTAAATCTTGAAAAGTCATCTATGATCACCAAACAATATTGTTTCTTTCCAATACTCATAACATGAGTTGGTCCGAAAAGGTCCATATGAAGTAACTTCAATGGAGAATCGTTTGTGTTCACTAACTTTGGTTTGTGGGAAGATTTATGTTGTTTTCCTTTGAGACACACTGAACAGTGGTCCACAAAGTGAAATTCTTTCTAGGGCAAACCAATTACATGATTTCCCTTGACCAATCTGTTCATGTTTTTGAAATTTGTGTGTCCAAGACATCTGTGCCAAAGCTGTGACTCATCAAAAGATGCTTTTGATAGTAGACATGTTTCTTCTTTTGGTAAAGCAGAATTGAGGTTTAAGACATAGGTGTTATTCTTCCTTGGGATCTTCAAGACAACCCATTCTTCAGAAATTTGAAATCCTGGTTTCAGAATGTAGCAATGAGTGTCAGTGAAATGAGTGGAATATTTCTTGTCATAGATTTGAGACACACTGAGCAGGTTGAAATTCAGTTGTTCATAGTAGTTCACTCTATCAAAGCTTAACATCCCATTTGTCATAGATCCTTCACCAGTAATTCTGCCACCTTATGAATCTCCACCAAATGCCATAGTTGTTCCTTGAACATGCTTCAAGTCATGAAGGAGGGAACGATCTCCATCATGTGTCAGGAGCACCCACTGTCCACATACCATAAACTATTGGACCTGTATGACTGACCCTGCAAGCACAAAAAGAACTAATTAGATTGTGGAACCTAAGCCATGATAGCCTTAGGTTTCCTGTTCCTATCCATGATAGTAACTTTTTGGTACTTTCCTCTAAATTGTGACTTAGGGGATGTGGTTAATTTCTGTTTATACCTTGGTTGTTTCATCATATCTACATCAACTGAAGAGTCAGAAGAGTATTCAAACCTTTGATCTCTATGTTGCTTCAAAAATTGAACCCGTTTTTGATCATCAAACTTTGTTTTTGGATTGTGAAAATGATGAGTTTGTCTAATGTTATGTGTTATATTTCTTTGACCTTTTTTAACTCTTTCAGATTACTCAAATCATCATCAGACCTGGACGTCTTGAACTGTTTATTGTGAAAGTGACTGTTGATTTTGGTTTTTGCAGATGTGCTTGGTGAAATGGGCTTGTTTTGAGGAATTGTCAGTCCTTTATATTGAAAGAAACAATCAGATGTGTTGTGGTTGGTCATACCACAGACAGAACAATATTTGTTAAAATAACAATTTTTGGTGGAATGATTGTTCATGTCACAAGATTAAGCAATATTGATTGAAAAAGCACTTATCTGTTCTATGATTTGACATTTCACACACGTCATAATACATGTGTTTGTTTCTGGACACTGATCCTGGTGTTGATGTCTCAGCGACTTTACCAGTTTTGGACTGAGCCTCAATTTTTGATTTTGGTGAGGAATCATGATCAATCCTTTTTGTTGTTTGTTTCACAACACTACTAGTCTTGATTTTCTTTGACTGACTTTGCTTCTTTAAACTTTTTCTATCCTATTTTTCTTGTTGATTTACATGATATTTATTAAAAATACCAACTCCTTGCTTTGGTTTTGATGATTGAGGATCTGATCTAATCTTTGATCTTGAAACCAGTGAGAGTTTACTTTTGATTTTTGGTGAAACTTTGTCTGATTTGATTGAATTCTTTGGAGATTTGATCTCATAATCAGATCCGCTTTCAGCAGACAGAATCATCAGATATCTTCTTTTCTTTGAAAATTACAGGAACAAATTTGACGAAAGGCACTATGGATTTGATAGGACTTGTTGGTTTAATGACATTCACTATCTTGTCTGAGTACTCTTTGATTTTGATAGGATGACCTAACTTAATTTTCTCCTTATTTTTTTCAATATAAACACTTGGTTTATTTTGAGGATTAGTGATTAGAGTTACTATTGACTTACGTTCAATAGTTTTAAGTTCATTTTTATCAAAAATAGTGACAGACTCAGGCATGACAGTGTAGTTATCACTATATGGTGGGGGACATTAAATGTATCCAATCCTAGTCATATCATTGTGCTCCTTCTGTGAATCAAGCATCTCTTGCAGCTTAGCTGAAGACAGTTGAAACTTTTCAAGTTTCACTTTGGTAACTGATTGCTCAGCCTTGGATTGGGCTAGCATTTCAGTTAGTTTGTCATTTTCAGCTGCAAGAGTGTACTTTTCTCCATGCAGTTTTTCTATATCAGAGATGAGAGATTTGATTTTTATTTCAAAGCATTTGATTTCTCTTTTATACATCTTAGATTTTACTTTTTCTTCTTTGATTTTAGCAGCCAATTTGTGATTGTGCTCACGGTAACCCTGTAGTTCAGCAATACCTTTATCACTACAAAGATTAGATTTTACCTCAGAAGGCATTGGAGTTGGGCCATCATTGATGTGAGCAATGAGAGCATGATTTTGGAATTGCGGCTTCACTTCCTCAGCATATAAGCTCCAGTCACATACTCCATCTTATCTGATGACAAGTGCATTTGAAGTAGATTGGTTGGTTCCATGAGCTTGATTTGTCAGTTGTGGCTGACTCTAGTATGGATGTTGATGTTGTTGTCAGTGATGATACTGCTGTTGTTGATGATTGCTTGACTGATAGCTTGAATTTCATTGTGATGTTGATTGGCCTTGAGAGTTCCTTTGAAAGCTATTGTTGTTTCTTCTAGGAGCATTGCATTCTCTTGAAAAATGGTCAGTCATACCATAATTGAAGCATTTGACCTTGGATTTGACATATCCAAGCTTTTCATTCAAACTTATCTTTCTACCTTTTCTGAAAAACTTCTTGGCTCTTATTGCTATCATAGCCATTTGCCATTGCAGATCCATTTCTTCCCCATCATCTGGATCCATTTCTTCCAAGTCTTCTTGGATTAGGTGGGCAGAAGTAAGTCTACCTCCCAAGTATGCTTCAAAGCATGCAACAAAAGGCATTCTAAGTAGCCTTTTGCTCTTCAGATCTTTGGTCTTCAGACAAACCAGTGGGAGTGGCAGTGAATCCTGTTGGTTGAGCTGATGTGGATGGCTTGTTTGTTGATGGAGCAGCAATGAAACCAATTGTCTTCACTTGATCTCTTGAGGAGAGAAAATCATCACCTTTAGTAATGAAGGCATTTTCCTCTGAGTGAGTATCTGATGGAAATTTATATGCTTCAACAACTCTAGGTCCACCAAGGTTCCTGCTCCTTTCATCAAGTTCAAGAGCTTTAATTTTGGCTATCATGATGTCCAAGGTGGTACTCTCTAGATCAAGAGTGTTCTTAAGCATTATAACATTTGTTTCCAGCTTTGAAGAAGGCTGTGAAGCATTTTCTTGTTCAACTCATTGACCTTATATGTAACCCCCATAATCTCTAAATCATTCACCAGTTGCATAAATCTATGCAACTGTTTAAAGATTGACTCCCCCTTGGAGTGATGAAAGGTTTCATATTGATTAAAAAGTTTGTCCCTGTTAATCTCAGCTACTTCACTGCTTCCTTCATGCATAATCAGCAGTGCATCCCACACAGCTTTAGCTATTCCATACTTCTCAAGCCTTTTCAGCACATCCATTTTCAGTGCTTGAGTTAGAATGGAATAAGCTTTGAGATCAATTTTTATCTTTTTGTAGTCATCATAATCAAGAGTAAGATCCTCTATGGGTATTCTTGAGGTTTTGTATAGAGCAGCCTGATCAGCAGAAAATGTCACTGGAATGTGAGGTCCTTTGCATATGGAAATCCAATAGTCCGGATCTACACCTGTAATGTAATTCATAAACCTAATCTTCCATTGCTTAAACTCAGATTTGTGTTTAAGCATAGGAGGTTTAGGAGTATGACCAAGTTCAGAGAAATTATGTGAATCCATTTTAATAAGCTGTTTTTAACTTGTTTAAGTACTGACTATGTTGATTCTTAAGTCCTCCTAGTCCAGTAAGTCCAAAACAGACTTATATAACCAGATCTGCTGAGTGTTACAGAAAAAAATTTTTAGAACTTCTTTTGTTAAGTTTCCGATTTAGTTTCTGGTATGATTTTATATTGAAGCTACTATTCACAGATTTGTTTTTAGAGGTTGATGATGAATGAACAGGTGACTATTGAAGTATTTTAGTAGTTATTCAATTTGTATACTGAATAGAGGTAGTTGAACACTCTACCAGTAACTCAATCACTACATCAATCGAGTTCAACTTAGATCTGTGTAGATCTAAAGAAGAATTGAGTGCCAAAGCTCTGATACCAATTGACTGGGTGTGAGAATAATGTTCTCAGTTGTTGTGAAATAACAAGGACCGAATATGATGATTGAGTCAGTGATTATATCGTGGAATCATACAAACACAGACATTGAATGCAAGAAATACTCATAAATGCTTCTTTGTATTGATTAAGATGAACAGTTACAATAAATGCTAGGGTTTGAGCACTATACAGTAACCGGACACCTTGGGGACAAAAGACTGATATTCTGATTGTCTAAGGTTAGACTACAGTCAAAAGTCTAAATCTGAAAGTCTAAAGTCTCAAAGTCACCTCACATACGAGGTTGTCTATTCTATTTATAGGCTGACAGGAAGCCTTTACAAAAGACTAAAATACCCATATACATAATCTAGTCTAAGTACAAAAGGTCTTCATCAGCATTTGTTTTGTTCATCCGCATTGACTAATGTGGATGTGTTGAATTTCATCAGCAATTAATTTTCTTCAACCGCATTAGTGTTTGGTCATCAGCATTGACAAATGCGGATGAACAAACACTTAGCGCATTTGTTGCTGAGCATCCGCATTAGTTAATGTGGATGAGTAAATCCTTTGGCAGCATTTATTCAGCTGTCCGCATTTGTTAATGCAGAAGAACAAATACTTTTCAGCATTTGTTCTTTGGTCATCCGCATGTACAAATGCGAATAGCCGACACTTGTGTTCTTTTGTTGATGCAGATTCTTCATCCGTATTGGTTCTTGGACTTACGGGGATTTCAATAGAACAACCATCATCCACTACTTGAATTGGCATGTATGATCCTTTCAAGGTCCAACATAACACACACACACATCTCGGTATTGAGCACACTTGCAGCTCACAATAGAGGAACAACAACATCACCACCTACGACCAAGCTTAAACAAGCAAGAAGGAAGACATTCTGTGGACCTTTGGTGCTTGATTCTTGCAAGATCGAAACTCTCCAATCTTGTTAAAGATTCTCCAGCTCAACTTGACCTCTAAACTCACCAAATTGTGGACAACACCCGAGTAAGCATCATTATAACCGAAACAAGGCATAACTTGTGTTATTCCTCACTTTTCTCTTATAAATCTTACCTATCCTTGTTCTAACAGAAACCTAATGCTATCACCTTGTTCTTGAGGAGCTTCTAACATCCTTGAAGGTATCTCACTTGATATGTTAGTTATTCTAAGGATGGAACGCGAGTTACACCTTGAAAACCCTCTTTTGGGTGATTTTGGCATCATTGAATCTTATGTCTTGTAACCCACCGAAACTCACGCTTGTAATATGCTTGTTAATGACTCATAAGACTACTAATAACCTGTTTTGAAAGTTACAAAAGGATTTGGGAATGTTTGAACACAAATAATGATGGTTTACACATGTGTAAAGGTCGAATATGGCATAATCTCCATATTGATAACTTGTTGTTGTGTTGACCGGCTTAACCGAGAGTTAGGACCATGATTTCAGAAGGTTTTTGGGTAATATTAAGTGTATGATGTATGGTTAATGGCTGGAAATAAGAGTCATGGTAAAACTAGGCATTTTTGGTCATTTCCGGGACCCGAAACATGGTGAAACAACTTAAAAATAAGAGATCTTAGACTTTAAACTTTTTAAATAGAATTATAGGTTCAAAATGGGGTTAACAAAGTGTTTTATATCTGATTTGTGACTAAATGGTCAAAGGACATTTTTAAAATGGGATTTTTAACTAAAAACGGGTCGTAACCGGGTAACGTTTGAGGGTAAATCTTGGAAAATAAAATGTTAAACCAAGAACCTAAAAAACTATAATATTCCAGTAAGTTAAAGATTATACAATACAAAATAATGAAAAATTGGGCAAACAAGCTTTCAAACGGTTAATTTCGGGTAGAAACACCTTTTAACGGGTTAAACGTAAAAACGAGGTTTACAACCAAAAGAGAATAAAATATCATTTTCAACAGATTGGAAACTTGTAATAATATTCTTAAAAAGTATCTTTAATTATTTAGGGCTCAAAAATACAAAAACCATACTTAACCGTTAAAACCCTCCGGTTTTACCGTAACCGGGAATGTAAAACATAAGAATATTAAACTCGGACCTACATTCTGAAAATTTGGATTACACTTACTTAAAATGAGTTACTTAACTTCAAGAACCTGATTTTTGGCCATAAAGGTGAATAAATGCAAGAAAACAAACCTTGAGGGTAGAAATTGTAAATTTTGAAATTTGAGGGACTAAACTGTAAATTCTCCCAAACTCCCATAACTGACTCATGTGAAGCTAATAATCACTTGAACAAATTTAACTTGTGTCACTCACTTAATGGTATAAAATCCATATTTTCATAAGAAACCATAACTTTCCATAAAAGGAAACTTTCTATACAAACCTTAACAAATCAAAGTCGAATTACCCACTTAACTTCTTGGCACAAGTAGTACACATTATATAAGCTTAGAACTAGTAGCTTACCATATAAATTTTGATGCTAGGGTGCTGGGTTTGAGATTTTTCCCGGTACATGAAGAAACTCTGCTTGGGACTTAAGGTGAGTTCTAGTGAATCCCCTTTTTACTACTGTTTTGGGATGAATCATGCTCTGTTTTAACTGAACTACTTATGTGCTAAGCTATGATGCTATATGTTGTGGAATTGTTGTTACCTACTGATACTTGTGTCACAGTCATTAATTCTTGTGTGAACCGCTTGTTTTATATGGGTAGATCTACTTGGGGTATCCCCCACACACAGTGCCTTCCCTGATGAACGGAAGGGTAGCACACTGAGATCCTATGGGATTGTTTGTGGCATGTAACAGGTTTTTATAAGATACTATGGTGAACCACCCGGCAGGTATGGTACACTAGTTTAAGGCTCAGTTCTTCATTCGGGATTAACCAGTATCACTTAACTTTTGAAGAGGCTAGTCGTGACTGAGTGCAGGGTTGATTGTGATTCCCCATAACAATGAAACTATAATTCCTTTAAATTAAATATGGATTTTATTGAATCCCTTTTTTTTAAACTTTAAGCACTTGAATTCACTAACTTTTTAGTTGACACAAATTTTCTTTTGAGCATGTTTCAGGTAACCCGTGACGGATGTCTAGCTGTTGTAGAAGGCCTTGACTTAGCTCCACGACACATGGCATTGGCTTATTATGTTCTTAAAACATTTGAAACAATTTACTTTTGTTATTGATGAAAACACTTTGTACTGATGAATTATGTACCTATGATGAGGGCTAGGCCTGTTACTAACCTGACTTACTTTAAACATTAATGCCATCTGATGTTCTCTCCTTATATGCTCTTAATGTGGTTTGTTTACGCTGCCACATGTTGTTGCTAGTCTGCGACGTCCCACCCTACCTGTGCCAGGGGTGTGATAATTTCGAATGGAACAGAAGTTATCAAATTACTTGTTGAGGGCTTTGGCCTTCAGTGCCTTTAACGTGGCATTACCATCTTATCGCTTTTCGAAAGCAGACCACAGCTTCTTGGACTATTTATGTTCTAAAAATCGATGGAAAATGTCTTTAGGAATCGACTGTGTTAGTAAGGCATAAGCTTTCTTCTCGCATAACACCATTAGCTCCAACCGGTGTAGAGTAACCAGTTTCAATAGCAATCCACAAGTTTGGGTCTACACTATTAAGATAAATCTCAAACCGTTGTTTCCAGTAATCGGTTTTGGATTTGTGAGTCCTTTTGCAGTAGTAAACACGGTGTTCTAATCATCCATTTTATCAAAATTTGAGAAACCTTATGCCGACTGAATCAATCGTGCGATTGAGAATGCGAATGAGTTCAATCGTATGAATGGAGAGTGCGAATGGATTCAATCATACGATTCAAGTCAATCGTGTGATTGAGTAAATGACTGAGTCAATCGTGCAATTGAATTGTGCAATTGGGATTCAGTTGTGCGATTGAGCCAATCGTGCAACTGAGACTGCTGAATTTGAAAAATTCGAGATTTTGAACACGTTTAGACTGAAAATGATTTTGCACAAACCCTAAACAATTGTAAGTTGAAAAGGTCAAAACTTTTGAATCATGCACACATCAAAAACTATTTTTGTATCAAAAACAAAGAATTTTGAATAAAAACGTTAACTTTAACCAAAATGTGGATCGAATCCACGAAGAATCAAGAGCCAAAGCTCTGATACCACTTATTAGGACCGTGTAGGTACGGAGTACTAACAGATTCAATGTGTAACCTAATCAAATAGTGTGGAATCCTATTTGATTGGTGATCCAATCAGTAAGAATAAAAATCCCGAATCAATCTAACAATAGAACAACGTTAAGAATGATTAGAAAACGATCCGGGACGAACAATGAACTTGGATGGACGAGATAGAACTCTCTGGATGGCTAGGGTATGAATGAATTCGAAGTGCTTCGTTTTTCCACGAATTATGTAGTATTTATAGGTTTCAGTATACAGTCGTACCACTAAGCCATTAGCATGGCTCAGTCCTGCGACTAAGCCATACGATTTGTTCATGTGCACGATTGAACCATACACTTGGTCCAATGGTGCGATTGAGCCAGTCTCATGACTCATTCGTGCGACTGACCCAATCACCCGGTTAAGTCATACGACTGGTCCATAAGCATGGTCCATTAGCATGAATAACCATAAGACTAAATCAAACACATTCCTGAATCATTATTAACTCAGAACTGTGACTGACTATTACAAACCAATATATAATATTCATTCAAGCATGTAATTATAAATGATATAAGAATAAAATACATTCAATATCAAATATACATTCAACCACATACCATATTACCAAAATATCCATGTATTACACATATGTAAGATTGAAAGACATAAACATTAAAGTACAATGAACTAGGGACATTATGTATCAACAAGGCATCCCACAAATCCAAAGAGGTTAACTCCATCACCACTCCATTTCACTTATTGAACATGGATCTATTTGGACCCACAAGAATAATGAGCATTGGAAGGAAATCATATTGGGTGATAGTTGATGATTTTACAAGATTTACATCGGTATTATTTTTAAGAACTAAGGATGAAATTGCTGAAACATTAAAATCTTTTATTCTTAAAATAGAAAATCAAATTGATCATAAGGTAAAAACAATTAGAAGTGATCAAGGGACTAAGTTTAATAAAGGGGGATGAGTTTAAGAATCAAGTTCTTGACTCATTCTATAACTCAAAAGGGATTACCAGACAATATAGTGCTCCTAGAACTCCTCAATAGTATAGCGTTGCTGAGAGGAGGAACATGACACTTATTGAGGCTGCAAGAACCATGTTTGCTAATTTAAAGCTGCCTCTAAGTTTCTAGGCGGAGGCAGTCAGCACTGCATGTTATATGAAGAACAGGGTTCTTATTGCTAAGCCCTATGGATAAACCCTTTATGAGCTATGGAACAAGTGGCCACTGTTCATTGACTTTCTAAGGTCCTTTGGCAGCAGGAGCACAAAATAAACATAAAAGACAATTTAGCAAAATTTGCTGAAAAGTCGGATGAGGCTATCTTTATTGGGTATTCCTCAAACTCTATTGCTTATAGAGTATACAACATTAAAGATCAACAATTTGAGGAATCATCTAACATTATTGTAAATGAGCACACTCCTTGTGTTAAAGGAAATGGTCCTAACCGTATCTTTGATTTAGAATTGTTTCCAAACTATTCTAAACCGTCTTGTGTGAACGTTTCAGTCGGAACAAGAAGTCAAAGTGATTCTTGTGGTGATCAACTATTTGAGTTACCCTAGAGCTATTCCAATTTCTCCAAGAAGACATGAAGATCAAAATCCCACCACTAGAAGTCCTGAAAGCTTGAATATCATAGGAAACAGTGGAGCTTTAATAAGTTGTTAGCCAACTGAGCCTCAAAACTCACTAGGTGACAACTTTAATACTCAACACCAAGCTGATGAAGATAGTGATCTGGAGGAACATACAACTGTTAATGCTGCTTCAAAGCAAAACACCATTGATGCTATCACTTATTCATTCAATCAGTCCTCAATGAATGTGTGTAAGACACCAGCTGGAAATGATATTCAAAATCCTGAGCAAAATTTCTGATGGAATCAACAAAACAACAACAAAACAAAAATATGAGTTGTTAATGATGATGACTCCCCCAAGGATCTTTTCTAATCTCTCAATGAATATAACAACAGATTGATATATCAACTTCAACAAACAACAATCATGGTACGGAAACCCATGATTAATGATATGATATCAGTGCGTGTTTGTGCGTGTGTGATTGCTAGTGATCGAATGCTTGAATGATAATAACTGCTTGTTTGTATTGATTGTTCAAAAGATTACAAAGGATTAGGGTTGTATGCTATTATAGCGTATACAAAAAGCTATTTACAATTACGAATCTACCCTCATGTAAACGAAAATTACATAAAATCCTAAGTCTATGTTATCCATTGAGGATGATTAGTTGTCCACTGTCGATATTAAGATGTCCGGTGTGGAAGTCAGATAACTTGTCTGCTGTGCCTTGGATGCTATCTGCTATGAACACTTGAATGTGTTTGCTTTCGTATGTTTTTACTGTGGAATGTTCATCCGTTATGGATAAGCATCAGCTGCAGACAGTTCATCAGTTATGGACTTGGCATCCGCTGTGGGTTGTTCATCCGCTATGGGCACTTGGACTTGTTCTTCATCCACTGCATCTTCTTAGTAATCCGTTACGGACAACACTTCATCCTCTGCCGACACTTGTCAAAATTCCTTTTATCTACAAAACTGAAAAATAAATTTAAACAATGATTAGTGAATGCTATGATTGTTAATGATGCTAATGTGTTAGTTAATACTTGTTTGAATGTTAGAACATGTTATGTTTGGTTATGGCAAGCATTATCCTTTTAAGCTATATTCTATTAATGCACTTGTTGAGTCCAATAATACTCCCCCTAAGGATGATATTGCCATCTCTTAAGTTTGCTTTTTATTGTTTTGTTTTTTAGTACTAATGTGTGTGTTTATGTTTGATATGAATGGTTTGGTTGTGTGTTTGACTTAAACTGTTTGATTATATGTTTGAATTTTTGCATGATTGAGTTGATTTATTGTTTGTATGTTAGCATGATTTTTCTATTTGTATGTTTGTATGATTGTTTGATATACATGTATGATTGTATGATTATCACTTTGTATGTTTGTATGATTGTATGTTACTCTGATTACATATGTGTAATCAGATTGTAATGCATGTACTTATTTGTATGTCTTTGTTAGGTTAGACATGTTTGATTGTTTGATTTGTCTGTTTGTCTATTATTAAACCTTTAAGTATGAGAGGGACCAACTTCATCAACACTTTTCTGCACTTCAGCTGTGGCCTTTAATGATTCTTCTACATCTTTTTCAATTTCTTGATCCTTTTCAGCTTCTTTGACTTTCTAAGTTAATAGAGTGATCTTCAAGGCATTTTTGCAATTGACTATGTACGCAACAAAGTAGTCGATAACATTTTTCTGATCATCATATTTGCTTTCTATTGTCAGATGAACCAGCTGCTCTAATATTGATTTGTCTAAGCTCTGCATATCAATGTTACTAACCAGTGTGGTTATAACATGATTTCCCTTCATGTTCTCAAGATTGTTGTTTTCTGAGATTCTCATGCATTTTGTACCTTCTATGTGTGTTAATGATTGATGTTTGGTTTCTAACCTTTGTTTGAGAGCAGCATTTACATACATAGTGCCTAAAATTCTTAGCATGTGTATGAAATAATAGCAATCTCCCTTGCATAACACATCTTCAGTACCAGGAAATGTCTTTGTCTTTAAAACTGACACATATGATGGATGGAATAGCTTTATCTCTACAGGGTCAAAGAGCCTTATGTCAGAGGCTTCTTTGCCTTCTAGACTTTTCTCTAACACCACTTTAAAGTGGGTTTCATCATAGTACTATCATGTGATGAGATGATGGTATTGATTATCATCAATCTTCTTCATAATCAACTTCAAGTCAGATGGCCTCAAAGGGTAACCAACCCTTTCCAAAATATTAGAATTAATCTGAGAAGATGATTCTTCACTTGTTTTCTTTTGTCTGCTAGTCAACTATTGCTCTTTTCTTAGCTTAGCACTATGAAGATTATATTCTCTGTCTGCTTTTGCCTTCATCTCATAATATTGTCTGTTCATGTATGCTCTCAAAATATAATAGAAATCTTCTCCCCTGGGATTGTTTGTGTGATTGACCATTCTCAACTGCATCAGGTCCAATTTGTCTTAATAGCTTAAAGATCCCAGTTGGGATATGTATGATAAGTACTGGACAAGGCCGGATACTTTTTTGATCAAAACTTCATCCCAGATCTCATCATACTTCCATGCCACAGTTTTCCTTTCATTGGCATCAACAATGAGTGTAATTTTGTCATAGAGCTTCATAAAATTTGTTTTCTCATTGATCATCTCTCTAACTTCATTGCCTTCAGGCCAAAGTCTGTGAGGCATGAATTGTCTAGGTTCCTCTATAGAATGAAGCTCAGGTGGAGCTTGATGATAGGTTCATAGAGAAGATGCAGGATAAGGTCTAAAGATCTGTGGCTTAAGTGCATTAGCCAGCATGTTCTTGTATATTTCTCTGGCTAGATCTTTCATCTCAGATATAGACCTTTCCTGCATACGACTTGTATGGTACTCTTGTATCACTCAACCAGCTTTTAACCTGGGAGTAACTCATCTTCTCTATTTGAGGATCTTTAGCCAGATTCTTCTGAAGCTCTTGATTGTCTTTGATTACCTTGTATCTTTTGTATGTTTGCTCTTTTTCATCTTTCATGACTTCTTGAAAGTATTTGAGCAAGTCTTTAACCTCAGATAGGTTAAGATGTATGAATGATTCATAAGAAAATCCTCTAGTTGTTAACTCAATCCCCATAAAAGTTTGAGGATCATCAGTGAAGAGTTCTTGAATGTTCTACATCTCCTCATATTCACCCTTTCTTCATCATCATCATCAGAATAACTCAGGATAATGATGGGCTCTTGTTGCTGATCATGAGATTGGTCTATCTCTCCTTCTTCAAGAACAACAACCTCAGATGTTTGTTTTGGTTCATCTAAATCAACCGGTTCCATTTTAACTTTAAGAAGTTTGAGTGGAGGAGATTCAAGTTCTTTTTCTTGAAGTGGTTGTTTTCCCTTCTTCAAAGAGGCTAGATACAACCTCTTTCTTTTCCTTTTATATGTTCTTAATTGAGGCTTTAACGATGATGAAGCTTGATTTTTGAATGGTTCTTTCAAGGATTCAGCATATTGTTTGATTAATTCTTTCTGTTTTTCTAACAATGTGTTCACAGGAACAATGCTAATTCCTATTGTTTATGTGTCAGGTGTATGAAAATACTATCTTAGGATTGGAGAGTAGTGTATGTTCTCAAATGGATTAGGTTCTTTGAATAGTTGATCCATAGAGTAAGCTTCCTCATATATGGTGATTGCCTTTTCAGACTCTTTAGTGCTTGTTTCCTCAGCTTGAGATATGATTTGCTCTTCAAACTCATCACTCAGGTCTTATTCTTGACATTCTAAATGTTCTTCCTCATTCAGGAGAGTGTTTGTATGTTCTAGTTCCGGATTCAACCTATTGATTTCTTTATTTTGAGCATAACTTGTACTTTTGAGCTCATCAATCTTAACATCTTTTGAGTCTGTTTATTCAATCAAGTAGGCAATATCAAGTCTTGCACTACTAAGATCTTGGTTTTTCACCTTCAGCTCTTCCTTTGCTTGTTCAAGTTCTTGTTCAAGAAACTAAACAATAAACTTCTAAGCTGTTTGATCAGCCTTATGCTTTTCAATTTCTTCATCTTTATCTTTTAGCTTATCATTAAGCTTTCTTGCTCTGTTGTTTGACTTTCCTTTGAGCTTATTATACTCTGTGAATAGAAACACTTTTGAGTATTCAATCTCTTCTTCTGTAGGTATATCATTACCTTGTTCATCAGTTTCTCTATGCTCAACAACAGTACTTTGTTCTTTTTGTGTCTGCTCATATTATGAAGATGTTCCAACTTCTTCTTGTTTACTTGTATGTTCTTGCAAAGATGTATCAATGTCTCTAAAAAGAGAAGATAATGTTTGTTGATCAGACTGGTTTGGGTTTTGTGGTGGTGAAGGCATGTGATGTTCAAACTGAAATTGTTCCAGTTGTTGTGCTTCTCCTATAGCATGATCTTGTTTTTGATGAATGAATGGTTTTGGTTCTGGTCCAATAGGATCATTTATGATTGGTTCAGGTTCAAGGGCAGCTTGCTCTTCTTGTATAATTACAACTGGTTGAATGATTGATTCTTGGTGAATAACATTTTGGAACATCATAAGAGGTACACCTTGTCCTTGAATCCTCATTAAGATGTCTGGTATAGGGATATTATGATCAATCATGTGTGAAGGAATAGGCACTTCAGCTCCATGATACAAGCTCAATTTGATCCCTGTGAAAACCTGTTCATTAAAGTGAACAGGCTGAAAGATTGCACCTTCTCTTGGGATGACTGGTAGAAGATCATCAATAATCATCGGAAGGAATCTTGGATACATATGAAACTTGTTCCTCACCTCAATCAAGTTATAGATCATTTTATTTAGGATTTGGGCTACAAAATTGAATGGTTTCCTTGCTCTTATGCTTGCAATAGCAGAGGAACTTCTTAAAGAAGTAGCATCCCATCCCGTCTTTCTGTTTGTCATTGTCTTTAGATAAGTGTGCATTAGAAACCTGAATTGAGCACACATGTATGACTTCTTTATCTCTTTTCTCTCAATGGTTCACGTATACCCAATCTGTCTTAACACATGCAATACATAATTCTCATCAAATTCAATTGGGCCTTGGGCATCTTCATCATGAAGTTGTAATACTCTCCTTATTACTTCCTCAGATATGATGATTTGATGCCCATGAATGTTGGACACAACAACTTGTTGGTCATGCATTTGTTCTAGATGAGCATTAGTCCAAAACTGGACTCTATGATCTTCATATATCTCAGGCCTGGCTATCATAGCATGGACCAACCTAGTCTGGCTGATAGCTTGGATAATATCTCTGTAATTCATAGCCTTGGGTGAGTCAGGGTCAAGAAATGCACAGAGGTTATGATCTCTGACAAACACCATGTGTGCCATATTTGCAATTAAAAGATTGATGTTAGTATCTTGTATGTTAATGATATGTGATGATGAAATATTTATAAAGTGTTTACAAGACTGTTGTGATTCTTATGAAATGTTAAAGTGTATGTTTAAACACTTGTGATTGATCTAAGTGTATGTTGTTTGACATTATCTAATTGAATCAGTTTTACTTTTCAAAAGTCAACATTTGTCAACTTTGATCTTGCAAATCTTGTCTGTTTCAATTTGATTTGATCTAAATGGTTTTACATTGTCTTTGTTTTATCATAAAAAGTTGTTTTGTTCAATTCATACACTAATTTATCTTATAACAATTTGTTCATGAATTTTAGTTTGACCTTTTAAAGTCAAACCAGACCATTTAATGCATATTCAATGAATATGTATTTAATGTTTGTGTGTGGAATGTCATGCCAAATTAACTAATTCTTCATGTTTGTTACTAACTTTTGAACAAGTTTATCAAGTTATAACATATTTCAAGTTATTTTAAACATTTTCAAAGATCAAACACTAGTTTTTGTATGATTTTGGCATGAAAATCATGACTGTTCATGAACCCGATGAACATTTAATCAAATTACATCAAAACAACAGTTCTAATAGATTCGACTAGCGTCATCCAACACTTATTCAGTGTTTGATATGGTTTAAAACATCAAAAGATTCATGTTTAGTTTTATTTCAATGTTCGACTTAGGTTGAACAATATTCGAATCAAAATCCTCGACCAAGATGTTCTACTGTATGTTTGATGCTTAGAATCTTGTTAGTATACCTATTTGATTGTAAATCAGATGAAAAATCAAATAGAATTTTGTTTTGAATTGTCAGGGGTTTAAGGGTTTATCGACTGTTTGAATGGTTTGAAATTTGATTTTTCTCTCTCACTCATGATGAATGAATAATCACAAGTGTTGAACTATATATACAATGGACAAAATGTGTGTCCGTTGTGTATACAGTGTGTGTGTCCATTGTGTAAAAAATAGACCTAAAATTTAATTTTAAGTGTCCACTGTGAGTTACACATGCACTTTGTGAACAGTGCGTCCACCCTACAAATTTAAACTTGTACGTTGTGGACCCCTTTGACTGTATGACTGAGTGTACATCGGATGACTACTTTCTCATACGCTGTGGATGATTACTGTTTCCAAAGCGGGTGAACATTTTTTCATGCACTGTGGACATTAAAAGTTTGTTTGGTTGTTTACAGCGGATGAATCCTTGTTCATGCGCTATGGACACTAAATTTTTGTTTGATTGTTCATAGCGGATGAATCTTTATTCATGCATTGTGGACACTGTTTGATATTTTATTATACACAACGGATGACTATTTGGTTCATGCGCTGTGTAGACTGTGTTATTGATATTCATACCGGATTACTTATTGTCATGCATTGTGAATGTTTATGATGATGTACAACATATGTTTACCGGTGTACATACGCTGTGTATACTTGTATTGTTTCTACAATGGATGACGAATACAAGTCATGCGTTGTGAGTTTAACACTATACTCACAGTGGATGCCTTACCAACATCATGCATTGTGAACACTTGTATGTTGTAATGGTTACTGTTGAGGGTTTTTGTCACATGTAAAAACAATTAAGTTTAACCATTTAAACTTAGAAAACGCAGTGGATATAAAGGTTAACATGTGGTTTATGATATGAAATCTTTAACCATTTTCAAACATAAACAAAACCCAAGAATGAGGATCTTTTATATATATGAAATGGCAAGCTATCAAAACGTAAGTACAACCATAGGGAGTTCTAGAAATCAACCTTTCTTTAACAAGAATGTTTTAGATAAAAGATAAAGATGATGATGTTCTTGAGTTGTCTAGCTTCCAAAATAGAAAACCTCAAGCTTTTTATACCCACAAGTCCTTCAAACACCAAGCTTGTTAGGAGAGCAACTTCAAAGGAACCACCCTTTGTTGAACAATCCGAATCAAACAAGGCAGCCAAGAAAAACGATTTTTTCAGCCTTCTTCTCTTCTTGAATCTGAATTCAAAGGGAGTTTTTGAGAGACTTTTCTTTGTGTGTGTATAGGAAAAGGTGAGAAGTAATGGATGGAGTGCTAGAGTAGTTAATGGTCTTGCAAAGACCAAGACAAGAGGGAGTTTTCCATGCCCCAAAGTGGGCGGCCGAAACTAGTCAAAAAGGGTTCCCCCCCTTTTAATTTTTATAAAATATCACTCTTTTAAATCCATAATTTATAAAATTAAAACCAATTTTAATTTTATAACATCAACACACATATATATTTGTTATTATTTAACCAATTTAAATAACAAACAAATAATATCTCATGAACAAATTATCCATATAATGTTGTTCTTAAACTAAAGCAAAGTCTTAGAAAACAATTTTCTAAATTGGTGTCAATATTTATTTGTATGATCTCATCAACAAATAAATATATATTGGTGTTTGTTTAGCTTGTTATTGGGTATGACCCGACTTGGATCATAACATACTAACCACATCAATCTTGTATGTGTCTTGGGCATATAAGATCTAACAATCTCCCACTTGCACAAGATTCATAAAAGATTGATGCAAGCAGTAAATACCGCCTAACAACGGTTTACTACCCTTAATACGTATGACTAAGTGTCATTCAATAACATCAACCTCTTCAAGGACCATACTTGAAATGTTTTAGGTGAAACAATCATCTATCCCTTTGTTGCAGATGTCATGTTAAATCCTAGATACACAGAGTGATCATTCTCCATTGATTTAACTTTATCAGGCCTTAAACATCTTACTCTCAACAAATAAGAGGGACAAATCCCATCTTGACTACAGACGTCTCTCACAATTACCTTATATCATACCTGAACTCAGACTTATGTACTGCCATATTTCAGAACAGCAAAGAACTAAGCCAAAGTATAATATTTAGTAAATATCAAGACCCAATATGTATCTCAGGTCAGAGGATACCAAATGATGTTCGTCTTTACTCAAAATTACTTATGATCAATCAGGAAGATTCCATGTAGTAATGTTTGAGATGCAGGTCAGTCCAATATTTGCATCCCACAAATATCTATGAACTTTGGTAGCAACCCATTGCTCTATATTCATCCTTATGAATATCAACCAATCCAAGTTCATAATAATCTTACCCTCAACACTTGTTCCCACAAGTCTGAACGACTACGGACATTTAGAGTAAACAATTTACTCATGGATTAAACATGCTAAATTGGAACATTAATTGAAACATTATAACCAAATAATTTAATTCAAATAATAAAGAGTTCCACATATCCAAATACAAAATTTAAAGATCAAATCCAATCACTAGAATATCAAAGTCCCATGGCACAAGTATGACCTTCATTCTTTGCCTTTTCAAGGAGCTTCGTGAGAGGATCTACAATGTTTTGATCCGTGTGAACTTCACGAATACATATCTTTCCCGTTTCAACTTCATCTCGTATGTAGTTGAATCTCCGCTCAATGTGCCTAGTCTTTTGATGAGCACAGGGTTCCTTGATTTGAGCAATCGCACACTCGTTATCACAAAAGATCTCTCGGGGCTCCTGAATGGAAGGGACAACCCCTAGATTGGCAATGAATTTCTTCAACCATGCAGCTTCTTGAGCTGCCATTGAGGCGGCGATGTATTCTAATTCTATAGTTGATAGAGCCGCCATATCCTGTTTGGAGCTCTTCCAAGAGACAGCTCCTACATTCAGAATGAAAATATATCCCGATTATGATCGTGAATCATCACGATCGGTTTGGAAACTCGCATCTGTGTAACCTTTTACAACGAGTTCCTCATCACCAGATCCATAGATTAGGAACATATCTTTCGTCCTCCTTAGGTACTTAAGTATGTTCTTAACAGCCATCCAATAACTGCTTCCAGGATTTTGCTGGTATCGGCTTGTCATTCTTAATGCGCATGAAATGTCTGGCCGGGTGCATATCATTGTATACATGATGGATCCAATAGCAGATGCGTATGGAATTGCCTTCATGTTATCTTGCTCATCCTTTGAGCTAGGACATTGAGTCGTACTTAATATCATTCCTCTTTGAAAAGGCACGGTACCTTTCTTAGAGTTCTCCATCTTGAACCTTTTCATGATCTTATCAATGTATGCGCTTTGATTTAAACCAATCAACCGCCTTGATCTATCCCTATAGATCTTTATTCCCAGAATATAGACGGCTTCACCAAGATCCTTGATGGAAAAACAACTTCCAAGCCAGGTTTTTACACCTTCCAAGGTTGGAATGTCATTTCCAAATAGTAGTATGTCATCAACATACAATACTAGGAAAGTGATGATGCGCCCACTAGCTTTCTTATATACACAAGCTTCATCAGCGTTCTTGATGAATCCAAATTTAATTACTTCTTCATCAAAACGGTGATTCCAACTTCTCGATGCTTGTTTCAATCCATAGATTGATTTCTTTAACTTACATACTTTATTAGGATATTTTGGATCGACAAAACCTTCAGGCTGAACCATATAGACATCTTCCTCAAGATATCCATTTAGGAAAGCAGTTTTGACATCCATTTGCCAAATCTCATAATCGTAATGAGCAGCTATGGCAAACAATATCCTTATAGACTTTAGCATCGCAACAGGTGAGAAGGTTTCATCATAATCAACCCCTTGAGTTTGAGTGAAACCCTTTGCTACAAGTCTAGCCTTATAAGTATCCAAGTTTCCATGCATATCGGTTTTCTTCTTGAAAACCCACTTACTTCCAACTACGGTGGAATTAAGTGGTGGTACAACAAGTTCCCAAACTTGATTGTCATACATGGATTGCATCTCAACATTCATGGCTTCAAGCCATTTGTCACAATCCGAATTGGACACTGCATTATGGTATGTGGTTGGTTCATCTGAATCTACCACATAGTATCCATCCATGAAAAATACGTGTCTTTCAGATGGATTACTAGTTCTACCACTTCTGCGAACGTTTTGTGTGTATTGATCAACCGCTTGTTCATCCTCAACATCCTCATGTTAAGTGCTAGTTTCAACCAAATGTGCATCGGGTTGTGGTTCTTGATCCTCCTCAAGATCCACTGTTCTACTGCTAGTTTCTTCCATAAGGAACTTTGCTTCTAAGAACTCACCCTTTCTGGCAACAAACATTTTTTGTTCCAGTGGATCATAGAAATAATATCCCATAGAATCTCTAGGATATCCAACAAAAATATACTTGGTGGATCGGACATCCAATTTGTTTAGGGTGGGAGTCTTAACATAAGCCTCACAACCCCAGACCCTTAAGTATGATAGGGATGGAACTCTTCCATGCCATATTTCAAAGGGTGTCCTTTCCACCTTTTTGGTTGGGGCCATATTTAGAATACGGGCCGCGGAGAGCAAAGCAAAACCCCAAAATGATAGAGGCAGTGTGCTTCTAGCCATCATAGATCGGACCATATCCAATAAGGTTCGATTCCTCCTCTCAGACACACCATTATGTTGTGGGGTTGCAGGTGGAGTGAGTTGTGAGACAATCCCACAACTCCTAAGATGATCTTGAAAGGCATCACTTAGGTATTCACCTCCACTATCGGTGCAGAGAACTTTAATCGACTTGTTGAGTTGATTTTCTACTTCATTCTTGAAGATTTTGAACGTTTCAAAAGCTTCAACTTTGTTCCTTAATAAGTACACATACCCATAGCGACTATAACCGTCGGTAAAGGTAATGAAGTATCTTTCATCATTCCTAGTCATTGGCATAAAAGGACCACATACGTCCGAATGTATGATTTCTAATAAATCTTTTGCCCTTTCGTTAGTTCCACTAAAGGGTGCCTTAGTCATTTTTCCTTGTAAGCAAGATTCACATACATCAAATGAATCACATTCATTTGTTTTTAAAAGACCATTCTTTTGAAGTGTTTGTATACGTTTCTTGTTTATATGACCAAGATGAAAATGCCAAAGATAGGTATCACTCAAATCCAACTTGAGTTTCTTGGGGTTAGTTTAGTACAATGAACTATTTAAAGTATTTTCATGAACCAATTCATAAATACCGTTAATGGGAATAGCTTTAAAATAGAACATATCATTTAAAGAAACATGAATATCATTTTCAACAAAAGATAATACATAATCATAATGTCTTAATTGGGATACAGAAATAATGTTCCTAGTCAAACTAGGAGCATACAAAACATTCTTCAAAATAACATCCAAGCCAATTGGAAGTTTTAGGATGTAGTCCCCACGAGCTTCAACTATGACTTTAGTTCTATTGCCCATGAAGAGGCTAACATCCCATTGATTGAAGTCCCTACTTCTTGTGAACCCCTGCAACAAATTGCAAGTATGAGTTCCACATCCGGTATCCAATACCCATGTGTTAGAAGATGTAACATTAAGATCAATATGAATCATGTATATTGTACCTGAGGTCTGCCCGGCATCCCTCTTTGCTTTCAACTCTTGGAGATGGACAGGACAATTCCTTGCCCAGTGTCCAATCTCCCACAATTGAAGCATGGGTCATTAGTAGCAACCTTTTGCTTCTTCTCTTGTGTTTTGGGTGGCACCCCTGCCACCCCCTTCCCCTTTCCCCAAACGGGTCCCTTACCCTTGGCAACTTTTGCGTTGGGTGCGGGATGAGGCCTTTTATTGTTCCCACCTTCATTGATGGTGAGAACGGGTAAAACCCTTTTACCCATGGCCGCCTTGGGCGTTTTGAGCATTGAGTGAAGCTCACCAATGATTTTGTCCCAATCATTCATGTTGTAGTTCAACATGAATGTCTCGAACTTCTTGGTAAGGCCATTAAGGATCAAATCCGTGGCCAATTCCTTCAAGACAGGACAATTAAGCCTTTCGAGGCGGTCAATGTGGCTTTTCATCTTAAGTACATATGATGAAACGATTGGTTGTCGTCCATACGACATGCATGGAGTGCTCTAACCGTTTCGAAGCGCTCAACCCTTGCTTGCTGTTGGAACGTTTCCTTCAGCTGGGTTATCATGTCAAAAGCTCCGTGATGTTCATACTCCTTTTGGAGATCTGGAGTCATGCTCGCTAGCATGAGACAAGACACTTGGACGGAGTCCTCAGTGTACTTCATCCAATCGTTATAGGCCTCCTCATCATCCTCAGTAGGTTGATCGGGGATAGGGTCGTCTAAAACATATGATCGTCTCTCTTCCTTGAGAACAATTCTCAAGTTTCAATACCAATCAACGAAATTGTTATGAGTTAGACGTTCCTTTTGGAGAATCGCTCATAAAGATTGGGTGGACATGGATGAGTTATCATGATTATCATTATTGGTTGCCATCTACAAAATTTAACAAAGATCTATTTTAGTATTTTCGATATTGCTATTTTTAATAATTAATACCTTCTAAGGTCATTTTCATATTAAAATATAGAACCAAACATTACATTTAAATTGTGGTTAGGTGACCTTTATCCCACGATTTAAATTAATAAGGTGGTCAACGATTGACGGTTGCAACCATTTGCAACTTGTAGAGGTATAGGATCGACTTTAAACATCATATGTAAAGTCGGCATGTTAATCCCATCAACACCATTTGGAAACCATATTGTAGGTGATCCATTTAACATGGTTTTCAAATCAAGTTACCCTACTTGCACACACATGTGAGTTTTCCAACATAGGTGGTTAGGTGATCTTTATCCTATAAATGTGGTATCCCCACCTCAAATCACAAGTTCCCTCAAAATGGTTAGGTGACCTTTATCCCATTGAGAGTTTCCAAGTGACTCAAGCGTTGTGCAAAAGGACGGTGTTAGACTTGTTTTTAAAATATTTAGAGAGTTCTTTATTCTAGTTTAGAAAACTCTATGTACTTGTATTTGCATGCTTACAAATACTTGGTACCCTATGGTTCTTTTAATAAAACCCATTTTATTATGAAATCATTAATCCTTTTAATAACCATTTATTAACACTTAATGATTAAGAACCATTTTTATATTAGCCTGTTAAGATCATTTTTATTAAGATTGTTTATCATATTCAAATATCATACAATCATTCATAAAATAACAATCAAACAAGCATAATATAAACAACCACATGTGCATAACCATAGCCACTATGTTGACAACACTTGTTTGCCATCACAAGTGTTGTCATTTGGTCTTTCCTAAGGGTTTAATACAACACAAAGATGAGATCTTCATTGACCCCCACTTGAACTTGCATCCATATGCTTCAAGTCTTTCTCTTCGTATCTTCCTCTTGTGCTTCCATTTTGTGCATCTTCATTTACAAAATTTATATCCTAATACAAATTTTCTAATAAAGAAAATACACTTAATCTATCTATTACATTACAAATGAATGATAAAATAAATTACATACCAAAAATAGCACAAAAGAATAACATTACAACCCAAATGAAAACAACAAAAACAAACATCCATTTCAAACCAAATCAACACAAGGTCTAAGCTAGGTTATGCACCAATATTAACATTCATCATATCATCCAAATATAACAAAGAATCCCCACTAAAAGCCACGATTTTCAGCCAACATAAACTGAAAATTCAGGTTTTAAACATTGTCCAAACAATATACATATCATCATATATATCTTTCAAGGTTTAATCACAAGCATGTGTGATATAACCTTAAAAGTTTGGGGATTCAACATACAAGAACATAGAAGCCCCCAATGGGTTGAAAAAGTCCATGAAAACTAATTTTTCAAGACCCTTTGAAGTATGCATTCCATATAACCTGGCTCTGATACCATTGAGGGGTTTTGTCACATGTAAAAACAAGTAAGTTTAACCATTTAAACTTAGAAAACGCAGCGGATATAAAGGTTAACATGTGGTTTATAATCTGAAATTTTTAACCATTTTCAAACATGAACAAAACCCAAGAATGAGGATCTTTTATATATATGAAATGGCAAGCTATCAAAACGTAAGTACAGCCATAGGGAGTTCTAGAAATCAACCTTTCTTGAACAAGAATGTTGTAGATAAAAGATGAAGATGATGATATTCTTGAGTTGGCTAACTTCCAAAATAGAAAACTTCAAGCTTTGTATACCCACAAATCCTTCAAACACCAAGCTTGTTAGGAGAGCAACACCAAAGGAATCACCTTTGTTGAACAATCCGAATCAAACAAGGCAGCCAAGAAAAATGATTTTTTTCAGCCTTCTTCTCTTCTTGAATCCGAATTCAAAGGGAGTTTTTGAGAGACTTTTCTTTGTGTGTGTATAGGAAAAGGTGAGAAGTGATGGATGGAGTGCTCTAGTAGTTAATGGTCTTGCAAAGACCAAGACAAGAGGGAGTTTCCCATGCCCCAAAGTGGGCGGCCAAAACTAGTCAAAAAGGGTCCCCTCCCTTTAATTTTTATAAAATATCACTCCTTTAAATCCATAATTTATAAAATTAAAACCAATTTTAATTTTATAACATCAACACACATATATATTTGTTATTATTTAACCAATTTAAATAATAAACAAATAATATCTCATGAACAAATTATCCATGTAATGTTGTTCTTAAACTAAAGCAAAGTCTTAGAAAACAATTTTCTAAATTGGTGTCAACATTTATTTGTATGATCTCATCAACAAATAAATATATATTGGTGTTTGTTTAGCTTGTTATTAGGTATGACCCGACTTGGATCATAACGTACTAACCACATCAATCTTGTATGTGTCTTGGGCATATAAGATCCAACAATCTCCCACTTATACAAGATTCATAAAAGATTGATGCAAGCAGTAAATACCGCCTAACAACGGTTTACTACCTTAATACGTATGACTAAGTGTCATTCAATAACATCATCCTCTTCAAGTACCATACTTGAAATGTTTTAGGTGAAACAATCAACTGTAGCTACAATAGATTAATGTTTGTATGTCCTCTGTGACAATAGTAGTCATAATTAATTTTAAAATTTTGTTTGCTTTGAAATGGTTTCTTTCGAAAGAAAAGTTTGATAGAATTTTCTTCCGAAGCCATATGTGATGAATTTCTTCCGAAGCTAATTTTGTTAAAAATTTCTTCTGAAGCCATTTGTGATGATTTTCTTCTGAAGATAATTTTGTTAAAAAATTCTTCCGAAGCTATTTGTGATGATTTTCTTCCGAAGCTAATTTTGTTAAATATTTCTTCCAACGCTATTTGTGTTGATTTTGAGAAAAATTATATTCTTCAACCTTTGTAAAATATTTTGAATTGTTTCAAATTTTAAATCTTTGTTAAAATCTAATGTTTTAACATGATCAATATATGGATATTTAAGATATCACTCATACACACTATTATGCAATACAATGCATATGTATGTATGTTAAACTGCTATGTTTGGGTGCTTATTTGACTTGGATTTATTAAAATTTAAAATGTAATATTTTAAATTTTATCATGAATGATTGTGTACATGTTCTACTGACATTGATATTTCCATGTTCAATTTCTCCCCTAAATTTTTGCATACATATAAAAAACCTTTAATAAAATGACAAAAATTTGAATCTATTTGAATAGAAATTATTAGAGTCGAATCTGATTACTTGCTTGATAAAGATTTAGAAAGATAACACTGTATCTAACTAATAAATGATTGCTTTTCATTCTTTGACAAGAATCATTTGCACATAACATGAGATCATACTATTCTTAAATCCTCATTGAGTTGTTTGAAGTAGTTTAAGAATAGACATATACTAATACAATATTGATTATAGATATTTGGATCCACTTAAACGCATGCATGGTATTAATGATTCATTGAAACAGTTAGTGATTATCATGTTTTGGGTATATTAAGATGATTTGTATATACCCCATATTGGATTGTATACTAAAATCAATCCTCCTTAAGATATACTAGAAAGTATTTTCAATACTTATGACCTAGTCACTTAAGAGTATAAACGCTTAACTTGATCCTGATTTTTGATCCTCATTAGGATTCTTTTTCACTTCACTTTGGAAGGTGATCCTCTTTGTAAGGTGATTCTCTTTGGGATTTTTTATGATTGTTCATCCTTAATGTATATGTTCCTTATCGGGAATCTTTTTGGATCATGATTTAGGTCATTCAGGTCTGTGCTCAGCATAACAAAGAATTCCATGATGTACTCCAGGTCTATGATAATCATAGCAGAGGAGACACTTGTATAATTAAGCAATTTATAAACTGTTTCACTTGGTGTACTGTAGTTACTTTACCAGTATGTGTTGTTGACCACACAATCATGAGATTTTTGTTCTTCACTATTGTATGTGATGTTCGGTGTCCTATGCTGAGCCTATCCACATATCAAACAAAGTATTGTCAGTCTTTATTAGTTGAAAATGACTCTAGTGAAGAAATAATCTAGTGTATTATCATTTCTCATGAATGGTTACATGACAACCGACCCCTAGGTCATAACTCTAACCTCTATCAACCCGCATCATTACCTATTCAATTAATATTAATCTTTATACCATTTCCAACATTTTTATTAGCATTTTTATTATTGTGGTTATTATTACCATTTTTATTATTTCCTGTGCCATTTTGTGATGATTTAGCTAGTTCAAGCTTTAACTTAGGAAAACTTAGTGTTCTGGGAAAGTTAATTAGTCACCCTAGCATAATTTAATTTTAATTGAGATAATTAAAATGTGCATGAACCCATAATTCTCGGATAATTGCATGCATGATCATGCATAATACTTAATAACTAAATAAACTTTACCATCTAATATAATACATTACACTACAAATTAATACTACACAATGTCATATTTACAATTAAAATTTAAAAAAAAACCCCACTAAAAGCCAAGAATTCGGCCGCCCCCTCTCCAGCTATCCACTCTCTTCTACACCACCACTTCTACTACCCATTTTCCTTCCATGCAAGTCACATCTTCAAACACACACTCCTATCTCACTCTCATCTCCCTCTCAGTTTCTCTCTATCAGAAAACACACACCCACAACTTAAATTCTCTCTAATTCCAGCCATAAAACTCGAAGAACAACAACAAATCTCCATCGGCCAAGCTTAAACAAGCAAGAAGGTGACATTTTGTGAACTTTAGTGCTTGGTTCTCGCAAGTTCGAGACTCTCCAGCTCTTGTTTGAGATTCTCAAGCTCATCTTGTCCCTCTAAACTCTCCAAATTGTGAACCACTCAAAGTGTAAGCAACATCATACCCGAATGAGGCTATATCTTGTGTTTTCTTCATTTTTTTCTCTCAAAACCCTTACATTTCTTTGTTCTAGCAGAAAATTTCTGCCACAACCTTTTTCTTGAGGAGATTTTAAAATTTTTGAAGGTACCTCACTCGAAATATATGTCATTCTATGGGTGTAACCCGATTTACACCATGAAAACCCTCTTTTTGGGTGTTATTGCACCATCTAACTTGCACATCTTGTAATTCTCCAAAGCAAAGATTGTAACCTGATCAATAATAGTTTTCAAACCTTCTAAAAACCTGATTTTAAAGTCACATAAGGTTTTGGTGATGTTTATACATGCGTTATAGCGTTTTACACTTGTGTAATGGGTGAAAATGGTGTAATCACTATGTTTCAACTTGTTCTTGGGCTATATGATAAACCATGAGTAGGAACTATTATTTCAGTAGGTTTTGGTGTTATTAGCTATATAAAGTGATGTTAATGACTGAAAATAATAAGAGTATGGACTTGTAGGTATTTTGAGCTTATTTTGGGACCCGAAAGGTGGTGAAATGAGTAAAAAATAAGAAAACTTAGGATTTAACCATTTTAATAAAATTACAGGTTCTAAAAGGGTTAAAAAGTGTTTTAGGTCGTATTTGTTGATTAAATAGTCAAAGGACAATTTAAAAGGAATTTTTAGTTAAAACGGGTCATAACCGGGTGAATTTTGGAAGAAAATCTTAGGAATAAAGGAACAAACCTAAAACCTATGAAAAATATGTTATTTCAGTAATTTGAGACCTTTAACACTTAAAAATGGTGAAAATTTGGTTAAACACGCTTAAGAACGGTCGGTTCCGGGTAAAAATGCGCTTAAACGGGTTAAACCTAAAAACGAGTCTTTCAACTAAAAGAGGCTTAAAAAACAATCTCAAATGATTTTAAACATATCAAAAAGTCCTTAAAATGATATTTAAAGGCATAAGACTCAAAATATAGTAAATTAATACTTAACTGTTAAAAACCTTCGGTTTTACCGTAACCGTAACGTAAAACGTAAAAATTCTAAACCCGAACTTAATTTCTAAAAATTGGGAGTTAACATATTTAAAATGATTTAATTAACTCCAAAAATATATTATTTGGCCATAAAAGTCAATAAATGGAAAGAAGCAAACTTTAGGGTAGAAAATGTAAATTTTGAAACTTGGAGGACTAAACAGTAAATTTTGCCAAATTCCTATAAGCCGACCCCCTTGAAATAATAATCATTTGAACTTAAAATAACTTGTATAAATTATCCAACATAGTAAAACATGTATTTTTCCTTTGGAAACCTGAACTTACTATAAAAGGAAACTTTTTATACAAGCCTTAGGAAATCAAAATCTAGTTGGGCATTTAACCTCATGGAACACCTAGTGCACCTTCCATGCCTTAGAATCGGTGGATTAACACTTAAATTTTGATGATAGGGTGCTAGACTTGAAACTTTTTCCGGTACACGAAGAATCCTTTGCTTGAATCTTATGGTGAGTTCTAGTGACCCCCTTTTTACTATTGTTTTTGGGATGAAGCATGCTCTGTTTAAACTGAACTATTTATGTGCTATATTATGATGCTATATATTGTGTAAATGTTGTTACCTACTGATATTTGTATCACAGTCATTAATTTTTGTGTGAACCGCTTGTTTTATATGGGTAGATCTACTTGGGGAATCCCCCACACACAGTGCCTTCCGTGATGAACGAAAGGGTACAACACTGAGATCCTGCGGGGACGTTTGTATCATGTAACAGGTTTTATAAGATACTATGGTGGACCATCCGGCAGGTATGGTACACTGATTTTGAGGCTCAGTTCTTCCTTCGGGATTAATCGGTATCACTTAACTTTTGAAGAGGCTAGCCGGGACTGAGTGCAGGGTTGGTTGTGATCCCCCACAAAAATGAAACTATGATTATTTAAAATTAAATATGGATTCTATTGAATCCTTTTGTTTTTAAACTTTAAGCACTTGAATTCACCAAATTTTTAGTTGACATAAATTGTATTTTGTGCATGTTTCAGGTAATCCGTGATGGGATTCTAGCTGTTGTAGAAAACCTTGACCTAGCTCCATGACCCATGGCATTGGCTTGTTATTTTTTTAAAACATTTTGAAGAATTTACATTTGTTATTGTTGGAAATGATTTGTACTGATGAATTATGTACTTGTGTTGGGGACTAGACCTACTTCTAGCCTGGTTTTTCTTTAAACATTAATGCCATGTGATGTTCTCTCCTTTTGTGCTCTTATGATGGTTTGTTTCCGCTGCCATATGTTATTGCTAATCTGTGATGTCCCACCCTACCTGGTACCGGGGTGTGACAGATTGGTATCAGAGCCAAAGGTTGTAGAGAAGTTGGGAATGCCATAGTAGACCCTAGGCTACAACCCTGATACCTCAGGGCCTTCCTTGTGGGAAAGTGTTGGGATGATCGGGTTAGGTAAATTGATGATTACACTTGATCAACGTAATCATGAATTTACCGGACGCCTAAATTCCAACATGGACCTTTAGGTAATGATTGGACCTTCTCTGTTTGAAACTTATGATTTCTAAAATTTCTTTTGAAGTGGTCTAAAGGTTTTCCTAAGATAAACTACCTTGCCTGTTTATTATTTGAAGAAATTACTGATTTATGATACTATTGTTTATTGATGCCTTTGGTTATGGATACAACTGGAATATCTGATACTATTACGATCACTACTACTATAAGTACTGTTATTATTACAATCATGAGCTATGAGAAACAAAATTACTCATGTTATTTCTTTGCAGGACACCAGAGCTATGGCTGACAAAAGAAAGACACCGACATACCCAACTAACGGTACGGCACCAACTTGGAGCCTTAGTAAGGCGACGCCGAAAACGGAGTACGAGGAATACATAAGGAGATACGGACATCCGGGCTGGATATCCTTTACATCAAACGACACTGAGCAGTCAAAAGACTCTTCCTCAACATCCCTTTCCAGGAGCCGGACGCGCTCCCACTCACCACATGTCGCAGCTCCGACCCAGCTCAGTAAGCTCTTTAAGATCATGAGTCTATATGGTGTTCACAAGATCAGAGTACTCGATGAAGAATTGCACTAACCCTGAGATTCTTTTGATCATAAACATGTTCCAGTCACTGTCGAACTTCTAGGCAATGATCTTTACATCAGTTTTACCCTCTGGAGCCGACACACCTTGAATCATCTCTGAAGTGGTTAACCCTTCTTGAAGTTTCAATTGAGATGGTTTAGTACACCATTCAGGATTCTTGTTAAGAATGGGTGCCAAGACATCATGGTCTTGATGGGTGAATTAGATGTCTTGAGCTGTGATTCTAGTTCTGGGTCTTCTTCCTACAACCTCCTCTTCCAACTTTTTCAATCTGTCTTTCTTTTCATTGATCATCTGGAGGATTACAGCTCTAAGAGAATTAGTCTTCATGTTTCCCAACTTTCTTTTTGTATATCCTTGCATTGAAAGATAGTCCTTCATCTCTCTGTCAGTCATGGTGTAGGGATCAGGATATGCAGCTTGAGAGGTTTCAGTCTGTCTTGTGGTTGGCGTGGTGAATGTGATGGAGAATTGACTGATTTTCTCTCAAACTTAGTCACATGTGTTGGGTCAAGAAGTTAGTTCATCTTTCTCACTTTTTCTTCCATAGACTCATAGGTCATCCCAAACACCTCATCAGCATCATAACCGTGATTGATTAGAAACATTGCATTGATCATCAAGTCATTGGTTTGAGCTTTTTCAACCATCTCCTCAATAGAGGTTTAAACCTTCACAGGACTATCCTTTACCATAGGTTCATCAACCTGGTATGCTCCTTCAATATTTCCTGCTTCCAAGTCAATAATATCAATCATCTCTTTTAGTTGTTCCTTGACCTTTTCATGCTCCTTAAGAAATTTAGCTATTGCAGCCAAACTCCTTGGATCATCTTTCTACTTTTTCTTTACAAGCTTTTCTTCCTCTATAGGCCTTTTTCCCTTGGCCTTCTCAGACATGTACTTCTTCTTTCTTGAGTATGTATGTACAAAGGGTCTGGATAAGGATGGCACAGATGTTTCAGCTATTGTTATACTTGATTTTTTAGCTTGCTTTTTAGCAGCTTCTTCTTTTTCTTTCAGCTCTTCAGTTAATTTTCTGATGAGTTCCTTTTACTCATCAGACAGGGTGACTGCAAGAGCAATCTGCAAGCTCCACTCTCTCTCTAAGGGCACTCGAGTTTGAGGAATCACCACTAAGTGTTCTACTGGAGGTCTTAGGTCTCTAACAAACTCCCAAAACTCATCATCAATGGTAAAGTCTCCAATAGAGTAGCTGTCTAGTTCTTTAATGAGATCTCCAAGCTCAAAATCTTGCTCAGTGGTTTCTTCAAATGGATCACTAGAATAGACAACCATGGCTAGACTTGCTCTATCTCTGTTTTTGTTTCTTGTTCTGGTTCTGGTTCATCTTCTCTTTGTTCTTGTTCATCTTCTCTTTGTTCTTGTTCATCACCTTTTGTTTCTTGATCTTCAACCAACTCCTCCTTTATCTTGATTAACATTTCCAGTTCTGAGACCCTTTTCAGTAAGTCTCATTCTGGTTGCTAAGATCAGTGATAAGATCAGATTGGCTTTCAATTAAGCTTTCCTGCTCTTCCATGGCAATGGTCTGTATGGTTACAGTGTCAACATGCCCACTGATTTCATCCTTAGTTTGATGGAGGGCAGCTTTAAGATCATCTATTTCTTTGTCTTTCTTTATTGTTTCAGCCTCATGTCTCTCTTTCAAATCTTTGATCTCTAATTCTTTCGCATTCAGATCTTGAATTTTTTCTTGAATAATGCCAGATCTTCTATTCAACAACTTTCCATCCACTGCACTTTCAACAGGAGCTCTGTAGTCATTTCATTTTTCTTGTCAGGTTGATTGATTACTGATTCGGCATAGCTTTCAAAAGGCCCTACTTCTAATTAGACTTGTCTTACAGGCATCCTCATAGTGTGACCCTCTTCATCCGGAGATGATTCGGAGTCATCTGAAGAGCTGGTAGATTCACCAGACTCTACAGACTCAAAAGCTATAGGAGAAGTGTTAGGTGGAGAAAAATGAGTTGCAGACATGGGAGGAGACTTAACAGGTGATAGAACAAGTGGTGAAGCCATTTCTGCTTCTTGAACAGAAGGTCTTGAGTGAAGATCACACCTACATCCAAGGAAGTATTGGAAAGAAGATTCCACTGTAGAAATTCCTAGGATCCCTCTTCTTTATGTACATGTAGGACTTGGTATTGTAATAAGGAATGTTCATTAGAGGTCCTACAGGTGTAAGTTATGGAAATGCTTCATTGATGAGGCATTGGAGGAATCTAGGGTACATAGGGAACATGTGTCTTCTTCCTTCATGAATATTTGACACCAGACCATTGAATACATAAGCAGACATATTGAATGGTCTGTTGGTGCATAGAGCACAGATTGCTGAAGAGGTAGTCACTGGGATATCATTCCACCCTGTCTTTCCTTTCGGCAGACAGTGCTGGAATAGATGGATCAGTGTTTGACTCAACAAAGTGCATTAAGAATTAATGAAAGAAAGTATGATGCTTACCGTTATCAAACAATCAACCAAATGTGTTTTAAAATACAAATCATACATTAGAAACACATTAACATCATTAACATTCATAATAATCACTAACATATATGTAAATTTCTTTTTCAGATTTTGTAGATAAAGAATTTTTTGCTAAGTCACCCAATGCGGATGAAGTCAACCAATGCAGATAAAGAAGTCCACAGCGGATGAAGTCACCTAATGCGGATGAAGAAATCCACAGCAGATGAAGTAATCCATAGCGGATGAAGAATTACTCCACAGCGGATGAAGAACTTCTTCACAGTGGATGTAGAAATTCACAGCGGATGAACATCTTCTCCATAGGGGATGAACAAACAAGATCCACAGCGGATGACTTATTCTCCACAGCGGATGACTTATTCTCCACAGCGGATGACTTATTCTCCATAGCGGATGACTTATTCCTTATAGCGGATGACTTATTCCCACAGCGGATGACTTATAGACTTAGGATTAATTTTTATGTAATTTCGTTTACATAAGGGTAGATTAGTAATTGTATATAGCTTTTGTGTATAGGCTATAAATAGCACTCTACCCTAATCCTTTGTAAGCTTTTGAAGAAATTATCAATAAAACAAGCAGTTTTATTCTCGTGCATTCTAACACATAACACACAACACATACACAAACACACACACACACACACACTGAAATCATACACATTAATCATGGGTTTCTGCACCATGGTTAGTGTTTTATGATTTATGAGAGATTTGTAAAGAACCTTGGAGAAATCAACCTCTTCATATTGAATATTGATCTTTCAAAGATCATGTTCAATATGTTTGACTAGTTTGATTTTCATCAGGTGGTATCAGAGCCTTGGCTCAATCAAACATTGATTTCGATCCTCTCAATCATCAAACATGATTTCAGTGGTTCATTAGCTTCAAAACACGCATTCTACAATATGTTCAATCATCAAAACTCATCTTCTTCTACTCATAACATTCATTGCATGCAAATAAACATGATTTTTGAATCTGTTTATGCATTTTGAAGAAGTTTTTTTGATTTTATAGCTTGAGATTTCAAACAAACAGGTTTTCTGTGGATTATTTGATATAACAATACACAGGTACTATTTATCATTGTCCAAAACATCATCAAACAAAAGGTTTTCGAGTTGGAAAACTCTTAAAAGTGTGAAAACCCTAATCGGATTTTCAGGGTTTTTGACACTGTTCTTGTGTTTTTCTTCGAATCCACTGCATTTATTGAATATTCTAAATTCATTAGAGTGTTCATTATCACCACAACCTAGTGACAATCTCACTAGAAACACTTTTTGTTCAAAAATCAATCACCGGATTGAATATTTTGCACAATCATCAAACAAAAACCTTAGAAAAACCCTAGTGTTTTTGTTCACATAATTCATGGGAATTTTGTTTTTGTTCTAGAACATTCAGCACAGAAATTTTCTCTTGGGCAAAAAGTTTTCAAAACAAACTTTTTGATCGAAAAAGTTAACAAACAGGAGACAAATTGTTGTTTTTTAGGGTTTTCTATAAAAAGGGAATCTTGACTTTAGGAAAAGGATAAAAACCAACATCATGCCCTTCTAAAATCCACCTTGTCAACCGTGACAAGAAAGAAACAAATCATAGGACATTAATTAAATAATTAGTTAATTCCTTTATTTGGTAAACTATTAAAATGAATTAGTTTATCAATTTATCAAACAAATCCTAGAGACAAATTAGGATTAATTAACTTTTAACACCGGATTAAAATTTAAAACAATCAAGTTAACTTAATTTTAAGTTAAAATCAAGCAATCATGTCTTACGAATTTTCAGGAACAAATAGTGGTCTCAAACCACCAAGACTGAAAAACAAATTAGACTTCAAACAATGGAAGATCATGTTTCGTAACCGGATTATCTTTCAAGATCCAGATTTGTGGACTTCCATAACCAAAGGACCTTACATTCAAGTGAAACTAGGTCCAGACTACAACACACAAAAACCAGTAACTCTAAAGAACGTAGCCGGTGATGAACTAAAGAAGGTGAAAACTATTATGAAAGCATACAGTATTCTGGCAATGACATTGCCATTTGAAATCTTAACACGGGTTAAGAATTTAAGAACAACCAATGAACTGTGGAAAGTTCTTCACATAATGTGCGAAGGTAGTGATGGAACAAGAGTGACACTAAGAAAAAAAACTGAGGACATAGTATGAAACTTTCCATCATGTTCAGGGAGAATCTATTCCCCAACAACTTCATAGATTGATACAACTTGTAAATGAGATGATTGTTTATGGTGTCAAATAAGAATCTGTTGAAATAAACAAAAAGATGTTGCATACATTGCCTGAGAGTTGGACGCGGTCAGTGTCACTCATGAAAGAAACGTTAGATCTGGGAGCACTATAATTGGATTCTCTGGTGGCTATGGTGGAGGCAATAGAGTTAGATGAAAAGTCCAGAAACAACAACACTATCAGACATGTAGAAGCATACAAGTTCAAAGAACTACAACATACAGACCATGCTTTCTTGACAAGTACTGGTAAAGATGAAGATGAAGAACTCTTAGATACTAGTGAGAAAACATTCTTCTCTTCACTAGATTCATCCAACAACAAACAAAAGTCTAAGAAGACTGGTGATCATGCTTCTCATGAAACAACACCTCAAAGCAAACATAATCAACATCATCATGCTTCAAGCTCAAGCAAGCAACAACAGACAATGTAACAAAACATACACAAGTTTGATAAGCCTATTGATGCTGTCACTATCATTCTTCAAAGTGAAGAGCAGAAGGGAGCTTATATATCCTTTTCAACAAGCTTTGAAGCTTATTTGGGTGCTAATCTCACACCATCTCAGATCGTTCAACAAGATTTAGATGAACTTCCACCATACATGGTTGAAGAAATGGATCTTCAGTGGTCTATGGCAATGATTGCCTATAGATCACAAAGGTTTCTATAAAGAAACAGAGGGCTGAGCATGGACAAGAAAACAAAGATTAGTTTTGATAAAACCAAGGTCTGATGCCATAATTGTCAACTATATGGACTTTTTTCAAGAGAATGCCAACAACCAAGAGTTGACAGAAACAACAATCAAACACAAGCATCGAGCAGCTTCTATTCAAACAGACAAATCCCACATCCAATCAGTACTGCTGCACCAACTCCACCACAAATCACACAATACAGTCCAACTCAGCAATCCAAATCATCAGCCATGATCATTAAGAAGGATGGTGAATGTGACTGGAGCATGTATGAAGCTAAAATTCAATCTCCAGATCATGCCCTCATGGAAGACATTGAAGACGAAAATTCAGAAATCCCGAAAGAGGTAAAGGAAAACCTCTGCACACAAGCATGCATAGATGAAGTCAGTAGATACAGAGAACATGCAGATAAACTTTCAAAGAAAGTAATTGAAACAAACATTTTAAATGAAAGTCTTAAGTCAGAAGAAAAATAGTATGGCATGAAAATACTTTCATTACAAAATGATTTAGACAAATTAATGTCTGAATGCAAATAAACATGATTTTTGAATCTGTTTATGCATTTTGAAGAAGTGTTTTTGATTTTATACCTTGAGATTTCAAACAAACAAGTTTTTTGTGGATTATTTGATATAACAATACACGGGTACTATTTATCATTGTCCAAAACATCATCAAACAAAAGGTTTTCGAGTTGAAAAACTCTTAAAAGTGTGAAAACCCTAATCGGATTTTTAGGGTTTTGACACTGTTCTTGTGTTTTTCTTCGAATCCACTGCATTTGTTGAATATTCTAAATTCGTTAGAGTGTTCATTATCACCACAAACTAGTGACAATCTCACTAGAAACACTTTTTGTTCAAAAATCAATCACCGGATTGAATATTTTGCACAATCATCAAACAAAAACCTTAGAAAAACCCTAGTGTTTTTGTTCACATAATTCATGGGAATTTTGTTTTTGTTCTAGAACATTCAGCACATAAATTTTGTCATGGGCAAAAAGTTTTCAAAACAAACTTTTTGATCGAAAAAGTTAACAAACAGGAGACAAATTGTTGTTTTTTAGGGTTTTCTGTAAAAAGGGAATCTTAACTTTGGGAAAAGGATAAAAAAACAACATCATTCCCTTCTAAAATCCATCTTGTCAACCGTGACAAGAAAGAAACAAATCATAGAACATTAATTAAATAATTAATTAATTCCTTTATTAAGTAAACTATTAAAATGAATTAGTTTATCAATTTATCAAACAAATCCTAGAGACAAATTAGGATTAATTAAATTTTAACACCGGATTAAAATTTAAGACAATCAAGTTAACTTAATTTTAATTTAAAATCAAACAATCATGTCTGACGAATTTTCAGGAGCAAACAGTGGTCTCAAACCACCAAGACTGAAAAACAAATTAGACTTCAAACAATGGAAGATCATGTTTCGTAACCGGATTATCTTTCAAGATCCAGATTTGTGGACTTCCATAACCAAAGGACCTTACATTCTAGTGAACCTGGGTCCAGACTACAACACACAAAAACCAGTAAGTCTAAAGAACGTAGCCGGTGATGAACTAAAGAAGGTGAAAACTATTATGAAAGCATATAGTATTCTGGCAATGACATTGCCATTTGAAATCTTAACACGGGTTAAGAATTTAAGAACAACCAATGAACTGTGGAAAGTTCTTCACATAATGTGCGAAGGTAGTGATGGAACAAGAGTGACATTAAGAAAAAAACTGAGGACATTGTATGAAACTTTCCATCACGTTCAGGGAGAATCTATTCCCCAACAACTTCATAGATTTATACAACTTGTAAATGAGATGATTGTTTATGGTGTCAAATAAGAATCTGTTGAAATAAACAAAAAGATGTTGCATACATTGCCTAAGAGTTGGACTCGGTCAGTGTCACTCATGAAAGCAACGTTAGATCTGTGAGCACTATAATCGGATTCTCTGGTGGCTATGGTGGAGGCACTAGAGTTAGTTGAAAAGTCCAGAAACAACAACACTATCAGACATGTAGAAGCATACAAGTTCAAAGAACTACAACATACAGACCATGCTTTCTTGACAAGTACTAGTAAAGATGAAGATGAAGAATTCTTAGATACTAGTGAGACATCATTCTTCTCTGCACTAGATTCATCCAACAACAAACAAAAGTCTAAGAAGACTGGTGATCATGATTCTCATGAAACAACACCTCAAAGCAAACATAATCAACATCATCATGCTTCAAGCTCAAGCAAGCAACAACAGACAATGCAACAAAACATACACAAGTTTGATAAGCCTATCGATGCTCTCACTATCATTCTTCAAAGTAAAGAGCAGAAGGTAGCTTATAAAGCCTTTTCAACAAGCTTTGAAGCTTATTTGGGTGCTAATCTCACACCATCTCAGATCGTTCAACAGGATTTAGATGAACTTCCACCATACATGGTTGAAGAAATGGATCTTCAGTGGTCTATGGCAATGATTGCCTATAGATCACAAAGGTTTCTATAAAGAAACAAAGGGCTGAGCATGGACAAGAAAACAAAGATAAGTTTTGATAAAACCAAGGTCTGATGCCATAATTGTCAACTATATGGACATTTTTCAAGAGAATGCCAACAACCAAGAGTTGACAGAAACAACAATCAAACACAAGCATGGAGCAGCTTCTATTCAAACAGACAAATCCCACATCCAATCAGTACTGCTATACCAACTCCACCACAAATCACACAATCCACCACAAATCACACAATACAGTCCAACTTAGCAATCCAAATCATCAGCCATGATCATTAAGAAGGATGGTGAATGTGACTGGAGCATGTATGAAGCTAAAATTCAATCTCCAGATCTTGCCCTCATGGAAGACATTGAAGACAAAAATTCAGAAATCCCGAAAGAGGTAAAGGAGAACCTCTGCACACAAGCATGCATAGATGAAGTCAGTAGATACAGAGAACATGCAGATAAACTTTCAAAGAAAGTAATTGAAACAAACATTTTAAATGAAAGTCTTAAGTCAGAAGAAAAATAGTATGGCATGAAAATACATTCATTACAAAATGATTTAGACAAATTAATGTCTGAATGCAAATAAACATGATTTTTGAATCTGTTTATGCATTTTGAAGAAGTGTTTTTGATTTTATACCTTGAGATTTCAAACAAACAAGTTTTTTGTGGACTATTTGATATAACAATACACGGGTACTGTTTATCATTGTCCAAAACATCATCAAACAAAAGGTTTTCGAGTTGAAAAACTCTTAAAAGTGTGAAAACCCTAATCGGATTTTTAGGGTTTTGACACTGTTCTTGTGTTTTTCTTCGAATCCACTGCATTTGTTGAATATTCTAAATTCGTTAGAGTGTTCATTATCACCACAAACTAGTGACATTCTCACTAGAAACACTTTTTGTTCAAAAACAAATCACCGGATTGAATATTTTGCACAATCATCAAACAAAAACCTTAGAAAAACCCTAGTGTTTTTGTTCACATAATTCATGGGAATTTTGTTTTTGTTCTAGAACATTCAGCACAGAAATTTTGTCTTGGGCAAAAAGTTTTCAAAACAAACTTTTTGATCGAAAAAGTTAACAAACAGGAGACAAATTGTAGTTTTTAGGGTTTTCTGTAAAAAGGGAATCTTGACTTTAGGAAAAGGATAAAAAACAACATCATTCCCTTCTAAAATCCATCTTGTCAACCGTGACAAGAAAGAAACAAATCATAGGACATTAATTAAATAATTAATTATTTCCTTTATTCGGTAAACTATTAAAATGAATTAGTTTATCAATTTATCAAACAAATCCTAGAGACAAATTAGGATTAATTAAATTTTAACACCGGATTAAAATTTAAAATAATCAAGTAAACTTAATTTTAAGTTAAAATCAAACAATCATGTCTGATGAATTTTCAGGAACAAACAGTCGTCTCAAACCACCAAGACTGAAAAACAAATTAGACTTCAAACAATGGAAGATCATGTTTCGTAACCGGATTATCTTTCAAGATCCAGATTTGTGGACTTCCACAACCAAAGGACCTTACATTCCAGTGAACCTGGGTCCAGACTACAACACACAAAAACCAGTAAGTCTAAAGAACATAGTCGGTGATGAACTAAAGAAGGTGAAAACTATTATGAAAGCATACAGTATTCTGGCAATGACATTGCCATTTGAAATCTTAACACGGGTTAAGAATTTAAGAACAACCAATGAACCGTGGAAAGTTCTTCACATAATGTGCGAAGGTAGTGATGGAACAAGAGTGACATTAAGAAAAAAATTGAGGACATTGTATGAAACTTTCCATCATGTTCAGGGAGAATCTATTCCCTAACAACTCCATAGATTTATACAACTTGTAAATGAGATGATTGTTTATGCTCTTAAATAAGAATCTGTTGAAATAAACAAAAAGATGTTGCATACATTGCCTGAGAGTTGGACTGGGTCAGTGTCACTCATGAAAGCAATGTTAGATCTGGGTGCACTATAATTGGATTCTCTGGTGGCTATGTTGGAGGCACTAGAGTTAGATGAACAGTCCAAAAACAACAACACTATCAGACATGTAGAAGCATAAAAGTTCAAAGAACTACAACATACAGACCATGCTTTCTTGACAAGTACTGGTAAAGGTGAAGATGAAGAATTCTTAGATACTAGTGAGACATCATTCTTCTCTGCACTAGATTCATCCAACAACAAACAAAAGTCTAAGAAGACTGGTGTTCATGCTTCTCATGAAACAACACCTCAAAGTCAACATAATCAACATCATCATGCTTCAAGCTCAAGCAAGCAACAATACACAAAGCAACAAAACATACACAAGTTTGATAAGCCTATTGATGCTCTCACTATCATTCTTCAAAGTAAAGAGCAGAAGGCAGCTTATGCAACCTTTTCAACAAGCTTTGAAGCTTATTTGGGTGCTAATCTCACACCATCTCAGATCATTCAACAAGATTTAGATGAACTTCCACCATACATGGTTGAAGAAATGGATCTTCAGTGGTCTATGGCAATGATTGCCTATAGATCAAAAAGGTTTCTACAAAGAAACAGAGGGCTAAGCATGGCCAAGAAAACAATGATTAGTTTTGATAAAACCAAGGTCTGATGCTATAATTGTCAACTATATGGACATTTTTCAAGAGAATGCCAACAATCAAGAGTTGACAGAAACAACAATCAAACACAAGCATCGAGCAGCTTCCATTCAAACAGACAAATCCCACATCCAATCAGTATCCCTGCTGCACCAACTCCACCACAAATCACACAATACAGTCCAAATCAGCAATCCAATCATCAGCCATGATCATTAAGAAGGATGGTGAATATGACTGGAGCATGTATTAAGCTAAAATTCAATCTCCAGGTCATGCCCTCATGGAAGATGTAAGGCCCCGTCCCCGGGCACCTCACAGTTGGTCGTCATTACCCATAAAACATACATTTAATACAATTTAATAAAAACCATGCAGCGGAAACTTTAAATTTACTATAAATGCTTTTGCAAAGTAATACAACACCGTTACAAAATATCATTTGTTTGCATTACAATACAAAAACATTAAGAAAAGAATGCCATCCCAAAAGAGCTGAGTAGCCGCCTCGTGCCATCCTCAGCAACACTACCTGCCAACTGGAAAATACATAAAAGTCAGCGTTGCTGAGTGAGTTCTAGTTTTGTAATAAAACATACTTTTACTTATTTAAAAGTATCCTTTCGTGCGTGCGTTCATACATCATACGTACACAGAGATAATATTCGTTATTATCTTCATCATTCGTTATTCATCGTTATCTTTAACTTCTCGTATGGATTCTGTCAGGCTTTACCCACTTCATACCACTTGGCTATGATTACTGTGGTCGAATGACAAGAATCCCGTTCATACTTACTTGCACGCATTGAAAGGTGAATTGTACCAATACCATATGCTACACCCCGATCGTTATTAGCTACCGGGCCGTAGTCAACATATGACGGAAAATCGTATGCCACGGTACTAGAGGTAAGCGGTAGAGGTACCATGACCATGGTCAATCACATAGAAGGACCAATCGCGTTATTCAATGCTTGCAAGACATAATTCGTTCGTTCATTAATGCATGTATTCATCATCATTCTTCTTTTCGTTCGTTCGTTAATATATGCATTCGTCATCATGTTCCTTTTTCCGTTCATACTTACTTGCACGCATTGAAAGGTGAATTGTACCAATACCATATGCTACACCCCGATCGTTATTAGCTACCGGGCCGTAGTCAACATATGACGGAAAATCGTATGCCACGGTACTAGAGGTAAGCGGTAGAGGTACCATGACCATGGTCAATCACATAGAAGGACCAATCGCGTTATTCAATGCTTGCAAGACATAATTCGTTCGTTCATTAATGCATGTATTCATCATCATTCTTCTTTTCGTTCGTTCGTTAATATATGCATTCGTCATCATGTTCCTCTTTCATTATCTTTCACTTTACGATACATAATACTTCATTAGTTCATTCTCGTTATTCGTAAAGTTTCAGAAAGATAAGCACACAATTACAAGGAACACACACACTCATCATACATACTCGTCATACATTCATCACCATACGTACATCATCATACATTCATCATCATACGTAGCATCATACCACATTTAACAATATTTTAATAATATTGTTAACTATAATACACTGGTAATAACATCAGAAACAATAAGGGTTAACCATAATCATCATTAGACGCTTGAAACATCATCATTTGTTAACCCTAGTCAGCCCTGGTCAAAACCTCGAACTTCGGTATTTCAGGAAATTTCTGAAAAATTCTAAGTGTCCTAGGCGTTTGAGCCCTGTTGGGCGTAAAATCCCTCTGGCCGTATGAGCACTATTGGGCGTAAGAGTACTGCTGGACTTTTCATCTTACACTTAGATTTATCATCTGGTCATACGACCACACTGTTGGTCGTATGAGCACTATTGGTCGTACCATCCCTGGACTTGGGAAATATATACTGATCATACGACCACTGTTGGTCGTATGAGTCCTGTGGGTCTCTTCATCATACTTAGAAAATTTCATCACATAGTCATACGACCATACTGTTGGTCGTATGAGTCCTATTGGGCTCAACACTTAGACAAATTACTTGGTCACACGACCACACTGTTGGTCGTATGAGTCCTGTTAGACTCATCAGCACTTAGAAAAATATACCTCCTGGTCATACGACCACACTGTTGGTCGTATGAGCACTGGTGGACTCATCAACCTGTAATTAATTATTCTAAGTCCCATTATCAGACATATTTGCAACCTGTTCATGAGTCTAATCCATAATCCAAGTCCCAAACATCATAATGCCTAATTCTAAACATATACACATGATTCTAGGCATAAATCTAGCATAAACATAAACATACATACATTCATTTCATACGGGTATCAACCCAAACTTTACAAAAACGTATATATATGCATTTCCAGCCCCAAAACATTTAAAAATCAGTAAAAAGGGGTCTAGAACTCACCTTAATTTGTCTTCGGGTTTTAGATGTTCTTTCCTTGAACGTCTCAGTCGTTTATACACCTAAAACACACACACAGTGCAACCCGAACACACTAGTTACATTTATAAGCTCATAAATGGTTCTAGAATCGTCCTAAATATCATAATTCGAGATTTCTTACCCAAAAACTTCGAATTTCTCAGGTTCTTCTTCAAAAATCCCGATGGTTTTCTGCTCCTGCTGCTTTCTCTCTCTAAAAACCGATGCAAAGAAATGTGCAGGAGGTAATGGGCGACCATGCCTTCCTTTTGTACAAAATAAATAATAACTTTGCCCATTTGGCACTTTTGGTCCCTCCTTTTTAGTTTCTTTTATTTTCTTTTCTTTTCTTCCTTTTTTTTTTATTTCTTGCTAAAAAAATACGGGTGTTACAAGTCCACCCCCCTTATATAGGTTTCGTCCCCGAAACCTGTCATTCCTCAAACAGATGTGGGTAGTGTTGTCTCATCTCTTCTTCAGTCTCCCACGTAGACTCGGATCCCTTCCTGTGCTTCCACTGTACACGCACAAGAGGAATCACTTTATTTCTTAACCTCTTTTCTTTACGATCAATGATTGCCACTGGTTGCTCCACATAATTGAGCCGTTCGTCTACTTCAATATCCTCCAGTGGAACAATCATGTCTTCATCAGCTAAGCACTTCCTCAGATGAGATACATGGAATGTGGGATGAATTCCACTTAACTCATCTGGCAATTCAAGTCGATAGGCCACCTCTCTACTCGTGCGATAATCCGGAAAGGTCCTATGTATCTCGGGCTTAGCTTACCTCGTTTCCTGAATCTGATAATACCTTTCCAAGGTGAGACCTTCAACATTACTCGGTCGCCAACCTTGAACTCTATCGGTCTTCGCCTCTTGTCAGCATACGACTTTTGCCTATCTTTCGCCGCCTTCATGAAGGCTTTGATCTTCTCTAACTTCTCAGTCGTAGCTTCGACCACCTCAACACCTCCTAACTCTTTCTGCCCAAAGTCTCCCCAACATACGGGCGTCCTACATCTCCTACCGTATAGCATCTCGTAGGGTGGCATGCCAATACTGGCATGATAGCTATTGTTGTACGAGAATTCTGCTAACGGCAAGTGATCATCCCAACTTCCTCCAAAATCGATCACGCATGCCCGAAGCATGTCTTCGAGTGTTTGGATCGTCCTCTCAGATTGACCGTCCGTCTGAGGGTGATATGCTGTACTAATGTGTAGTCTCGTCCCCATCGCATCATGAAATCTCTTCCAAAACTTGGAGGTAAACCGGGTGTCACGATCAGACACAATAGACACCGGCACACCATGACGAGCTACAATTTCCTTGATGAACAATCCGCCAATTTTTCAGATGAGTACGTTTCACGGATCGGTAGGAAGTGGGCACTCTTCGTCAGGCGGTCAACTATCACCCATATAGTATCATACCCCTTAGGGGTACGCGGTAACTTCGTGATGAAGTCCATGGTGATATGCTCCCACTTCCACTCGGGTATATCCAACGGTTGGATCTTCCCGTAGGGTTTCTGGTGTTCCGCCTTCACTTGTAAACAAGTCAGGCACTTACTTACGTACTCCACCACGTCGCGTTTCATACCCGGCCACCAGTAATCCTTCTTCATATCGTGGTACATTTTGGTAGCACCGGGGTGAATGGAGTATCGGGTCTTATGGGCCTCATCCATGATTCTTCCACGTAGATCCCCGTATCGAGGAATCCACATTCGCCCAAATCGGGTCTTAACACCAAGAGTGTTCTCACCCAATTCCGTAACTAGGCCTCTCATCCTTTCGGAGTTAAGACGATCTTCTTTCAAAGCCTCGTCTTAAAACTCCTTAACCTGTGTCATCACATCGGGGGTCATGATCAGCTGATAAGCCTTCACCCGAATCGGCTCAGGCCTTTCTTTTCGGCTAAGGGCATCAGCCACCACATTGGCTTTGCCCGGGTGGTAATGGATTTCACAATCATAATCCTTTATCAGTTCCAACCACCGCCTCTGCCTAATGTTTAGATCCTTCTGCTCGAAGAAGTACTTCAAGCTCTTGTGGTCCGTGAAGATGGTGCACTTCGTCCCGTATAGATAGTGCCGCCAAATCTTCAACGCGAAAACCACCGCAGCTAGTTCTAGGTCATGCGTGGGATAATTGACTTCGTGGGTCTTTAGTTGTCGAGATGCGTAGGCTATGACCTTTCCGCGTTGCATCAATACGCAGCCCAACCTAGAATAGGATGCATCCGAATAGACCACTAAGTCTTCACTTCCCTCAGGCAAAGTCAAGACAGGAGCTTGTGTTAGTCTTGCCTTCAACTCCTCAAAAGCCATCTCCTGCTCTCGACCCCACACGAATTTTACGTCCTTACGAGTCAATTTTGTCAAAGGTGAGGCGATCTTTGAAAAGTCTTGAATAAATCTTCTATAATAGCCCGCCAATCCCAAGAAGCTACGAATCTCGGATGGCGTCTTTGGTGATTTCCATTGCATCACAGCCTCAACCTTTGCTGGGTCCACCATTATTCCTTCTGCATTCACTACGTGACCCAGGAATTGCACCTCGCGTAACCAAAAGGCGCACTTGGAGAACTTGGCGTACAATTTCTCCCTTCTCAACATTTCCAATACTTCCCGAATGTGACCGGCATGCTCTTCTTCGCTTCTCGAATAAATCAGGATATCATCGATGAACACAATCACAGATTTATCTAACATTGGTCGGCACACTCGGTTCATCAAATCCATAAAAGCAGCCGGCGCATTGGTCAACCCAAAAGACATGACAAGAAACTCGTAGTGACCATAGCGCGTACGAAAGGCTGTTTTAGGGATATCTTGTTCCTTCACCTTTAGTTGATGGTAACCCGATCGAAGATCTATCCTTGAAAACCAACTGGCACCCTGAAGTTGATCAAACAAGTCATCAATCCTTGGTAAGGGGTATCTGTTCTTCACCGTCAGCTTATTCAGCTCGCGGTAGTCGATGCACATCCTCATACTACCATCCTTCTTCTTTACGAACAGAACCGGAGCACCCCAAGGTGAGATACTCGGTCGGATAAACCCCTTATCCAGCAGCTCCTGCAACTGCTCCATCAACTCTTTCATCTCCGTCGGAGCCAAGCGATACGGTGCTTTTGCGACAGGTTGGGCACCCGGTATCAGGTCGATCTGGAATTCGATCTCTCGGTCACGTGGCAATCCCGATAAGTCTTCGGGAAACACGTCTGGAAAGTCACACACCACTGGCACATCGCATAGCTGTGGTGTTGGCGTCTCTACATTCTTTACATAACATAAGTAGGCGCTACATCCGCGCCTCATACACTTTCCCGCCACCGCCATCGAGATCACCTTCGGAATCATCGTAACTCGATCGCCATAAATTGTCACCGGACTCCCGTCGGTCGCCGTCAGTCTAATCATCTTCTTTCGGCACACGATATTCGCTTCGTAGGTTGCTAACCAGTCCATCCCTAACACTACATCAAATCCTCCTAGGGGCATCACATGTAATCTAGCAGCAAACCTATGACCTTCTAACTCCATGGTACAGTCCTCTATCACATCAGTAACTCTAGTGGACTTACCAATAACAGTTTCTACATAAAAAGGCTCACTAATGCATTTGCTACTAATAGGAAATTTAGCATAGAAAGTAGCAGAAATGAAACTCCTACTAGCACCAGAGTCAAATAACACAGAAGCAAGAGTTTGATTTCCTAGAAACGTACCTGACACCACATCGGGGTCCGTCCTAGCCTCTTCCTACGTCATAGTGAAAGCCCTGGCACTTGTTCTCGGACCTTCACTTCCCGTCTTCTTTACCCCTGAAGCCTCAGCTCTCGGCTTCTTACAGTCCCTGCTCATATGGCCACTTTCTCCACAGTTAAAGCACTTGCCCATCCGGCAATCTTTTGATATGTGCCCTGTCCTTCCGCACTTAAAGCAGAGGTTAGATCCCCACTTGCACTCCCCTGAGTGCTCCTTTCCACACTTACCACACTTCCTCACCCCAGCTCCAGACACGACCACTCGGCGGTCATCCACCCTTGCCTTCTTGTTGTTTGTCGAAGTATCACCCCGACCAAATCTCTTCCCCTGCCACTTCTTCTCTCCACTTCCTTTCTTGCTTCCCTCAGCCTTCACCAAAGCAGCACGTTCATCGAATAACCTTCCCGCCAAATCCACTGCCGACCTGAAAGTGCTTGGTCGGGCAGAAATCAAGTGCCAACGAATTTCAGCTGGCAGCCCCTGAATATACCGGTTGATCTTTCGAGACACCGGCGTCACCTGCTCCGGCACCAACAGCGCCAATTCGTTAAACTTGGTGGTATATTGTTGGTGGGTCATCGTCCCTGCCTCCAACTGCAGGAACTCTCTCTCTATTCTATCCATTTCCCGACGAGGACTGAATTCCTCGATCACCAGCCTTTTCAACTCAGCCCACTTCATCTTCCCTATAGCCCTGCTACCCTCGGCTTGGACTATATTTTTCCACCAGCATAAAGCCGATCCTGTAAAAGAGTGGGTAGCAAACTTCACCTTCTTATCCTCCTGGCAATCACTAATATCGAGGACAGCTTCCATTTCCATCACCCATTGGTGAGCATCAGTAGCAGTACCAGACCCATCAAAAGTTAGGGGTTTGCACCTCATGAATGCCCCGTAGTTACAACCTCGGGCGGTCTCCCGTAACTGTTCTTCTTCCTCTTCCTCTTCATCATCAGATAGTACCGTTTCTGCTTCCGCCTGTTGTTGTCTACCTGAGGACCGATTCCTCCCTCGTCTATCGTCTTCACGTACTGCCTTTATCACTTCAGTCACTACAGACGGTAAGATCGTCTGCATGACTTGGTGCACCTCCTCGATCACCGTCTCTTTCACCGAGGCTCTCACATTATCACTCTCATCCACTCCCCCCGAGGGAGTAGTATTAGGTTCTTCGGGAACCTTCTTCTCTTGTCTAGGCCTACCTCTTGTGGCTCGTGGTTCCGCACCACTTCTACCACTGCCTCCACCAATTGGGGCTTTAGATGATCTACCACCGACCATCTTCTATCACACTGAAAGATTTAAACACCAACACGGTCATTCAAGGAAATAGCTCAGTTTATGTCAAGTATAGTAAGTCCCTAATTACAGTGGCCAATTGTGATTAGCCACTTACTCTACTCTTCACACCCCGAGCATTACCTGTCCTGACTACATTAGTATCTAAGTCTAACAGTACACATAAACACATAACATGCGCACGTAACACTGGTTAACTTTCAAGAAAATACCTGATGGCACGCAGCTACTCAGATGGCATTCTCATTCTCCCTGTCCCATTCTCAGTTTAAGTTTTTGGTTTTTTTTTTAAAAAATTTTTACCCATTTCACTTAAACTTTGGCTCTGATACCAACTTGTAAGGCCCCGTTCCCGCGCACCTCACAGTTGGTCGTCATTACCCATAAAACATACATTTAATACAATTTAATAAAAACCATGCAGCGGAAACTTTAAATTTACTATAAATGCTTTTGCAAAGTAATACAACACCCGTTACAAAATATCATTTGTTTGCATTACAATACAAAAACATTAACAAAAGAATGCCATCCCAAAAGAGCTGAGTAGCCGCCTCGTGCCATCCTCAGCAACACTACCTGCCAACTGGAAAATACATAAAAGTCAGCGTTGCTGAGTGAGTTCTAGTTTTGTAATAAAACATACTTTTACTTATTTAAAAGTATCCTTTCGTGCGTGCGTTCATACATCATACGTACACAGAGATAATATTCGTTATTATCTTCATCATTCGTTATTCATCGTTATCTTTAACTTCTCGTATGGATTCTGTCAGGCTTTACCCACTTCATACCACTTGGCTATGATTACTGTGGTCGAATGACAAGAATCCCGTTCATACTTACTTGCACGCATTGAAAGGTGAATTGTACCAATACCATATGCTACACCCCGATCGTTATTAGCTACCGGGCCGTAGTCAACATATGACGGAAAATCGTATGCCACGGTACTAGAGGTAAGCGGTAGAGGTACCATGACCATGGTCAATCACATAGAAGGACCAATCGCGTTATTCAATGCTTGCAAGACATAATTCGTTCGTTCATTAATGCATGTATTCATCATCATTCTTCTTTTCGTTCGTTCGTTAATATATGCATTCGTCATCATGTTCCTTTTTCCGTTCATACTTACTTGCACGCATTGAAAGGTGAATTGTACCAATACCATATGCTACACCCCGATCGTTATTAGCTACCGGGCCGTAGTCAACATATGACGGAAAATCGTATGCCACGGTACTAGAGGTAAGCGGTAGAGGTACCATGACCATGGTCAATCACATAGAAGGACCAATCGCGTTATTCAATGCTTGCAAGACATAATTCGTTCGTTCATTAATGCATGTATTCATCATCATTCTTCTTTTCGTTCGTTCGTTAATATATGCATTCGTCATCATGTTCCTCTTTCATTATCTTTCACTTTACGATACATAATACTTCATTAGTTCATTCTCGTTATTCGTAAAGTTTCAGAAAGATAAGCACACAATTACAAGGAACACACACACTCATCATACATACTCGTCATACATTCATCACCATACGTACATCATCATACATTCATCATCATACGTAGCATCATACCACATTTAACAATATTTTAATAATATTGTTAACTATAATACACTGGTAATAACATCAGAAACAATAAGGGTTAACCATAATCATCATTACACGCATGAAACATCATCATTTGTTAACCCTAGTCAGCCCTGGTCAAAACCTCGAACTTCGGTATTTCAGGAAATTTCTGAAAAATTCTAAGTGTCCTAGGCGTTTGAGCCCTGTTGGGCGTAAAAGCCCTCTGGCCGTATAAGCACTATTGGGCGTAAGAGTACTGCTGGACTTTTCATCTTACACTTAGATTTATCATCTGGTCATACGACCACACTGTTGGTCGTATGAGCACTATTGGTCGTACCATCCCTGGACTTGGGAAATATATACTGATCATACGACCACTGTTGGTCGTATGAGTCCTGTGGGTCTCTTCATCATACTTAGAAAATTTCATCACATAGTCATACGACCATACTGTTGGTCGTATGAGTCCTATTGGGCTCAACACTTAGACAAATTACTTGGTCACACGACCACACTGTTGGTCGTATAAAATTACTTGGTCACACGACCACACTGTTGGTCGTATGAGTCCTGTTAGACTCATCAGCACTTAGAAAAATATACCTCCTGGTCATACGACCACACTGTTGGTCGTATGAGCACTGGTGGACTCATCAACGTGTAATTAATTATTCTAAGTCCCATTATCAGACATATTTGCAACCTGTTCATGAGTCTAATCCATAATCCAAGTCCCAAACATCATAATGCCTAATTCTAAACATATACACACGATTCTAGGCATAAATCTAGCATAAACATAAACATACATACATTCATTTCATACGGGTATCAACCCAAACTTTACAAAAACGTATATATATGCATTTCCAGCCCCAAAACGTTTAAAAATTAGTAAAAAGGGGTCTAGAACTCACCTTAATTTGTCTTCGGGTTTTAGATGTCCTTTCCTTGAACGTCTCAGTCGTTTATACACCTAAAACACACACACAGTGCAACCCGAACACACTAGTTACATTTATAAGCTCATAAATGGTTCTAGAATCGTCCTAAATATCATAATTCGAGATTTCTTACCCAAAAACTTCGAATTTCTCAGGTTCTTCTTCAAAAATCCCGATGGTTTTCTGCTCCTGCTGCTTTCTCTCTCTAAAAACCGATGCAAAGAAATGTGCAGGAGGTAATGGGCGACCATGCCTTCCTTTTGTACAAAATAAATAATAACTTTGCCCATTTGGCACTTTTGGTCCCTCCTTTTTAGTTTCTTTTATTTTCTTTTCTTTTCTTCCTTTTTCTTTTATTTCTTGCTAAAAAAATACGGGTGTTACAGAAGACATTGAAGACAAAAATTCAGAAATCCCAAAAGAGGTAAAGGAAAACTTCTGCACACAAGCATGCATAGATGAAGTCAGTAGATACAGAGAACATGCAGATAAACTTTCAAAGAAAGTAGTTGAAACAAACTTTTTAAATGAAAGTCTTAATTCATAACAAAAATAGTATGGCATCAAAATACTTTCATTACAAAATGATTTAGACAAATTAATGTCTAAAAAGCAACACTTGCAGCTCAAGTTGAGCAACTCTCTGTATCATTGACTGAATCTAAAACATTATAGGCTGAAACTGAAGTGAAACTTCAGATGTTTCAGGTAAGTAACAAGAAGTTTGAAGAACTTCTTGCACAACAAAGGGCTTTTAAAGACCTTTCAGGCTTAGGATATAACAAAGTAAATCCACCATATAATGATAACTATATTCCTTTACCTGATTTAATGAGTAACAAACAAGGTGAGTCACTTGATCCACATGACAAAACACATGATTCAAAACCATTCTCATCAACTTCATCAAAATCATCATTAACAGCAAAAACACCTTTGATAAAATTTGTTAAAAGTCAAACTTCACCACAAATTAAACCTACAGATTTCTATCAAGGTAAAAATAATGAATATGAAAATGTAACAAGTGATGATGAAATTGATCTTCTGGATAAGGACTTAGATCAGCTAATTACTGAAACTCAAAAGGTTTCAAGTGTGGTTGATATTCCTAAACACACAAACAAAGGGAAAGGTAAAGTCCCTATGCAGCCAAAACAAACAACTGTCACTTTTGAATTTCCTTTCAAATCAAATTTAAAACCAAAGATGATGAGTAAACAAATAAAAACAGCTTTGCCATACTGTGAGGGGTGTGATCAATACACCCATTCAACTGAAAAGTGCAGATATGGCTAATACTGTAAGTACTGTAACATGAACAATCACAGTACTAAAACATGTCATTTTCATAATTACTGTTCCATTTGTGAAAGGAACAATCACAGCACTGCAAATTGTTTCTTCAATAAGAAGAACAAGAATCAAAACAAACAAGCTCAGGGTGAAAAATCATCTGAGAAACAAACAGTTGCTCCTAAACAGAGCAAAGTAGGAGTGCAAAGAGCTACTCCTCATCCGAAAATTGTTTTAAATAACGACAAATCATTTTATGACAATTTTCAAAACTCATCAAGGAGACATAAGTCTCAAATCTGACAAAATCAAGACAATAGCTCACAAAAGATAAGAGCCCAAAGCACTTCTCCTAGTCAAACATATTGAACATGAACTTGTTCTACATGAAGAGGTTGATTCCTCCAAGGATCTTTGCAAATCTCTCACAAATCAACAAACACTAACCATGGTGTGGAAACCCATGATTAATGTGTTTGATTTCAGTGTGTGTGTGTGTGTGTGTTTGTGTGTGTGTGTGTGCGTGTTGTGTATTAGAATGCACGAGAATAAAACTGCTTGTTTGATTGATAATTTGTTCAAAAGCTTATAAAGGATTAGGGTGGAGTGCTATTTATAGCCTATACACAAAAGCTATATATAATTACTAATCTACCTTTATGTAAATGAAATTACATAAAAATTAATCCTAAGTCTATAAGTCATCCGCTATGGGAATAAGTCATCCGCTGTGGGGAATAAGTCATCCGCTATGGAGAATAAGTCATCCGCTGTGGAGAATAAGTCATCCGCTGTGAAGAATAAGTCATCCACTGTGGATCTTGTTTGTTCATCCGCTATGGAGAAGATGTTCATCCACTGTGAATTTCTTCATCCGCTATGAAGAAGTTCTTCATCCACTATGGAGTAGTTCTTCATCCGCTGTGGAGTTCTTCATCCGCATTAGGTGACTTCATCCGCTGTGGACTTCTTCATCCGCATTGGTTGACTTCATCCGCATTGGGTGACTTAGCAAGAATTTCGTTATCTATAAAATCTGAAAAAGAAATTTACGTATATGTTAGTGATTATTATGAATGTTAATTATATTAATGTGTTTCTAATGTAGGATTTTTATGTTAAAACACATTTGGTTGATTGTTTGATAATGGTAAGCATCATACTTTCTTGCATTAATTCTTAATGCACTTTCTTGAGTCCAACAGTACTCCACCTAAGCATGATGTTGCCATTGATTGATCGTTTTATTTGTTAATTGTGTGTGTGTGTTAATTTTGTTTTGTTTAATATAAGGAATCCAACAGTACTCCCCCTAAACATCATGTACATTTTGTTTTCTGTTTTATATTAATGATGTAAATGTGTGTTTTTTTGTATGTTATGTATGATTGTTGTTTGTATGTTTTTTTGTATGTTTGATGGTTTTGTCTTTGTTTGTTTCTTTTGTTTGTTATGCGTGATGGATTATTTGGTATGAATTATTGAGTATTCTTGTGTATAATGATTGATTACAAGTGTAGCACTTGTATGCGTTGATTTATTGATTGCTTATAAGATTGCATAAGTGTAATCTTACCAGTATGATTGTTTGAATTGTTTGTTTACATGTATGATTGATTGTTTGTATGTTTGTTTATACATGATTACATGAGTTTATTTCTACAACACATGTTTGAAATGTTTGATTTTAGTTGTATGATTACAAGTGTTAAATTATCACAAGTAATGTGAATGATTGTGTGTGATCATGTATGTATTTGTGTATTAATGTATGTTTGCATGAATGTCATGTGTTTATATCAAGAACACATGAATGTTTGTTTGAATCTATTTGTATGTTATAAAACACATGTGTGTATGCTTGTATGTTTGTCATATGCATAAAATCATGTGACATTATGACTGTTTATTCCTGAGAATAAGATCACTTATATGCATGATTGAATGATATATGATTATCATGTGTATAATAATATATGCATGCATGATTGTATGATTGAATGATAAAATAAGAATTATAGAAAAGGATATGTATTAGTTGTTTATTCTGCCAGTGATGATAAGAAATCTCAGGAGTGAGATGGTCCAGCTTCTTCTGACTATTTCTTTGCCTCCTCCATAGCCTTGAGAGTGTCATCTATGTCTTTCTCTATTGCTTGGTCGGCTTCCGCTTCCTTCACATGTTCTTTCAGAGTTGTGACCTTGAGCGCATTTATGCAATTGACTATGTGTTCCATAAAATAGTCAATAACACTCTTTTGATCATCATATTTGAAATCTATCTTTAAATGAACAAGATGTTCCTAGGTTGATTGATCAAGACTTTGCACATCAATCTTCTATGTGTGTTAGGGGTTGTTGATTTGTTTCCAACCTTTGTTTCAATGCAACATTTACATACACAGTGCCCAAAATTCTTAGCATGTGTATGAAATAGCAGCAATCTCCCTTACATAACACATATTCGATGGTAGGGAATATCTTGGTCTTTAGAAATAAGACATAAGATGGATGAAGCAGCTTTATCTCTACAGGATCAAAGAGTCTTATGTCAGCTGCTTCTTTTCCTTCAAGCTTTCTCTCCAACACCACTTCAAAATGAGTTTCGTCATAGTACCATCTGGTTATTGGATGTTGTTATTGATTGCCATCTATCTTCTTCATGATCAACTTTAAGTCAGATGGCCTTAGAGGGTAACCAACCCTTTCAAGAATATCATAATCATTTTGAGAAGAAGAAGATTCTTTCCTTACTTCCTCTTGTTTTCTTGATAATGCCTGTTCTCTTCTAATCTTGGCAATGTGTAGTTTATCTTCTCTATCAGCTTTAGCTTTCATTTCATGATGATGTCTGTTCATGTAAGCTCTTATTGTATGATAGAAATCTGCTCCCCTTGGATTGTTTGTGTGATTGAACATCCTCAATTGCATCAGGTCCAATCTGTCTTCATAGCTTAATGATCCCAGTTGGGATATGTATGATAAATACTAAACAAGTCCAGATACTCTCTTGATTAGGACATCATTCTAGATTTCATCATATTTCCATGCCACTATCTTTCTTTCATTGGCATCTATAATGAGAGTGATTTTGTCATACAGCTTGACAAAATTTGTCTTCTCATTTATCATCTTTCGAACTTCATTACCTTGAGGCCATAGCCTATAAGACATGAATTGTATTGGTTCTTCTATTTCATGAAGTTCAGGAGGAGCTTGATGATAAGTGGATAGAGAAGATGCAGGGTGAGGTCTGAAGACATGTGGCTTAAGAGCATTTGCTAGCATGTTTTTGTATATCTCTTTTGCCATCTCTTTCATTTAAGATACAGTTCTCCCTACTGTTGGAGCATATATAGTCATATATAGTGTGTCCGTCGCTTGATGAATAGTCTAGGCTTAATGTTATACACCTTGTAAACACATGAAACTGGGTCATTCGCAGGAGCATATGCGAATGAGACTCAGTCGTACGACTGAGCCATGCTAATGGACCAGTCGTGCGACTGAGAGATGCGATTGGGGCATTCGTAAGACTGAACCATAAGAATGGTCCAGTCGTACGATTGAACCATACGCATGGTCCAATCGCACGAATGGGCCCAGTCGCATCTAATATGGGCCGAGGCCTATATATATACCAGTTTCAATGTGTAGAAACTCAAGGGTTTTTGATAGTCTGCCCGGGGCCTAGGTGCTGCCAGATGAGAGGGGAGATCATGCTCGATCTCCCCTTGCCAAAAGTCTTGATTCTTATGTTGTAACGAGCTTAAAATCGTTATGTTTTATCAATGAAATCATTCGATTATTGTTCGTGTTATTGATTATCTTTTGGTTTTCATCCTTCCATCAAGAACGTGCTCGGATGTTTACCGATCCAGTGACTTCACAATTGGTATCAGAGCCGGTTACTGCTAGAATAATCTAACAATCACTCTAGCTACCCGAGCTCTTGATTTCTGGATCAAAGTTCAGATCTTGACGTTAAACCCACTTCGGTTCATCTTGTTTTGCTCAAATCTCATTGCGCGTGATGTTTATTTGTTAAAAGCGGACTCGGAATCTTCTTCAGATCATAAAAACGAATCCGGTGGTACAATTATTGTGCTGTGTCTCGTCCAAATTATCGGATTAGGGTTTTTCAGCCTTGTGGCGGCTGCAGATCTGGTTTCCTGCGTTCAGACCCGTTCATGCGATTGGGCCATGCGACTGGAACTCAATCGCACGACTGAACCACTCGTATGTCCATTCGTACGAATGAACCTTTAGTCGCACGACTGACCCTTTCGTGTACTTCAATCGCCCGACTGACCCTTTCGTGTTATCCATTCGTACTACTGAACCATTCGGAGTGTCCATTCGCACGAATCACCCATTCGCACGTATGTCTTCATTCGTCTGTTTCAGTTGCACGAATGAGCTGTGTACCAGACCAAAAAAAAATAAAATAAAGTCTGGAACAGCTTCTTGCATGAATTTTTCCCTAAACCATTTTTATCAGTCGGGAAGCCTTCTGAAAAATTTTGGTAAAATAAATTTTTTTTAGGGAAAATTATCGGGTCATTTTCGGATCATTTTCGGGTCAATAGTGAAGATTCTTCTGGAGAGTCTATGCAAGAGTTGAGGATGAGCAAAGCACATTCACCCTGAGTTTCTTATGTCAAACAAGTTCGAGGGATACCCCATTATTCGTTGGACTTCCAGAATAGGTGAATGTTGTTAGAACACGAAAGAGAGAAGAGAAGATGTCAGCTGTCGGTGCTGATTTTGTGGGGTAGTCAGGAGCATCTAACTATTTATGGGCCAATCAAGTTATATTTATCCGCACAGAGAGGATTCTCATTCTTAGGGGGAATCCATGTATAGAGAAATTGAAGACGCAATCAGAAAGTGATGATGTGAGCAGGTTTCTGATGATGAATCTTCGTGCATGCTGATTTGTTTGATATTGTCAGCTGTGGATTGGAACCTTCAACCTTTTGCCCAATACACCGTATGAAGACGCCAGGAGAGCACAAGGTTTATATATTGGGATATGCTGAATGTGAGGGGGAATCTCTACAGTTGCACATAATGTTTTATCAATTGGTAAATAAAACTAAGGGTTGGTTCATATCTTGACAAAAATGGCACAAGTATAGCCCAATCGCACGACTGAATCTGATATGACCCAGTCATACGAATGGGTATACGATTGAATACAATCATAAGATTGGACCATGCGAATGAACCCAATCGGCCGATTGAATGTGTCCGACTTGGTCAAACGTGCGAATGGGATGTGCGTATGAATCAAATGGCACGATTGGAGGTGACCGACTACAACAGTCGTTTGGATGATCCTCAATCGCCCTATTGGAGATAAACGATTGGGTAAGTTGCACGACTGAGACTCAGTCGCCCGACTGACCTATACGACTAGGCTCAGTTGCCCGCTTGGAATGTGCCCTAGTATATATACAGGCCGAATCCTAATCAGTCGCTCATTCTCCCAAATCGCCCCCCCTATTCGCCCGACCTAAAGAACTTCTGTCAAAATTTCATTTGATTCATTTTCACCTTCGTTTTGTGTATTCTAACATCCATTGGTGTTTATACAGGTAATACTCGAGGTGTTTCATAGATAAAACAGACAAATGTTGTCCAGAACCTCCCGAATTCTGACCTAACAGTAACCCAGAACATGATGAACAAATAGGATGTCCAAACTAACCTAAACGTTTAAACAAAAGTCAAAACATGCTTAATCGGTGGTTTCCGAGTGTAATGAGCCTAATTTCGATGTTTAACTTCAAGTATAGCTCAAAACACGAATTTGAATGGACAAACTGTCGAGTAGGCGACTGGACACGCTGATGAACTCCAATCGCCCGACTGAGAAGACGATTAGTCTCAGTCGCCCGACTGAGATGGAAGAATGAATCAATCGCTCGACTATGCTCATTCGTTTGACTTAGTCGCTCGTATGAATAAATTCACCTTTAAAACTCATTCGTTCCACTCAATCGCACGGTTATGTTCATTCGGCTGCTCAGTCTCCCGACTAACCAAAGTGGGAAATTCCTTGACTTGAATAAGCTATCTTCTACATGTACTGATGTTTACTTATATTGTGACAGATGGCGAGTCGTTGGATTCTAAGCACAAAGCACAACATTTGTGTCCATCTTGATCTGACCTCAAGGAATGCACCGGAGTTTGTGGGAATAATCTCATTCTTACGGAGATCGAGGATCTTCAGGGCGATATCCACACCCTGCACTCCGTACCGCTCATTACAGCAGGCATTCTGGGAGAATGCTACTGTAGATCGATCAGTTGAGCCCTATCAGATCAGGACCTCTATACTTGGTAACGCTATAGAGATAACCGAGGAGGACTTAAGGACAGTCCTAGAGTTAGGAGATGATGGTGACTGTCCTATTCGTTTACATCCGATGACTGTTAGAGGGTGCTTCCTGAGAGCCAAGTACACTGGGGACATCAACTCAGGAATGCTCAACAAGAGCAATCTCTGCCCCCAGTTCAAATACCTTGCCCACGTCCTGCTAAGATGTATTGCCTCACGGAAAGGAGGCTTCGACGAGCTCTCTGAGCAAATGCAGAATGCCTATGTTGCATTAGTGCTGAACCATCCGTTCAGCTTCTCCAGGATGATCTTCACTTACCTAGTGGAGAACATAGAAGTGAAGGGAAGAGAAGGCTTCTGCATGTATCCTCGCTTCCTGCAAATGATCTTTGACCAGAAGCTACCTATGTTACCAAAGCAGAAGGAGGATGCAGTTGTGCTCGAGGTGATGGATGATACCACGTTAGGCAGGATGAAGGTATACCGGGGCAAGCAGGTCAAGCCCCCGGTAAGACGTTTGTTTGGGCATCTGGCCCGTGAGGAGTATGTGGCGCCAGCCAGGAGAAACTGGCGTCACGAAGATAGTGATTCTGATGTAGAGCAGGTTGCTGTACCCTCCGATGACTCCGATGATGATGACCACGGAACGGATCAGGGAGGAGATGGTCAAGGAAGACCTGAGCCAGCTCCAATCCACCCTGACTTCATGCAGGAGGAGGAGGATTCAGATGAGGCACCACTAACCCGGACTATGGGAAGTCGGGTAGTGGTAACCGAGGAAGGTTTACGGGCGGTTGGTGGACGCCCAGGAGAGTTTGGGAGCTCTGTAGCAGACCCATCATACACCCCAGCCTCTCCCAGCAACCAAGGGGGAGCCTCCGGGTCAAGGGGGACTCGGAGGAAACATATGGCTCGTCCTCATGGGATGAAGCCCAAGCGCAGGAGGATCACGCTTATCTCTACCTCTTCTGCACCTACCACTTCCACCACACCTAGTCAAATCTCCCAGACCACTCAAACCACCCAATACACCACATCCCAAACACCCCAAACCACCACCACCATTATTCCTCCACTTCATACTTCCATATCTTCCACCACCACCACTGTACCTCCCACTACAGCCATCCCATCTCCTCCCATCTACACCACAGCCACCACTACAACCACCACTCACCAAACCCAAACCTCATTTGCCCCTTCAAGCTCAGTTCTACCACCTGTCTCGGTGGTTGAGCAACTTGCTGCTCTAATGAGCATGGTACTCCAGCTGCTAGCCTCTGATAAGGCTAAGACAACTCAGATTCTCCAGCTGTAAGAACAAAGTTCATCACAAGCAGCTGAGATTGAGACACTGAGAGAGCTGACCTCTTCGCAAGCCCGGTTGATCACCTCACAGACTAATCAGATCACTGGCTTGCTTCAACATGAGGCTGAGTCGGATGCAAAGATTGAGAAGCTAGAGGCGGCTCATAAGACTCTAGTGCTTAAACTGAAAAGCACTCAGAGTGAGCCCCTTAAGATTGGAGAAGGTGATGGTGATGAAGGTGATGATAACGATGGTGAGGATGAGGACGATGATGATGAGGATGACGAGGATGATGATCATGGTAGTGATGAAAGTAATGATGGTGATGAGAAGAAGAAGATGATGAAGGTGAAGGAGGAGAAACTGCCGGAGATCAAAGCGATGATGTAGCAGGCGAAAGGCGTTCTAAACACCGACAAGATCAAGGACCCTCTTCGTCGGCTCCAACTGAAGAAACTCCGGAAATTCAAGACAAAAGTACTGTATAGTTAGTCATGTTTATGTATTTAACAGAGTTTTTGTATTTGAAATTATGTTACATTTATTTAATAAATGTTTATATCTTATGTTAATGACTGTGTTTGATTAGTTACTAACAAGTATTGTGTTGCATGTTTAAATCAAACAAATCCTAACTTTCAGAGAGACGAACATGATGTTGCTCCCCTCCAACAGGTCAAGTCTCAACTAACAATGATTCTTGATCTGCAGGGGATCATCAGAAGGTCTGTGAGTTATACTCCTAAAGAAGGAGAAATTATTCACGACCTCACTGATGAGCAACTGGCTGACATGTTTCGTCTGAATCCAGAAGAAATCGTTAAAGATGCTCCAGTTTTTGATGATGCTGATGATGACGAACTTAAAGATGTTGAAGAAATTGAAATTGAAGACATCACAGATCAGCATTATCCAGAATACACTGATCAAGAGGGAAACGTGTTTCCTGATCTGGTGAACAACCTTGATAGTGATATTCTGGATAAACTCCATGATAAAGAAAAAGGAGCGGAAGCCTCAACAAGCCAAGCTCAAGCCACGGACGCCGAAGTTGACATTCGAAAGGATGAATGGGCGGCTTGCTTCGCCGAGGTCCGAGCACAACGTACTACAGCAACTCAGAGTACCTACACCAAGTTATACAAAGTAAAGAAAAATATGAAGGTGTCAGGGAAGATTATAGCTTGGGCTCATTTTGATGACCTCGGAGTATATGCAGTGAAGAGGGAGAGGGGAATCGAGTACTTTAGATTCCCTCATGATCTGAAGACTCTCCCAGGTTTTGAACTCAACCAGTTGGCACGCCTAAAGCTTCTTTATGCTGATCCGAAGAAGATGTCTGGCTGGTTTGAGGCTGCATTGAAGAAGGAATATAGGACCAGATGGGTAAACTTCAAACCTCAGTAGGCTACGAGGTACCTCAGAAGGTCTGAGGTAAGTCCCATCACTGGTCAGCCTAAGATAGTCCTGAAGTGGCGACCTCCGCGCACAATGTCTAGAATTCCACTGAGGGAGATGCCACAGGACTTTACCCCACACTTTAAGTGGTGGTACTATGACTGGCGCTCGGGTGAGGCAGTCATTGTTTTGGAAAAGGACGGGTCAATGGAAGCTATAAGGGTGTTCGACCCCATGTGGCTTATCAACTTGTCAGCGTCTGATGTGTTTACGCTGTACAAGTGGCCACTGTTTTTCGATACGCAGGATATTGTGCAAGCACTACAGTTTCAGCACATAATATGTCTATGCGTTGCGTTGAATATCCATGCGGGGGTTTCCAAAGAAGAGAGATTAAGAAGGTTTGAAGAGTTAAAGAAAGAAGTAAAGGTCTAGATAGAACTAGGTCCAAGGGGGAGTTTGTTGGTACAAATGTCCCCAGTTCTAGTCTAGTGAGCTAAATGTAATAGACTTCTATCTTGTATCACGTATGTAAGGTTTAATCATTGTAATGAAAACTCTTCAATGAATGTTTGATTGATTGCGTAATGTCATATCTATTATTATTGTTGGTTGTTATACGCATAATATGACCATGTTATATAGGTTTACAGTTGTGATACACAGTTCTGAATCATTAAAGGTTCAAGAATGTGTTTGACTAAGCATAGTATTCAGTCGCACGACTGGACCATGCGAATGGTCCAATCGCACGGGTGAGTAAGAAGATTGAGTCAATCGCCCGTTAGAGTCATAAGACTGACTCAAGCGTACGGATGAATCAATCGTATTACTCAATCGCACGACTGAGCCAGTCGCAAGACTCAGTCGCACGAATGAGATCTGTAACCTATAAATACCACTTAATTTGTGGAAAAACATAACACTTCGAATATTCATAACCCTAGTCGACCCAGAGAACCCTGTTCGTCCATTCCAACTTCATAGAGCGTTTCAGATCATTCCTAGTCTATTCTTAATGTTTTCTAATCGTTAGAATTGATCTTGATTTCGTTCTCCCTGATTGGATCGCCAATCAAATAGGATTACTCACTATTTGATCTGGTATAACTTAGAATCAGTTAGTACTCCGTACGTACACGGTCCTAACAAGTGGTATCAGAGCATAGGCTCTTGATTCTTCGTTGATTCAATCATTTTTGTGAAAAAGTCTACGTTTTACGCGAAAAGATCCATTCTTTCCGCTAAAAATCGAGTCTTTACGTGTGCATGTTCTGAAAAATTAGTGTTTTTCGAGTTTCAGCCGTCTAAGGTGCAAATACTTGCGTTCTAGGTCAAAGTGTTCAAAAATCATGTTTATAGCCGACCCAGTCGCACGATTATCTCAATCGTACGACTGAACCCATTCGCCCAGGTCTTTCGCACGTTTGAGTCAGTCGCCAGTCCATTCACCCGATTGAGTCAGTCGTTCAGCCAATCGCCCAATTGATTCAATCGCCAACTCCAGTCGCCCAGCTGATTCGTTCGGTCTTTTCAGTCGCCTAAGTATCTCAGTCGCCTGTTCAATCGTACATTTGGGTCCAATCGCATACAGCTAGTGCCAGTCGCATCCCAGTCTTACAGCTCAATCGCATTAGCAGTTTAATTCACAAGTTAATTAATTAAAGTATGGACTCAGAAAATTATGCCATGTCAGCTGGAAAGGATTCAAGGATACAGAACTTGTTGTTACTGGAGAATGAGATAGGAAATCATAACAAGCCACCCAAACTATTGACTATAAAGGACTTTCCACAATGGAGACAACGTTTTGAGATCTATCTTAATGGGGTGGATACTAACTTATGGAACTCTATTGAGGTTGGTTATAAAATACCAGTGGGGGCTGATGGTGTACCTTTGACTTTGAGTGGACTCATCGATACACAGAAGGTTGCCTACAATGCAGAGAAGAAGGCCTATGCTATTTTGACTCAGTCTATTCCCAAGCCCATTTTTCACCAATACTCAGAGCACAAGCAAAGTAAGAAATTGATGGAAGTTCTTGAGAAGAGGTATGATGGAAATTATAATTTAAAGGCACTGAAAGGTAAAGCATTGAAGAAGGAGTTTGATAACTTCTCAGCTATTGGGAATGAAAGCTTGGATGAAATCATCGATCCTTTCTATCATCTGATGAGTGAACTTCACACTCATGGTGTTAAGACATCAATGGAAGACAAAGTTTTAATCTTGGCAGATGGTCTACCTGAAAAGTGGGATTCATTCATTTCCACTCTGCGATACAACTCAGTTTTAGAAACCTTGGATATAAATGATTTTATTCTAAAACTGAAAGAGGAAGAAGTGCGAAACAAGTACAAGGCAAAGAAGGGTTCTTATGCTCAAGATCCCTCACTCTACAATGTCACTCCTACTTCCACCCCTGCTGCAAATCTTCAGGTGCTCCTCTGCAAACGGCATTCGTGTCCAATGTATCTCAAATTGCTGAACAAGGCTCATCATCTGCAAATGAGTCTTATGGTGCATCTGGAGTTATTCAAAGTCCCATTGTTACTCAGTCTGCAAAGTTGACGACAGAAAATCTAGGAAAAGTAACGGTGGAGGTTGCTAAAGAGCACATGGACTTACTTGCTGTTGTTGTGCACTCTTTTGATGGTTTGGTGGCGGGCAAGATTGGAAATGCCACCTTGCTGATGAAGATTATGAGCAAGTAGATGAGAATGAGCTGGAAAGAATGGACATTATGTGGGCTCTTGCAAGTGCTGTCCGAAGAGCCAAGAAATATGTGAAGAAAACAAGGCAAAATCTCGTGGCTACTAAAGATACAACCTTTGGTTTTGACAAGTCTAAAGTCACGTGCTTCAATTGTGGAGAAAAGGGACACTTTAAAAGGGAGTGTTCGAAGCCTAAGAAGACTGGGAACGGGAATCCATTTTCTTCGTTCCACAGGCAAGATAAAGACAAGAAACCAACGTCCACGGGAAGTGATTCTAAAGCTATGGTAGCACAAGGAGATGAAGGACAAGACTGGTCCTTTCGATTCGTGTCTGATGAAGCTAACATAGCGTCTGTGGAGGACTTGAACGAAGATTCAACAAGTGAAGGGGAAAGCTTAGCTGAGGTTGATACTGCTGATTTGGAAGAGACGTTTGATGCTGTTGATGAAATTGTCCAGAATGAGTTGAATTCAGAATCTGAAACTCAACCTACGTCTCAGAATGCTTTCATGGCTTGCACGTCGACATCTACACAGGTACAATCTAAAGATGAATTATTTGATAAACATGCTTGTGTTGAATGTGATAAATTTAGAGAAAGCATTGATCTAAAGTTTGCTAGGTTGTTAGAACACAACGATAACTTAGTAAATGACTTAAAACTGTGCTCAGAAGCTAATCGTGTCTTAAAACAAATGAGAGCAGTTATAAGGAGAAGTTAGATGCATTGCAGAAGCAACTAAAGGAAACTGAAGTTGTTGTCTTTAATCAAGAAAATGACATTAAATACTACTTAAAGACCATTGAGGAGACTAAAAAGGACAAAGCGGTTTACAAGTAGAAAATGAGTCTTTGACACAAAAACTACATAGTTTAGCGAGTTCTTCGCACATTTTGAAAAACTTTGTTAAAGAACGCAACAATGGGGAGGGATTGGGTTACAAGGTAGTTCCACCACCACATGAGATCCTTTTGAACACAAAACAACGTCCAATTAATAACAACCCAATTAAGGATCATGTGGTGACAACTCCTCTGGTTAGTGATCCGGACACAGCAGTTAAGCCTGCTTCTCCGGATAATGATCAGAAAACCTCAGCATCAAGCAAGGTCAATGCTGAGAAAAGGGTGGAAGCAAATGTTCAAACATCTCTTGGTTTGGAGTCAAAATCAAATATAACACAAACCAAGATATCTAAAACCACTCAAGTTAAATCAGTTAAAAGGGATAATATTCAACCTCCAAGACAAATTAATCAAAACATTAAACAAGTTAAGTTTGTTAAAGAGGGTACATGTAAAAAGATTGAGACCAAAAGGACCATTCCTGAAGTTTACTCCCCACCCCACAAGAGATCTCCTAGCCCTGATGAATGGAGATCCTGTTATACTTGTGGTCAGCGCGGTCATATTTCGACTAACTGTCCTCGCTATCAGACACCAAGAACTAAAGTTGAGCTAAACGACAAAGTCAAAATAGATTCAAAACAGCGTTCTAAGACTCCAGTTAGATCGAAAACCCCTATTAGGTCTAAAACACCTTCTAGGTCTTTTTCGTCTCCACCTCACCAAAGGCAAAACAGACAAGTCCTTGACAAGTCGTTGATGCCAGAGGTAAAACCTGTTTCTGAATCTAAACCATATGTTCAAACCGTAAATCAGTCTAAGGTTTACCACAAACAATCCTTTCACAGGGATGGTTTATGGAAAGCCAAGACAGCTGGTGTGTCTGAAAGCAAGGATAATCTGAAAGTTGAGATCCCACCAACTGATAAAGGACAGTGGGTCGAGTTCATCATGTGTGATGCCTCTGGGAAACCCAAGCCAGTCAAGGCTTGGGTCCCCCTCCTTAACTGATTGTTTACAATTATGTGCAGGTTGTCCGCTACAGTGCTTCAACAAATACATGGATTGGGGATAGCGGAGCTTCCAGGCACATGACAGGAAACAAGTCTCTCCTTTTTAATGTCAAAAAAATTAAAGGGGGACACGTTTCATTTGCTGGTAATAAAGGAGGATACATTACCGCTCAGGGCGAAGTAGGTAATGAGAAGGTAAAGTTTGATAAAGTAAATTTTGTTCAGCAACTAGAAAACAATTTACTTTCAGTGTCTCAGACATGTGACAAGGGCTTCAAAGTTATGTTTGACAACCGAAAATGTTACATACTGAAAAAGGAGATGGAGATTCCAGAGAAGCAGGTTTTGATGTCTGCATCCAGGTACAATCATTTATATGTATTGGATATGTCTAATGCTTCTACCTCTGAGTCTACAGCTCAATGTTTTCTATCAAAAGCGACAGAGAAGGAATCCATCTCATGGCACAGAAGGATGGGACACATCAATCACAGGAAGATGAACCATCTGGTTCACAACAACCTAGTTGAAGGAGTTACAGTCAAGAACTTCCAACTTCCTGATTTTTGTGTATCATGCAAGAAGGGAAAGCAGACCAGGAAATCTCATAAGACCAAGCACGTCAACTCAATTGAGATGCCTCTGGAGTTACTACACATTGATCTCTTTGGTCCAGTCAACACAAAGAGTATAGCAGGGGACTGGTACTGCTTTGTAGTCACATATGACTACTCAAGATTCACCTGGGTGATGTTTCTGAAAGCTAAATCAGAAACGTTTGAATCATTCAAGGTGCTCGTCACGACTTTGGAGTGACTCTACAAGCTGAAGGTGAGGAAGATCCGTTCTGACAATGGCACAGAGTTCAAAAATCAGTGGATGGATGCTTTCTGCAAGGAAAAGGGAATTGTTCATCAGTTCACTTCCGCATACACGCCACAGATGAATGGAGTTGTAGAACGAAAGAATCGGAGCTTAATTGAGACTGCGCGAAACATGTTAGCCGATTCAAAGCTCCCAGTTCAGTTCTGGAATGAGGCGGTTGCAAATGCCTGCTACACGCTTAATCGTGTGTTAGTAGTAAAAAGGCATGGAAAGACTTGTTATGAGCTACTTCAGAAGAGAAAGCCAAATTTGGAGTATCTGGAACCATTTGGAGCTCCATGTACATTGCTGAAGAAGACTCAGGATAGCAAGTTCAGCAGAAGGCTGATCAAGGAATATTCTTAGGATACAGCATCCCTGACAAGAGAGTTTACAATAACTCGACAGGTCAGGTAGAGGTGTGGTGCAACGTGGATGTTCAGAGATACATCACCCCTCCTGCTGGAAAAGGTCCATCATCATTCTTCGATTATGATGGCCTTTTCAAATCCTTCAATCTTCCACAGTTTGATTCAGAGGATGAGGTTGCTACCCAGATGATGTATGATGTTCTTACCTCACCGAATCTGGATTCAAGCAACATCACACCTACTGATGGTGCCTCAAGTTCTTTGACTCCTGCTCATGACGAGAGTGATGATTCATCTGGTGATGAAGAAACAGCTGATCCTAACCCTGAGCATACAGCTAATCAATAAAGTGCGTCATCAGCTGCTGAACCAGCTGTGGGAAATCCGGATACTGAACCAGTAGTCACCAATCTGGGTTCTGAGGTTGTGGTTCCTACCACACCAGTGACTAGGATCAGTGTAAATCATCCCCCACGTCTATCATTAGGGATATTCAATCCGGTGTGCAGACAAAAAATCAGTTCTACTCTGCTGATTATGCTGCAGTCATGGAGAAGGGTTATGTCAATAACGGGGCTTTCTCATGTTTTGTTTCACAAATCGAGCCTAAATACGTCTATGACGCCCTGAAAGATGAGGCCTGGGTAAATGCCATACAAGAAGAGCTACTCCAGTTCAAGAAACTTGGAGTCTGGACGCTAGTTGACAGGCCGAAAGGAGTTAAAGTGATTGGTACCAAATGGGTACTGAAGTGCAAGAAGGACGACCAAGGTGTTGTTATCAGAAACAAGGCACGGTTGGTTGTTCAAGGCTTCAGACAAGTCGAAGGAATCGACTACAATGAAGTCTTTGCTCCCGTAGCTAGGATGGAAGCCATTCGTATCTTTCTAGCCTACGCCTCTTACATGAAGATCAAGGTGTATCAACTAGATGTTAAGAGTGCATTCTTGCATGGGGAAATCCGTGAAGAAGTATATGTCAGTCAACCCGAAGGATTCGAAGATCCTTATCATCGGGACAGAGTCTACAAGTTAGACAAGGCTCTGTATGGGCTACATCAGGCTCCTCGAGCTTGGTATGAAAAGCTCTCCACCCATCTGCTGAAGCATGGTTTTTGCAGGGGTGTAATTGACTGTACATTGTTCATCAAAGAAAAGGATGGTGACTTGCTTATGGTGCAGATTTATGTGGATGACATCATCTTTGGATCTAGAAATGAAGCATTGTGCAAAGAGTTCGAATCTGTGATGAAGGCAGAGTTTGAAATGAGTGCAATGGGAGAAATGAAGTTCTTCCTGGGATTACAGGTGGATCAAACATCAACCGGCATTTTCTTACATCAGACCAAGTATGTCAGTGATATTCTAAGTCGCTTTGACATGGAAAATGCGTCTGCTGCTGGTACCCCTCTCGCCACAAATCATGATGTGGCTCCTGATGAGAATGGGGATTTGGTGGATGCCACTATGTATCATGGGATGATCGGATCTCTCATGTATCTTACTACCTCGCGTCCGGACATCATGTATGCCACATGTTTATGTTCTAGATATCAAGCGAAGCCAAAAGTGAATCACTTGATTGGGGTGAAAAGGATTTTTCATTATCTGAAGGGTACTCCAACACTAGGATTATGGTATCCTCATGATGATGACTTCGAGCTTACTGCGTACAGCGATTCTGATTATGGTGGATGTAAGATGAATTTCAAGTCAACATCAGCAGGGTGTCAGTTCTTCGGAAGACGGTTAGTCACGTGGCAATGCAAAAAGCAGACCTCGGTTGCTTTATCAACCTGTGAAGCTGAATATGTTGCTGCTGCAAGTTGCTGCTCTCAGATTATCTGGATTCAACAGCAAATGCGCGACTACGGTTTGAAATTTTCTAACACTCCTATTTATGTTGATAATTCTGCTGCCATAGCCGTCACTAAAAATCCTGTTCAACACCCAAAAACAAAACACATCGGGATTAAATATCATTTCATACGCGATTGCTATGAAAAACAATTAATTGATGTGATTAAAATAAACACGGATTTTCAGCGCGCTGACCTTTACACCAAACCATTTGATAAACCAAGATTTTTATATCTGCTAGAGGTCAACGGCGTTAAAAAGAAAAGTGATGTGATTGCTGAAGAAGCAGATACATAGTCCGACTCGTGTCTATTCGTGTATTTTCTTTTTCTTTTATTTTATTTTATTTTTAATTCCCTTGTCGTATAAAATCCAAAAACACAAAAAGATTTTTTTGTTTTAGAATTTTAGGGGGAGATTTATTTCAGTATGCAGTTACTTAAAAAAAAATGGGGGAAGGTGGGTAAAGCTGAAAAGGCAAAGACAACAAAACAGGAAATGTGACTCGACAATTGTGGAAGATGATAGTACACAGGCATCGAGTTATTTGGAACAGCAAACGAGTTTGAGATCAAAAATGTTAATTAATTTACTGAAAATGTAAAACATCAGAGAAGTCTAAGTCTAACAAAATGGGAAAATGATAGTACGTTTGATTGTTACTGTAATTACACGGAGAAAGTTGATCTAGGGAGGTGCTAGTTCATTACATGATGTGTCAGTAGATTCAACATAGTAGACAAGTAGACTTCATTGGTAAACTTAATTTAAACTAAAAGGTTCAATCAACTGTGGGTTTCCATCTTATCACTGGTTAACACAATCAGTTCTTCCGATAAGGGATAACGAGCAAATAAATGCCACCAAAGGTGTGCAAATGACCACAAAAAGAGCAAAAGCACGAAAAAAATGAATACTAGCGTAATCAAGCTGATAACTTATGTTGTTGGTGCGCTATGTGCAAAAGAAAACATGAAATGCTCTAACAAGGAGATAGGTTGTGTGCCTCTCTGCTGTGCGATGGCACTGACCTGAGGATAAGCATAACCTATATATTCTAGACTTCATTGTTGTTTGCCGCCTCTCTCCTGTGCGATGGCACTGACCTGAGGATTGGCTTCTCTTTGGGAGATCTAAGAATAGTCACTTCTTGCAAAAATACCTAAAGACCGCTCGAAAGTTCTTTAAGGAATGCTGATTAGCATATAAGTGTGGGACACACAAATGTTGTTTTGAAATAATATAATTCTTTACCAATGTAAGTCAAAAGTCCGTGTTTGAATTTAAGTGGACAAGTATACTGACAATCGTCTTGAAAGCACCGACTAGAGTTGACGATCAAAGTGTGTTACGTATCATATCAAACATGATTCCCAGTTAGTACTTGGAAGTCTTAGATCAGAACAAACTGTGATATGTAATCATGAAAAATGAAATCAACTCATAATGTTCCAAGTAATGGTGTATATGCCTGTCTGATTCCAATTGAGTCTGTTCCTGATATAATGTCAATGCTGATAGGCTACACAAACTTGCCCTAACAAAAATCACAAAAAGATGTTCATTTTTATTAGTAGTTTAAATTCCTATTTATTTCTTAGTATAATGAGTCATGTCGGACTGTGTATACTGTTATCTGATAAACGTCACTGAATGTGCTTAATGTTTATCTAAACAGATTGTTTCTGAAAGGTTAAAATGATCACGTCTGAGGTGATCGGGTGGATAAATGGATCACGTCTGAGGTGATCGGGTGGTTAAATGGATCATGTCTGAGATGATCAATTGCACATAATGTTTTATCAATTGGTAAATAAAACTAAGGGTTGGTTCATATCTTGACAAAAATGGCACAAGTATAGCCCAATCGCACGACTGAGTCTGATATGACCCAGTCATACGAATGGGGTATACGATTGAATACAATCGTAAGATTGGACCATGCGAATGAACCCAATCGGCCGATTGAATGTGTCTGACTAGGTCAAACGTGCGAATGGGATGTGCGTATGAATCAAATGGCACGATTGGAGGTGACCGACTACAACAGTCGTTTGGATGATCCTCAATCGCCCTATTGGAGATAAACGATTGGGTAAGTTGCACGACTGAGACTCAGTCGCCCGACTGACCTATATGACTAGGCTCAGTCGCCCGCGTGGAATGTGCCCTAGTATATATACAGGCCGAATCCTAATCAGTCGCTCATTCTCCCAAATCGCCCCCCCTATTCGCCCGACCTAAAGAACCTCTGTCAAAATTTCATTTGATTCATTTTCACCTTCGTTTTGTGTATCCTAACATCCATTGGTGTTTATACAGGTAATACTCGAGGTGTTTCATAGATAAAACAGACAAATGTCGTCCAGAACCTCCCGAATTCTGACCTAACAGTAACCCAGAACATGATGAACAAATAGGATGTCCAAACTAACCTAAACGTTTAAACAAAAGTCAAAACATGCTAAATCGGTGGTTTCCGAGTGTAATGAGCCTAATTTCGATGTTTAACTTCAAGTATAGCTCAAAACACGAATTTGAATGGACAAACTGTCGAGTAGGCGACTGGACACGCTGATGAACTCCAATCGCCCGACTGAGAAGACGATTAGTCTTAGTCGCCCGACTGAGATGGATGAATGAATCAATCGCCCGACTATGCTCATTCGTTTGACTTAGTCGCTCGTATGAATAAATTCACCTTTAAAACTCAATCGTTCCACTCAGTCGCACGGTTATGTTCATTCGGCTGCTCAGTCGCCCGACTAACCATAGTGGGAAATTCCTTGACTTGAATAAGCTATCTTCTACATGTACTGATGTTTACTTATATTGTGACAGATGGCGAGTCGTTGGATTCTAAGCACAAAGCACAACATCCGTGCCCATCTTGATCTGACCTCAAGGAATGCATCGGAGTTTGTGGGAATAATCTCATTCTTACGGAGATCGAGGATCTTCAGGGCGATATCCACACCCTGCACTCCGTACCGCTCATTACAGGAGGCATTCTGGGAGAATGCTACTGTAGATCGATCAGTTGAGCCCTATCGGATCAGGAGCTCTATCCTTGGTAACGCTATAGAGATAACCGAGGAGGACTTAAGGACAGTCCTAGAGTTAGGAGATGATGGTGACTGTCCTATTCGTTTACATCCGATGACTGTTAGAGGGTGCTTCCTGAGAGCCAAGTACACTGGGGACATCAACTCAGGAATGCTCAACAAGAGCAATCTCTGCCCCCAGTTCAAATACCTTGCCCACGTCCTGCTAAGATGTATTGCCTCACGGAAAGGAGGCTTCGACGAGCTCTCTGAGCAAATGCAGAATGCCTATGTTGCATTAGTGCTGAACCATCCGTTCAGCTTCTCCAGGATGATCTTCACTTACCTAGTGGAGAACATAGAAGTGAAAGGAAGAGAAGGCTTCTGCATGTATCCTCGCTTCCTGCAAATGATCTTTGACCAGAAGCTACCATGTTACCAAAGCAGAAGGAGGATGCAGTTGTGCTCGAGGTGATGGATGATACCACGTTGGGCAGGGTGAAGGTATACCGAGGCAAGCAGGTCAAGCCCCCGGTAAGACGTTTGTTTTGGCATCTGGCCCGTGAGGAGTATGTGGCACCAGCCAGGAGAAACTGGCGTCACGAAGATAGTGATTCTGATGTAGAGCGGGTGGCTCTACCCTCCGATGACTCCGATGATGATGACCACGGAACGGATCAGGGAGGAGATGGTCAAGGAAGACCTGAGCCAGCTCCAATCCACCCTGACTTCATGCAGGAGGAGGAGGATTCAGATGAGGCACCACTAACCCGGACTGTGGGAAGTCGGGTAGTGGCAACCGAGGAAGGTTTACGAGCGGTTGGTGGACGCCTAGGAGAGTTTGGGAGCTCTGTAGCAGACCCATCATACACCCCAGCCTCTCCTAGCAACCAAGGGGGAGCCTCCGGGTCAAGGGGGACTCGGAGGAAACATATGGCTTGTCCTCATGGGATGAAGCCCAAGCGCAGGAGGATCACGCTTATCTCTACATCTTCTGCACCTACCACTTCCACCACACCTAGTCAAATCTCCCAAACCACTCAAACCACCCAATACACCACATCCCAAACACCCCAAACAACCACCACCATTATACCTCCACTTCATACTTCCATATCTTCCACCACCACCACTGTACCTCCCACTACAGCCATCCCATCTCCTCCCATCTACCCACAACCACCACTACAACCACCACTCACCAAACCCAAACCTCATTTGCCCTTCAAGCTCAGTTCTACCACCTGTCTCGGTGGTTGAGCAACTTGCTGCTCTAAACAGCATGGTACTCCAGCTGCTAGCCTCTGATAAGGCTAAGGCAGCTCAGATTCTCCAGCTGCAAGAACAAAGTTCATCACAAGCAGCTGAGATTGAGACACTGAGGGAGCTGACCTCTTCGCAAGCCCAGTTGATCACCTCACAGACTGATAAGATCACTAGCTTGCTTCAACATGAGGCTGAGTCGGATGCAAAGATTGAGAAGCTAGAGGCGGCTCATAAGACTCTAGTGCTTAAACTGAAAAGCACTCACATTGAGCCCCTTAAGACTGGAGAAGGTGATGGTGATGAAGGTGATGATGATGATGGTGAGGATGAGGATGATGATGATGAGGATGATGAGGATGATGATAATGGTAGTGATGAAAGTAATGATGGTGATGAGAAGAAGGAATATGATGAAGGTGAAGGAGGACAAACTGCCGGAGATCAAAGCGATGATGTAGCAGGCGAAAGGCGTTCTAAACACCGACAAGATCAAGGACCCTCTTCGTCGGCTCCAACTGAAGAAACTCTGGAAATTCAAGACAAAAGTACTGTATAGTTAGTCATGTTTATGTGTTTAACAGAATTTTTGTATTTGAAATTATGTTACATTTATTTAATAAATGTTTATATCTTATGTTAATGACTGTGTTTGATTAGTTACTAACAAGTATTGTGTTGCATGTTTAAATCAAACAGATCCTAACTTTCAGAGAGACAAACATGATGTTGCTCCCCTCCAACAGGTCAAGTCTCAACTAACAATGATTCTTGATCTGCAGGGGATCGTCAGAAGGTCTGTGAGTTATACTCCTGAAGAAGGAGAAATTATTCACGACCTCACTGATGAGCAACTGGCTGACATGTTTCGTCTGAATCCAGACGAAATCGTTAAAGATGCTCTAGTTTTTGATGATGCTGATGATGACGAACTTAAAGATGTTGAAGAAATTGAAATTGAAGACATCACCGATCAGCATTATCCAGAATACACTGATCAAGTGGGAAACGTGTTTCCTGATCTGGTGAACAACCTTGATAGTGATATTCTATAAACTCCATGATAGAGAAAAAGGAGAGGAAGCCTCAACAAGCCAAGCTCAAGCCACGGACGTCGAATTTGACATTCGAAAGGCTGAATGGGCGGCTTGCTTCGCCGAGGTCCGAGCACAACGTACTACAGCAACTCAGAGTACCTACACCAAGTTATACAAAGTAAAGAAAAATATGAAGGTGTCAGGGAAGATTATAGCTTGGGCTCATTTTGATGACCTCGGAGTATATGCAGTGAAGAGGGAGAGGGGAATCGAGTACTTTAGATTCCCTCATGATCTGAAGACTCTCCCAGGTTTTGAACTCAACCAGTTGGCACGCCTAAAGCTTCTTTATGCTGATCCGAAGAAGATGTCTGGCTGGTTTGAAGCTGCATTGAAGAAGGAATATAGGACCAGATGGGTAAACTTCAAACCTCAGCAGGCTACGAGGTACCTCAGAAGGTCTGAGGTAAGTCCCATCACTGGTCAGCCTAAGATAGTCCTGAAGTGGCGACCTTCGCGCACAATGTCTAGAATTCCACTGAGGGAGATGCCACAGGACTTTACCCCACACTTTAAGTGGTGGTACTATGACTGGCGCTCGGGTGAGGCAGTCATTGTTTTGGAAAAGGACGGGTCAATGGAAGCTATAAGGGTGTTCGACCCCATGTGGCTTATCAACTTGTCAGCGTCTGATGTGTATACGCTGTACAAGTGGCCACTGTTTTTCGATACGCAGGATATTGTGCAAGCACTACAGTTTCAGCACATAATACGTCTATGCTTTGCGTTGAATATCCATACGGGGGTTTCCAAAGAAGAGAGATTAAGAAGGTTTGAAGAGTTCAAGAAAGAAGTAAAGGTCTAGATAGAACTAGGTCCAAGGGGGAGTTTGTTGGTACACATGTCCCCAGTTCTAGTCTAGTGAGCTCAAATGTAATAGACTTCTATCTTGTATCACGTATGTAAGGTTTAATCATTGTAATGAAAACTCTTCAATGAATGTTTGATTGATTGCGTAATGTCATATCTATTATTATTGTTGGTTGTTATACGCATAATATGACCATGTTATATAGGTTTACAGTTGTGATACACAGTTCTGAATCATTAAAGGTTCAAGAATGTGTTTGACTAAGCATATTATTCAGTCGCACGACTGGACCATGCGAATGGTCCAATCGCACGGGTGAATAAGAAGATTGAGTCAATCGCCCATTAGAGTCATAAGACTGACTCAAGCGTACGAATGAATCAATCGTATTACTCAATCGCACGACTGAGCCAGTCGCAAGGCTCAGTCGCACGAATGAGATCTGTAACCTATAAATACCACTTAATTCGTGGAAAAACATAACACTTCGAATATTCATAACCCTAGTCGACCCAGAGAACCCTGTTCGTCCATTCCAACTTCATAGAGCGTTTCAGATCATTCCTAGTCTATTCTTAATGTTTTCTAATCGTTAGGATTGATCTTGATTTCGTTCTCCCTGATTGGATCGCCAATCAAATAGGATTCCGCACTATTTGATCTGGTATAACTTAGAATCAGTTAGTACTCCGTACGTACACGGTCCTAACACCTGCATATGACCTATATGGGACTCTTGTATCACTCAACCAGCTTTTCACCTGGGAGTAGGTCATCTTCTCTATTTGAGGATCTTTGGGAAGATTCTTTTCAAGCTCTTGTTTGCCTTTAATTTCTTTGTATCTCCTGTATGTTTACTCTTGTTCATTTTGCATGACCTCTTGAAAGTCTTTGAGCAAGTCTTTAACCTCAGACAGGTTAAGATGTATGAATGAGTCATAAGGGAATCCTCGGGTTATTAGTTCTATTTCCATCAAGGTTTGAGGATCATCTATGAAAAATTCTTGGATGTTTTGCATGATCTCATTTTCATCCCTTTCTTCTTCTTCCTCATCAGAATCACTCAAGACAATGATAGAAGCTTGTTGTTGTTCAAAGGATTGATCTATCTCCTCCTCTTCTAGTGTAGATGCCTTAGATGAAGGTTGTGGAGCATCAACTCAACTGGTTCAGTTTTAACTTTTAGAAGCTTAAGCGGAGTTTAGGTTTTTCTTGTTCACGCTCTGGTTGTTTGCCTTTGAGTAAAGCTTACAACCTCTTCCTTTTGTTTTCATAAGTCTGAAAGGAGTTCAGAAGATTTGATCCTTGGATGAATCTTTCATTCACCCTTTGTTTGCCTGTTAGAGGATCATAAGGAACAATGCTTGTTTCTTGAGAAATTGGATCAGGAGTGTGAAAGTGTTATCTCAAGATGGGTGATTAGTGTATGTTCTCATAAGGATTAGCATCACTAAACAACTGATCCATTATGTATGATTCTTCAGGAATGATTAGTGCTGGTTTTGTTTGTTCAGTTTGTTATTGACTTGTTTCTGGTTCATTAACTAATTCCTCAAAATGACTCAGATCTTCACTAAGATCTGCTGAATGTTCTTCCTCATTCAGCTGAGTGTCCTTGTATTCAAGCTCTCTGTTTAATCTTTGAATTTCTTCAGATTGAGCTTCTATGATCTTTTTCAATTCATCAACCTCATGTTCTTTAGCTATTGACTGATTGCCCCAGTAGTCAATCTTAGCTTTAGCAACAAGGAGTTTATTGTCTATCTCCTTTAATTTCTTCTTTGTTTGATTAAGTTGTTGTTCCACAAACTTCACAATCAGCTTTTGTGCATTCTGATCTGACTCAAGCTTTTCAGTCTCCTTGTCTTCTCTTTGAGCTTTTCTTTAAACTTCTTAGCTCTTTGATTGGATCTTTCAATAAGTTTGTTATACTCAGTGAAAAGAAAGACTTTGGAGTGCTCAATGTCTTCTTCTGTGAGCATATCACTACTTGGTTCAAAATGCTCAATAGCAGTAGTTGCTTGTTCAGGTTCAGTTGTTGTTTGTTGTGCAAGTGTTGTATCTATATTTCTTAAAATAGATGAAAGTGTTTACTGATCTGAGAGGTTTGGGCTGTGTGATGGAGAGGGAAAATGTATTTGTTGAGGACTGAATGATTGAGGGCTGAATGCTTGTGAGCATAGAGGTTATTGTGGTGATATTGGTTGATCTGGCTGTATGTTTTGGGCTTGGATGAATGGTGGTTGTTCTATGATAGGTTCAGGCATGATAGGTTATTGTTGAATGATTGGTTCAGGCTGTATGATTGGTTCAGGCTATATGATTGGTTCCGGCTGAATGTTAGGGGCATGTTGATTAGCTTGTTGGAATAACATGAATGGTTCATCTTGTCCTGGAATTCTAAGAAATTCCTCAGGAACAGGGATGTCATGATAAATCATATGAGGAGGTACAAGCACCTCATCCCCTTGGTGAATGCTAGACCTTATCCTGTTGAAGACATACTCATTGAGGTGAAGAGGCTGTAAAATAGCTCCATCTCTTGGGATGTTGGGCAGTATATCATCTATGATCATTTGTAGGAATCTTGGAAACATAAGAAATTTGTTCCTCACCTCTGTGATGTTATAGAAAGACCATTATGAATTTGAGCAGCAAAGTTAAATGGCCTTCTTCCTATAATGCTTGCTAATGCACAAGATGCCCTGAGGGATGTTGCATCCCATCCTATCTTTCTATTGCTCATAGTTTTCTGACAAGTGTGCATTAAGAACCTGAACTGTGCACACATGTATGACTTTTTGATCTGCTTTCTATCAATATTTCCAGTATAGCCAATCTGCCTGAATACATGTAGCACATAGTGCTCATCAAATTCAACTGGGCCTTCAACATCTTCATCACCTAATTGCAACACCCTTCTTATAACTTCCTCAGAGATGATGATTTCCTGATTATGCACAGTAGATACAACTACTTGCTGATCAATCTCACCAAGGTGTGCATTGGTCCAAAATTGGACAATGTGATCTTCATATATGTCTGGTCTAAAGGTCATAACATGCACAAGTCTGGTTTGTATGATTGCTTGAATCATGTCTCTGTAATTCACTGACCTAGGAGAGTCAGGATCAAGAAATGCACGGATGTTGTGATCTCTTACAAGCACTAAATCAGCCATACCTACACAAATGTAGATACATATTAGTGATATGTAATAAATGTGCACAATGTGAGTAATGATGATTTAGTGATTAAGTGTTCATGTGTATGTTTGAATAATAACAACCTATGTATGTTTAGAACTTGTTTTATGATTGAAAATGAATGATTTGAATGTTTGTGTTATCAAACAATGAGTTATTGTTTGATGTGCTGCTGATGATTGGTTGTTTGTAGCTTTTGTTTGATTTGCTGCTGTTGTTTGGTTGTTTGGAACTTGGTTTGCTTTGTTTGAATTCTTGAAATCTCTTTCTACCTGCAGCAAGAAAGAGAGCTCGGTTTCTGGAAACACGAGTGTTAGTGAATGATGTTAAATTTTCCATTTTGTTTAATAATAAAAATATTTGAAAATTTGTGTTGTGTTTTAAATCAAAATCAAATTTTAAAATTTTAATTGAATCCAAATAACGTCAGAACTCAATTTAATTAGATCGGCCTAATTAAAGAGTTAACTTTGTTCGATTAGATTTAGTTAAGCTCGACTAAGATTAATCTAGCTCAATCAAAAAGTAACAATATTTGGATATTCCAAATTAAAATTTGGACTTAATCAATTAAAATTAAATGATTTTAACTTATAATTAATCAAATTATAATCAAATTATCCTGATAAAAATATTGTGAATTTGTTTGTTGGAAAACTATAAATGTCTTTTTAAAAAATAATATCTTCTGGGAATTTTAAAAATTCTCCGAGAACCAAATTTTAAAAAGTTTGTCAATTGAGATTTAATTTGTTTAGTTTAATAAAAATATAAATATTAATAAAAAATGTTTAAGATAGGGTCCTAATGGGGACACCGCATGGGTTTTTGGGGGTAGGCCGGTTTAAACTGTCATGGTTAGGTCTAGCGGTCACATTTTGGCACCTAACCGTGACCGCATGGGCTTGCTGTCACGGCTTGGGGTGGTAGTCCCGTGACCGCATGGGCTTGCTGCCACGGTTTGGGGTGGTAGTCCCCGTGACCCCGTGACAACAAAACGATAAAATGCCTGTTAAAGTTGAAAAGCGGTCACCAAACCGTCACGTGGAGGCCAAACCGTGACCTCTAGGGTACAAGGTCTCAGTTTAAGGTACGACGTAGACGTGATTTTGACAAAAGGCCGGGATTCGCGGCACAAACCGTCATGTGGAGGCCAAACCGTGACGGTTTGTGCCCCAGAATTTCACCTTAAATACCTTTCAACTTAGAACAATCGGCATATCCATTTCTAAACTTCCGTTTCGCAATTTCATAATCCAATTTTCAGTTTTAATCGACCTTGGATTTTGAGCTTTCATTCATCCAACACTCGAGATTTTTTAGCCTTCGTCATTCCAAAAACGCGTTAATTCGAAAACAATGTCGGGTTCGGGAGATCATTATCAAAAGCCGAATCTTCCAGATTTGAATGAGGTGCCACATATCGAAGATTCGAACCAGGTTGAACTAGTATATGTTTTATTATAACTTATTATTTGAAATATCTAACCATTATCTTTTTTAGGAATATTACGTATACGGGAGTCACCCTCCGTGGGGGGGAGGAGGAAACCAACCGTCAAACACATTTGCTCAAGAGGCGTACAACTCTTTATTTGGACCGACAGGTTACAGTGAAGGGTACAGATATCCCCCTTGCAATTTTTATGGGCATGCCCCGAACACGTACCACTCACAAACAGAGCTGATTATGGACATCCCCCGTACGAGTCAGAACTAGAAATTACACATGTGTCGGATACTTTTAATGGGAATGACACAGATGAGAGTGACGGTTCGGTTCACCTCAAAGAAAACCATGGGGACACCGCAGAGCATGATGGGGATGAGGATCGGATAAGAAAGGCTACGGTTTCTTATAAAACCAATCAAGTACGAAGAGTTATTATTCTTTTGTTTATTTTATTTTCTTATTTGTTTTATATATTGTTTTTTTATGTCTAGCTTTATCATTTTTTCAGTATTTTGATTCTCGTGAGGACTTGGAGAAGTGGGCTAAAACGAGAGGACGCGAGCATGGGTGCGTCATTATGGTGGGTCGGTCACGAAAAAAGGATGTGGAACTAATATGCAATCGTAGTGGTGAACCTAAATTCACTGGCACCAGTAGACATACTGGGAGCATAAAGAAAGGATGTCCCTTTAAACTCGTAGGGAAGTATGTAGGAAAGAGTGACAGTTGGATGTAAGAGGTGAGAAACGAGACGCACAACCACGATCCTGTTGTGTACGAGGAGGGCCACGCGCATCATAGGAAGATGACCGCCGAAGAAATTGATCTTATCGAGAAATACACAGGCAGCACGTGCGGCCACGACATATCCATTCATCTGTAAGGGAGCAGTTCCCCACAGTGTCTGTGTTGTTCAAGACATATACAATCTGACGTCAAAGTTTAGGGCTGAGGGAGAGAAGGCATCACACCAATGCAGGAACTTAAAAACCTGCTACAATCTAAAGAGTTCGTGTATGAAACACGAACGAATGCAACTACTAAGGCCGTGGAAGATGTTTTCTTTTGTCATCCTACTTCATATAAAATGTGGCGCGCATTCCCGCACGTGATGTTGATAGACACGACGTACAAGATAAACATGTACAACATTCCGTTTGTTCAGGTTATTGGCGTTACGTCGACGTCGAAGTCGTTTGTATCGCGCATGCATTTATATCGAGGGAACGGCAAGACAACTTCACATGGGTACTCGAGCAGATCAGAGATATGCTCGATGGGTGTGTGGAGCCCCGCGTTATTTTCATAGACAGGGACCTGGCCCTGATGAGTGCATGTGACACAGTGTTCCCGAGTGCTACTAAAAACCTATGCAGGTGGCACGTTCGGGAGAATATCAAAAGACGGTGGAATATCCTTTTCAAAACCGACATGTGGAAGGATTTGTCATACTGGTGGAAGACCTTGTGTTCGTCTCCACAGAGGCA